>OV702299.1:68634918-69884918 GCA_916181665.1 Avena sativa | reverse complement strand
GTTCATTATGTGTAGTCAAGAGCGATGGATTTCAACCTCATATGCTTTCTCCGAAAATTTGAGTGAATATATGAATATTTACTTAATAAGGATGAAGTATGAAACATTTGAAAAGTTCAAAGACTTTCAAGATGAAGTGCAAAATCATTGTAACAAGAATATAAATAGTTTATGATAAGATCATAAAGGAAGATATTTGAGTTACAAGTTTAGCATAATACCTAAGATTTAAGGAATTGTTCCGTGGATTTGCATTTCCCGAAACACCATAAGAGTATGGAGCGTTCGAGATATGTAATTAAACCTTGTTTGACATGGTAAGATCAAAGGTGTAATTCATAAAACTGTCATTATATTTTAAAGATTAAAAGCTTTAGAGATTACCGTTTTCCACTGAAAAGAGATCCATCATAATCCGTTGAATTGACACCATATAAAGTTATGGTTTGGGATAAAACCCAAGTTGTCCTTTCTTAAACATTGGTATGCTATGCATAAGAAAGATGCTTGCAACCAAAGTCGTATGAATCTGTCTTTGTATGTTATTTCGAATAACTATTCCTCCATAACATCGGAGACAAAAATGTTTGTCGCTTAGAACATCAAGTTTCTTTGAGAAGGAATTTTTCGTGAAAAGTTAAGTGGGAGAACAATAGAACTTTGATAAGGTTAAAAGAACCTTAGCTATATGTGCAAAGTTGCGCAGCGCCGAAAAGTGTTCCGGAGGCAGCAACAATGCTCATGGCTCACGTGCCTCAAAGGTTATGGTCACGGAGATCTAAGTTCCTATTGAAACAAGTAGGCCGGGTAAACAATCAAATACCAAGATTTGAGAGGTTAAATCATTATTTGACAATAATGATCCGACTACATACAAAGAAGTGATGATGGGCCCTGACTCCGTCAAATGGCTTGAAGCCATAAAATCCGTGATAGTTCCATATACGAGAGATCAAGCTTTGAACTTGAAAGACCCTCTGGAAAGGTACAAGACCTTACAGTCGTATTTGGATCTATAAACAAATAGACATGGATGTTTCACATCTATGAAATAGTCGACATGTTGGGAAAGAGTTCACAACAATGTTCAAAGGTTGACTATGACAAGATCTGATCTTTCATAGCGATATTTAGTCTAGACGGATTAATGTAGCAACCACGACATATAATTTTGTTATGTGTTGAATAAACAAAAACAAGTTCTTCTAATAGAATGGTTACCAAGGACGTGTGCATGACACGGTCCGAAGGGTTTTGTTAATTCAAAGGATGCTAAAAGCATATGCAAATTTCAATGGTTGAAGTAAGCATCGCGGAGTTGGAATCTTCACTATGATGAAACTGTTAAAATAGTTTAATTTCATCAGAGACAATGAAGATGCTTGCATTTTCAAGAAATTAAGTGGGAGCGCTAAGACATGTTTCTAATACATTATGTGGAAGACATATTGTTGATTGGAAATGATGTATCTTTTATTAACACATATTAAGAATTTCATCCTGATGAAAGGCTTAGGCAGAACCCGAATATTTGGCGTCAATGTCTATATGGATAAATTGTGACGCCAATATGGTTGTGCCAGAAGTACATAGACGAGATATTGAATGAGTTCAATATAGAAACTACAAGAAAGGTTCTTGTCACACAGAAAGGATTGAATGAGTTCAATGTTGATGATATATTCAAGTGTATTGACACTTGGTAAGTGAAACAGAGATTCAAGTATAGATTGATACTTGATGTATGAAATCACAAAGAGTATTTATATCAATCATACTGTGATATGTACAAATCCAGGTATGTCCTATGCTCTAAATGTTGTGAGCATATACCAGAATGATTCATAAGATGATCATTGGACGATAGTAAGGATATTCTTATGATCTTTCGGAAGAACTAAGAATATATTATTTTGGAAGTGACAAATAGATGGTTAGTTCATTGTAAAAGTACTACATTGATACTAGTTTTGTCACAAAGTACAAATTAAGTTTATCTCAATCTAAACTAAGGGTGGCACAATATAATGGAAAGTAAGTTCCATAATGGATTTGGATGAGTTCCAAAGTTAAGACATTGTGACAGATACTACAACAAAAGGCTAAGTATATGACTGCTATTATGGCAGCTAAAGAGGGCATTTGTGTCAAGTAGTTTGTTATCAAACTAGGTGTAGTTCACAGCGGGATAATACTATGAAGATATATTGTACGACAATATTATCAACATGTTTTAACCCCAAAGAACTAAAGGTCTCACCAAAGGACCAAATTTATACAAAGCCATCTCATTAGAGAATGAGTGATGCGTAGGGACGCAAAGACATGCAATTACACACGGACCTGGAAGTGTAAGATCCGGAGATCAGTTGACCACTAGCAATCGTGTACATGCAACACTGGAAAGCCATAGGTGTTGAATACACAAAAGTTTGAAACTAGATTATTGACTCTAGTGCAAGTGGGAGACTGTTGGAGATATGCCCAAGAGGCAATAATAAAGTGGTTATTATCATATCTTCATACTTATGATAAATGTTTACATACCATGCTATAATTGTATTAACAGGAAACATTAATACTTGTGTGATTTGTAAACATAAAAGAGTCCCTAGTAAAGCCTCTTGTTAAACTAGCTTGTTGGTTAATATATGATCATGGTTTCCTGATCATGAACATAGAGATGTTATTAACAACATGGTCATATCATTAGAATAATGATGTGATGGACATACTCCTATAGTTAAGCGTAGCATAAAGATCAAGTCATTTAATATAGTTCATTTGCTATAAGCTTTCTGATACATAGTAACCTAATTCCTTCGACCATGAGATCATGTTAATCACCATCACCGGAAGGATGCTTTGATGACATCAAACACCACACCGTAACTGTGTCGCTATAAAGGTGGCATTGAGTGTTTGGAAAGTATGGGTTGAGGCACATGGATCAAGAGTGGGATTTGTCCATCCATATGACGGATAGATATACTCTGGGCCCTCTCGGTGGAATGTCATCCAATTAGCTTGCAAGCATGTGACTGGCTCACAAGGGATCACATATCACGGGAACGAGAAAAGAGTACTTATCGGTAATGAGGTTGAACTAGGTATGCAGAGATACCGACGATCAAAACCTCGGATAAGTAAACTATCGTGAGACAAAGGGAAATTGGTATCGTATGTAAGTGGTTCATTCGATCGCAAAGTAATCGTAGAAATATGTGGGAGCCATATGAATTTCCAGATTCCTCTATTGGTTATTGTTCGGAGAAGTGTCTCGATCATGTCTGCATAATTCACGAACCGTAGGGAGACACACTTAAGGATTCGATGTTGTTGAGTAGTTATGGAATGATGAGTAAGAGACCGAATGTTGTTCGGAGTCTCGGATGGGATCCGGGATATCACGAGGAGATCCGGAATGGTCCGGAATAAGATTCATATAAGGAAAGTCCTGTTTCGGAGTTCGGGAATGGTTCCGATGTTTTCATCAGGGAATGTTCTAGAAGGTTTCGGAAGGTCCGGCACTCCGGAGGGGAAGGGTACATGAATGTGTCATGACAATATGGAATGGTTTCATCATGTACTAGGTCACTTGGCTGGACACTTGGAAGAAAGAAATCAAACTCTAGTTTGAAAGTAAAAAAGGCCAGTTTGAAAAAGTCAAACTGGGACAATGATTTCCAAGTGGGAGAAGAGAAGGAAACCTGGGAAGAGAAGGTTTCCCTTCTCTCCTCCAAACCGCCGGCCAGCAAGGGAGTTGGGGGAGGACTCGGCTAGCCCTAGTCGCCCCTCCCACCTATAAAAGAAAGGGAGGGGGCGCCCCCTCTCCCTACACCTTGTCCCTTAGCCGGCGCCCCTCTAAACCCTAGGCCAGCCGCTGCCCCCTTCTAGATACGGTTGCCCTAGATCTCCTCTAAACCGCCATCTAGCTAAACCCTATCTGCTGGTTGCTCTAAACCCCTTGGTGCCCTCTGTTCCGTAGATCGCCAAGGCCCTCTCTTACTCCACCATAGTCGCTCCGGCTTAAGGCGAAGCCCTGCGAGATCTCCCCTCTACTTCCGGTACCACGCCGTTGTGCTGCCGGAATCGCGAGGAGAGTGCTACAACCTCCGCTGCCTGCTGGAACAAGGGAGAGGAAGGTCTTCATCGAGTACCGAACGTGTGACCGACTGCGGGAGCGCTGCCAGAACGCAGCGCCGGAAGGATCGTATACGCGATCTTGAGATCGACAAGTGTACGACTACATCACCCACGAGAATCTGCTCTCGTTAACCGCTTTGGAATCTTCAAGGGTGAGTTCCTCTATCGACTCGTTGCTACAATCTAGTAGATAGATCTTGGCTTGTTTGTGTGCATGCGGTAGAATTTTTTTGTTTTTCCATGCTTCGAACCCCTACACTTCTTGCCACCAAAAGTGAGATGAGAGAAGTGCGGAACAACCCATCCATCTTGCACTATGTCCTTGTATGCAAGGGACTAGCGCAAGGAACTAATGACTTGACGAATGTTCCTCCTTCTTTGATGGCTATTTTGCAGGAATTCCACGATGTATTTCCCGAAGAGCTTCCTCATGGCCTACCTCCTCTTCGTGGAATCGAGCACCGCATCGACCTCATACCCGGCGCCCCACTCCCAAACCGCGCCGCGTATCGCACGAACCCGGAAGAGACGAAGGAGATATAACGACAAATCAACCAACTCGTCTCCAAAGGTTTGATCCAAGTAAGAACTAGCCCAAGCGCGGTCCCCGTGATTCTAGTTCCAAAAATGGATGATACGTTGTGGTTATGCATGGACTGCTGTCCAATCAATGCTATCACCGTGCGTTATCGACATCCTATACCGCGTTTTGATGACATGCTTGATGAGTTATGTGGAGCCACTATATTTTCGAAAATTGATCTTCGTAGTGGTTACCATCAAATTCGCATGGCCGAAGGTGATGAGTGGAAAACCGCCTTCAAGACCAAGCTTGGTCTTTATGAATGGTTGGTTATGCCTTTTGGCTTATCAAACGCCCCATCTACCTTCATGCGCCTCATGAACCATATTTTGAGATCTCTCATTGGGAAGAGTGTTGTTGTTTACTTTGATGACATCCTTGTCTATAGCAAGTCACTAGAGGATCATGTTACTCATGTTAAGGAGGTCCTTCAAATCCTTCGTCATGAAAAGCTTTATGCTAATCTCCCAAAGTGCACTTTTGCAAAAGACAAACTGATTTTCCTTGGTTTTGTTGTGTCTTCTAATGGCATTGAAGTTGATGTCTCAAAAGTTAAGGACATACGAGATTGGCCCATACCCACCAATGTTAGTGAACTTCGTAGCTTTCATGGGTTGGCTGGCTTTTACCGTCGCTTTGTGAAAGACTTTTCCACCATTGCTTGCCCCCTCAACGAATTGACCAAGAAAAATGTCACATTCGTTTGGGGAAAAGCACAACAAAAGGCTTTTGATGAGCTCAAAAAGAGGCTCACCGAAGCACTAGTTCTTGCATTACCGGATTTCACAAAAACCTTTGAGATTGAATGTGACGCTAGTGGAATTGGCATTGGAGGCGTCCTTATGCAAAATGGACGTCCTATTGCATACCATAGTGAGAAACTCGATGGCGCACGCCTTAACTATCCCATTTATGACAAAGAGCTTTTTGCCTTGGTTCGTGTCCTTCAATTGTGGAAACACTACCTTTGGCCCAAAGAATTTATCATCCATTCCGACCATGAGTCGTTGAAATATCTTAAGGGCCAAGCCAATTTGAGTAAAAGGCATGCCAAATGGGTTGAGTTCATGGAATCATTTCCTTACATTGTCAAGTACAAGAAGGGCAAAGAAAATGTTGTAGCGGACGCTTTGTCTAGCAAAAACACAAACCTTCTTACGCGACTCGAAGTAAATGTCTTGGATCTTGATGACATCAAATCTTTGTACGCGTCCGACCCTTTCTTTGGACCAATTTTTGCAAGATGTTCAATAGACAAAGGGATTGATGATTTCTATTTACATAAGGGTTTTCTTTTCAAACAAAACAAGCTTTGCATTCCGAAGTCGTCTCTCCAAATTTTGCTTCTTCAAGAGTCCCATGGTGGAGGCCTTATGGGTCACTTTGGCCGTGACAAGACGTATGACATGCTATCCACTCACTACTTTTGGCCAAAGATGAAGCGCGACGTGGAGCGCCACGTCCAACGATGCACTACATGTATCCAAGCTAAGTCTAAGTCTAACCCCTTTGGTCTTTATATGCCATTACCTATTCCTCATGCACCTTGGTCGGACATTAGCATGGACTTTGTGTTAGGATTTCCTAGATCTAAACATGGACATGATTCTATATTTGTGGTAGTGGATCGCTTTTCCAAAATGGCATACTTCATTCCGTGCCATAAGACCGATGATGCTTCACATGTAGCAAATTTGTTTTGCAGGGAAATAATTCGGCTACGCGGTGTACCAAGAACAATCGTCTCCGACCGCAACGTCAAATTCATGAGCTACTTCTAGAAGACTCTCATGGCCAAGCTCGGCATCAAGCTCCTCTTCTCGTCCGCCTCGCATCCTCAAACCGATGGACAAACCAAGGTCGTCAATCGAAGCCTTGGCACACTCCTACGTGTGTTGATCAAGAAGAACCTTAAAGACTGGGAGGAATGTATTCCACATGCGGAGTTCGCCTACAACCGCGCCAAGCACTCCACCACCATGAGGAGCCCGTTCATGATCGTATATGGCTTCGAGCCTCTCACCGCGCTCGATATCCTTCCACTTCCGCTTCATGAACGTGCCAATATGGACGTGGTCAAACGCGCCCAAACAATGAAGAAACTCCATGAAGACACAAGAGTTACGATCGAGAAACAAGTCCTTCGCCAAGCATCAAGGATAAACAAGAACAAGAAAGAGATGACCTTCGAAGAAGGCGACCTTGTGTGGATACACTTGAGTAAAGACCGCTTCCCCAAGGACCGCGACTCCAAACTCAAGCCAAGAGGTGATGGACCGTTCAAAGTACTAAAAAGGATCAACAACAACGCCTACATCATCGATATCCCAACATCCAAGTATCTTGTGAGCCCGACATTCAATGTCAAGGACCTCTCACCCTACCATGGCGAAGATGAAGTTGAGAAGATTGAAGAGTCGAGGACGACTCTTTCCCAAGGGGGGAGCTGATGCAGCCCGTCCTACGGACGCACCTCCATCTACAACACCTAGTCCCCCAAGTGGACCAATGACTCGCGCCCGAGCCAAGCTCCTCCAAGCCAAGGTTAACTCGCTCCTTTCCTCATGTGATTTTGGTCTACCTTTGGATGGCTTGCTACTTCATGCAACTACGTTATGTATCCTCAACTATGAAGCAACATCACCACACTAAGCCCCCAAGGAAGAAGGACCAGGAGAAGAAGTTGCTGGAGCTCTGCACACCGGAGTCTCCGGTGTTGACCGGAGTCTCCGGTCCCCTACACCGGAGTCTCCGGACCTTCCTCCGGTCCGGCCCCAAGAACCAAGCCCGGGACAGCCAGATGCCTCCTCTGGAGACGGGTCCGGAGATTGACCGGAGTCTCCGGCCCAGACCGGAGTCTCCGGACCCAACACCGGAGTCTCCGGCCTGCTCGATGCCAGGCATGTCAAGGCCTTTTGGGTCTGGCCCATGTAACCGCCAGTTTCGCCCAAACTTCCAGTTTTATTCCAAAACTACCCATGTTTAAGTGGTTGGCCTATATAAAGCCTCACCCCTCATATGTAAACCCTAGACTTGGATAATAATAGAATGAGGACACCCCTTTGAGGATCTTTCATATATTGGTCTCATGCTCCTACCAAGGGGCACCCTATTATCCGCAACCTCTTGGATCTTGCCTAGTGCGTTCAAGTTGTACAAGGCCTTGGGTTCTCGGTTTTTCGCCCCCAAGTAGTCAAGATCTCACCAAGCACCTCGCCCCCGTTGTTGGCCGTGGAGAGAGAGCTTCGCCCAACAACGATCCTATGGATTATGTTGGACCGGTTGCCACCGGCGTGTATCGTGATTTGTGTGCGTGAGTTCATCGGGTTCTTAGTGTGCGTGTGTTCGTGGATTTCACCCCCTCTTCCCCTTCCACCGCTTTCCTCTCGATTCCCGCGGAGATTCGTGAAAGATCGGGCCACCCCAAGGGGTTACCCCATAACAGTTTGTAGTCGTCGCTAGGTGTCCATTGACCTATTTGTAATTTTTATTATTTTTAAGACTCTTTGTACTGCTGTTGATGATTATTTAATAGATCGGTGGAATTTCGCAAAAAAAAATGTAGGGATCTTGTGATTTTTGCATAATTTGCAAAAAATTATACTCCCCCCATCCATATTAGTTGATTAAAATTTGTCTAGATTTATATGAATCAAGACACTATTTAATATATAGGTTCATCCAAATTTTAACAAATCCAAGTCAACTAATATGGATTGGAGGAAATAACAAGTTCTGCAATTTTGCACTACTAACTTTCTACCACATAATTACAAGCATGATTTATTTCATCATTTCAAAAGCTTAGAAATAAAATTTTAGAGAAGAGAGAATTTATGAGGTATAGCTAAACGTAGGTCCACATGATAATTCTGAACCTTGTTCAATTTTTTTTTTTGCAAACTAAGGAAACAAATAGCTCCGCTTTAGCTGTTTTTTTTTGACAAACCTCTAGATTTTACTCCCTCCGTTTCAAAATATAAGATGTTTTAGATTTGTGAAAAAATATCTAGACTTATTTTAGTGTGTAGGTTTACTCAGATTTAGAATGAACCTACACTAAAACAAGTCTAGATAATTTTTTTTCACAAACTTAAAACATCTTATATTTTGAAACATGAGAGTATTACTCAACCAAAATATTTACAGGAATAAAAGGGGAATGAAGTGTGCCCAGCCACAGGCGGCGGCCAATACCTAAAGTTAAACAAAATCTAGCAAGTTCGTGGTGGCACATTGACACTGCTTCGTTATCTCAAAAAAAAAAAGACACTGCTTCGTGGAGTAGCTTTTTTTTTTTAGAACTCGTGGAGTAGCTATAGTGGCGCTAAATTTTACACATGTCACACAGGAACTGTGGCCCAGTGCATGGTTCCTCGGCCCAAAAAGCAGCCCCGCAGGCTGCACATTCAGAGCCGTGCCTCGATGTGTTCGGCCCAGACATCGGGCAACCTGCTCGACCGGCACTCCAAGGCCGGGCAACCGTTTCAAATGGAGGATGCGGGGCAGGGCGTCGACATTGACCGGTGAGCTTCAAGTTAGCCAACTCCTCCTTTGAAGACGGGACAAATCGTGGACAGAGGCGCACTATCGAGCGAGCCTCCCTCCATTCTATTTCCATATTAATTGACTTTAATTTATTAAAATTTGATAAATTTATATATTAAATAGTATCTAGATTTATTTAAATTTAGACAAATTTAAGTCAATTAATATAGGTTGAAGAGAATAACTACTATTGTTGATTAAATAAAATCGTGGACCGATTGCGACAAACAAGTGTACTCAGTTGGATTTGACACTGCTCAACGCTGGCATAAGGTAATTAATTGAGCACACAGCAACACATAATTATCATCATCATTTGAATTATCCTATACTGAACGTGTTCTCGACGTGTGGTCTACGCTTGCTCCACAACCTTTTTTAAAATATAAAATGTTTTAGCTTTGTAAAAAAGTGTATTTAGATTTTTTAGTGTATAGGTTTACTTCGAATCTAAATACTAAAAAAATCTAGATACACTCTTTTCACAAAACTAAAATATTTTATATTTTAAAATAAAGGGAGTATAAATTAATTTACGATTTAATACTACCGACAAAAATACCATACTACCTGGCATCATATTACGGAAACCTTCTGTCTAACTCGCTTTTTTATAATCAATACCATATTATATTAATAGAAGTAAATATTACATGGTAAAGATATATGAGCTGACTCCAACGATTGTAAAATAAAGTCTAAAAGAAACTAGTAAATCTTTGAGGTCTTCATACTTTTTCTTCTTCCCTGACACAATCTTGCACTTTTCTGAAAGCAGCCGAACTAAACTGACATAGAAATCAAACCTGAGACCTATAAATACTAATATTGGTTGTCCCATAATTTTAATTTGCGTCACAATGCCAAGGATGTGTGCACACGCACATCCATTGAAGTAATCAACCAATATCGGCAAGAATACCAACACCAATATTTCAGGAAATAATAACCGAACAGCCTGATCAACGTCGTTGATGAGCCAATAGTAACTATCATTGTCGGGGATGTAGCCATCGAGACAAATATTGCGAGGACAAACTTCGCTGCAACCATGAAAAAAAATCGAAAATAGATCTGACGAAGCAAGATCAGAAGACCCATACCTAGAGAACTTTAGTCTTTCAACATCACTGTTGACATCGGAAAAGAAATCTCGTTGTCGAACGAATGACCGAAGATCGCTTATTATAGATAATGCCATCTCCATTGGGACGAAGATGGCTAGAAAAATCCTAAACCTAATCTGACAAAATCGATACTGTTACTAGAAACTCCATTCATAGATCGGGTTCCCCATCCCTCCTGATGCCGGCGAGGCCGGTCAGAGGAGGGAGAACCGATCTAAAAAAGCGGCGACTTTTTCTTCTAACGCGATGGCGACTGTTTCTATAGGGTTTGTTGTCTGTCTAACTTTATGTTCGCTGAGGTAGAATTAATCTTGTTGAACCGGTCAGGCATAAGTACTGTATATATTTTTGCACTCACAGTCAACTAGCAACTTTTTTTAGGGAAGTCAACTAGCAACGTATGTGTATTAGAGCATCTCCACTCGCCTACTCAGGACGCCGTTCCGGACGCCGAATTTAGGTCCGGTCGCGTATCCAGGAATCTGTTTTCGTTCAGATTTGGGCCAACTTTGGTCCGGACTATCTAGACCGAACCCAGGTTCCCGGGTACGCCCTGGAAACGCCGGACGAAAGCGAACTTGGCGAAAAAAAACCAAGCGGCGCGTGGACCCGCCGATTCAGCGACGGAAGCCGAGTCGTCATCATCCTCGAAACCACGCGGCGACCGCCGAACAATAACTGCCCGTCGCGTCGGCCACACGTCGCCGAATTGCCGGGCCACCGTCGTCGCCTTGGCTCTCGCGATGGATCGGCGGGCACTAACTTCCCTCCATTTCCCTTTTTCTCGCTAGGGCGCCCCGCTCTTCGTCCTCAATGACGACGAGGAGGACGGCCCTTCCTACCAGCCGTGGAGGTGCGGCGACCCAGGCCAGGAGAGCTCCCACCAGTACCAACCGCCGAGCGACGACGATGACGGCGGCGAGGATGATGGCAGGGCCGATCCCGGCTACACGACGTTCTATAGCAACTTCGGCATGTAGAACGGCGACGGTCTTTTTTTAGTTACTACTTTAGTTTAAATTCGATGTAATCCGCCTATATTCGCCCATCTTTAATAAAATTCGCCCATCTTTAATGAAATTTAGCCGAACATGGGAACTTGACCTGGGTACGCGAGTGGGAAACTCGACGTACCCAGGCCGAAAATTTGTTTCGTCCGGCCGAAAAAAGGTCCGGTTTTCGGCCTGAGTTCGCCCAACGAGTGGAGATGCTCTTAGCTAGCCTAGAAGTATAGTACTCCCTCTGTTTCAGGGCTTAAGGCGTCCTCGTTTTGCGTGTTTTTTCTTTGACCAAGAATTACTTTAAATACGTAAAGAGTTTTGGTATAAAACTAGTATCGCCGGAAAGTATTTTTCAATACGAATCCAACGGTATTAATTATGTATAATATAATTAAGATTTTGTTGCTCAATTCTTTTGATCAAACTTTGATTTGGAAAACGTGTGCGCCTTAAGCCTTAAAACGGAGGTAGTATATGGGTATCCGTCTTTTTTTTAGGGGAGTCTTTTGTTTTATGCGTTCTCAATTAGTCATGCTTATACCATACGTTTGGTGCGGGCCTAAACATTCTATAAATGTGACATAGTATACAGGATCAACCTCTATGAGGTGACACAAATTGTGCTCAAAATTCAAAAAATATTAATTTAAATGCATTTGAGCTAATTTCTAATAAATAGTGTCTAGATTCATTCAAATTTTAACAAATTTGAGACATCTATTCTGGAACTAAGGGAGTATATTTTTTAAAAGATCTCATAGTGATACTATGATACAATTTTACGATCCGATACTAGGCAAGAAAACCATACTACCTGCCATCACAATACTGAAAACCTTCTGCCTAACTCGCTCTTCGTCAGAACTCAGAAGCTGAGATAAAATTGATCTCGTTGAACCGGTCCGGCCAGGCAGAAGTACTGTATATTTTTTTGGGGGGCACAACGCTCCGCTGATTTCAATTACAGAAACAAGATCGTCGGGAAACATCCATGCATTGACCTCACTCGAACCAATGTCGAGCACGCAGGCACGCATGTGCTTCATCACCTCCTCTTGATCATGAGGATCTGAAGCAATATGTCGTTGAACGTGTCCACTGGACCGGGCAGGCAGGAGTGGAGGCAGTCGGTTGGCATCCGCTCCGGCACGCCGTGCGCGAACGGGTCGCGGTTCATGTAGGCCCCGGGGTGCCCGTCCGGCCGCAGCGACGACAGCTTGGTCACGTCGAGCACCTCGAACCTCACCCCGTCGCTGCTGCTGCTCTCGATCGACGCCGTCTCCTCGTGGACGACACTCCTAAGCTCCTTCTCGACGCTGCCCAGCTCCTTCTCCCCCTCCCTGTACGGAATCTTGTTGGTGCACGCCGTGGGGTCGTCGTAAGTCTTGCCTTCGAAGTGGGTCGGCGAGAAGGTGGTTGACACCACGGTCCGCGGTCGGCGGCCGGAGCTCATCAGCCGCTCGAGCGCCGTCCGGTACGCCTCCCGGAAGGGGCGAACGATGCCGATCTCGGTGAGGTTAAGCCCCGTGCTGGCGTGCGCCCCTATGACGTCGCTGCCGTTGCGGTAGACGGCCTGGCTCCAGAACCAGTGGCCCGCGTTGATGACCACCACGTCCATGGTGTCGGCGTCGGCGGACCAGCGGTCGGCGAGCGCGTCGAGGTGCACCGTGTCGTAGGGCATGGTGTGGTTCTCCGACCTGCCCGTGGCCCTGGCGAGGAAGGGCGCCCAGTAGAGGGACAGGGTGACGTTGTGGGTGGCGAAGGCCAGGCGCCTGAAGCGGTCCTTGTGGTCCTTGGCCACGAGGCGGTACGGGGACGCCGCGCCGAGCAGGCACAGCAGAGACTGGGCCATGTTCCAGGCCATGGAGTCGCCGACGAAGGCCAGGTGCTTCCCGCGAAGCTCCGAGAGGAACGCCGACGCGTCGAACGCCGGGAGGAGGCACCCCGCCGGCTGCCACCGCCAGTCGAGATAGCCCGTGTCGGGCCTCCCGTTGCGGATGCAGTCCCGGCTTTCCTTCACGTTGCAACTCGTGCCGTTGTACCGCCGCGCGTGCCCCGGCGACCACACCCACCGCCCCACCGAGTAGTCGCAGCTTCTCCCGCTCTGCCCTACTCCTCCAACAACCCTGCAACACATGCATAAGTTAATACACCTACTGCATGAAGACGTCCTGATGCAAAAACCGGAAGAAAATCTTGAAAAATTACCCTGATGAGATGGAGGAGTAAGTGTGATTGAGAAACTGCAGCACCGGGGCGATGACAGTTTGCTGAGCGCCGGGAGGCGAGTAGTAGAGGAGGTTGAGGAGAGACAGGGAGAGGAAGGTGCAGGCCAGCAAAGTGATGCAGGCGCGGAAATAGGCAAGGGTGGTGCTCCCCGGAGAGGACCGCTTCTGGCAGTGCTGATGCACCGGCGGGTGCGCTCCCATGGTTCTCTCTCGAACGTAAGTATGGCTAAGTGAGTTGGAAGGTCGATTCTTGTAAGGGTGATGTAGTTTAGTTGACCTCGGATGTCTGACCCATCAAGTCTGGCACGCAGTGAGAGTGAGTTGATTCGATTCCTTCGTGGAGATTGATCCTAGTGCACAGTTAACAAGGTGATTAATTAAAGTGGGTGATCTACGCTTGGAATGCAGCCTTGTTTGAAACTTACATAGTCCGATGCAATATTACTATATTGTGGAATCATAGAACCAGTCACTAAAGAAACAAGGTGAAATTCAATACTTGTATCAAAAAAAAAAAATACTTGTATCAAGTTGTTTGATCCAGTGCTCGTTGTTAGACCCTCACCTTGTATTTGAGACAGCAAGCTTTTTTTTTGCGGGTATGTTTGAAGTTCAGTCAACAGGCACTTGCTGCAATTGTATAAGTACAATGCCCGGCAACATTTTTCAGTCATCTGCACTGCTGTTTCTTGCAGAAGTTCAGTAGAGGCATGGCTTAGATCAGCACTAGTGTAGCTGATGTGTGTATGGTCGAAGCACGACTTGGTTGTACTGCTGGTCAGGCAGCAGAAGTTGTATAAGAGCAGGTTGCCGCATCTCTGAATATTCTGAAGGCAACGGGGGCTGGACCAAGTTCCTACCACGTGCTCTGTTTCCTCTGTTTTTTTCCCTGTCTCGTGTCCTCGCCGCCATCGAGTGTAGAGCACACAGTAGTGAGACGGGAGTACCAGCTCGGTTCATTACACTCGTGTGCATAGAAATACGATTCCTTCTCTAGTGACAGTTCAAGTCTCAACGGCCTGCGCCACAACAGTCAGAAATATACTAAACTGATACAGGTGAAAAAACTGCTATGTGTAACAGTTACAGTTAACATTGTGAAGATAATCCTTAAACACGACCTATGATCACCAATAGGAAGTTGCACGTAGTACAAAAGAACACATGAACAGTGCTAGGTATTGCTTACGCACTGAAGAAGAGGCTATATGTTTTAAGGTTGTCGACTGTGACAGGGTCTCAAACTACGTTGTACTCCCTCTATTTCAAAATATAAGATGTTTTAGTTTTATGAAGAAAATGTATAGTTTTATGAAGAAAATGTATCTAGACTTGTTTTAGTGTGTAGGTCATGAACCTACACACTAAAACAAGTACACTAAAACAAGTCTAGATACATTTGCTTCACAAAGCTAAAACATCTTATATTTTGAAACAGAGGGAGTACTTCTCATCAGCAGCATTGCCGATAACAGAAGAAAACAATAATCACTGAGATGAGGTACTCATATTTCCATGTATTTGTACGATGAGACAGTCCCTCCTCCCTCCCGTGTTGCACCATGGGGCGACACTAGGGTGGAACCCTAGCACCACTAGAAGGTCCCTCCTCTCTGGCTCCCCTCGCTGCTGCTGCCGAGGGCCCTCTCTAGGGTGGTAGGGGGCCCAACGGTCGAAGGTGGCTAGGGTTGGTGGTGCGTCGGATGCGATCGCAGGAGCTGCTGGGGTGGCGACAACGATTGTTGACACGTGGAGACCAAGGCGGCGCCCTTGCGTTGGGATGGATTTGGGGGATTTTCAGAAACCCTAGGTCATGACCTTTTCTCTGCCCCTCGGTTGCTGCCGGGAAGTCTTGGCGCAGGCTGTTGTGGCCCCTCTAGCTATGGCCCCGGCGCGAGCCAGAGCTCCGACGGTGGTGGCTAGTGGTGCGGCGTTCGTACAATGAAGCTCTGGCGGTGGTGGTAGACGGGCGTCGCCACGGTATCCTTCTCCTCCGCTGTTCTGACCAGTGGCGTGGGGTCTTGCTGGTTTTGCTTGCATAATGCAGGCGGTCCTAGGGTTTTTCTCACGCCAAGAAGGTGTTCTATTTGATGCCTTTCTCCATTGATCTGGTCATTGAAGAGTTCCAAAAGGCTCTGCAGGGGATCTCCATTGGGCGCTTGGCGCTTGTAGATTGTTCGATCGATTGAGATCTGGTCATTATTTCAGTCTATGTTGCATTTGGAGGGTGTGACACAAAGCTTTGGTTGTTTGTTTACATTATGTGACATGCCGGTGTTTCGGTTTCCATCATAAAATACAGTGTCCGAGAATGTCATGGCGGCTGAGGTCCGAGGCCTAGCAATGGCAGACCGAGTTTTCGAGGCGATGAGAACTTTGTTGGGTGATTCGTGACTTGTAACAACAACGTCGGCAAGTGGGGTGGCATCACAGGAGAAGTACATAGTCTTATCTTTCAGGGTAAAAAACCAAGGTCTAATATTAATTGGTTGTGCCTGGCAGTGATCTTATTGAAACATTGTTTTGGGAGTACAAACTTTTTACAAGGTGAAATCTAAGATTTATGATCTGGCGATGATGACATTTTTGTACCTTTTTTTCTTGGAGGAATGGCTTTTATATAACTTGGACTTCAGGTGTTGTCTTGGCGGTGGTTGATGCGGAAGCTACAAGAAATTGATCTTTGTAGCGGGATCTTTTCGTTCTTCTTTTTTATGTTTTAGGGTTGTGTGCATCTATAATATCTTTAAGATATTTTATTCTTGCATATGTTAGGTGTAATTGATATCTTCGCGATATTAGTATTGTATGATTGTGTGACAGAAAATATGTAGAGCCACATGATCTACGACAAACATGTCTTAGTCCAGCTTTTGAATGACAAAACCAAGATTAAACTGTCCAAACCAAAGATGAGATAGTTATGACGTATACGACACAATACAATATGTTTATTATTGCCCCATATATTAAAAACTAGTTATGACGCATTCAAGTAGATAAACACAGAGGTCTTTCTTAGAAAATACAGTCCATGTCTTGCATAGTACTTCTAAGTTGCAGCAGCAACATGACCAATGGTACTTGCCAGGGGCCTTGAAAAGGAGCAAACTACAAGAGATCGAGCCCCTTGCTCATTTTCATGTATGCTCATAAACTGAAAAAGGGCATAAAGCTGATCAGCTGAAAATAACTGATTTTTTGTAAGAGGTTTAAAATTTCTAGATTACTCATTTAAAAGAGAGTTAAATATTAAAGAGTTAAAATGGTACCAAAATCCTTGAATAGCAGGCTATAACGGTAATTTAGCCGCGGTATAGTATTTTTAGCAGGCTGCTATGTCTTGGCCTGCTATGTAAAACTTTCGCTCCTATCTGGACCGGCATTTTTTGGGCTGGTGCAGTTAATTGACTCGACAGAACTCTCTCTGCGGTTAGCTTTTATTGCTTGGTCTTTTTCCTATTCAGCCCAATTTTGGCACACATGTATTTTTTTTTGATAATGAGTATATTAATATTATCGCGAAGATACCAGTTATATCTATGCTCTACAATACTATACTGTTCTAATGAAATTATGGATGTACAAGGCCAAAAAAAAAGAATTATAGAAAAGAGACGTCCCGCTACAGTGACACATACTTTGTAGCAGCAGTACTAACACCAACAAAACAACACCAAAAGTCCAGTTACTCCAATAGAGACGTTTTTAAGAAAAAAACAGTACACAACATCGTCGTCACCCGATCATAGGTCATAGGTTTTAAACAAAAAGTCTATGCTCACAAAACAGTGTTTTTAACAAGGTCATTGACAGACACAAGCAATTAAGGCAGATCTTGGATTTTCAGTAGGACTTTAAACTTTCCCTATATTGTCGCCCCTACTTGCCGATGCCGCTGCTACAAGTTACGATCACCAAGTTAGTTTTTTATCGTCACAAACTCGAACCACCATTGCTAGTAAAGATATCAACTTTCATGACATTCATGCCTCTGACGTCACGATGGATCATTGCTGGTCAGTTTTTTCAATTTTTATATTGATATTTTGAAGTTTAAAAAGACAAAAATATCAAGGTGTTGTCAATGACATCTTCTGCTGCCCTATAAATCTCCGGGATTTTATTTTTGTGTTCTTGGTTTCTTAGTTTTTTAAGCAGAGTGCACACTTTTTCCCATGCGGGCTAAATTTTCTCACATCTGCTCCTAAAAAGTACGGAATCCGAGGGCAAACGTGAGGAAAATAGACCCATGTGGTAAAAAGTGAGCATAACTAAAAAACAAAGGCACAAAAATAGAAATCCAAAAACCAGGACGTCTTCTACTTTTCTAAAATAATCTTTGGGATTTCTATTTTCGTGTCCCTGGTTTCTTAGTGTTTTTTTAGCAGAGTGATCACTTTTTCCTATGCAGGCTAATTTTGCTCACATCTGGTCCTAAAAAGTACGAAATCTGAAGGCAATTGTGAAAAAATAGCCCCCCATAGAAAAAAGTGAGCATAACTAAAAAACAGGGACACGAAAATAAAATTCCAAAAAGCAGGGCATGCTTCGTCTTCTGATTTCCCTAATGTATAGTATGACCTTTTGGGTGTCTTTCTCAGATAGGTACTCCAGTGGAGTAGCGCAAGAAGAGGCCTTCCTTGGTATTTTGTGGACGGCCGCCGATTTACCATGTGTTTCCGCGTCCGTACCTACCTTCCTCACCAATCCCCAATCTCTCACGACCATCACGTCGGGTCAGCTCGTGCTCCACCTTTCCTTCTCCATTAATCGTCTGAAGAAGTTACTGAGAAAGTCATAGCTCGGTCTATTGTCTTTCAGAGAGTACAGACGGTGAGAAAGTTTGAGCTTCTGTTTTATCCTTTGGATAAGGCATTTTCAATGGTATGATCCATTTAGAATGTCTAAACGGTCTGTTTGATCCATTTAGGTGGGGCCTTGGGCAGAAAATCGATCGAGGGGTGCGTCTAGTGGGACAGAAAATCGGTCGCGGGTGATGCGTGAATGCACAGCGGATGATGCAGAGGAGGTGGAATGCGTTGCTCAGGAGATTGTCATGGCGTTGGCGTTGGCAATGGACATGGAGGAGGAAGACAACGGCGACTTCCTTAACGACTTCGACGAGGAGTCCAAGGAAGCTGTGCAGGAGAGGAGCAACGAGCAACATGCCATTGTCGAGTCCTATGACACCGTGCACGGCGACGTCGGTGTCAGGAATATGCAACATGTATTCCTCTAGAGGCCAAAAGCACAATATATAGTACATGTACAGGTGTGAATATGCAGGAATCCCCCTAACATATGGGAAAAATACAATATACAAATATATACATCTAACACCTCCCTCAAACTCATGGTGGATCCACAACACTGAGTTTGGAGAGTAAGAAATCATGCTGCGCTCTGTTCTGTGCCTTCATGAAGAAATCCGCCAACTATAAATCTGAAGGCACATACTGAAGCGCAACAACCTGAGCCTGCACCTGAGCACGTGTATAGAAAGCATCAACACCAATATACTTGGTAAGCTCATGCTTGATCGAATCACGTGCAACACTAATAGCACCTGTACTGTCAGACAAAACCAGAGTGGGTGTGGTAATAGAGACCCCAAAATCCGCAAGTAACCACCGTAACCAGGTCACCTCAGCAGTCCACAAGGCCATAGCACGCAACTTAGCCTCAACACTCGAACGGGAAACCGTTGTCTATTTCTTCGTCTTCCAAGCAATGAGCGAACCACGAAGAAACACACAATAAGCAGAAAGGGAACGGTGATCCAAAGGATCACTCGCCCACATAGCATCTGAATAGCACTGAAGCTGGAGGGAGCTGGAACGAGGAAAGAAAAGGCGACGAGTGATCGTACCACGAAGGTAACGAAGAACACGGAGAAGATGACTATAGTGAACAGTGGTAGGAGCAACAGGATAAGAGATGTCAGGAGGAGTGACAGCAAGATAAACAAGACTCCCAACAAGATGACGATAACACGTCGGATCAGAAAGAGGATCACCATCAGTAGGTTAAACCTTAACATTAAGCTCCATAGGGGTCTCAACAGTGCGCTCATACCCAAGAGCAGCACGAGCAAGAATATCTTGAATATACTTTTCCTGGGAGATGTAAAAGCCATCAGAAGTGGAAGAAACCTCAATCCCAAGAAAGTATCGAAGAGGACCAAGATCGGTCATAAGGAACTGATCACGAAGACGAGCCTTAACAAAGGCGATATACTCAGAATCATCACCAGTAATGATCATATCATCAACATAGAGAAGAAGAAGAGTGCGTCCACAAGGAGAAGTGTGAACAAACAACGCTGGATCATGAGCACTAGGGGAGAAACCAAAGCAGTCACTATAGAAGCAAAGCGCTCAAACTAGGCACGAGGAGCCTGTTTAAGGCCATAAAGAGAACGTCGAAGACGGAAAACCATCCCCTCGGGAACAGAATACCCAGGAGGAGGCTGCATATAAACCTCCTCACTCAACTCTCCATTGAGAAAGGCGTTCTGAACATCAAGCTGAGACACAGACCAGTGACGAACAGAAGCAACAGCAAGAAGAGTACGCACAGTGGTCATATGAGCCACATGAGCAAAGGTCTCATCATAGTCACGACCATGCTCCTGCTGAAAACCACGAGCCACAAGGTGTGCTTTATAGTGCTCAAGAGATCCATCAGAGCGGGTCTTAATCTTATAGACCCACTTACACGTGATAGGACGAACACTGGGAGGGGGAGAAACAAGATCCCAGGTGCTAGTGCGCTCAAGCGCAGCTATCTCCTCAGCCATGGCCAGTTTCCATTCAGGATGATGCTCAGCATCTTGATAAGAAGTCGGCTCGGAGGCAACAGAAAGACCATACTGACTAGGAGAATAACGGTTGGGGGCACAACGCTGACGAATAGGACGAGTAGAGGGAAGCTCATCAGAGGAAGACGACTCAGGAGACGACGATGAAGAAGAAGGAATAGCAGAGGAAGACTCCGGAGAACTAGACGGAGCAGAGGAGGACGGTGTCAAAGAAGAGACATCAGGGGGAGGAGATTCGGAAGAAGACACAATAGGAGTAGAAGGAGGTTTGTCAGGAAAAAGAAGAAAAGAGATATCTTCCACCGGGTAGGTACCAGTGGTGGGACGAGGATAGAAAGGACGCGTCTCATCAAAAATAACATCACGAGAGATACGCATCCGATGGCCAACGGGGTCCCAACAGCGATGGCCCTTATGCTCATTACTGTATCCAAGAAAAACACACTCAACAGACTGAGCGGTCAGTTTGGTGCATTCGCGAGGAGCAATAAGAACATAGCAAACACAACCAAACAAGCGAAGCATGGAGTAGTCTGGAGACTGTCCATATAGGCTCTCAAGAGGGATACCACCCTGCAGAGCGGCAGAAGGCTGAATATTGATGAGGTAAGTGGACGTAGCAACAACCTCAGCCCAGAAATGCGGCGGAAGAGAATAAGCAATCATCATGGCATGGGTGGTGTCAAGAAGATGACGATGCTTACGCTCAGCAACGCCATTCTGGGCATGGGCGCCAAGACAGGAGAACTGAGCAAGGGTGCCCTGCTCAGCAAGAACACCTCGCAACATCTGGGAGATATACTCACCAGCAGAATCAACACGAAACACACGAATGGGAGTAGAATATTGAGTACGGACCATGGCCGCAAAACGTTGATATATGGAGAGCACCTCACCGCGAGAGCGCATAAAATACAACCAAGTGTACCGAGAAAAATCATCAATGAATAAAATATAGTAGCGATATCCCCCTTTCGAAGCGAAAGGAGCCAGACCCCAATCATCGGAATTGTCAACACCCGGATTTTTAATCCCAGATGCCTGTTATGCCATACATCGCAATCCCAGGATTACCATTTTTGTGAGACATAACAGAATTGGATACCACAGTACATCATCTATTACAAACCATACATAAGGTCTTACACAAATAGGGATCTCATGATCCAGCTCTTAATACAACTTCAAGCAGCGGAATACGTAATAATAACGGTAGCGTAGGCGAAGCTCCATCTTCGGGGTCACAGGCAATGCTGACGATGGGAGATGATCCTAGTTGACATGGTTATACCCCGCGGGTGCATGATCTCAGCATACCTGGTCCAGCCCAAAGAAGGCCCACGACAAATGTACGCCGGCCCATGAAGACTTCTGGGTGGCCCAGGCCCACGACGCCTTCGGATCCTTAGAGAACAAGGCTAGAGTAGATAGGAAATTCAAAGGGGTAAAACCCTAGAACCTGTAACCGACTAGGTCTATGCCTGGGACCTGCCTAAGTCTATATAAAGGCCATAAGGGTACGACCTAGATCTCTCGACTCATACTTCCGCATACACACCTCCACGCCAGATTGCATCTGCGCACCCCTGTAACCTTCGGTTCTGCCATAATCAAGAGAAGACAAGTAGGAGTAGGGTTTTCCCTCCGGGGGCCTGAACCTGGGTAAACCTTTGTGTCCCCGTGTTGCTTGTTTGCTAACCGTTCCACGATCTCCAGCATCCCCATCTTCTCCAAAACCCAAGTCCATAACAATGGGCATTGATGAGATCAAACCTCATCAATTGGCGCCGTCTGTGGGAACTGGGGACGCTGATTGTGCGGTCGTGACGGTCCCAACCCGATCGATCTACAACTCTGCGGCGACGGAGAGTCACCTCCTCTTCGGCGCTTTCGACTTCACCGCCCACTCACCGGCCACCATGAAGGACTTCGAGCCCGTAGGCGACGGTCTCGAAATCCTGTTCGGGAGCTTCTGCTTCCAGGTGGGGCAAACTGGCACCATCCGCCTCCCTGAGCGGGTGCCCCTGCCATCAATCAGGCCCGCTTCATGGACCCCACACCCCGTGCTACGCACAACATCATCAACAGATGATTCCTACGACAGCAGCAGCTGCAACTCCGATCTGTGCGATCCACCATCGGATGCAGGAACCTACGGTTCCGGATCTGAAAGCTGCGGTAGCAGCGGACCAATCTACGAGCGCTACCAATACGCCGTAGTCATCCAGAGCGACGCGGATCAGCAAACACCCAACCCGCCGCCCAACCCGCCAGAACGAAACGGCGGGAACAGAAGAAGCCAGTCCCCCCCACCTGAAGGGGAAAACAACGGCGGCCACGTCATCCGCCTTAGCAAAGAAGGATGGGCCCAGGTCCGCAACGCCGTGGCAGGCAATATAGTACTGCCTGCAGACGCCTCCCAGGATATGCTGATGGCCTACCACCTGCTCCTGATCGAGGAGCACAAGAAGCAGGTCAAGATGTAGGAGGTGCTTGACAAGCGCAAGCAAGCAGCCTCAGAGTCCAGCGCGCGACGAGCTGCGCTCTCTGCCATGGGCATCGGCTCCAGCTCGAACGCCAACCAAGGCAACAAGCACCGCTCGTGGGTGGAGAACATGGACCCCAAGGAGCGCCGTGAGGTGACCCAAACCCTCCACACATCCTTCATGGAGATGGACGCCGACGGCAACGTCATCCCGAAAACGCCGCAGGCTGCGATCATGGCAGCCACCACGTACCTCGCGGCCCACCCACCGCCGGAGGGGGACCCGAAGAGAGCCATGCACAAGTCCGCACTCACCGGACCCGGACTCGTCGGAGCTGCGCTCCACCAGGAAGCTCCCACGGAGCCGAAGAAGAAGGCTCCGGTGAGGTTCGACCGCAGCCCCACCCCTTCATCCGAAGAAGAGGAACATGACCTTCCTCGAAGGAAGAAGAGTTCGTGCCGCCGCGACCGCGACTACGACGCCAGAGATGCGCTCACACAGCGCAAAATTGACAAAGCGCGAGCCAAGCGCGCATGCTCGTCCGAATCCGAGATGGACGAAGACGAAGGAGAACTCTGCGGAGCCCGATGCTTCAGCAGATCCGTCCGACGGACACGGATTCCGCGAAATTTCAAGCTTCCTTTGGATACTCCGAAGTTCGACGGCACTCAAGACCCAATGGCTTGGCTCAGCGACCACTTATCATCCGTCAAACTGCACGGTGGAAACAAGGAGACTGCCATGCAATGCCTTCAGCTGCAGCTGACAGGCGCAGCCCGGATCTGGCTCAACAGCCTATCTTCAGGGTCCATCCGAAGCTGGGATGAGCTAGCTTACAGCTTCATCCGAAACTTCAAAGGCACCAGCAAGAGGCCCGCCTCAATTGAAGAGTTGCGAGCCTACACTCAACAAACGGGCGAATCCATTCGCTCGTACATACTACGCTGGTCCAACACAAAGAACTCCGCAGCACACATCTCCGAAGAGAGGGCCATTGACGCCTTCAGGGACGGCATCAAACACCAAGACTTCAAGGAGGAACTTGTGCGCGTCAAGCCCAAAACACTCGACCACCTCATGGACATTGCCAACAGGTGGGCTGACGGCGAAGACTCCATTTACCGAGCACAATCGGAAGAAGAAGACGACTACGGTCGACGGCGAGAGCGCCATAGCAAGAGAATATCGCGCGTCTACGACGATCGCGATGGACCCGACATGGTCGCGGCTGGCTACGCCGATCGCCGCAACGACGCCAACCGCAACAACGGAGGATATCACGGAGGAAACTTCCGCGACGGGGGACGCCCAACACAGTCGTGGCAACGCCGCGACCGCGATAACGGACCCTCAGCATACGAAAAGCTTTCGGGTCCATGCACCATCCACTTCTACATCGACAAGCAGGATGGCAAAAATAAGGCCAGCCACATGCTCAAAGACTGCCGCGAGTTCCAGAAACTCAGCGAAAGCATGGTGCAGATGAGGCAGCAAGCCCCAATCCCTGTGTTCGGAAACGCACCCGCGCCAGGTGAAATAGCGCATGGAGCTCCTCCACCGCCACCTGTTGGAGGCTCGAAGCAACCAGTCGCACCAGCACAAAACAACGCTGGGAACGGGTATCCCTAGCCAAAAGGAGCACTGATGATCCAGAAGGGAGCCCCACGAATAGGGTGCAAAAGAAAATCACCCGACAGATCAACCTGGCCGTGGCAACTCCACCCGCCATCCCTGAGTACCTCAGCGGATCAGAGTCCTGCATCACGTTCAGTCGTTCGGATCACCCTTGCCAGATCCCTCGCCCAGGTCATGCTGCCCTGGTGCTGGAGGCGCAGATCGGAGGTTTCGAGATGAGTCACGTCTTCATGGACGGCGACAGCGGCATCAACCTGATGTTCGCAAGCACTCTAGCAGCAATGCGGATCCCGCAGTGCAGCCTGGAACAGTCAGACACAACGTTCCACGGCATCGTTCCAGGGAAGGGCATATTCCCCCTGGGAAAAATATGGCTCGACGTCATCTTTGGCAAGCCGGACAACTTCCGGCTGGAGCGGCTCGAATTCGAAGTGGTGGACTGGCCATCACAGTTCCACGCCATCCTCGGGCATGTAGCATTCGCAAGGTTCTTGGCTGTCCCACACTATGCATACCTGCTACTCAAGATGCCAGGACCAAAGGGCGTCATCATAATCCACGGGAGCTTCACCCGATCGGACCAATGCGACCGAGATTTCAACAGAATCTCCCAGTCATTCGGCATGAAGGAGGAGCTCCTAAGGCTCTGCGAGGTGACGGACAATGGGGCACCCCCAGTCGCACGACAAAACGCACCTGACATGTCTTTCGACTCCACCGTCAACACAAAGAAGGTGCAAGTCCATCCAACGGATGCCTCCAAGACGATGCTGATCGCCAATGACCTCAGCCCCGCATAGGAAGGCGCGCTCGTCGAATTCCTCCGTGAGCGCTGGGAAATCTTCGCCTGGTGTTCTACGGACATGCCAGGAGTTCCCAGGGAATTCGCCGAGCATGCACTCAACGTCTTTCCAGACACCAAGCCCGTCAAGCAGTCCATCCGGAGACTTTCCGAGCCACGAGCCGAAGCTATCGGCAAAGAAATCAACAGACTACTCGCCGCAGACTTCATCAGGGAAATCAAAGAAAGCGAGTGGCTGGCAAATACAGTGATGGTCCCAAAAAAGGACACGGACATCCTGCGGATGTGCGTGGATTTCACGTCGCTAAACAAGCACTGCCCAAAGGACCACTTCCCTCTTCCTTGGATCGATCAGATCATCGATTCGACTGCAGGTTGCGAGAAACTCTCCTTCCTCGACGCCTACTCAGGCTACAATCAGATTCGACTCAAGGTCGAAGATCAGGAGAAAACGGCATTTATCACACCGTTCGGAGTGTTCTGCTACAACACAATGCCCTTCGGGCTAAAGAACGCAGGTGCCACGTACCAGCGATGCATGCAGGCATGCCTCAAGGACCAGATCGGTCGCAACGTTCAAGTCTATGTCGACGACATAGTCATAAAAACCAGGGAGGCAAGGACACTTATCGACGATCTCCGCGAGACGTTCGACAACCTCGACCGCTACAGGATCAAACTTAACCCTGAAAAGTGCGCCTTCGGCGTCCCATCGGGTCAGCTGCTTGGGTACTTCATCTCTCAGCGCGGGATCGAGGCGAACCCGAAGAAAATCAGAGCCATCATGGCAATGGAGAAGCCGAAAAACCTCAAGGGTGTCCAGCAGCTCGCAGGACGAATAGCGACGTTAAGCAGATTCATTAGCCGCATGGGCGAGAAGGCCCTGCCATTCTACCAGCTGCTATGCAAGGCAGATAAATTCGAGTGGACATACGAAGCCGACGATGCATTCGAAAGCCTCAAACGGCTACTCTCCACCTCGCCCGTCCTAGTCACGCCAAAGGAGCGCGAGCCTCTGCTGCTGTACATAGCAGCCACACACCAGGTGGTCAGCATCGTGCTAGTGGTCGAACGACCCGAAGAAGGCAAGACCCACGGGGTCCAACGCCCAATCTACTATCTCAGCGAGGTACTGACGCCAACAAAACAGAGGTACCCTCACTACCAGAAACTCGCCTACGGCGTATTCATGACGGCTCGACGGCTGAGCCATTACTTCCAGGAGCACCAGGTGATGGTCGTCAACGAGGCACCCCTGAACAGCATACTGAATAACCCTGAGGCCACAGGACGCGTGGCCCTGTGGGGCATTGAGCTGTCACCTCTGGACATCATCTACGAGAAGCGACTCGCAATCAAATCTCAAGTCCTCCCGGACTTCCTCGTACATTGGATGGAGGTGCAGCTGCCAGACACCCCAGACATGTCACAGTCATGGACAATGCACTTCGACGGCTCCAAGCGTGAAGCTGGAGCAGGAGCCGGGGTCATACTGACCTCCCCGCAGGGCGACCAGATGAAGTACGTCCTTCGAATGAAATTCCGAGCCTCCAACAACGAGGCCGAATACGAAGCCCTCATCCACGTCATGAGGATGGCAAAGATCTGCGGCGCAACGCGCCTGGTCATCTACGGTGACTCCAACCTCGTCGTCCAGCAGAAGATGAACGAGTGCGACGCACACGCCAAAAACATGATCGCGTACCGCGCGCTCTACAATGCACTCGAAGGAGAATTCGACGGCTGCGAGCTTCGGCACATCGGAAGAGAAAGCAACGAGGAAGCCGACAGACTCGCCAACATCGGCTCCACCTGCGCAAAGGTACCACCGGGTGTGTTCCTCGAACAGATCTACGTGCCATCCATCAAGCGGAAATTCCCCAAGGAATCACCCGAAGAAGCAGAACACTCGGGGCTACGCTGCCCGAAGGACACGAAGGACCCGAGAAGATGGACACAGAGGTCGCTATGGTCAACCTGATGCAGGTCATGGCAGTCGAAGAAACTTGGACGCGACCGTACCTCCAGTTCTTGATAAACGGAGAACTGCCTGACAGCCCGACAGATGCCCGGCGCATATCTCGTCGGTCAAAAGCCTTCACCATCATCAATGGAGAGCTGTACAAGCGCAGTATTACGAGTGTACTACAAAGGTGCGTCACCATCGGTGACGGGAAAGCCATCCTCCAAGACATCCACGAGGGCATCTGCGGCCATCACGCAGGCAGCCGATCCCTTGTCGCCAAAGCTCTACGAGCCGGATTCTACTGGCCAACGACCATGAACGATGCAAAGGACATCGTCCGAAGATGCAACGGGTGCCAACGGTTCACCGACAAACCGCACGCACCTGGGTCAGAGCTCATACCCATACCTATAGCTTGGCCCTTTGCTCAATGGGGCCTCGACATGATCGGCAAACTGCCAAAGTCCTCGAAAGGGGGGCACGTTTACCTCCTGGTCGCAGTCGACAAATTCACCAAGTGGGCCGAGGCCATGCCGGTCACCAACCAAAAGGGCAAGACTGCCGTTAAGTTCTTCGAATCCATTGTCTACAGGTTCGGCGTACCGCACAACATCATCACCGACAATGGATCGAACTTATCTCCAAGGAATTCCAAGACTTCTGCGAAGGCCTCGGGATCAACATCACGTACGCCTCAGTGGCACACCCGCAAACGAACGGGCAAGTGGAAAAGGCCAACGGCCTAATCGGCGCTGGCATCAAGAAGCGCCTCATGAGTCCACTCGAACGAAAGGCCAGAGCCTGGACGAAAGAGCTGCCATCCGTCCTATGGAGTTTGCGTACTATGCCAAACAGCTCCACCGGCTACACACCGTTCTTCATGGTGCACGGAGCCGAAGCCGTGCTACCAGCCAAAGTACGCCACTAGGCCCCCCGGGTCGTCGCTTACAGCGATGCCGAATCCACGGCTGCACTCGAAGACGCCGTGGACACACTCGATGAAGCAAGAGACGTAGCAGCAGCTCGATCAGCGGTGTACTAGCAGATTCTCCGCAACTACCACAGCCGACGGCTACGCCCAAGGTCCTTCGTCGAAGGAGACCTCGTCTTGTGACTCAAGCAAGAACGACCGAAGAAATTCAAGTCGCCATGGGAAGGACCCTACGTTATCACCGAAGTCATCCTAGGTGGCGCCTATCGCCTCAAGCACGTGGAGTCTGGAGTCGCATACTCCAACTCATGGAACATCGCACACTTGCGGCGATTCTACCCATAGCTACCTACCCCTTTTACTTTCAATAAGGCTTTTTAGCCAAGGCTATTCAGCCGAATAATGTACTTCCTCCATTGCGATATAAATAAAGCTAAGTGCTCCGCCCCAAAATCTTGTTCGCTACTTGCAACTTTACTTTATGCTACAAACGCACTCGGGGGCTCCCCCCACCTCACGATTTCATCGACGAGGATCACACGTGTGCACCTGAGTAGCTGACAATGTCAGGCAAACGAAAAGGACACGTACTCAAACAAAGCACTACGTGCTCACAATAAACAAACCTTTATAACAAAGGGCACAACACGCCCAGTCGAAATATACAAATTTTACATCTATCTCTTTTACAGGTACTACCTATTCTGAAGAATAACTTGAGCACGCTGCTCAAACAAATCTACTACCTGTTCGGCATACTGCCTTACAGCCGCATAATGCGGACGCATATCCCACTCGCCACCATCCGGCCGAAGAGGTGTCCCAGCTGCTACAACAGACAAATCTACATCAGGCCGGTGCAGCCTCACAAGGTACAAAGCAGCCTTCACTCCTGCGACGAGCTGTTGCCGCACCAACTCCTTGACATTGCTCACGCTTCGAAACTTCGACAGAAGACCCGCAAGGCTTGTTGGCACGGCATCCAAAGGAAACATGACATGCAACACCGATGCAAGTGACGTCTGCACCTGACGAAGCACCCGCGAAACCTGGTGCACACGATCCTGCACCGTCGCCAAAGCAATGGCACGATCACGATCCATCCAGAAGAAGCCGCCAACCTCCATGTCTTGTTGAGTCAAGCAATTGACCCGAACAGCGACACGCTCTTTCTCTTCCCTCGGATCAAGGTTAGCACCTGCGACACTCGCAGAACATAAGACGAAAGGCCAGCAGGAGCATCCGAAAATCTGAGCTGCAACCCAAAACAAAGAACAACTTACATTGAAGCTGCTCAGACAGCCGAAGCAGTTCCGCCATTAAGTACTCCTCCCTGGCCGCACCGCGATCTGCCTTGGACTTCCACATATCAGCGTGACCACGCAACCCAAGCAACTCCCTCTCAAGACTATGAGCACGGTCCCGAAGAAAAGCGAGTTGCGAGGAATCATCCAAAGATGGCCGCAGCTGCGCTGCAGGCGAGGTGTCAACGGGGTCAGCACCCGAAGGAACCTAGAACAGCAGAAAAGCAAAGGGCATAAACATTCAGACAGATAAGAGCACAACTCAGAAGAGTTCATTAAGCATATAAAGGCCACTACATGGCACAATGATGGCGTTCCTCAAAATATTTACAGCAAAAGCAGACTACAAACTACCCTACATCTACAACGCCTAAGACACGGCACCCTGAGTAGCCTCGGAGCCGGATTGCCTCGCCTTGGCCTCCCCCTGCTGCCGCAGCGCATACTCAGACAACAGATCAATGAGCTTTGGCCCATATCGCTTGCAGCGAGCATAATAGGCAGCAAAGGCTACCTCGGATCCATCCGCAGTCGTCGGCATCCGGGAGGTGATCTGGGGAAGGTCCAGCTCCGCCCCATCCGCCAAGGTCATCGCCAGCCCAACGGACGCGCCAATGCCCTTCTTCTTGCGCTTGTATGCCCCAGGCGCTTTGGCTGACAAAGCCTCCGCCAGGGCGTCAACATCATCAAGGGTCGCGCCCTTGGGGACAAGCTCCTTGTAGAAGCGACCAAGAACCTCCTTCGCCTTGGCAAGGGAGTTGACGACAGTGCTGTAGCGATCTTTGACCGCTGCAGTAGCATCATCTAGAGCACTCCCATGCTCCAGAGCGCCGCGGTCAAACTCGATGCCTGCGGCATCTGAGACAAAAAGAGAAGGAATGAAGAAAGTAACACAGAAGAAAGACGAGGAAACGAAAAGATAGAAGCAAAAATTAGGTACTCACCCGAAACAGCCTTGGCAGCAGCCATGAGCTTGCCCGCCACCTCCGTTTCACACGCAGTCACAGCAGTAGCAAGCTACTCCTCGCGGTCCGTGGCCTCCCGCTGCAGACGCTCTTTAGCTTCGGCTGCCTCAGCCAGCTCCAGCTCAAGGCGCTCTTTCGCACCGACGGCAGCCTCGGCCTTCTTCTCCGATTGACCAAGGCTCTTCTTGAGAGCGTCGATCTCACGGAGAGAAGTATTATGCTCCTCTGCATTCAAACCAAGCAAACGTCAGAAAACAGGACAGGAATAAAGGAAAGAAGCACCAAAAGCATACGGGTACCTTGAAGCTGATGGAGGTTGGCCTCCAGCACCAGGCGCTCCTGCACCAGTCGCTTGGCTTCCTGCACAAAAGGCTGCAGGAAGAAGAATCACCATTCAGAAAAAGGACTCGGGGGCTACGCCCAATAGGAGAAAGCAGAAGAAAAAGACTCACACGAAAACACTCGGGGGCTCCCCCCGAGACTCGAAGAACAAACTAAGAGAACTCTTTTACACACGCTCGGGGGCTCCCCCCGTGATAGACGACTTACATGATCCAACGGTGATGCTGAAGGCCCGCTGGCGAAATTCTGAGGCGCAACCACCTGCACCTCCTGCAGAGGAGGTTTCGGAGCAGTGCCCCCCGAAGTTGCCACCGTCTGAGGAGGAGGAGACGCAACCTTCGACTCTCCCATCATCTCCCGAGCACCATCGCTGGAGGAGTCGTGGTAGGAGTGCCTGCACACGAAATATTTAGCACAAGCACAAAAGTCAGCAGCAAAAAGAAAGCAGTATAAAGGAAACTCACGAGTCCAGCGAGCTCAGGTCGAAGACAGGAGGAGTCCTTCGGACTCTCTTCTCCCCCTTCTTCTCTTCCTTCTTCTCTTCCTTCTTTTCTTCCTTCTTCCGCTTTGCTGGCGGGTGCGGCGCTACAACCCGCACAGGAATGGCAGGAAAAGGGGAGGAAGAGCCTCCATGCCCGTCACTATGACGCTCAAGGCACAGAGGGTTTCTGGGAGTCGGAGGAGTCGAAGCATCCGAAGACTCACTGGAGCTCCGCGATCGTTTGCATGTATTGTCCTCGCTCGATTCGCTGGCCTCCTCAGCTGGCGATCGTGCCGAAGGCAGTTCGGACACGGAATCCACCACGTCATTATCCGGCGCATCCGGAAATAATTCGGGCAATGGAGGCACCATACCCGGCACCTTGAAGCTCTGCAAACAAGAAGGGACTTTGTTAGCAAACAAAGGAAAATAAATACGTAGTCGACGAAAAGCGCTACGTGCACGAATCTACACCTGTGGAACAGCCAACGTCGAAGAAAACGGCGGAGTCAGCGACTTCCCCGGGATTTTCTCTCCGGCCTTGAACTTCAGCAGCGAGCGAAGGGCCCTGTCAAGATCCTCCTCGGAGATTTTCTCGGCCGACACCCTCGTCGGATCACGCCTGCCAGTATAAAGGAACAACGGGTGCACCCTAGCCTAGAGTGGCTGCACCCGACGCTCGAGGAAGGTGCGGATGATATCCACACCATTAACTTCCTTCTCCGAAATCAACTGGAGATCCTCCACCCGACGATATAGCGCCTCTATCTCTGCCTCCTCGCCATCCAAGATCTTGTTTTTCCAAGACCTTTTTCGGCTCAATCTTTTGGGAGGGGTCAAAAGGAACAAGACCAAAATCTTGCCCAGGCACTACGGAGTTGCAGATATAAAACCATCGCCTCCGCCAGTACTGGACAGATTCGGACATGGAAAAGGAAAAGAAAAGAAGATTGGGCCTGAGGGAGATGATGCAACCCCCAATGGGATAAACACCATCCGAACCAGACTGCCTCTTCACGGAATAAAGTTTCCGGAAGAGGCCAAAGTGCGGCTCAATGCCAAGCCAGCACTCGCAGAAAGTGATGAAACAAGCAATGTGAAGAAGAGAATTGGCGAAAGATGATGCAGCTGGATGCCATACAGAAAGAGCAGCCCACGAAGGAAGTTGTGGACTGGAAAGGAAAACTCACGCATAACGAAGGCGAGAAACATAACCCGATACCCAGCAGGGGGACGGGGGATTACCTCGTTGCCGGGGAGTCTGACGGCCTCCCTATCCTGCGGGATCAAGCCCCGCTCACGAAGTTGGCGAAGGTCACTCTCCCGCGTCTCTGATCGCCGCCAACCACCGTCGGTGACGCGGGTAGCGGTGGCACTTTTCTTCCCTCCGGCGGCGCTGGTACCAACAGCAGAGGATGACTTCTTCGGTTTCCCCATCGCGCTACGACGGTACCGGCGGTGAGAGCGTAGAAGGGAAGAGGGAAATGTGGAAGGAAATTCCAGTGCGCAGCAAGAACTGCTAGAGCACAAGGAGGCAGTGAAAACAAGAGTAGATGCGGTGAAAACAAACTGCAACTTTCCCCAATGATTATAACGGCGAAGACGATGCACGGCAACCGTCCATCAAGAAGACCTAACGCCAACGGCAGATCTGGCCATACACGTGTCAGCAGCACAACGAACCGTCGTTACCACGCCGTCCACTACACGCGGAAATCGAGGAGACGCTGTAATTATCTCCACGCCGCGCGTGACCGGTCAATTCAAGGTCAGCAAGTGGGACCCACGTTCGTCCAGTCAAGTCATCTCTGGCGCAGCAGACGCTTGAGGTCATTAATCGTCAGCACTGATGTCATCAAAAGCTATACTAGCAACAACTACAATTTCTTTGGCTTCAAAGCTAAGAGTACTCACTCGAATCTACGATTCGACTAAATACTCGGGGGCTACTCCTATTAGGAGCGCTGGTCGCGCACCCGAAGGATGAATAAAAGCGAACTGTTCCTTCGAGTCCTACGTCGAGTCTACGACTCCACTACGGACTCGGGGGCTACTCCCATAGGGAGGATGGATTTAAGCATCCGAAATTTTTTGTGTCCTATGGACTGAACAATGTTTGAACTAAAGTCTCCGCTCGAGTCTACGACTCGAACAGACACTCAGGGGCTACTCCCATAGGGAGCGCTGGTTGCGCACCCTATGAATTCTTCGACTGCGATCTTTCGGATCAGCATGCCAAAAACTTTTCAGCAACTCTGTCCCAACAAAACGCTGAGTGAGAAACGATCTCCTTGGCCACCCGAAACACCTCCGCGGTGACAAACATTCGGATGCTGTGTCTGCGACACAAAGATAAGACCTACAGATATCATCTGATGGCCTGACAACGCACACGACTGCGCTCTGCTAGTATGAACCCGTACCAGCAGGCGCGATGAAAAATCCCGACGGACGCGTTGGGTACATCAATTAAAATCACTGGAATTCCACTCCTGTAAGTCCACCGCGGCCTGAGTCGAATTACACCAGCATATGTTCTAGGTTCGAGTTGAGGGACTCGAACCTGAAGAAGATCGTGTAGTTTCGTCCTAAGACAGTTAACTGACCCTGATCCGTTGGGTAAGTCAGGCACACGCATCAAAGAATCCCTACACATGAACTATTGAAATACATAGTTGCACCCGAAAGATTGAAGAGTCCTCAGCCGAACCTACGATTCGACTGATCACTCGGGGGCTACTGACATGGTTATACCCCGCGGGTGCATGATCTCAGAATACCTGGTCCAGCCCAAGGAAGGCCCATGGCAAATGTATGCCGGCCCATGAAGACTTTCGGGTGGCTCAGGCCCACGACGCCTTCGGATCCTTGGAGAGCAAGGCTAGAGTAGATAGGTGTAGGGTTTCGTAGCATGGAAAACAAAAATTTTCTACCGCATACAAACAAACAAGCCAAGATCTATCTACTAGATTGTAGCAACGAGTCGATAGAATAACTCACCCTCGAAGATTCCAAGTGTTTAACGAGAGCGGATTCTCGTGGGTGATGTAGTCGTACTCTTCCCGATCTCAAGATCGCGTAGACGATCCTTCCGGCGCTGCGTTCCGGCAGCGCTCCCGTAGTCGGTCACACGTTCGGTACTCGACGAAGACCTTCCTCTCCCTTGTTCCAGCAGGCAGCGCAGGTTGTAGCACTCTCCTCGCTATTCTGGCAGCACAACGGCGTGGTACCGGAAGTAGAGGGGAGATCTCGCAGGGCTTCGCCTTAAGCCGGAGCGAGTATGGTGGAGTATGAGAGAGCTCCTCGGCGATCTAGGTTTTAGACACACCAAGGAGGAGGTGCTAGAGCCGGCGGCTAGGGCTTGGGGCAGCCTAAGTCGGCGGCTAGGGCAACCCTAGGAGGCGGCGGCAGCTGCAGGAGGTGGTGGCGCCAAGCTAGGGTTTGGGGCAGGGAACTTGTGTGTCTCTAGGAGGGAGCCCTGCCCTCCTTATATAGGTGGAGGGGCCGGCCGGCCAAGGGGAGGGAGAGGAGTCCCTCGACGATCTAGGGTTTAGACACGTCGAGGAGGAAGCTTGGCCGGCGGCTAGGGTTGCTAGGCGGCGGCAGTGGAGGTGGCGGCGCCGGCGGCTAGGGTTTGGAGGAGAGGATCTTGTGTGCTAGGAGGGAGCCCTGCCCCTCCTTATATAGGTGGAGGGGCCGGCCGGCCAAGGGGAGGCAGAGGAGTCCCTCCCCAACTCGGCTTGGAGGGTGCGCCGCCGGTTGGAGGAGGGAACTCCTCTCCAACTCGGTTTCCCACTCCTCCTCTTTTCCTCTTTCCAAATTTAGCCGTTTGACTTTTCAAACTAGCTGTTTGACTTTTCAAACTAGGATTTGAATTAATCCTTTATTTGGTTCAGCGATGACACTTAGTACATGATGCAATCATACCAACTTGATACAACACATTCATGTACCCTTCCCCTCCGGAGTGCCGGACATTCCGGAACATTCTAGAACATTCCCGATGAAAACACCGGAACCATTCCCCAACTCCGAAACGGGACTTTCCTTATATGAATCTTATTCTCCGGACCATTCCGGATCTCCTCGTGATATCTCGGATCCCATCCAGGACTCCGAACAACATTCGGTCTCTTTCTCATCATTCCATAACTACTCAAAACAACGTCGAATCCTTAAGTGTGTCTCCCTACGGTTCGTGAATTATGCAGACATGATCGAGACACTTCTCCGAACAATAACCAATAGAGGAATCTGGAAATTCATATGGCTCCCACATATTTCTACGATTACTTTGCGATCGAATGAACCACTTACATACGATATCAATTTCCCTTTGTCTCACGATAGTTTACTTATCCGAGGTTATGATCGTCGGTATCTCTGCATACCTAGTTCAACCTCGTTACCGATAAGTACTCTTTTCTCGTTCCCGTGATATGTGATCCCTTGTGAGCCAGTCACATGCTTGCAAGCTAATTGGATGACATTTCACCAAGAGGGCCCAGAGTATATCTATCCGTCATATGGATGGACAAATCCCACTCTTGATCCATGTGTTTCAACCAATACTTTCCGAACACTCAATGCCACCTTTATAGCCACCCAGTTACGGTGTGGTGTTTGATGTCATCAAAGCATCCATCCGGTAAAGGTGATATGCATGATCTCATGGTCGAAGGAATTAGATTACTATGTATCAGAAAGCATATAGCAATTGAACTATTAAAATGACTTGATCTTTATGCTACGCTTATCTATAGGAGTATGTCCATCATATCATTCTCCTAACGATATGATCTTGTTGTTAATAACATCTCAATGTTCATGATAGGGAAACCACAATCATCCATTAACCAACAAGCTAGTATTATATAGAGGCTTTACTAGGGACTTCAAATTAAGTTCACAAATCACACAAGTATTAATGTTTCCTTGTTAATATTATAGCATGAATGTAAACATTTATCATAAACACAAAGATATAATAATAACTACTTTTATTATTGCCTCTAGGGCATATCTCCAACAATAGGAAATTCAAAGGGGTAAAACCCTAGAACCTGTAACCGACTAGGTCTATGCCCGGGACCTGCCTAAGTCTATGTAAAGGCCAGGAGGGTACGACCTAGATCTCTCGACTCATACTTCCGCATACACACCTCCACGCCAGATTGCATCTGCGCACCCCTGTAACCTTCGGTTCCGCCATAATCAAGAGCAGACAAGCAGGAGTAGGGTTTTCCCTCCAGGGGCCTGAACCTGGGTAAACCTTTGTGTCCCCGTGTTGCTTGTTTGCTAACCGTTCCACGATCTCCAGCATCCCCATCTTCTCCAAAACCCAAGTCCATAACAATGGGCATTGATGAGATCAAACCTCGTCACTAGTTGTCGTAACCTTCCTGGGGTCCATCCTCCAAGTACTCCTCTTCATAGTCTGGCCACGGGAATAGCCAGGGACAAAGCCATGAGTACTCTTTAAGTACTCGCAAACTAATACTAACAAGTGAAAGGGGTTTTTGGTAATAGGACACTAGGCTCTAGGGTTATTTTGCAAAAGCCAGATTTATCTCTACTAAGTTTAGAATTAACGAATGCTAGTTGAAATTTTATAACACCTAAGTGGGAACTTGTATCTCATATCACAACCCTGTTGTGGTCAAGTCAAAGTCTCAATTCATTTCACAAGTCATTTTGAAAAGTCTGACGGGGGAACAGTATGGCCACTCCAACTGTCCATAACCGCGGACGCGGCTATTCGAATAGTTTGACACTCTGCAGAGATTGTACACTTTCAGCACAACATTCGATACATCCGTCAGGAACAAATCCTGAATTCACCATACTCAGTATGCGGATAATCAATCCTAACCTTTCAATTACATACCCTAGTATAAGCACCTATCCTGTGAGTTTGGCCTCCCAACCATGACCAACTGTCATCTTGGGTACTGCACAGGTGGACAATCTTCACAAGGTAGCCTCAGCTCAGACCTTGGCCGTGAGGGAACTAATACTAAGGTATATAAGTTTCCAGTCAAGCCCTACCCAATCTTCGGGTATTGTGGTTGTACGATAAAATTGGAATGGTATCGCATCTAGACAACCATCAGTTTTATAAAGGGCTAAGGCTCATGCCTCATCATTTTCATCACCAAAATCATCAGGTGTTCGGAAACACATGTCCAAAACATTTCAATAGAATGATCCATCATTCCAAGGTTTTCATAACCATTTTTCCACCAAGTATTTCCATCTAAAGTTGATCAAGTTTTATGCTTAGCACTAGCATCTACAAGTGGGGGTAAGCACTAATGAGGGGTGGTAAACTAGTGGAGTTTTAACTAAGTTCAATCTCATGCCTTAGGATGACATCAAGATTATCTAGCTTAGGCAAAATTTTATGCTCTTTATGCAACCTTCACATATCTTTCTAGTATCTACAATTCACTTAAGTAAACTCTAAGTAAGAGCTTTGATAAAGAAATAAGGTAAGAAGCTTGCAAGTAAAACTAGGATTGGTTTATCAAGTGGATATGATCACATATGCTTAAGGCATATAGTGGTCATGGTAACAAGCAAGTATTAGCTTGCATAAGTATCAGTATAAGCTTGCATTAGTAGGGTATCTTGCAAGTGTTAGCTTGCATTGGTCAGCTTGATTAGTAAAGCTTGCCTTGTGCAGAGCAGTGGTTGAAGTTCTCCTCGGCTTCTTCTTCGTAGAATCCTCCTTTCTCCTCGTATCCTTGGTCGGTACTAGCGTCTATGAATAAATACGAGGTACACAATCACCAAATAATACTTAACTACTTGCAATCATCACACAAAAGGGTCCTATAGATGATCTAACATCATATCTAACATTACAAGATTAAGGCTTGGTTTAATTCCTTTTATTTTTAGAAAAGTAATTTCTACTCATTGAAAAACTACTTAAGATTTAATATTCCCCAAACCAAACATGGGATCATGTTGACACATGTCATCACCACATATTTTAGTCCATGGGAATGTGATTTAAAGTGGTGCCACAATTTAATAAGGTTTTACCCATTTATTTTAATTAAATAAAGTGACTAGAAATGCCTATGGGGCATTCTTTTATTACTTGAACATTATTTCTGTAAGTAAACCTACATATTTTTATGTATTCTGAAAGGTATGGTTGAATGTGATTTTTGAGAGTTGGAATCAACTCAAAAGCTATTATGGTTTTAATTTGAAAAATGTTTGAATGCAGAAAAGGTTCTGCCTTGTTATTTTTACCAAGGATGATCTATAGATCCAAATGACTTGAATCCAACGGGCTTGGATTCATCACTTCCAGAACTTTCTAACAAAATTAGTTTCATTCAATTTGGTGCACTGAATCGACCTGGGTTGATTTTTAAAACTGGGTACAGAAGTGTGTTTGAAATAAAATGGAAAAGGTTAAATTCAAATAGCTGGGCTGCGCGGGAAGCGATACTGGGCCGGCCTGCTAAGCACAGCGCTTCCGCGGGCTGTTTAAGTGGCTGTCCCCACGCATTAGTGAGACGAGGGGGTGTGAAGCGGTATGGAGCGATGTGGTGCGTTCAATCTGGTTCTAATCCAACGGCTGAGAGTCATCGTCGACGTTGGGCAACGCCGGCGAGACAGAAACCTAGCACGGCCAGTAGGGGTCGTTGGGGGCTCACCGGGGTTCAGGTGAGGGTCGGCGAGGCGGGCGAACGACGAAGTCGACGACGGCGAACCTCCTGGTACCGGCAGCTTCTCCTGGGGCGGCTCCAATCGCTGGCTCCCTTCTTCTCCAGCAGCGGCAGACTCCGGTGAAATTCCGGCGAAGTGCTGCTCGCCTTGCTCCGGGAACGGGGTGGCACGATCAGTGAGGAGAGGGGAGTGAGATGGTGTGATCAATTCGGCTGGGGGTGGCCTCTATTTATAGTGGAGCGAGGGGACCGACGGGGTGCAAGGTGAGCTCGTCGTGGTCGACTGTACAGACGGCTATCGGCGTGGGCGACGGTAGGGGGCGGTGCGGTGCTCCCTGGCGATGCTCAACGACACGGTGGCGAGACGTGGGGCGGTGTGGTTTGGTCGGAACGCGACGGTGCTCCGCGCGTGCCCGACGGAAGATTTAATGGCGCACAACGCGCGTGGTCCGCACGGCGGCGAACGAGCGTGTTTGCGAGGTTACTGGGACGGTGGTGATCACGTATGCACGCGGCGAGGGCGGCGCGCGGTTTGTGGGCGTCGGTCGAGCGTGGTGTACGGGGCGCGCTCTCGGCATGGTTGTTGGCGATCTTGGCATGGTCCATGCGCGTGGTCCAGTGGCTGGCAGGGTTCGAGCGGTGGACAGGGAGTGGCGGTGGACAGTGGGCTGCCTTCCAGACATGTTGGCTAGGCTTGGTTCTCCTCCTAGCTTGCTGTCGACATGGGGGTGACAAGTGTGCACTCGGCCTGCTCACCATTGATGGCATTGCCAAGCTTACAGTAATGCTAAGGGTGTGCAATTGAGCTAGATGATATACTAAAGCCTAGTTGCAACCAGAGAGGGAACAAGTTAGGCTTCAATCATTGCTCACAATAGTGTTTGGATTTTGTATGATTTGTATCTGCAAGGTGTTTGATGAAATGGCCGCAAGAATTCAAGTTTTGAATTTTGAAAAGATTTTTGGTGGGTGTACTAGGTTGGTGCTGGTGAGTCTGCAGATGCTTGGGTTTTGAAAGTTGAGCTTGTTTGAGTGGTTTTTTAAAAAGTGGGATCTTCCCATATGATAAAGATTCAATTTTGAACTGTCATTTAAACTATGTATTTAAATGTTTTTGGATGATCACAAAGTGGGCCTTGATACTTTGTTATGAGTACAATCAAGGGGTGCAAAGATCCAGAAAAGTTTCTATTGGGTTCTGAAAGTTTGAGACAGCCAAAGTAGGCATGGGAGTTAAATTGGTCAAAATGACCATTCACTCATTTAGCTTTGTTTTGATTTATTTGTCTTTGATAAAAGTTTGGGAATTGTTTAGATGATGTTTATTTCACCTAAGAATCCATTTACAAGCAAAGGAACACACAAACAAGGTGGTTCAAAAGAATTCCAAATGAAATGCATACACCATGCATGCTTTCATATTTTTATTTAGAAAAGTTTTTGTTAACCCTAATTTTGATGATTAGAGTTTGATGATCCAAGTTTAGTATTTTTTTGGGATGTTACAGGAATGAACTAAATCAAAAGGTCGCTGAGATACAGACGCGCTAGTAGGATAGGGAAGCTGAATCTGTTTACCCAACCTACAGCCCTAACAATGTAAAGACCCATCACCTCGGACAGACCCCAGAAGACCACGATGAACTAATGACGACAGGCGAGAGTCACAAAGGTGACCAAGACGATGATGCCACTGCTGAAAGGAGCTGGTAGCAGAGGTGACGACCGGAGAAGAACTAGCAGATGAAGTGGCAGCGAAAGGAACACGAAGCCAGTCTAACTCCCAAAGTCCTTAAGAGTCACGGCTGCGAGGGCCAGCTCCAACCAGGGCCTGTGTGCGACAGTCCTGAACAACACAAGAATCAACATCAAGAATGACGCGACAACCAGAGTCAATAAGCTGGCTAGCAGAGAACAGATTTATCTTAAGAAGAGGGACATGAGAAATATCAGGAACAAAAAAAAGAAGTAGAAAGAGTGCCCCGACTAGAAACAGGAAGAGAGGTACCATCAGCCGTGAAAACACGGACAGGAGAAGGGAGAGAACGAAGAGCGGACAGAAAAGAAGACTTAGAGGTCATATGAAAGGAAGCTCCAGAATCCAGATACCACGGGGACGTACCTGACAGTGTAGAGGGTGGTGGTCGCGCAGTGCCGGAAGAATCAGTCACAGAACCAGCAGTACCTGTCGAAGAAGAGCCTGTAGCAGCAAGTAGACCGCGAAGACTCCTGATAATGTCCTGATCGGAGAGAGCAACTGCTGAAGATCCGTAAGGAGCCGACTGCCCACGAGCCTGGTGCTGCTGACGTAAACTGGGATCCCGTGTATAATAGGTGGCCCAAGTGTGGCCATCCTTATTAAAGTAAGAGCAGTGATGAAGAGAACCACGGCGACCCTGACCACGAGCCTGTTGGTGCTGACTCTGACCCTGACCTAGAGGAGTGGGTAGTATCGGCGGCGGCACAGAGGACCACGGCTGAGTCGAGGGAGCAGACGACATAGGAGGACCACGAGTAGCAAGAACAGATGGAGCCGCAAGAAGACCAGCACCACGGAGACGGGTCTCCTCAACCCGAAGCTCAGACAACACCTCAGAGAGCGGAACACGACCACGAGCATTCAGCTGAGCACGCCGGGGCTCAAACTCCTGGCGGAGCCGAGACAGAAACTCATAGATGCGGTAAAACTCCAAATCCGAGCGCACAATCTGGCAGCACGAGCATGTGCCACAAACAACAGTACGGAGAAAATCAAGCTGACGCCAGATAGCAGCACTCTAAGTATAGAACTCATAAATAGTAGAATCACCCTGCTGGAGAGCATGCTCCTGGCGGACCACAGACAGGTAAAGAGCATCCCCAGACGGCTGGTAGCGCTGACGAAGATGGGCCCACTGAGCGGCAACAGTAGGGAGACTCATGAACTCAGCAGCATACTGGGGCAGAACAGTGGAGGTGAGAACAGCAACAGCACGAGCATCCTCATCAACCCACTGAGTGTAGGCAGTCAGAGCGTGGCGATAGGCCTCGAGATCAGAAGAGTACTGCTTGAACTTCAGGTCATAAGCAGCAACGACACTATCATCAGCACTCTGAGCAGCATCCTTGGCCTTCTGAGAAGCATCAGCATCGAGAACAATCGGCGTCGGCGGAAGGGGAGCCACAGGAGCAGGGGGCACGGCGGACAGGAGACCTCGCCGGAGAGCACACCCCAAAGACGGAGACCGCGCATATGAATGCGCATAAAGGCAGCGAAATCAGGGTAATTCGCGCCATCGAAGATCACCAGACAGCGAGGAATCGCAACATAACCCGATGAAGAAGACATATCTCTCTCTCTCTCTATTTTTTTGGAAGTCAACTCATCAGTCTCAGATCAGATCTGACGAGGAACAGGGCCAGCAGCCGGCGGAGATGCAGCGGGGCGGGCAGAGGGCGCCTCGGGCAGGCAGATGGCCGGCAGACGAGGCGGAGGCGGCCGGCCGGCGGGGCAGGTGGGGCCGGGCCGGCGGGGCAGATGGGGCCGGGCCAGGCGGGCGGTCGTCGGGAAGCAGGAAGCAGCAAGGCATCGGTGAGTTGACGGGCGGGCGCGAGGTGGAGTCCTGGCGCGTCGATGCGTCGGCCGAGGGAGTTGAGCAGGGGCGGTGGCCAGATGCGTCGAGTCCTGGAGGTGAGTTGACGGGCGGCGGCCAGATGCGTCGATCCAGGGAGTTGAGCAGGAGCGGGCGACGACCAGATGATGGGACGACAACAGGCGGCGGCCAGATGGCGGCGGGGCGGACGGTCAGCCCGGCGGCGAATGGCCCGGGCAGCGGATCCGATCGGCGGCAGATCCGATCTACATATGGCCAGAGAGATGGCCGAAAACAGCGGCAACCGGCGGCGGCGACGTCGGATGAACGACGACGACAGGGACGGTGGCGGCTGTGACGATGTTGCAGAAAAAATTGTCTAACCTAGCTCTGATACCATGTCAGGAATATACAACATGTATTCCTCTGGGGGCCAAAGGCCACAATATATAGTACAGGTACAGGTGTGAATATGCAGGAAGCCCCCTAACATATGGGGAAACTACAGTATACAAATATATACATCTAACAGTCGGTTGGTGGCCAAGCGGGCGCCGCAGGCCGACCATGTGGACCGTGCGGGCTCCAAGGAAATGATGCGGAGGTGGAAGGCTGCGGCGGTCGATCGTGCTATGATAGTGCATGCTAAGGCGTTCCCGCGTGAGCCTGTAGCGCATGCTGAAGCAGACCGCGAGGCAGAGGCTGAGAGGGTGGCACATGAGTGGAGTGGCCACTTGGCGGCGAAGATGGAGGCAGTGTTGTCTCTCGTGCCGACAAGCAGGAGAGGACGATGATGACAACGCCGAACCGTCACGATCCTGCTAGCAGAGAACACCACCACACCATCGTCATGCAACGCCACCACACCACCACACTGTCGCGATCTGATGAAAAGAGTTAGACAATCCACTTATACAGTTTAACAAGCAACAACACACCATATGTAGGATGCGCATCACAATTGACGGCGGATCCTCCGGTCACACTGGCGGAGTTAGACCCTCCGGTCTTGCCGGCGGCAAGGATTAGATGTGCGGGCCAGAGCGCAAGACGGCGATGAGCAAAGGCCATCGTAATTAGATGTAATTCTTTTTTTTTATTGGGTAGACGTAATTCTTGATGTAAACAAACTATCAAACAATTAATGTGCCATTTACACACGGATCCTATCGGCCGATGTTCGGATACCCGCATTGTCCGTATAGAGTTACTTCAAATTTTGGTGGACGGATGAGTCACACGGGACGCGTCGGCCTGTTTGGTTGTGCATTGAGTGTGCTCGGCCTATCGTCCTGTATGTGCAGACACGTTCAAACCATCTCGGACAAAGACGGGTCTATCACTCGAGATGCCTTTAGCGTACTAGATAGAGTACACATGGTAGTCAATGTTAGGAAGTCTCATTCCCTTTACTAATTCTTTTCTCAGCGTGACAGACCAATTTACACTTGGCTCGGAATAGAGTCGAAAACAGAGGGAGGAAAATGAGAGGGTACGTAATGTACCAGCTGATCATCATCTAGTCTAGCTGTAGCATCGAGTAATGTACAGTACAATTCGCCAAGGCATTAATTTCAGATTGGCAAGATGGCACTTCTGGAGCTCCGGCTGTGTCCGTGGCTGAAGGAGAAGAAGGATCGGCGCAGCTTCCCTGATTGCCGGCTGCCGGGCGTGCTGCTCGTGCTCTCCCCTTTGGTGCTGCCGTCCTTGGAGAGAGCAGCAGAGTGATGCGGCTGGCGCAGGGCCTTCTGCAGAGCGAGGTACAAGTTCTTGTCGTTGCACGAGTCCATGGACATGGACCTCCTCATCGGCTGCTGCACGCCCGACAGGTCGTCCCTCCTCGGGTCAACAATGCACTCGTCTCCCATGCTTCCCCTGCCAATGCGGCTTCCTCTGCGTACCGGCGACGGCGAGGGGATGTCTATCACTAGAGCGTCGGAGTCGTTGGAGGCGGAGCCGTCGGCCTGTAGGACGGCGACGATGTCGACGTAGTGGTTGAGTACAATGTGGGGCTGCTGGCAGGCGGAGCCGGAGACGGCGGCCCTGCAGAGCGGGCAGTTGGCGGTGGCCTGGAGCCAGGCGTCGATGCAGTCGATGTGGAAGGCGTGGAGGCAGGCCGGCAGCCGCCTGAGCCTCTCCCCGTCCTGGAACTCGCTCAGGCACACCGCGCACTCGCTCGCCACCTGGGCCTGTGGCGCCTCGGACGGCGGCGGCTTCCGGTAGCGGAGCGTGGGTATCCGCCGTATCGCGGCGTCCTCCAGGCCGCGGCGCGGCTCTGGCGCCGGGGAGTAGACGATGTGGTGGTGGTGGCGCGTGGCGACGACGTCGTCGTGGATGTCGCGGCGCCAGGAGGCGAAACCGCACTTGGTGAGGAAGAGGTAGTAGGTGAGGAGCAGGAGGGAGGTGGCGAGGATGCCGACGACGGACACGGAGAGGATGACGAAGCTGTTGCCCGGGAACGGAGCTGTGTCGCCCATGGATCGATCGATCGAGCTCGCTCTCGCGGCGTAGTAATTATCGGATAAAGCAAAGCTATGTGGTCTTTGACGAGTGTCTGTCTGAGAATGGGGTTGAAGGCGACTGGTAACCAGAGAGTGCCTCTGCTCTGCATATATATTCCGTTCCATTGACGACGACGAGTGCCCGAGAAGGGAATCCGGTGTGGTGTCAGTCAGCGACAAGGCACTGCGCGCGGGCCTCCCCGTTTGCGCGTTGCTTAATTTGACCTTTTTCCGGCGACCGACTGAGCAAGGGAGACTTTTCTGTGAAGGGAAGGAAGTCGGGACACAGGCACACACAATGTCACGCACGCAGTCGCGTCCGCGTCGGTGATCATTGCCCATGTGTGGGAAACGAAGCCGGCTGGACGGAGTAGTCAACACTGGTTAAGCTGCAGAAAAAGTGATCCACACTAGTAGTAGTAGTAGGCTACAACGCGCGTCGGAGTCAGCTAATAAAAGGGAGTAATGAAAAGGACGTTGAGCGAGAAAGAGCGTGGGAGTGAAGGAACAGGCGCCACCAACCGCAACCGCAACTGCAGCATGCAGCGATCGCATTTCGCTCACAGGTCATCATCGCCGACCGTTTCGGGTGGAGTCTGCCAGCCGGGCCCGTCACACACAAGATACAGCGCGTCTTTGCCGGTACTCCGCTGGTCAACGCGGCCACACTCCACTATTCCAACCCACCAAACCCAAGCGTGGTTGCACGTGGATAAGCTAGGGTCGGTCGGAATCGGAACAGCTGAGAGCTAAGCGAGCAGCCATGGTCGGATTTCACGGCCTAATTGGAGACGCTGCCGGCCGGTCAATCTAGATCCATCGGACTGACACATGCACATGCTGTCTAGCATCTGCTCTTTCCCTTGTTTCTGCATACATACACGAACGATGACTCGACCCGACGGGAACAGAACCAAAAGGGCCGATCACTTCACATGCAGGCCCTACTCGACCGGTGGATTTCACCGATGTACCGAGTCAATTGATTTCGTCGATAGTCCGAGTGAACTCGCACTCGCTCGTCATTCTTTGCTTTACATTTTCCTTTGGACCATGCTGTTCTAGAACTATACATACCACGCGTAGGTACAACCCAAATTTCGTTTGCTGTACGCACAACGATACAATTCGCCGTTCTAGGACCGGCCGGCCTCTTAATTTTGGGCTTATGGCCAATTGACAATTCGTCGGCCCAACTCTTAAATGGCCGAGTGGGGATCTGTTTCCATTCCCCATGCCAAGGGGCAATTGCTATTCATCGCGCGCTAATAGATCACGCCTGAGCGTTTTCCCGGTATGGGCCAAGCTCAATAGGCATGTTTATAGTTTTTCTTTTTCTGTGAATTTTCTGTTCGGTTTCATTTGTTTTTTTCCTGGGTTTCGTTTTTTTTGTGCAGCTTTCCTTTTCATTTTTCTTAAATACGTGTTCTTTTATTTGAATAATTTTCAAATATGAATATTTTTTTAATAAATTTCTGAATGTGATTTTTTTTAAATTTGAATATTTTTGAACAATTTCCGAATGTGAACAATTTGAAAATTTGAAAAAAACTTAAACATTTTCATATTTGAACATTTTCATGTTTAATTTTTTTTTTTGAAAATCCCAAACCTTTTATTAATGTAATAAAAAAAAAGTATATTTTAAAAAATAAAACCTATTATTGGGCTGGAATCGGGACGACCCATAAGGGGAAGGCTTTTGGCGTGCATTAGTAGCGCACACGCAGAAAATAGCAGCTCCCCATGCCAGACCCCTTAGGCCACCCCTTCGTTCGCTAAAAACACGCTAAAGAGGAGAAGTCGAATTTGTGCAGGTCAGCATCACGAGTTTTCATCGCCGAAGTAGGTTGGTTCCAAATGTAGACTAACGTTAATCCCATTTGCACTGAACTCATCGTGGTGTGGAACACAACAGTACCATCAGGGATGACTTAAAATGGAGCTGTCAGGGGAAAGCGATGGCTTCCATAGACGGGATTAGGAATAAGTACCGATAAACACATCGATGTAGCCAGGTTCAGAGCCTTCATTGTGAGGTAACAAGCCTACTCTTGCAAGATCTTACTATTAAGAGCAACACACATAGTACAAGCACTCCTAGAGCTGTATCGAGGATAAATTATGGAGGGAAATGGAAATGAGGAGTGATCAATCTCACAAGGGAGGCCCTCACACCCCTTATATATATGAAAGGGTTCCATGGCAGAAAACAAAAAAATTCTACTACGAGAAAGCACCAACTAAGATCTATCTATGAAGAAGTATAATAATGAGCGGGGATCAGTGTTCATACCTTTGAAGACCGGAAGCGGGATTATGTTCCCGCACAAACGTTGCTGATGAAGCCGAGCGTAGTAGACCTCAAGGTCTATAAGGATTCAAGCGTCGAGCACCACTAATGGTAGTACATCCTAAGTTTTACACATGTCCGGTATAAAATACGTTCCACAAGGCCTGGTCCAGCAAGGCAGCGGAAGAAGAAGAACTAGACAGACTCCGACATCACGACAATGTGCGTTAGGTGGAGAAAGCTCTACATTGTTGCACACGTTCCTAACGAGGGAACATGCACGAGAGGGAGAGAGAAAGCAAATGGGAAAAACTAGGCACCCCACCTCTCCAAGTCCTGGGGTGGGACTAAACCAAGGGAGAGGTGGGAGGAGGGCTGGCCACTGGTGTGGCGTGGGCCCCACCCATGATCCAAGGCCCACCTAGGTGGCCGGCAGGGTGGGAGCCCCCACCCATGTGCCTTGGCCCACCTAGGCCTAGTCACCTCCTCTCTTGGGCCCTCTCCCCTCTGGGAGGGTCCATGTAGGATTTTTTCCCTTTTTTATTTTTATTAAATAATTATATTTAATAATTAATTCCACCAATTAAATATTAAATACCTTTTATTTAATTTCCTATATTCAAAACTCCTTTTGAATATCCTCTGAACACTTTGGTATCTCTCCGGAACATTTTGGACTCTCTCTTTCCTATTTCTCTTACGGTTGCAATCAACCCGCATCGTCTTTACCCTTAAGCATGACACCCTTACGATTCAGGAATGATTAGACATGATCGAGACAATTTTCGGATCAATGGCCAAGATCGGTATCTGGAAACACTTGATGGTCCGTTCATATTCCACGAATCTGATTGATCGCTTGAACCTTTTAGACGTGGAGGCTCAATTCCTTTGCACTGAGATACCTGGCTTGTCCAAATCTTGATCTCTGGCATCGATATACCTAGTTTGATATTGTTACCGACAAACACATTTACTCATTCCCGTGACATTACATCCTCATAACCTAGTCACATGCTCGCAAGCTTATTTGATGTAATCTCACCGAGTGGGCCTAGGGTATCTATTTGTCACTCGAATAGGTAAATCCCTCTATTGACACATAGGCCTCAACCTATTTCTTTGGAGTACCCAATATACACCTTTATGGCCACCCAGTTACGGACATGGAGGTTGATCATATCAAAGCATCCATAGGAGATAGTGATTAATATGGTCTCAAGGTCAAAGTACTGAATCACTACGCTTTGCTATATATTGTAACGTTTGAACTTTGTGAGTGGATCACATTGCAATTATATGGTCGGGTGTGTTGATGACTGGGTTTCTTGCGTCCAAAAACAAGGTTATTGCAGTACTAGTAGCGGCAACTATTTATTAGAAAGATCGATCCCAAATGAGCTATGCAGGATAGAAACAACACAACCCCGCAACCACGTTGTCAATGCGGCCATGTTCACACCAAAACAGTGTTTGAAATAGTCTATTCTATAGGTTACTAGAATGGCAATGATCTGAGAGAGGTTTGAAGTAACTAAGAACAAGGAGCTAAATAAGAACAAAGTAAACTAAAACTGAAAGTAAACGAGAGGGGTTGTACTTGTAAGATTGAATGGAATGAGAGAGGGTTTCTAGGATTTGGTCTCACTAGTACTAGATGGGCAAATATATGTGTGATCCATTATATACAAGAGATTCCTTGGACAAATAAACGTTCCACACTTGATTACCAGACTGTCACACTATGTGTACTATGCATAATTGTTGTGTGTCACTTGCGAGGCAAATATACACTTCAGGACCAAGGGATCCCATGAACTCATCTTCCACTCATGTAATTAAATACTTGGATCACAAACACATTCTAACTTGGCACACTAGATCAATCCTCAACCTAGAAACCTAATCAATCAATCACACATGGATGAACAATAAAACATAGATGAATATATTAATGAAGTCACAACCATGTTTAATCTCACACATACAAGATCTAAAACAAGGGGGAGAGAGGTGCAGATGCTGTTGGAGATGATGACGATGAACGGTGCGCACGGTGAATATGGGGATGTCTCCTTCTCCTTCCCTTTCTTGGATCTTGTGGAGGTGTTGGAGGAGATCTTGATCTTGGAGGTGGTTGGTGGCTATGGAGAGGGAGGAGCAGCAGGGCTCCGCCCCTAAGGCGTGGATGGATTCTCCCCCTTTCCTCTAGGGTTTCCCCTCTTTATATAGGCCTAGGGGTGCCCCCAATAGTCCATAATACGTTTCTTATGACCTAAAGAAGGTCTAGGAACAAACGGGGATCAATTCTATGAAGAAACATGTCCAGAACAGTTGTTTCCGTGCGTCCAGACCCGTGGTACGGGCGGACGGTACGGTCGGGCCCGCCCGTACCGCTGGTCGTTATCGGTACTATTTGCTTTCGTATTTTGGCCGTCATTTTTTCATACGAACTCCGATTTGGGTGTTTTCGGCTCGTTGGATTCGTATGGACGAGGGATACAACACCATGGTTTTGGATCTTCATTTAGAATATGGAAAAATCCACTTTTTCCACCTTTCAAATGGCTAAGTCTGGTGCCTGTAGCTCCTCCATATTGCATCCTCTTGGCTCATTTTATCCATGATTATTCATAGCACCTAAACACAAGTCAAAGACAAGAAAAAGGTAATAAAATCCTAATAAAACTACTATTTGTGCAAAGTCCATGTGTAAATGAATGAGAACTAGTAATCATACATAATATGCATAATTTTAGATAGATTTAGCACGTAATGAGTGAGAATACGAGTAATTTATATACTTAAATATGCATCAATTTTGGACTCATCAACTTCCCCAAGATAAACTCTTGCTCGTCCCGAGCAATTGGCTTATGGATAAGGTCATCATGTTCATGAGGCACGAGTTGATAATATAAATGAGGCAAAAATTGAAACAAAAGTATAATATCGAATGTGGAAGATCAACACCTTGTATCCTTATTTTCCCTACAAGCTCAAAGTAAGAAAGAACATATTCATACAAGGCAACACAAGCTTAGTTATGACAATCCATAAAATATTAATTAAAACTTCAATGCTCCATATCAAGAGTGAATCTAGCTTTGAAAGCAAACTTGTGATCCTCCTATGATGTCTTTTATGTTTTTATATATCCTTACTTTTGTAAAGTAAATGGTTAAACAAGAATATAAATTCACTTACGGTTGGAAGTCATATGCGTTCAACACTTCATATATTTGAAGGGCTCATCAAAGTTAGAGAGATGGCAAGAACACTATACAAGCTTCGGTAAATCAAGACAATCAAAGTAGAGTTTAATATTATTATAGATAACTAGAAGTGCAACAATCAATCCAATTCTTCTAGTTAACTCTCAGCTTGCCAAGGAGGATGTTTTAATAGCAAAATTGAGTAAGAGAGTTCATGTCCTAAGTAGAATAATAGTGAAGTGTCTTATTGACACCCAGATCAGTAAATCAAGGCTATCAAAACACTTCTGATCCTATCATTATTTTTTCAAGAAAAATTCATAAAGTAGTAATGAGACCATGCCAAGGACTTGTTATGTGGATCTTCATATATATTTTTTCTTCCTTCTTTGAAGGATTATTCTCAACAAGGATCGTTGAGTGATTCTTTTTAAACAATGGTTTGCACAACCTTCGAGAGTACTAATACTTTTTCCCACTATGTCATCAACTCATAGCCGAAATCAGGTGTTGTACCATAGATCGTTCGTAGGCCAGCGGAGTTGTTGGCATCCCAAGGTGTGCATCAAAAACATAGAACTCTTTTAGAGAGTATCACAGTTTGATCCACAAGATTAGCTTTGGCATGCATCACAATTACCGCTATACTTATTTTAATTAAACAACTCCTTTCAAGAGTGCCATCAAGTCTATCAAAACATCTATGGGGTTAAGTATCTTCAAAGGTAAATTCTCAAGACAATCACTCATCAAACAAGTCATAAAAATTTTAGACTTTTTCTTGTTGTACTTGTTTGGCAATATTATTCCAAGGCAAGAATCAGTTAGCTAAAAGAACTAGAGCAAAAGATTCCACAACTAATCATTCATTCAAATAAAAAACTTTACTCTAACTATTTTGAATTACTCCCACTAACATGGCATCTTCACAAATCAACTAACTAAGATAAACAATTCAAACTTCAAAAGTGGGAGACAAAGAATTTTAAATGTAGAAATTGTGGCAACATTTTCTAGAGGATCACAAAGTTCTTCTCAAGCTGATAAATAGTGCATCAAAGCTCTAACTCAACTCTTATGAATCCCAACAAGATCAAGTGCATCCATTATATAAACATGAAATACAACTTACGTAAGAAAAGCGGGATACATGATTGCACAAATTTTTTCATCAAACAAGAACATTGCACAAGACTCTACACATGTAGAAGTAACTTCCCCAATCTAGAACTTTTGCAAGAACCAAACTTGAATAGATTACCATAAGAAAAGAGAAAATGCAGTTATCAAAAGAGAGTGTGAGAAGTGGTTACCTCCCCAAGCTTGAACAAAGCAAGGGTGACACACTTTATCGTTGAGGTACGAATAACCTCACTTTTGATGGACATGGAGCATTGGTTCAATGAATACTTCCTTGTTGAAGTGTGGAGTTGAAACAACCAAGTGGCTTATGCAAGTATTTGCACGGTTGGCACAAACCATACACGTCATCATACAAGGTTCAAGTCCCTAAGAAAATAACAAACAAAGTAAACGCAAACGATTCGGTGTACGAACGGAGTTTGTTCACCCAACCGTGGAAAGAAACATGAAACACTATAAAAAATTATAGGCTAGGGAGTTTCAAATGTAGGTAAAAGAAAATAAAGTACAACGGAACATGTAGAATGTAACCCACTGACCTAAGGTTGTCAAAATAAAAATATTAAAGGGGTTATATAACCTTTCTGTACTTATCCTTGTGCTTACTGCGCCGTGATGCCTCTTGGTACGAGCGCGTGGTACGGATGTATCCCGCCCGTATTGCGCCTTGTCCTCTCTCTTTTTTGGTTCCGTCGAAGTTGGTACAACCGGGTGGTACATGCGGGATGTGCCCATACGGGTGGTCGTTATCTGCACTGGATCGCCTTCATGTTTCCTTCGTCCAGTAACGAGGTCGGTATGGGAGGACAGTACAGACGCGTCCCACCATACCGATGCTCGTTAAGCATACTGTCCCTTTCCTAGAGAATTTTCTACTTCTTCCGATTTGTCATAGGAGCGGTACGGGCGCGCGGTACAGAGGGATCTGCCCATACTGCTGCTCATTATGCGCACTGTGAGCTCCAGAACAAGTTATTTTCTCTGAGGATTTTATTAGACCTGAAACGTTAGTCCAGCATTCAAACAAATCAAACATATTTTTTTTGAGAAGATTTAACCAAGATATGCAACACATAATTAGAGAAACGAATAATTCTACCTTTTAAAAATAGTCCCAAGCCAACTCTAATAGAGAATCATGCAAATATATACAAGTGCCAATGCAACATGAATGCAACTAGACTTAAGAACAAAATTAAGAAAGACACCTAAAAACTTCTGGGTTGCCTCCCGGGAAGCTCTTCCTTTAAAGCCATAAAGCCAGGCTTATATGCTCCATTAAATTATCCACCTGGATCCTAGGGGATATCAATTCGTGGTGTAATGGTACTTACCTCTATCAAAAGATTGGAGCATCTCATAGTAGAGTACGGTCGGAGCCGTACCCTTTTGCGGTGCATCAGCATCATATAGATGAATAAGTTCTCGCTTCCAAGCGAGCATGGATGCACCAAGTGTGGTGAGCATGCCTCTTATATATCTGCAACGAGCGAATTAGAGGTTGATATATAATTATTGAATTTTTACCTTGGTTACCATTGCAGGAGAACACTTCATAATATTCTTCCTTTGCAACAGTGAGTAGATCATGTCCCTGCATATTAGCATCAAAAGATTCATAGCAAGGTTCTATCTCTAGTTCATCATTAGTAATGCTTCCCTAATGAGTATCTAGGCACAAGGCCTCCACAGATAAATTACAATCAGTTTTAACATTATAAGAATTATTACTAGAGAGAGAGGCATCATAAACAAATGTAGTATTTGTAGTGTGCCAATCTTTGTCAACCTCACCTTTTTGTTGTTCCTCCTATTTATCTTGTGGTTCTTGCAAATGGTTATCTTTCAGCACTATGGCTTTACACCGTGCCTTACTCTCCAACACAAGTGTATTCTCACTAAGATGTCCTTGATAATACTCAACAATATATTGCAAGGTTTCGTATGCCATTTGTAAAAAATCATTATCACTACTCATCATAAGTATCATTATTTTTCGAAGTAGTTCATGGCACCTTCATAAATAACATACTCTATAACCTTTCCTATTAGCATCACTACTATTGTAAGACGCCACAGATTCATCATAGGTATGAGAACATTAAAAGAAAAAAATGCCCGACACACATACAGTGAAGACATATAATTTGATATGAAGAACATAATGTGTGAGCACAACAGATTAACAGATAATACATATTATATACCTGTATATCATTTCTAGTTATGAGTTCTTCGTTGTACGCACCGTCTTTTTCTTTGGCAACCATGTACAAGGATTCTTTTCGTCCCTTCTCCTCATTTGCAAGTTGAATATGTTCTAGAATAGTAATCTTGGAATACATGATTAGTAGCAAATGTTTTATAATTTTTGTTTTATAATTTTTTATGGGTTTTTTGGTTTTATGATTTTTTTGTTCTTTTCAAATAAGTAAAAACAGTAAATAGCAACAAACGGAAATAAACTATATGCGAGTGGGTAGGTAATAACCAAACGCTTTGCTCTCCGGCAATGGCGCCAAGTTGATGACTGGGTTTCTGTGTTCAATAACAGGGTTATTGAAATACTACTAGAGGCAACTATTTATTAGAAAGATTGATCCCAAAGGAGCTTTGCAGGATGGAAACAAACACAACCCCGCAACTACTTTGTCAATGTGGCCATGTTCGCACCCAAAATAGTGTTTTGAAATAGTCTACTCTATAGGTTAGTAGAATGGCAATGATCTGAGAGTGGTTTGAAGTAACTAAGAACAAGGAGCTAAATAAGAACAAAGTAAACTAAAACTGAAAGTAAACAAGAGGGGTTGTACTTGTAAGATTGAATGGAATGAGAGAGGGTTTCTAGGCTTTGGTCTCACTAGTAATAGATGTGCAAATATATGTGTGATCCATTATATACAAGAGATTCCTTGGATAAATAAATGTCCCCACTTGATTACCAGGCTGTCACACTGTCTGTACTGTGCATAATTCTCGCGTGTCACTCGCGAGGCAAATGTACACTTCCGGACCAAGGAATCCCATGAACTCATCTTCGACTTATGTAATTAAATACTTGGATCACAAACACATTCTAACTTGGCGCACTAGATTAATCCTCAACCTAGAACCTAATAAATCACTCACACATGGATGAACAACAAAACATAGATGAATATATTAATGAAGTCACAACCATGTTTAATCTCACAAATACAAGATCTAAAACAAGGGGGAGAGAGGTGGAGACGCCGTTGGAGACGATGACGATGAACGGTGCACGCGATGAAGATGCGGATGTCTCCTTCTCCTTTCCTTGCTTGGATCTTGTGGAGGTGTTGGAGGAGATCTTGATCTTGGAGGTGTGTGGCGGCTATGGAGAGGAAGGAGCAGCAGGACTCCGTCCCTAAGGCGTGGATGGATTCTACCCTTTCCTCTCGGGTTTCCCCTCTTTATATAGGCCTAGGGGTGCCCCCTATACGTTCCTTATGACCTAAGGAAGGTATAGAAACAACTGGAGATAGATTCTATGAATAAACACGTCCAGAACAGTCGTTTCTGTGCGTCCAGACCCGTGGTATGGGCAGGCCCGCCCATACCGCTGGTCGTTATCAGTATTGTTTTCTTTCGTATTTTGGCCATCATTTCTTCGTACAAACTTTGATTTTGGTGTTTTTCAGCTCGTTGGATTCGTATAGACGAGGGATACAACACCATGGTCTTGGATCGTCATTTAGTGTTTATGGAAAAATCCACCTTTTCCACCTCTCAAATGGCTAAGTCTGGTGCCTGTAGCTCCTCCATATTGCATCCCCTTGTCTCCTTTTATCCATTATTCTTTATAGCACCTACACACAAGTCAAAGACAATAAAAAGGTAATAAAATCCTAATAAAACTAATATTTGTGCAAAGTCCATGTGTAAATGAATGAGAACTAGTAATCATACATAATAGGCATAATTGTAGATAAATGTAGCTTGTAATGAGTGAGAACATGAGTAATTTATATACTTAAATATGCATCAATATTGGACTTGTCATGTGTCCATCACTTCAGTCAACAACGAAGTGACCTTGTTGTCAGTTGATGTTTGTGTCAGTCCATGATCGGGAAACCTCGATCATCAGCTGCCCAACGAACTAGTACTAGAGGATACCAGATACCTAGTTGTTTATATACCACACATGTATTAATGTTTATGTTTAATACAGTTATAGCATGATACACAACTATTATGAACATTAGATATATATATAACAATAAATAACTTTATTATTGGCCTCTAGGGCATATCTCCTTGAATATACTAGCTGCAGGTGCAGATTACAAGGTATGGCTGGCTAGTGGGGGCCAACCAGTGGGATCCCTATATATAGTCAGCACTACATTTCCCCGCCATACTGGTTGGATGAGCATAGTCCCTCTACCATACGGACGTCCTGTTGAATAGTGTGGAGCCGTTCACACTGTAGCTAACGAATCATGAAAGTCTCCGGGATGGGCTTCGTCTTATGTCTTGTCGATACGGTGGCGCGGTAATGTTGCCATCATCACGCTCTCCGAATTCCGTGCTACTAATTCTGAGGTAACCGGCTGGACGGGGCCATCCAACCTAGTCTACATTTGATTGGCTGAGAGGGCCAGCCGACCTGATCTGGAGGCGGCTGGTTGGGCGAGCCATCTGGTGTTGGGAATATGCCATAGAGGCAATCATGTATGATGTAATTCCCAGTGTATTCATAAAGTTATTAAGTTGTCCTTGTGGCAACATTTGATGTATATCATTGAATATGTGATTCAGTTGTGGAATTATATATTCATGTTATTCATACTAAAATATCCTTGGTCATTGAGCTTGTGCATGACAGAAAACTTAGACTAATGTGAAAGTCGGTTGATGACTCGGTTCCACTTTTTATGGGCATGGTGATGCCATTCTGACTTACACAGATTCGGCTAAATAGTTTAGCGAGTCGGATTGACCCATATTGAGATACAATGAACAAGTCATCATTTGTATGTCTAAATCAATGTAATCCTTAGACCTAAGGTTATTGCACAATCCGAGTTATGGATCACCAACTTAGGTTCTATCGAAAGCTGTTTTGTCACAGGGCAGTTATAAAGGTAGAGTTCGGGTCAACTGAGAATCAAGCTGCGTGATGTGGATAATCAAGATGAGATTTTGCCCCTCCAACTGGAGAGATATTGTCTGGGCCCTCTCATATGATATGATTCAAAAATCATGGCCATGCACGACTCGGTTAAGTGTTAACCGAGACGATCGACTAAGAGTTAGTCGGATGAATCATATATAATGAATCAATAAGAGAGTCAGACTATTTAAGGGATGACGTTTATTCACCTATAGTTAGACAAGGTATATCGTGAGGCAAAAGTTGTAGGGGTTCGTAGCATGGAAAACAAAAAATTTCTACCGCATGCATACAAACAAGCCAAGATCTATCTACTAGATTGAAGCAACGAGTCAATAAGAGCACTCACCCTCGAAGATTCCAAAGCGGTTAACAAGAGCAGATTCTCATGGGTGATGTAGTCGTACACTTGCCGATCTCAAGATCGCGTAGACGATCCTTCCGCCGCTGTGTTCTGGCAGCGCTTCCACAGTCAGTCACACATTTGGTACTCAATGAAGACCTTCCTCTCCCTTGTTCTAGCAGGCATCGGAGGTTGTAGTTCTCCCCTCGCGATTCTGACAACACGACGGCGTGGTGTCGGAAGTAGAGGGAAGATCCTGCAGGGCTTCACCTAAGCCGGAGTAGGTTATGGTGGATCTAGGGTTTCTGGTGATCTAGGGTTTAGAAGGCCGGAGAGGAGGAGGTGGTGTCAGCGGCGGCTAGGGCGACGACGACGAGCCGACGGCGGCGGCTGGCGGCGGCGGCGCGGCACGGGTGGGGAGGGCTGGTTGTGTGTGCTTTGGGGCAGCCCTCCCCCTCTATTTATGAGAGGCAGGGAGGCTTGGGAGAGGGGAGTTTGAATCCATACCCAAACCCAAGTTGGATAGAAGTAATGACTCTTTCCTTCTTCCACTAGGAAACTATTCTTCCAGTTTGACTTTTCAAACCTCCCTTTTGACTTTCAATTTAGAGCTTTATTTCTCACAAATGCCCAACCAAAGTGACCTAGGACATGATCCAATCATTCCACTTACCCATGACACATTCATGGACCATTCCCCTTCCGGTCCGGTGAACCTTCTAGACCCTTCTAGAACCTCTCCGATGAAAACATCGAAATCATTCCCGAACTCCGGAATTGGACTTTACTTATATGAATCTTATTCTCCAAACCATTCCGGATCTCCTCGTGATATCCCGGATCCCATCGGATACTCCGAACAACATTCGGTTTCCCTACTTACATTCCATATCTACTAAACAACATCGAATCCTTAAGTGTGTCTCCCTACGGTTCGTGAATTATGCAGACATGACCGAGACACTTCTCCGATCAATAGCCAATAGAGGAATCTAGAAATTCATATGGCTCCCACATATTTCTATGATTACTTTGCGATCGAATGAACCACTTGCATACGATACCAATTTCCCTTTGTCTCGCGATAGTTTACTTATCCGAGGTTTGATCGTCGGTATCTCTACATACCTAGTTCAACCTCGTTACCGATAAGTACTCTTTTCTCATTCCCGTGATATGTGATCCCTTGTGAGCCAGTCACATGCTTGCAAGCTAATTGGATTACATTCCACCGATAGGGCCTGGAGTATATCTATCCGTCATATGGATGGACAAATCCCACTCTTGATCCATGTGCTTCAACACATACTTTCCGAACACTCAATGCCACCTTTATAACCACCCAGTTACGGTGTGGTGTTTGATGTCATCAAAGCATCCTTCTGGTGATGGTGATTAGCATGGTATCATGGTCGAAGGATTTAGGTTACTATGTATCAGAAAGCTTATAGCAAGTGAACTATTTGTATGACTTGATCTTATGCTACGCTTAACTATAGGAGTATGTCCATCACACCATTCTCCTAATGATATGATCTTGTTGTTAATAACATCTCAATGTTCATGATCAGAAAACCATGATCATATATTAACCAACAAGCTAGTTTAACAAGAGGCTTTACTAGGGACTCTTTTATGTTTACAAATCACACAAGTATTAATGTTTCCGCTTAATACAATTATAGCATGGTATGTAAACATTTATCATAAGCATGAAGATATGATAATAACCACTTTATTATTGCCTCTTGGGCATATCTCCAACAAAAGTGACTTGAACGTAAGTAGCATTGGAAAGCCATGTGGTCATGACTCTTTGGTAGTTGGGAGTCGGCACGTTCTGCTAGGAGCCACTACCGTTGTTCGATTACGAGTCAGACTCTAGGCATGTCTAAGTTGCCATGAGCTTGCAGGGTCACACACTTAAGAGCGGGAGGAAGTTTGGGTTGGACCCGAACCAGAAATCTGTTTGGATACGGACTAAGTCAGTGAGTCAGACTCATAATGAGTAATATTGGCTTTAGTGAATGGATCGCAAGTAAGTGAAGCCCACTTTCATTACCTATATCTATTGGGGAACAGACGCCCATATGGGCACAGATAGGTCATTCCATGTGTTGGAAACACTAGCTCCACTCCAGTCCTGAAGCCATACTAGACCTAGCAGTCCATCGCCGATGCTCCTCCTCATACGTGTGGATACTAGCAGAGATGCCGTACGATAAGCACTTCGACAATCATGGATTGTATCGTATCGTGAGGACTGCACTATATTCAAATGACGCACTTCATCAGTAATCCACAACTGCATGTATAGTGGTAATCCTCGTGGCCTTCTACCTCATCTAGATATTGGGTTCACCTTGTAGGGATTTTTTTATCTCTACATGGCCCAACATCCGACTCGTCCTGATGCTTGATGTATCTGGCTAACTCCATCGGTCTAGGGCTTGAGTAGGCCAGCCGTATCCTGGTTACTCCAGGGATTAAGCCGGCTAAGCATAACCGGGGGTAATACCCCGATATATCCCCTGAGCGCGTGGAGACTTGGCTGTTTTGGAGATGTTTTCATGAGCTTCTAAAATGACGATGTAGATTGACAGATGGATATGTCGATGTAGAATTCTAGTTGTAGCATTCCAGAGTGAAGTTGATGAACACCCACTAGGGCATGCTGACAAGGATGGCCGGCTGGAGCAGCCGGAAGACGTGTGGAGACGAACTATCTCGCCCCTGAGCTCAGCACTGACGATATCCACGTCTAATGGGTCGCATGCACAACCCATCGTGTCAGTTTTTGGTAACCTAAGCTTATACTCTTCAGTAGTACAAAGTGAGACTATGGACACGAGTCAAAAAACTCTTCTCCATGGAAAAGGCTTCATTGGCTGGGACCGGTTGATACGTCGTAAACGTATCTATAATTTTTGATGCTCCATGCTTGTTTAGTATCAAATTTTCTTTGTTTTGTCTACACTTTGAGGTATTTTTATACACTTTCTGGAACTAACCTATTGACAAGATGCCACAGTGCCAATTTCCTGTTTTCTGTTGTTTTTGGTTTTAGAAAGCTAAAAAATGAATATTCTCGGAATTGGACAGGACAAAAGCCAAAGTTCATATTTTTTCCTGAACAATATGGAAAATCAAAGACGATATGGAGGAGGACACCAGGGTGGCCACAACCTAGGTGGGCGCAGGCCCACCCTGTCCGTGCCCATAGGGGGCATGGGCCCCCTGGACCTCCATCGACCTTGCCTCCTTCGCCTATAATAAGCCCCGACTCAGAAACCCTAGAGAATCGACCAAAAAGCTACGAAAAGTTTCACAGCGCCACCCCCACCGAAGGGGAGATTCGGGGGACAGAAAGTCTTTGTTTCGGCACCCTGCCGGGATGGGGAAGTGCCCTCGAAGCCATCTCCATCGATCTCCACCACCATCTTCATCACCGTTGCAGATTACCATGATGAGGAGGGAGTAGTTCTTCCTTGAGGCTAAGGGCTCTACCGGTAGCTATGTGTTCATCTCTCTCTCTCTATGCATGATCTTGTTGTGGTTATGAGCTTTGTAATCAAGTAGATCTACTCTGTTACTCAAGTGCTTCAATATATCTCTGCTCTCCCCATGTGTGTGAAAGTGACAGCGTGCACACCATGGTGGAACTTAGGCTAGGGTCTACATAAATACTCATCATGCTTTAATAGATCTATGCTTTTCCCCACGTGTGTGAAAGTGATAGCATGCACACTGTGTGTGGCACTTAGGCTAGATTACATATATATTTCATGAGTATATTTGGAGTTGGATGTCTTTATGAAATTGTGGTGTTTGTTGGAACCATCTAGCGCTCAAGGTGACAGTGTGGGTTTATCTAGATTGGGAAGGGCAGACTTTGAGGAGTGTTGTTATAGCCCTACCATGGATTAGAGTGTCCAACCGGAGAGTAGTATCATGAAGAGAATATATTTATTGAGAGTGTTCACTAGTGAAAGTATGATCCCTAGGCCTTGTTTCTAAGCATTGAAACACCGTTTGCATCTAGATCTGTTGCATGTTTGCTTGCTTCCATCTTTATTTCATTTTTCCTTTAGTCTCTCCCACGTCAACAACAAGTCAGAAGCTCTTTTCTGACACCGTTATCACTTGTACTTCACTATATCTTCGCTGAAATAGTGCACCTATACACCTGACAAGTGTATTGGGTGTGCTGGGTGTCGTGGTATTGCCGACGAGTATGCCATGGAGGGGTCCTCACAGTGCGTGTTTAGAGACGTGGGGTAAGGCGGACGGTTGACGGGTACGAGGTAACATAGCTTACCCAGGTTTAGATCCCACAACGGTGGCGAAATCCTACTCCTGTTATAAATCACTATAAGGGCAATACGCCGAGTTACATAGATAGGTCCGCTGTGCGAGGTTGTGTGTATCGATCTATGATCGTATGAGATTGTGCCCTAAAGGCTCCCATAGGCCCGACTTATATAGTCGCCAGGTCCTAGGGTTACAGGAAAAGTTCTAGCCGGACAGGTTACAGAGTCCTACACCGTCTATTACTAGTCTTGTGTATCTTGCACTCCAAGGCTCCGAGTACGCTGGTGACTCCACCGTAGCCTTCCTTTATATATCCGGCATGGGCCTCACTTCTGGATCCATCTAACTGGGCCGCCCAGCAGGCCATAGGCCACGCTACCGACTATGGGCCACCCGGGTTAGCCAGATAAGAGACATGCTATAAGGATACCCATATAGCATATCTCCAACAGTAGCCCCCGGAGAACTCCGAGATCTTGCGTCGTCTTGCCTCTTCACGTGGAATGCTCCGTCTAGATGGATGTCGGCAGATCGTCAAGCAACATCTTGCAGTCCTCCCAAAGAACCCTGCAAGGTTTTCTCCATCTTTGATTTGTAAGCCGGAGAAATGCTGAATCTTCCATCGTACTCTTCCGTAGTCGGATTAAAATCCGTCCATGCCGGAATCTTTGATGTGACGGCTCATCTACCCGTGTTAGTTAGGACGACGTAGGCTTAGGTCAGCGACGCCTCGTAACTCACACATGTAGAGAATGCAATCATATCCGATTTTCCCGCACGAGTGATACGAACCGTTGGCGGCGGCGGTTGGAGACGTGGCAAAATGTCCACGCACGCTCGCGAACACGTCGTCTACGTGGCAACCGTCCGATTAGCTGCACGAATCTTGACGCCGAGGATGATAAATAGTAATCGTGGGGAATTCTCCACTTTGTACCCCATTCTTCTCGCACCGTCTTCTTCCTCCAGCCGCACGTCTCCTCGAGTCCTCCGCGAGAAACCTCGAAAACCCTAGCTTCCATCTGCGTCAGTCGCACCCGTCCATCACTCCATGGCCAGCAGCAGCTCCTCCCCATCGATGGCAGCGTCGAGCGAAGCCGCATCAAAGCCAACGAGCTCCATCGTCGTGCCCCTAGAGGGCTTGGTCATCCCCGCATCGGTGGTGATCGAGTCCACCGGCGGAGACCACAATTTGGCGGCGCTAGAGCCACTGGAGGAGCCAGACTCGCACAAGGGCGACTGGCGCGGCTCGGACATCACCGACCGCGACATCCAAGAGATGGTCGTCGAAGGCTATCTCCCCGTGACGGAGGGGCTCGCTTGGCGGGCGGCGCCGGCCGCCGAGGTGACACCTTCTCCCCAAGCCGGAGAAAAGGTGTACCTCAAGGCTCAGCTGGTACGTGGCGTTTCCTTGACCATCTCCCACTTCTTCCTCTCCGTCTTAAACCACTACAAGGTCCAGCCCCATAACCTCTCCCCCAATAGTATCTTAGTGCTTAGCAACTTCGCGGCACTTTGCAAGGGTTACCTAGGGATAAGGCCTAGGTTAGACTTGTTCGTGTACTTCTTCATCGTCAAACGTGAAGCTGGACATAGTAAGGAGGAGCTTAGGAACTGCGGCATCATAAGCTTCAAGATTCGACCTGGCCGGTGGTTCCTCGACATCATCGGCCACGAGTCCTGCAAGAACTGGCAGCGGACGTACTTTTACGGCCCTGACATTCCTTTGGCGGGCCGAGAAGTGACATACCCGGACTTCGTGGATGGAGCCGCCACTGAAGTTTCTACATGGAGATCCCATGCCTCCCTTCCCTCCGACCTCGACGCTTCTCGTGCAATATGGCGGATCGAATGGTTCATAGAGACGAGTTTAACCGGCTTGGACCTAGCTATGTGCTGGTTCATCAGGCGAATCCAACCTCTGCAGCACCGTGCGAAGTTCATGCACGAGTATACCAGTGATCGAAGGGATACCCTCCGAATCTCCATGGATAACTTCTCGAGCGACTCCGTCAAGCTCCGCCTAAAGGACATCGTCAAGGTGAAGGATAAGAAGCGTGGCTTCACCATCACCTACAACATGTTCGTAGAAGGCAAGTGCCCAAAGGTAGGTATTTATTTTCCATGTACGACATAAGCTCCAGTTTTTCCGTATTGCCAATACCATCTTATCTAACACGGTGATTTCTCACTTAACAGCTTAGCGATCTAGATGAGGGCAACCTGGCTGCCCAAATCTACGATCCAAAGATGAAGGAAGTCACGGTCGTGTCCGACGATGATGTCCCACTGGCGCGAAAGCGGAAGAGCTCCACCTCTGACGCTGCCGATGGAGGCAAGAAGAAGAATACGGAGGGTGGAGCCTCCAACAAGACTACCGTCGCCCTGGAGGCGGAAAAGAGAAAAGCCACGGGGATTTTTGCCAAAGCGCCCCCTAGTGTAAGCTTCTCATTCTCCGACATTGTCTATTTATATGTCTTGTTCCTGTACTTATGCATTTTGCACGTCTCAGGAAGAAAGCCACGACCAGCCTCAAGAAGACCTCCAAAACTTTGGGGGCTTCTAGAAATATCAAAGACATGCTGCATCGCAACGCCTCCCCCGCCATCGCCACTGCTACCCCTGCCGTCAAGCCCTCGTCTGCCCCGACAAGCTCACAAGCTAAGGAGGCACCAGGCCCTTCCGTCATGGAAGTGGATTCTGGCGCCTCTACCGAACTCGCTGTTGTCGGCGAGAAGGCGACAAAGGAGAGCACCGCTCAACAAATGGCTGAAGTTTCGGCTAAGGATGCCATCAGTGGCGGCAAGGCGGTGGTGGAAGCTGGTACCTCTGTCGAAGGTGGTGCCCTTGCTCCCCAGAAACTCTTTTGAGTTTCCGAAGATAGTTTACCCGGCGCTCATGCCGAGTAACACAACTCTGGTTCCTGGAGGAGTACCGTCATCTCCGACGTGCGGTCTTGAGGAGCTACTCCGACAAGCGGATATCTTGCAAGGAAATAGCTTCTCCTTTGGCAAGCTGCTAGCCGAGAGCGCTACAAACCTCAAGATTATTGCACTTGTAAGTTTTAATTTGCCTTTTGCATTTCATATGAGTATCCCACTGTAGCCCCCGAGGATGTAGATGGAAAACCATAGGTTTTGCATCTATATGCTCTAAGAGTGACTAAGTTAGAAAAAACTCTCACTGTAGCCCCCAAGCATTTAGATGGAATGAATTATTCCGACTAGATGCTTTAAGAGTAGCATAAGCAGTGTTTATAATTTTCAATACTGTAGCCCCCAAGCCTCTAGTTGCAACTGAATTAGTTCCGACTAGATGCTTAAAGAAAAGCTAAGCAGATTCCGAGTTAAAAACTTTATACTATAGCCCCCAAGCTTCTAATCAAGAACTGAATTAGCTCTGACTAGATGCTTAAAGAAAAGCTAAGCATATTTCTAAGTTAAAAAACTCTCGCTGTAGCCCCCGAGCATCTAGGTGGAAAATTTTTCGACTAGATGCTCCAAGCAGACTAAACAACGGTATAACTTTTTCCTTTTTTCCATAGAACGAGAATGCTCGGAGGGGCATGGCCAATGACAAGTACTAGAAGATGCACGCAGATCTTGAAGCTGAAAAGGGTAAAACTGCCATCTTGAAGGAACAGATCATCAAAAACAAGAGTCTGTTTTCTTTTTGCGCATTTCCGTCTTGTTTCTGTGCCTTCATTCTCCGAGTACTCACTGTGTACTTTGTTTTCTCCGACTTGCAGAACATGTTGCCAAGGCCAAGGACATTGTCGAGCAGTCCAAGCACATCCAGCAGCTGGACAGCGAGAACAAGATCCTTAAGGAGGAGAGGAAGAAGATGCTGAAAATGCATGAGGATTCCATGAAGGCCCTGCAGGACTCCGCCTCCGCGAAAATCAATCGCTTGAAGGAGGAGCTTGCGATCTTAAAAGATCAAAAGCAAGCTGCTGATGAGCAAAACCAACGCCACAACGAGGCGTTTAAGCTCCTCCAACAAGAGAAAGAATCCCTGGCGGACATCCTCTAGCAGGCTAAGGCCAGCATCTTCAGTAAGTTTCCTCCGCCTTGTATTTCTGTAGTCTAGATACTTAGAATTTATTGAACTCATGCGCTCCTTGTCGGAATGTGCAGCTCCTATGGGTTTAACTCGCTCTCCTCCTTCGGACAAGGAATGCATGGTTCTTGCCGGCAACTTCATCAACACCGCCATCACCTAGGACAAAGAGATTGCCAAGCCCCTCCAGATATACATCAAGGCCTCGGACTCCGTGACAAAGTACTCGGAGATTCTGCGTCGAGCCCCCGAGCGTGTTACAAGCTGGAAAGCTTCATGTGCACGGGCTAGCGCAAGGATGGCACTGTCAATGGTGAAGGCACACTACGAAGATGCCGACATCAACACGGTGACCTCTGGTATCCCCGACGTTGACGATGACGGCAAAGAGATTGATCATGAAGCCATCTTGTCATCACTCGCGGGTTATGACACCAGAGTTGCCGAGTTGGTGGACGTCGACGTCTTCGTGCCCATGAACACCATCGACAACGTCAACCAAGACTCCTCCGAGTCTCATCATAGTGCCGACATTGAGGGTGATTCTCCGGTTGGTGACGATGCTGCTTCCAAGTCTCCTGCGCCCAAGGAATGAAAAACACTTTGTAATATTTGTTTCACCTTTTGTGTGTGCACGGAAAAAACTTGGTGATGTAACTTTAAGGCGGAAAACAATGGTTGTTATGTCCTGCTACTTAAGAACTAGTTTCCAGCATGTATATATTTTTAGCAAGTGCTGGCTTATCCATTACTTTGGTTCTTATGCTTGACTTTTCGTGAGTCGGAAGACTCGTTGTCGGAACCAAGCGCTTAGGTGATGATGCCCAATGGCACCGTCGATAACCTGAGCACAAAATCACCGACAATAAGTGCCGAAAGTCACTACTCCAGAATCCACATAAAAACGACAAAGAACGTGTAGACCAGAAAACTTAAGCTAACGCCCGTAGGCGGAATTTTCACAAGTGCAAACGCAATACTTGTGCATAAAGGTTTTACATGATCCAAAAATGAACACTAAAGGAGGTAAAAGACTCAGGAATATGAGTGAACCAAAGAGCTTTATTTCATTGATCATATAAGAGGTACACAATTAGATAAAAAATGCTAAGTGTAAAAAGGACGTAGCTGTGCTATGTTCCATGGCCGATTAAGCTCCGGGTAGTCATCATCCGGGTCACGTCGCTTACGCTTATGATCCTTGTTGGGTCTATCCTTTAGTTCACGATTGTCAACAAGGTAGTAAGACCCATTGAGCAGCGCCTTGCTTATGATGAACAGTCCTTCCCATGGCGGGGATAATTTGTGTGACTTCTTCTGCTTAAGTCAGAGCACCAAATCCCCCTCTTTAAACGAGCGATGCCGAACGCGGCGACTATGGTAGCTGCGTAGCTTCTGCTGGTAGATGGCGGATCTTTGGCATGCCAAAACGCGCTCCTCCTCGAGAAGGTCCACATCTAGGCGTCTGGATTCTTTAGCGTCATCCTCGTCGTAGGCGGCAACTCTTGGTGCATCATGGAGGATGTCGGAAGGCAAGATGGCTTCTGCTCCATATACCATGAAGTAAGGGGTGTAGCCGGTGGATCTGTTGGGTGTAGTTCGTAAACTCCACAGCACAGATGGCAATTCTTCCGCCCAGGCTCTAGCTGCTCTATGTAGCGACGCCTCAAGACGTGTCTTGATTCCCTGCAGAATTAATCCATTGGCTCGCTCAACCTGACCATTGGACTGTGGGTGTGCCATAGATGCAAGGTCAAGTCGGATGCCTTTCTCCCAGCAATAAGCCTCCACTTCTCCGAGTGACAAGTTGCTTCCGTTGTCGGTGATAATGCTATGTGGGAGACCAAATATCACCACTAGATCCCGGACAAACCTGGGGGCAGTTGCCCCATTAAGCTTTCTAATGGGTTTATCTTCTATCCATTTGGTGAATTTGTCAACTGCTACAAGCAGATGCGTAAACCCACAAGGTGCCGTCTGTAACGGTCCCACCATGTCTAGCCCCCAGACTGCAAACGACCAAGTTATTGGTATTGTTTGCAATTCTTCAGTAGGAACATGTGGTTGTCGGGCATAATATTGGCATCCTGTGAATGTTTCAACCAGCTTGTCGGCATCCGCCTTCGCGATCAGCCAGTAGAATCCTTGCCGGAAGGCTTTCGCGACCAACGATCGGGGAGCGGCGTGATGCCCGCAATCTCCGAGATGGATTTCGCGCAGGATTTCCATACCTTCTAGCTGGGAAACACACTTTAGGTATACACCAGTAGTGCTCCTTTTATAGAGTTGCCCATTGATTATGGTATAACCCTTTGCTCGTCGTACTATTTGCCATCTTTCGACTTCGTCGTCAGGCAAAGTTCCGTGTTCGAGGTATTCCATGAACGGTCTTGTCCAAGCCGGAGGGACCTTAGTCACCATGTTGACGAAAGAGTCAACTCTATCCAGGTTGTCGATGTCGGCTCCCTTCACGGATGGTGTGCGCAGATGCTCTAGGAAAACTCCTGGCGGAATTCGCTTGTGCCCTGACCCAAGCTTGGACAGCAGATCAGCTGCCTCGTTTTGCTCCCTAAGCACATACTTGACTTCGTAGCCCAAGAAGTTCTTGGCTATCTCGTCCACTTCGTCTCGATATGCCGCCATCATAGGGTTCCGCGTATTCTAGGTGCCAGCCACCTGCTGGGCAACCAAGTCGGAATCTCCACAGCAAACTATGCGCTTGATGCCAATGTCTTTGGCTACACGTAGTCCGTGAATGAGTACTTCATACTCCGCCATGTTGTCTGTAGCCTCGAAGTGGATCTGCAGAACGTAGTGTAGCTTGTCTCCTGTTGGTGACTGTAGCAATACACCAGCCTCCGAGCCATTGAGCAGCTTTGATCCATCAAAGTGCATCACCCAGCACTCTGGTTCTGGCAACAGAGTAGCGTCTGGCATCTCCGTCCAATCTGCAACAAAATCCGCCAAGGCTTGTGACTTGATAGCGTCGCATCTCTTGTAGGTGATCTCGAAGGCAACAAGTTCAATGCCCCACTTCGCGACCCTTCATGTAGCGTCGCTGTTATTGATAATGTCGGACAGTGGAGTCTTGCTCACCACTGTGATTGGGTGCTCCTGAAAGTAATGCGTCAGCTTCCGAGAAGCAAGGAATACTCCATAAGCTATCTTTTGGTAGTGCAGGTAACACTTCTTGGACTCCGTCAGGACCTCGCTTACGTAGTAAACTGGTCGTTGAACTCCATGTTCATAGCCTGGTTCCTTTCGCTCTACCATGACGACGATGCTGATAACCCGGTTGGTTGCCGCCATGTAAATTAACAGGGGCTCTCCAGGCTCGGGTGCTGCAAGGATGGGCGCTGAGGAAAGAATCTCCTTGAGCTGCTTCAATGCTGCATCTGCTTCTTCCGTCCACGTGAATTTGTCCGCCTTCTTCAGCAACTTGTACAGTGGCAGGGCCTTCTCTCCAAGTCGGCTGACGAACCGGCTAACTTCTGCAACACAACCTGTTAGTCGTTGAATGTCCTTTAGGCATGTCGGATGGTTTATGTTTAAGATGGCCTTGATTTTCTCCGGGTTGACCTTGATTCCACGTTGGGAAACGATGAAGCCCAACAATTTGCCGGCCGGAACCCCGAAGACACACTTCTTAGGGTTGAGCATCATGTTGTATTTCCGGAGATTATCAAAGGTTTCTTTTAAGTCGGAGATTAAGTCGTTTGACTTTTTAGACATCACCACGATATCGTCCACATAGGCGTGAATGTTCCGACCAATTTTGTCGTGAAGGCAACGTTGCATTGTCCGCTGGTAGGTAGCGCCTGGGTTTTTCAGCCCAAAGGGCATCGTGACATAGCAAAACGTGTCGTATGGGGTAGTGAACGAAGTGGCCAATTGGTCCGACTTCCGCATCTTGATCTGGTGTTCTCCTGAGTATGCATAGAGAAAACACAAAAGTTCCGAGCCAGCCGCCGAGTCAATGACTTGGTCAATGCGAGGCAAAGCAAACGGATCTTTGGGGCATGCTTTGTTCAAGCCGGTGTAGTCAACGCACATTCTTAATTCATTGGTTCCCTTTTTGGGGACAAGTACATGGTGTGCCACCCATTGGGTGTGAAGGACTTCTCGGATAAATCTAGCCTTAAGTAACCTAGCTATCTCTTTGCCAATGGCGCGTCTCTTCTCATCTCCAAAGCGTCGTAGAGGTTGTTTCACTGGTTTGCATTTTGGATCAATGTTTAAGCTATGCTCGGCAAGTTCCCTAGGTTCACCTTTCATGTCGGCAGGTTGCCAAGCAAAGATGTCCCTATTCTCACGGAGGAACTCGACGAGTGCGCTTTCCTATTTGGGATCCAGGTTCGTCCCAATGGCGACGGTCTTGGAGGCATCGCCTACCACAAGTTCCACCGACTTGGTTTCGATGGCGGCCTTGAACGCAGGAGCAGAGTCGGAGATCTGCTTCTTTGATGCGGGAATCTCTGATTCATTAACTTTGCTCTGGATCTCTTTGAATTCTTTGCTGTAGAGGACAACTTCTGCAACAGCTGCTTCATTAATCTCGCAGTCCCTTGCATTGGTAAAGCTTCCGGATACGGTGATGACACCGTTTGGTCCGGGTATCTTGAGTTTGTTGTAGACGAAGCATGGCTTGGCCATGCACGTGTGGAATATGTCGCGGCCGAATATGACGTGGTACACGCTCTTGAAGGGGACTACCTCGAAGGTCATGCGCTCTTGGCGGTAATTATTAACATCGCCAAAGGCAACCTGAAGTGTAATGCACCCAAGGGACCGAGCGTCCCGACCAGGAACTACGCCGTGGAAGATGGTGTTGGTCCGTCTTAGGTTTGCCTCCGTCAAGTTAACCTTATGCAGTGTATCCAGGTACATGATGTTGATGCTGCTTCCACTATCCACCATGCACTTGGTGAACTCCACGCCTTCAATCAAGGGGTTGATGACCATGGCGTACTGGTTCTCCGTGGGCACAAGGTCTGGGTGGTCCGTCCTGTCCCAAGTTATTGGAACTTTCGACCAGCGCATGTACTGGGGGACTGGAGGGAGAGTGGCCATCAGGATCCTCAGAGAGGTCTTCTATTTTCGGACGGTGGGGGTGCCAAGGAAAGTGTGGTAGACTGGAGCCTTCTTTGCGAAGGGGTTCTTGCCCTTATCATCGCTCTTGGCGGCGTGCTTGGGGTCAACGTCTTCGTCCATGTCACTTGAATCCTTGGACTCCTCCTTCTTATTCTTCCCTTTGCCCTTTCCCCGCGGCCTGTTCTTCTGACTTTGCTTGTAGCCGGACTCCGGGTCTTCCTTGAGGTCGTTGACGAACTTGCAGTGTCGATTGGTATGGGTGGCCTTGCCGTTGGCGTCGAGGTGTACGAGGCACAGCATATCGCGGCACTCCTCGTAGGTTTGGGGAACGCGGAGCGGCGCCGAGGTGGTTTCACTTCCTCGTTGCTGCCCGCGGCCAGCTCCCCTTCCTCGGCCACGTTGTCTGCCTTCTCCTCGTCTTGCAAAGGTCATAGCGACCATGTAGGTAGATTGCTTTTCTTCTAGAGCGGTTTCCGCTTTGTACTGCTGTTCCTCCGAGCTTGGGTTGGAACGGCTGTTGCCGGCAAAGAGCCACGAGCATCGTCGTCGGCAGCTGCGAACTCAATAGCTAACTGAATCATCTGATTCAAGTCAAGCTGGTGGTTGTCCTGCAAGCACTTCAGCTTATGTCGGAGCAACGTGCCCCTTTCCAACCCGTCGATGAAGGCGGCCATGGCGGTCTGAGCGTGCACTCCTGCGCAGGAATTCTTCATATCCAGTCATCAGGAGAGGTAGGCGCGAGATGTCTCGTCTTTTTCTTGAACGCACCGCTGTAGATCGCCCATAGTGCAGGGAAACTTGTATGTACCCTCAAAGTTCTTGGTGAACGCTTCTTGCATGTCCAACCAGTTGTATATAGATTTCTTCGGCAAGTCGTTGATCCATTGACGGGCCGTGCCTGCCAACATTAACGGGAGGTACTTGACAGCGATGTTGGGGTTGCCTCCGGCAATCTCCACCGCGTTGCCGTAGTCCTGCAACCATGTGGCTGGCTTGGCGGTGCCGTCATAGGGCTTAATGGTCTTGTCAATCCGGAAACCTTTGGGGTAAGTTGCGGATCATATTGCAGGTCCAAAGCAACGTGGTCACAGGTATGGTCCTTCCCGGGCCTCATGGATCTTATCGATCCGCGAACGTGCATCGTATGGCTCCGGGTTCTTCTTCTTTTTGTCGACAGGGGATGGGCTGCGTGAACGACGCAGGCCTCTTCCGCCATGGTGACTGCTTGGCAGCGACGGAGGCGGAGGTGGCGATGGGTTAGCCTTCTTGCTGTTACCCTCCTGCGACGCCTCACGCCTGTCATGGTTGCTTGTCGGATGCGGAGGGTCATGGTGTGACCTGCTCTTGTGTCCTTGGTTGCGCTCTTCATCATGACGGGTCTGAGCCGCCTTGTCGCGGATGACGATGCCACACTGCTTTGGTGGGGGCATATCCGTACGATGGTGAGCTTTGTAGTCTTCCTGACGTTGGCGGGATCGGGGAGGTGGCGATGGGTGACGTGGTCGGGCTTTATCTCCATGGTCGGAGGATATGGGGATATCATCCTTCCTGTTGCACGCATCCCTCCGTCTTCGTTCTGGTGAACCCGTCCGGGACCCGACATCCTGAGGAGATTTGTCCCTTGGCGGTTTGTACTGGCTAGATCGGCAGAGCGTTGGGTCAGACTCAAGCCTCTGAGAGGTGGCCTTTTCCTGCTGCTTCACCGCCTTGGCCACTAGGTCACAGACTTGTTCTACTGCCTCAGGTGATCTATCCTGCTCTAGAAGGGTCTTGGCGATGGCGAGGTTAAGGAGTGGGGTGGGCATCACCTACTTGCCTTCACTGTCAATGTATGGCTTATCCTGTGCCGGCTTCGAGGGAGCCCATCCTAGGTTGCGCCGTACACCAGGATCGTTGATGACGCGAGCTGGAGCTTTCTTAGCCTTCTGCTGCTGTAGCAAAGTCTTGTACTCGGCCTCCATTGCTCTAGCTTTCTCTATGGACTTCTGCGCGTTGACCAGATCTCGATCTAGTTTAGCGCCTTGCTCCGCGATGGCTTGCGCCTCCTCCAACAGCTGCTGGCGCTTCTCGTCAAGCTGGGTCACGTTCCGGATATGAGCAACGGTTAGTGGCTCGACAAGGAGATTGCCGTACATCACTCTATCAGCTGGAGTAACATGGGCTGCTGCCGACGTAGATGCTGGAGGTGGCAAGTTTGCGATGTTATTGTTGCTCGGGCCGGTGCCGAGTTCCTGCGGCTGCTGCACTGGGTTAGGCTGGGGAGGCATAACCTTTGCGTGATCATTGTCAGCAGCAATAAGTGGCCCCTTCCCCTTGTCCAGCGCTGTAGGCGGAACGTGTCCGAGTTGATCTTCATCCATCGCCGTCCCAATGGTGACGAACACCCCTCGAGACGTGACGGTGTTGGTGGCTTGCTCGTCGCGCGAGTACTCCTCCTCCATCTCCTGCATAGCGGAGTCTAGTTCTTTTGGACTGAAGTCTATCTCCTCTGAATCTGCACTGAAATCAGCATAAAGCGCGTCAATGACAGAGTCGGAGGGTCCCAGGACTTCCTCGATGACGGGCGGTGGAGGTGCAATGGCCTCGACGATGACTGGAGGTGGTGGTGCTGCTACGACGATGGCGGCCGGAGGCGGTGGTGGCGGTGGCTGAATCGGAGGGGCTCCGTCAATGAGTGCAAGCACTGTCTGAGCTACCGCTTCGGCCTCCACGTAGTTGTTGACAGTGTTCACCATGCCTTCGAAGGTAAGGCGTCCTGACACCTGCTACCGTCTTAGAGAATGTCGGAGAAGCATGCCATGGTCCAGTCCTTCCACGATGTGATAGATAACATCATCATTGGGGTAGTGGGCCAAATCGGCTTGTATATGGAGCCACCTGGCCAGGTAGTCGCGGGGGTTTTTGCCCTCTCTCTGAATGCAGCGCGCCAGATCGAAGATGGTAACCACGCCGACGAACTTGGATATCTGCTGTCCGGACGCACAGACGAAGCCGACGGACTTGCAGTGATCTTCCACCTTTATATCCTGCACAGGGGCGGTTTGGGTGGGCCTTGAATTTTTCCGATCTTTGCCGGCAAGCTCCGAAGAGAGATCCGACATCAATCCTTCCGCGAACGTATCCAGCCCGTAGGCGGTCCGTGCGGGTCTTGATGCTTTCCGATCTTTGTCGGAAAGCTCCGAAGAGAGATCCAACATCGATCCTTCCGCGAACGTATCCAGCCCGTAGGCGGTCCGTGCGGGTCTTGATGCTCCTCCGACTCCCAGGGAACTAGTGCCCGAGTCGGTTTCGCCGATGAAGAGGTGGATGTCTCCGATAGGAACGATCGAACACCGCGTAGGGTTCGTCTTCGCCGGGATCCAGAACTCGTCAGGAGGGACGATCGGAACATTGCTGGAGAAGAGAAGGCGTCCGATGGCTACGGTTTCGCTGATTCCCGCGAAGATCTTGGTCCTCGCCCGCTGAAGAGCCTGAAGCGCCTCTTGCCCCACGGTGGGTGCCAACTGTCGTGGTATTGCCAACGAGTACGCCATGGAGGGGTCCTCACAGTGCGTGTTTAGAGACGTGGGGTAAGGCGGACGGTTGAAGGGTACGAGGTAACACAACTTACCCAGGTTCAGATCCCACAACGGTGGCGGAATCCTACTCCTGCTATAAATCACTATAAGGGCAATACGCCGAGTTATAGATATAGGTTCGCTGTGTGAGGTTGTGTGTATAGATCTATGATCGTATGAGATTGTGCCCTAAAGGCTCCCATAGGCCCGACTTATATAGTCGCCAGGTCCTAGGGTTACAGGAAAAAGTCCTAGCCGGACAGGTTACAGAGTCCTACACCGTCTATTACTAGTCTTGTGTATCTTGCACTCCAAGGCTCCGAGTACGCTGGTGACTCCGCTGTAGCCTTCCTTTATCCGGCATGGGCCTCCCTTATGGATCCATCTAACTGGGCCGCCCAGCAGGCCATAGGCCATGCTACCGACTATGGGCCACCCGGGTTAGCCAGATAAGAGACATGCTATAAGGATACCCATATAGCATATCCCTAACACTGGGAACACAAGAGACTTCTTGTATCTTAATTGCAGGGTTGCTTGAGAGGGATACCTTTGACCACTTCCTCCCTGAGTTAGATAAACCTTGGGTAATCCACTTAATTGAAACTTACTGCTGTTCTACAAACCTCTGCACTTGGAGGCCCAACAATTGTCTACAAGAATAGAAGTGCATAGACATCAAACTATTTTCTGGCACCGTTGCCGGGGAGGTAAGGTAAAAGGTACTCACATCCTCTTTGTGTGTGAATGCTCGAAGTTATTTCCTTTAGGTTCTGCAATTTTGTCTTTTTGTTTCTTATTTTCACTAGTTAGGATTAATGGAAAACAACAAAAAAACAGAGAGCTTTATAGTATTTATCTTGACTTAAGACATGAAGTGTTTGAATAGAAAATTAAAAAACCTATGGAACTTTATTTGCATGCTAATAGCAATGTTATTAGTATGAATTCTTTGGACACCATTATTGCTAATGCTAAGGAAATGTCTAAGCTTGGGGAAGCTAGTTTTTATGAAAATGATCTTTTTAGTCCCCAGCTTTGGAAGATAGCTATTCTATTGCTTATGATGATACCAAACCTCCAATATATGATGATTACAATGATGATTATGATATTTTTAGTCCACCTACTATTGAGGATAAAATTAATTATGATTACAATATGCCTCCTATATTTGATGATTATGGTGATGAGAATAATAATGATAGCTATTTTGTCGAATTTGCTCCTACTACAATTAATAAGAATGAATATGCTTATGTGGAGAGTAATAATCATTTTATGCATGTGGCTCATGATAAGAATGTTTTATGTGATAGTTATATTATTAATTTTATTCATGTTGATACTGAAAGTTATTATGAGATAGGTAAACATGGTCTTATATATCTCAAAAATATTAAGTTTCCCCTCTTTATGTTCTGAAGATACACTTGTTTTGCTTTCCTATGCTTGTTGCTTTGTGCTTTCATGACTTGATTCTTTACAAGATTCCTATGCATAGGAAGTGGGTTAGACTTAAATGTGTTTTGAATTTGCTTCTTGATGCTCTCTTTTACTTCAATTCATATTTCTTATGTGAGCATCTTCTCAAACTATCAAGCCTAACTTAAAGGCGTTAAAGAAAAGTACTTCTTGGGAGATAACCCAATAGTTTTCTCGAGTCTTGAAAGTTATTAATTCTGTAATGACATCTCCTTATCTTTTTCGTTTGATTTTTGTGCCAAGAATAACCTCTAATGAGAGGGAAGTAAGATTTGGGGAAGTGTTGTCCCGAAATAGATTTTTGTGATTTACTGTAAAAATTCGTGTAAAATATCTGTAAGTCGGATTGAGCTGATATTTTCTGAATAAATCCCCCAGTATGTTATCTAACTTTCGTTAGTTCAACACTTTTTTATTTGAGCAACATAAGGTCATCAAAAAATTCGGTTTCTACCTGCTGGTTTGTTTTGACAGATTTCTGCCATTATTTGCATTTGCTTCTTATTGTTTCCTTTTTGGGTTCTTTTTGGAAAATTGAGATTTTTGAGGGAATTTCTACAGTAGCTTGTGTCTTTATTGAAATTTTTTCTATTTTGAAACTAAACCCAAAGGTCTATTATATTTTGAATGCACTAATGTTGCTAATGAAGATTGTGTGAAGTTTTGTATGAAGGAAAATTTTCAGGTGTAGAGAAAGAATAATGTAATGAGATGAAGAATGGACAAAAGATCAAGCTTGGGGATTCCACCCTTTTTCACCCCAAGAAATATTCAAGAGGTACACGCGTTAAAGCTTGGGGATGCCCAAGGCATCCTCTTCTTCATCAATAAAAATCTCAGATCTTTCTAGACACTTCGTTTTTATTGTTTCATGCACTATTGTGTTGTTCTTGGAGCGTCTTAGTTTTAGTTTTTGGTTTTCGTTTGCTTAGTTTGCTTAGGTAAGTTGGTTGATTACAACACACTTCTTTTGGAGAGAGACACACTCTGTTTTCATTGCCTAGAACACTCTAGTTCTGTGAGTGTTCTCTTTTGCTAGCACTATGTTTAGCCTTAGTTTTCTTATGATTTTGCTTAGAACTTTTTAGTTATTCTTTGTGGATTTGTGAGACAAGCTCACTGATCTTTGTTGATTATTATCTTTGTGAGTTGTTTCAAATAAGTCAATTGGTGTTGGAAAAGAGTAGGAAGTTTCTTGCTTATAGTGGTACAAAAGGGAGGTTGTTTTGACTGTGGCTTAGGCTTTATCATGTAATATTAGATGTTGTTTTGACCTTATTCTTAGTGATTATTGCTGTAGCATGACTTGTTCCAAACAATTGGGATTGCTTAATGTGCCTTGAAATAATCATGCGTTGTTTTAGCATACAAAAGCATAATATTGTGGTATTCTCCTTTGATGATTTGTTTGGGTTGACTTGGCACATTCTCACACCATGTTATGAATATAAACAAGTCACCTTAGCCTCTATTATCATTTAGTCCTTGACTTGTGGTACCACTTTATGCTTTGATTAGTAATGTTTTGTCGCTCTGCATGATTATGGCCATTATTGCTCTCTTAGTTGGTTGCTCCCAGTCTTTTGATAGCCTCCACTTGTATGAGTAAGCTCTACTCATGCACCCAACTCCCAAAAAACCAAGTTATTCCAAAGTGTCCACTATAAATTCCTATGCATGGTGTGTTATACCATTCCAAGTATATTCTTGTTTTCATCTACCTTCCAATTAAAAAGTCTTTTTGTTATGTGAAAACTTAGTGATTAAAGCTCTCACAAACTTGATGACACACTTTATTTTTCTTGCCCCTAATAAACTTGAACCATTGTGTCATCTATGTTGTATATGCTTGCACTTATATGTTGGAATTAGCAGAACCATGCTGTCATGGGGAACGCTTTCAACATTGCACTTGTACTTTGTACATAGTTGATATCATGCTCTTTTGTCTATGGATGTAGTCGGTGTGAAATAAAAGGGGAGCTTCTAAGTCCATGGAGTTATGTATGTGTGTTAGAGAAACGCCTGTGCCGCTAGCCTAAGACATGCCTAATCATGGTGGAAACTTGCAGCATCACCATAATGAGCAATCTATGAAGCATTCTTCTTATGAAAAAAAGAGATAGAAAAAAGAGAGTGAGAAAAGAAAAAAAATGAGAAAAGAGGAAAGTGAGAATAAAGCACCATTTTCCCATGGTAAATAAGAAGATTGCTGAGATGCTCATTGTCTGCTTGCCTTTTCATTTTGATTTTGGGATAGCTCCTGTATCATGTGCAAGGGGTACCCCGTTGGTGGTTCCCTATGATACACATGTACTTACTATGAAAAGAACTTACCGGTAACTAAACTTGAGTAGCATGAGAAATGGCCCTCGTATTCAAGGGACATGAGATTGCCAACTTATACTTTGTCAAGCATATACTCCATATTTTGTTCACTTTAACCTTAATCACTTCAAGATGCTTATGATAGGGGCAATGAGAGCTGGAAGCTAACAACTACCATAATTTTTGGAAGCTCTTTTTGAGACTTGAAATCCCTGCTTCCCTTATGAAGGGCCTTTCTTCCACTATTATACTGAGTCTCCACCTTCTATCCTTAGGCACCAATTAAGAGAGCATAGTTGCCATTCTTAGTTCTGTGTGCATTGTCCCAAAACTTATTGATTGATCCATATTGCTGATATTGCTTGTTCTTGAACTATTTGTATCTAGTCACTCTTATGAACTTTGAAGGTGTCCTATGCATCTATTTGCTACTCCATGAGGGACAAGATGATTGCCACTATGCCATTTTTTTGTATGTGAAACAAACAAACGTTTTTCAATGCATGTTATTCATGAACTTTTGTTTGTATCCTTTCATGTTGCAACATAGTTGCTATGTATTATTGTTAGAACTTAAACTTTCATGCTCATGTTTAGAGTTCTTTGATCCCAGCTTTCAATGCTTTGCAAATTGTTTGATCATGATTGTGATGGTGCATGCCACCTCAACAATTATTCTTTTTATCACCTACCTATTCAAGGACGAGAAGGAGTTAAGCTTGGGGATGCTTGATACGTCGTAAACGTATCTATATTTTTTGATGTTCCATACTTGTTTAGTATCAACTTGGTTATGTTTTGTTTACACTTTGAGGTATTTTTATACACTTTCTGGAACTAACCTATTGACAATATGCCACAGTGACAGTTGCCTGTTTTCTGCTGTTTTTGGTTTCAGAAAGCTAAAAAATGAATATTCTTGGAATTGGACGGGACAAAAGCCAAAGTCATTATTTTACCCTGAGCGATACGGAAAATCGAAGACGAGACAGAGGAGGACACCAGGGTGGCCACATACGTTTGTTTGTTTGTTTGTTTCAAATACAAAAAAATGGCATAGTGGCAATCATCTTGTCCCTCATGGAGTAGAAAATAGATGCATAGGACACCTTCAAAGTTCATAAGAGTGACTAGATACAAATAGTTCAAGAACAAGCAATATCAGCAATATGGATCAATCAATAAGTTTTGGGAGAATGCACACAGAACTAAGAATGGCAACTATGCTCTCTTAACTGGTTCCTAAGGATAGAAGGTGAAGACTCAATATAATGGTGGAAGAAAGGCCCTTCATAAAGGGAAGCAGGGATTTCAAGTTTCATAAAGAGATTCCAAAAATTATGGTACTTGTTAGCTTTCAGCTCTCATTGCCCCTATCATAAGCATCTTGAAGTGATTAAAGTTAAAGTGAACAAACTATGGAGTATATGCTTGACAAAGTATAAGTTGGCAATCTCATGTCCCTTGAATACGAGGGCCGCTCCTCATGCTACTCAACTTTAGTCACCAGTAAGTTCTTGTCATAGTAAGTACATGTGTATCATAGAGAACCGCCAACGGGGTACCCCTTGCACATGATATAGGAGATATCCCATAATCAAAATGACAAGGCAAGAAGACAATGAGCATCTCAGCAATCTTCTTATTTACCATGGGAAAATGGTGCTTTTTTCTCTCTTTCCTCTTTCCTATATGTCTCTTTTTTATAAGAATAAAGCTTCATAGATGTCATTATGGTAATGCTGTAAGTTTCCACCATGATTAGGCATGTCTTAGGCTAGCGGCTCAGGCGTTTCCCTAACACACATACATAACTCCATGGACGTACAAGCTCCCCTTTTATTTCACACCGGTGACATACATAGACAAAAGAGCATGATATCAACTATGTACAAAATACAAGTGCAATGTTGAAAGCGTTCCCCATGATAGCATGGTTCTGCTAATCTCAATGTATAAGTGCAAGCATATACAACAAAGATGACACAATGATTCAAGTTTATGAGGGGAAAGAAAAATAAAGCGTGCCATCAAGTTCGTGAGAGCTTTAATCACTATTTTTTCACATAACAAAAAGAATTTTTAATAGGAAGGTAGATAAAACAAGAATATACTTGGAATGGTGTAACACACCATGCATATGAATTTATAGTGGACACTTTGGAATAACTTGGTTTCTTGGGAGTTGGATGCATGAGTAGAGCTTACTCATACAAGTGGAGGCTAGCAAAAGACTGGGAGCGACCAACTAAGAGAGCAATAATGGCCATAATCATGCAGAGCGACAAAACATTACTAATCAAAGCATAAAGCGGTACTAAAAAGTTAAGGACTAAATGATCATAGAGGATATGGTGACTTTTTCATAGTCATAACATGGTGTGAGCATGTGCCAAGTCAACCCAAACAAAGCATCAATGGAGAATACCACAATACTATGCTTTTGTATGCTAAAACAACGCATGATTCCTTAAAGGCACACTAAGCAATCCTAATTGTTTGGAACAAGTCATGCTACAACAATAATCACTAAGCATAAGGTCAAAACAACATATAGCATGACATAATAAAGTCTAATCCACAGTCAAAGCAAGCTCCCTTTTGTACCAATTAAGCATGAAACTTTTTACTCTTTTTCCAACACCAATCGACTTATTTGAAACAACTCACAAAGATAATACTCAATAAATATAAGTGAGAAAGTCTCACAAATCCACAAAAAAGAACTAAAAAGTTCTTAGCAAAATGCACAAGAAAACTAAGGCTAAACACAGTGCTAGCAAAGGAGAACACTCACAAGATAATAAGAATGAAAACTAGAGTGTTCTAGGCAATGAAAACAGAGTGTGTATCTCTACAAAAGAAGTGTGTAGTGATAAACCAAATTTATTCAATAAAACTAAAATGAAAACTAAGACGCTCCAAGAACAACACAACAGTGCATGAAACAATAAAAACGAATAGTCTAGAAAGACCTGAGATTTTTATTGATGAAGAAGGGGATGCCTTGGGCATCCCCAAGCTTTGACGCTTGTACCTCTTGAATATTTCTTGGGGTGTCACGGGGTGGACTCCAAAATCTTGAGCTTTTTTCATTCTTTATCTCATTACATCATTCCTCCCCTACACTTGAAATTTTTCCTTCATACAAAACTTGACACAATCTTCATTAGAAACATTAGTGTATTCAAAAGATAATAGACCCTTGGGTTTAGCTTTAGAACAGAAAAACTTTCACTAAAAGCACAAGCTACTGTATAAATTCCCTCAAAAATCTCAATTTCCCAAAAAGAACCCAAAAAGGAATCAATAAGAAGCAAATGCAAATAATGGCTGAAATCTGTCAAAACAGACCAGCAGGTAGAAACTGATTTTTTCGAAGACCTTATGTTGCTCAAATAAAAAAGTGTTGAACTAATAAAAGTTATCTAACATACTGTGGGATTAATTCGAAAAATATTAGCTCAATCCGACTTACATAGATTTCTCACGAATTTTTACGGTGGAGCACAAAAATCTGTTTCAGGACAGCAACTCCCCAAATCTTACTTCCCTCATATTAGAGGTTATTCTTGGAACAAAAAGCAAACAAAAAGGATAAGGAGAGGTCATTACTGAAGTAATAACTCCCAAGACTCAAGAAAACTCTTGGGTTATCTCCCAACAAATACTTTTCTTTAACGCCTTTAAGTTAGGCTTGATAGTTTGAGAAGATGCTCACATAAGAAATATGAATTGAAGTAAAAGGGAGCATCAAGAAGCAAATTCAAAACACATTTAAGTCTAACCCACTTCCTATGCATATGAATATTGTAAAGAAACAAGTCATGAAAGCACAAAGCAACAAGCATAGGAAAGCAAAACAAGTGCAACTTCAAGATTTTCAACATAAAGAGGGGAAACTTAATATTTTTGAGATGCATAAGACCATGTTTCCCTCTCTCATAATAACTTTCAGTAGCAACATGAACAAAATTAACAATATAACTATCACATAAAACATTCTTATCATGAGCCACATGGAGAAAAGGATTATTACTCTCCACATAAGCATAGTCATTCTTATTAATTGTAGCGCGAGCAAATTCAACAAAATAGCTATCGTTATTATTCTCATCACCATAATCATCAAATATAGGAGGCATATTGTAATCATAATTAATTTTCTCCTCAATAGTAGGTGGACTGAAAATATCATATTCATTATTGTAATCATCATACATTGGAGGTTTGGTATCATCATAAGCAATAGAATAGCTATCTTCCCAATTGTGTTCATTTGTAAACATATCATCATTGAAAGGAACATGGATAACACTAATAGCACAACAATTATTAATATCATAATTTTCAAAATTGGTGCCAAAGAGATTTTCAATATCAAAATTAGTGTGTTTTTCCCAATCATGATCATTAACATAGGTAATAGGCATATGAACATCATCTAGTTCAGACTCATCAGCAAAAACTATGATAGGAGAAACATGCTTACTTATTCTTCTTCTTCTTCTTCTTCTTCTTCTTCTTCTTCTTCTTCTTCTTCTTCTTCTTCTCCTCCTATTTAGGAGGGAGAGGCTTGAAAGGAAGCTTCTCCACGTACCCTGGTTTATTGTTAGAGACAATAGAAGAAACTTTGGAGGATTCCTTCATTAATAAGAACAAAACTCATATCAGTCCCAGGTCAAAAAAAAAACTCATATCAGTCCTATCATATTTTCATAAAATATCATCTTTTATTATATTTTGTATGCAAGTATTCGCATGGAAATTATCAACACAATAAATATGACACTCATGAAGGACGCAATTCATACCAAAATCACTCATGTCTACCAAAGAAGTTTTTCTTGATAAATCTTCACACCCCCAAAACAATGTAAGTTCATAATGTTGATTACCAGTGATCGCGTTATCACAATAAAAGCTTGCAGTACTCATTGGATTAGAAAGGTTATTATTATGTCCTGAGCATTGAAAATTGAAATGACCCACTTCATAGCAGAGTTCAGAAATAAAAGGGTAGAGGGCACAATTTTTTTACTAAGATCATTTAGAGCCTTATACCACGTTCTGGTTTTTTCATTTTGGTGGGTGATACAATATTCTTCTTCTATTTGATTCTTCTCACAAGGTTAATGCATACCACAAAAATTAACATGCTTATGAGAAATAGTACTTTTAGAAGTTTGAGCATGTTTATTGCAATCATTAACATTTTCATTTTCCATGCAAGTGTCTTTAAAAGGTTCATGATACATGTCCCATTTTTCTTTAGGAGCATTAATATGGGAAGCAAAGTCTCTATAATATCTAACAAGAATTTGAGGATCAAGACCATATTTAGCACTAAGCTCTTGAAAATTAGCAGTTTTAGCGAAAGACTTAATGCAATCATACTCATAGTTTATACCTGGTTCTTTACCTTTGTCGTCATCCCAATCTTCAGTATTGCTTTGAATTGTTCCAAGAAGATCCCACTTAGCTTTGACCCCCTTACTTGTGAAGGATCCCTCTAAACAGGTATCTAGATAGTCCTTGTAATGTCTTGAAAGCCTTGCATAAAAATTATTAATAACAATATTACTGGGGAGCTCATGAATGGGACATTTGAGCATTAGTGACTTCAATCTCCCCAAGCTTGGGCAATACTTTCTCCCTCATGAGGATGAAAATTATAAATATAATTCCTATCTTTATGAATTTCATGAGGAGGATAAAATTTAGAGTATAAGAGAGATTCAAGTTCCTTCCACTCCAAATGATGAGGATCATCTAGTAGCTCATACCACTCCCTTGATTTGTCCCTAAGTGAGAAAGGGAATAACTTCCTCTTAACTTGGTCCATTGAAATACCTACACACTTGAACAACTCGCATAATTCATGTATAAGGAGTAAATGATCACTAGGATAGGCAGTTCCATCTCCAAAATAGGAGTTATTCATAACACGTTCAACAATTTTAATAGGTATTTTAAAAGGGACACTTTCAGTATGCGGCTTTAAAATATCACGAGCATCATTAAAATTGCCACATATGGGAGATAAAGTATTATCAGAGCAAATTTTCTTCCCTAAAGCTGGGGAACTAAAAAGATTTTTCTCATAAAAACTAGCTTCCCCAAGCTTAGATGTTTCCATAGCATTAGTAACAATGGTGTTCAAAAAATTCATACTAATAACATTGCTATTAGCATGCAAAGAGGGTTCCATAGGTTTTTTAATTTTCTCTTCAAACACTTCATGTCCTAACTCAAGATAAATACTATAAAGATCTCTAATTTTTGTTGTTGTTTTCCATTAAGCCTAACTAGTGAAAACAAGAAAAAAAATACAAAATTGCAGAATCTAAAGGAAATAACTTCGAGCACTCACACCGGAGGATGTGAGTACCTTTTACCTTACCTCCCCGGCAACGACGCCATAAAATAGCTTTCTGGCTTGCTGTTGCCGTGGGGTAACGTGTGTGAGTGCCTTTTACCTTTCCTCCCGGCAAAGGCGCTAGAAAATAGCTTAATGTCTACGCACTTCTATTCTTGTAGATAGTTGTTGGGCCTCCAAGTGCAGAGGTTTGTAGAAGAGCAGCAAGTTTCCCTTAAGTGGATCACCCAACGTTTATCGAACTCAGGGAGGAAGTGGTCAAAGGTATCCCTCTCAAGCAACCCTGCAATCAAGATACAAGAAGTCTCTTGTGTCTCCAACACACCCAATACACTTTTCAGGTGTATAGGTGCACTAGTTCGATGAAGAGATAGTGAAATACAAGTGGTAACGGTGCCAGAAAAGAGCTTGACGGTGAGGTAAACACTAAAGGCAAAAAGATGGAAGCAAGCAAACATGCAACAGATCTAGATGCAAACGGTGTTTCAATGTTTAGAAACAAGGCCCAGGGATCATACTTTCACTAGTGAATACTCTCATATAAATATCTTCTCTTAATGATACTACGCTTAACTACTCTCCGATTGGACACTCTAATCCATGGTAGGGCTATAACAACACTCCTCAAAGTCTGCCCTTCCCAATCTAGATAAACCCACACTGTCACCTTGAGCGCTAGATGGTTCCAACAAACACCACAATTCATAAAGACATCCAACTCCAAATATACTCATGAAATATATATGTAACCTAGCTTAAGTGACACAAATGGTGTGCATGCTGTCACTTTCACACACGTGGGGAAAAGCATAGATCTATTAAAGCATGATGAGTATTTATGTAGACTCTAGCCTAAGTGCCACCATGGCGTGCACACTGTCACTTTCACACACATGGGGATAGCAGAGATCTAATGAAGCACTTGAGTAGCAAGGTAGATCTACTTGATTACAAAGCTCATGACCACCACAAGATCATGCATAGGGAGAGAGATGAACACATAGCTACCGGTAGAGACCTTAGCCTCGAGGAAGAACTACTCCCTCCTCATCATAGGAATCAGCAATGGCGATGGAGATCGATGGAGATGGCTCCGGGGGCACTTCCCCGTCCCGTCAGGGTGTCGAAACAGAGACTTTCTGTCCCCCGAATCTCCCCTTTGGTGGCGGCGGTGCAGCAGAACTTTTCGTGTCTTTCTGATCGATCCTTTAGAGTTTCTGGGTCGGGGGCTTCTTATAGGCAAAGGAGGCAAGGTCGATGGAGGGCCAGGGGGCCCACACCCCTGTGGGCGCGACCAGGGTGGGCCCCGCTTCCACCTAGGGTGTGGCCACCCTGGTGTCCTCCTCCGTCTCATCTTTGATTTTTCGTATCGCTCAGGTTAAAATAATGACTTTGGCTTTTGTCCCGTCCAATTTCGAGAATATTCATTTTTAGCTTTCTGAAACCAAAAATAGCAGAAGCAGCCAACTGACACTATGGCATCTTGTCAATAGGTTAGTTCCATAAAGTGTATAAAAATACCTTAGAGTGTAGACAAAACATAACCAAGTTGATACTATACAAGCATGGAACATCAAAAATTATAGATACGTTTACGACGTATCAACCCTGTGTGGCACTTAGGCTAGATTACATATATATTTCATGAGTATATTTGGAGTTGGATGTCTCTATGAAATTGTGGTGTTTGTTGGAACCGTCTAGCGCTCAAGGTGACAGTGTGGGGTTATCTAGATGGGGAAGGCGGACTTTGAGGAGTGTTGTTATAGCCCTACCATGGATTAGAGTGTCCAACCGAAGAGTAGTTAAGAGTAGTATTACGAAGAGAATATATTTATTGAGAGTGTTCACTAGTGAAAGTATGATCCCTAGGCCTTGTTTGTAAGCATTGAAACACCGTTTGCATCTAGATCTGCTGCATGTTTGCTTGCTTCCATCTTTTTTCTGACTTTAGTCTCTCCCACATCAACAAGTCAGAAGCTCTTTTGTAGCACCATTATCACTTGTATTTCACTATCTCTTCGCCAAACTAGTGCACCTATACACCTGACAAGTGTATTGGGTGCATTGGGGACACAAGAGACTTCTTGTATCTTAATTGCAGGGTTGCTTGAGAGGGATACCTTTGACCACTTCCTCCTCGAGTTCGATAAACCTTGGGTAATCCACTTAAGAGAAACTTGATGTTGTTCTACAAACCTGTGCACTTGGAGGCCCAACAACTATCTACAAGAATAGAAGTGCGTAGACATCACCGGTCGTTGATGTGAAGACCTCAGTGTGCATGAAGGCTATAATCGTCACCAATATCTCGAAACTGGTGAGCTAAATGAGTATCTTGTGACTTGGCTCAGCTCGAACTCAGAGTCTAACAAGTCGAGTTGAGTTTTAGATTAGAGCTTGTCTGTTCATGAGCTACTCGCAAGCTACTCATTTACCTCGTTAAACTTGTTCAAATACAAAGTTTGAAATTTTATCTAGATGAGAGCCAAACTGCTAGGTATATTATTTATCTTGTATTTGTAGAACTATGGAAGTATTATTATTGTTATAGTTCTGAATTAGAAGGATAATTACTAGGTATTCTTATATGTGTTCCTCTTTGCAATTTATAACAAGCTAAACGAGCTACTCGCGAGTTTACCAAGTTGAGCCGATGTCACATCCCAAAATTTTCCAAATTTTGAAATGTGAAAAATAAATAAACAAAATAAACAATTGTTGATTTTTAGGGTGAGAAGAAACTTTTTGATTCCAATTGGAAGTATCAAAACCTATTTTTGGTCCAATAGAATCCTAAAGGGATTTAAAAATATAAACAATTAATAAAGAAAGTTTTAATAGTTGGAATCACTATTTTTGGATCTTTAAATAAAAAGATGTGTTTTTTATAAAGCAAAGTAGAAATAATAAATAAGGATTATTTTATAGAGCCAAATTAAATCTTGGCCAAGCTTTTGAAATAAAATATTTCTATTTGATAAAAATAGTAAAGGTGTATTTAAATAAAATAATAAGGATTTATTAATATCCAATTTTATTTAAGTAAAGGCTTTTCCATTTTAAATAAACACTAAAACTTGTTAAAGTATTTTAAATAAGAATTCGAAGTGTTTTGTTTTTCAAATGAAACCTACTGAAAAGATTTTGATATTGTTTAGATTTCAAATAGAGTTTTAAAAATAAATTAAATCCTATTTGAATTAAAGACTAAGGTCTATTTATTTATTTATTAATAGATCCTAAAAGAATAAAAGAATTATTTTATTTTGGACTTTGGAATTTGTTGTTAAACAATATTAAAATCAACACAAAGTTTGGTGGTGGTTTGAATTGGTTTGGAGTTTGAATTGTTTGAAGGAAAATCAAATCAGGAAATTCAAAACAGAAAAAGAAAAAGGTTTGGTATAAAAAAAATGAATCAAACCCAACCCAGCCAACATGCCAGTAAGCCCAGTCCAGCCCAACTAGCTCTCTCCCACAGTGAACCATTTTTCACTCAGTATCACACCCGCACATCAACTGACGACTGGACCCCACTCCCTCTCCCCCTCTCTCGCTGACCGTTGGACCCCACTGGCCACCTCATCGTCGTCTTCATCGCGACCACGTCCCCTCGCCGTTGATGTCCTTGATTGCGGCGATCAATTCGTGTTGATGGCAGGCTTAATTCCTCCAGAGACCACGCACCCATAAACACCTCCCTCTTCCCCCTTTCCCCTCAGAAACCACTGCAAGAGTGCCCCCAGGCCATCGTCATTTTAGTTTGCACCGCCACAGCCTCCGACGACCTCTCCGAGCGATTCCGGCCAAACTTCGTCGCCCCTCGCCTCCCACTGCACGCAGGCTTGCTCCCCAGCCTCTGGCGCATCTCCCTGTGCTTCCCATTCATCCGTGCTTGCCCCATAGCGTCGGCAAGGACGACCTCTGCACGCCGCCGTCGTCTGCTACCTCTTCGGCGAGACCCCTGGTAACTCCCGACCACCCCTGTTCCTCTAGATGACACTCCTGTGATCACCACACTCATACGCGTCTAACGCCCCCTTCTGTTTGCCTTAGGGTGACCTGTAGCCTCGCCCCCGTCGATAACTGAGCGAGCCCGACGCCGCCACCCACTCCAACGAGAAATCCCCCTGGAACCAGAGTGCCCCTCGACGAGCTGACCGCACCTTGAGCATCAGAGAGTCACCGCGGTCACTGTAAGCACCTTCACTCCCTCCCTCTCTTCCTGAATCGCCGGCGCCACCCTCGTCTGAGCGTGTCGCCGCCTGTCGCCATCGCAGCGCCGCCACTTTGTGGTCGAGTGAATCTACACCGTTCGATTTAGAGCAGACGCGTAGAAATAGACGACTTAACGAAGGGGTAAGATTGAACCAGAGCCGCACGATTTCATTTAGATCTAACGCACCATAAAGGCTGATCCAACCGAAGCGGTACCAGCCTATCAGAACAAGACACGTGGCCAGACTCAGGATTTAAATTAGAAATTTGATCTATTGGATTTGCAAACTTGTAAAATTCATAACTTTAGTTCTACACGTCCAAATTTTGCAAATTTTATATCAATGGAATAAGCAAGACAAATCCTACCAAATCATGCACTTTGTTTAATGTTTTGCTTCTGGAAAATTGGTTGAAATTGAAGAAACATGTGTAGGCATAATTTGAATATAAAAATTGTTCTAGATATATTTTTAAGATGAAAACTTTGCAAAATGGTTAGTTTTGAACTTACTGACCATAGGAACCAACTTATAGATTTAAAAATGTATTTGGTGAAGCAAAAGAATAAATATTTGAATTAGTACATTTCTAGTCAAATAAAAATATTGTTTTTGGTTTAGAATTGATTTTTGAGTAAAGCCTTTGGGAAATGTTTTGATTCAACCCTTCTGACCCTAAACACTAAGTTTTGAGGTTTAAAAACATATTTTATGAACCTTATAAAGTTATTGCCTTGCAAAAGACATTTCTAACAAACATAAAATATCACTTTGGTATAAAATTAGTTTTGGAGTGAAACCTTTTGCAAATGGTTTTACCACTTTAGTAAATGACCACTTTGAACTTTAAAATGTTCAGAGCCTAGTAGAAACCACTTTTGCAAATAAAAATATCTTTTGCATGCTTACATGCATGACCTTGTTTTTATTATTTTATGTGTATTAAATGGTTGGAATGCTAGTTGAATTTGTGTTTGCTTGATTGAATTGTAGTGAAGTTAGAAGAGTGTGATATTTGCAAGATCAAGAAGTGAACCATCATTCTCTACTAAAAAGGCAAGTGACACTATCATCCATGTCCTACTATTTTCATTACACTTAGTGGATTTTTGTAACATGCATGATAAGGATTACTATATTTTATGCTATGCTAAATCCTAATAGGATATTCTTATATCTCCCTTAATGAAAACATTGTAGTTGTAGTATGCTTAGCCCTGCTATATATTTGGGATGGGATACATGATATGATTATATGAAGTGTTGGAAAGATATATGTTTTATATAATAAAACAAGTACTCAATGAACCACCTGGGTGGAAAAGGATACTCAAGGTTGGACAAGGTGGCAACAAAAGGAACCATGTTTATATGACTATCTTTTTGTGTGTGCACTAGAAGGAAACCACCCAGGGACTTAGAGATTGAACATGTTTCTCGTATAGTGGCTTCCGTGTACAACCACATGCTAAATGGGCTCTGGCTTAGTCAACTACATAGTGGAAGACCCATGCATTGGCATCTTCAGGTTAACTAGAATTGTGTAAGGGAAATATATCCCTACATTGGTGCCTGGTTGAAAAGCTAGCATTGTGTATTGGGAGGACTTCTATGGAAAGACTTTGTCACATTCTCGATCTGCCAGTACTCCATTTTGGTGAGTACTTATCCAGCGGCCACTAGTGGCATCAAGACGAGATTGTGTCATGTGGGTAAAGTGTACAACTTCTGCAGAAGATCAAAAATTCTAAGTACTTAGCCATGTCCTCGGTTATGGACAATACTGAGCAACTAAGGCCTGAAGCTATGGAAGATCTCGACATTCCAATTTCTCAAAGTAAAACTTGATGGTGACAATAAGGGATTAGAAGCACTTGGAGTTTTCCAAGGAGTTTAGAAAGATTGACAAAAGATCAAAACTATTTTGAAAAGATAGGACAAAACTATATTGCTTTCTGCAAATGAGCCTAAACCCTACTTAGCCAAATATGCATGTAATGATAGGATCCACTTATTTCTACATAGTAGTGAAACTTGCCAATACAATTCAAATGTATTGACCCTTGTGGCTGCAACTTATTATGTTGCAGGTTTGTTTGATGTTAGTGAAGTGTGTTGAATAGGATTACAAATCTATAACCAACATGATTGCCTGTGGCACTTTGAAGATGAAGGACTCCATGCTTTATAGATATTCTGCTGCATTGTAATGTGATAGCCAAATGAGCTATGTAAGATGTAATGAATTATTTTATTCCTGGTTATAAAGTTGTATTATGACCTTTGTTTCTTGATATTACATCTTAACTGTGGATGCTAGATATTGATCCAGGGACTAGCATTGTAAACACAGGGATCTCTACCTTATTAAAGGTTGGGAACCTTACAGCCGAGTTTCAAATTGAAGATCATTTTGTTAATGAGCTTTAGCAAGATGAGACGAGTTGGCTCGACTCAGCTCAAATTTCAGCCTAGTCACCAATGGAGCATACTTTTGGAAACAGTGTGTAACGTCGCAAAAATATTGATCAAGGTTATCAAGTTCCAATCACCAAAATTAGGGTTAACAAAAACTTTTGTTAAATTAAAATCATATGAATGCATGTGTGTATGTGATGAATGTATAAATGCATGAACGGACTTGTGTGATTGTTGTGAATAGCAAGGAATGGTTTAAATATGAAAACATCATCTAAATCAAATCCAAGCAGAAACAAATCAAGAGAAATTCAAAAACAAACAAAACAAGCAAATGGTCATTTTTGCCAATCTTGCTCACTAGACCACTTTGAGTGTTTCTAGTCCAAGATTTCAAACAGAAACAATTCCATTTCTTTTCACCCCTTGCTAGACCAAGTAAAAGTGAACCCAATCCCACCTTTCAAACTCACAGAAACATTTGGAAACTTGATTCAAATGACATTTCAAAATTAAATCTATATCATATGTGAAGATCACCAATTCTCAAAAACCAACCAAACCAGTGCACCTTGACAAAACCAACTAACCATAGACTACCTAGTATGTGACTAGTAAACCCACCAAATTTCTTTCAAAAATTCAAATTCAAATCTATTTCGGCCATTTCATCAAACACCTTGCAAACACAAATCAAACAAAACATAAAACACTATAGTGAGCAGTGTTTGTGCCTAACTTGTCTCCCCTCTAGCTCACAACACACTCTTAGTAGATCATCTAGTTCAATTAACAAGCTCTAGCTCACTGTAAGCTTGACATTGCCATCAATGGTGAGCATGCCGAGCCCCAAATGGCCATCCCATGGTCGATAGCAAGCTAGGAGCAGCTCTAGCCTCGCCAACCTTGTCTGGGACAATGACCACCGTCCACCGCCACCCCTATCCAACGACAAAGCCCTGCCAACCCCTGGACCACTTAGCCCGAGCATGCCCAGCTTCTCTGCAAGCATGCCGAGAGCGCGCCAGAGCGCCACACTCGACACGCGAGAACAGACCACGCGCCGCCCTTGCTGCTTGCGTGCATGATCACGATTGTCCCAAGAACCGCCAGGACATGCCCGTTCGTCGCCGCGTGACCAGGACAACCCGTGCGCCATTTAAACTTCCGTCGGACCCATCTAGAGAGTCGCAACGTTCCGACCGCATTGTACCGCCCCACGCCTCGTGACCATGTCGTTGAGCTTCGCCAGGGAACACATCACCGTCCCCTACCATCGCCCATGCCATTAGCTCACTGTGACGACGACCCCGACGAGCTCAGCCCATGCCCTTCGGTCCCCTCGCTGCACTATAAATAGAGGACATCCCCGCTCGAATTCTTCACACCAACACACTCCCCTCTCTCTCAGAACCACCCCACCTCATCCCCGGAGCAAGGCGAGCAGTAGGTCGTCGGAATTTTGCCGGAGTCTAAAGTGGAGGAGGAGAAGAGAGCCAGCGATTGGAGCCGCCCTAGGAGAAGCCACTGGTACCAGGAGGTTTGCCGTCGTCGACTTCGTCATTCGCCCCCATCGCCGACCCTCGCCTGAGCCCCGGTGAGCCTCACACGACCCCCACTGGCCATGCTAGGGTTCAGTCTCACCGGCGTTGCCCGACGGAGACGACAAGCCCCGGCCGTTGGATTAGATGTTGATCGTATGGTTTAGATTGCCCCGTACCCCTTCGCACCCCTCTCTCGCTCACTGGTGGGGACAACCACTTAAAACCATCCGTGCGCGCTGTGCGCCGTGGGCCGGCCCAGTTAACCTCCCACGCGACCCAGTAATTCAAATTTAGGTTTATTAATTTAGTTTCAAACTTAGTTCTGTACCTAGATTCAAAAATCAATCTAGAGAGATTCACTGAACCAAATTGCATGAAACTAATTTTGCTAGAAAGGTACTGAAATTCTTAATCCAAGCCCGTTGGATTCAAATCATTTGGATTTGTAGATCAGCTATAGTAAATATAACAAGGCATAAGCTTTTCTGCATTCAAACATTTTTCAAAATTCAACCACAAAAGTTTTTGAGTTAATTTCAACTCTCAAAAATCACAGTTGACAAGAAATTTCTAAATATATAAAAATATCTAGGTTTACTTGTAGAAATAATGGACAAGCAATAAAAGAATGTCTCATTGGCAATTCTAGTCACTTTATTTAATTAAAATAAAAGGGTTAAACCTTATTAAATTGTGACACCACTTTGAATCACATTCCCAAGTACTGAAATATGTGGTGATGACATGTGTCAACATGATCCCCTATTTTAGTTGGAGAATATTAAATCCTAAGTAGTTTTTCAATGAGTAGAAATTAAATTTCTAAAATAAAATAAATAAGACAAGTGCTTTAATCTTTGCGATAATAGTGATGATGCTAGAGCATCTAGTGTGAGCCTTTGTGTGCTAAATATAGTAGTTAAGAATTGTTTGGTTATTGTGTACCTCGTATTTATTTATAGACGCTAGTACCGACCAAGGATATGAGGAGGATGGAGAATACTACGAGGAAGAAGCCGAGGAGAACTTCAACTACTGCCCTGCACAAGGCAAGCTACCACTTGCATGTCCCCTATGCAAGCTAACAATTGCAACTGTGAAAGTTAGATAACCTATGCAATGCATTAGTGTAGAGGGAGTGGCCCAACCTTTAAATAACATAAGGTGGTGTTCCCTGTGTTTACAATGCTAGTCCCTGGATCAATAGCTAGCATCCACAGTTTAGATGTAATATCAAGAAACAAAGGTCATAATATAACTTTATAACCAGGAATAACATAATTTTATTACATCATACATAGCTCATTTGGCTATTACATTACATTGCAGCGGAATAACTATAGTCATGGGGTCCTTCATCTTCAAAGTGCCACAGGCAGATGTTGGTTGTAGACTTTGTAATCCTAATCAAACAATCTTCACTAAAATCAATCAAACCTGCAACATTACAAGTTACAGCCACAAGGGTCAATACATTTGAATTGTATTGGCAAGCTTAACTACTATGTAGATTATAAGTAGACCCTATCATTACATGCAATTTTGGCTAAGTAGAGTTTAAGGCTTATTTGCACAAAGCAATATTTTATCCTATCTTTTCAAAATGGTTTTGGTCCTTTGTCAAATCTCTTTTCCAAGAATCCCTTGAACTCCTTGGTAGAAACTCAAGTGTTCAAGTCCTTGTCAAATCCCTTGAACTCATGAGTTCCTTGGTAACCCCAAGTACATCAAGCTTTAAGCAAAATCTCTTGAGCACCTTGGTAACCCCAAGTGCATCAAGCTTAACAAAATTTCTTTGAATTCCTTGGTACCCCCAAGTGCATCAAGTTTTTATCTTAGAAGTTGGAATGTCGAGATCTCCCATAGTTCAAACTTTAGTTGCTCAGTATTGTCCATAACCGGGGACACGGCTAAGTACTTAGATTTTATTATCTTCTGCAGAAGGAGTACACTTTACCCACATGTCACAATCCCATCCTTTTGCCACTAGTGGCCTACTGGATTAGTGCTCACCAAGATGGAGTACTGGCAGATTGAGAATGTGACGAAGTCTTTCCAAAGGGTCCTGCCATACACCATTGCTAGCTTGCCTTCAGCACCCATGTATGATTCCAGGTCCCCATGTCCAGTTAACTGAAGACAGTGCATGGGTCTTCCCATTGTAGTTGACTAAGCCAGAGCCATAATAGCATGTGGTTGCACACGAAATCCACAATTGGAGAAACATGTTCAATCTCTAAGTTTCCTAGGTGGTTTTCTTTTGGAGCACAACACAAAGTGATTCCCATAGACATGGTTCCTTTTGTTGCCACCTTCTCCAAAACTTAAGGTATCCTCCACCTAGGTGGTTCATTGAGTCCTTGTTTTATTATGTAAAACACAAGTCCTTTTCTCAACCATTGTAAAATCTCAACATGTATCTCTTTTCAAAATATAGCATGGCTAAGCATGTAACAACTACAATGTTTTCTCTAAGGAATGTATAGGGTATCCTAATAGGATTTAGCATAGCATATGTATAAAATTTGTTTTCATGCATGTTTCAAAATCCACTAAGTATAATGAAAATAGTAGGACTTTAGATGATAGTGTAACTTGCCTTTTTGGTAGGGAATGATGGTTCACCCCTTGATCTTGCTAGTCTCACACTTTACTAATTTCACTACAATCAATCAAGCAAACATAGTATCATGTGGTATTCCAAACCAATAATCATTCAACAATTCACACACACAAAACAATGGGATCTAAGTCATGCATGTAAGCATGCAAGAGATGGTTCTATTTGCAAGATGGTCTCCACTAGGCTCCTAAAGTTTGTAAGTTCCAAATGGGTCATTTTCCAAAGTGGCAAAGTCATTTGCAAAAGGGTTTTGTCCAAAATCCATTTTTTTAAATCCAATCATCATTTTATGTAGTGGAAAATATTTTTATCAAAGTAACAATTTTAAGTTGTTCACCAAATGAGTTTCTATTGCAAAAACTTGGTGTTTTGGGTCAGTAGGTTTGGTACAAAACATTTTCTCAAAGTTTTTATATCCAAAACCATTTTTCCATAACAACATTCTTTTTATTTGGCTAGAAATGGGCTAAACCAATTAATTCATCTATTATTTCACCAAATTCATTTTTAGCTCCATGGGTTGGGTCCTAGGGTCAGTAAGTTCACAACAAAACATTTTTGCAAAGGTTTAAACCCTAAAAACATTTTTGAATCATTTTTCTAATCTAAACAAGCATTCAAAAGTATCTGCAAAAACATACATTCTAATGGATACTATTTGCTAAACCAAGGGCATGGTTGGCTAGGGCTTGTTCTACTGATTCCAACGGTACCAAATTTGTAAATATTGGACGTGTGGATCGAAAGTTACAAAGGTTTGAAAATCACAAACAAATCTGTTTTTAAATTCAGTTTTAAACAGACTGGAGACACGCGGCGCTGTCTAACTGGACGGTACCGGTTCGGCCGGATCACGCGCTGCAACCATTGGATCTAATTAAATCGTGCGGCACAGGACGCGTACCCCTTCGCGTTTAAGTGATCTAATCTTACTCGCCCGATCTAGATCGAACGGATCTAACTGACTTGCCAAAGGCTGGCGGCGCTAGGACAACGGCGAGCGGCGGAGCGACCAGATAGTGGCGGCGCTGGCGAAACAGGAAGCGAGAGAGGGAGGGAGTATGCTCACCGAGATCGCAGGAGGCTGGGGAAGCTCGTCGTGTGGTCGACGGGGCAAGGGGCGCACGAGGGCAGGAGGAATTCCTCACCGGAGTTTGGTCTGGCGGTGGTTGGCTCTGGTCGAGGTCGAAGACGATGCTACGGTCACGAGAAGGCAAACCAGAAGCATGGTTAGACGCAGGAGATCACGGAGATGCTGTGTGCGTGAACGAGAAGACGAGGGGCGGCCGGAAACTACCTGTGGGGCTCGTCGGAGTTGGAGCGGACGGCGGCGTCGTTCAGAGCTTGTTGCAGACGTTGCTCTAGGGCGCCCGCGGTCGTACGAAGGGCACAGGTGGATTTGTCTGGTAGTGGTGAAGGTGTGAGCTTGGTCGGGGAGGCAGGAGGTGGCGTGTACTGGCCGGAATTGGAGGAGAAAGCTCGTCGGAGCAGTGGGAGGGCGAGCTCAAATTGAGGCAGCCTCGGGGCAGAGAGGGAGTGGCGTGTGAGGGGAAATGGAGAGGGAGAGTGGGCGCTTAAGAGGGCGAGGTCGCTGAGCGGAATCACTGCGGGTTTTACTGCGAATTAACGCGCGGCATCAGCGGCAGAAACGGCCGGCGTGGTCGTCGCGAGGAAGGATACGGCTGGAGAAGTGGGGTCTGTTGGTCAGTGGGAAAAGGGGTGAGGGAAGGGTCCACCAGTCAGTGTCTGTTTAGGTTAGAATCTGAGTGCGAATCATTTTCTTCGGGGAGGAAAAGCTGGGCTGGTTCTGGGCCTTGTGGGCTTGGCCGGCTGGGCTGGTCCAGACTCTATTTTTTTCTTTCCTGAACCTTTTCATTTTTCTATTTTCCAATTCTGTTTTGAAATTTCAAACATCCAAACAATGTTCAAATCAAATCAAACAATTACCAAACCTTGCACTATGAATTTGGTTCTGTTCAGAACATAAACCAAATTCCATAGCCAAAATTAATAATTTTATTTTAGGTCCATTATTAATTAAATAAATAGACCATTGTTATTAAATCAAAATAGAATTTGATGTTTATTTTAAAACTCCATTTTGAAATCTAATTATTTTCAAAACCAAATCAGTAGGTTTTATTTGGGAATAAAATACTTGGAAAACTTACCTTTAAACAAATAAATAAGTTTTGTTATTTTGGAAATAGTAAAACCTTTATTAATAAAACTTGGATATTAAATCTTTATTGATTTTATTAAATAAACCTTTACTATTTTTATCAAAACAAAATGTTTTATTTCCAAAGCTTGGTTAAGTCTTAATTTGGCTTTGTGGAATAATTTCTTATTTTAAAATCCTTCCTTTTCTTTTGGAAACTAAATCCTTTTATCTAAATGATTCAAAATAGTAATTCCAAAATATTTTATTTTCCTCTATTAAATGTTTATCTTTTCAAATCTCTTTAGGAATTTATTTGATCCAAATTGGTTTGAAGTTCCAATTGAATTCAAAAAGTTTCTTCTGGCACTGAAAATCAAACAAAGTTTTATTTTTATTCATTTATTTTCACATTACAAGATTTGGAAAATCTTGGGATGTGACAGGCTACCACCCTTAAAATAAATCTCATCCCGAGATTTGGGAAGGTTAGGGTTACAAGCAGGCTCAAAACAACTAGGGTACTACCACCCTTAAAAATTTTCAAACAAAAATTACATATTGTCCTTCTTGGGATCCTGGGAAAACTTTCTCTAAGCAAACAGTTGCATTTGTGTCCTTAGTTTCCATGCTTGACTCATGGGCCAAGGTTGAGTTTCTCCATAGGCTTGGTGATCTTGTTCTTCATCTTTTCGGGATAGTTGCTTGCATAATGTCCTAGGTTTTTGCAATTGAAACAGTGGATGTCTTGGAGTTCTTTACGTGGCTCTTGTGGACAAGTTGCTACATAGTGGCCTAATTCTTTGCAGTTGTTGCACACCACTTGGCCAATCTCTTTATTCTTCTTGTTCTCTGGGCATCCACTGGAGTAGTGTCCCATTTCCTTACATTTACGACATTGCACAAGGCTCATGTCCTGCTTTTGTTTCTTGGGTTTCTTTAGTCCTTTGAATTGGGTTGTCTTGTTTAGAGGTATAAGTGGTCCTTTTCCTTTGTTATCACCCTTCTGGGTTGACTTGGATTCACCTTGCTTCCTTTGTTCCACAAGGGAATAGATGGGGCATTGGATAGGAGTATGATTGTTTCCTTCACATAGGTAACAAGTAGCTTGAGAAGTGGGACATTGTCCAACAGGATGTTCCTCTTCACAATTGGGGCATTGATCTTCATGCTCCTTGGAAGTATGATCCTTGTCTCCACAAATAATGCAAGCTGGGGCTCCATCTAGAATAACATTCTTGTCATCCTTGTTGTCATAAACTCCGTTGGGATAGTTTTCTTCCATGTTGATCATTTGATTAGTCACCTTAAGCATCAGTTGGGTTTGTTCCTCCAAAAACTTTTGCAGTGCTGGATCTTTATCACTAGTGTTGGCTATGAACTGAACTGTCAGTTGGTTTAACTGGTGTTGAGTTGCTATGAGCTCTTTCATGCTGTCCTCTTGGTTGGTGTTGGTGTCATCAATCTTGATGTTGGAGTCTCTTGGAGTAGTCATCTGTCTGGGTTGAAGGAAAATTGGAATAGGCAAAAGGTTTTTCTAAGGAATCAATTCTAATCACACATATCACAATTCACACAAGCAATGTGCATGTAATCACAAACCAAACATTTCACTCAAACAACAATGCTCAAGCACACACTTAGGCAACAAAATATTTTTGTTACTCCACATGAGTTGGTGGGTTTGACTTAACTAAAATATGGTGGTCCATCTATATGGTTCACTCATGATCTTTCCATCCTTCTTGGTTGTTTATTCTTACATGAGATCATGGTTCTTTGGGAAAAACTCTTGGTTATCTTGACTTCTAGTGAAGTGAGCTCCTTCTAACTTTTGCATTCTCTCAGTCTCTAATTTTTTGAGCAAGATTTCCTTGTCTCTCATGCAGTCCTTAGTGGTATCCAAGTTGTAAGTCCTTGGTGATCATGCTGAAGATGTTGAAGTCATTAGAGTTGAAAGTGTTGGGGAAGTCCTTTGCACATGGTGTAGTCTTTCCATCAAGTTGAAAATAGAAGAGATGTAGAGTTGAAACCAAAATGGTTGAGGAAAGGGTTTACAAGTTTGTTTTGTAAATAAGTTTTGTAACAAGTACAACTCCTATTTTCTAAGGGTTTTTGTCCAATCCTAGGTTTACAAATCCTACAGGCAACACAATGCTCTGATACCATCTGTAGAGGGAGTGGCCCAACCTTTAAATAACATAAGGTGGTGTCCCCTGTGTTTACAATGCTAGTCCCTGGATCAATAGCTAGCATCCACAGTTTAGATGTAATATCAACAAACAAAGGTCATAATATAACTTTATAACCAGAAATAACATAATTTTATTACATCATACATAGCTCATTTGGCTATTACATTACATTGCAGCGGAATAACTATAGTCATGGGGTCCTTCATCTTCAAAGTGCCACAGGCAGATGTTGGTTGTAGACTTTGTAATCCTAATCAAACAATCTTCACTAAAATCAATCAAACCTGCAACATTACAAGTTACAGCCACAAGGGTCAATACATTTGAATTGTATTGGCAAGCTTCACTACTATGTAGATTATAAGTAGATCCTATCATCACATGCAATTTTGGCTAAGTAGAGTTTAAGGCTTATTTGCACAAAGCAATATTTTATCCTATCTTTTCAAAATGGTTTTGGTCCTTTGTCAAATCTCTTTTCCAAGAATCCCTTGAACTCCTTGGTAGAAACTCAAGTGTTCAAGTCCTTGTCAAATCCCTTGAACTCATGAGTTCCTTGGTAACCCCAAGTACATCAAGCTTTAAGCAAACTCTCTTGAGCACCTTGGTAACCCCAAGGGCATCAAGCTTAACAAAATTTCTTTGAATTCCTTGGTACCCCCAAGTGCATCAAGTTTTTATCTTAGAAGTTGGAATGTCGAGATCTCCCATAGTTCAAACTTTAGTTGCTCAATATTGTCCATAACCAGGGACACGGCTAAGTACTTAGATTTTATTATCTTCTGCAGAAGGAGTACACTTTACCCACATGTCACAATCCCATCCTTTTGCCACCAGTGGCCTACTGGATTAGTGCTCACCAAGATGGAGTACTGGCAGATTGAGAATGTGACGAAGTCTTTCCAAAGGGTCCTCCCATACACCATTGCTAGCTTGCCTTCAGCACCCATGTAGGATTCCAGGTCCCCATGTCCAGTTAACTGAAGACAGTGCATGGGTCTTCCCATTGTAGTTGACTAAGCCAGAGCCATAATAGCATGTGGTTGCACACGAAAGCCACAATTGGAGAAACATGTTCAATCTCTAAGTTTCCTAGGTGGTTTTCTTTTGGAGCACAACACAAAGTGATTCCCATAGACATGGTTCCTTTTGTTGCCACCTTCTCCAAAACTTAAGGTATCCTCCACCTAGGTGGTTCATTGAGTCCTTGTTTTATTATGTAAAACACAAGTCCTTTTCTCAACCATTGTAAAATCTCAACATGTATCTCTTTTCAAAATATAGCATGGCTAAGCATGTAACAACTACAATGTTTTCTCTAAGGAATGTATAGGGTATCCTAATAGGATTTAGCATAGCATATGTATAAAATTTGTTTTCATGCATGTTTCAAAATCCACTAAGTATAATGAAAATAGTAGGACTTTAGATGATAGTGTAACTTGCCTTTTTGGTAGGGAATGATGGTTCACCCCTTGATCTTGCTAGTCTCACACTTTACTAATTTCACTACAATCAATCAAGCAAATATAGTATCATGTGGTATTCCAAACCAATAATCATTCAACAATTCACACACACAAAACAATGGGATCTAAGTCATGCATGTAAGCATGCAAGAGATGGTTCTATTTGCAAGATGGTCTCCACTAGGCTCCTAAAGTTTGTAAGTTCCAAATGGGTCATTTTCCAAAGTGGCAAAGTCATTTGCAAAAGGGTTTTGTCCAAAATCCATTTTTTTAAAATCCAATCATCATTTTATGTAGTGGAAAATATTTTTATCAAAGTAACAATTTTAAGTTGTTCACCAAATGAGTTTCTATTGCAAAAACTTGGTGTTTTGGGTCAGTAGGTTTGGTACAAAACATTTTCTCAAAGTTTTTATATCCAAAACCATTTTTCCATAACAACATTCTTTTTATTTGGCTAGAAATGGGCTAAACCAATTAATTCATCTATTATTTCACCAAATTCATTTTTAGCTCCATGGGTTGGGTCCTAGGGTCAGTAAGTTCACAACAAAACATTTTTGCAAAGGTTTAAACCCTAAAAACATTTTTGAATCATTTTTCTAATCTAAACAAGCATTCAAAAGTATCTGCAAAAACATACATTCTAATGGATACTATTTGCTAAACCAAGGGCATGGTTGGCTAGGGCTTGTTCTACTGATTCCAACGGTACCAAATTTGTAAATTTTGGGCGTGTGGATCGAAAGTTACAAAGGTTTGAAAATCACAAACAAATCTGTTTTTAAATTCAGTTTTAAACAGACTGGAGACACGCGGAGCTGTCTAACTGGACGGTACCGGTTCGGCCAGATCACGCGCTGCAACCATTGGATCTAATTAAATCGTGCGGCACAGGACGCGTACCCCTTCGCGTTTAAGTGATCTAATCTTACTCGCCCGATCTAGATCGAACGGATCTAACTGACTTGCCAAAGGCTGGCGGTGCTACGACAACGGTGAGCGGCGGAGCGGCCAGATAGTGGCGGCGCTGGCGAAACAGGAAGCGAGAGAGGGAGGGAGTAGGCTCACCGAGATCGCAGGAGGCTGGGGAAGCTCGTCGTGTGGTCGACGGGGCAAGGGGCGCACGAGGACAGGAGGAATTCCTCACCGGAGTTTGGTCTGGCGGTGGCTGGCTCTGGTCGAGGTCGAAGATGATGCTACGGTCACGAGAAGGCAAACCAGAAGCATGGTTAGACGCAGGAGATCACGGAGATGCTGTGTGCATGAACGAGAAGACGAGGGGCGGCCGGAAACTACCTGTGGGGCTCGTCGGAGTTGGAGCGGATGGCGGCGTTGTTCAGAGCTTGTTGCAGACGTTGCTCTAGGGCGCCCGCGGTCGTACGAAGGGCACAGGTGGATTTGTCTGGTAGTGGTGAAGGTGTGAGCTTGGTCGGGGAGGCAGGAGGTGGCGTGTACTGGCCGGAATTGGAGGAGAAAGCTCGTCGGAGCAGTGGGAGGGCGAGCTCAAATTGAGGCAGCCTCGGGGCAGAGAGGGAGTGGCGTGTGAGGGGAAATGGAGAGGGAGAGTGGGCGCTTAAGAGGGCGAGGTCGCTGAGCGGAATCACTGCGGGTTTTACTGCGAATTAACGCGCGGCATCAGCGGCAGAAATGGCCGGCGTGGTCGTCGCGAGGAAGGAGACGGCTGGAGAAGTGGGGTCTGTTGGTCAGTGGGAAAAGGGGTGAGGGAAGGGTCCACCAGTCAGTATCTATTTAGGTTAGAATCTGAGTGCGAATCATTTTCTTCGGGGAGGAAAAGCTGGGCTGGTTCTGGGCCTTGTGGGCTTGGCCGGCTGGGCTGGTCCAGACTCTATTTTTTTCTTTCCTGAACCTTTTCATTTTTCTATTTTCCAATTCTGTTTTGAAATTTCAAACATCCAAACAATGTTCAAATCAAATCAAACAATTACCAAACCTTGCACTATGAATTTGGTTCTGTTCAGAACATAAACCAAATTCCATAGCCAAAATTAATAATTTTATTTTAGGTCCATTATTAATTAAATAAATAGACCATTGTTATTAAATCAAAATAGAATTTGATGTTTATTTTAAAACTCCATTTTGAAATCTAATTATTTTCAAAACCAAATCAGTAGGTTTTATTTGGGAATAAAATACTTGGAAAACTTATCTTTAAACAAATAAATAAGATTTGTTATTTTGGAAATAGTAAAACCTTTATTAATAAAACTTGGATATTAAATCCTTATTGATTTTATTAAATAAACCTTTACTATTTTTATCAAAACAAAATGTTTTATTTCCAAAGCTTGGTTAAGTCTTAATTTGGCTTTGTGGAATAATTTCTTATTTTAAAATCCTTCCTTTTCTTTTGGAAACTAAATCCTTTTATCTAAATGATTCAAAATAGTAATTCCAAAATATTTTATTTTCCTCTATTTAAATGTTTATCTTTTCAAATCTCTTTAGGAATTTATTTGATCCAAATTGGTTTGAAGTTCCAATTGAATTCAAAAAGTTTCTTCTGGCTCTGAAAATCAAGCAAAGTTTTATTTTTATTCATTTATTTTCACATTACAAGATTTGGAAAATCTTGGGATGTAACAATTAGGCATGCTGGGATTGATAAACTTGATTATACCCAATCCTAGTTTTATTTGCAAGCTTATTTATTTTATTTCTTTATCAAATCTTTCTATGGGAGTTTACTTAGTGACTTGTAGATTTTAGAAAGAGGTTTAAAGGTAGAATAAAGAGCATAAAATTTGGCCTAAGTTAGATAATCTTGATGTCATCCGGAGGCATGAGATTGAACTTAGATCATCCACACTTGTTTACCAACCCTCATTAGTGTTTATTCCCCACTCGTAGATGCTAGTGCTAAGCATAAAACTTGATCACTTTAGATGGGAGTACTTGGTGAAAATGGTTATGAAAACCTTAGAATGATGAGTCATTCTACTGAAATGTTTTGACATGTGTGCTTGAACACCAGATGATTTTGATGATGGAAATGTTGAGGCATGAGCCTTAGCCCTTTATAAAACCGATGGTTGTCTGGATGCGATACCATTCCAACTTTACCGTACAACCACAATACCCGAAATTTGGGTAGGGCTTGACTGGAAGTTTATATACCTTAGTATGATTCCCTTGCGGCCAAGGTTGAGCTGAGGCTACCTTGTGAAGATTGTCCACCTGTGCAGTTCCCAAGATGATAGTTGGTCATGGTTGGGAGGCCAAACTCACAAGAGAGGTGCCTATACTAGGGCGTGTAATTGAAAGGTTAGGATTGATTATCCGCATACTGAGTATGGTGAATTCAGGATTGTTCCTGATGAATGTATCAAATATTGTGGTGAAAGTGTACCACCTCTACAGAGTGTCAAACTATTCGAATAGCCGCGTCCGCGGTTATGGACAGTTGGAGTGGCCATACTGTTCCGTCGTCAGATGTTTTCAAAATGACTTGTGAAATGAATCATGAGTTTGACTTGACCACAAGAGGGTTGTGATATGAAACTCAGGTTTCCACTTAGGTGTTATAAAACTTTCAACTAGCTTTCTTTGCTTCTGAACTCCGTAAAGGTAAATCTGGCTTTTGCAAAACAACCTAGATCCTAGTATTTCCTACTTAAAACCACTTCACTTGTTAGTATTAGTTTGCGAGTACTTAAAGAGTACTCATGGATTTGTCCCTGGATATTCCCGTGGCCAGACAATGAAGAGGAGTATCAGGAGGATGGACCGCAGGAAGGTTACGACAACTACGATCATCTCCCATTGTCAGCATTACCTATGACCATGAAGATGGAGCTTCGCCCATGATACCGTTATCATTACGTTATTCCACTGCTATGATTGTATTAAGACTGGATCATATGATCCTTATTTGTTGTAAGACCTTATGTATGGTTTGTAATGGATGATGTACTATGATATACAATCTGTTATGTCTTGCAAAAATGGTAATCCTGGGATTGCGATGTATGGCATAATAGGCATCTGGGATTAAAATCCTGGTGTTGACAAGTTGGTATCAGAGCCATCCTGACTATAGGAGACCCTAGTTTAGAATGGACGTTTTAATCCAAAAACCTAGTTTCAAAACAAAGGAAGTGAGTATTTATAAAAACTTATTCTCATTCTTACCACTTAGATTCTTTCATGAAAATTCATGTTCCTCAAAACTTCTTGCAAACTTATGTAAAATTTGACACACTTGATCACTCTACTAACTTACTCATCCTATATTCTTATAGATGGACGTGAAGTATAGCAAGTTCTATCAGTTGGGGAATGGGGGAGACCTCATCTTTGAGCGTGACTTGGACCAGCTTTCGAAACTTCTGGAGTGTCCGCACCCCGAGCTCTTGAGAGCTCAGCTTAACGACCAGGAAGGAGAGGAATTGCAATGGTTGATTGTTGCAAGTCTGCAAGGAAAGATTGAAGCCCCCACCTTAGAGGGAATCCAGTTCACCATTAGAGAGAACAACTGGATAGATGGACTTGCCAGGGCCATGCAGGAAGCTCTTGCCCATCTGTGTGGACAGAGTATCAATCGAATCAAGGGGACCCGCTTTGAGTTCTGCCCAAGGCGTGATGTTATGGGACAGCCACTAGAGGCACCATATCACCCTGAGCTGAAGAACCAAGTGGACCACCTCAGCTTCATGATATATGACTGACAGAAGGAGTTAGACAATGCCCGCTCCTACGCCAACCACAAGTATTCCATCGCTGCTCAGAAGGATCAGACCATTGCCATGCTAGTGAAGGATCACCAGTCTCGTCACCGCCAGCTCGACAAGAAGGAGCACATCATCGCCTGTCTTCGCCGCAGGACCACCGAGTTGGAGGAGACCGTCCACGAGAGGGACATGCAGCTTGGGGAGAGGGAGAATGCAGGGGAGGATATCCGTGGAGACCCCTACTCTTACCTCAGTGATGATGATGACTTTCTGTAAGGTTCCCAACTTTTAATAAGGTAGAGATCCCTGTGTTTACAATGCTAGTCCCTGGATCAATAGCTAGCATCCACAGTTAAGATGTAATATCAAGAAACAAAGGTCATAATACAACTTTATAACCAAGAATAAAATAATTTATTACATCTTACATAGCTCATTTGGCTATCACATTACAATGCAGCAGAATATAACAATAGCATGGGGTCCTTCATCTTCAAAGTGCCACAGGCAGACATGTTGGTTGTAGACTTGTAATCCTATTTCACTAATATCAAACAAAAACTGCAACATAACAAGTTACAGCCACAAGGGTCAATACATTTGAATTGTATTGGCAAGTGATACTATGATAGTATAGTGGAGTCTATCATCTATATGCATTTGGCTAGGTGGAGCTTAGGCTTGCATTGCTCAAAATATAATTTCCTTATCATTTGAAAACACTAAGTTTTTGCTTGACAAAATCACCCAAGGAACCACCAATAGAAATTGGTGAACCTTAAACCCTTGTTCAACCACAAGTTTTTAACTTAGAAATTGGGATGATGAGATTCTTGATAGCTTCCATGTCTTGATGCTCAATTTGTCCTTTGCCAGGGACATGGTTAAGTACTTAGATTTTACACTCTGCAGAGGTGGTGCACTTTCCCCAAAAGACTTTGTTTCCCAAGACAAGATCTTTCAGAAGCCTTCCCTTAGACCAAAATGGACGCGCTCCAACCTATCAAACCCCTACCACCAACTGTCCATTTGGCTAAGTTATTGCAACCCATATGATCCAGGCAGAGCCCATAATGCCATGTGGCTGCACTTGAAGCTTCTCAACATTTGACATCTCAAATCTCTTTGTTCCTGGGTGGCCATCCACAAGTGAGACACCAAGTTTTCCCCAGCATACTAGACTTGGTGAAGCCCAAGTTTCCCCCAGCATACTGGACTTGCATGACCACTCAACACAAACCATTCTTACCATTCCACCCAGGTGATTCATTACTTAGTTGTTTTATTAAACAAAACACAAGTCCTCAGACTTAGAAATTTTTCCATAGCTTGAATATATATTCCACCCTTGTTTTCTATTAGCTAAGCTAAGCATGGTAGTAGTAGGAATCTTAATTTAGGAATTTCTACTAAGGGTTCATCTACTAGGTTTTCCCATAGCATGGTTTATACTTAGCAAAAATTCCATGCAAGTCCTACTTAGAAATATCACTAATGCATAGTGAAAATAATGGGACAAAAGTATGAAGCATCACTTGCCTTTTTGGTAGAGAGTATACGTTCACTCCTTGTTCTTTGCAATGTTCACTCACTTTAAATCACTACAATTCAATCAAGCAAACAATATTTCAATCTACCATTCAAGCAAATCATCACATAAAATAATAAAACAAAACAATGCATGCAAGCATGCAAAAGGTTGTGTTATTTGTAAAAGTGGTTTCTAGTAGGTTATGAACATTTGGAAACACCATTTGGTCATTTTGTAAAGTGGCAAAACCATTTGCAAAAGATTTTACCTCTAAACCATTTTTAAACCAAATCATTATTTCATGTGATTGAAATTGCCTTTAGCAAAGTAATAATTTTTATAGGGTCTACCAAATACATTTTCAAGTCATAAAACTTGGTGTTTGGGGTCAGAGAGTTTATTCCAAAACATTTCTCAAAGGTTTTCTTCCAAAACCATTTTTTAACAATTAAACCATATTTTTATTTGACTAGAAATGGTTTAAATCCAAAGTTTATTCTTTTGATTCACCAAATACATTTTTGGTACCACCATTTGTTTCCTATGGTCAGTAGGTTAAAAACAAACCATTTGCCAAAGATTTTATCCTCAAAATCATTTTAGAACATTTTTTATATTCTAAACAAGCATACATAAGTTTCTGCATAAAAAAACATTTTACCAGAAGCTTTTTACTAAACAAAGTGCATGGTTGGATAGGGCTTGTTTTTCTGAATCCATTGATATAAAGTTTGCAAAATTTGGACGTGTAGTTTGAAAGTTATTGATTTTTCAAATTGGCATATCTAATAGATCTATTCTGTTTTAAATCAAACGAGCTGGGATACGTGTCTTGTTATTACTCGTCCATACCGTTTTGTCTGGATCACGCTCTCTGGTGCGTTGGATTTAAGTTAGATCGAGCGGTGCAGATCAAGCGTAATGGTTCAGGTTTAAGTGATCTATCGCCTCCCTACGATCTTCATCTAACGGCTATCAACATAGCGACCAAGAACTGGCGGTGCCGAGCGACGGTGAGCGGCGGCGATTCTCGGCTAGCGGCAGAGCTGGCGCTAGAGGAAGCAAGGAAGAAGAAGAGATGGCTCACCATGATCGCCGTGGCACGGGGATGCTCAACCTGCTTGCGGTTGACGAAGGGGCGCACAAGGTTGCTGATAATTGCTCGTCGGAGTTGCGTCTGACGACGGCCACACTCTGTCGTCGTCGAGGGCGGCGCTACGGGTCACGAGGAAACAAACGGAAGACACGGTTAGCTTCGTATGCAAGTCACGGACATGCGTGCATCGAAAGGAGGTCAAGGGGGGGGGGTCTGGTCTCACCGGTAGGGCTTGTCGGAGCGGAGGCAGGCGGTGGCGCTACTGTGCGTCGTTGTTGTCGACGCTGCAGAGCACGCGCGGGCGAGCTAACGCTACGGGGAGATGCGCCTAGAGGTGGGGAGTATGTGAGCTTGGTCGGGGAGGCAAGGGGCAGTGAGGGGTTGCCGGAATCGTCGCCGGAGAGTCGTCGGACAGAGGACGATGCAGAGAAGAATTGGGCGGCCTGGGGGCACGCTTGGGTGAGGCGACAGAGGGGAAAGGAAGAGGAGACCATGGCGTTTAAGAGGCGTCGTTGCAGCACGGAATTTAATCAGCCATTAACGCGAATTGACAGCGCGCATTCACGGCGGATACAGCCGGCGAGGTGAGGGGAGAAGAAGTCGCGGCGGGTGAGGAAGAAAGCTAGTGGGTGGGGTCGTTTCGTCAGCGAAGAGAGAGAGGGGAGGTGGGGGTCCACACGTCTGTCGCTGAGCGGGTAGGGTATTTGGTCTGAAGCATTTTTCTGCGGGAGAGGAGTAGTGGGCTGGCTGGACTTAGTTGGGCCAGGCTAGTTGGGCTGGGTCCTTTTCATATTTTTTTCTGTTCTATTTGTTTTTCTTTTTCTCTTTTGATTTTTCTGTTTTGATTTTGATTAAGCAATTCAAACCTCAAATTGATTTCAAACCTTTGCCAAAATTTGTGAAGATTTAAATACTAATTAGTAGTATATTCTGATGTCAATTTTTGAATAAAACCTTATTCATTTTGGGGCCTTTTATTTATTCAAAATGGGCTCTAGTTTTTAATTAGATAGGATTTAATAATAATTTTAAAACTCCATTTAAATTCTTTAAACTTCCCAATTCCTTTCAGTAGATTTTTATTTGTTTAGTTGGTTCAAATAAATCATCTTGAATTATTTGGAAAAGTTTTTTAATAAGATTTATTAATCATTTAAGATTTGAATTTGTCTTTATTCCAATGGAATTTGGTTTATGCCATTTTATTTTATTTTGGAAATTCTTTATCCTTTTATTTTATTAGGATTGGGATTATAATTCATTCCATTTGTTTATGGATTTGGCCAAGATTTGGTTTGGTATTTAAATATTCTTTATTTAATATTTCTTTCTTTTCTTATAAAATCCATATCTTTTTATTTAGAGATCCAAACTTGGTGATTCCAATTTGTGAAATCTTGTTTGATATTTATTTATCCTTTTAAAGATCTTTAGGATTATTTGCTCACCAATTTGTATGAGTTTCTAGATAGGTTCTTTATTAGCTTTGGAATTTACTTTTTCCTTTATCTTATTAAATTCATAAGGTTTTATCCATGGTTCCAAATTAAGTGAAACCAATTTCTATTGTCTTATTTTATTTCTATTTGTCTTTCTTGATCTTTTTTAAATGTTTGTTGACAAATTTTTATATGGATCAAATCCATAGGCTTGGAGATAACTTGGAAATGATTTTCTTCCATTAGGGTTTTAGGATTTGGATTTATTTTCCAAGTGTTTATATTTCCAGATACACTCATTGAGGAATGCATTTCTCTTGATTTGGATTTTTGTTGGATTCAAACTTTTATCAAAGTTTGTTCAAGTCGGGTTTTAAGTTTCCATTTAGGAACAAAAGTTTCTTTTCACCCTGATTTTCAACAAAAAATTATTTTGTTTATTTTATTTTTCACATTACAAGATTTGGAAAATCTTGGGTTGTGACACTTTCTGGATGATCAAGCCATGTACTTCTTCACCGATGAGGATGACTTCACCTTCATTGATGATGATGATGAGGACACCGATTCCGAGGAGTAGTAGCACTTGAGAACTAGCATTAGTGAGTTGTATCCGGTCCCACTGGATCATAGTTTCATAGAATGGTTCTTAAAACCATCTTTTTTTCCTTGTTGTGGTGTGTGTTGTACTGTGTGCTATGAATGAAAAGCAAGTTGCTAGAAAAATCTGAGTCAAACTTTGAAAACTTTTCAAAAACAAAACCCGAACCTTAGAAAGTTCCCTCTTTTCTCATGATCTATCTCAATCTTAAGATGCCTCGCGGAGGAAGCACTTCGTCCCCGGACCCAAGTTGCAAAATTTGCAAATGCTGGTTTCTGACCACGAAGCTAAAAGAGCCGAACGTCAAGCCAACTTAGCCACCCTTCAACAGATAGCTCATATGGCCAACAACAACCAAGGCCATGGAAACCAAGACAACCATGGATCAAAGCTCAAGAACTTTCAGAACACCAATCCACCCATCTTCACTAAGTCTGTAGAGCCCCTAGATGACGATGATTGGCTGCAGACCATGGATAACAACTTAGAAGTTGTCGGAGTGGAAGCCAACGAGAAGGTACTGTTTGCCACCCACTATCTGGCCGGAGATGCAAGAGCATGGTGGAACAACGTTCGCGCCATGAATGGAGGACAAATGATGACTTGGGATGAATTCAAACTCAAGTTTAGTAGAACCCATGTGCCACCGGGTTTGATCAAGAGGATGAGAGATGAATTCAGGGAACTGAAGCAAGGGAGGATGAAAGTATTTGAGTACCATGACAATTTTTTTGTCATTGGCTAGGTATGCACCGGATGAGATTGACACTGAAGCCAAGAAGAAGGAGAGATTCTTGAATGGTTTGCATGATGAGATGCAAACGGTGTTAGTCAACATTCCATTTGCTGACATTGAAGCCTTAGTGGATTCTGCCATTCAGATGGAAGGAAAGATCAACCAAGCCAATGAGAACCTTAATCGTAGAATGATGCATCAACTAGGAACCCACCATACCCCAAAGTATCGCCCCAAACCATATCCAGGATTTTCCCCAAGAACCAATAGACCCCTGATGAACCGCCCAACCTATCCAAACTGTGGAGGAGGAAACCCAAGGCCTGGAGGAAACCACAACAACCCCGGCAACCCCAGCAATTTCAATCGTGCACCACCCAAGTTCAACAACAACAATGTCGCCACCAACACCAACACTACCCCAAGAACTGGAAGCAATGCTGTGCCTGTTGCAGCAAAGGACAAGTCTCATGTGACTTGTTATGAATGTGGAACCAAGGGTCACTATTCAAATGAGTGCCCCAAGAAGACTGCAACAGCCCCCAATGCAAATGCCCTAGCTCAGCAGCAGCGTCGTGTTCATCCTGGAAGGAGATTTTCCCTAGGGAATTCGCTCAACCGCAATGGCCGTCTGTTTCTCATGCATGCTGAAGAAGCCCAAGAAGCGCCAGATGTAGTGCTGGGTATGTTTTCTGTTAACTCAGTACTTTCAAGAGTGTTGTTTGGTTCTGGAGCATCGCACTTGTTTGTTACAGAAGAATTTGCATGCACTAGTAAGATTCAACCAACAAAATTGAAGCATGTTATGATAGTCCAAATACCTGGTTCAACCACCAAAGCTAGACAAATTTTCAAAGCCGTACCTATCTGAATCCATGGCATAGATTTTTATGCTAATCTAATAGTACTTGGAACAAAATGTTTTGAAGTAGTACTAGGAATGGATTGGATGTTGAAACATAAAGGATTAATCGACTGTGCCAAGAAAGCCATAACCATGACCAGTACAGCCGGAATATCAGTAGAGCATGTATCTGAAACCTTGCCCCGTCAATTCAAGTGCAACAAGAGTCTAGCCCAACCGACCATTGACCAAGTCAGAGTAGTCTGTGAATACGCCGATGTATTTCCAGATGTTTTGCCCGGTATGCCCTCAAATCGGGATATCGAGTTTATCATTGAACTAATCCCTGGAACCGGATCCATAGCCCAGAGACCATATAGTATGAAACCGTATGAACTAGTGGAGCTGAAGAAGCAACTGGATGCTATGCTGGAGATAGGATTTATCCAACCAAGTGCGTCGCCATGGAGATCACCTATCTTGTTTGTGGACAAGAAAGATGGAGGTAACCGTTTGTGTACGGATTATCGGAAGTTGAATGATGTCACCATCAATAATAAGTACCCACTGCCAAAGATAGAAGACCTGTTTGACCAGTTGACCGATGCCAAAGTGTTTTCTAAGATTGATCTTAGAACTGGCTATCATCAACTAAAGATTCGCCTTTACCACCAGATATGGATTGTATGACTACACTGTCATGTCTTTTGGATTAAACAATGCCCCCTCTTATTTCATGAACCTCATGAATAAGATTTTTATGGACTTCCTGGATAAGTTTGTCATTGTTTTCATCGATGACATTCTGATCTATTCCAAATTAGAAGAAGATCATCAGCTACACCTGAGGACCATCCTTGGAACCCTTAGAGAGCATCAGTTGTATGCCAAGTTTAGCAAATGTGAATTCTGGTTACAGGAGGTAGGATTCCTCGGACATACCGTATCAGCCGGAGGAATTGCTGTTGACCCCGCAAAGGTAAATGATGTTGAAGATTGGCAAGCCCCAACCACTCAAACCCAAGTTCGTGCATTTATCGGATTGACGAGATATTACCGCAAGTTCGTAGAAGGATTCTCGAGCATCACAAGACCCATGACCCAATTGTTGAAGAAGGATAAGAAGTTTGAATGGACGGACAAATGTGAAGCAAGTTTTCAAGAACTCAAGAAGAGATTGATCACAGCCTCAATCTTGACCATGTTGGATATCACAAAGCCTTTTGATGTGTATTGTGACGCATCCAAGATCGGTCTCGGATGTGTGCTAATGAAAGAAGGCAAAGTAATATCTTATCTATGCCGACAACTGAAGTAGCATGAGCAGAATTATCCTACTCATGATCTTGAACTAGCAGCCATAGTTCTAGCCCTGAAGACATGGCGCATTAACTTATGGGAAACCGTTGTGAGATTTATTCGGATCACAAGAGCCTAAAGTATATATTCACTCAGAAGGAGATGAATATGAGGCAGAGGAGATGGATAGAGCTAATCAAGGACTATGATCTAGACATCCACTATCACCCTGTTAAAGCCAATGTGGTAGCAGATGCCCTTAATTAGTAGGTTGCCGTGCCACTTGAACTCCATGATTCTGAAGGAGCAACCAAGTTTGCACAAGAAAATGGAAGATTTTAGAATGGAATTAGTAAGTGAAGGATTTTTGGCTAGCATATAACTTCAACCCACTTTGATCAGTCAGATAAAGAAGGCGCAAAAAGGAAATGCTAGTATCGATGGAATCAAACATCGCATCGGTACATGCAAAGTACCCAGATTCACTGAATATGAAGGAGTTTTGTGGTACAAAGGACGTCTCTGTGTACCAGCAGATTCCGAGTTGAAGCAATCTATTTTGAAAGAGGCCCATGATACTATTTATTCTATCCACCTCGGAGGAACGAAGATGTATCAATATTTGAAGGAGCAATTTTGGTGGCATAAGATGAAGAGAGAAATCGGAAGCTACATAGACAAGTGTGATATCTGTCAGAGAGTTAAGGCGGGACATCAGAGACCTGCAGGACTGTTGTAACCATTACAGATTCGGGAATGGAAGTGGGATTCTGTTGGAATGGACTTTATCACCGGATTGCCTACATCTAGTAGGGGAAATGACTCTATTTGGGTCATAGTTGATAGATTGTCCAAAGTCGCCCATTTCTTACTAGTCAAGACCACCCAGAGTTTGAAGCTAGCAGAGTTGTATATTTCTAGAATCCTCAGTTTTCATGGAGTCCCCAAGAACATTGTATCGGATCGAGGAACTCAGTTTACCTCGAGATTTTGGAAGAAAGTCCAAGAAGGATTGGGAACCCGACTGGATTTCAGCACAGCGTATGACCCTCAGACCGATGGACAAACGGAGCGAGTAAATCAAATACTCGAAGATATGTTGAGAGCCTGTGTGCTAGAGTATGGATCAAAATGGGAAGACTGCCTGTCATTCGCATATTTTTCGTACAACAACAGTTATCAAGCTAGTGTGCAAATGGCCCCATTTGAATTCATGTATGGAAGGAAGTGTCGTACCCCTTTGAATTGGTCGGAAGTAGGAGAGAGTCAGATTTTCGGACCCGACATCCTACGAGAAGCAGAAGAGAAAGTTCACAAGATCCATGAGCACCTCAAGACCGCTCAATCCAGACAAAAGAGTTATGCCGACAAGAGACGTTGAGACCTCGCCTTTAATATGGAGATTTTGTGTATCTCAAAGTGTCACCTTTGAAAGGAATGCAACGTTTCCAGCTCAAAGGGAAGTTAGCCCCCAGATATATCAGACCTTTCAAGATTTTGATTCGTCGAGGAGAAGTATCGTATCAACTAGAACTGCCAGAAGAGATGTCAGCCGTGCATAATGTGTTCCATATATCGTTGCTTCGCAAATGCCTAGAAGTCCCGGAGAAGACTGAAGTTTTCAAGAACATTGATCAACGAACTATAGAGAACAACAATGACCTGACGTATCCCGAAGTACCCATCCGTATTTTGGAGGAAGCTTTCAGAACCACCAGGACCCGAAGCATCAAGTTTCTCAAGATTCAGTGGAGTAACCACACTGAAGAAGACGCTACCTGGGAGCGAGAAGATTACATCAAGACGAAGTTTCCCGATCTCTTTAAATCCTAGTTTTCTTTTTATCAAATATCGGAACGAGATTTTTTTAAGGAGGGAAGGTTTGTAACATCCCAAAAATATTTATCAAGGTTATCAAGTTCCAATCACCAAAATTAGGGTTAACAAAAACTTTTGTTAAATTAAAATCATATGAATGCATGTGTGTATGTGATGAATGTATAAATGCATGAATGGACTTGTGTGATTGTTGTGAATAGCAAGGAATGGTTTAAATATGAAAACAACATCATCTAAATAAAATCCAATCAAAAACAAATCAAGAGAAATTCAAAAACAAACAAAACAAGCAAATGGTCATTTTTGGCAATCTTGCTCACAAGACCACTTTGAGTGTTTCTAGTCCAAGATTTCAAACAGAAACAATTCCATTTATTTTTACCCCTTGCTAGACCAAGTAAAAGTGAACCCAATCCCACCTTTCAAACTCACAGAAACATTTGGCAACTTGATTCAAATTACATTTCAAAATTGAATCTATATCATATGTGAAGATCACCAATTCTCAAAAACCAACCAAACCAGTGCACCTTGACAAAATCAACTAACCATAGACTACCTAGTATGTGACTAGTACACCCACCAATTTTCATTCAAAAATTCAAATTCAAATCTCTTTCGGCCATTTCATCAAACACCTTGCAAACACAAATCAAACAAAACATAAAACAGTATAGTGAGCAGTATTTGTGCCTAACTTGTCTCCCCTCTAGCTCACAACACACTCTTAGTAGATCATCTAGTTCAATTAACAAGCTCTAGCTCACTGTAAGCTTGACATTGCCATCAATGGTGAGCATGCCTAGCCCCAAATGGCCACCCCATGGTCGACAGCAAGCTAGGATCAGATCTAGACTCGCCAACCTTGTCTGGGACACTGACCACCGTCCATCTCCACCCCCTTTGCAACGCCAAAGCCCTGCCAGCCCCTGGACCACTCAGCCCGAGCGTGCCCAGCTTCTCTGCAAGCATGCCGAGAGCGCGCCAGAGCGCCACACTCGACACGCGAGCACAGACCACGTGCCACCCTCGCCGCTTGCGTGCATGATCACCACCGTCCCAGGAACCGCCAGGACATGCCCGTTCGTCACCGTGTGACCAGGACAACCCGTGCGCCATTAAAACTTCCGTCGGATCCGTCCAGAGCGTCGCAATGTTCCGACCGCATTACACCGCCCCGCGCCTCGCGACCATGCCATTGAGCTTCGCCAGGGAACATAGCACCGTCCCATACCGTCGCCCATGCCATTAGGTCACTGATGGTGCTGGTTAGCACTTTGTTGGAAACCCCAAGAGCAAGGTGTGATGAGCACATCAGCAAGTCTTCCCTCAGTAGAGATCGAGGTTATCGAACAAGAAGGAGGAAGGAAACGTCACACAGGTGTTGCAAGCAATGCGGAGACCTGCACAACACAAACTCAAGACTTTGCCCCAATGAATCAGTGAGGTTGTCAAGCTCACCAGTTTGCTGTAAGAAAGGATTAAACGTATGGTGTGGAAGGTAATGGTTTACATCAAGTAAACAAGTAACAGTGGAAGATGTATCAATGGTAAAGATTGGACCGGGGTCCATAGTTCACTAGAGGTGCTCTCCTTAGATAAACAACATGGCATGAAGGGTAAACAAATTACAGTAGGGCAATTGACAGGAAATGAGCAAGGCATAACAATGCAATTACTAGTCAGAAAGATCCTATGAGATTCGATTGGGCAATACAACAAGATACATAGACCGCCATCCAACTGCATCTATGAATAGAAGTCCACCTTCAGGTTATTATCTGAACCCCCTCTAGTATTAAGTTGCAAGCAACAGACAACTGCTTTAAGCAAAGTGTGTAAGGTAAACAGTTCACATGTTCCATGAACAAGAGACCATTGTTTTCTCCCTAGTGGCAACAACACATCTACAACCAAAGAGATTTATATCACTTCCCTTGGAAACTAGAGGCATGAACCCACTATCGAGCATAAATACCCCCTCTTGGAGTCACTAGCAACTACTTGGCCAAGATAGCTACTAACAATGGAGAGTATGCAAGATCACAAACAACACAGACATGATAGAATCATAAAGACAAAACCATTAATCAAACCAACATAATAATCTCAATATCGATCAGATCCTCGCAAACACAACATGCATGATTACAAATAGATTAGATCTTGATCATGAAAGGAGCTCACAAGATCTATACATGAAATCACAAAGGAGGAGATACAACCATCTAGCTACTACATGGACCCATAGTCCAAGGTGGAACTACTCACACATCATACCGGAGAGAAGGCCTCCAGGATGATCTCCCCTCCGCAGGGTGCCTGGAAGAACTTCAGAACCCCCCGATCTAGGGACGATGGTGGCGATGACTACAGACGGTTTCGTGGAGATTTGATCGGGTTCTTGGGGTTTCTGCATCGGGGGATTCTTATAGGAGAAGGGGGAGGCCGAGGAGGCGACCGGGGGGGCCAAACCCTAGCCAGGCGCAGGCCAACCCTTGGCCGCGCCTGGGGGGGGGGGGGTTGGCTGCCCTGGCCTGCTTCCTCGTCTCCCCTCTGCACTTCTTGTTCCCCATGGAAAGTAATTGACTTTGACTTCTTGTTCCGAGAATATTTCTTTACTAACTTTTCTGAAACAAAAAACAACAGAAAACAGGCATCTGGCACTGTTGCAACTTGTTAATAGGTTAGTACCAGAGAACATGTAAAAAGCACCTCAAAGTGTAGACAAGCAAAGCAAAGTAGATACTAAACAAGCATGGAGCATCAAAAATTATAGATACGTTTCCAACGTATCAACATCCCCAAGCTTAACTCATGCTCGTCCTCGAGTAGGTAAGTGATAAAAGAATAATTTTTGAGGTGACATGCACCCTCACAATAAAGATCAAACCATTTGCAAGCATTGAAAGCTGGGATCAAAGAACTCTAAACATGTGCATTAAATATGGATTTCTAACAATAGGACATAGTAACTAGGCATGCAACATGACAAGCTACAAACAAAGATCATGAATAACATGCATTGAAAAACGTTTGTTTGTTTCACATACAGAAAACATGGCATAGTGGCAATCAGCTTGTCCCTCATAGAGTAGCAAATAGATGCATAGGACACCTTCAAAGTTCACAAGGATGACTAGAAAAAAATAGCACAAGAACAAGTAATATCACAATATGCATCAATTAATAAGCTTTGGAACACTGCACACAGAATGACAACTATGCTCTCTTAATGGTGCCTAAAGGTAGAAGGTGGAGACTCAATAGTGGTGGAAGAAAGGCCTTTTTGTAAAGTAAGCAGGGATTACAAGTTTCAAAAAGAGCTTCCAAAAATTATGGTACTAGTTAGCTTTTAGCCCTCATTGCTCCTATCAAAAGCATCTTGAAGTGGTAAGGTTAAAGTGGCAAAGATGGAGTATATGCTTGACAAAGTATAAGTTGTCAATCTCAAGTCCCTTGAATATGAGGGCCACACCTCATGCATACTCAACTTTGGGTCCAGGTAAGTTCTTGTCATTGTAAGTATTTGCATATCATTGAGATCGCGAACGGGGTACCCCTTGCACATGGTACATGAGCTTTCCCATAACCAAAATGACAAGGCAAGTAGACAATGAGCATCTCAGCAATATTTTTAATTACCATATGCATAGCTTTTTATTGAGGATGCTTCATAGATAGCTCATTATGGTGATGCTGCAAGTTTCCACCATGATTAGGCATGGCTTAGGCTAGCGGCCCAGGTGTTTCTCTAACACAGAATACAAACTCCATGTACTTACAAGTTCCCTCTTTATTTCACACCGGTGACATCCATAGACAAAACAGCATGATATCAACTGAGTACAAAGTACAAGTGCAATGTTGAAAACGCTCCCCATGACAGCACGGTTCTGCTAATTCCAATTTTTAAGTGAAAACATATACAACAAAGTTGTCACAATGGTTCAATTTTATTATGGAAAAAGAATATAAAGTGTGCCATTGTCACATCCCAAGATTTTCCAAATATTGTAATGTGAAAAAAAAATAAACAAAATAAATAATTGTTGAAATTTAGGGTGAAAAAAACTTTTGTTTCTAAATGGAAACTTAAAATCCCATCTTGCACAAACTTTGGTTAAAGTTTGAATCCAACAAAATACAAATCAAGTGAAATGCATTCCTCAATGAATGTATCTTGAAATTTAAACACATGGAAAAGTTAAACCAAAACCCTAAACCCTAATGGAATAAATCATTTCCAAGATCTCTCTAAGACGTTGGATTTGTTCCATATAAAAATTTGTCAACAAACATTAGTAAATGATTAAGAATGACAAATAGAAACATTATAAAACCAAATGAATTGGTTTCACCTAAATTGGAGCCATGGATAAAGTCTTATGAATTTAGTAAGATAAGGGAATTGAATTTCCAAAGCTAATAAGCACCTATCTAAAAACCCATACCAAATGGTGAGCAATTAATCTTATAGATATTTAAGAGGATAAATAAATATTAAATAAAATTATACAAATTGGAATCACCAAGTTTGGATCTATAAATAAAAAGATATGTATTTTATAAGATAAAGATAGAAATATTAAATGAGGAATATTTAAAGGCCAAATTAACTCTTGACCTAATCCATAAGAAAATGGAATGAATATAATCCAAATCCAAATAAAATAATGGATCAAGAGTTTTCAAATTAATTGAAAGGGCATTAACCAAATCCTATTCTATTTGAATAAAGATAAAATCCCTATTAGAAATGATTAATTAAATCATGGGAAAATAATATTTGGAATTTACCCAAGTGGAATAAAAGTTATTTAATTAACTCAAATGAGATCAAAGAAATCTTCTAAATAAAAATTATGGATTAAAAACCATATTTGATTTCATTGGAATAAAGACAAGTACCCAAGTTAAAATGATTAATAAATCATATTAAAAATATCCCAAATAATTCAAGGTGAATTATTTGACACCCTAATAAATAATTAAAACCTACTGAAAAGATTTGGAAAGATTTAGAATTCAAATGGAGTTTGAAAACATTATTAAATCTTATTTGAATAAATGCAAGGGCCTATTTTAAATAATTAAAAGACCCTAAAAAGAATAAAATAATTATTCTAAATTGACTTCAGAATATGTTAATAAATAGAATTTGAATACACACAAAGTTGGGTTGAAGTTTGAATTCAAATGGTTGTTTGAATTGATCAAAATCAAAACAGATAAATAGAAAAAGAGAAGGGAAAAACAATCAGTATAAAAAAAATGAAAGAAGCCAGCCCAACCTAACCTAGCCCAGTCCAGGCCCAGCTAGCCCATTTACTTCTTCCCCGCAGGAAAACAATTCGCACCAGAGTTTTAACCCGTAGAGCCTATGACTGCCTGGACCCACTCCTCCTCTCTCTCTCTCGCTGATGCTAGGCCCCACAGCCAAGTCATCGTCGTCTTCACCCCGCGATGAACTCGCCTGACTGTTTCTTCCGCGTTTAATCCGATTCAATATGAGTTATTTGGCGAATTAATCTCCCCCGTCACCATGCCCTGCTAAACACCTCCCTCCCCTCTCCATTCCCCCCAGACGCCACACCTCGAGAGCCCCCAGGCCGCCCTGATTTCCGCTTAGACCACCGCTGCCTCTGACGAGCTCCGATGACGATTCCAACGACTCCTCGTCGCCCCTCGCCTCCTCGACCACACTAGCATGCTCCCCATTACCTAGCGCTTCTCTCTGCACCCTAGGCATGCCCGCGCTTGACCCAGAGCGTTGGCAACCACCTCGACTGAGCGCCGCCACGGTCTGCCTCTACTCCGGCGAGTACCCCAGGTAGCATCTGACCACCCCCTTTCCTCTCGTTGATGTACACATGATCACCGACCCCGTACGCATCTAACACAGCTGTTATTTTTCCTTCCCGTGGCCTGTATCCTCGCCAACTACGACAACCAGAGCATGCCCGACGCCGTGCAGACTCCGGCGAGCAATCGTCGACGTCTCTGTGCTCCCCTTGGCCAACCAAAGCAGCGACATGAATCAGTACTTCACGACGATTCTGGTGAGCATCCTCACACCTCCCCGCGCGACCTAGTTCGCCGGCAAGCTTGCAGCCCAAGCACGCCGCCGCCAGTCGCCGCCGCCAGCACCGCTCGCTTTAGGTCAAACGCGTAGCAACCATTGGATCTAGATCGCGTGGATAGGAATAGATGACTTAAACGAAAAGGTATGAGCGATCTGTGCCGTGCGATTAAGTTAGATCCTGCGGCCAGAGCTGATCGATCCACGCGAACCGTTTTTGTCCAATGAAAAACAGTCACGTGGCCAGACTTTTGTTTTAAAAACAGAAACTATTCTATTAGATACTCAAACTTGCAAAATTCATAACTTTCAAACCACACGTCCAAATTTTGCAAACTTTATATCAATAGAATGAGAAAGACAAACCCTATCCAACCATGCATTTTTTTTAGTAAATTGCTTCTAGAAAAATGGTTGTTTTTGCAGAAACTTGTGTAGGCATATTTTGAGTATAAAATTCTTTCTAAAATTATTTTGGTGATAAAATCTTTGGCAAATGGATGGTTTTGAACCTACTGACCTTAGAAACCAACTCATGGATTTGAAAATGTATTTGGTGAAGCAAAAGAATAAATCTTTGATTTAAAGCATTTCTAGTCAAATAAAAATGTTGTTTATATGTTAAAAATGCTTTTTGGAGAAAACCTTTGGGAAATGTTTTGATTTAAACTCTATGACCCTAAACACAAAGTTTTTTGATTTGAAAACATATTTGGTGAACCCTATAATGAGTGTTGCTTTGCTAAAAGCATTTTCAACCACATAAAATAATGCTTTGGTTTAAAATTGGTTTATAGTAAAATCTTTTGCAAATGGTTTTGCCACTTTTATAAAATGGCCAATAGGTGTTTTAGAATGTTTATAACCTATTAGAAACCACTTTTCCAAATAAAACAATCTTTTGCATGCTTGCATGCATTGCTTTATTTCTATTATTTTGTGTATTGTTTGCTTGAATGGTAGATTGAAATTGTGCATTGCTTGATTGAATTGTAGTGATTTGAAGAGTGTAAATATTGCAAGGACAAGGAGTGAACTTATATGCTCTACCAAAAAGGCAAGTGATGCTCCATACTTTTGTCCCATTATTTTCACTATGCATTATTGATATTTCTAAGTAGCACTTGCATGGAATTTTTGCTAAGTATAAACTATGCCATGGGAAAACCTAGTAGATGAAACCTTAGTAGAAATTTCCTAAGTTAAGATTCCTATTACTTTCATGCTTAGCTTAGCTAGTAGAAAACAAGGGTGGATTATATTCATGCTATGGAATATTTTTAAGTCAAGGACTTGTGTTTTGTTTAATAAAACAACTAAGTGAATGAATCACCTGGGTGGAATGGAAGGAATGGTTTGTGTTGAGTGGTTATACAAGGCCCATTTCTATGGTTTACCTTGTGTATCTCACTTGTGGAATGCCACCCAGGAACAAAGAGATTTGAGGTGTCAAATGTTGAGAAGCTTCAAGTGCATCCACTTGGCATTATGGGCTCTGCCTAGATCATATAGGTTGCAATAACTCAGCCAAATGGACAGTTGGTGGTAGCGGTTTGATAGGTTGGAACGCGTCCATTCTGGTATAAGGGAAGGCTTCTGAAAGATCTTGTCTTGGTGAAACCAAGTCTTGTGGGGAAAGTGCACCACCTCTACAGAGTGTAAAATCTAAGTACTTAGCCATGTCCCTGGTAAAGGACAATTTGAGCATCAAGACATGGAAGCTATCAAGAATCTCCTCATCCCAATTTCTAAGTTAAAAACTTATGGTTGAACAAGGGTTGAAGGATCACCAATTTCTATTGGGAGATGCCTTGGGTGATTTTGTCAAGCAAAAACTTAGTGTTTTCAAAAGATAAGGAAAATCTATTTTGAGCAAAGCAAGCCTAAGCTCCACTTAGCCAAATGCATATAGATGATAGACTCCACTATACTACCATAGTATCACTTGCCAATACAAATCAAATGTATTGACCCTTGTGGCTGTAACTTATTATGTTGCAGGTTTGTTTGATGTTAGTGAAGTGTGTTGATTAGGATTACAAGTCTACAACCAACATGTTTGCCTGTGGCACTTTGAATATGAAGGACCCCATGCTATAGTTATTTCTGCTGCATTGTAAAGAGGTAGCCAAATGAGCTATGTAAGATGTAATGAATTATTTTATTCCTGGTTATAAAATTGTGTTATGACCTTTGTTTCTTGATATTACATCTTAACTGTGGATGCTAGCTATTGATCCAGGGACTAGCATTGTCAACACATGGATCTCTACCTTATCAAAGGATGGGACCTCTACAGATGGTATCAGAGCACTGTGTTGCCTGTAGGATTTGTAAACCCTAGGATTGGACAAAACCCCTTAGAAAAATAGGAATTGTATTTGTTCCAAAACTGATTTACAAACAATCTTGTAAACTCTTTCCTCAACCTTTTTTGGTTTTGATTCTACATCTTGTCTATTTCAACTTGATGGATAAAGCCTTCACCATGAGCAAAGACTTCAACATGAGCAAAGGACTTCACCAACTCAAGTGATTTCAACCTTAGTCTCAACAAGGACTTCAACTTGGATATCACTAAGGACTACAAGTGAGACAAGTAATATTACTCAAGACTTGAAGACTAAGGAAACACAACTTATAAGAAACCATCATCACCTTTGGAGTTTTGTGACCAAGACACAAGAAATTCTCTAAAGATACAAAGATCTTGTTCATGAAGAAGCAACCAAGAGGAATGAAATGATCTCAAGTGAACCATATAGTTGGACCACCATGTTTGGTTTAAATTAAACCCACCAACTTATGTGGTGTAGCAAAAATATTTTGTTGCTTAAAAATGTGCTTGAACCTTGTTGTTTGAGTGGAATGTTGTTTTTGATTGCTTGCACATTTCTTGTGTGAATTGTGATGTGTGTGATTAGAACTATTTCTTTAGAAATCTTTTGCCCATTCTAATCCCAATCCAACCTAAACAGATGACTACTCTAAGAGACTCCAACATCAAGGATGGTGACAACAACAACCAAGAGGACAACATGAGAGAACTCATAGTAGCCCAAACCCAGTTGAACCAAGTGACAACTCAGTTTTTAGCCAACTAAAATGAGTTAGACCCAACCATGCAAATTTTTTTGGAAACCCAAACCCAATTGTTGCATAAGGTGACAAGTCAAATGATCAACATGGGAGACAACTCTTCCCAAGGAGTTTATGACAACAAGGATGTCAAGGATGATATTATAGAAGGAACTCAAGCTTGGAATATTTGTGGAGACAAGGATCACACTTCCAAAGAGCATGAAGATCAATGCCCCAATTGTGAAGAGAAACATCCAACTAATCAATGCCCCACATCTCAAGCTACTTGTTTCCTATGTGAAGGAAATAATCATGTCCCTATCCAATGCCCCATCTATTCCATAGTTCAACAAAGGAAACAAGATGGAGTACATCAACAGTTTGTAAACCCACATGAAGGAACAACTTCTGCCGAGAAGGATGAAGGAAAAGTCAAAACTATGCATCATAAGGCCAAATCTAAAGTGACCACAAAGTGTTGCTACTCTTGTGGAGAAGAAGGTCATATCTCTAGTAACTGCCCCAAGAAGAGAGAAAGATTTCCCACCTTTGTGGTTAAATATGAAGAGCATGAACTAGAAGAACTCCTAGCTTTGGAGAGACCCAAGAAGAAGAAGAAATGCCCCAACCCTAGCAAGAAGGATATTACCCAAGAGCAATGTTACACTTTCAAAGAGATGGGACACTATGCCAATGAATGCCCAGAAAAGAAGAAGAACCAAGGAAACAAACAAGAGGCAATGATACCCAAAGAAAAGAAGGATAATAGCCAAGTGATGTGTTTCAAATGCAAAGAGCTAGGCCATTATGCAAACAAGTGCCCAGAGAAGATACATCAAGATCCCAAGCAAGCCAAGATGTAATCTAGTTGGAAAATTTTTAAGGGTGGTGGTACCCTAGTTGCTTTGAGCCAACTTGTAACCTCTATCCTTCCCAAATCTCGGGACGAGATTTCTTTTAAGGGTGGTAGCCTGTCACATCCCAAGATTTTCCAAATCTTGTAATGTGAAAAAAAATAAACAAAATAAATAATTGTTGAAATTTAGGGTGAAAAGAAACTTTTGTTTCTAAATGGAAACTTAAAATCCCATCTTGAACAAACTTTGATTAAATTTTGAATCCAACAAAATCCAAATTAAGTGAAATGCATTCCTCAATGAATGTATCTTGAAATTTAAACACTTGGAAAAGTTAAACCAAAACCCTAAACCCTAATGGAATAAATCATTTCCAAGATCTCTCTAAGACATTGGATTTGTTCCATATAAAAATTTGTCAACAAACATTAGTAAATAATCAAGAATGACAAATAGAAACATTATAAAACCATATGAATTGGTTTCACCTAAATTGGATCCATGGATAAAGTCTTATGAATTTAATAAGATAAGGGAATTGAATTTCCAAAGCTAATAAGCACCTATCTAAAAACCCATACCAAATGGTGAGCAATTAATCTTAAAGATATTTAAGAGGATAAATAAATATTAAATAAAATTATACAAATTGGAATCACCAAGTTTGGATCTATAAATAAAAAGATATGGATTTTATAAGATAAAGATAGAAATATTAAATGAGGAATATTTAAAGTCCAAATTAACTCTTGACCTAATCCATAAGAAAATGGAATGAATATAATCCAAATCCAAATAAAATAATGGATAAAGAGTTTTCAAATTAATTGAAAGGGCATTAACCAAATCCTATTCTATTTGAATAAAGATAAAATCCCTATTAGAAATGATTAATTAAATCATGGGAAAATAATATTTGGAATTTACCCAATTGGAATAAAAGTTATTTAATTAACTCAAATGAGATCAAAGAAATCTTCTAAATAAAAATTATGGATTTAAAACCATATTTGATTTCATTGGAATAAAGACAAGTACCCAAATTAAAATGATTAATAAATCATATTAAAAATATCCCAAATAATTCAAGGTGAATTATTTGACACCCTAATAAATAATTAAAACCTACTGAAAAGATTTGGAAAGATTTAGAATTCAAATGGAGTTTGAAAACATTATTAAATCTTATTTGAATAAATGCAAGGGCCTATTTTAAATAATTAAAAGACCCTAAAAAGAATAAAACAATTATTCTAAATTGACTTCAGAATATGTTAATAAACAGAATTTGAATACACACAAAGTTGGGTTGAAGTTTGAATTGAAATGGTTGTTTGAATTGATTAATCAAAATCAAAATAGATAAATAGAAAAAGAAAAGGGAAAAACAATCAGTACAAAAAAAATGAAAGAGGCCAGCCCAACCTAACCTAGCCCAGTCCAGGCCCAGCTAGCCCATTTACTTCCTCCCCGCAGGAAAACGATTCGCACCAGAGTTTTAACTCGCAGAGCCTATGACTGCCTGGACCCACTCCTCCTCTCTCTCTCGCTGACGCCAGGCCCCACAGCCAAGTCATCGTCGTATTCACCTCGCGATGAACTCGCCTGACTGTTTCTTCCGCGTTTAATCCGATTCAATACGAGTTATTTGGCTATTTAATCTCCCCCATGACCACGCCCTGCTAAACACCTCCCTCCCCTCTCCATTTCCCCCCCAGACGCCAAACCTCTAGAGCCCCCAATCAGCCCTGATTTCCGCTTAGACCACCGCTGCCTCCGACGAGCTCCGACGACGATTACAGCGACTCCTCGTCGTCCCTCGCCTCCTCGACCACACTAGCATGCTCCCCATTAGCTGGAGCCTCTCTCTGCACCCTAGTCTTGCCCGCGCTTGACCCAGAGCGTTGGCAACCACCTCGACTGAGCGCCGCCACGGTTTGCCTCTACTCCGGCGAGTACCCCAGGTAGCATCTGACCACCCCCTTTCCTCTCGTTGATGCACACATGATCTCCGACCCCGTACGCATCTAACGCAACTGTTATTTTTCCTTCCTGTGGCCTGTAGTCTCGCCAACTACGACAACCAGCGCGTGCCCGACGCCGTGCAGACTCCGACGAGCAATCGTCGACGTCTCTATGCTCCCCTTGGCCAACCAAAGCAGCAACATGAATCAGTACTTCACGGCGATTCTGGTGAGCATCCTCACACCTCCCCGCGCGACCTAGTTCGCCGGCAAGCCTGCAGCCCGAGCGCGCCGCCGCCAGTCGCCACCGCCAGCGCCGCTCGCTTTAGGTCAAACGCGTAGCAATCGTTGGATCTAGATCGCGTGGATAGGAATAGATGACTTAAATGAAAGGGTATGAGCGATCTGTGCCGTGCGATTAAGTTAGATCCTGTGGCCAGAGCTGATCTATCCACGCGAACCGTTTTTGTCCAATGAAAAACAACCACGTGGCCAGCCTTTTGTTTTAAAAACAGAAACTATTCTATTAGATACTCAAACTTGCAAAATTCATAACTTTCAAACCACAGGACCAAATTTTGCAAACTTTATATCAATAGAATCAGCAAGACAAACCCTATCCAACCATGTGCTTTGTTTAGTAAATTGCTTCTGAAAAAATGGTTGTTTTTGCAGAAACTTGTGTAGGCATATTTTGAGTATAAAATTCTTTCTGAAATTATTTTGGTGATAAAATCTTTGGCAAATGGATGGTTTTGAACCTACTGACCTTAGAAACCAACTCATGGATTTGAAAATGTATTTGGTGAAGCAAAATAATAAATCTTTGATTTAAAGCATTTCTAGTCAAATAAAAATGTTGTTTATATGTTAAAAATGCTTTTTGGAGAAAACCTTTGGGAAATGTTTTGATTTAAACTCTCTGACCCTAAACACAAAGTTTTATGATTTGAAAACATATTTGGTGAACCGTATAAAGATTGTTGCTTTGCTAAAAGCATTTTCAACCACATAAAATAATGCTTTGGTTTAAAATTGGTTTATAGTAAAATCTTTTGCAAATGGTTCTTCCACTTTTATAAAATGGCCAATAGGTGTTTTAGAATGTTTATAACCTATTAGAAACCACTTTTCCAAATAAAACAATCTTTTGCATGCTTGCATGCATTGCTTTATTTCTATTATTTTGTGTATTGTTTGCTTGAATGGTAGATTGAAATTGTGCCTTGCTTGATTGAATTGTAGTGGTTTGAAGAGTGTAAATATTGCAAAGACAAGGAGCGAACTTATATGCTCTACCAAAAAGGAGAGTGATGCTCCATACTTTATTCCCATTATTTTCACTATGCATTAGTGATATTTCCAAGTAGGACTTGCATGGAATTTTTGCTAAGTATAAACTATGCCATGGGAAAACCTAGTAGATGAAACCTTAGTAGAAATTTCCTAAGTTAAGATTCCTACTACTATCATGCTTAGCTTAGCTAGTAGAAAACAAGGGTGGATTATATTCATGCTATGGAATATTTTTAAGTCAAGGACTTGTGTTTTGTTTAATAAAACAACTAAGTGAATGAATCACCTGGGTGGAATGGAAGGAATGGTTTGTGTTGAGTGGTTATACAAGGCCCAGTTCTATGGTTTACCTTGTGTATCTCACTTGTGGAATGCCACCCAAGAACAAAGAGATCTGAGATGTCAAATGTTGAGAAGCTTCAAGTGCAGCCACTTGGCATTATGGGCTCTGCCTGGATCATATAGGTTGCAATAACTTAGCCAAATGGACAGTTGGTGGTAGGGGTTTGATAGGTTGGAACGCGTCCATTCTGGTCTAAGGGAAGGCTTCTGAAAGATCTTGTCTTGGTGAAACCAAGTCTTGTGGGGAAAGTGCACCACCTCTGCAGAGTGTAAAATCTAAGTACTTAGCCATGTCCCTGGTAAAGGACAATTTGAGCATCAAGACATGGAAGCTATCAAGAATCTCCTCATCCCAATTTCTAAGTTATAAACTTGTGGTTGAACAAGGGTTGAAGGATCACCAATTTCTATTGGGAGACGTCTTGGGTGATTTTGTCAAGCAAAAACTTAGTGTTTTCAAAAGATAAGGAAAATCTATTTTGAGCAAAGCAAGCCTAAGCTCCACTTAGAAAAATGCATATAGATGATAGACTCCACTATACTACCATAGTATCACTTGCCAATACAAACCAAATGTATTGACCCTTGTGGCTGTAACTTATTATGTTGCAGGTTTGTTTGATGTTAGTGAAGTGTGTTGATCAGGATTACAAGTCTACAACCAACATGTTTGCATGTGTCACTTTGAAGATGAAGGACCCCATGCTATAGTTATTTCTGCTGCATTTAAAGAGATAGCCAAATGAGCTATGTAAGATGTAACGAATTATTTTATTCATGGTTATAAAATTGCATTATGACCTTTGTTTCTTGATATTACTTCTTAACTATGGATGCTAGCTATTGATCCAGGGACTAGCATTGTAAACACAAGGATCTCTACCTTATCAAAGGATGGGACCTCTACAGCCATCAAGTTCGTGAGGGCTTTAATCACTAAGTTTTCACATAACAAAATAGTTTTTAATTAGAAGATAGTTGAAAACAAGAATATATGTGGAATGGTGCAACACACCATGCATAGGAGTTTATAGTGGACACTTTGGAATAACTTGGTTTCTTTGGAGTTGGAGGCATGAGTAGAACTTACTCATACAAGTGGAGGCTAGCAAAAGACTAGGAGCAACCAACTAAGAGAGCATAATGGCCATAATCATGTAGTGCAACAAAGCATACTAATAAAAGCAAAGAGTGGTACTACAAGTCAAGGACTAAATGATCATAGAGGCTAATGGTGACTTGTCATAGTCATAACATGGTGTGAGCATGTGCCAAGTCAACCCAAGCAAAGCATCAAAGGAGAATACCACAATACTATGCTTTTGCATGCTAAAACAACGCATAATTTCTTCAAGGAACACTAAGCAATCTCAATTGTCTGGAACAAGACATTCTACAGAAATAATCACTAAGCATATGATCAAAACAACACCTAGCATGTCATGCTAAAGTCTAAGTCATAGTCAATGCAAGCTCCTCTTGCACTTCAAGCAAGAACTTACTACTCCTTTCCAACACCAAGCAACCTATTTGCAAAACAACACAGCGAGAACGGGGGTCCAAACTAGTTTATTCAAGCAAACTAAACAACCTAAGAAAAGCAAATGAAAACTAAGACGCTCCAAGAACAACACAACTGTGCATGAAACAATAAAAACGAGGTGTCTAGACTGACCTGAGCTTTTTATTGATGAAGAAGGGGATGGCTTGGGCATCCCCAAGCTTTGACGCTTGTACCTCTTGGATATTTCTTGGGGTGACACCATGGTGACATCCCCATGCTTGAGCTTTTGTCCATTCTTCATCTCATTGCATCATTCTCTCTTTACACCTGAAATTTTTCCTTCATACAAAACTTCACACAATCTTCATTAACAACATTAGTGTATTCAAAAGATATTAGACCTCTAGCAAAGCTTTGGAACAGCAAGGCTTTTCACTAAAAACACAAGCTATTGTAGTAACTCCTTCAAAAAGCTCAATTCACCTAAAGGGAACTCAAAAAGGAATCAATAAGAAGCAAATGCAAATAATGGCAGAAATCTGTCAAAACAGACCAGCAGGTAGAAACCTATTTTTTTGAACATCTTATGTTACTCAAATCAAAAAGTGTTGAACTAAATAAAGTTAACTAACATACTGGAGGATTTATTCGTAAAATTTGAGCTCCATCTGAGTTACAGAGACTCCTCACGAATATTTTTGGTGGAGGATAGAAATCTGTTTCGGGACAGAAACTCCCCAAATCTTACTTCCCTCTCTTTAGAGGTCATTCTTGGCACAAAAAGCAAACAAAAAGGATAAGGAGAGGTCATTACTAAAGTAATAACTTCCAAGACTCAAGGAAACTCTTGGGTTATCTCCCAACAAGTACTTTTCTTTTACGCCTTTATGTTAGGCACAAGAAGCAAGAAGAATCAAGTATTTTCAAATGAAGACGCATTAACATCCATACTTGCAAAGTATTCAACTATGAAAGGTATCTCATCCAAATGGGTTTTGGAGGATCCCTTATCATCTCTCTTTGGTCTACTACTTTCATCAAAAATATTTTCAGGAGCAATCCAATCAAAATTCTTTACAAAGGCTTCATGCATTCCAACAAGCTTAAAGGGTATGGGTATCTTAAATTCTTCTCTAGACTTAGTTTTATCAGAAATACCCACAACATATACACTTGATCCTAGCATATTGAAACGCTCAAAGACCTTTTTGGCCTCCCTAGCAACATCATGAAATTCTTTTGATAAGGTTTCAAGGATGAATTCTCTCTTTTTAGCATTCTTTTCTTATTTTAGTTTTAGGAACAAGAATTGTATGAAGGGGTTAAGGCTAACAAACCTAGCCTCCAAAATATGAACTAAAGAAGCTGCACAATCACACAGGTGTTGCAAGCAACGCGGAGACCTACACAACACAAAATCAATACTTTGCCCCAACGAATCAGTGAGGTTGTCAAGCTCACTGGTTTGCTGTAACAAAGGATTAAATGTATGGTGTGGAAGGTAATGGTTTGCACCAAGTAAACAAGTAACAATGGAAGATGTATCAATGGTAAAGATTGGACCGGGGTCCATAGTTCACTAGAGGTGCTCTCTAGTACGCTCAATTTGCATTAGCTTTCTATATCATAATTTACCTCTATTCATTGATGTTTGTCTTATTATGAGGTATTACTTATGGCTTTTTCATCTGTTTATGCATGTTGGATGATTCCTAGAGGATGGAGTGCCGGAGTCTGGATTCTGATGGAAAAGAAGGCGTTTCGGTGCAATTTCGCGAAGATCAGAAAATACCAGAAAAATATGGAAACATATTATTTTACCAGAAGAATGAGGGAGCGAGAAGGAGGGACGGAGAAGGGCCTCAGGGGGCCCACACCCCCTAGGCACGGGCCCACATGACCCCGCGCCTAGGGCAGGTGTGCCCCACCTGCCCGGCCTCCGACTCCGCCCCTTCACCTATATCTTCCCTACGGAACCCTAATACCGAGGGAGCGACCACAGATAGACTTCTGCCGCCTCTGGGAGGTGGAAAACGCCGAGAGAGAAAGATCTCTCAGGCAGATAGATTTCTGCCGGGGGAATTCCTTCTCGGAGAGGGGAGACCATCGCTATCAACATCGTCATCAAGCTAGGCTTCATCAGGATCATCATCATCATCCACACCATCATATCCTCCAGCACCATCATCACCACTCCGTCCCGCTGTACAATTTTGTTGGATATTGCTTAGTTCATTAGGGAAACTTTCCCGGTGTTAATTACTATTGTAGTTGATGCTTGTGAGTGGAACCATTGGATTATTATTTATGTTCAGATTGTTATCCATTATCATATCATCTTTGATCTTGATCCATATGATGTCTTGTGAGTAGTTCGTTTAGTTCTTGAGGACATGGGAGAAGTCATGTTGTTAGTAGTGAATCTGTGATGAGTTATTATTCAATGGTTTAGTATTTAAGTTGTGGTGCTATTCTTCTAGTGGTGTCATGTGAACGTCGACTACATGACACTTCACCATTTATGGTCCTAGGGGAATGCATTGTGTATTTGTCTACTAATCGCGGGGTTGCCGGAGTGACAGAAACCTGAACCCCCGTTAGGACACCTTTGCACAAGGGAGTGTAGGATCTCAGAGTTTAAGGCTGTGGTTAAATTTATATCTTAATTACTTTCCTGTAGTTACAGATGTTTTTAGGGGGTTTAATCACAATTATGTATTAGTCCTAGGAAGGGCAGTATGTTAGCACAGGTTCACCCACACAACACTTACAAACACCAAAGAAGAGTACTTAGCTATTTGCAGCGAAAGCACTTGACAGAATTCGCATGTGTCCTCGAGAACGTTTGGTCCTTATAAGTATTTCCACCGGCTTGTCCTTTGCCAAGAAAGGATTGGGCCACTTGCTCCATTTGTTCGTTACTTCTATTACTTGCTCTTTGTTTTGTTGCTTTGTCAGAAAACCACTAAAATTCTGTTTGCTAAGTATTCACAGGGATTTCCTGCTCCATACCACTGTTCAGCACCTTCTGCTCCTCGTTGGGATCGACACTCCTATTTATAGAAAGTACTATGATACACCCCATATACTTGTGGGTCATCAAGACTATTTTCTGGCGCCATTGCCGGGGAGTGAAGCGCTATTGAAGAGTGGAACTAGTAAAGGAAACTTTTACTATGAGTATTGCTTTTGTTACTACTTGTTACTTTGTTTCCAATATGGATAACCCACTTGGTTTTCTGTTTGGGAAAACTACTACCGCTGGTAGGGTAGTAGATGAACCACCACCTATTGAGATAGATCCTTTTAAGATACCTGCGAGTATTGTTAATCATGTCATGGATAATTATTATTTTGGGATGGAACTGTCCATCCTGGTGATCACTTGCTTTATATACATGAATTATGCGGCTTGTTTAAGTGTGCAGGTATCACAACTGAATAGGTGAATAAGAAGTTACTCTCCATATCCTTGAAAGGGAGAGCTAAGGCATGGTATAAGCTGCTAAAGAATGGACAATCCATGGAATGGGAGGAGATGGCATCTCTCTTTTACTCTAAATTTTATCCTCCCAGTGAAATCCAAAAGGATAGAAGTCTTATATATAATTTTTGGCCTCTTGATGGAGAAAGTACAGCTCAAGCTTGGGGGAGATTGAAGCTGCTAATGCTCAAATGTCCTATTCATGAACTCCCTAACAATATTATTCTCAATAACTTTTACGCTAGGCTTTCTCTTCAGGATAAAGGTTTACTAGATGCTTCGTGTGCTGGATCATTCACAAGTATGAAGGAAGAAGCTAAATGGGATCTCCTAGACCGTATTCAAGATAATACCGAAGCTTGGGAGAATGACAAAGGAAGAAAGTTAGGTATAAACTATGATTATGAGTGCATTAAATCTTTTATGGGAACTAATAACTTCCGTGATATTAGCAATAAGTTTGGCCTTGATCCTCAAGTTCTTGCGGAATGTTTTAATGCTTTTGCCTCTTATATTGAGATTCCCAAGAAAGGGTGGGACAAGTACCATGCTCCTTATAAAGACGTTGTTACCCACGTTCCTGCTAGTGTAGAGGTTTGTATTGTTGATCCTATTTTTCCTGAACCTTATGTTGAGAAGATCCCTTTTCCCTCCAAGGTAAGGGAACACTCTATTTTGGCTAATGTGGTTAGCAAAAGTGCAAAGAAGACTGTAGGTTCCAGTGAGCTGATTGATATCGAGCCTGTAGTAGCTATTGTGAAAGATCTTGTTACTAGAAATATAGAGGATGAGTATATTGTCTTCTATGAAGATGCTTCTAATATTATCTCTCATCCTAGTAAGGCTAGAAAATCTAGTGTTCATGTGCTCTCTGTTAAAATTGGTGATCATTGCTACTATGGTTTATGAGATATTGGTGCTAGTTCTAGTGCTATTCCTTATGAGCTTTACAGGGAAATTATGCATGAGATTGGTACTTGTGAACTTGAAGACATTGATGTGGTTATTCACCTTGCCAGTAGAGAGCAAGATTGCCCCATTAGTATTGTAAGGGATGTGGAGGTCCTTTGTGGTAAGGTTAAATATCCTGCTGATTTTCTAGTACTTGGTAAAGAAGCTAGTAAAACCTATGCTATCATCTTTGGTAGACCCTTCCTTAATACTTGTGGGGATATCATAGATTGTAGGAAGGAAAAAGTTTTGACTAAGTTTGATGGAGAATCTTATGAGTTTAATTTTTCTAAATTTGCCAAAACCCCTTATGAAAATGAATTACGTGATGAGGATTTCAAGGTTGAACAATTGTCTTCTATTTCTCTAGGTCCTAATAATGCTTTGCAGCAGTTCATGGAAGATCATGAAAGTGTTGCCTTTATGAAGGAAAGAGATGAGATTGATAGGTTTTCCTTCGTCAGCCTGATTTGCTTAAGCATAATTTACCTGTGGAAGATTTGGGTACCACACTACCACCCAAAGGGGATCCTGTTTTCGAATTAAAACCTTTACCTGATGATCTTAAATATGTTTATCTTGATGATAAGAAGATATATCCTGTTATTATTAGTTTTAAACTTTCAGGGAAGGAAGAAGAAAGGCTATTGGAGGTATTGAAGAAGCACCGAGGAGCTATGGGTTATACTATTGATGATTTAAAAGGAATTTCTCCCACTATATGTCAGCATGCTATTAATATTGAGCCTGATGCAAAACCAGTCGTTGAGCACCAGCGCAATTTAAATCCTAAAATGAAGGAAGTGGTAAGAAATGAGGTATTAAAACTCCTTGATGGTGGTATTATTTATCCTATTGCTGATAGTCAATGGGTTAGCCCTGTTCATTGTGTTCCCAAGAAAGGAGGAATTACTGTTGTGCCTAATGAGGATAATGAACTTATACCCCAGAGAGTAGTAGTTGGGCATAGAATGTGCATTGATTTTAGAAAGATTAATAAAGTTACTAAGAAAGATCATTATCCTTTGCCCTTTATTGATAAAATGCTTGAGAGGCTATCCAAAAAGACTCACTTTTGCTTTCTTGATGGTTATTCTGGGTTTTCTCAAATCGCTGTGAAAGCACAGGACCATGAGAAAACCACTTTCACTTGTCCCTATGGTACTTATGCTTATAGGCGAATGCCTTTTAGTTTATGTAATGCTCCTGCTACCTTTTAGAGATGTATGTCTGCTATCTTTCATGGTTTTTGTGAAGAAATTGTGGAGGTTTTCATGGATGATTTTTCGTCTCTGGAACTTCTTTTGATAACTGTTTGCACAACCTTGATAAAGTTTTGCAGATATGTGAAGAAACAAACCTTGTTCTTAACTAGGAGAAATGTCATTTCATGGTTAATGAAGGAAATGTTCTTGTAGAGGTCCCAACCTTTAATAAGGTAGAAATACCTGTGTTTACAATGCTAGTCCCTAGATCAATAGCTAGCATCCACAATTAAGATGTAATATCAAGAAACAAAGGTCATATTACAACTTTATAACCAGGAATAAAATAATTCATTACATCTTACATAGCTCATGTGGCTATCTCATTACAATGCAGCAGAAATAACTATAGCATGGGGTCCTTCATCTTCAAAGTGCCACAGGCAATCATGTTGGTTGTAGACTTGTAATCCTAATCAACACATCTCACTAACATCAAACAAACCTGCAACATAATAAGTTACAGCCACAAGGGTCAATACATTTTGAATTGTATTGGCAAGTTATACTATGGTAGTATAGTGGAGTCTATCATCTATATGCATTTGGCTAAGTTTAGCTTAGGCTTGCTTTGCTCCAAATAGATTTTCCCTTATCTTTTGAAAACACTAAGTTTTTGTCTGTCAAAAATCACCCAAGGCATCTCCCAATAGAAATTGGTGATCCTTTAACCCTTGTTCAACCACAAGATTTTAACTTCGAAATTTGGATGAGGAGATTCTTGATAGCTTCCATGTCTTGATGCTCAAATTTTTCCTTTGCCAGGGACATGGCTAAGTACTTAGATTTTACACTCTACAGAGGTCGTGCACTTTCCCCACAAGACTTGGTTTCACCAAGACAAGATCTTTCAGAAGCCTTCCCTTAGACCGGAATGGACGCGTTCCAACCTATCATCCCCTACCACCAACTGTCCATTTGGCTAAGTTATTGCAACCTATATGATCCAGGTAGATCCCATAATGCCAAGTGGCTGCACTTGAAGCTTCTCAACATTTGACATCTCAAATCTCTTTGTTCCTGGGTGGCCATCCACAAGTGAGATACACAAGTTAAACCATAAAAATGGGCCTTGTATAACCTCTCAACACAAACCATTCTTTCCATTCCACCCAGGTGATTCATTCACTTAGTTGTTTTATTAAACAAAACATAAGTCCTTGACTTACAAATATTCCATAGCATGAATATAGTCCACCCTTGTTTTCTACTAGCTAAGCTAAGCATGATACTAGTAGGAATCTTAACTTAGGAAAATTCTACTAAGGTTTCATCTACTAGGATTTCCCATGGCATAGTTTATACTTAGCAAAAATTCCATGCAAGTCCTACTTAGAAATGTCACTAATGCATAGTGAAAATAATGGGACAAAAGTATGAAGCATCACTTGCCTTTCTGGTAGAGTATCTAAGTTCAGTCCTTGATCTTGCAATGATCACACTCTTCAAATTCCACTACAATTCAATCAAGCAAGCAAATATTCAATCTACCATTCAAGCAATCATCACATAAAATAATAGAAACAAAGCAATGCATGCAAGCATGCCAAAGATTGTTTTATTTACAAAAGTGGTTTCTAATGGGTTATAAACATTTGAAAACACCTATTGGTCATTTTATATAAGTGGCAAAACCATTTGCAAAAGATTTTACCTATAAACCATTTTTTAAAACCAAATCAATATTTTATGTGGTTGAAAATGCCTTTAGCAAAGTAATAATCTTTATAGGGTTCCCAAAATATATTTTTAAATCATAAAACTTTGTCTTTGGGGTCAGAGAGTTTAAATCAAAACATTTCCCAAAGGTTTTTCTCCAAAAAGCATTTTTAACACATAAACAATATTTTTATTTGACTAGAAATGTACTAAATCAAAGATTTATTCTTTTGCTTCACAAAATATGTTTTTGAATCCACAAGTTGGTTTATATGGTCAGTATATTCAAAACAAACCATTTACCAAAGATTTTATCACAAAAATAATTTTAGAAAGAATTTTATATTCAAATTATGCCTACACAAGTTTCCGCAAAAACAACCATTTTACCAGAAGCAATTCACTAAACAAAGTGCATGGTTGGAAAGTACTTGTCTTGCTGATTCCATTGATATAAAATTTGCAAAATTTGGACGTGTGAATCAAAAATTATGCAATTTACAAGTTTGATCATCTAATAGATTAGTTTCTGGTTTTTATTAAAACAGACTGGCCACGTGGTGAGTTCTGATTCGTCCATACCGTTTCGCTCGGATCGGCTGCTGTGAAGCATTGGATCAAAATGGATCGAGCGGCACAGGATCAAACTTACCTCTTCGAGTTATGATCAATCACATCCAGTGGATCAAGATCCAACGGCCTAAAGCAACTAACCCTAAACGGGCGGCGCTAGCGGCGGCAACAGACGGCGGCGCGCTCAGACGAGGGTGGCGCTAGTGACGTAGGAAGCAAAAGAGACAGGGGAGGGGCTCACCGAGATCGCCGTGCTTCGCTGATGCTCAACGTGTCCTTGTCTGTTGAAGGGGCGCTCGAGGTCAACCGGAATCTCTCGCCGGAGTTCGGGAACCATCGGGTGCTCTCTGTTGGAGATGGTGGCGAGGCTATGGTGCTTGCTAGGGAAAAAGATAGGTGATGTTAGATTTGTAGGGTCGTGGCGAGTATGTGCATGTGAAAGAGAGGGAGAGGAGAGGTCAGAAGATACCAGGAAAGGTCGTCGGAGTAAATGGCAGACAATGGCGCGTTCAGTCAAAGTAGTTGCCGACGATAGGGGCACGCGCGGAAGGGTGGTTGGTGCTGGGAGATGCGTAGGGAGATGGGGAGCAGGCAGGTGGAGTCCAGGGGCAACGGTGAGGTTTGGTGTCTCCGGAATTCGTCGTTTGAGCTCGTCGGAGCAGAGATGTTGTCGCAAGCAATACGGGAAGCCTAGGGGCTCTGGTGGTGTGAGGACTAGGGAAAAGGGAGAGGGAAGGTGGGCGTTTATGAGAGCGAGGTCACGAGGCAGAATTAGTGCGGCGTTTAAGCGAATTCAAGTCGAGGAATCAACGCAGGAACATCAGCGAGAAAAAGGGGAGGAACTGGTCGTGCGAAGACGACGATGATGTGGCGTGGGGTCGGTGCGTCAGCGAGAGAGAGAGAGAAAGAGTTGGGTCCATCTGTCGGCGACTGCGCGGGTCAAGTTTCTGGGGTGAAACGTTTTTCTCGTGGGAGAGAGGGAGTGGGCTAAGTGGGCTTAGTGGGCTGGGTTAGCTGGGCTGGCTGCTTTGTTTCATTTTTTTTGTACTGACTGTTTTTCCCTTTTCTTTTTCTATTTATCTATTTTGATTTTGTTTAATCCATTCAAACAACCATTTGAATTCAAACTTCAACCAAACTTTGTGTATATTCAAATACTGATTAATAATTCATTCTGAAGTCAATTTTAGAATAATATATTTATTCTTTTTAGGGTCTTTTATTTATTTTACAAATGGACATTTGTCTTTATTTCAAATAGATTTTAATGTGTTTTAAAAATTTATTTGAAATCCATATTTTTACCAAACCTATTCAGTAGGTTTTATTTATTTATTAGGGTGTCAAATAATTCACTTTGAATTGTTTGGAATATTTATTTATCCATATGACTTATTAATCATTTAAATTGGGTATTTATCTTTATTTCAATGGAATTAAATATGGTTTTAATTCCATAAATTTTTATTTGGAAGATTTCTTTGTTCTCATTTAAGTTAATTAAATATCTTTTATACCACTTGGTTATAAACCAAATATTATTTTCCCATGATTTATTTAATCATTCTTATTAGAGATTTGTCTTTATTCAAATAGAATTTGGTTAATGCCATTTTATTTTATTTGGAAAATTTCTTATCCTTTTATTTATTTGAATTTGGATTATATTCATTCCATTTGCTTATGGATTATGCCAAGATTTAATTTGGTCTTTAAATATTCCTCATTTAATATTTCTTTCTTTATCTTATAAAATTTATATCTTTTTATATAAAGACCCAAACTTTGTGATTCCAATTGGTAAAATCTTATTTAATATTTGTTTGTACTTTTAAATCTCTTTAGGATTATTTGCTCACCATTTGGTATGGAATTTTAGATAGGTGCTTTATTAGCTTTGGAAATTCAATTTCCTTATCTTATTAAATTCATAAGATTTTATCTATGGCTCCAATTTAAGTGAAACCAATTCATATGGTTTTATAATATTTCTATTTGTTATTCTTGATCATTTTGAAATGTTTGTTGACAATTTTTATATAGATCAAATCCATAGGCTTAGAGATAACTTGGAAATGTTTTTCTTCCATTAGGGTATTTAGGGTTTGGGTTTATTTCCAAGTGTTTAAATTTCCAGATGCATTTATGAAGATTGCATTCCACTTGATTTAAATTTAGTTGGATTCAAACATTACTCAAGTTTGTTCAAGATGGGATTTTAAGTTTCCACTTAGAAACAAAAGTTTCTTTTCAACCTAAATTTCAACAATTATTTATTTTGTTTATTTATTTTTCACATTTCAAAATTTGGAAAATTTTGGGATGTGACAGTTCTTGGACATAAGATCTCTGAAAGAGGTATTGAAGTTGCCAGAGCCAAAATTGAAGCAATTGAGAAGATTCCTTGTCCTAGGGATATCAAAGGTATTCGTAGTATCCTTGGTCATGATGGCTTCTATAGGAGATTTATTAAAGATTTCTCCAAAATTTCAAAGCCCCTTACTAATCTTCTTCAAAAAGATGTACCTTTTGTTTTTGATGATGATTGTAAGGAAGCTTTTGAAACTTTGAAGAAATCTTTAACAACTACTCCTATAGTCCAACCACCTGATTGGAGTTTACCTTTTGAAATCATGTGTGATGCTAGTGACTTTGCTGTGGGTGCTGTCCTTGGACAACATGTTGACAAGAAGCTGAATGTTATTCATTATGCTAGCAAGACTCTAGATGATGCTCAAAAGAATTATGCTACTACTGAAAAAGAGTTCTTGGCTGTAATCTTTGCCTATGATAAGTTTAGACCTTATATTGTTGATTCTAAGGTTACTATTCATACTGACCATGCAGCTATTAAGTACCTTATGATAAAGAAGGACGCTAACCCTAGGATTATAAGGTGGGTGCTGCTTTTGCAAGAGTTTGATCTACATATTGTGGATAGGAAAGGTGCTAATAATCCTGTTGCTGATAATTTATCTCGTTTGGAAAACATTTCTTTTGACCCTTTGCCTGTTAATGATAATTTTCCAAATGAGCAGTTAGCTGCAATAAGGGTAAGTCCACATGAGAATCCTTGGTATGCTGTTATGCTAACTTTATTGTTTCCAAGTATTTGCCTCCAACCTTTACAACCCAGCAAAGAAGGAAATTCTTCTATGATCTAAGGCATTACTTTTGTGATGACCCACACCTATATAAGAAAGGAGTAGATGGCATTATGAGAAGATGTGTTCCAGAATTTGAACAACAAGAGATATTGAGAAAATGTCATGGCAGTGCTTATGGAGGACATCATGCTAGAGATAGGACTTCACAGAAGGTTTTACAATCTGGATTTTATTGGCCTACTCTTTTTAAAGATGCAAGGAAGTTTATCTTATCCTGTGATGAATTCCAACGAGTAGGTAACATCTCTAGACACAATGAAATTCCTATGAATTATTCTCTTGTTATTGAACCTTTTGGTTGTTGGGGATTCGACTTTATGGGGCCTTTTCCTCTTTCAAAAGGGTATACGCATATTCTTGTTGCTATTGATTATGTTACAAAGTCGGTAGAAGACATACCTACGAGCAGTGCTGATGGTAAGACCTCTTTGACAATGCTCAAAGATGTCATTTTTTCCTAGGTTAGGTGTACCCAGATATCTCATGACTGATGGAGGCTCCCATTTTATTCATGGGGTTTTTAGAAAAATTCTCGCTAAGTATGATGTAAACCACATAATAGATTCATCTTATCACCCCCAAACTAGTGGGCAAGTAGAACTTTCAAATAGGTAAATCAAATCTATCTTGCAGAAGACTGTCAATAGATCTAGAAAAAATTGGGCTAAAAAGTTGAATGACGCTTTGTGGGCTTATAGAACTGTTTATAAAAATCCTATGGGGATGTCTCCTTACAAAATGGTCTATGGGAAAGCTTGTCACTTGCCTTTAGAATTAGAACACAAAGCTTATTAGGCAGTGAAAGAGTTGAATAGAGATTTTAGACTTGATGGTGAGAAAAGACTGCTCGATTTAAGTAATCTAGATGATTGGAGAGGGGAAGCTTACAAAAATGCTAGGCTCTTTAAGGAAAAATTAAAAAGATGGCATGATAGGAGAATTCTCAAAAGTGAGTTCCATGTTGGTGAGAAAGTTCTTTTGTATAGGTCTCGTCTCAGAGTTTTTGCAGGGAAACTACTCTCCAAATGGGAAGGACCTTTTGTTATCAAGGAAGTGTACCGTTCAGGTGCCATCAAAATCTCTTCTCTGAAGGATGACACAACAAAGGTGGTTAATGGTCAAAGAGTAAAACATTATATTTATGGAGATTCCTACAATAAAGTGGATGTCATTCAAATGGTGACTCCAGAAGAATTTATCAAGAACCAAACACCAGAAACTGCAGAGTTCGTCTTCAAATAGGTAAAGAGTGGTGAAAACAGAAGGTTTGTGAATCGCTGATCTTTTTATATTTTTGATGTTTTTAATACATAAGGGAAGTTACAAGATGAAACAGAAGAGGAAACGGAGTCCGAGGTGGACAAACCCACCCCAGGCGCGGGCCCATCCTGGCCGCGCCTGAGGGGGTGTTCCACCCCCAGACTCCGTCTCCGCTTCGTTTCCATGTCAAAACCTTCCTTATGTATTGATTCTTTGTAATATATAACCCTCGGATCCCCCGAGGTTCATGCATCATGTTCTCGTCGTGTTTTCGTTTCAATCTGTTTCTATCAGGAAATCTTCTCAAGTTAAGAGCACCATGGCCTCCACCAATGACAAAGGCAATAAGCTCATGGAGATAGAGTTGGAAGAACACCACCACAGAAGGAGTGAATCGTCGTCAGGTTTGGCATCCCCTTGGCTTGTTCCAAGCTTGGGGGAGTGCTGCGGTATCACCACCATTATCTTTCATATTTTACCTTTTTAGTGGATTCATATCTGTGGTAGAGAGATTATCTTATAGTTTGGTTTCATGTGGAAGTATCTCTCCTTTAGTTGATTATCTTTGTATCCCTTGGTGTGAGTGCCTTTATTGGAATATTAATGAGAAGTCTCATCTTTTAATTTTTGCACTTCTTATTTTAGTTTGCAATCTCTATTATATGATGGAGCTTGTTGATTAGTATTGGCACCACTTTGGGATCATCAAGTGGATCTAAATTGGTTTTGGAAAATCGAGTTCTGGTCAGTAGCATTACTATGAAAGAGAAAAAGAAAGAAAAAGCTTACAGGTATTTTGTATCATTTTTTTGTTTCTTGTTGGCTCATAAGCTTAGTATTCTTTATTTAAGATTCTTTTGTGTCTTCGAGGAAGATTGCATGTTTGGCTTTATGACTTGTATGTTTGCTTGTTTCTTTCAACTCTCTTGCTTGCTACCTAGCCTTGCTAGCCAAAAAACTGTTTTGAGAAGGCATACTTCTCATGTTTCCAAATCTCTTTGAACCAACACCTGTGCCACTTGTGTCCACCATATCTACCTAATAGCTATAGATATTCCTAGTAAATTCTCAAGCTTCATCTACCTTTCAAATTAAAAAGTATTTTGTTATGAGAAAACTAGTTAGTAAAGCTCTCACGAAATTGATGGCACACTTTATTTACTTGCCCTAGTAAACTTGAACCATTGTGGAAATCGAAGTTGTATATGCTTGCATCTATACGTTGGGATTAGAAGAACCGTGCTGTCACGGGGAACGTTTTCAACATTGAACTTGTACCTTGTCCTACATAGTTGATACCGTGCTCTTTTTTCTATGGATGTCAACTGTGTGAAATAAAGAGGGGACTTGTAAGTCCATGGAGTTTGTATTCTATGTTAGAGAAACGCCTGGGATGCTAGCCTAAGACATGCTTAATCATGGTAGAAACTTGCAACATCACCATAGTGAGTCATCTATGAAGCATCCTCAATAAAAAGCTATATGCATAGTAAATAAAAAGATTACTGAGATGCTCATTGTCTGCTTGCCTTGTCATTTTGGTTATGGGAAATCTCCTGTACCATGTGCAAGGGGTACCCCGTTGGCTCCTGTACCTGGACCCAAAGTTGAGTATGCAAGAGGAGTAGCCCTCATATTCAAGGGACATGAGATTGCCAACTTATATTTCGTCAAGCATATACTCCATCTTTTTTCACTTTAACCTTAATCATCTCAAGATGCTTATGATAGGAGCAATGAGGGCTCAAAGCTAGTAAGTACCATAATCTTTTGAAAGCTCTTTATGACTTGTAATCCCTGCTGCCCTCTAAGAAGGGACCTTTCTACCAGTTACCAGTTGAGTCAGTAAATCTACTTCCTCTCTATCTCCAGCAAGCTTTTGAGTTGTTGTGTTTCAAGCATTCATATGGTGATTTATTTAATCATGTTCTTTATCTTCCTTGTTTGCACAAAACTATTATCTATTAAGTATTACTTTGAAAGCCTTGTGAAAAACCTTTTTGAGAAAAGAGTGCTCCTGTTTTGAAACTTCTACAAAAAGCTTTTGTGAAACTGTTTACCAGGTGCTCTCTAACCAAGAACAAGTTTGCCAATTCCAATTATGATTTATCTTTATGTATCTCTATTGTGACTGTTGTACTTGGTTGCAAGCTAAGTTATATAATGGTGAGCTGTTTTCTTCTATGAGTTGTGCAATGGTAAGTGTGACTCTTCTTGTTTGTATTATTGTATCGACACTTCACTCCATAAACCCGTGGACATGTTTACTGAGCTCAGTATTAGCTTGGGGACAAGCGAATTCTAAGCTTGGGGGAGTTGATACGCCCAATTTGCATCACCTTTCTATATCATAATTTACCTCTATTCATTGATGTTTGTCTTATTATGAGGTATTACTTATGGCTTTTTCATCTGTTTATGCATGTTGGATGATTCCTAGAGGATGGACCGCCGGAGTCTGGATTCTGATGGAAAAGAAGGCGTTTCGGTGCAATTTCGCGAAGATCAGAAAAATACCAGAAAAATATGGAAACATATTATTTTACCAGAAGAATGAAGGAGCGAGAAGGAGGGACGGAGAAGGGCCTCAGGGGCCCACACCCCTAGGCGCGGGCCCACCCGACCCTGCGCCTAGGGCAGGTGTGGCCCACCTGCCCGGCCTCCGACTCCGCCCCTTCGCCTATATCTTCCCTATGGAACCCTAATACCGAGGGAGCGACCACAGATAGACTTCCGCCGCCTCTGGGAGGTGGAAAACACCGAGAGAGAAAGATCTCTCCGGCAGACAGATTTCTGCCGGGGGAATTCCTTCTCGGAGAGGGGAGACCGTGGCCATCAACAGCGTCATCAAGCTAGGCTTCATCGGGATCATCATCATCCACACCATCATCTCCTCCAGCACCATCATCACCACTCCGTCCCGCTGTAACAATTGTGTTGGATATTGCTTAGTTCATTAGGGAAACTTTCCCGGTGTTAATTACTATTGTAGTTGATGCTTGTGAGTGGAACCATTGGATTATTGTTTATGTTCAGATTGTTATCCATTATCATATCATCTTTGATCTTGATCCATATTATGTCTTGTGAGTAGTTCGTTTAGTTCTTGAGGACATGGGAGAAGTCATGTTGTTAGTAGTGAATCTGTGATGAGTTATTATTCAATGGTTTAGTATTTAAGTTGTGGTGCTATTCTTCTAGTGGTGTCATGTGAATGTCGACTACATGACACTTCACCATTTATGGGCCTAGGGGAATGCATTGTGTATTTGTCTACTAATCGCAGGGTTGCCGGAGTGATAGAAACCTGAACCCCCGTTAGGACACCTTTGCACAAGGGAGTGTAGGATCTCAGAGTTTAAGGATGTGGTTAGATTTATATCTTAATTACTTTCCTGTACTTACGGATGTTTGTAGGGGGTTTAATCACAAGTATGTATTAGTCCTAGGAAGGGCAGTACGTTAGCACAGGTTCACCCACACAACACTTACAAGCACCAAAGAAGAGTACTCAGGTATTTGCAGCGAAAGCACTTGACAGAATTCCCATGTGTCGTTGAGAACTTGGTCCTTATAAGTATTTCCACCGGCTTGTACTTTGCCAAGAAAGGATTGGGCCACTTGCTCCATTTGTTCGTTACTTCTGTTACTTGCTCTTTGTTTTGTTGCTTTGTGAGAAAACCACTAAAAATCTGTTTGCTAAGTATTCATAGGGATTTCCTGCTCCATACCACTGTTCAGCACCTTCTGCTCCTCGTTGGGATCGACACTCCTATTTATCGAAAGTACTACGATACACCCCCTATACTTGTGGGTCATCACTCTCCTTAGATAAAAAACATGGCATGATGGGTAAACAAATTACATCAGGGCAATTGACAGGAACTGAGCAAGGCATAACAATGCAATTACTAGTCAGAAAGATCCTATGAGATTCGATTGGGCAATACAACAAGATACACAGACTGCCATCCAACTGCATCTATGACTAGAAATCCACCTTCATGTTATCATCCGAACCCCCTCTAGTATTAAGTTGCAAGCAACAGACAACTGCTTTAAGCAAAGTGTGTAAGGTAAACAGTCCACATGTTCCATGAACAAGAGACCGTTGTTTTCTCCCTAGTGGCAACAACACATCTACAACCGAAGAGATTTCTGTCACTTCCATTGGAAACTAGAGGCATGAACCCAATATCGAGCATAAATACCCCCTCTTGGAGTCACTAGCAACTACTTGGCCAAGATAGCTACTAACAACAGAGAGAATGCAAGATCAAAAACAACACAAACATGATAGAATAATAAAGACAAAACCATTAATCAAACCAACATAATAATCTCAATATCGATCAGATCCCCGCAAACACAACATGCATGATTACAAATAGATTAGATCTTGATCATGAAAGGAGCTCACAAGATTTATACATGAAAGAACAAAGGAGGAGATACAACCATCTAGCTACTACATGGACCCATAGTCCAAGGTGGAAGTACTCACGCATCATACCAGAGAGAAGGCCTTCGGGATGATCTCCCCTCGGGCAGGGTGCCGGGAAGAACTTTAGATCTCCCCGATCTAGGGACGATGGTGGCGGTGGCTATAGACAGTTTCGTGGAGATTTGATCGGGTGCTTAGGGTTTCTGCATCGGGGGCTTCTTATAGGCGAATGGGGAGGCCGAGGAGGCGACCATGGGGGCCAAAACACTAGCCAGGCGCGGGCCCACCCCTAGCAGTGCCTGGGGGGGGGTCTGGCTGCCCTGGCCCGCTTCGTCGTCTCCCCTCTGGACTTCTTGTTCCCCACGGAAAGTAATTGACTTTGACGTTTGTCCCGTCCAATTCCAAGAATATTTCTTTACTAACTTTTCTAAAACCAAAACAGTAGAAAACAGGCATCTGGCACTGTTGCAACTTGTTAGTAGGTTAGTAACAGAAAACATGTAAAAAGCACCTCAAAGTGTAGACAAGCAAAGCAAAGTAGATACTAAACAAGCATGGAGCATCAAAAATTATAGATACGTTTCCAACGTATCTGTCACTTTGACGACGACCCCGATGAGCTCAGCCCGCGCCCTTCGGTCCCCTCGCTGCACTATAAATAGAGGCCCACCCTGCTCGAATTCTTCACACCAACACACTCCCCTCTCTCTCAGAACCACCCCACCTTGTCCTCGGAGCAAGACCAGCAGCAGGTCACCGGAATTTCGCCGGAGTCTGCCATAGAGGAGGAGAAGAGGAGCCAGTGATTGGAGTCGCCCCAGGAGAAGCCACCGGTACCAGGAGGTTCGCCGTTGTCGACTTCGTCGTTCGCCCCATCACCAACCCTCGCCTGAGCCCTGGTGAGCCTGACACGACCCCCACTGGTCGCGCTAGGGTTCAGTCTCGCCGACGTTGCCCGACGGAGATGACAAGCCCCAGCCGTTGGATTAGACGTTGATCATATGGTTTAGATTTCCCCATACCCCTTTGCACCCCTTGTCTTGCTGACTGGTGGGGACAACCACTTAAACCCACCCGCACATGTTCTATGCACCATGGGCCATCCCAGTTAACCTCCCGCGCGACCCAGTAATTCAAATTTAGGTTTATTAATTTAGTTTCAAACTTAGTTCTGTACCTAGATTCAAAAATCAATACAGAGAGATTCACTGAACCAAATTGCATGAAACAAATTTTGCTAGAAAGGTACTAAAATTCTTAATCGATGCCCATTGGATTCAAATTATTTAGATTTGTAGATCACCTATAGTAAAAATAACAAGGCAGAAGCTTTTCAGCATTCAAACATTTTTCAAAATTCAACCACAAAAGCTTTTGAGTTGATTCCAACTCTCAAAAATCACATTTGACAAGACCTTTCTGAATATATAAAAATATCTAGGTTTACTTGCAGAAATAATGGACAAGCAATAAAAGAATGCCTCATAGGCAATTCTAGTCACTTTTTTAATTAAAATAAAAGTGTTAAACCTTATTAAATTGTGACACCACTTTAAATCACATTCCCAAGTACTGAAATATGTGGTGATGACATGTGTCAACATGATACCCTATTTTAGTTGGAGAATATTAAATCCTAAGTAGTTTTTCAATGAGTAGAAATTACTTTTCTAAAATAAAATAAATAAGACAAGTGCTTTAATCTTTGTCATAATAGTGATGATGCTAGTGCATCTAGTGTGAACCTTTGTGTGCTAAATATAGTAGTTAAGAATTTTTTGGTGATTGTGTACCTCGTATTTATTTATATACGCTAGTACCGACCAAGGATACGAGGAGGAAGGAGAATACTACGAGAAAGAAGCCGAGGAGAACTTCAACCACTGCTCTGCACAAGGCAAGCTACCACTTGCATGTTACCTATGCAATCTAACACTTGCAACTGTGAAAGTTAGATAACCTATGCAATGCATTAGGCATGCTGGGATTGATAAATTTGATTATACCCAATCCTAGTTTTATTTGCAAGCTTAGTTATCTTATTTCTTTATCAAAGCATTCTATGGGAGTTTACTTAGTGACTTGTAGATTTTAGAAAGAGGTTTAAAGGTAGCATAAAGAGCATAAAATTTGGCCTAAGTTAGATAATCTTGATGTCATCCTGAGGCATGAGATTAAACTTAGATCATCCACACTTATTTACCAACCCTCATTAGTGTTTATCCCCCACTCGTAGATGCTAGTGCTAAGCATAAAACTTGATCACTTTAGATGGGAGTACTTGGTAAAAATGGTTATGAAAACCTTAGAATGATGAGTCATTATACTGAAATGTTTTGACATGTGTGCTTGAACACCAGATGATTTTGATGATGAAAATGTTGAGGCATGAGCCTTAGCCCTTTATAAAACTGATGGTTGTCTGGATGCGATACCATTCCAATTTTACCGTACAACCACAATACCCGAAATTTGGGTAGGGCTTGACTGGAAGTTTATATACCATAGTATGGGTTCCCTTGCGTCCAACGTTGAGCTGAGGCTACCTTGTGAAGATTGTCCACCTGTGCAGTTCCCAAGATGACAGTTGGTCATGGTTGGGAGGCCAAACTCACATGAGAGGTGCCTATACTAGGGTGTGTAATTGAAAGGTTAGGATTGATTATCCACATACTGAGTATGGTGAATTCAGGATTGTTCCTGACGGATGTATCGAATATTGTGGTGAAAGTGTACCACCTCTGCAGAGTGTCAAACTATTTGAATAGCCGCGTCCGCGGTTATGGACAGTTGGAGTGGCCATACCGTTCCATCGGTAGATGTTTTCAAAATGACTTGTGAAATGAATCATGACTTTGACTTGACCACAATAGGGTTGTGATATGAAACTCAAGTTTCCACTTAGGTGTTATAAAACTTTCAACTAGCTTTCTTTGCTTCTGAACTCAGTTAAGGTAAATATGGGTTTTGCAAAACAACCTAGAGCCTAGTATTTCCTACTTAAAACCACTTCACTTGTTAGTATTAGTTTGCGAGTACTTAAAGAGTACTCATGGCTTTGTCCCTGGCTATTCTCGTGGCCATACTATGAAGAGGACTATCAGGAGGATGGACCGCAGGAAGGTTACGATAACTAGGATCATCTCCCATCGTCAGCATTGCCTGTGACCATGAAGATGGAGCTTCACCCATGCTACCGTTATCATTACGTTATTCCGCTGTTATGATTGTATTAAGACTGGATCATATGATCCTTATTTGTTGTAAGACCTTATGTATGGTTTGTAATGGATGATGTACTCTGATATCCAATCTGTTATGTCTCGCAAAAATGGTAATCCTAGGATTGCGATGTATGGCATAACAGGCATCTGGGATTAAAAATCTGGGTGTTGACACAATGTTTAGCATTTCTCTCTATTTTTTCTCTGCCTAAAATATATAATTTCCATGGCATGAAAATTTCACACAACACAAACACTAGAAAAATAACAGATCTTATTCATTCATATCACACACAATTGTCATCATTACATTTTCAGCATAATATGACCAAGTACGGATAGTCATATGGATAATAGCAATAACTCACTTCATTTGGTAACTTCATGTCCAGGAAATCCATTAGCTTGGTGCCGTGGATAGGTGGAAGAACTTGCACTAGTATAAAACATGCCTTTCATTCTCTCGGGCCCAGAGCATTTGTCCCGGTCACACCATGAACCGGGGCTAATGCTGGCATTCGTCCTGGTTAGAGCGGCCGGAGCATCGGTCGGGAGTCGGGGGCATTGGTCCCGGTTCGTAAGGGACCATTCGTCCCAGTTTGTGACACAAACCGTCACTAAAGATATGCGGTAGGCCACGTGTCCTGCCATAGACCTTTAGTCCCGGTTTGTGTCACAAACCGGTACAAATAGTCCCTTCCTACAAATACGCAACCAACCCTCTCCCTCCCTCCTTTGTTTTTTCTTCATGAAAGGTGTGAGATGTGTGTGCTAGTTTTTTCTATGAACGCAAGGTGTTCGATGAAATGCTTCAGTGAATGATGCCGATTGATTTCACACAAAACAAAAATGATATGAGGTGCCCGAGCCACACTTGATCTTTCTCCTCTTTGTATCCTCCTCAATCGAGGTTAGCAACCTTATCCTTTCATCTATCATTGATACAATGCATGTATCGATGTAAAGTGGTCATTTCACTATGATATTCTGTAATGCTTTTTGATAAACTTAATTATATGATGCAGATGAACAAGCGAGAATGGATGTACGGTGACCGAAGTGAATCCGAGTACATTAAGGGCGTGGATAAATTTATCGATGTAGCTAAGGCAAACAAAGAGAATGGTTTTATGCGTTGTCCATGTGTTCAATGTCAAAACGATAAGGAGTACTCTTTCTCGAAAATCATTCGTGGCCACCTGGTTCGGAAAGGTTTCATGCCCAACTATAATTGCTGGACCAAGCATGGAGAAAGAGGGGTTATGATGGAAGACAATGAAGAAGAAGAGGATGATGATAACAACTTTCCTATGTTGCCTGCATACGGTGATACTGCAATGGAAGAAAATGAAGAGGAAGCAGGTGAAGAACGTGCATCAGATGAGCCCGCTGATGATCTTGGTCGGGTCATTTATGATGCAAAGCGAGACTGTGAAACAGAAAAGGTGAATTTGAAGTTGGAGGCCATGTTAGAAGATCATAAAAAATGTTGTACCCAAATTGCAAAGATGGCAGCACAAAGCTCGATACCACACTGGAATTGCTACGATGGAAGGCAGAGTGTGTTCTTACTGACTCCGCATTTAAGAAGTTGCTATAAATAATGAAGCCGAAGCTTCCAAAGGATAACGAATTTCCTGAGAGTACATACTAAGCAAAGAAGACTCTCTGCCCTCTAGGATTAGATGTGCAGAAGATACATGCATGCATTAATGGCTGCATCCTCTACCGTAGTGAGGAGTATGAGAATTTAGATAAATGCCCGGTATGCACTGCATTGCGGTATAAGATCAGATGAGATGACCCTGGTGATGTTGAGGGCGAGTCCCTGGAATATGGTTCCTTCTAAGGATATGTGGTATGCTCCTATAATACCACGACTGAATCTTCTGTTTAGAAATAAAGAGCATGCCAGGTTGTTGCGATGGCACAAAGAAGACCATAAGAAAGACGGGAAGTTGAGACACCCCACTGATGGGTCGCAGTGGAGAAAAATCAAGAGAGACTTCCTGGACTTTATAGGTGACGCAAGGAACTTATGGTTTGGACTAAGTACGGATGGCATGAATCCTTTTGGGGAGCAGAGCTGCAGTCACAACACCTGGCTGTGACTCTATGCATGTATCTAAAACCTTCCTCCTTGGTTGTGCATGAAGCGTAAGTTCATTATGATACCAGTGCTCATCCAAGGCCCGAAGCAACCCAGCACCGACATTGATGTGTACCTAAGGCCATTAGTTGAAGAACTCTTGCAGTTGTGGGGAAAACCAGGTGTACGTCTGTGGGTTGAGCACAAACAGGATCCATTTGACCTACGAGCATTGCTTTTTGTAACCATCAATGATTGGCCTGCTCTTAGTTACCTTTCAGGACATACAAACAAGGGATACAAGGCATGCACACACTGTTTATATAAGACTGAAGGTACATATTTGCATAAGTGCAAGAAGGTTGTGTACCTGGGGAATCATCGATTTCTCCCGACCAATCATCCCGTAAGAAAAAGGCAAGCATTTCAAAGGTGAGGAAGATCATCGGAAGAATCCTGACCTCCATACTGGTGATGATGTATTTGGTATGGTCAAGGACACAGAAGTAATCTTTGGAAAGGGTCTTGGTGGTCAATCTGTTCTGAACGACATCGCTACTGGACACGTGCCCATGTGGAAGAAGAAATCTATATTTTGGGAGCTACCCTATTGGAAAGTCCTACATGTATGCTCTTCAATCAACGTGATGAACATGACGAAGAATCTTTTCATGAACCTGCTAGGCTTCCTAGGCGTGTATGGGAAGACAAAAGATACACTAGAAGCACGGGAGGACCAGAAACTTATGAAAGTCCCAAAGAACATGCATACACAGAACAAGGTGAACAAAGGGCGTCACTTAAGTCGTGCCAGCTATGCTCTTACCAAAGCAGAGAATGAAATATTATTTGAAGTCCTTTATAGTATGAAGGTGCCGTTTGGTTTCTCGTCTAATATAAAGGGGATAATAAATATGGCAAAGAAAAAATTCCAAAAGCAAAAGTCTCATGACTGTCACGTGATTATGACGCAGTGGCTTCCGGTTGCATTGAGGGGGCTTCTACTAGAAAATGTTTCAAGTACCCATTGTGAATCTATGTGCATTACTCAATGCAATATATCAGAAGGTAATCAATCCAGATATTCTGCCAAGGTTATATAAGGATGTGGTCTAATGTCTTATTAGTTTTGAGTTGGTGTTCCCACCATCCTTCTTCAATATTATGACGCATCTCCTGGTTCACCTAGTGGAAGAGATTGCCATTCTCAGTCATGTATTTCTACAAAATATGTTCCCCTTTGAGAGGTTCATGGGAGTCTTAAAGAAATATGTTCATAACCGTGCTAGGTCAAAAGTAAGAATCTCCAAGGGCTATGGAACAGAGGAGGTCATTGAGTTTTGTGTTGACTTTATTCCTGATCTTAAGGCGATTGGTGTTCCTGACTCGCGGCATGAGGGGAGACTGAGTGGGAAAGGAAGGCCGGGGAAGAAAGCAATGATATGTAGGGACGGGCAATATTTCACTCAATCACACTACACAGTTCTACAGAATTCCACCTTGGTAGATCCCTATATCGAGGAACACAAGAATATTGTATGCTCCAACAACCCGGGGAAGCCTAACTCCTGGATTAGAGGTGAACACATGAAGACTTTAGGAAGTTGGTTTCAAACACATCCCATGAATGACACCACTGTTGGAGATAAGCTCTACTTGTTGGCTGGTTCACCATCTTCTACTATATTGAATTTCCAAGGGTACGAAATAAATGAGAATACATTTTACATGATCGCCCAAGATAAAAAGAGCACCAACCAAAACAGTGGTGTCCGCTTTGATGCAATAGACGAGAATGGGCAAAAGGACACATACTATGGTTACCTAGAGGATATATGGGAACTTGACTATGGAGTTTATTTTAAGGTCCCTTTGTTTCGCTTCAAATGGGTCAAACTGAATGGAAAAGGGGTAAAGGTAGACCAGTTGTACGGAATGACAATAGTGGATATCAACTATCTTGGTTATAGAGATGAACCATTCGTCCTAGCCAATGATGTGGCTCAGGTTTTCTATGTGAAGGACATGTCCTATAGACCGAAAAAAGAAAACAAAATAAGCAAATGAATACATCATATGATGAGCCAAAGTGTCACATAGTTCTTTCAGGGAAAATAAACATCGTGGGAGTCGAGGACAAGACACACCTGTCAGAAGATTATAATAAGTTTGATGAAATTACGCCCTTCATAGTGAAAGCTGACCCAATCATCCCGTTAAATAAAGAAGATGCTCCATGGTTACGGCCAAAGTGATCATAAAAAGGGACATACGCCAAGAATTTCATGGCCTTATATTGTGCACCTCTAGTTCAAATTTGGCCGGCCCGCATATTGTGAACCTAAATGCCATGAGACATTATAGCTCATTTCGTGAAGGATATTTTATGATGTTTGCAATTTTCCAAGTTTAATATTTTTCCTTGCAACTATAACACATAACATGACACCACACGAAGGGTTTAATATTTTTGATAAATGTGAAACTTTAATTCGGTTGTTGCTTCACGAACTATATATGTCGCGATTCTAGCCATAACATAGCCATATCACATCGTAAGCCATCCCAAGATATTTCCCGCCATTTCCCACTGCTTCCCACCAAGTTTATCGCCATTTCCCTCTAACCGGACCTTTTAGTCCCGGTTATAGCCACTAACCGGGACTAAAGATATTTCTCACCATTTCCCACCGCTTCCCGCCAAGTTTTCCCACCCTTTCCCTCTGACCGTAGATTTTAGCCACGGTTGTAGCCACTAACCGGGACTAAAGATATTTCCCCCATTTCCCACCGCTTCCGCCATGTTTTCCCACCCTTTCCCTCTCTATATAGTCCGACCACTCCATGGCTATCCACACAACCACACCTTCCTCTCTCACAACAATGTACAACGCATACTGGGCCATTTTGACCCTCGAGGATACCGAGGCGCTGTGCGCCTCTAGCTACCCATGCCAGCCGGGCTATCGGCCGCCCGCCAGCAAGATGCTGAGCGCTGGAGGGGTTCCCGTCCCTCCTGAACCTCAAGGTTCCGCCCGCTAGGTGGCCATCCCAAACCACTTCTACCACGAGCTCACACCGGATCATCAGATGGATCCTCATTGGGATCCCGACAACTACAACACCTGGAAAGCCTTCTTCACTAACCGGCAGGAAAGGGAGCTTGCTAGGTACGAGGGTGACGACCCTCCCTTGGTGAACTACAATGAAGTCAGTCACTGCCTGTGGTGGGCGAACTGGACTATCATTGGCGTGATGCGCTACATCGTGCAGGGAGATCATCCCCGCCCGTGGTGCCCACACCCGCCACAGAGCCATAATAAGGGTGGCAGTGGTGAAGACCGCGGACGTAGCGACATTGTCATCCAGGAGCCCCTCCCCCATGCGTCGTGAATCCGAGGCCGGAGTTTCAGGTGCCCTCGGAATATGCTATGGCTGGGATGAGGATCAAGCCGCATGCGCCTAGCAACGATGATGATGACAAAGACGAAGACGAAGACAACCCTGAAGCTATGTAATATAGGGATAAATATGAGCATTACTAAAGTGGGGGCCTTTAGTCCCGATTCTGTAGTCCCGGTTTTTTGATATTAATAAATGTCTTGAGTGTTAGTCCTGGTTTGTGGCTGTACCAGGACTAAAGGGGGGCCTTTAGTCCCAATTCCGTAGTCCTAGTTAGGAAACCGGGACTAATGGACCATTTCCTACTACAACTTTTCTAAACTATGAAGATGGTGTTCTATTCTTGTGCCGGGGAGCTAAATAATTTCACATATTAGGGAGTGCCTCTATGACTAGCTTTGTGGAGATGCCTGAGGACTGGATTCTTAGGCATCTCCACGGAGCTCGCCATAGTGTTGTCCCTCCTCTCGCACACCATATTGCAGTTTATAACTTCTCTAACTAGATCAATATTCTTAGGAGCTAACTAACTTCACATATTAGGGAGTGCCTCTATGACCAGTAATGTGGAGATGCCTGAGGACTGGATCCTTAGGCATCTCCATAGAACTGGCCGTAGTGTTGTCCCTGCTCTCGCACACCATCTTGTTTGCAGTTGATAACTTCACAAGGATGCCTATTTATAGATTAAGAAGTACGAAATAGTGTCGACACTCATGACATAATGTTGACACTCACCCCTGTCATTGGTGCTGTCACCCACCGTAATAGTGTCGCCACTCACTGGCATAGTGCCGTCACCAACCGAAATAGTGTCACCACCCATGTTTAGTCTAGGTTGGTGTCTCCAACCTAGACTAAATATGAACCTTTAGTCCCGGTTGGAGACACCATCCAGGACTAAACATGCTCGCGCTGGCCCCAGCCTGCCACAACCCTTTAAGTCCCGGTTGGTTTCTCCAACCGGGACTAAACATGAACCTTTAGTCCTGGATGGAGACACCATCCAGGACTAAAAATGCTCGTGCCGGACCCAGCCTGCCGCAACCCCTTAAGTCACAGTTGGTTTCTCCAACCGGGACAAAACATGAACCTTTAGTCCCGGTTGGAGACACCATCCAGGACTAAACATGCTCGCTCCGACCCCAGCCTGCTACAACCCCTTAAGTCCGGGACTAAAGATATTTGTGAAGCAACAACGAAAATGCTGTTTCAAAAATACCAAACTTGGTATATTGATTATGTCTCAAAAAAACCTTCACAAAATGACCTATCATGTTCGAGGTTTCATGGATTTTGGTCCAAATGACCAATGTTATGTGCAGAATTGCGGCATAGTTTGTGATTTGTGACCATATTCTGCATGCATGCACACCTTAGGATGGCGAACAATGTTGCAGGATGAAGTTTTCCTTTTCGTCGCACAGAAAATCCATTTTCCATTTTCTGAGCGCAAAAAATGGGGCGTTTTGTGAAGCAACCACCAAAATGCTATTTCAAAATGCTACCACCCCATTTTTATAAAATACTAGACCATGTTACATGGAAGGTCTCCCAACCGGGATATCTCAAACCTTTCCATCCTTCTAGGGTGAAAAAGACAAATATCTGCCGAATCAGTAGGAAGCGGGTTCGATTTGAACTACAGGTACATGACCCAATGCTAGTGATTTTTTGAAAAAAACATTTTTAGACTCACAATATTTTGTTTCTTTAGAGATCCAGTGCAAGTTCTAACGAGTCTCATCCCCTATCTTCATGCCCGCCGTTTTGACCATAGTTTGAAACAGGAAAAATTCGAAACAGGCATAAGAAATTCAAAAACGGTCCAAACAATGTAAATCCTTTGCATGGTGTCATATTATGTGACATAGTTGCAAGGAAAAATACCAAACTTGGTATATTGATTATGTCTCAAAAAACCTTCACAAAATGACTTATCATGTTCGAGGTTTCATGGCTTTCGGTCCAAATGACCAATGTTATGTGCAGAATCGTGGCATAGTTTGTGATACTGTGCCCATATTATGCATGCATGTGAACCTTGGGATGGCGAACAATGTTGCAGGAGGAAGATTTCCTTTTCGTCGCATGAAAAAGCCATTTTCAATTTTCCGAGCACAAAAAACGGGGTGTTTTGTGAAGCAACCACCAAAATGTTGTTTCAAAATGCTACCATCCCATTTTTATAAAATACTAGACCATGTTACATGGACGATCTCCCAACTGACAGATCTCAAACATTTCCGTCCTTCCCGGGTGAAAAAATACAAATGTATGCCGAATCAGTAGGACGTGGGTCCGGTTTGAACTACATGTATATGATCTAACCCTCGTGAATTTTTGAAAAAATTTAGACTCACAATATGTTGTTTATTCACAGATCCAATGCAGGTTCTAACTAGTCTCATCCCCTATATTCATGCCTGCTGTTTTGACCATAGTTTGAAGGAGGAAAAATTCGAAACTGGCATAAGAAATTCAAAAATGGTATGAACAATGTAAATCCTTCGCGTAGTGTCATATTATGTGACATAGTTGCAAGCAAAATAAAAAAAACTTGGTATATTAATTATGTCTCAAAAAAACCTTCACAAAATGACCTATCATGTTGGAGGATTCATGGCTCTCGGTCCAAATGACTAATGTTATGTCCAGAATCGTAGCATAGTTTTTGATATTGTGCCTATATCGAACAATGTTGCAGGAGGAAGTTCTCCTTTTTGTCGCACGAAAAAGACATTTTTCAGTTTCCGAGCGCAAAAAACGGGGCGTTTTATGAAGCAACCACCAAAATGTTGTTTCAAAATGGTACCACCCCATTTTTCTAAAATACTAGACCATGTTACATGGACGATATCCCAACCGAAAGATCTCAAACCTTTCCGTCCTTCCCGGGTGAAAAAGACAAATGTCTGCCGAATCGGTAGGAAGTGGGTCCGATTTGAACTACATGTACATGATCTAACACTCGCGATTTTTTCAAAAAAATCATTTTTAGACTCACAATATGTTGTTTCTTTAGAGATCCAATGCAAGGCCTAACAAGTCTCATCCCATATCTTCATGCTCGTCGTTTTGACCATAGTTTAAAACAGGCATAAGAAATTCAAAAAGGTCCGAACAATATAAATCCTTCCCATGGTGTCATATTATGTGACATAGTTGCAAGGAAAAATACCAAACTTTGTATATTGATTATGTCTCGACAAAACCTTCACAAAATAACCTATCATGTTCGAGGTTTCATGACTTTTGGTCCAATTGACCAATGTTATGTGCAGAATCGCAGCATAGTTTGTGATATTGTGCCCATATTGTGCATACATATGCACCTTGGGATGGCGAACAATGTTGCAGGAGGAAGTTTTCCTTTTCGTCGCACGGAAAAGTCATTTTCCATTTTCTGAGCACAAAAATTAGGGCGTTTTGTGAAGCAACCACCAAAATACTGTTTCAAAATGCTACCATCCCATTTTTCTAAAATATTAGAACATGTTACATGGACGATCACCCAACTGGGAGATCTCAAACCTTTTCGTCCTTCCCAGGTGAAAAATACAAATATATTTCGAATCGACAAGTAGTGGGTCCAGTTTAAACTACAGGTACATGATCTAACGCTCGTGATTTTTTGAAAAAACCTTATGTAGACTCACAATATGTTGTTTATTCAGGGATCCAATGCAAGTTCTAACGAGTATCATCCCCTATCTTCCTACTCGCCGTTTTGATCATAGTTTCAAACGGGAAAAATTTAAAACGGGCATAAGAAATTCAAAAATGGTCCGGACAATGTAAATCCTTCGCGTGGTGTCATATTATGTGACATAGTTGCAATAATTATTTTAGAAATCAAAAAATGGTTTTGAATTAGTTATTCAAATTCATACACTTTTAATGTTTTATGTTTTTTTAGATTCCAAAATATGCAAAAATATTAGTTAATTCATTTTTAATTGAAAATGGTTAATAGTTTAAATAGTCGAAATAATTATTTTAGAAAACATAAAATGGTTTTGAAGTAGTTATTCAAATTCAAACACTTTTCATGTTTAAAGTTTTTCAAGATTCCAAAATATGCAATAAATATTAGTTAATTCATTTTAATTGAAAATGTTTAATAATTTAAATAGTTACAATAATTATTTTAGAAAACAAAAAATGGTTTTGAATTAATTATTCAAATTAAAACACTTTTCATGTTTCATGTTTTTTAAGATTCCAAATTATTTACCATTTAAAAATCATTACAAATTTAAGCACATAAGTAAAAAATAAGGCGGGAACCTGGACTAAAAAGTTGATTTTTTTCTAAAAACTCCCCTTTAGTCCTGGTTGATGATTCCAACTGGGACTAAAGGCTTCTGCGTGCGCCACTTCGGTCTAGCCCAAAATAGGACATACGTCCCGATTGATGGTTCCAACCGGAACGAAAGGATAGATCATTCGTCCCGATTGGAACCATCAACCGGGACTAAAGACCCTTTAGTCCCTGTTGGTGGCTCCAACCGGGACGAAAGGTCCTTCCTCTTATAACTGCGCGACCCCTTCTCCTTCCCCATATCCATTCTCTGTTAAATCAAACGATGCCGCAGGAGAGCCCCGACGATTCCACGACGCCGGCAGGCTGCCCCGCCACCCCGTGCGCCCCACAGGATTGCCGCCGCCATCCGTGCTGCCATCATCGTCCGCGCCGCCGCCTCCGTCTCCCCACCGAAGGAATCGAGCCCGGGAGCCTCATATCGCCCGCAACGAAGTCGTCTTCCCCGAGCCCGACGACCATCATTGTCGACATCGCCGCTGCTCCAGTCCAGCTCGCGCCTTGCCATCGCCATCAGCAGACTCATGGTGAGCTCACGGTTCCTAGGAACCCATCTGCGCTTCCCCTTCCTCTCTGGTTCGTCCCCGTGTCGCGCGCCGCCATTGGCTGCCACATATCGTCGTCGTTTCCATCGCTTCGGTGACCCTTAGGTAGCGATGCCACCCCTTTTAGGCTCGTCTAGCTTCCACGGTTTGAATGCACGCATCCACGCAGCCCCGCGCACCCTCCCTCGCCGTTGCTGACAGTGGCCGACGAGTCGACATCATCACGACGTCACGCTGACACGTCTCGTGGACACCTTTGACCGCTGACCGCCATAGTGGCATCCGATGTGGCACAGCCCCCACCTGTCATCCACCGTGGCTAGTCCCTGCCTTGGTGACGTCAACCCTCTGTCATCCGCGGCTGCAACACACGGAGAGCCGCACCATCGTCCGCAGCTGCGCGCGCCTCGTCGCCCGCCCGCCACACGCTCACGGTACGGTGCGTTTGTGCCTGTCCCCCGGCATGGCCCCTCTCGGCCGGTTATTTTTTTAGTTAATTTTCATTGCAAAAAACCTTTTATATGTACATAATTACCATTTTTACTATATGTATGATAGTATAATCTTTATTTATATTTACATTCTTATTTACCATAATTACCTTTTATATGTACATAATTACCATTAGTCCGAGTGTTTCATCTAGAACTCGAACCCGGGCGGGCCAGCTCAACAACGGGGGAGTATGAGGGGAGCACAAAGCCAATCGCTTCACATTTTTTCGGGGGAGTAATGTCTTCGGGTCTGGAGCGGCAACAAGCGCCATATAGGGACGATGGACGAGTGCGGCAACACGCGCCATATATTAGGGTTTCTTCGAATTGGGGTTTATATCCCTCGGACCCGTTTAAATTGTCAACCATGTATTAGGGTTATATTTAAGGTGATCTTGTCGTCAAACCACGACACCCTAGCCCCTCAAATCTTGCCTACCTAACCTCCTCGATTAGCCTCGTTTAAATTTTCCCTTTTTGCAGAAAATATGGAACCACACGGCAGAGAAGAAGAAAAGGAAGAGTTGATCCATGGTATGATCCACGGGGAGGAAATCGATGTCTCGACGTTTCTGAACAACTCCGCTGAGGGTGATTATCTTCTCGCCGAAAGAGACGGTTTCGGTAAGGAAGAAGCTGACGGCTTCGATGAGGGAGAAGGCGACGGCTCCGGTGGAACATTAATTATTACAAACTCTGGCGAGGTGCATATAAATATTAATTAATCCTCTGCTATACATATATTAACGCTCTTTCTTCTTTTATACCTATGGATCGAGCAAATCTTCTACAAAGAGCAAACGAGGCGCAACCATAAAGTTGGAAGACCATGAAAGGTATAGGATCGAAGAAGTCGCTAAAGACGATGAACCGACGACTCCCGTTCACGTTAAAAACAAATTTCACAATGCAGAGTTATTGTTACAGAATTCATCCCGATCACCATTCGAGAATGGCATAGGCCAAAGGAGGAAGGAGTTACATATGTCGGCGACAAAGTCAAAGATAGACTTTGGAGGAGGCTCATGGTTAATTTCGCCCTACCAACGGTAGAGATGGATCCAAATGCGGAGAATCCATATGAGGAGGCCCAGCAATATGCCGATGCCATGAAGGAAAAGGTCAAGTTGTGGGCTCTTAAGAAGATGGCCCAGCAATTCACCAACTGGAACAAAAGATTGCACCTTGACTTTATCGTGAAAGATAAGTCTCCAGATTTCAAGGGAGTATATGAGAAGATAAAAGACCACTGGGATGAGTTTGTGCTGTACAAGAAATCGGAGGTAGCTTAGAAAAGGTCTAAAACAAACAAGAAAAATGCTACTAACAAGAAGTATCACCATACTATGGGGCAAGGTTACTACACGGAAGGCATTCCTAAGTGGAAGAAACTTGAGGCCGACCTGCGTGCTAAAGGGGTCACTCCAGAGACAGTCGATTGGCTCGAACGGGTAAAGAATTGGTTTTACGGGCATGGGGGAACATTGGACTTATAATGGAAGTGCATATATTCCAAAAGACATAAATAAAGTCCCATACCCATCAAATACATTCGAAATGGAGTAAAGGCTGTAGAAGAGGGGAGGTTCATTCCCGATAGAGAGAATGATGATCTCACACTCGCCCTTGGGAATGAGGAACACAATGGACGAACACGAGGCACATAAGGATCCAAACCATGGATAATTCGGTTTCCCGATAGCAGGAAGAAATATCCCGACAGAAGCCGTAAGTGGAGAAAGGAAAAGCAGGAAATTGAAGCAAAGATTCAGGCATACCGGATGTGTAACATAGAAGAACAACTAAAGCGGCAGTAGGATCAAATTGACGCACTTAGCCAACAAGGTACTACCGGCCCATCTCAGTGGAACATGGTAGAACCTGCATTCGATGCTACCATCCTATCTAATCGGAAAAGCAGCGTGGCTTCCACGGAGCTCCCGGGTGATGATGCTGATGATGCACCGCCGATGGCTCCTCTTCACTACCTAGTGGATTATATCATGGTGTAACATCCCAAAAATATGAAACTTGGATCATCAAATTCTAATCATCAAAATTTAGGATTAACAAAAACTTTTCTAAATAAAAATATGAAAGCATGCATGTGTGTATGCATTCCAATTTGGATTCTTTTAAACTACCTTGCTTGTGTGTTTCTTTCCTTGTAGAAGGATTATTAGGTGAAATAAACATCATCTAAACAATCCCCACACTTTTCCCAAAGACAAATAAATCAGAACAAACAAAATAAGGGAATGGTCACTTTGGCCAATTTAACTCCCATGCCTACTTTGGCTGTCTCAAACTTTCAAAACTTAACAGAAACTTGTTTGGATCTTTACACCCCTTGATAGTACTCATAACCAAGTACCAAGGCCCACCTTGTGATCATCCAAAAACATTTGAATGCATGGTTTAAATGACAGTTCAAAATTGAATCTGTATCACATGGGAAGATCCCACTTTTTCAAAAACCACTCAAACAAGCTCAACTTTCAAAACCCAAGCATCCATAGACTCCCTAGCACATCCCTAGCACACCCACCAAAAATCTTTTCAAAATTCAAAACATGAATTCATGCGGCCATTTCATCAAACACCTTGTAGATTCAAATCAAACAAAATCAAAACACAATAGTGTGCAGTGTTTTGGGCCTAACTTGTTCCCTCTCTGGACACCACTAGCCTTAGTAGATCATCTAATGACCCTAACTAATCACTAGCACCACTGTAAGCTTGACAATGTCATCAATGGTGAATAGCCGAGAGCACCCATGTCACCCCAGTGTGGACAGCAGGCTAGAGGAAGAACTAGCCGTGCCAACCTTGTCTGGGAGATAGCCCATACTTCACCGCCCCCTCTCGACCAGCCCTGCCTCACGGACAGCAGCCAGAACCGCCATGAACGCCGCGCCCGTGCCGCTGTCGACCGTGCCGACCCGCGCCGCAGAGCACGCATCGTTCCCATGCAACCCGACCACCTCAAGCCCTCGCCGCCCGCCAACATGCTCCCCACCATCCCAGGAGACCGCCAGACATGCCCATTTCACCGCCCATACCCCGTAGCCACCGCTCGCCGTCGAAGACGCCGCCTCTGCCGTGCAGAACGTCGAGCGTTCCAGACCGTTTGCCACCACCCCTACACGCGCACTAAAGCCATAGAGCATCGCCAGGAGACCACCGATCGATCGCAACCCTCGGCCATGCCTCTAGCAGCCCATAGCCATGTCGCCACCGTCGCCTGCCCATCCCGTTCGGTCTCGTCGTCGAGACTATAAATTGAGGCCTCCCCCGCTCAAACTCTTCAAACCATCTCACTCCCCTCTCCTCACTGATCGTTCCACCCCGTTCCCAGAGCAAGGCGAGCAGCGCATCGCCGGAATTGCACCGGAGCAGGCCGCCTCTAGAGAAGAAGGGCGCCGTCGATTTCGTCCACCCCAGGAGAAGCTGCCGGTACCAGGAGGTTCGCCGCCATCGACTTCGTCATTAGCCCGCCTCGCCGACCCTCGCCTGAGCCCCGGTGAGCCTCCCACGACCCCCACCTGCCGCGTTAGGGTTCTGTCTCGCCGGCACTGCCCGGCGTGGACGATGAACCAGAGCCGTTGAATTAGAACTAGAACCAACGCACCACGTTGCCCCATACCGCTTCGCACCCCCCGTCTCACTGATGCGTGGGGACAGCAACTTAACCAGCCAGCGTAAGCGCTGTGCATAGCAGGCCGGCCCATTTTCTCTTCCCGCGCAGCCCACTCGTTTGAATTTGGATTTTTCCATTTTAATTCAAACACAGTTCTGTACCTAGTTTCAAAAATCAACCTAGCTCGATTCAATGAACCAAATTGAATGAAACCAATTTTGTTAGAAAGGTCTGGAAATGCCGAATCCAAGCCCGTTGGATTCAAATCATTTGGATCTGTAGATCACCCTTGGTAAAAATAACAAAGCATATGCTTTTCTGCATTCAAACATTTTTCAAATTTAAACCATAATAGATTTTGAATTGATTCCAACTCTCAAAAATCACAATTGATCATACCTTTCAGAATATATAAAAATATATGGGTTTACTTACAGAAATAATGTTCAAGTAATAAAAGAATGCCACATAGGCATTTGTAATCACTTTTTATTTAAAATAAAAGGTTAAACCTTATTAAATTGTGAAACCACTTTAAATCACATTCCCATGGACTAAAATATGTGGTGATGACATGTGTCAACATGATCCCATGTTTGGTTTGGAGAATATTAAATCTTACGTAGTTTTTCAATGAGTAGAAATTACTTTTCTAAAAATAAAATCATTAAGGCAAGTGCTTGTAAGGTTAGTGATGATGCTAGATCATCTATAGAACCCCTTTGTGTAATGATTGAAAGTAGTTAAGTATTGTTTGGTGATTGTGTACCTCGTATTTATTTATAGACGCTAGTACCGACCAAGGATACGAGGAGGAAGGAGGATACTACGAAGAAGAAGCCGAGGAGAACTTCAACCACTGATATGCACAAGGCAAGCTTATACTAATACTTGTGCAAGCCAATACTTGCAAGCTATCAACTTGGCAAGCTTATACTGATACTTATGCAAGCCCATACTTGCAAGCCTAATACTACTAGTTGATTGTGCAAGCTAACACTTGCAAGATATTATACTTTAGCAAGCCTTACCATGCCAACCATATGCCTTAAGCATATGTAGTTATACCCACTTGATAACCCCATCCTAATTTTTTATTTGCAAGCTTTTTACTTTAGGTCTTTAGCAAAGCTTTTTGCTTAGAGTTGACTTAAGTAACTTGTAGATACTAGAAAGATAACTGAAGGTTGCATAAAGAGCATAAAATTTGGCCTATGCTAGATAATCTTGATGTCAAGATTCCGGAATGAGATTAACTGAGTTAAACTCCACTAGTTTACCACCCCTCATTTAGTACTCACCCCCACTTGTAGATGCTAGTGCTAAGCATAAAACTTGATCAAATTTAGATGGGAATACTTGGTGAAAATGGTTATGAAAACCTTGAAATGATGGATCATTCTATTGAGATGTTTTGACATGTGTTTCCAAACACCAGATGATTTTGGTGATGAAACTATTGAGGCATGAGCCTTAGCCCTTTATAAAACCGATGGTTGTCTGGATGCGATATCATTCCAATTTTACCGTACAACCATAATACCCGAAGATTGGGTAGGGCTTGACTGGAAACTTATATACCTTAGTATTGGTTCCCTCACGGCCAAGGTCTGAGCCGAGGCTACCTTGTGAAGATTGTCCACCTGTGCAGTACCCAAGATGACAGTTGGTCATGGTTGGGAGGCCAAACTCACAGGAGAGGTGCTTATACTAGGGCGTGTAATTGAAAGGTTAGGATTGATTATCCGCATACTGAGTATGGTGAATTCTGGATTTGTTCCTAACAGATGTATCGAATGTTGTGGTGAAAGTGTACAATCTCTGTAGAGTGTCAAACTATTCGAATAGCCGCGTCCGCGGTTATGGACAGTTGGAGTGGGCATACTGTTTCCCCCGTCAGATGTTTTCAAATTGACTTGTGAAATGACTTGAGATTTTGACATGACCACAATAGAGTTGTGACAGTAGATACCAGTTCCCACTTAGGTGTTATAAAATTTGACTAGCGTTCTCTTGCTTCTGAACTTAGTAGATGTAAATCTGGCTTTTGCAAAACAACCCTAGAGCTTAGTGTCCTACTACAAAAACCCCTTCACTTGTTAGTATTAGTTTGCGAGTACTTAAAGAGTACTCATGGCTTTGTCCCTGGCTATTCCCATGGACAGACTATGAAGAGGAGTACAAGGATGATGGACCCTAGAAAGGTTATGACAACTAGGATCTTCTCCCATCGTCAGCATTTCCTGTGATCCCGAAGATGGATCTTCGCCTACGCTACCGTTATTATTACGAATTTCCGCTGCTTGAGTTGTATTAAGAACTGGATCATCAGATCCTTATTTGTGTAAGACCTTATGTATGGTTTGTAATGGATGATGTATTGTGGTATCCAAATCTGTTATGTCTCGCAAAAATGGTAATCATAGGATTGCAATGTATGGCATAACAGGCATCTGGGATTAAAAATCCGGGTGTTGACAAGTTGGTATCAGAGCCATCCTGACCATAGGAGACCCTAGTTAGACTGGACGTTTGAATCAAAAACTTAGTTTCCAAAACCAAAGGAAGCAAATATTTACAAAAACTTATTCCCATTCTTATCACCTTTATTCTTTCATGAAAATTCATGTTCCTCAAAAACTCTTGCATAATACATAAAATTTGACACACATGATCACTCTACTAACTCATCCTATATTCTTAATAGATGGACGTGAAGTACAGCAAATTTTATCAGTTGGGGAATGGAGGAGACCTTATATTTGAGAGGGATTTGGACCAGCTTTCGGAAATTCTGGAGCGTCCGCACCCGAGTTCTTTGGAGCTCAGCTCAATGATCAAGGAGGAGAAGATCTGCAGTGGCTAATTGTTGCAAGTCTCCGAGGAAAGATTGAACCTCCCACTGCTGAGGGAATTTGGTTTACCTTAAGAGAGAAAAATTGGCTCGATGGACTTGCCAGGGCCATGTAGGAAGCTCTTGCCCGTATGTGTGGGAAGAGTATCAACCAGATCAAGGGAACCCGCTTTGAGTTTTTCCCAAGGCGTGATGCTAATGGATAACCACTGGAAGCCCCATACCACCCCGAGCTGAAGACTCAATTGGACCACCTTAGCTTCATGATGTACGATCGTCAGCAGGAATTGGACAATTGTCGTGACTACTCCAACCACAAGTCCGCCATCATCAAGACGAAGGATCAGACCATCGCCATGCTAGCAAAGGATCGCAAGTCTCGCCGCCGTCAGCTCGACAAGAAGGAGCACATCATTGCTCGTCTTCGCCACCGTATCTCGGCTTTGTAGGAGACCATCCACGAGAGAGACATGCAGTTGGAGGAAAGGGAGAATGCCGGAGAGGATCTTCGTGGAGACCCTTACTCCTATCTCAGCGATGATGATGATTTTCTGGAGGATCAGGCTATGGACTACTTCACCGATGAGGATGATTTCGCCTTCATCAATGACGATGACGATGATGAGGATGACGACTACACCGACTCAAAGGAGTAGTAGCACTTGAGCACTAGTGTAGTGAGTTGTATTTGGTCCCACTGTATCATAGTTTCCAGAATGGTTCCTAAAACAATATGTTTACCTTTGTCGTGGTGTGTGTTGTATCGTGTGAATGAATGAATGAAAAGCAAGTTGCTAGAAACTCTGAGTCAAACTTTAAAAACTTTTCAAAGTCCTAGAACCTTAGAAATTTCCCTCTTTTCTCATGATCTATCTCAATCTTCAGATGCCACGCGGAGGAAGTGGTTCATCCCCGGACCCGATGTTGCAAATCCTGCAAATGTTGGTTTCTGACCGCGAAGCCGAAAGAGCCGAACGTCAAGCCAACCTAGCCACCCTTCAGCAGATAGCTCAGCTAGCCCATAACAACCAAGGCCAAGAGAATCAGGACAACCATGGATCTAAGATCAAGAATTTCCAGAATACCAACCCACCTGTTTTCACTAAGTCAGAAGAGCCCCTAGATGCCGATGATTGGCTGCAAACCATGGAAAATAACCTGGAAGTCGTCGGAGTGGAAGCTAACGAGAAAGTTCTGTTCGCCACCCACTATCTAGCCGGAGATGCCAGGGCATGGTGGAACAGTGTTCGTGCAATGATCGGAGGACAAATGATGACCTGGGAAGAATTCAAGGTCAAGTTCAGCAGAACCCATGTGCCACCGGGTTTGATCAAGAGAATGAGAGATGGGTTCAGAGAACTGAAGCAAGGAAGGATGACCGTAGTGGAATACCGTGACAAATTCTTGTCATTAGCTAGGTATGCCCCGGAGGAGATCGACACTGAAGCCAAGAAGAAAGAAAGATTCTTGAATGGTCTGCACGATGAGATGCAGACTGTGTTAGTCAATATCCCCTTTGCTGATATTGAAGCCCTTGTCGACTCTGCCATACAGAGGGAAGGAAAGATCAACCAAGCCAATGAGAACCGCAAGCGTCGCATGATGCATCAGCCAGGAACCCATCCGACACCAAAGTATCGCCATAACCCATCTCCCGGATTTGCCCCGAGAACCAACCGACCCCCAATGAACCGTCCGACCTATCCCAATCGTGGAAACCCTAGGACCGGAGGAAATCACAACAACCCCGGCAACTCTAACAATTTCAACCGTGCCCCACTCAAGTTCAACAACAATGCTGCCGCCAACACCAACACTGCCCCAAGGACTGGAAGCAATGTTGTGCCTATTGCAGCAAAGGACAAGTCACAAGTGACTTGTTATGACTGTGGAAATAAGGGTCACTACTCCAACGAGTGCCCCAACAAGAAGAATGCCGCAGCCCCCAACGCAAATGCCCCAGCTCAGCAGCAGCGTCGTGTTCAACCCGGAAGAAGATTTTCCCCAGGGAATTCGCTAAACCGCAACGGCCATCTTTTTCTCAGACGTCGTGTTGGGTTCTGTTAATTCAGTACTTGCTAGAGTGTTGTTTGATTCTCGTGCATCGCACTCATTTGTCACCGAAGAATTTGCATGCACTAGTAAAATTCAACCAACCAAACTGAAGCATGTCATGATTGTTCAAATCCCCGGATCAACCACCAAGGCCAGGCAAATTTGCAAAGCCGTCCCTATCCGAATCCATGGCATAGATTTTTATGCTAATCTGATAGTACTCGGAACTAAAGGTTTGGAAGTAGTACTAGGAATGGATTGGATGTCCAAACATAAAGGATTGATTGACTGTGCCAAGAAAGCCATAACCATGACCAAAACAGCCGGAATATCAGTCGAGCATATATCTGAAACCTTACCTCGCCAATTCAAGTGCAACAAGAGTATAGCCCAACCTACCATTGACCAAGTCCGGATAGTCTGTGAATACCCCGATGTATTTCTAGATGTTTTGCCCGATATGCCCCCAGATCGGGATATCGAGTTTATCATTGAACTAATCCCCGAAACCGGACCCATAGCCTAGAGACCATATTTTATGAACCCGTCTGAACTAGAAGAACTAAAGAAGCAACTGGATGCCATGTTGGAAATTGGATTGATTCAACCAAGTGTGTCACCATGGAAATCACCTGTCTTATTCGTGGACAAGAAGGATGGAGGTAACCGTTTGTGTACGGATTATCGGAAGTTGAATGATGTCACCATCAAGAACAAATACCCGTTTCCCAAGATAGAAGATTTGTTTGATCAGTTGACTGGTGCCAAAGTGTTTTCTAAGATTGATGTTAGGACTGGATATCATCAACTCAAGATTCGCGTAGAGGATATTCCAAAGACTGCCTTTACCACCCGTTATGGATTATACGAGTATACTTTCATGTCTTTTGGATTAACCAATGCCCCCGCTTATTTCATGAATCTCATGAATAAGATTTTTATGGACTTCCTGGATAAGTTTGTCGTTGTTTTCATCGATGACATTCTGATTTATTCCAAATCGGAAGAAGAACATGAGCTACATCTAAGGACCATTCTTGGAACCCTTACAGAGCATCAGTTGTATGCCAAGTTTAGCAAATGTGAATTCTGGTTATAGGAGGTAGGATTCCTCGGCCACATTGTATCAGCCGGAGGAATTGCTGTTGACCCTGCAAAGGTGAAAGATGTAGAAGATTGGCAAGCCCCAACCACTCAAACCCAAGTTCGTGCATTTCTCGGATTGGCGGGATACTACCGCAAGTTCGTAGAAGGATTCTCGAGTATCGCCAGACCCATGACCGAATTGCTGAAGAAGGACAAGAAGTTTGAATGGACCGACAAATGTGAAGCGAGTTTTCAAGAACTCAAGAGGAGACTGATTTCAGCCCCAATCTTAATCATGCCGGATATCACGAAGCCCTTCGACGTGTATTGTGATGCATCCAAGATCGGTCTCAGATGTGTGCTAATTCAAGATGGCAAGGTTATATCTTATCTATCCCGACAATTGAAATAACATGAGCAAAATTACCCAACCCATGACCTCGAACTCGCAGCCGTAGTTCTAGCCGTGAAGACATGGAGGCATTACCTGATGGGAAACCGTTGTGAGATTTATTCGGATCACAAGAGCCTGAAGTATATATTCACTCAGAAGGAGCTAAATATGAGGCAGAGAAGATGGATTGAGCTAATCAAGGATTATAACCTGGACATTCACTATCACCCTGGTAAAGCCAATGTGGTAGCCGATGTCCTTAGCAGATTGCCGTGCCGCTTGAACTCCATGATTTTGAAGGAGCAACCAAAGCCTGCACAAGGAGATGGAAGATTTTCGAATGGAATTAGTGAGTGAAGGATTTTTAGCTAGCATAGAACTTCAACCCACTTTGATCAGCCGGGTCAAAGAGGTGTAGAAAGGAAATGCTAGTATCAACGGAATCAAGTGTTGTATCGGTACAGGCAAAGTACCCGGATTCACCGAATACGAAGAAGGAGTTCTGTGGTAAAAAGGACGCCTTTGTGTACCAGCAGATTCTGAGTTGAAAGAAGTTATTCTGAAGGAAGCTCATGATACTCTTTATTCTATCCACCCCGGAGGAACTAAGATGTATCAAGATTTGAAAGAGCAATTTTGGTGGCATAAGATGAACAGAGAAATCGGAAGCTATATCGCCAAGTGTGATATATGTCAGCGAGTCAAGGCAGGACAGCACAGACCCTCTGGATTGTTGCAACCGTTGCAGATTCCGGAATGGAAATGGGATTCCGTTGGAATGGACTTCATCACCTGATTGCCTATTTCTAGTAGGGGAAATGACTCTATCTGGGTCATAGTGGACAGATTGTCCAAAGTCGCCCATTTCTTACCCGTCAAGACCACATATCAGAGTTGGAAGCTAGCAGAGTTATACATCGCTATAATTGTTAGTTTGCATGGAGTCCCCAAGAACATCGTATCTGATCGAGGAACTCAATTTACCTCGATATTCTAGAAGAAAGTCCAAGAAGGTTTAGGAACCCGCCTAGATTTCAACACCGCTTATCACCCTCAGACCGATGGACAGACGGAGCGAGTAAATCAAATACTCAAAGACATGTTAAGAGCATGTGTGTTGGAATATGGATCTAAGTGGGAAGACTATCTGCCGTTTGCAGAATTTTCATACAAAAACAGTTATCAAGCTAGTTTGCAAATGGACCCCTTTGAATTCATGTATGGAAGGAAGTGTCGCACCCCTTTGAACTGGTCGGAAGTAGGAGAGAGTCAGATTTTCGGACCTGACATCCTACGAGAAGCAGAAGAGAAGGTTCACAAGATTCGTGAGCACCTCAAGACAACCCAGTCTAGATAGAAGAGTTACGCCGACAAGAGACGTCGAGACCTCGCCTTCAACATAGGAGATTTTGTCTATCTGAAAGTGTCGACATTAAAAGGAATGCAGCATTTCCAACTCAAAGGAAAGTTAGCCCCCAGATATATCGGACCCTTCAAGATTCTGAACCGTCGAGGAGAAGTGTCGTATCAATTGGAACTACCCGAAGAGATGTCAGCCGTGCACAATGTGTTCCATATCTCATTACTTCGCAAATGCCTCGGAGTTCCAGAGAAGACCGAAGTATTCAAGAATATCGATCGCCAGACCATAGAGATCAACGATGACCTGACCTATTCCGAAATACCCATCCGTATTTTGGAAGAAGCTTTCAGAACTACCAGAACCAGAAGCATCAAGTTTCTCAAGATTCAGTGGAGCAACCACACGGAAGATGAAGCTACCTGGGAGCGCGAAGATCACATCAGGACGGAGTTTCCCGATCTCTTCAATCCTAGGTAATCTTTCGTCCTTTTTCAAATCTCGGGACGAGATTTTGTTTAAGGGGGGGAGGTTTGTAACATCCCAAAAATATGAAACTTGGATCATCAAACTCTAATCATCAAAATTTAGGATTAACAAAAACTTTTCTAAATAAAAATATGAAAGCATGCATGTGTGTATGCATTCCAATTCGGATTCTTTTAAACTACCTTTCTTGTGTGTTTCTTTGCTTGTAAAAGGATTCTTAGGTGAAATAAACAACATCTAAACAATCCCCACACTTTTCCCAAAGACAAATAAATCGAAACAAACAAAATAAGGGAATGGTCACTTTGGCCAATTTAACTCCCATGCCTAGTTTGGCTGTCTCTAACTTTCAAAACTTAATAAGAACTTGTTTGGATCTTTACACCCCTTGATAGTACTCATAACCAAGTACCAAGTCCCACCTTGTGATCATCCAAAAACATTTGAATGCATGGTTTAGATGGCAGTTCAAAATTGAATCTGTATCACATGGGAAGATCCCACTTTTTCAAAAACCACTCAAACAAGCTCAACTTTCAAAACCCAAGCATCCACAGACTCCCCAGCACATGCCTAGCACACCCACCAAAAATGTTTTCAAAATTCAAAACTTGAATTCATGCGGCCATTTCATCAAACACCTTGCAGATTCAAATCAAACAAAATCAAAACACTATAGTGTGCAGTGTTTTGGGCCTAACTTGTTCCCTCTCTGGACACCACTAGCCTTAGTAGATCATCTAATGACCCTAAATAATCCCTAGCACCACTGTAGGCTTGACAATGTCATCAATGGTGAACAACCGAGAGCACCCATGTCACCCTAGTGTGGACAGCAGGCTAGAGGACGAACAACTCGTGCCAACCTTGTCTGGGAGGTAGCCCATGCCTCACCGCCCCCTCTCGACCAGCCCTGCCTCACGGACAGCAGCCAGAACCGCCATGAACGCCGCACCCGGGCCGCTGTCGACCGTGCCGACCCGCGCCGCAGAGCATGCACCGTTCCCACGCACCGTTCCCACGCAACCCGACCACCTCGAGCCCTCACTGCCCGCCAACATGCTCCCCACCGTCCCAGGAGACCGCCAGACATGCCCATTTCAACGCCCGTACCCCGTAGCCACCGCTTGCCGTCGAAGACGCCGCCTCTGCCGCGTAGAACGTCGAGCGTTCCAGACCGTTTGCCACCGCCCCTACACGCGCATTAAAGCCATAGAGCATCGCCAGGAGACCACCGATCGATCGCCACCCTCGGCCATGCCTCTAGCAGCCTGTAGCCATGTTGCCACCGTCGCCTGCCCATCCCGTTCGGTCTCGTCGTCGAGACTATAAATAGAGGCCTCCCCAGCTCAAACTCTTCACACCACCTCACTACCCTCTCCTCACTTATTGTTCCACCTTGTTCCCAGAGCAAGGCGAGCAGCGCATCGCCGGAATTGCGCCGTAGCAGGTCGCCTCTGGAAAAGAAGGGCGCCGTCAATTTCGTCCACCCTAGGAGAAGCTGCCGGTACCAGGAGGTTCACCATCGTCGACTTCGTCGTTCGCCCGCCTCGCCAACCCTCGCCTGAGCCCCAGTGAGCCTCCCACGACCCCCACCTACCGCGTTAGGGTTCTATCTCGTCGGCGCTGCCCGACGTGGACGATGAACCAGAGCCGTTGGATTAGAACTAGATCCAACGCACCACGTTGCCCCGTACCGCTTCGCACCCCCCGTCTCACTGACGCGTGGGGACGGCAACTTAACCAGCCCGCGTAAGCGCTGTGCGTAGCAGGCCGGCCCATTTTCTCTTCCCGTGCAGCCCACTCATTTGAATTTGGATTTTCCATTTTCATTCAAACACAGTTCTATACCTAGTTTCCAAAATGAACCTAGCTCGATTCAATGAACCAAATTGAATGAAACCAATTTTGTTAGGAAGGTCTAGAAATGCTGAATCCAAGCCCGTTGGATTCAAATCATTTGGATCTGTAGATTAACCTTGGTAAAAATAACAAGGAAAATGCTTTTCTACATTCAAACATTTTCAAATTTAAACCATAATAGCTTTTGAATTGATTCCAACTCTCAAAAATCACAATTGATCATACCTTTCAGAATATATAAAAATATATGGGTTTACTTACAGAAATAATGTTCAAGTAATAAAAGAATGCCACATAGGCATTTCTAATCACTTTTTATTTAAAATAAAAGGTTAAACCTTATTAAATTGTGACACCACTTTAAATCACATTCCCATGGACTGAAATATGTGGTGATGACATGTGTCAACATGATCCCATGTTTGGTTTGGAGAATATTAAATCTTAAGTAGTTTTTCAATGAGTAGAATTTACTTTTCTAAAAGTAAAATCATTAAGGCAAGTGCTTGTAAGGTTAGTGATGATGCTAGATCATCTATAGAACCCCTTTGTGTAATGATTGAAAGTAGTTAAGTATTGTTTCGTGATTGTGTACCTCGTATTTATTTATAGACGCTAGTACCGACCAAGGATACGAGGAGGAAGGAGGATACTACGAAGAAGAAGCCGAGGAGAACTTCAACCACTGCTATGCACAAGGCAAGCTTATACTGATACTTGTGCAAGCCAATACTTGCAAGCTATTAACTTGGCAAGCTTATACTGATACTTATGCAAGCCCATACTTGCAAGCCTAATACTACTAGTTGATTGTGCAAGCTAACACTTGCAAGATATTATAGTTTAGCAAGCCTTACCATGCCAACCATATTCCTTAAGCATATGTAGTTATACCCACTTGATAACCCCATCCTAATTTTTTATTTGCAAGATTTTTACTTTAGGTCTTTAGCAAAGCTTTTTTCTTAGAGTTGACTTAAGTAACTTGTAGATACTAGAAAGATAACTGAAGGTTGCATAGAGAGCATAAAATTTGGCCTAAGCTAGATAATCTTGATGTCATCCTAAGGCATGAGATTAACTGAGTTAAACTCCACTAGTTTACCACCCCTCATTTAGTACTCACCCCCACTTGTAGATGCTAGTGCTAAGCATAAAACTTGATCAAATTTAGATGGGAATACTTGGTGAAAATGGTTATGAAAACCTTGGAATGATGGATCATTCTATTGAGATGTTTTGACATGTGTTTCCAAACACCAGATGATTTTGGTGATGAAACTGTTGAGGCATGAGCCTTAGCCCTTTATAAAACTGATGGTTGTCTGGATGCGATATCATTCCAATTTTACCGTACAACCACAATACCCGAAGATTGGGTAGGGCTTGACTGGAAACTTATATACCTTAGTATTGGTTCCCTCACGGCCAAGGTCTGAGCTGAGGCTACCTTGTGAAGATTGTCCACCTGTGTAGTACCCAAGATGACAGTTGGTCATGGTTGGGAGGCCAAACTCACAGGAGAGGTGCTTATACTAGGGCGTGTAATTGAAAGGTTAGGATTGATTATCCGCATACTGAGTATGGTGAATTCTGGATTTGTTCCTAATGGATGTATCGAATGTTGTGGTGAAAGTGTACAATCTCTGCAGGGTGTCAAACTATTCGAATAGCCGCGTCCGCGGTTATGGACAGTTGGAGTGGCCATACTGTTTCCCCCGTTAGATGTTTTCAAAATGACTTGAGATTTTGACTTGACCACAACAGAGTTGTGACAGTAGATACCAGTTCCCACTTAGGTGTTATAAAATTTGACTAGAGTTCTCTTGCTTCTGAACTTAGTAGATGTAAATCTGGCTTTTGCAAAACAACCCTAGAGCTTAGTGTCCTACTACAAAAACCCCCTTCACTTGTTAGTATTAGTTTGCGAGTAATTAAAGAGTACTCATGGCTTTGTCCCTGGCTATTCCCGTGGCAAGACTATGAAGAGGAGTACAAGGATGATGGACCCCAGGAAGGTTACGACAACTAGGATCATCTCCCATCGTCAGCATTTCCTGTGATCCCGAAGATGGAGCTTCGCCTACGCTACCATTATTATTACGTATTTCCGCTGCTTGAGTTGTATTAAGAACTGGATCATGAGATCCTTATTTGTGTAAGACCTTATGTATGGTTTGCAATGGATGATGTACTGCGGTATCCAAATCTGTTATGTCTCGCAAAAATGGTAATCCTGGGATTGCGATGTATGGCATAACAGGCATCTGGGATTAAAAATCCGTGTGTTGACAAGTTGGTATCAGAGCCATCCTGACCATAGGAGACCCTAGTTAGACTGGACGTTTGAATCAAAAACTTAGTTTCCAAAACCAAAGGAAGCAAATATTTACAAAAACTTATTCCCATTCTTATCACCTTTATTCTTTCATGAAAATTCATGTTCCTCAAAAACTCTTGCAAAATACATAAAATTTGACACACATGATCACTCTACTAACTCATCCTATATTCTTAATAGATGGACGTGAAGTACAGCAAATTTTATCAGTTGGGGAATGGAGGAGACCTTATCTTTGAGAGGGATTTGGACCAGCTTTCGGAACTTCTGGAGCGTCCGCACCCCGAGTTCTTCGGAGCTCAGCTCAATGATCAAGGAGGAGAAGATCTGCAGTGGCTAATTGTTGCAAGTCTCCGAGGAAAGATTGAACCTCCCACTGCTGAGGGAATTCGGTTTACCTTAAGAGAGAACAATTGGCTCGATGGACTTGCCAGGACCATGCAGGAAGCTCTTGCCCATTTGTGTGGGCAGAGTATCAACCAGATCAAGGGAACCCGCTTTGAGTTTTTCCCAAGGCGTGATGCTAATGGATAACCACTGGAAGCCCCATACCACCCCGAGCTGAAGACTCAATTGGACCACCTTAGCTTCATGATGTACGATCGTCAGCAGGAATTGGACAATTGTCGTGACTACTCCAACCACAAGTCCGCCACCATCAAGACGAAGGATCAGACCATCGCCATGCTAGCAAAGGATCGCAAGTCTCGCCGCCGTCAGCTCGACAAGAAGGAGCACATCATTGCTCGTCTTCGCCACCGTATCTCGGCTTTGGAGGAGACCATACACGAGAGATACATGCAGTTGGAGGAAAGGGAGAATGCCAGAGAGGATCTTCGTGGAGACCCTTACTCCTATCTCAGCGATGATGATGATTTTCTGGAGGATCAGGCTATGGACTACTTCACCGATGATGATGATTTCGCCTTCATCAATGACGACGACGATGATGAGGATGACGACTACACCGACTCCAAGGAGGAGTAGCACTTGAGCACTAGCGTAGTGAGTTGTATTTGGTCCCACTGTATCATAGTTTCCAGAATGGTTCCTAAAACCATCTGTTTACCTTTGTTGTGGTGTGTGTTGTATCGTGTGAATGAATGAATGAAAAGCAAGTTGCTAGAAACTCTGAGTCAAACTTTAAAAACTTTTCAAAGTCCCAGAACCTTAGAAATTTCCCTCTTTTCTCATGATCTATCTCAATCTTCAGATGCCACGCGGAGGAAGTGGTTCATCCCCGGACCCGATGTTGCAAATCCTGCAAATGTTGGTTTCTGACCGCGAAGCCGAAAGAGCCGAACGTCAAGCCAACCTAGCCACCCTTCAGCAGATAGCTCAGCTAGCCAATAACAACCAAGTCCAACGAAATCAGGACAACCATGGATCTAAGCTCAAGAATTTCCAGAATACGAACCCACCTGTTTTCACTAAGTCAGAAGAGCCCCTAGATGCCGATGATTGGCTGCAAACCATGGAAAATAACCTGGAAGTCGCCGGAGTGGAAGCTAACGAGAAAGTTCTGTTCGCCACCCACTATCTAGCTGGAGATGCCAGGGCATGGTGGAACAGTGTTCGTGCAATGACCAGAGGACAAATGATGACCTGGGAAGAATTCAAGGTCAAGTTCAGCAGAACCCATGTGCCACCGGGTTTGATCAAGAGAATGAGAGATGAGTTCAGAGAACTGAAGCAAGGAAGGATGACCTTAGTGGAATACCGTGACAAATTCATGTCATTAGCTAGGTATGCCCCGGATGAGATCGACACCGAAGCCAAGAAGAAAGAAAGATTCTTGAATGGTCTGCACGATGAGATGCAGACTGTGTTAGTCAATATCCCCTTTGCTGATATTGAAGCCCTTGTCGACTCTGCCATACAGAGGGAAGGAAAGATCAACCAAGCCAATGAGAACCGCAAGCGTCGCATGATGCATCAGCCAGGAACCCATCCGACACCAAAGTATCGCCATAACCCATCTCCCGGATTTGCCCCGAGAACCAACCGACCCCCAATGAACCGTCCGACCTATCCTAACCGTGGAAACCCTAGGACCGGAGGAAATCACAACAACCCCGGCAACTCTAACAATTTCAACCGTGCCCCACCCAAGTTCAACAACAATGCTGCCGCCAACACCAACACTGCCCTGAGGACTGGAAGCAATGTTGTGCCTGTTGCAGCAAAGGACAAGTCACTAGGGACTTGTTATGACTGTGGAAATAAGGGTCACTACTCCAACGAGTGCCCCAACTAGAAGAATGCCGCAGCCCCCAATGCAAATGCACCAGCTCAGCAGCAGCGTCATGTTCAACCCGGAAGAAGATTTTCCCCAGGGAATTCGCTCAACCGCAATGGCCATCTTTTTCTCATGCATGCTGAAGAAGCTCAGGAAGCGCCAGACGTCGTGCTGGGTGTGTTTTATGTTAATTTAGTACTTGCTAGAGTGTTGTTTGATTCTCGTGCATCGCACTCATTTGTCACCGAAGAATTTGCATGCACTAGTAAAATTCAACCAACCAAACTGAAGCATGTCATGATTGTTCAAATCCCCGGATCAACCACCAAGGCTAGGCAAATTTGCAAAGCCGTCCCTATCCGAATTCATGCCATAGATTTTTATGCTAATTTGATAGTACTCAGAACTAAAGGTTTGGAAGTAGTACTAGGAATGGATTGGATGTCCAAACATAAAGGATTGATTGACTGTGCCAAGAAAGCCATAACCATGACCAGTACAACCGGAATATCAGTCGAGCATATATCTGAAACCTTACCTCGCCAATTCAAGTGCAACAAGAGTATAGCCCAACCTACCATTGACCAAGTCCGGATAGTATGTGAATACCCCGATGTATTTCTAGATGTTTTGCCTGGTATGCCCCCAGATCAGGATATCGAGTTTATCATTGAACTAATCCCCGGAATCGGACCCATAGCCCAGAGACCATATTTTATGAACCCGTCTGAACTAGAAGAACTAAAGAACCAACTGGATGCCATGTTGGAAATTGGATTGATTCAACCAAGTGCGTCATCATGGAGATCACCTGTCTTATTCGTGGACAAGAAGGATGGAGGTAACCGTTTGTGTACGGATTATCAGAAGTTGAATGATGTCACCATCAAGAACAAATACCCGTTGCCCAAGATAGAAGATTTGTTTGATCAGTTGACCGGTGCCAAAGTGTTTTCTAAGATTGATCTTAGGACTGGCTATCATCAAGTCAAGATTCGCGTAGAGGATATTCCAAAGACTGCCTTTACCACCCGTTATGGATTATACGAGTATACTGTCATGTCTTTTGGATTAACTAATGCCCCCGCTTATTTCATGAATCTCATGAATAAGATTTTTATGGACTTCCTGGATAAGTTTGTCGTTGTTTTCATCGATGACATTCTGATTGATTCCAAATCGGAAGAAGAACATGAGCTACATATAAGGACCATTCTTGGAACCCTTAGAGAGCATCAGTTGTATGACAAGTTTAGCAAATGTGAATTCTGGTTACAGGAGGTAGGATTCCTCATCCATATTGTATCAGCCGGAGGAATTGCCGTTGACCCTGCAAAGGTGAAAGATGTAGAAGATTGGCAAGCCCCAACCACTCAAACCCAAGTTCGTGCATTTCTCGGATTGGCGGGATACTACCGCAAGTTCGTAGAAGGATTCTCGAGTATCGCCAGACCCATGACCGAATTGCTGAAGAAGGACAAGAATTTTGAATGGACCGACAAATGTGAAGCGAGTTTTCAAGAACTCAAGAGGAGACTGATTTCAGCCCCAATCTTAATCATGCCGGATATCACGAAGCCCTTCGACGTGTATTGTGATGCATCCAAGATCGGTCTCGGATGTGTGCTAATGCAAGAAGGCAAGGTTATATCTTATCTATCCCGACAATTGAAACAAAATGAGAAAAATTACCCAATCCATGACCTCGAACTCGCAGCCATAGTTCTATCCCTAAAGACATGGAGGCATTACCTGATGGGAAACCGTTGTGAGATTTATTCGGATCACAAGAGCCTGAAGTATATATTCACTCAGAAGGAGCTGAATATGAGGCAGAGAAGATGGATTGAGCTAATCAAGGATTACGACCTGGACATTCACTATCACCCTGGTAAAGCCAATGTGGTAGCCGATGCCCTTAGCAGATTGCCGTGCCGCTTGAACTCAATGATTTTGAAGGAGCAACCAAGCCTGCACAAGGAGATGGAAGATTTTCGAATGGAATTAGCGAGTGAAGGATTTTTAGCTAGCATAGAACTTCAACCCACTTTGATCAGCCGGGTCAAAGAGGTGCAGAAAGGAAATGCTAGTATCAACGGAATCAAGCGTCGTATCGGTACAGGCAAAGTACCCGGATTCACCGAATACGAAGAAGGAGTTCTGTGGTACAAAGTACGCCTTTGTGTACCAGCAGATTCTGAGTTGAAAGAAGTTATTCTGAAGGAAGCTCATGGTACTCTTTATTCTATCCACTCCGGAGGAACTAAGATGTATCAAGATTTGAAAGAGCAATTTTGGTCGCATAAGATGAAGAGAGAAATCGGAAGCTATATCGCCAAGTGTGATATATGTCAGCGAGTCAAGGCAGGACAGCAAAGACCTGCTGGATTGTTGCAACCCTTGCAGATTCTGGAATGGAAATGGGATTCCGTTGGAATGGATTTCATCACCGGATTGCCTACTTCTAGTAGGGGAAATGACTCTATATGGGTCATAGTGGACAGATTGTCCAAAGTCGCCCATTTCTTACCCGTCAAGACCACATATCAGAGTTCGAAGCTAGCGGAGTTATACATCGCTATAATCGTTAGTTTGCATGGAGTCCCCAAGAACATCGAATCTGATCGAGGAACTCAATTTACCTCGATATTCTAGAAGAAAGTCCAAGAAGGTTTAGGAACCCGCCTAGATTTCAGCACCGCTTATCACCCTCAGACCGATGGACAGACGGAGCAAGTAAATCAAATACTCAAAGACATGTTAAGAGCATGTGTGTTGGAATATGGATCTAAGTGGGAAGACTGTCTGCCGTTTGCAGAATTTTCATACAAAAACAGTTATCAAGCTAGTTTGCAAATGGCCCCCTTTGAATTCATGTATGGAAGGAAGTGTCGCACCCCTTTGAACTGGTCGGAAGTAGGAGAGAGTCAGATTTTCGGACCTGACATCCTACGAGAAGCAGAAGAGAAGGTTCACAAGATTCATGAGCACCTCAAGACAACCCAGTCTAGACAGAAGAGTTACGCCGACAAGAGACGTCGAGACCTCACCTTCAACATAGGAGATTTTGTATATCTGAAAGTGTCGCCATTAAAAGGAATGCAGCGTTTCCAACTCAAAGGAAAGTTAGCCCCCAGATATATCGGACCCTTCAAGATTCTGAACCGTCGAGGAGAAGTGTCGTATCAATTGGAACTACCCGAAGAGATGTCAGCCGTGCACAATGTGTTCCATATATCATTACTTCGCAAGTGCCTCGGAGTTCCAGAGAAGACCGAAGTATTCAAGAATATCGATCACCGGACCATAGAGATCAACGATGACCTGACCTATCCCGAAATACCCATCCATATTTTGTAAGAAGCTTTCAGAACTACCAGAACCAGAAGCATCAAGTTTCTCAAGATTTAGTGGAGCAACCACACGGAAGAGGAAGCTACCTGGGGGCGCGAAGATCACATCAGGACGGTGTTTCCCGATCTCTTTAAATACTAGGTAATCTTTTCGTCCTTTTTCAAATCTCGGGACGAGATTTTGTTTAAGGGGGGAAGGTTTGTAACTTCCCAAAATATGAAACTTGGATCATCAAACTCTAATCATCAAAATTTAGGATTAACAAAAACTTTTCTAAATAAAAATATGAAAGCATGCATGTGTGTATGCATTCCAATTCGGATTCTTTTAAACTACCTTTCTTGTGTGTTTCTTTGCTTGTAAAAGGATTCTTAGGTGAAATAAACAACATCTAAACAATCCCCACACTTTTCCCAAAGACAAATAAATCGAAACAAACAAAATAAGGGAATGGTCACTTTGGCCAATTTAACTCCCATGCCTAGTTTGGCTGTCTCTAACTTTCAAAACTTAATAAGAACTTGTTTGGATCTTTACACCCCTTGATATTACTCATAACCAAGTACCAAGTCCCACCTTGTGATCATCCAAAAACATTTGAATGCATGGTTTAGATGACAGTTCAAAATTGAATCTATATCACATGGGAAGATCCCACTTTTTCAAAAACCACTCAAACAAGCTCAACTTTCAAAACCCAAGCATCCACAGACTCCCCAGCACATGCCTAGCACACCCACCAAAAATGTTTTCAAAATTCAAAACTTGAATTCATGCGGCCATTTCATCAAACACCTTGCAGATTCAAATCAAACAAAATCAAAACACTATAGTGTGCAGTGTTTTGGGCCTAACTTGTTCCCTCTCTGGACACCACTAGCCTTAGTAGATCATCTAACGACCCTAACTAATCCCTAGCACCACTGTAAGCTTGACAATGTCATCAATGGTGAACAGCCGAGAGCACCCATGTCACCCCAGTGTGGACAGCAGGCTAGAAGAAGAACTAGTCGTGCCAACCTTGTCTGGGAGATAGCCCATGCCTCACCGCCCCCTCTCGACCAGCCCTGCCTCACGGACAGCAGCCAGAACCGCCATGAACGTCGCGCCTGTGTCGCTGTCGACCGTGCCGACCCGCGCCGCAGAGCACACACCGTTCCCACGCACCCGACCACCTCGAGCCCTCGCTGCCCGCCAACATGCTCCCCACTGTCCCAGGAGACCGCCAGACATGCCCATTTCACCGCCCGTACCCCGTAGCCACCGCTCGCCGTCGAAGACGCCGCCTCTGCCACGCAGAACGTCGAGCGTTCCAGACCGTTTGCCACCGCCCCTACACGCGCATTAAAGCCATAGAGCATCGCCAGGAGACCACCGATCGATCGCCACCCTCGGCCATGCCTCTAGCAGCCCGTAGCCATGTCGCCACCGTCGCCTGCCCATACCGTTCGGTCTTGTCGTCGAGACTATAAATAGAGGCCTCCCCAGCTCAAACTCTTCACACCATCTCACTCCCCTCTCCTCACTGATCGTTCCACCCTGTTCCCAAAGCAAGGCGAGCAGCGCATCGCCGGAATTGCGCCGGAGCAGGCCGCCTCTAGAAAAGAAGGGCGCCGTCAATTTCGTCCACCTCAGGAGAAGTTGCCGGTACCAGGAGGTTCACCATCGTCGACTTCGTCCTTCGCCCGCCTCACCAACCCTCGCCTGAGCCCTGGTGAGCCTCCCACGACCCCCACCTGTCGCGTTAGGGTTCTGTCTCGCCAGCGCTGCCCGACGTGGACGATGAACCAGAACCGTTGGATTAGAACTAGATCCAACGCACCACGTTGCCTCGTACCGCTTCGCACCCCTGTCTCACTGACGCGTGGGGACAGCAACTGAACCAGCCCGCGTAAGCGCTGTGCATAGCAGGCCGGCCCATTTTCTCTTCCCGTGTAGCCCACTCGTTTGAATTTGGATTTTTCCATTTTCATTCAAACACAGTTCTATACCTAGTTTCAAAAATCAACCAAGCTCGATTCAATGAACCAAATTGAATGAAACCAATTTTGTTAGAAAGTTCTGGAAATGCTGAATCCAAGCCCGTTGGATTCAAATCATTTGGATCTGTAGATCACCCTTGGTAAAAATAACAAGGAAAATGCTTTTCTGATTCAAACATTTTTAAAATTTAAACCATAATAGCTTTTGAATTGATTCCAACTCTCAAAAATCACAATTGATCATACCTTTCAGAATATATAAAAATATATAGGTTTACTTACAGAAATAATGTTCAAGTAATAAAAGAATGCCACATAGGCATTTCTAATCACTTTTTATTTAAAATAAAAGGTTAAACCTTATTAAATTCTGACACCACTTTAAATCACATTCCCATGCACTGAAATATGTAGTGATGACATGTGTCAACATGATCCCATGTTTGGTTTGGAGAATATTAAATCTTAAGTAGTTTTTCAATGAGTAGAAATTACTTTTCTAAAAATAAAATCATTAAGGCAAGTGCTTGTAAGGTTAGTGATGATGCTAGATCATCTATAGAACCCCTTTGTGTAATGATTGAAAGTAGTTAAGCATTGTTTCGTGATTGTGTACCTCGTATTTATTTATAGACGCTAGTACCGACCAAGGATACGAGGAGGAAGGAGGATACTACAAAGAAGAAGCCGAGGAGAACTTCAACCACTGCTATGCACAAGGCAAGCTTATACTGATACTTGTGCAAGCCAATACTTGCAAGCTATTAACTTGGAAAGCTTATACTGATACTTATGCAAGCCCATACTTGCAATCCTAATACTACTAGTTGATTGTGCAAGCTAACACTTGCAAGATATTATACTTTAGCAAGCCTTACCATGCCAACCATATGCCTTAAGCATATGTAGTTATACCCACTTGATAACCCCATCCTAATTTTTTATTTGCAAGATTTTTACTTTAGGTCTTTAGCAAAGCTTTTTTCTTAGAGTTGACTTAAGTAACTTGTAGATACTAGAAAGATAACTGAAGGTTGCATAAAGAGCATAAAATTTGGCCTAAGCTAGATAATCTTGATGTCATCCTAAGGCATGAGATTAACTGAGTTAAACTCCACTAGTTTACCACCCCTCATTTAGTACTCACCCCCACTTGTAGATGCTAGTGCTAAGCATAAAACTTGATCAACTTTAGATGAGAATACTTGGTGAAAATGGTTATGAAAACCTTGGAATGATGGATTATTCTATTGAGATGTTTTGACATGTGTTTCCAAACACCAGATGATTTTGGTGATGAAACTGTTGAGGCATGAGCCTTAGCCCTTTATAAAACTGATGGTTGTCTGGATGCGATACCATTCCAATTTTACCGTATAACCACAATACCTGAAGATTGGGTAGGGCTTGACTGGAAACTTATATACCTTAGTATTGGTTCCCTCACAGCCAAGGTCTGAGCTGAGGCTACCTTGTGAAGATTGTCCACCTGTGCAGTACCCAAGATGACAGTTGGTCATGGTTGGGAGGCCAAACTCACAGGAGAGGTGCTTATACTAGGGCTGTAATTGAAAGGTTAGGATTGATTATCCGCATACTGAGTATGGTGAATTCAGGATTTGTTCCTGACGGATATATCGAATGTTGTGGTGAAAGTGTACAATCTCTGCAGAGTGTCAAACTATTCGAATAGCCGCGTCCGCGGTTATGGACAGTTGGAGTGGCCATACTGTTTCCCCCGTCAGATGTTTTCAAAATGACTTGTGAAATGACTTGAGATTTTGACTTGACCACAACAGAGTTGTGACAGGAGATACCAGCTCCCACTTAGGTGTTATAAAATTTGACTAGCGTTCTCTTACTTCTGAACTTAGTAGATGTAAATCTGGCTTCTACAGAACAACCCTAGAGCTTAGTGTCCTACTACAAAACCCCCCTTCACTTGTTAGTATTAGTTTGCGAGTACTTAAAGAGTACTCATTGCTTTGTCCCTGGTTATTCCCGTGGCCAGACTATGAAGAGGAGTACCAGGATGATGGACCCCAGGAAGGTTACGACAACTAGGATCATCTCCCATCGTCAGCATTGCCTGTGATCCCGAAGATGGAGCTTCGCCTACGCTACCGTTATTATTACGTATTTTCGCTGCTTGAGTTGTATTAAGAACTGGATCATGAGATCCTTATTTGTGTAAGAACTTATGTATGGTTTGTCTTGGATGATATACTATTGTATCCAAATCTGTTATGTCTCGCAAAAATGGTAATCCTGGGATTGCGATGTATGGCATAACAGGCATCTGGGATTAAAAATCCGGGTGCTGACACATTGTGAGCTACAGGTGAAAGTTGTGAACATAACAATGACGGGGGTGGTCATATATGCCTTACCAATTGGAGCTGAACCAACTTACCATTATCATCTAGTTCCACAGGGCTACGCTGTTGTCGGGGTGGATGAAGTTATATACAAATTTCACCAGTTGAAGCTTGACTACCCTGCAGGTGAAGGGGATGTGACTGAATTAGGAGATGCCGAAAACAACACCATTCTATGGCGAAAGGAATACATAGTGCTTCCAAATTGGACGCCTAAGCCATAGACTTCTTAGAGAACTCCATCTTTGCCGTTGCCTCACCCGTCTCCAGGGCAACAGTCATCTCCCCGCCTCACCCATCTCCATCACAGCCGTCACCACCGTGTCGGCCGTCTCCAGCACAGCGGTCTTTGCCGCCGCGCCAGCCATCTCCAGCGCGGACGTCTTCGCCGCCGCGCTAGCCTTCTCAGCCCACTATTGGTCAGGGCAAAAGCGGAAGAGTACCACCGCTACTATGGGATGTGGTCATAGTTTTAAAAACCGGAGCGGTTCATTGGTTAAACCGGAAAAACCCAAAACCGAAGCCTCTAGTGGTTTGTTAAGTGCACTGGACCGACCGGGCAATTGATCCGCTGAAAACCGTTTGAACCACGGTCCAACCGGTGTTTTTTTGGAAAACCAGAGATAGGAGACCACTTGTTCAACCGGTCTTGACGAGAAAAATAAAGTGATAGTGCTAGGATTGGATCTCATGACCTCCCACATCGTCCAACAACTTTCAAGATGGGCTAACCAACTAGTCCACCAATTGTTTGTGCTATATTAGTACATGCATATTTTAAATATGTATTGTTTTTCAATATATTATTATTATTATTTCTTTTGTGTTTAATTTTTAATAAACCCGCAAATGAACTGTTTTGATCCGACGGTTTAACTAGTGAACCGCGAACCGAAGACCTTGCTAATTCGATCGCTGGTCTGGTTTTTTTAAACTATGGGCGTGATAACCGATCACCGAGACGTCAACATGAGCCCCTCCAAAAAGTACAAAAGGTTCTTCCCAAGAGACCTTACGACTATACTCCAGAGGATACTGCGGCGATCGCAAATCAACAAACGACAGAGTTTTTTGCTAAAGTAAAGCGGCCAAAGGAGCCAGAGTTCCCCAACACCGAAGAAGATAGAGCCCGAGTGCAAAAAATGCTGAAGACCCTTCACCAACCCGAGCCAAGGCTGTCATCAGACTATGAGAGCTCTATTCTTAAGTCACATGCGGCCAATAAACAGTCAAAGAGTAGTAGCGCAAGAGGAAAATCAGTTCCCCAGCTCGGAGAACAAAAAAACAATCGTGCCCCCCGCTCAAGGTGATTTCCCATACTAATGTGGGGTCGAGCAAATGTGTGATCAAATAGAACTATGATCCAGAGGTAGTTGAACTGTATGGAGAAGCGGCCGCTGCTCAAGGTATGACTATTGCTTAGTACTTATCCTAGTTACAGTACTTCTCCGAGACAGATGTAGCATACAAATACCGACATGGGAAGCCTCTCATCAAACCTGAGGAGATCAAGAATCTATCAACAAAAATGCAAAGATTGCATAACTGGTACATGGATGCCTCAAAGGATGGGACAAACTGGATAATGCCGGGAGTTAGAAACGAGCATTACGGGAAAGGAGATGACGTGGTAATGATTGAATTTAACGAACTATTTCAATTATTCAATCAAGACGCCATCGAAAAATCGATCGTTAGTGCCTATTGTGTACTATTTCTGTAATTAAGTCTCTAGCTAGCTAATTTTGTTTATTGCATGTATAATCATACTCACTATATTATGCAGAATGAAGATTCTCGAATACAAAAGAGGACGCATCTATGACATTGGGTTCATTGACCCATATATTGTTCATGAATGTAATCTCAAAGAAAAACCCAAGAAAACAAAGGATAATATTGTAAAGGCGTTAAGGTTTTAAGAAATCAAAAGGGAAATACTATTTCCTTACAACTTCGAGTGAGTGTTATTGTCTTGTACACATTCTATTTCTCTTACTTGATGTTAAGTGTATAATTGATGAGTTATGCATGCGGAGCTTTCACTATATTCTGCTAATCATTCAACTTGATAAAGGGATAGTACAAGTCATGGAGTCGAAACATAAACCCCTTGAGCAGTGGGTGGACATGCAGATGATGCTCTAGCGGTAATTTCAATCATTATGGCACTATATCGGCAACTTTCTTGAATTTTCTGATATCAAGTAATTAATAACTTCTTTTATTCGTTTTCTTTATCGGACAACGCTTGGAAACGATTCACCAACAAGGATAAGGTTGAATGGAAAGAGAAGCTTACATTTCAACCACTAGATGTAGGTACTACTAGCTAGATCCGTGGATCTCTTTGATTCTAGTTTTGATACCATTATCATGCTTGATTATTATTTTGATTGAACTCTGTTTTCGTAAAGTGCCTAATGCATGGATCTGGGAATAATTTATGTAGATACTATGTTTGCGAGTTCATTCGTCAGACGTGCTGTGAGAAGGACGTAAATTTAGAGCAACTTCACGTATGTAAACATTATTCACAATTTTTTATTATCATCAATTGTGTTTAGTTTTATTCATATATGTTGAATCCTTATTTAAATCAGATCAAACGGCTGCGAAACGGTCTTTTACCAAAGGATCACGTACGGGCAATTCAAGAGGAATTGACGGGATTCTTAGATGTAGAGGTCCTAAACCAAAAGAAGAATACTACCGGGAGTTCTATATAAGGCAATAGGGACCGTAAAAACAGATTATATTGTATATATATGCATGAAACTCGTGTACCGAATGTTATATTTTTGGCACTTCGATCTCTTTATTCATGATGATGTTGTGTAATATAATGGTTCCTTTATTGCTGAGTGCAAAACACAAAATAAAAATGAAAACAATAAATGGAAAAATACAAAATAAATTCTCTGCCATGGCACAAAAAGTGCCCAAAAATGCTGCCGCGACAAAAAAGTGGCCAAAATAAATTCTCTGCCATGGCACAAAAAAGTATCAAATTGCTGTCGCGGCAGAGAAACATCTATCCCGATTCGTATTACGAATCGGGACGGATGGTCCTCCCCCCTTGCGCCAGACAGCGGCCACATGGAACCTCGTTCGTCCCGGTTCGTTGCCCAACTGGAACTAAAGGGTCGAGGCTTTAGTCCTGATTACCCCGTCCCGGTTGGGCAACCGGGACTAAAGCCCCTTATGAACCGGGACAAGAGGCCCTGTTTCCACTAGTGTTGAGATTGCCATGGAGGTAGTCGTCGTGGTTCAACTTTTCACTAACACACTGGCTGGCTAGGGGCCGGATTATACATCGCGGCGGAGGAAGAAGGAGCGAGGCACATAGATGTGTGTATGAAGTCGGCTTTGATACCATGTGATCGCTAGAGGTTGTTTTGGGAACGATGCCTCTACCTCAGCTCGGTTGCAATGTTGCATGTTAATACAGTTGAATCCTCGGCTGGATTACAGGGAGCATTATGAAGAGAGGACAAAATAGAGGATATCGATCTGATCTTCATAATCAGATCAGTTCGTGTTACAATTCTGGCACACCAGCCCAACTACCCCTATCTCTACCATGTAAGTAACACTGTTAACGTCATATCTCAAACATTGTGAACTTTGGATGTAGTTGGCTTAGGTCTCGTTAGGGATCGTTGGTTTCCTTCATATCTTTCAGGTGGTGTCCATTCTGTTCGTCAGGCAGATTCTCCATGAAGATCAGACACCCGCGTTAACAAGCACTACAGGAAAAATTTGCTACGCCGATGGCCGGCTGCCGTCGGCACAGCGCCGAATTGCGGTCGGCACAGGCTGTGCCGACGGTGGCCGTCGGCGTAGCCCCCTCGCCATACGTCCTCGTCGGCACAGCTACGTGGCCGTCGGCACAGCCCTCCCCTCGGCATAGCGTCTTCCAGTGGGTCCCGCGTGTCAGTCAACGGCCGTCTTGACTAACGGTTCAGCCTGGAGCTACGCCGACGGCCAAGCCGCCGGCACAGGAATGGAGCTACGCCGACGGCCAGGCCGTCGGCATAGCCTAAAATATATTTTTTTAAATTTTTTTTATTTTTTATTTTTTTAATCTTTGAATTATTTGACTCCTTAATCTCCAGCTTTAATCATTTTAACACTATTTATAGTTAATAATTGATTAAATTGCAGTCTTAGTCAAAGTTCCCGTTCGGTCACCCATTCTAGCACTACTCCAGCTCTAGCACGCTTAACTTCCTCGTTCCTTCAGAATCTCTTCCCGCAAAGCAATTTACTCATTGTTGTCAATACTATGATATCATTCCTATTAACTCTTATATCATCATGTCATATGGTTGTATTTTTTGAAATTACAAGCAATTATTTAAGTAAACAAAAATGAATAAGTAAAAATATTATTGAATTCAAATAAAAATATAATGATTTTATTTTTATTTGTATTTTTTATTTAATATGGAATAATTAATATCTTTAAATCTGTAAATCAGAATTCGGCAAATAATATGTCTAAATTGATTAAAAAATGAGAGGAATCCAAATATGATATCAATATCAACTTATCACAAACTATGCCGTGATTCTTATCATAATTTCATTTGCCCGTTTAAAATGGCACGCATAAAGATTCTTAGCTCGGGACTGAGGCTCGCTAAACTTAAAGTGGATCTACGATGAAACAACATATTTTGAACTTAAATATGATTTTTGTAAAAAATCATGAGCATCCGATCATGTACTTGTAGTTCATATCTGACCTACTTCTTACCGATTCGGCAGGAATTTGTCTTTTTCACCAGGGATAGACGGAAATGTTTGAGATCCCCGTGTTATGAAATTATCCATGTAAGGTGGTCTAGTATTTTTGAAAAATGTAACGGTAGTATTTTGAATTATCCATTTGGTGGTTGCTTCACAAAACCGTCCATTTTTTGCACTCGGTAAATGGAAAACGGCTTTTTGGTGCGACGAAAAAGAAAACTTTCTCCTAAAACATTGTTCGCCATCCCATGATGCATACTTATGCATAATATGGACACATTATCACAAACTATGCATTCATTCTAGCCATAACATTGGTCATTTGACCCGAAAGTCAAGAAACCTCGAACGAGATAGGTCATTTTGTGAAGGTTTTTTTGAGACATAATCAATATACCAAGTTTGATATTTTTCCTTCTAACTATGTCACATAATATGACACCACGCGAAGGTTTCACGTTGTTTGGATCGTTTTTGAATTTACGATGCCCGTTTTAAACTATCGTTAAACTTTATCGAAGGGCGGACATGAAGATTCTTAGCTCGGGGCTGAGACTCGCTAAACTTGAAATGGATCTATGATGAAACAACATATTTTGAACCTAAAAATGATTTTTGTAAAAAATCATGAGCATCCGATCATGTACCTATAGTTCATATCTGACCTACTTCCTGCCGATTCGCCAGGAATTTGTCTTTTTCACCAGGGATAGACGGAAATGTTTAAGATCCCCGTGTTATGAAATTATCCATGTAAGGCGGACTAGTATTTTTGAAAAATGTGACGGTAGTATTTTGAATTAGCCATTTGGTAGTTGCTTCACAAAACCGTCCGTTTTTTGCACTCGGTAAATAGAAAACGGCTTTTTGGTGCGACGAAAAAGAAAACTTTCTCCTGAAACATTGTTTGCCATCCCATGATGCATACTTATGCATAATATGGACACATTATCACAAACTATGCATTCATTCTAGCCATAACATTGGTCATTTGACCCGAAAGTCAAGAAACCTCGAACGAGATAGGTCATTTTGTGAAGGTTTTTTTGAGACATAATCAATATACCAAGTTTGATATTTTTCCTTCTAACGATGTCACATAATATGACACCACGCGAAGGTTTCACGTTGTTTGGAACGTTTTTGAATTTATGATGCCTGTTTTAAACTATCGTTAAACTTTGTCGAAGGGCGGACCTGAAGATTCTTAGCTCAGGGCTGAGACTCGCTAAACTTGAAGTGGATCTATGATTAAACAACATATTTTGAACCTAAAAATGATTTTTGTAAAAAATCATGAGCATCCGATCATGTACCTGTAGTTCATATCTGACCTACTTCCTGCCGATTCGGCAGGAATTTGTCTTTTTCACCAGGGATAGAAGGAAATGTTTGAGATCCCCGTGTTATGAAATTATCCATATAAGGCGGTCTAGTATTTTTGAAAAATGTGACGGTAGTATTTTGAATTAGCCATTTGGTGGTTGCTTCACAAAACCGTCCGTTTTTTGCACTCGGTAAATGGAAAACGGCTTTTTGGTGCGACGAAAAGAAAAAAATTCTCCTGAAACATTGTTCGCCATCCCATGATGCATACTTATGCATAATATGGACACATTATCACAAACTATGCCTTCATTCTAGCCATAACATTGGTCATTTGACCCGAAAGTCAAGAAACCTCGAACGAGATAGGTCATTTTGTGAAGGTTCTTTTGAGACATAATCAATATACCAAGTTTGACATTTTTCCTTCTAACTATTTCACATAATATGACACCACGCGAAGGTTTCACGTTGTTTGGATCGTTTTTGAATTTATGATGCCCGTTTTAAACTATCGTTAAACTTTATCGAAGGGCGGACATGAAGATTCTTAGCTCGGGGCTGAGACTCGCTAAACTTGAAGTGGATCTATGATTAAACAACATATTTTGAACCTAAAAATGATTTTTATAAAAAATCATGAGCATCCGATCATGTACCAGTAGTTCATATCTGAGCTACTTCCTGCCGATTCGGCAGGAATTTGTCTTTTTCACCAGGGATAGACGGAATGTTTGAGATCCCCGTGTTATGAAATTATCCATATAAGGCGGTCTAGTATTTTTGAAAAATGTAACGGTAGTATTTTGAATTAGCCATTTGGTGGTTGCTTCACAAAACCGTCCGTTTTTTGCACTCGGTAAATGGAAAACGGCTTTTTGGTGCGACGAAAAGGAAAAATTTCTCCTGAAACATTGTTCGCCATCCCATGATGCATACTTATGCATAATATGGACACATTATCACAAACTATGACTTCATTCTAGCCATAACATTGGTCATTTGACCCGAAAGTCAAGAAACCTCGAACGAGATAGGTCATTTTGTGAAGGTTCTTTTGAGACATAATTAATATACCAAGTTCGAAATTTTTCCTTCTAACTATTTCACATAATATGACACCACGCGAAGGTTTCACGTTGTTTGGATCGTTTTTGAATTTATGATGCCCGTTTTAAACTATCGTTAAACTTTATCGAAGGGCGGACATGAAGATTCTTAGCTCGGGGCTGAGACTCGCTAAACTTGAAGTGGATCTATGATGAAACAACATATTTTTAACCTAAAAATGATTTTTGTAAAAAATCATGAGCATCCGATCATGTACCTGTAGTTCATATCTGACCCACTTCCTACCGATTCGGCAGAAATTTGTCTTTTTCACCAGGGATAGACAGAAATGTTTAAGATCCCCGTGTTATGAAATTATCCATGTAAGGTGGTCTAGTATTTTTGAAAAATGTGACGGTAGTATTTTGAATTAGTCATTTGGTAGTTGCTTCACAAAATCGTCCGTTTTTTGCACTCGGTAAATGGAAAACGGCTTTTTGGTGCGACGAAAAGGAAAACTTCCTCCTGAAACATTGTTCGCCATCCCATGATGCACACATATGCATAATATGGACACATTATCACAAACTATGCCTTCATTCTAGCCATAACATTGGTCATTTGACCCGAAAGCCAAAAAACCTTGAACGAGATATGTCATTTTGTGAAGGTTTTTTGAGACATAATCAATATACCAAGTTTGATATTTTTTCTTCTAACTATGTCACATAATATGACACCACACGAAGGTTTCACGTTGTTTGGATCGTTTTTGAATTTATAATACCCGTTTTAAACTATATATAATGTTTTATGTTTCACTTATTTTTTTCATAAATGTGTAATATTTGAGTGTAGATAGATAGGTCTTATTTTTCTGCAAATTTTGATATATTATTTGTATTTTTCTGAATTATAATGATTTAGTTATGATTTTTCAAAAAATAATGAGATAAAAAGAAAAAAATCTGAAGGCCTACGCCGACGGCTAGGCCGTCGGCACAGACCAAATAAAATTATTCAAAGAGCTGTGCCGACGGCCTGGCCGTCGACACAGCCTGTCTGCCTAACGCCGTTTCCATCGCCGTGTCTAAACTGGGGCTACGCCGAGGGCTATACCTATACCGAGGGCCACCGTCGGCACAGCCCTCTGTACTATGCCGACGGCCACGCTACGCCGACGGCTACCGTCGGCACCGTCACCTACGCCGACGGCCGTCCCTACGCCGACGGCCAGGCTGGTCAGCTGACCAGGAAGGTTGCTACGCCGACGGCACCGATATTTGGCCGTCGGCGTAGCCGACCGGCCGTCGGGCACCTTAATTCTTTCCTATAGTGAAGCTAACTTGACTTGTTCGTGTGAAAAGATGGACACCGATCGATTAATTTAGGCCGGGAGCATCACATAACTGCCATTTTGTTTGGTTCTATTGGACTGTTTTCTAACTAAAAACGTGCGCACAAACTAAAGGATGAAATGTACCCCCATTATATTGAACTAAAAAATGACTCAATGCAACTTAACTAATCTGAATCCGGCCCCATCCGTTGCCAAAACACACTCCAGGTAGACAAGTATATATATAGCCGTGCAGCCCACATCTATATAGTCGACTATAAATGAGACACTGGAATGGACACACTCCCAATTCATTATGTTTAGAAGCTTCCCTATTACAAGATCTGTCCCGCAATTTGAGTTAAACAACCTTACCAGCTAATTCAGACACGAGGCCAAAATATAGAAGGTACATGTGCATGACTTCATATGCACCCGTCACTGGCCGGTCACTCACCTTAACTAATTTAATTTCCATCCACCCATGTAAGTATCAGAAGGATTCTGTCGATGCCATATATGATGATCAAGTGTGCAGAGGCCGGGTGGGGTTATCCTCTTTTTGGAAAAAAAATGATGATCAAGATAAATCAATTTATTTTCTCTATGCATATGATGATCAAAACCAAGACAAAAAAATGTATTTTGCGCTGATTAATATGATGATTACGTTGGACGCCATCCAGAATATGTGCAAGAGAGACTGAAAAGGAAACCATTTTGAGACAATTATATTATTAGTCACAGTCACACATGCATGCAGCTTATTGAAGAAACTAAATATAATGACCGTCCACGTACAATGCATTCATTCAATCGATCCCAACACAGGATCGATCCACTTGCTTTAATAAACACTAGTCTAATTAACAACTTGAGTACTAGTTAGTGTTTCTTAAATATCAACCAAGCTTTAAGCAGCTAGAGACAGAGGAGAGCTGAGGGCCCCTTCTTCCACAATCTCAACCGCGCGCGAGGGGGAGAATCCATTAGGGCTAGCTAGGCACCGCGGAACAGTATTAAATACCACACTCACTCTCTACCATTTCTATCGCCCTCGTCAACAATCAACACAGCACAGCTTCTCAGCTTCACAGGAAAACATACAACCTAGCCAGCACCATCTTTCATAGATCGGCAAGCTGCTCGGTCACTAGGGTTCGCTAAGAACGATCGGGTAGATATGGACGGTGGAGGAGAGAATACCAAGTATCGCGGCGTGAGGCGCCGCCCGTCCGGCAAGTTCGCGGCGGAGATCCGCGACTCCAGCCGGCAGAGCGTCCGCGTCTGGCTCGGCACCTACGACACGGCCGAGGAGGCCGCGCGGGCCTATGACCGCTCCGCCTACGCCATGCGTGGCCACCTCGCCGTGCTCAACTTCCCCGCCGAGGCGCGCAACTACGTCCGCGGCGGCTCCTCGTCGTCGTCCAGCCAGCAGGTGATCGAGCTGGAGTGCCTAGATGACGAGGTGCTGCAGGATATGCTCAAAGGAGATGATACATACAAATCAGGTGGAAAGAAGAATTGACTCTAGCTCCACAGAATACTGAATTACTGATCATGCACACAAATTCATGCATCATCAGTACTACATCACCTGATCGTGTATTTATTTGTGCATGCACAAGCAGACGAGCTTCTGATATATGTGTTTCCATATATGGATTTCCTTTTTACCCTAGGTGTTCAGTTAAAATGATGAGCAGGTCATGTATTAATCAAAACGTACGTGATCTTATATATTGTCATCTTATGTGATTAATTGCTTGTTAAATCACAACGACCTTCGTCTCCTCCTCTCTAAATTTTCCAGTGTGTTCAAAATATAGTTTTGGTGGTTCATGCATGATGAGATCTATATATGGGCTGCAATTGCAAGCTCAATCAAATGATATTCCTATTGATTGATCAAGACTATAGCGCAAATGAAACAAACAAGTATATTCATTATTATTAAAAAAAATAAGATGCTTGTATGAACTATTTGGTTGGTTTGAGACACCAGACATAGAATCAAATCAGCCAATGTTATTGCATTTCCCAATGCTCCAAGATGGTGCTCTCTATTAGTTGTCCTTGTAGGATTTTTGTGTACATAATATATTGATTTAATGAGGACAATACAGCCTCTTAGAGCAGTAAAAAAAATAGTACTAAATATCATACACATCGTCAAAGTGAGTCTCTACTGTCTCTTAAAAAAGGTGAATCTACTGCATTAAAGATTTGATCCATATAAGCTACAACCGTATGGTGTGATAATTGCTTCTAGAATGTACCATCTCCAAGGAGAATGCTGAGAGATGATACGTTCAGAGTGGCCTAATGTATGTAGATACGATACAATATAGGTGATTAGCCAAAGATATGCACAATAGTTTTCTTAATCATAGTTTTTGCATTGGCCATTTCATCCAGATTGAAGAATTGTTCCCAACTATAGTTATACAAAAAAATCAAGAACTATGTGTTGAATAAACCACATGATCATAGGATATCAAAAGTTCATGCATGCACTATTTTAATTAAAGCGGTAGTGGTCCATACCCATAATCATATGCACGTTTTCAACTAGAGTTGCATAAAATTAGGGAGTCGTAGTGATGGATTCAGGTGAGTATGAGAACCTGCAAAAATTCATGGAAACATCGGCTGGTCTAATATTTTCCTTATTGGTTAGTTTGTCAACATATCGATGATGGCGGTGGAAACATCACATAGCATATAATTGTCATGAATCTATCCCTGTCCTATGTGGTTGGTTGTCATCCTCCGCAAGACTTTTTGATGGTGGTGATGGTGGAAAGTGTGATGTCAAGTTTTGGTTTGGTTATTGGTTCCCATGCTTAACTTTTGTGGTTCGACATGTGATATATCGGAAATGTATCCATGAACTTCGTAGTTTATTATGTGATATTTCAACATATATGCATCATATTTATAGTTTTCACCATGTATTTTTTAATGCTTTTTAGGATTTCCCATGAAGTCCCCCTTTTCTGGGTTTAACTCAGGAGACCTGGAAACCCAGTTTTGTGTACTTTTGACTTTTAGGGACCTTCGTGAATTGAAAGAGACATGAAAATTTTGCCAACCAAGTTTTTTACAGAACGAAGAGTGATGAAGTTTGGATGGGCCAGGGGTGGCCTGGAGGGACCAGATCCACCCCATGGCGTTGCCACATGGGCCAGGCGTGCCATGACGGTGATATTCCACCTCAGATGTCCGATCAACCTCAATCTTTCGCATGCAGGATTTTTTTTGACCTAAAGACACCTATATATATTCCCTCCTTTGTAAATTCCCAAGGAGGCAACCACCATTTATAGAACACCGAAATCAAAGACATAAACTTTGTCTCTATCAAAGATTGGAGGGGGAAACACTACATGAGCCACCCATGTTGCTCTTCCGACTCCTCCAATATCATCTCCACTGTCTCCATGATGAAGAGGGACTATTCCACCAGTGACTATGGGTTTGTGGAAGTAGCTTGTTTTCTCTCCCTCTCTCTCTCTCTATATATATATATATATAATCATATTTTACAACCATATGAGCTTCCCTACATGATTATGATCACATATGTAATTCTTATTGTGAATCTTTTGTATAAGAGATGTAGTTACCAATATGTGTTTTATGTATTTAATAGATGCATATTACTACCCCATTCATGTGTATGAGTTTTGATCAAACTAGTAAGCTAGAATACGGGAGGGGGAATGTGTGTGTTAGATGGAGTAAACTGGTAGTAGCAACCGGATAGTGACACAAAATTGGGAAGCGCTATGGTTTTTACCTTTCTGTTTTTTGGCCTCATTAGTGAGAATGGGATACAATGTGCTTTGTTCATCTAGTGCATGAAATATGATCTCGTTTGTTCGAGAGAGTACACTAGAGATCCAACATCATGTCAAAGTACCTAAATCAATACTTTGTTCGCCATGTGAGCGCAACCACTAAATTCTTAGTATGAAGAGTTATATTTTACTAGGGGAGTGTTAGGGGGATGTGTTGCATCATTCCTATGTTAGGATATGATTCCCATATGAACATGAATCAAACACTACGAATGAGATGCATTGGTATTATCTTGTCTACAAAAGCTATATTCGTTCCACAATGTTTATCAGAGAGTAGTCAAGTGAATCCATGAAACCCTGACCATTTTAAGTACAAGAAACACCTTTTAATTTACCTGCACTTTAATTTTATGCATTTATTTATTTCAAAAAATATAAAATACATATTGCATTTCCATTCACTGTTTTATTTACTTAAAATTTTTGTTTGTATCACTTACGAGCCATGTTGGGTTGATAATCACCACGGTGAAGTTGGGGATACAAGGCATTTCTCTTTGTTTTGTAGTTTGCTAGAAGAATATAGCAGTAGGGTTTTAATGTTTCCCCAAGAGTTCTATAGAAAACTCTGAGTCAGTCTTGTGGGAAAAAGTACGCTTGCTAACACACTTTCGCTCGGTGTTCCAACGAGTTGATGTACACATAGTTTGTTTCCACCAATATTCTACCTTGCTAGCGGTAGTAGCTGGCCATATTGCATTCAAGGATCAACATTCTCAGCTATTAGGATGGGATGCCACAAATTGATTCACAAATTGAGAATTGTAAACAAGTAAAGCCAAAAACAAGGGCAAATTCTAATTTGATGTGAATAGTTACCATCGAGTACTATTAAGAATAAGATTATATATTGTTTTTATTTTGTTGACTCGCAGACTAAATTTAGAATTTAAATTCTGTGATAATTCAATATATGTGGTGGAAATGTTGTCTAATTCTTTTCTTCAGTTCATAGATAATCACTTGGTATGCTAACTACACTTCAAGTGTACTTTGTACACATAATGTTAAATATGCACTGAACTTGGCTACGAAAATGTCTAAAAGTTATGTGAAACCAGTGTTTCAAAGTTTTTAAAAAATCTGAAAATTTTAATAGAAATTATGTGGCTTGTTCATCAGTAAATTTTACCTGAATCATTTTCTATGTAGTAGTTGGAATGCATACAGTGCACATATTATTTTATCCTTTTTTATTGTTTTCTTCACGTGGAAGTCTGGCGTCTATGTTATTCATTGCACACTTGATTGAGACACACATCTATCACATGCAAAATGCCACTTTTTCCCGACAAAATGCCACCTTTTGACAATTGAAAACACTAAAAGTGTCCTCTGAAACTGAGGACTATTCAACAGCTTTACTACACATATGAACATGCAATGTATTGCCTTTGGGACTTGAAATAAGGATGGGCGGCTTTTGCGATCTAGTTGGTCCTAAACAAGGAGTATTAACTAAATTCTCCCAAAGATATGTCCTAATAGCACCTTGTTTATGTTTTAGGAGGGACAAGGGAGGAATATGATTTTGTTTCGATTCAATGCATGAGGGCGTGCTGAAGTGTTGCATGTATAGTATACTAATGGTACCTTGCACTAGCTAGTACTGCGTCACTACTTAGTGGTAATCAATGGCTAATGAGCGCGGTCAATAACGCATGTGCTGATTGAGCTCGGAATCACGGTTTAATTGACTTGCTGATGCTGTAAAGGAGAGCCCTGCATACGTGATCCAAATTACGTAAGTTTTACGTATGTATGTTTAAACAAGAGTAAAGTTGGAGAGAAAGGCTATATATACCTATTCCTGGCCTACCACCAACAAACCACATAAAAATTCTTGTGTGCCTAAATTAATTTCACGAGATCTAGCCATACATAATTGTGTATTTTGAACACCTGCGGTACTATGGAATCAGATGCGTTTTAACGCGGGTATTTGTTTTGGCTAAAGGCTGCACCTTTTATATGCTTTTGTTAGATTTGCGAATCGATGCCACACACTCTCTCTCCCTCCCTTTCTCTCTCTCCCATGCATGTTTCTAGAAGAAGATCACTGCACTTAAAGGTTTCTCAATACAGCTATTGCCACTAGTAGAAAACAAGGCTTCCGTCGATCCCATTCCGAGCCATCAGTCCCGGTTCCTTCACGAACCGGGAGTCCGGGACTAGGTTTCACATTAATCCCGGTTCGTAAGGCCATGAGGACGCACGGGGCAGGGCGACGACCTGTCCTGGTTTATGCTGGACCTTTAGTTCCGGTTCGTGGCAGGAATCGGGACTAAATGTGTCGAGCCACATGTGGCCGCTGGTGTAGATATTTAGTCTCTGTTTTTGGTAGAAACCAGGACTAAAGATCCATGATGTATATATATAGCACCCAGCTCCACATGCTTGTGTGAGCTGGTTTGTTTTTTCTCTCTCATCACAAGTGGTGTATGTTGCTTAGTTTTTCCCCTCTATGCACAAGAGGTGCTTGATGAAATGCACAAGTGCCTGAGCCACACTTATGCCTTTTCCTCTTTCTTTCCTCCTCGATCGAGGTTAGCATGCAACTTAATCCCTTTATATGTCATTGATACAATGCATGTGTCAATATACAGTGGTCATTTCTCTAGATGTTCTGTAATTGTTTTTCATAAACTTAATTATATAATATAGATGAGCCGACAATGGATGTACGCTGACCGACGCACTAGCGAGTTCATTGCGGGCCTTCAAAATTTTATCGTTGTGGCTGAGGCAAACATAAGTAACGGTTATATGTGTTGTCCATGTGTTAAATGTCGGAATCAGAAGGATTACTCTTCCTCGAGAACCCTTCACACCCACCTGCTCCAGCACGGTTTCATGCCTAGCTACAATTGTTGAACCAAGCACGAAGAAAGAGGGATTATGATGGAAGACAATGAAGAAGAAGAGGATGATGACAACTATCATCATATGTTTCCTGAATACGGTTATACACAGAGAGAATACGGTGATACAACTGGTGAAGCTTAATATGAAGAGGCGCCCGATGATGAGCTTGTTGATGATCTTCACCGGGCCATTGTTGATGCATAGAGAGAATGCAAAAGTGAAACTGAGAAGTTGAAGTTGAAGCGCATGTTAGAGGATCACAAAAAGTTGTTGTACCCAAATTGCAAAGATGACAACACAAAGCTCGGTGTCGGGGGATCACCCACGGGTAGGCTAATCGGACAAGAAGCATGGGAAATATAACTGCCAGTCGGCTGATCCCAGCCGGATGTAAAAACTCAAGAGCAGGTCAGGAAGAAGGTCAGACACAAAGCAAGCCAGCGAACCAATCAGCCGGATAAGAAGACACATGAAAGACACCTAGCCAGATGGATCTTACTAGACGGACAAGATAGCCGACGGGATCATACCAGCCAGGAAGACCAAGACAAACGAGACAGCTAGCTGGCTAGGGCCACCTAGCCGGACAGTCAGGACATGCGGATGACATAGGGCACAGTATCCCGTAGCCCTAGCAGACAGAGGCACGAAAAAGGACAGGGGCAGTGGCACGGACGCCGGAGAAGACGGCTCGTACCCATGTCGGGCGGGAACAAGAGCCGCCGCCCGTGTCGGCTGGGGCGGCCTCCAGTATTTCCGTGCAGGCCGAGGGGGAGCGTCACTATGCAAGACGTTAGGGAGGCGATACAATGTACCAGAATAGTCGGCCAGGCCTGCCTATGGGACCCGCCAGTCGGCAGAGTCTTTGCCCATGCCGGCTCAGCCTATATAAGGGGTGGCAGGGGCATCGAAGCAAGGGCTGGCTTCTCATTCTCTAAGTTAGACCACAAATACAGCTCGAGGAGCACTTGTAGCTCTCAGTGTTCATAAAGTTAGTCAGATCGGCAGGAGTAGGGGTGTTACCTCACCATGAGGACCCCGAACCTGGGTACTTCTTGCGTCCCCAACATATGCTCGTGCCCGATCCTGCCTACAGGCGTCGTCGCTCACTTCCCTGCTCGCTCCCACACCTCTATCTAGCCTGCTTAGGCACCGCCGTTTCTATAACAACGACAGTTGATGCCCACCTTGGGGCAAAGATGGCGGTGACCGGAGTAACGTTCCGCACGGGACCCCGCACTTTGTCCGGCGAGCGCGTGGCCTCCGGACTCGTGCTCACCTTGGGCCAGTTCGAAAGCGTCATCGACAACGCCCGCTGCTTCGTCGGCTCCAGTTTCCTGGAAGGCAGCTCCATTTTGCTGTTCGGCGACCTGCCAGTCTACGTCGCCGCCGTGCCAGAGGGTTTCCATTAGGAAATCGTCTCCTTTCGCCGAGTCGCTTCCCTCAGCCGGCAGCGCGCTCGTCGCGCCTTGCAGCATGGAAGTGATGATGGCTGGCTCCGGCCACGGCCGTCGTCCCGCTCTCGATCTCACCAACGACGTAGCCGGCACATCCACTACCATGCATGGAAAGGGAGTGGTGGAAGAAGTTATCGAGGAACTCCTCACTCCGGTTGACCTCGGAGAGGATCCGGATGAGGCGGCTGCAAATATCGAGGCAGCACGTGAGCATTTGATTATCCAGACCCAGGGCCTGGCCTCCACCAAGTACCTATGGAAAGCAAAATGCGGCAGTACCACCACTCCCACGGTCTCACCTCGACTAACCAAGATCCTAGACGGATCGGGTCCGTGCAGCATCGCGGGGGAGAGCTGGGCGCCCGTTTCGAGCAAGACGTAGAGACGGGACCTCACATGTACTTCCCACCGCCTGTGTATGACATCGTGGTCAAGAATGTTCGCACGGCGCGATCCATTGCGAAAGAGCTACCCCACCTGGAGGGGAGGAAAGGATCAGGAAGTTTCAGCGGGTGCAGCACCTGCTGCGCGTGGCTGACGAGCATGCTGAGGCCACTCGGATGGCGTACGAGGCAGGAGCCAGCTCCCGAGGGAACCATCCGGCTGGTGGCAGCTGGGGAGGACCTCGCCATACCGAGTACTCCACGACCTTGGGCCAGCCGCGTGCGCGCTCGCGCGCCAAGCGTCGCCAATCCGGCAGAAGCCAACACCACGGCGACCAAGGTGCTACTAGTCACCCACTGACTGCGGCACCACCCCCGCATCCGGCTGACCGAGACCACCCTCCACCCTCTCCCCCATCCTGCCTCACTAGCCAGGTGGGTGCGTCCAATCCGGTTGAGCCAGACGCGCGCGACAAAATCGACCTCCTGACACAAGCTCGTATCATAGAGGATGAAGACGCAACCGGACCAGTGTGCTTCTAGCCACGCATCTAGAGGGAACCATTCCCCAACTAGTTATCCCTGCCACGGGACACTCCCAAGTACGATAGAAGCATGAAGCCGGAGGACTAGCTAACCGACTACACCATGACAGTCGGAATAGCCCACGGCAACAAGCGTATGGAGGTTCGCTACGTGCCTCTCATGTTGACCGGTTCGGCGAGAACCTGGCTCAACAGCCTCGCGCTCAACAGCATCAACGCCTAGCCTGATTTCGAGAAGGTCTTCATCCCGAACTTCAACGGCACCTACAAGCGTCCGGTTAGGCTTCGCGATCTCTCTCCGTGCATCCAAGGGGATTGTGAGTCGGATCACGAGTATCTAGCCCGCTGGACCGAGCTGCACAACTCCTGCGAAGGGGTGGTGGAGAATCATGAAATTGGTTTCTTCATCGAAGGGTGTCGAGAGGGCAAGATGCTGCGCCACCGGATACTATGCGACGAGCCCAAGACCATGGCGGAGCTGATGAACGTTGATGACTAGTACGCCACCATGGACGCGACAATGAAAAAGCCCCTCCGGGTGAATGCGGAAGGCCGACCGGTTCCCACCGAGCTGGTTTGAGAGAAGCAAGCCAGACAAGGTGGAGATGCCGGATCGTCCAGGAGTCCTGGCGATGATAACTGCTACCAGGGCAAGCGCCCGGTTGAGCAGCAGAACCCCCGCTACCACCAGAGGAAAGTCAATGTGGTGCAAGGCGCACTGGTTGGCAACGACAAGAGGCAGAGGAACACCTTCACCTCCGAGCTGATGTTTGATGGGCCATGGAAGTACCACAGCGGCACCTTTAAGCCGGCTATGCACACCACTCGACAGTGCAGTTGGACCCAGCATATCAAGGAGCAGGCTGGCTTGCTCCCTCTCCCCCACCCCCTCCTGGCGGAACCCCACCGCCGGATAGGGCAGATGGAAACAACAACGACAATGGGGCCTACCCTCAGCAGCATGAGAACTACCACATCTTCGAGGCCGAGCCGACTGATACTCGCAGCCGGAAGCAGCACGCCGCGGAGGTGAACGCCGTCGTTCCTCCGGTCCCCCTGCGCCTCAAATTGAAGGGATACGGGTAGGCTACACTAGCGCAAATCAAAATTTTCTACCACGTAAACCAGGATTACTGTTGTCATAGATCACGGGATTACCACTAGACGCGCAGTTTCGGAATTGATGAAGCGCGTCGAGGCATTGCAGATGTTCCACGTCTCCTCCTTGTCCTCGTCCCACGAGAAGCTCCCCTTGCGCGGCTCGTCCAAAACACTACAGATGCAGCGCCTCCGAGGTATCCACACGTACAGGGTGGAAGCGTCAGACGCCGGACTGCTAGGTCTGCATGTGCAACACATGCGTGAGGAGTGGCGGCTGGGTGGAATGGTCTAAGGTCTAACCCTGGTCAGCTTGCCCCACCCTCTCTTATATAGGCGTCCCTAGTGGGCTTCTACATTAGCAGTGAAGGGTTTCGCAGCATAGTAAATCAAAAAAATTCTACGAATGCGAACGGGAAAGCCAAGATCTAATCTAGGAGATGCAAACAACAAGGGGGAATAGATGATATCTTCATACCCTTGAAGATTTGCACAGCGGAACGTTCGACGGAACATGGGTGATGTAGTCGTACTCGCTTCTCCTTCTCGCGATCCGATCCGATCTAACACCGCAAGTGGCGATGCCTCCGAGAGATGCACACGTGTGGCACCTCGACGTCTCCTCCTTCCTCGGTCCAGAAAGTGGGGTGGAGAGATGGATTGGATCTACAACGCGACGGCGCGGTGCAAGCAGTGGAGAGTTTCTGCAGCAGGGCTTCGCCTAGACGCAGTCGGGAGGGAGAGAGAGAGGAGGGGCAGCAGGGCGGCTAGGGTTGAGGAGGAGGTGTAGGGGAGGGGTGCGCCCCCAGCCCTCTTTATATAGAGTGGTGGGCGGCCAGCCCTAGCCCCTCCCCCAAGCCCTAGGCCGCCGGCCAAGGAGGGAGGAGTGGGGGGCAAGTTTCCCCCCTTCTAGAAGCTCCCCTAGGGTTTGCCCTAGGTTTGGCCGGCTGGGCCCTATGGGGCCTTGTGCCCTTGGCCCAATGCGGCCAGGGCACTCCGTCATAGGCCCATGCCCCCTCCCGGCAGGTGGGGATATGTTGGTCCCCCTCCGGAATGTTCTAGAAGCTTCCGGTACAATACCGATTAACCCGGAACAATTCCGAACTCCAAAAACTGCATTGCCTTATATGAATCTTATTCTCCGGACCATTCTGGAACCTCTCATGATGTCCCGGATCCCATCCGAGACTCCGAACAAAAACTCATAAACCAATTATCCAATCTATCCTAGCGTCGAGACACGTTAAGTGTGTGACCCTTCGGGTTCGAGAATATGCAGACATGGTCTTATATCAATAATCAACAGCGGGGTCTGGAAACCCATATTGACTCCCACACATTCATCGATGATCATATCGGATGAACCACGATGCCAGGATTCAATCAATCCCATATATATATTCCCTTCATCTCGCGATATTTTACTTGCCCGAGATTTGATCGTCGGTACCGTCATACCTAGTTCAATCTCGATCACAGCAAGTACTTTACTCGTTCCGTAATCCGATATCACTTTGTGATTAACTCCTTAACCACGTGCTTGCAAGCGGTGTTGATATCGATTACCGAGTGGGCCCGAAGTATATCTCTCCGACTTGGGAGGGACAAATCCCATCTCGATACATACAACCCAACAGGTACTTTCCGATCACCTGAGAGACACCTTTATGATCACCCTTTCATAGGATGACGTTTGATGACCTCAAAGCTTTCTTCTGATACCAGGGAGTTGCCTTATCTCATGGTCTAAGGAATACAATATTTGACATAAGAAAAAGCTTCACAAAGATGAACACGATGACATGATCTAATTGCTCCGCTTAGTTTGGGTCTGTCCATCATATCATTCTCCCAATGATATGATCTCATTATTAATCGACAACCCATGTCTATAGTTAGGAAACCTTAACCATCATTAATCAATGAGCTAGTCCATAGAGGCGTACTAGGGACACGGTGTTGTTCACAAACCACAGAAGTATTAAAGTTTCCGCTTAATACAATTCTAGCATGGAATATAAACTTTATCATGAACAAGAATTATAATAATAACATCTTTATTATTGCCTCTAGGGCATAATTCCAACAGTCTCCCACTTGCACTAGAGTCAATAATCTAGTTTACATCTGGCAACAATCTAACACCCATGGCACTAAGGTGCTGATCATGTTTTGCACGTGGAAGAGGTTTAGTCAATGGATCTGCGACATTCAGATCTGTATGTACTTTGCTAATCTTCAGATCTCCATCTGCTATATAATCTCGAATTATATGAAACTTGCGGTTGATATGCTTGGTCTTTGGATGATATCTTGGTTCCTTAGCGAGTGCTATGGCACCAGTGTTGTCACACAATATCTCCAGTGGGTCCAAGGCACTTGGAAGCACGCCAAGCTCAGTGATGAAGTTCCTGATCCAAACTCCTTCACTTGACGCTTCTGCAGCAGCCATGTATTCCGCTTCTACTGTAGATCCCGCGATCACGCTTTGCTTGCAGCTTCTCCAGCTCACAGCTCCTCCATTCAAAATATAAACGTATCCTGTCTGAGATTTAGAATCATCATTGACGGTGTCGAAACTAGCATCGACGTAACCCTTTACGACGAGCTGTTCATCACCACCATAGACTAAGAACATTTCTTTAGTCCTATTTAGGTACTTTAGGATGTTCTTCACGGCTGTCCAGTGTTCCACTCCTGGATCACTTTGGTATATGCTCGTCAAATTAAGAGCATTGGACACATCCGGTCTAGTACACAGCATGGCATACATGATAAAACCTATGGCCGAGGCATAAGGCACTTTGATCATAGCTTCTCTATCATTTACCGTAGCTGGACACTGAGTCTTGCTCAATATCTTACCTGACAACATAGGCACTGGACCTTTCTTTGTCTTATCCATTTTTAACCTTTTTAGAACTTTGTCTAGGTATGTACTCTGGCTTAAAGCTATCAGGCGTCTTTGTCTATCTCTATAGATTTTGATGCCCAATATATAAGCAGCTTCCCCTAGGTCTTTCATTGAAAAACATTTGTTCAAATAACTCTTCACATTGTTAAGCATGTCAATGTCATTTCCGATAATCAATATGTCATCCACATATAGTACCAAAAATGTCACTGAGATCCCACTCACTTTCTTGTAGATACAAGCTTCGTAGCAATTTGGAACAAATCCAAAGCTCTTGATCACTTGATCAAAACGAAGGTTCCAACTCCGAGATGCTTGCTTCAGTCCATAAATGGAACGCTGTAGTTTGCACACCTTATCAGCATCCTTAGGATCGACAAAACCTTCGGGTTGCATCATATACAACTCTTCATCAATGTTGCCACTGAGGAACGCAGTCTTGACATCCATCTGCCATATTTCATAATCATGAAACGCAGCAATTGCTAATAAAATCCGAATGGACTTAAACATCGCTGCGGGAGATAAAGTCTCATCGTAGTCAACACCTTGAACTTGTCGAAAACCTTTCGCGGCAAGCCGTGCTTGATAGACAGTAACATTACCATCCGCATCCGTTTTCTTCTTGAAAATCCATTTGCACTCAACGGCCTTTCGGTCGCTAGGAGGGTCCACCAAAGTCCATACTTGGTTTTCGCACATGGATCCCAATTCGGATTTCATGGCCTCTATCCATTTCTCAGAGTCTGGGCTCATCATTGCTTCCTCATAGTTCGCACGTTCACTGTCGTCTACTAAAAAGACAGTTAAGACAGGGTTGCCGTACCACTCAGGAGGGGCACGCGACCTTGTCGACCTGCGATGTTCAGTAGTAGCATCGTCCGAAGCTTCATGATCCTTGTCATTAGCTTCCTCTATTGTTGGTGCAGGCGGCACTGGAACAATTTCAGGTGCTGCGCTACTCTCCAACTCAAGAGAAGGTTCAACAACCTCGTCTAGTTCTACTTTCCTCCCACTCACTTCTTTTGAGAGAAACTCCTTCTCAAGAAAGGATCTGTTCTTTGCGACAAACACTTTGCCTTCGGTTCTGTGATAGAAGGTATACTCAATCGTTTCCTTAGGGTATCCTATGAAGACGCATTTCTCCGCTTTGGGTTCGAGCTTGTCCGGCATCAACTTCTTGACGTAAGCTTCACATCCCCAAACTTTAAGAAATGACAACTTAGGTTTAGCACCAAACCACAGTTCATACGGTGTTGTCTCAACGGATTTAGATGGTGCCCTATTTAAAGTGAATGCAGCGGTTTCTAATGCATAACCCCAAAATGATAACGGCAAATCAGTAAGAGACATCATTGATCGGACCATATCTAATAGAGTTCGATTCCGGCGTTCAGACACACCATTGCGCTGTGGTTTTCCGGGTGGCGTGAGTTGCGAAACGACTCTGCTTGCTTTAAGATGCGTGAGAAAATCATAACTCAAATATTCACCTCCACGATCGGATCGTAGAAACTTAATTTTTCTATTACGATGGTTCTCCACTTCATTCTGAAATTCCTTGAACTTTTCAAATGTTTCAGATTTATGTTTCATCAAATAGATATACCCATATCTACTTAAGTCATCGGTAAAAGTGAGAAAGTAGCGATATCCACCGCATGTCGAAACACTCATCGGTTCGCATACATCGGTATGTATGATTTCCAACAAGTCCGTTGCTCGCTCCATCATTCCGGATAACGGGGTTTTGATCATCTTTCCCATGAGGCATGGTTCGCACGTGTCAAATGATTCAAAATCAAGAGACTCCAAAAGTCCATCAGAATGGAGTTTCTTCATGCGCTTTACACCAATATGACCTAGACGACAATGCCACAAATAAGTAGTATTATCACTATCTACCTTGTATCTCTTAGCCTCAATGTTATGGATGTCTGTTTCATCCCTTTCGAGATTCAGAAGAAATAAACCATTCACAGCAGGTGCATGACCATAAAAGATGTTACTCATATAAATAGAACAACCATTATTCTCAGATTTAAATGAATAACCGTCTTGCAATAAACACGATCCAGATATGATGTTCATGCTCAATGCAGGCACATAATAACACTTATTGAGGTTTAAAACTAATCCCGAAGGTAAAGCTAAGGAGAGCGTGCCGACGGCCATCACATCAAATCTTGATCCGTTGCCAACGCGCATCGTCACCTCATCCCTCGCAAGCCGCTGTCTATTCCATAGCTCCTGTTTCGAGTTACAAATATTAGCAATTGAACCAGTATCAAATACCCAGGCACTACAACGAGGGATAGTAAGGAAAACATCAATAACATGTATATCAAATATACCTTTGATGGTGCCAGCCTTCTTGTCCGCTAAGTACTTCGGACAGTTGCGCTTCTAGTGACCCTTGTCCTTGCAATAGAAGCACTCGGTGTCTGGCTTAGGTCCAGACTTGAGCTTCTTCTTAGCAGGGGCAACGCGCTTGCCGCCTCCTTTCTTGAAGGGCTTCTTTGCACCCTTACCTCTCTTAAAGCTGGGGGGCTTGTTGACCATCAACACATGATTATCCTTTTTGATGTCCACCTCCGCAGCTTTCAGCTTAGCGAAGAGCTCGGTGATCGTAACAGTGGAACCAATCTGATTATGAGTAACTACAAAACTCTTGTAGCTAGGAGGGAGTGATTGCAGAACCCTGTCAATCTTGAGCTCCTCTGGAATCTTGCAGTCCAGTTGCTCAAGGCGTTGAGTGTAGCCCGACATCTTTATGGCGTGCTCACTAACGGAACTCCCTTCCTCCATCTTGCAGTTAAAGAATTTCTCAGAGATCTCATATCTCTCAGAACGGGCATGAGTCTGGAACATAGTTTTCACTTCCTCAAGGATCTCATAGGGCCCGGGGTAATCTTCAAAACGATTTTGAAGGTCTGATTCCATAGCAAACAACATGGTGCTCTTAATCACACCATAATCTTCTTTGCACGACTGATAGACAGCTTTCTCATCAGTCGGCGCATCTACAGCAGGGGCGTCACCTAGCGCATCCTCAAGGACAAAGTCCTTTTGTCCGCCAGCGAGAATGATTCTCAGATTGCGGAACCAGTTGGTGAAGTTAGACCCATTATTTCTAAGCTTTTTTTTCTGAGCAAAAACGTTGAAGTTGAAGTTGGACTTAGCCATTTGATCTACAATATTTGCAAGTACAAATTAGACTATGTTCATGATAACTAGTTCAACTTAATCAAATTACTAGATGAACTCCCACTAAATTCAACATCCCTCAAGTTGTTTAGTGAACATGATCCAAATTCACCACACCTAATCCGATCATCACGAGAAGAGATGTGGTTTCAATGGTGGACAACGAAGTGTCGATCATATCATTCATATGGCTGATGCTTAACCTTTCGATTCATGTGTTCCGAGGCCATGTCTGTACATGCTAGGCTCGTCAAGTCAAACCCAAGTATTTCCGCGTGTGCAAAAACTGGCATGCACCCGTTGTATGTGAACGTAGAGTCTATAGCACCCGATCATCACGTGATTCTTGGACACGACGAAATTTCGCAACGGTGCATACATGGGGAGAACACAGTTTTATCTTGATCTTTAAGTGAGGAATCATCTTATAGTGCTACCGTCGCGATCTAAGCATAATAAGATACATAAAAGGATAAACATCATATGCATATAACTTTATGTGACATGGTATAGCCAATCTTCGCGCAATGATCTCCATCTTGTGCGTGCCGGCATGATATCCATCACTCCACCATGATTGCCTCCACCACGAATAGCAACTACAACTATTGCTAACTACTTAGCGATAAAGTAAAACTATTACATGGCGTATAAGAAGTTGACACACATGTCATACACAATTATAAATACAACCATATGGCTCCTGCCGGTTGTGTACTCATCGACATGCAAGTCGTGAATCATTACAAAACATGATCATTGCATACAACATACACATCACATCTTGGGCCATACCATATCACAGAAAACACTCCCTGCAAAAACAAGTTAGACGCCTCTACTTTGTTGTTGCATGTTTTACGTGGCTTATGGGAGTAGCAAGCTAAGAACGATTCTTACCTACGGAAAGCCACAACGGTGATATTATGGTTGCCAAAGTCCGGTGTAAATCCCATGACAACTATAGTGAGAGAAACTGGCATCCACCAGCCGCATGTGTGGAACAAGCCACACGTCAAGTGTGGAGCCGGTCTCGCGAATGAGGTCGCGTAAAGTTGGCCTGGACCGCTTCGATCTCACTATCCCGCGTCATAAGAAGTACACAAACAAGAGGCTTGCAATAGAAAACATCAACACCCGCAACAACCATGTTGCGTTCTACTCGTGAAACACATCTACGCATAGATCTAGCTCTGATACCACTGAAGGGTTTCGTAGCATAGTAAATCAAAAAAATTCTACGGATGCAAACGGGAAAGCCAAGATCTAATATAGGAGATGAAAACAACGAGGGGGAATAGATGAGATCTTCATACCCTTGAAGATTCGCACAGCGGAACGTTCGGCGGAACGTGGGTGATGTAGTCGTACTCGCTTCTCCTCCTCGCGATCCGATCCGATCTAACAACGCAAGTGGCGATGCCTCCAAGATATGCACACGTGCGGCACCTCGACGTATCATCCTTCCTCGGTCCAGCAAGTGGGGTGGAGAGATGGATTGGATCTACAATGTGACGACGCGGTGCAAGCGGTGGAGAGTTTCTGTAGCAGGGCTTCGCCTACACGCAGTCGGGAGGGAGAGAGAGAGAGAGGAGGGGCAGCAGGGCGGCTAGCGTTGAGGAGGAGGTTTAGGGGAGGGGTGCACCCCCAGTCCTCTTTATATAGAGGGGTGGGCAGCCATCCCTAGCCCCTCCCCCAAGCCCTAGGCCGGCGGCCAAGGAGGGAGGAGTGGGGGGCAAGTTCCCCCCCTTCTAGAAGCTCCCCTAGGGTTTTCCCTAGGTTTGGCCGGCTGGGCCCTTTGGGGCCTTGTGCCCCTGGCCCAATGCGGCCAGGGCACTCCCTCATAGGCCCATGCCCCCTCCCGGCAGGTGGGGCCACGTTGGTCCCCCTCCGTAAGGTTCTAGAAGCTTCCGGTACAATACCGATTAACCCAGAACAATTCCGAACTCAAAAAACTGCATTGCCTTATATGAATCTTATTCTCCGGACCATTCCGGAACCTCTCGTGATGTCCCGGATCCCATCTGAGACTCCGAACAAAAACTCATAAACCAATTATCCAATCTATCCTAGCGTCGAGACACGTTAAGTGTGTGACCCTTCGGGTTCGAGAATATGCAGACATGATCTTGTATCAATAATCAATAGCGGGGCCTGGAAACACATATTGACTCCCACACATTCATCGATGATCATATCGAATGAACCATGATGCCAGGATTCAATCAATCCCATATATATATATTCCCTTCGTCTCGCGATATTTTACTTGCCCGAGATTTGATCGTCGGTACCGTCATACCTAGTTCAATCTCGTTCACAGCAAGCACTTTACTCGTTCCATAATCCGATATCACTTTGTGATTAACTCCTTAACCACGTGCTTGCAAGAGGTGTTGATATCGATTACCGAGTGGGCCCGAAGTATATCTCTCTGACTTGGGAGGGACAAATCCCATCTCGATACATACAACCCAACAGGTACTTTCCGATCACCTGAGAGACACCTTATGATCACCCTTTCATAGGATGCCGTTTGATGACCTCAAAGCTTTCTTCTAATACCAGGGAGTTGCATTATCTCATGGTCTAAGGAATACAATATTTGACATAAGAAAAATCTTCGCAAAGATGAACATGATCTAATTTCTCCGCTTAGTTTGGGTCTGTCCATCTTATCATTCTCCCAATGATATGATCTCATTATTAATCGACAACCCGTGTCTATGGTTAGGAAACCTTAACCATCATTAATCAATGAGCTAGTCCATAGAGGCGTACTAGGGACACGGTGTTGTCACAAACCACACAAGTATTAAAGTTTCCGCTTAATACAATTCTAGCATGGAATATAAACTTTATCATGAACAAGAATTATAATAATAACATATTTATTATTGCCTCTAGGGCATAATTCCAACAAGCAGCCCATTAGTAGCCTAAGCCTGGTCTAATTCGGATCCAATCCTCATTAGGCTTCCAGCCCCTTAAGTGTGTGATCCTATAGGTTCATATGCGTATAGACATGACACGGATACACTAATTCTGTCAATAGTTGGTAGCGGGCTCTAGCAAGACGTGCCAACTCCTAAACGCATACAAAGATCATATCGGATGAACCATCACAAGGTTTAACTTCTGTTGAAGAAGAGGTCACCGTATATTGCTTGGAACTTTTCCAGCTCACAACACCACCATTCATGACAAACACATAACCTGATTGCGATTTAGAATCATCTGAGTCGTTAAGGTAACTCGCATCTGTGTAACCCTTTACACTGAGTTCATCCTCACCTCCATAAACTAGGAACACATCCTTAGTCCTTTTCAAGTACTTAAGGATGTTCTCTACCGCTGTCTAGTGACCTTCACCTGGATCAACCTAGTATCTGCTCGTAACACTTAGAGCATAGGAAACATCTGGGCGAGTACATATCATTGCATACATGATGGATCCAATAGCCAAAGCATATGGAACTCTGCTCACGCGCTCACGCTCATCAGTAGTCGAAGGACACTGAGTCTTGCTGAGTTTAATGCCGTGAGACATGGGAAAGAACCCCTTCTTAGCCTCTTCCATGCTGAACCGTTTCAACACTTTGTCAATGTATGTACTCTGGCTTAATCCAATTAGCCTTCTTAATCTATCTCTATAGATCTTGATGCCCAGAATATATGCCGATTCTCCCCAAGTCCTTCATCGAAAAACTATTTTTCAATGAGGTCTTAACAGACTCGAGCATAGGAATGTCATTTCCAATCAACAATATGTCATCTACATATAAGATTAGAAATACCAGTGCTCTCCCACTTTCCTTCTTGTAAACACAAGGTTCTTGTTCGTTTTTGATGAAGCCAAACTCCTTTACAACTTCATCAAATCGAATGTTCCAACTCCGAGATGCTTGCTTCAGCCCATAAATGGACTTTAGAAGTTTGCATACCTTTCCAGCATTGTTTGGATCAACAAAACCTTCGGGATGCATCATATACACGTCCTCAGTTAGGATTCCATTTAGGAAAGCCATCTTGACATCCATCTGCCATATTTCAGAGTCGAAATGTGCAGCGATGGCTAGAATTATCCGTATAGATTTAAGCATCGCTATGGGCGAGAAAGTCTCGTTGTAGTGAACTCCTTGAACTTGTCGAAAACCTTTTGCAACAAGTTGAGCTTTATGGATGTGAACATTTCCATCCATATCAATCTTCTTCTTATAGATCCATTTGCACTCGATGGCTTTAAAACCATCAGGCAGGTCAACCAAGTTCCAAACTTGATTGTCTCCCATGGATTCTATCTCGGATCTCATGGCGATCAGCCATTTCTCAGAGTCTGGGTCCACCATCGCTTCTGCATAGGTCAGAGGCTCATCATTGTCTAACAATAATAATTCCTGCGCTTCGCGGAGCCTCGCCGACCTTCGTGGTTGTGGTGCTTCTGTTGCCATGGGTTCCTCAACTTGTTCTGCTACAATAGCATCACTCGTAGAAGCATCCCCAACTAGCTCATCTTGAACTTCTTCAAGTTGCACCGACCTTCCACTTGTTCCCTTTGTGAGAAACTCTTTCTCTAGGAAAACACCGCTACGAGCGACAAACACTTTGCCCTCCTCTCGGTTGTAGAAGTAATACCCCTAAGGTTTCCCTCGGATATCCCACAAAAATGCACTTATCCGATTTGGGTGTTAGCTTGTCCGACTGAAGTTGCTTGACAAATGCATCACAACCCCAAATCTGTAGAAAAGACAAACTGGAATTCTTTCCAGTCCACATCTCATATGGTGTCTTAACTACGGATTTAATTAGATGGTACCCTATTAAGTGTGAAAGCTGCCGTTTCTAGAGCATAACCCCAAAATGATAATGGTAAATCCGACTGGCTCATCATCGATCGAACCATGTCCAACAAAGTTCGATTACGTCGTTCGGAGACCCTGTTCCTTTGAGGCGTTCCGGGCGGCGTAAGTTGTGGAAAAATTCCGCAACTCTTAAGATGATCGCTAAATTCGTGACTCAAATATTCACCTCCATGATCAGATCGCAAGGCCTTTATTTTCTTGCCATGTTGATTCTCTACTTCACTCTGGAACTCCTTGAACTTTTTAAAAGTTTCAGACTTATGCCTCATCAAGTAGACATAACCATATCTACTAAGATCATCTGTAAAAGTAATAAAATAGTGATACCCTCCTCTGGCTGTCGTGCTCATTGGTCCACATACATCAGTATGTATGAGTTCCAACAAGTCTTTCACTCCCTCGGGTAAACCCGAAAAAGGCGACTTGGTCATCTTTCCAAGTAAACAAGCCTGACATGTCTTGTATGATTCAAAAATAAAAGAAGTTAGAAGACCATCACCATGGAGCTTCTTCATGCGCTTTTCACTTATATGCCCCAAACAACAATGCCATAAATAGGTAGGACACAAATCATTAGGCCGAAGCCTTTTAGCACTAACATTGTAAACAGATGCATCATCAAGATTTAAAATAAATAAGCCACTCACAATGGGAGCATTAGCCATAAACATAGCATTCTTAGAGATTACACAACCATTGTTTGCACTCACGAATGAATAACCATCCCTCATCAAACATGAAGGTGATAAAATGTTTCGACCCATACTAGGAATGTAATAACAATTATTCAACTCCATAATAAATCCTGACAGAAGGTGAAGTTGCATGACGCCGACGAACAATGCAGCAACCCTTGCTTTATTTCCGACGCGAAAATCCACTTTGCCTTTCTGCACTTCTCTAGTCCTTATTATCCCCTGCATCGAATTGCAAATATGAGCAACCAATCCGGTATCAAATACCCAAGAGTTAACATAGGAATCAGCGAGAAGAATGTCCACAACATTTACAACAAGCATACCTGAGTGGGAAGTACTCTTACTTCCACTCTTCTTCAAAGAAGCCTGGTACTTGCTGCAGTTTCTCTTCCAGTGGCCATGTTCATGACAAAAGAAGCACTCGGTGTCTTCTACAAGTCCAGCCTTTTGCTTGGGTGCAGGCTTAGGGATCGTATCCTTAGCCTTGCCCTTCTTCTTCCAAGAAGTACCCTTTTTCTTAAAGCTAGGCTTGTTCTGCATAGCCATCACATGGCTATGCCCTGCACACTTCTTCATGTCACTTTCTGCTGTTTTAAGCATCCCGCATAACTCATTAAGGCCCTTTTCCATCCCATGCATATGGTAGTTCGAAATGAACTTCCCATAGCTGGATGGAAGAGACGCCAAAATGAAGTCAGTGGCCAACTCTTGTCCTAGTGGAAAACCAAGCTTTTCCAAAGTCTGACTGTAACCAACCATTTTGATCACATGGGGGTATACAGCTGCTCCCTCTGCTAGCTTGCATTCGACAAAAGACTTGGCAACATTGTACCTCTCAGTCCTTGCCTGATCTTGGAACATGTCCTTAAGCGTGAAGATCATATCGTACGCTTCCTGATCCTCAAACTTCTTTTGGAGTTCAGGTTCCATGCATGCAAGCATAAGACAGCTAACCTCAAGAGAATCATCACATGCTCTCTTGTAGGCATTCTTGAGGGCAGCAGATGCATTATCAGCAGGTTCATCGGGGATTGGGGTATCCAGAACCGTTTCCTTTTTATCAGACCCGAGAACGATTCTCAGGTTACGTATCCAGTCCAAATAGTTTGTTCCATTAAGTTTATCTTTGTCAAGAATCGAACGCAAAGAAAAAGGTGATGTATTGTTCGGTGCCATTGATCTACAACAGAAAACATGCAAAATACTAAGCCATGTAACCATGAAAGAGTAAAACATATTAAACAATTTAATAGCATATACTCCCACTTAAATCAATATCCCTCTATTGATACTAAGTGATTCAAGATCCACAATTATCAATATCCCTCTATTGATACTAAGTGGTTTGGTTGGGAGGGCATGGTTTAACTTAGACTTTGTGAGGGATCGTTCTACTTCTATCATCTAAGCATGCATAGTAGTAAAACGCATAAGAATAGCATTCACATATGATGTGACACAGTATGGCCCATTTTCTCATGGTGATCTCCATCGCCATAGAACCTGTCCACCATGATGATCTCCATCTTCATGTTCCATGTGAGACATCTTCCAAGTGATGAGTCCTCCAAGAACTAATACAAGCTATTACTCCTAACAGCTAGTAATCAAAATTACATAGTATTGGGATCATCACAAGTTGGCACGCAGGCCATTACAATAAATGACAACACATATGGCTCCAGCCGTGTTGCCCTACTCATGACACGCAAGTCATGCAAAATTTCATACATGCATCACATACATATATGGGCCATACTGATCACATACATCCTGCAAAAACAAGTTATGCATAGAATCGCATTCTACCGAATCATGTGACATCACAGCACCTAGTTACCTTAACGAGATACAAAAGGGGCTACGATTAAGGGGGGTCTAGGGGGTCTCCCCCTGCGGGGTTCGAAGGGGCAGCGCCCCTCACGGTATCTTCACAATTTTCTTTAAACCGAGAGATCCAAAACCGTGAAAAATGAGAGATCGAATCTTCACAATTTTCTTTAAGGATTTTGATCAGCAAATCAAATTTACCATAAACGGACTATTGTTTGATCCGATCAAACTCCTTTGATCACGGTACATCGATTTTAGATCTAGGTTCCGATTCGATCAATTATATTGATCTTCGCATGATTCAACAGGATTTATGTGTCACTGTCTACCCTGATAGCGGAAACCGACCGGTAGGGGTAAGTCGTTCGACAACCTCAGAATCACGATCACGGAAAGCAAGATCATAGATCAATCCTGAACCACAGCCATATAAACGATCACATCATTCATATCAATCTGCATATCACCATATGCAAACATCCTGAACCTATAACTGAACAACATCGGCTCTGATACCACTGAAGGGATACGGGTAGGCTACACTAGCGCAAATCAAAAGTTTCTACCGCGTAAACCAGTATTACTGTTGTCATAGATCATGGGATTACCACTAGACGCGTAGTTGCGGAATTGATGAAGCGCGTCGAGGCAGTGCAGACGTTCCACGTCTCCTCCTTGTCCTTGTCCCACGAGAAGCTCCCCTTGCGCGGCTCGTCCAAAACGCTACAGATGCAGCGCCTCCGAGGTAACCACACGTACAGGGTGGAAGCGTCAGACGCCGGACTGCTAGGTCCACGCATGCAACACAGGCGTGAGGAGTGGCGGCTGGGTAGAATGGTCTAAGGTCTAACCCTGGTCATCTCGCCCCACCCTCTCTTATATAGGCGTCCCTAGTGGGCTTCTACATTAGCAGGCCATTAGTAGCCTAAGCCTGGTCTAATTCGGATCCAATCCTCATTAGGCTTCTAGATCCTTAAGTGTGTGACCATATAGGTTCATATGCGTATAGACATGGCACGAATACACTTATTCTGTCAATAGTTGGTAGCGGCCTCTAGCAAGACGTGCCAACTCCTAAACGCATACAAAGATCATATCGGACGAACCATCACAAGGTTTAGTACATGTCTTTCCCTTTGCCTCACGATATTTGGTCTAGCTCCAAGCTGACCTCTCTTTCTCGATACTGTGATTCGGAATCCCTTTGCTAGGTTAACTCTTAACCAAATGTAGCACGGCCAAGCATTTCTGGATCCGATCACTCGAGGGGCCCAGAGATATCTCTCTCAAGTAGAGAGGGGCAAATCCCATCTTGATTGACCATGCCTTGCAGCATGCTTCAGGACAAACCCGAAAGCTACCTTTATAACTACCCTGTTACGGTGCAGCGTTTGATAGCCCCAAAGTAGGTCGATCCACATCTCAAGTACATGCGACAATCTCAGGTCTAAGGACAAAACGTACACGATGTGTAGAGAGAGAGCTGCAACTAATTGCCAGTCTCAATTTGGGTTAGTCCAACCCCATGTTCATAACATGTGTCCACATCATTGGTCTGACATCTCCATGTCTATGACTTGCGAAACATAGTCATCAACCAATCGATGTGCTAGTCTAATATTCACATGTGTCCTCACATGAACTCCGACTAGGGACAACTATTAAATAACCATACAAGTAAAGAGTTTCACAAACAATTCACATAATTGCCAATCAATACAAGTTGCCTGATATGGATATTCAAAGAACATTACAATAACTCATGGATACATATGAAATATAATCATCTCTATGATTGCCTCTAGGGCATATTTCCTTCACAACTTGTCTGGGACTCCCATCACTTGGAGTTGGGAGGACCAGTCGGATCTGCTCCCAGATCCCGGGGGCTACGCGATGGTGCTGGACCCTCTTCTCACCTTCGACATGCGCACCTGTCGATTCTCGCACGTGTGATGACCCACAAGTATAGGGGATCACAATAGTCTTCACGGGTAGTATTACCCAATTTATTGATTCGACACAAGGTGTAGCACCCCCCGGGGTTACGGTTGAAATAACCTCAGATCATTCATCTAAGATAAGTTCAACTCCCAAGCACGGAAGATCACAGTATGATTTGGTAACATTTCAGAACACAGGGGTTCAACAACATAAGTTTAAACTCTTAACAGAGTAAGATATTAGAGTTATTACAAACCAGAGGTCAAAGACCCAACATTACATCACACAGCGAAAGAAAATTATGTTGTTCTACACAACAACTTAGAAAAAGGCCTAAGAGGCCATAAACAAAATCGACGTTCATCCCATAGTCCTCAGGCTGCTACCTGGGACCCCCAACTACTCTTCGATGTCAACGTAGAAGCCACCTTCAGTTGCATCCAGATCCTCTGCAGAAAAAAAAACAATGGCGCAAGGCTGAGTACGAGAATGTACTCCGCAAGACTTAGCTAACCTAGTATCTACATGCTCTAGCTAGAAAGGATTTCTTTGGATTTTCTTTTGCGGAAAGCAATCTTTATTTGAAAACCAAGAGAGAGAAGAGGCTCGTCTACTCAGAATCTTTTAAATGGGATAAGATAGCGACTTCTTCATCTTGTTCATCACATCTCGGTAACCACCAGATTTGTCAGAATCTCCTATCTTGGATCACCCCCTCAACCCGGAGGAAGCATCCTTAAGCACACATGGATCAGCAAGTTTTATAGTGGTTAAAGTTATCTATGATCTTAAGTCTGGTCGCCAAGTCGTTCATAACCGTGAACACGGCTTTTCGAAAAGATTTAACCCTGCAGGGGTGTACAACTTTACCCACACGTACTAACCTTCTCTTAATGCCACTAGATAAGCCTTCTTCCTTGGAAGGCCGGAAGAGGGTGGTTAGACACGACCTTTACCTTGCTTTTGCCGAGACCATTAGTCACGCAATAAGTATGGTTCCGCCGTAACGGGTCAAATCCCAAAGCCGGTACTTAAAGATGTGAGGCGAGGTTGGTTTACCAGGGGCGCTATCTACCCCAAGCAACCTAGGCCACGCTTACTTACCTGTTATGAATGCACCAACTTCACCCGGCAAATCTTTCAAAAGATTTTCTATGCATATGTCGAATGGAACGCCCGAACTATGTGACTCATGGAATCTACTAGGAAAGTTAGTCAGTCATGAGGTTGTCCAGGCCTCGTGTGGTTGCACGCTCGTCTTTTGGTTCCAAAGGTAAGAACTCATTTCCTAGTAGTGGCGAGCATGGGACTAAAAAACCACATCCAACGTGGCCTCCCATGCAAGACTTAGCATATTTAGTTATCTCCTTCGAGAATGTCACCAACTCCTACCTTTCTAAATTCTCCGGCACTTCTGATTCATCGTTCGGATAGATCAGCCATTGATACTATGCATGGCTAAGCTGTCGATCTCAGAAGCTCTAGCAACGCTCAGATGCCAAACCTAGGTATGCTAGGAGCAGTGGATCAGGAGTATAAGGCTACAACAGGGAAACTATGCAGCAGATAGGTAACCCTAACTACTGGCAAAAGACCACATTGGAATCATAGAGAGAAAGTAATATACTTTGTAAAAGTAGGTTCAGAATGAGAGGCTACGCTTGCCTTGTCCGTCGGTAGACAGGTACGGATCTTTGGTCTTGTTGACCTCAACTTCGGGTTCGGATCCTATCGCGAAGAACCAAATACCGAAAAGGGGGAAGCAACATTCAATACATGGCATGTGCAACACTCAATCAATATGGATGATATGACAAGTTAACTTGCGTCTAAATGAAACCCTAAAGCATGCTTGACAACTTAAACGGGGTTCCGAGGGTTGAAAACCCTAATTCGGGGAAACTCCGGAATCACCTGTGAGGGGTTACTATGTTCTTATATTAAACTTGTCATGTAAGTTGCTTAACAATGCATTATTGTAGCTCTAATAGATAGCTCTCATTTTTCTGAACATTTTGATATATTATTTGTATTTTTCTGATTTAAAATGAATTAGTTATGAATTCTCAAATTTTAATTTATTTTAAATTATTTTTGGAATATTTAATTTATTTTCCAACTTGGGCCCACATGTCAGACTTTTATTAATTTCAGAAATGATTTACAAAAATGTTAAAACCCTGACAGACAGGGCCCACCTGTCAGTGTTTTATCTATTAAAGAAATAACAAAAACAAAATAAAAAGGAATATGACGCCAGCATGACGCCTGGCTGACGTCATCAATGGGGAAACCCCCAGGTCGAGCACGGATCTCTCGATCCCGTGCGCGCCTGGATGCGTGCTTGGCCGCGTTGGAGAGATCGGGTCGCGGCCGACCCAGGAGTGGCGGCGTGGCCCTCGAATGGTCGCCGGAATAGTGTCCCCGGCGAGCACCCGAGGCGGCAAACGGCGGTGCTAGACGCGGGCGATGAACCAGGACGCGAGGAAGAAAACGAGGAGGTGCCTAGGCACCGCGAGCTCACCCTGGTGCCTATGGTGAGGTCGGGGAGGCCGGGGCAAGTCGGGGCCACCAGCGATGTCAACGGCGAGCTTCAACCAGAGACGAAGAAGAGGTCGATGTTGCGCTCGATTCTACACGCCCGGCTTCGATTCCTTTGGCCAGACGAATCAGGGCGACGAGGCGGAGCTCAAGGTGGTGTTGGCTAGGCTCGGGGTGGCCGGAGACGGCAGGACGCGGCGGAACCCGAGGCTATGGTTTGGCCGCAGGAGGAAGAAGGAGCACGCGAGGGGGAAGAAGGGGTTTAGGGTTCTGCACAGCGGCAGGGTAGGGTTCTTGTAGGCCTCCAGGGCGGCGACGCGCATCTTGGCGCTCGCCGGTGGCGGGCGAGCGGCCACCGAGCTGCTTCCGACGATCCAGCGACGGAGGCGACGATGAACAAGACGACGAAAGGGTACCGGGCCAGTTGGGTTGCTGCTTGGGCCAAGTGGGCCACGGGAAAGGAAGGAAGGGGGAGGAGGCTTGCGGGGCTACGGCCTGGCTTGCCCTCTGGCTCTATTTTTTTAACATAAGCTTTTCCTTTTTCTAATTTGATTTATGTTTGTAATTTCAAATCCACTTACTGATTTGAATCTTTTCAAAATACCAGGAGCTTTCATAAAACATATAAACTATTGTGGGGGCCCTTGTAACCAATTGAGCTTCACATTTGATACATTCGAAAATTCAAACACCATTTGAATATAGTTTCAAAGAGAGGGGAAGAAATTAGGGTTTGAAATTTGCATTTATTTAAACACCTGCTCACATGCAAATTTTACATTGATTTAAACTGATGCATGCCATGCTTAAGTACTGATTACATATATACAAACTTGGGTTGTTACAGCTCTACCCCCCTTACAAGAATCTCGACCCGAGATTCCTAAGTTTTAGAAAAGAAGGCAGGGTACTCAGATCTAAGATGATCTTCTCGCTCCCAAGTTGCTTCGTCCTCGAGTGATGAGACCACTGAACTTTCAGGAATTTGATATTTTGACGGCGAGTTTTGTGCTCGGTTTTATCAAGGATACGAACAGGATAATCACGATAAGTCAGATCCTTTTGGAGATCAAGAGTTTGGTGATCAACACCACGGACAGGATCTTTGAAGCAACGCTTAAGTTGTGACACATGAAAGACGTCATGCACCTCAGGGAAGTTTGTAGGCAACTCCAATTTGTATGCGAGGTTACCTTGTTTGGATAGAACACGAAAAGGTCCAACATAGCGAGGAGCTAGTTTGCCTTTGATACCGAAATGATGGACACCCCTTAAAGGAGTGACTCGGAGATAAGCTTGATCACCGACTTCATATTCGATATGTTGATGGTGACGATCATGATAACTTTTCTAGCGAGACTGAGCAGTTCTCAAACGATCTCGAATGATATGAACTTGATCTTCTGCTTACTGAATCATATCCGGACCAAAGAATTTTCTTTCGCCGGTTTTCTGACTAGTTCAAAGGAGTACGACACGTTCTTCCATATAAGAATTGGAAAGGTGCCATACCAATACTGGACTGATAACTGTAGTTGTAGGAGAATTCAGCAAAAGGAAGACATTTCTCCCAGTTCTTGCCAAAATATATGACACACGCTCTTAGCATGTCTTCATGAATTTGGTTCACTCTTTCGGTTTGATCACCGGTGCTAGGATGATAGGCTGTGCTGAAGGAGAGACGAGTTCCCATAGCAGCTTGGAAGGTTGTCCAGAACCTTGAGGTGAACACTCCCACGGTTAGAGACAATTTTCCGCGGAATCCCATGAAGAACAACTATTCGAGAGATATAAAGATCTGCTAGCTGACTAGCATTGATACTCTCGCGAACAGGTAGAAAGTGAGCAACCTTGGACAGATAGTCAATGATTACCCAGATGGCATCATTTCCTTTCTGAGTCTTAGGAAGACCAGTGATGAAATCCGTACCAACTTCATCCCATTTCCACTCATGTATTTTATGTGGTTGCAGGAGACCAGTGGGTCTGTGGTGCTCAACTTTGACGCGACGGCAAACTTCACATTCAGCAACGAAACGAGCGATGTCCTTCATACGAGACCACCAAAATCTTTGAAGAAGATCCCGATACATCTTGGTACCTTCAGGGTGGATAGAAAAAGGTGATTCATAAGCCTCTTGGAGAATTAATTACCTCAATTTTGTTCTCTTTGGCACTACCAGACGGTTACCAAAGTAAACAGTACCTTGATTATCAACAGAGAAGCACTTAGCAACTCCGCTAGCAATGTTCCCTTTGATCTCAGCAATTTCAGAATCATGTTTCTGAGCAAGCTTGATGTCGTCCTCTATAGAAGACTTCACTTCGAGGGTAGAAAGGAATCCACGAGGAACTACTTCAAGATTCAATCGAGCGAATTCCTCATGAAGAGAAGGTTGAGATAGTTTGATCATCAAATTGTTGCAATAAGACTTACGACTTAACGCATCAGCAACGACATTGGCTTTCCCAGGTTGATAGTTGAGACCCAAATCATAGTCCTTGATGAGTTCCAACCATCTTCTTTGCCTGAGATTCAGATCAGGTTGTGTGAAAAGGTACTTCAGACTCTGATGATCCGAGTATAACTCGCAACGACTACCGAGAAGGTAATGTCGCCATTGCTTAAGAGCATGAACAACAGATGCAAGCTCAAGATCATGAATTGGGTAGTTGTTCTCATGTGGTTTTTGCTGATGGGAAGCATAAGCCACCACATGCCCAGCTTGCATCAACACACATCCAAGACCTTGGTGGGAAGCATCACAGAAGACAACAAAGTCTTTGCTAGTGTCTAGGAGAACTAACACCGGAGCGGTGGTTAACTTGGTTTTCAACATCTGGAAGCTCTCTTCAGCCTTATCAGACCATTCAAACTTCTTATCCTTCTTAAGAAGATCAGTCATCGGCTTTGCAATCCTGGAGAAGTTCTCGATGAATCGACGGTAATAACCAGCCATCCCGAGAAAACTTCGGACATCCTTCATGGACTTAGGAGACTCCCAGTCGAGAATAGTTTGAACCTTATCGGGGATAACAGCTACCCCTTGAGCGGAAACAACATGACCAAGGAATACGAGCTCTTGTAACCAGAACTCACATTTGGAAAACTTGGCATAGAGACGATGTTCTCGGAGTTTTGTCAACACCAAACGAAGATGTTCAGCGTGCTCTTCTTTAGTCTTTGAATAAACCAGAATATCATCGATGTAAACCACGATGAACTTGTCAAGATACTCCATGAAGATAGAGTTCATGAGCCGCAAAAAGTGGCTGGAGCATTGGTAAGACCAAAGGACATGACCGTATACTCGTAAAGTCCATAATGAGTGGTGAAAGCAGTCTTTGGAATATCTTCCTTACGGATCTCTATCTGGTGATACCCTGACCTTAAATACATTTTGGAAAAGACAGTGGCACCACTTAACTGATCAAATAGATCGTTGATCCTAGGGAGAGGATACTTGTTCTTGATAGTCACAACATTGAGTGGGCGATAATCCACAACCAAACGCGGTATATGGGTATCCCGCTTCTTAACAAAGATGGTAGGACATCCCCAAGAAGATGTGCTGGGCTGAATGTATCCTTTTCCTTCTAACTCCTCTAATTGCTTCTTCAACTCCACAAGCTCATGAGGAGGCATATGATAGGGTCTTTTAGAAACAGGAGCAGTTCCAGGAACTAGCTCTATGACAAACTCCACACTTCGATCAAGTGGCATGCTAGGCAACTCCTCAGGAAAGACATCCGGGAATTCACAGACCATGGAAACATCTTGGATCTCTAACGGAGGTAGAACTTCAAGAGCATAAAACTCTGCTTCAGGAATAGAAATAGCTGAAGGAGATAGTGACCCTACGGTCCAGTACTTGACTGTTATGCCAGCAGGACTAGTCAGAGTCACAGACTTGGTGGTACAATCGAGAATGGCTTGATAATGGGTCAACCAGTCCATGCCCAAAATGATGTCAATATCAGTTGACTTGAGGGCGATCAAGGAAGTGGGGAAAGGTTGAAATGCAACTTCGATTAAATTCCCATGACTAACCATGGTAGAACGCCAACTGGAACCAGGAGACTGGACTAGCAGAGGAACAGATAAGCCCTCAAAGTTTATCCCATGCATTTGAGCAAAAGCTTGTGACAGGAATGAATGCGATGCTCCAGAATCAAACAAAACTTTAGCTGGAATTTGATTGATACGAAGCGTACCCATGATGACGCTTGGATCTTCCTGAGCCTCCTCAGCAGAGATATGGTTCAGGCGTCCTTTTCCAGCAGCTGGATACTTATCATTCTTCTTTGGGGGTTGTGCCTTCTCAGTAGCACACTTTTGAGGATAGTCTCTTGCATAGTGGCCAGGCTGGCGACAATTGAAACAAATAAGGCCTGATCCAGTACCAGCAGCAGGATAATTTGATCCACCAGTATTGCTTGGAGTAGCATTCGGACGAGGTGCATATCCAGAAGTACTTGGAGTGTAAGGAGTACGTGGCACAGTACTGTAAGGCACAAAGACACGACGCTTCTTATTACGAGAACCAAACTTGTTGTACCCCTCCTGAGGACGCTTACGAGTTTCTTCATACTCCACCTTCCCACTCTCGACTTTCATAGCCTTATTAACAAGACCTTGGAAGTTAACAAAGTCCATGAGATGGAGATCATGACGAACCTCAGGATCCAGTCCCTTGCGGAACAGAGCTTGCTTCTTAACATCAGTGGAGACCTCTTCAGTAGCATAACAGGCAAGACGATTAAAATTTCACTGGTAATCACACACGGAACCAAAGCCCTGCTTAAGCTTGAGGAACTCCTCCCTCTTTTGATCCATCAGACCCTCCGGAATATGATAAGCTCGGAAGGCTTCAGTGAACTCTTGCCATGTAACAACATGTTGATCTTCTTTCATAGCCAAGAAATTTTCCCACAAGGAGTTAACTGCTCCCTCCAGATGATAGGCACCAAAGGTCACCCAATCAGCTTGAGCAACATGACCAACCTGAAGTTTGCGCTCCAAGGTGCGAAGCCAGTAGTCCGCATCAAGTGGCTCAGTGGAATAACTAAAAACTGGTGGAGTAAGACGTGTGAAGTCCTTGATTCCAACTTGATTGTTCTGGCGTTGAGCAGTGTTGCGCGCAATCCTTTCAAGGAGCCTCATGTTGTCAGCACAGTTGGTTTTGTACATGGCCATAAGTTGAACCATGGACGGTGGTGGAGGAAGGTTGGAAGATTCACCCTCATTTGGGGCACCTCGTGCATGAGCACGGGTACGGGGACAAGAAGTGTCACCCATCCTGAAAGAAAAAGAGGAAGGTTAGTCAAGGGATCCAACGGAACAAGACGAGAAGATGAAAAAAGAGTACTTGATATAAAGGTATCATCTTATCAAACATGGTAGTACCAAAGCATACTAAAGTATACACTAACCAGTTGACTTACAAACCATGTCAATGGAATGCTAAGATGTTACACACCAAGCAAAACTGAGATATCTTGGGACTCTGAGAATAGCAACCAAGTACAGAGTACTTCAGAAAAACAACCCCAAAACCACGATCCTAAAAGTTTTGAGATATAAGGTAAGGAATGAAAACCTTTTCAAACCAAATAAGGTAAGAGAAGCTCCAGCAATAGAAACACACCGGAGAAGGAGTAAAAAGAATCCTAGTCAGAGTTTCTGCAAATAGTTTTAACTTTCAAATAGTTTTGTCAACTTCTAGATTCAACATCGGCCAATAAAAGGGTTTCCTACAGGCAGTCCTGCTCTGATACAAAACCTATAGCACCCCCCGGGGTTAGGGTTGAAATAACCTCAGATCATTCATCTAAGATAAGTTCAACTCCCAAGCAGGGAAGATCACAGTATGATTCGGTAACATTTCAGAACACAGGGGTTCAACAACATAAGTTTAAACTGTTAACATAGTAAGATATTAGAATTATTACAAGCCAGAGGTCAAATCCCAACACTACATCACACAGCGAAAGCAAATTATGTTGTTCTACACAACAACTTAGCAAATGGCCTAAGAGGCCATAAACAAAAGCGACGTCCATCCCATAGTCCTCAGGCTGCTACCTGGGACCCCCAACTACTCGTCGATGTCAACGTACAAGGCACCTTCAGTTGCATCCAGATCCTCTGCAGAAAAACAACAATGGCGCAAGGCTGAGTACGGTAATGTACTCCGTAAGACTTAGATAACCTAGTATCTACATGCTCTGGCTAGAAAGGCTTTCTTTGGATTTTCTTTTGCGGAAAGAAATATTTATTTGAAAAACAAGAGAGAGAAGAGGCTCGTCTACCCAGAATCTTTTAAATGGGATAAGATAGCAACTTATTCATCTTGTTCATCACATCTCGGTAACCACTAGATTCGTCAGAATCTACTATCTAGGATCACCCCCTCAATCCGGAGGAAGCATCCTTAAGCACACATCGATCAACAAGTTTTATAGTGGTTAAAGTTATCTATGATCTTAAGTCCGGTTGCCAAGTCGTTCATAACCGTGAACACGACTTTTCGAAAAGATTTAACCCTGCAGGGGTGTACAACTTTACCCACACGTACTAACCTTCTCTTAATGCCACTAGATAAGCCTTCTTCCTTGGAATGCCGACAGAGGGTGGTTAGACACGGCCTTTACCTTGCTTTCACCGAGACCATGAGTCACGCAATAAGTATGGTTCCGCCGTAACGAGTCAAATCCCGAAGCTGGTACTTAAAGATGTGAGGCGAGGTTGGTTTACTAGGGGCGCTATCTACCACTACTAGGAAAATGGCTATAGGTAATCAGCACATCCGTGGCTCACATGGTTGAAGTGGCCCATGGCTAAAACAGGCGTGGCTCACCTATGGGCAGTGCCCTACTAGTAACTAGAACAACCGTGGCGCACATGACCATAGTGCCCCACAGATATGTGTGGGCCAGGGCCCTGTTGGCCGCACGCCAAACATCCGTAGCGCAAATATGGTAGGTGCGCTACGGTTGTTAGTGTCAACCGTGGGGCACATGGAGGGGGTGCGCTACGCCTAAGCGCATGCCCCTCTCTGCTGGGAAACGGCCAGACACATCCGTGGCGCACTATGGCATGTGCGCCACAGATGTATAAACTTAGTAGTAGGGCACCTTGCCCTAGTGCCCTACGCCTAACTATCCTGCACCAACTCCACCCCCCCCCATGGATCGCCTTTTTAGGCTTTGCAAAAAAGAAAAGAAAATGATAAACACTTCAAAAAATTAAATCCTTTCATATTTACGTAGGTAATGTGGTATAGCTTCTAGTAAAATTAACAAACATGAGTTTCGACTTTATTTGCAAAAAAAAGTCATGCCACGGTAAAAAGGCCGTAACTTTTGCATACGATATCGAAAAAAATCGTATAATATACCAAAATGAGCAGAACGAGATTTCGCGAAGAACCAAATACCGGAAAGGGGGAAGCAACATTCAATACATGGCATGTGCAATGCTCAATCAATATGGATGATATGACAAGTTAACTTGCGTTGAAATGAAACCCTAAAGCATGCTTGACAACTTAAACGGGGTTCCGAGGGTTGAAAACCCTAATTCGGGGAAACTCCGGAATCACCTGTGAGGGGTTACTATGTTCTTCTATTAAACTTGTCATGTAAGTTGCTTAACAATGCATGATTGTAGCTCTAATAGATAGCTCTCATTTTTCTGAACATTTTGATATATTATTTGTATTTTTCTGATTTAAAATAAATTAGTTATGAATTCTCAAATTTTAATTTATTTTAAATTATTTTTGGAATATTTAATTTATTTTCCAACTTGGGCCCACATGTCAGACTTTTATTAATTTCAGATATGATTTACAAAAATGTTAAAAATCTGACAGACAGGGCCCACCTGTTAGTGTTTTATCTATTACAGAAATAACAAAAACAAAATAAAAAGGAATATGACGCCAGCATGACGCCTGGCTGATGTCATCAATGGGGAAACCCCCAGGTCGAGCACGGATCTCTCGATCCCGTGCGCGCCTGGACGCGTGCTTGGCCGCGTTGGAGAGATCGGGTCACGGCCGACCCAGGAGTGGCGGCGTGGCCCTCGAATGGTCGCCGGAACAGTGTCCCCGGCGAGCACCCGAGGCGGCAAACGGCGGTGCTAGACGCGGGCGACGAACCAGGACGCGAGGAAGAAAACGAGGAGGTGCCTAGGCACCGCGAGCTCACCCTGGTGCCTATGGTGAGGTCGGGGAGGCCGGGGGAAGTCGGGGCTGCTGGCGATGTCAACGGCGCGCGTCAACCAGAGACGGAGAAGAGGTCGATGTTGCACTCGATTCTACACGCCCGACTTCGATTCCTTTGGCCAGACGAACCAGGGCGACGAGGCGGAGCTCAAGGTGGTGTTGGCTGGGCTCGGGGTGGCCGGAGACGACAGGACGCGGCGGAACCCGAGGCTAGGGTTTGGCCGCAGGAGGAAGAAGGAGCGCGCGAGGGGGAAGAAGGGGTTTAGGGTTCTCCACGGCGGCAGGGTAGGGTTCTTGTAGGCCTCCAGGGCGGCGACGCGCATCTTGGCGCTCGCCGGTGGCGGGCGAGCGGCCACCGAGCTGCTTCCGACGATCCAGCGACGGAGGCGACGATGAACAAGACGACGAAAGGGTACCGGGCCAGTTGGGCTGCTGCTTGGGCCAAGTGGGCCACGGGAAAGGAAGGAAGGGGAAGGAGGCTTGCTGGGCTACGGCCTGGCTTGCCCTCTGGCTCTATTTTTTTTCACATAAGCTTTTCCTTTTTCTAATTTGATTTATGTTTGTAATTTCAAATCCACTTACTGATTTGAATCTTTTCAAAATACCAGGAGCTTTCATAAAACATATAAACTATTGTGGGGGCCCTTGTAACCAATTGAGCTTCACATTTGATACATTCGAAAATTCAAACACCATTTGAATATAGTTTCAAAGAGAGGGGAAGAAATTAGGGTTTGAAATTTGCATTTATTTAAACACCTGCTCACATGCAAATTTTACATTGATTTAAACTGATGCATGCCATGCTTAAGTACTGATTACATATATACAAACTTGGGTTGTTACAGCTCTACCCCCTTACAAGAATCTCGACCCGAGATTCCTAAGTTTTAGAAAAGAAGGCAGGGTACTCAGATCTAAGATGATCTACCTCCATCCCATAGTCCTCAGGCTGCTACCTAGGACCCCCAACTACTCGTCGATGTCAACGTACAAGGCACCTTCAGTTGCATCCATATCCTTTGCAGAAAAACAACAATGGCGCAAGGCTGAGTACGGTAATGTACTCCGTAAGACTTAGATAACCTAGTATCTACATGCTCTTTCTAGAAAGGCTTTCTTTGGATTTTCTTTTGCGGAAAGAAATATTTATTTGAAAAACAAGAAAGAGAAGAGCCTCGTCTACTCAGAATCTTTTAAATGGGATAAGATAGCGACTTCTTCATCTTGTTCATCACATCTCGGTAACCACTAGATTCGTCAGAATCTCCTATCTAGGATCACCCCCTCAACCCGGAGGAAGCATCCTTAAGCACACGTCGATCAGCAAGTTTTATAGTGGTTAAAGTTATCTATGATCTTAAGTCCGGTTGCCAAGTCGTTCATAACCGTGAACATGACTTTTCGAAAAGATTTAACCCTGCAGGGGTGTACAACTTTACCCACACGTACTAACCTTTTCTTAATGCCACTAGACAAGCCTTCTTCCTTGGAATGCCGGCAGAGGGTGGTTAGACACGGCCTTTACCTTGCTTTCACCGAGACCATGAGTCACGCAATAAGTATGGTTCCGCCGTAACGAGTCAAATCCCGAAGCTGGTACTTAAAGATGTGAGGCGAGGTTGGTTTACTAGGGGAGCTATCTACCACTACTAGGAAAATGGCTATAGGTAATCAGCACATCCGTGGCTCACATGGTTGAAGTGCCCCACGGCTAAAACAGGCGTGACTCACCTATGGACAGTGCCCTACTAGTAACTAGAACAACCGTGGCGCACATGACCATAGTGCCCCACAGATATGTGTGGGCCAGGGCCCTGTTGGCCGCACGCCAAACATCCGTAGCGCACATAGGGTAGGTGCGCTACGGTTGTTAGTGTCAACCGTGGCGCACATGGAGGGGGTGTGCTACGGCTAAGCGCATGCCCCTCTCTGCTGTGAAACGGCCAGACACATCCGTGGCGCACTATGGCATGTGAGCCACGGATGTATAAACTTAGTAGTAGGGCACCTTGCCCTAGTGCCCTACGCCTAACTATCCTGCACCAACTCCACCCCCCTTCCCCCGTGGATCGCCTTTTTAGGCTTTGCAAAAAATAAAAGAAAATGATAAACACTTCAAAAAATTAAATCCTTTCATATTTAGGTAGGTAATGTGGTATAGCTTCTAGTAAAATTAACAAACATGAGTTTCGACTTTATTTGCAAAAAAAAGTCATGCCACGGTAAAAAGGCCGTAACTTTTGCATACAATATCGAATAAAATCGTATAATATACCAACATGAGCAGAACGAGATTTCGCGAAGAACCAAATACCGGAAAGGGGGAAGCAACATTCAATACATGGCATGTGCAATGCTCAATCAATATGGATGATATGACAAGTTAACTTGCGTTGAAATGAAACCCTAAAGCATGCTTGACAACTTAAACGGGGTTCCGAGGGTTGAAAACCCTAATTCGGGGAAACTCCGGAATCACCTGTGAGGGGTTACTATGTTCTTCTATTAAACTTGTCATGTAAGTTGCTTAACAATGCATGATTGTAGCTCTAATAGATAGCTCTCATTTTTCTGAACATTTTGATATATTATTTGTATTTTTCTGATTTAAAATGAATTAGTTATGAATTCTCAAATTTTAATTTATTTTAAATTATTTTTGGAATATTTAATTTATTTTCCAACTTGGGCCCACATGTCAGACTTTTATTAATTTCAGAAATGATTTACAAAAATGTTAAAACCCTGACAGACAGGGCCCACCTGTCAGTGTTTTATCTATTACAAAAATAACAAAAACAAAATAAAAAGGAATATGACGCCAGCATGACGCCTGGCTGACGTCATCAATGGGGAAACCCCCAGGTCGAGCACGGATCTCTCGATCCCGTGCGCGCCTGCACGCGTGCTTGGCCGCGTTGGAGAGATCGGGTCGCGGCCGACCCAGGAGTGGCGGCGTGGCCCTCGAATGGTCGCCGGAACAGTGTCCCCAGCGAGCACCCGAGGTGGCAAACGGCGGTGCTAGACGCGGGCGACGAACCAGGACGCGAGGAAGAAAACGAGGAGGTGCCTAGGCACCGCGAGCTCACCCTGGTGCCTATGGTGTGGTCGGGGAGGCCGGGGGAAGTCGGGGCCGCCGGCGATGTCAACGGCGAGCGTCAACCAGAGACAGAGAAGAGGTCGATGTTGCGCTCGATTCTACACGCCCGGCTTCGATTCCTTTGGCCAGACGAACCAGGGCGACGAGGCGGAGCTCAAGGTGGTGTTTGCTGGGCTCGGGGTGGCCGGAGACGGCAGGACGCGGCGGAACCCGAGGCTAGGGTTTGGCCGCAGGAGGAAGAAGGAGCGCGCGAGGGGGAAGAAGGGGTTTAGGGTTCTCCACGGCGGCAGGGTAGGGTTCTTGTAGGCCTCCAGGGCGGCGACGCGCATCTTGGCGCTCGCCGGTGGCGGGCGAGCGGCCACCGAGCTGCTTCCGACGATCCAGCGACGGAGGCGACGATGAACAAGACGACGAAAGGGTACCGGGCCAGTTGGGTTGCTGCTTGGGCCAAGTGGGCCACGGGAAAGGAAGGAAGGGGAAGGAGGCTTGCTGGGCTACGGCCTGGCTTGCCCTCTGGCTCTATTTTTTTTAACATAAGCTTTTCCTTTTTCTAATTTGATTTATGTTTGTAATTTCAAATCCACTTACTAATTTGAATCTTTTCAAAATACCAGGAGCTTTCATAAAACATATAAACTATTGTGGGGGCCCTTATAACCAATTGAGCTTCACATTTGATACATTCGAAAATTCAAACACCATTTGAATATAGTTTCAAAGAGAGGGGAAGAAATTAGGGTTTGAAATTTGCATTTATTTAAACACCTTCTCACATGCAAATTTTACATTGATTTAAACTGATGCATGCCATGCTTAAGTACTGATTACATATATACAAACTTGGGTTGTTACAGCTCTACCCCCCTTACAAGAATCTCGACCCGAGATTCCTAAGTTTTAGAAAAGAAGGCAGGGTACTCAGATCTAAGATGATCTACGTCCATCCCATAGTCCTCAGGCTGCTACCTAGGACCCCCAACTACTCGTCGATGTCAACGTACAAGGCACATTCAGTTGCATCCAGATCCTCTGCAGAAAAACAACAATGGCGCAAGGCTGAGTACGGTAATGTACTTCGTAAGACTTAGATAACCTAGTATCTACATGCTCTGGCTAGAAAGGCTTTCTTTGGATTTTCTTTTGCGGAAAGAAATATTTATTTGAAAAACAAGAAAGAGAAGAGGCTCGTCTACTCAGAATCTTTTAAATGGGATAAGATAGCGACTTCTTCATCTTGTTCATCACATCTCGGTAACCACTAGATTCGTCAGAATCTCCTATCTAGGATCACCCCCTCAACCCGGAGGAAGCATCCTTAAGCACACGTCGATCAGCAAGTTTTATAGTGGTTAAAGTTATCTATGATCTTAAGTCCGGTTGCCAAGTCGTTCATAACCGTGAACACGACTTTTCGAAAAGATTTAACCCTGCAGGGGTGTACAACTTTACCCACACGTACTAACCTTCTCTTAATGCCACTAGATAAGCCTTCTTCCTTGGAATGCCGGCAGAGGGTGGTTAGACACGGCCTTTACCTTGCTTTCACCGAGACCATGAGTCACGCAATAAGTATGGTTCCGCCATAATGAGTCAAATCCCGAAGCTGGTACTTAAAGATGTGAGGCGAGGTTGGTTTACTAGGGGAGCTATCTACCACTACTAGGAAAATGGCTATAGGTAATCAGCACATCCGTGGCTCACATGGTTGAAGTGCCCCATGGCTAAAACAGGCGTGGCTCACCTATGGGCAGTGCCCTACTAGTAACTAGAACAACCGTGGCGCACATGACCATAGTGCCCCACAGATATGTGTGGGCTAGGGCCCTGTTGGCCGCACGCCAAACATCCGTAGTGCACATAGGGTAGGTGTGCTACGGTTGTTAGTGTCAACCGTGGCGCACATGGAGGGGGTGCGCTACGCCTAAGCGCATGCCCCTCTCTGCTGTGAAACGGCCAGACACATCCGTGGCGCACTATGGCATGTGCGCCACGGATGTATAAACTTAATAGTAGGGCACCTTGCCCTAGTGCCCTACACCTAACTATCCTGCACCAACTCCACCCCCCCCCCCCCCTTGGATCGCCTTTTTAGGCTTTGCAAAAAATAAAAGAAAATGATAAACACTTCAAAAAATTAAATCCTTTCATATTTAGGTAGGTAATGTGGTATAGCTTCTAGTAAAATTAACAAACATGAGTTTCGACTTTATTTGCAAAAAAAAGTCATGCCACGGTAAAAAGGCCGTAACTTTTGCATACGATATCGAAAAAAATCGTATAATATACCAACATGAGCAGAACGAGATTTCGCGAAGAACCAAATACCGGAAAGGGGGAAGCAACATTCAATACATGGCATGTGCAATGCTCAATCAATATGGATGATATGACAAGTTAACTTGCGTTGAAATGAAACCCTAAAGCATGCTTGACAACTTAAATGGGGTTCCGAGGGTTGAAAACCCTAATTTGGGGAAACTCCGGAATCACCTGTGAGGGGTTACTATGTTCTTATATTAAACTTGTCATGTAAGTTGCTTCAGAATGCATGATTGTAGCTCTAATAGATAGCTCTCATTTTTCTGAACATTTTGATATATTATTTGTATTTTTCTGATTTAAAATGAATTAGTTATGAATTCTCAAATTTTAATTTATTTTAAATTATTTTTGGAATATTTAATTTATTTTCCAACTTGGGCCCACATGTCAGACTTTTATTAATTTCAGAAATGATTTACAAAAATGTTAAAACTCTGACAGACAGGGCCCACCTGTCAGTGTTTTATCTATTACAGAAATAACAGAAACAAAATAAAAAGGAATATGACGCCAGCATGACGCCTGGCTGACGTCATCAATGGGGAAACCCCCAGGTCGAGCACGGATCTCTCGATCCCGTGCGCGCCTGGACGCGTGCTTGGACGAGTTGGAGAAATCGGGTCGCGGCCGACCCAGGAGTGGCGGCGTGGCCCTCGAATGGTCGCCGGAACAGTGTCCCCGGCGAGCACCCGAGGCGGCAAACGGCGGTGCTAGACGCGGGCGACGAACCAGGACGCGAGGAAGAAAACGAGGAGGTGCCTAGGCACCGCGAGCTCACCCTGGTGCCTATGGTGAGGTCGGGGAGGCCGGGGGAAGTCGGGGCCGCCGGCGATGTCAACGGCGAGCGTCAACCAGAGACAGAGAAGAGGTCGATGTTGCGCTCGATTCTACACGCCCGGCTTCGATTCCTTTGGCCAGACGAACCAGGGCGACGAGGCGGAGCTCAAGGTGGTGTTGGCTGGGCTCGGGGTGGCCGGAGACAGCAGGACGCGGCGGAACCCGAGGCTACGGTTTGGCCACAGGAGGAAGAAGGAGCGCGCGAGGGGGAAGAAGGGGTTTAGGGTTCTCCACGGCGGCAGGGTAGGGTTCTTGTAGGCCTCCAGGGCGGTGACGCGCATCTTGGCGCTCACCGGTGACGGGCGAGCGGCCACCGAGCTGCTGCCGACGATCCAGCGACGGAGGCGACGATGAACAAGACGACGAAAGGGTACCGGGCCAGTTGGGCTGCTGCTTGGGCCAAGTGGGCCACGGGAAAGGAAGGAAGGGGAAGGAGGCTTGCTGGGCTACGGCCTGGCTTGCCCTCTGGATCTATTTTTTTTAACATAAGCTTTTCCTTTTTCTAATTTGATTTATGTTTGTAATTTCAAATCCACTTACAGATTTGAATCTTTTCAAAATACCAGGAGCTTTCATAAAACATATAAACTATTGTGGGGGCCCTTGTAACCATTTGAGCTTCACATTTGATACATTCGAAAATTCAAACACCATTTGAATATAGTTTCAAAGAGAGGGGAAGAAATTAGGTTTTGAAATTTGCATTTATTTAAACACCTCCTCACATGCAAATTTTACATTGATTTAAACTGATGCATGCCATGCTTAAGTACTGATTACATATATACAAACTTGGGTTGTTACAGCTCTACCCCCCTTACAAGAATCTCGACCCGAGATTCCTAAGTTTTAGAAAAGAAGGCAGGGTACTCAGATCTAAGATGATCTACGTCCATCCCATAGTCCTCAGGCTGCTACCTGAGACCCCCAACTACTCGTCGATGTAAACGTACAAGGCACCTTCAGTTGCATCCAGATCCTCTGCAGAAAAACAACAATGGCGCAAGGCTGAGTACGGTAATGTACTCCGTAAGACTTAGATAACCTAGTATTTACATGCTCTGGCTAGAAAGGCTTTCTTTGGATTTTCTTTTGCGGAAAGAAATATTTATTTGAAAAACAAGAGAGAGAAGAGGCTCGTCTACTCAGAATCTTTTAAATGGGATAAGATAGCGACTTCTTCATCTTGTTCATCACATCTCGGTAACCACTAGATTCGTCAGAATCTCCTATCTAGGATCACCCCCTCCACCCGGAGGAAGCATCCTTAAGCACACGTCGATCAACAAGTTTTATAGTGGTTAAATTTATCTATGATCTTAAGTCCGGTTGCCAAGTCGTTCATAACCGTGAACACGACTTTTCGAAAAGATTTAACCCTGCAGGGGTGTACAACTTTACCCACACGTACTAACCTTCTCTTAATGCCACTAGATAAGCCTTCTTCCTTGGAATGCCGGCAGAGGGTGGTAGACACGGCCTTTACCTTGCTTTCACCGAGACCATGAGTCACGCAATAAGTATGTTTCCGCCGTAACGAGTCAAATCCCGAAGCTGGTACTTAAAGATGTGAGGCGAGGTTGGTTTACTAGGGGATCTATCTACCACTACTAGGAAAATGGCTATAGGTAATCAGCACATCCGTGGCTCACATGGTTGAAGTGCCCCATGGCTAAAACAGGCGTGGCTCACCTATGGGCAGTGCCCTACTAGTAACTAGAACAAGCGTGGCGCACATGACCATAGTGCCCCACAGATATGTGCGGGCCAGGGCCCTGTTGGCCGCATGCCAAACATCCATAGCGCACATAGGGTAGGTTCGCTACGGTTGTTAGTGTCAACCGTGGCGCACATGGAGGGGGTGCGCTATGCCTAAGCGCATGCCCCTCTCTGCTGTGAAACGGCCAGACACATCCGTGGCGCACTATGGCATGTGCGCCACGGATGTATAAACTTAGTAGTAGGGCACCTTGCCCTAGTGCCCTACGCCTAACTATCCTGCACCAACTCCACCCCCCCATGGATCGCCTTTTTAGGCTTTGCAAAAAATAAAAGAAAATGATAAACACTTCAAAAAATTAAATCCTTTCATATTTAGGTAGGTAATGTGGTATAGCTTCTAGTAAAATTAACAAACATGAGTTTCGACTTTATTTGCAAAAAAAAGTCATGCCACGGTAAAAAGGCCGTAACTTTTGCATACGATATCGAAAAAAATCGTATAACATACCAACATGAGCAGAACGAGATTTCGCGAAGAACCAAATACCGGAAAGGGGGAAGCAACATTCAATACATGGCATGTGCAATGCTCAATCAATATGGATGATATGACAAGTTAACTTGCGTTGAAATGAAACCCTAAAACATGCTTGACAACTTAAACGGGGTTCCGAGGGTTGAAAACCCTAATTCGGGGAAACTCCGGAATCACCTGTGAGGGCTTACTATGTTCTTCTATTAAACTTGTCATGTAAGTTGCTTAACAATGCATGATTGTAGCTCTAATAGATATCTCTCATTTTTCTGAACATTTTGATATATTATTTGTATTTTTCTGATTTAAAATGAATTAGTTATGAATTCTCAAATTTTAATTTATTTTAAATTATTTTTGGAATATTTAATTTATTTTCCAACTTGGGTCCACATGTCAGACTTTTATTAATTTCAGAAATGATTTAGAAAAATGTTAAAACCCTGACAGACAGGGCCCACCTGTCAGTGTTTTATCTATTACAGAAATAACAAAAACAAAATAAAAAGGAATATGACGCCAGCATGACGCCTGGCTGACGTCATCAATGGGGAAACCCCCAGGTCGAGCACGGATCTCTCGATCCCGTGCGCGCCTGGACGCGTGCTTGGCCGCGTTGGAGAGATCGGGTCGTGGCCGACCCAGGAGTGGCGGCGTGGCCCTCGAATGGTCGCCGGAACAGTGTCCCCGGCGAGCACCCGAGGCGGCAAACGGCGGTGCTAGACGCGGGCGACGAACCAGGACGCGAGGAAGAAAACGAGGAGGTGCCTAGGCACCGCGAGCTCACCCTGGTGCCTATGGTGAGGTCGGGGAGGCCGGGGGAAGTCGGGGCCGCCGGCGATGTCAACGGCGAGCGTCAACCAGAGACGGAGAAGAGGTCGATGTTGCGCTCGATTCTACACGCCCGGTTTCGATTCCTTTGGCCAGACGGACCAGGGCGACGAGGCGGAGCTCAAGGTGGTGTTGGCTGGGCTCGGGGTGGCCGGAGACGGCAGGACGCGGCGGAACCCGAGGCTAGGGTTTGGCCGCAGGAGGAAGAAGGAGCGCGCGAGGGGGAAGAAGGGGTTTAGGGTTCTCCACGACGGCAGGGTAGGGTTCTTGTAGGCCTCCAGGGCGGCGACGCGCATCTTGGCGCTCACCGGTGGCGGGCGAGCGGCCACCGAGCTGCTTCCGACGATCCAGCGACGGAGGCGACGATGAACAAGACGACGAAAGGGTACCGGGCCAGTTGGGCTGCTGCTTGGGCCAAGTGGGCCACGGGAAAGGAAGGAAGGGGGAGGAGGCTTGCTAGGCTACGGCCTGGCTTGCCCTCTGGCTCTATTTTTTTTAACATAAGCTTTTCCTTTTTCTAATTTGATTAATGTTTGTAATTTCAAATCCACTTACTGATTTGAATCTTTTCAAAATACCAGGAGCTTTCATAAAACATATAAACTATTGTGGGGGCCCTTGTAACCAATTGAGCTTCACATTCGATACATTCGAAAATTCAAACACCATTTGAATATAGTTTCAAAGAGAGGGGAAGAAATTAGGGTTTGAAATTTTCATTTATTTAAACACCTGCTCACATGCAAATTTTACATTGATTTAAACTGATGCATGCCATGCTTAAGTACTGATTACATATATACAAACTTGGGTTGTTACAGCTCTACCCCCCTTACAAGAATCTCGACCCGAGATTCCTAAGTTTTAGAAAAGAAGGCAGGGTACTCAGATCTAAGATGATCTACGTCCATCCCATAGTCCTCAGGCTGCTACCTGGGACCCCCAACTACTCGTCGATGTAAACGTACAAGGCACCTTCAGTTGCATCCAGATCCTCTGCAGAAAAACAACAATGGCGCAAGGCTGAGTACGGTAATGTACTCCATAAGACTTAGATAACCTAGTATTTACATGCTCTGGCTAGAAAGGCTTTCTTTGGATTTTCTTTTGCGGAAAGAAATATTTATTTGAAAAACAAGAGAGAGAAGAGGCTCGTCTACTCAGAATCTTTTAAATGGGATAAGATAGCGACTTCTTCATCTTGTTCATCACATCTCGGTAACCACTAGATTCGTCAGAATCTCCTATCTAGGATCACCCCCTCGACCCGGAGGAAGCATCCTTAAGCACACGTCGATCAGCAAGTTTTATAGTGGTTAAATTTATCTATGATCTTAAGTCCAGTTGCCAAGTCGTTCATAACCGTGAACACGACTTTTCGAAAAGATTTAACCCTGCAGGGGTGTACAACTTTACCCACACGTACTAACCTTCTCTTAATGCCACTAGATAAGCCTTCTTCCTTGGAATGCCGGCAGAGGGTGGTTAGACACGGCCTTTACCTTGCTTTCACCGAGACCATGAGTCACGCAATAAGTATGGTTCCGCCGTAACGATTCAAATCCCGAAGCTGGTACTTAAAGATGTGAGGCGAGGTTGGTTTACTAGGGGCGCTATCTACCACTACTAGGAAAATGGCTATAGGTAATCAGCACATCCGTGGCTCACATGGTTGAAGTGCCCCACGGCTAAAACAGGCGTGGCTCACTTATGGGCAGTGCCGTACTAGTAACTAGAACAACCGTGGCGCACATGACTATAGTGCCCCATAGATATGTGTGGGCCAGGGCCCTGTTGGCCGCACGCCAAACATCCGTAGCGCGCATAGGGTAGGTGCGCTACGGTTGTTAGTGTCAACCGTGGCGCACATGGAGGGGGTGCGCTACGCCTAAGCGCATGCCCCTCTCTGCTGTGAAACGGCCAGAAACATCCGTGGGCGCCACGGATGTATAAACTTAGTAGTAGGGCACCTTGCCCTAGTGCCCTACGCCAAAATATCCTGCACCAACTCCACCCCCCCCCACCCCCCCGTGGATCGCCTTTTTAGGCTTTGCAAAAAATAAAAGAAAATGATAAACACTTCAAAAAATTAAATCCTTTCATATTTAGGTAGGTAATGTGGTATAGCTTCTAGTAAAATTAACAAACATGAGTTTCGACTTTATTTGCAAAAAAAAGTCATGCCACGGTAAAAAGACCGTAACTTTTGCATACGATATCGAAAAAAATCGTATAATATACCAAAATGAGAAGAACGAGATTTCGCATCCGCTGGCAACCACCTCCGGTCGTGTCGAGATTTTTTAGATTTTAAAAATTCGAAAAGAGTAAAAAGTTACGGTCAAAAGACCGTTTTTTTCTGCAGAAAAACAAATAGAGGGCGACTTACCCGTAGCGCACCACCACCTAGTGCGCCACGGATAAGCTTGGGAGGGATTCAAATTTCGAATCCCCACCCCGCCCACCTTCCCTCCCCTTCTCTCCTTTTCCTTTTCCTCCCTTCTCATTTCCTTCTTCTTCTCCTTCTTCTCCTTCTCTTTCTCTTTCTCTTTCTCTTTCTCCTTCTCCTCCTCTTCCTCCTCCTTGCAGTAAAGATGGTGATGGCGGCGGCCTCCTCCTTGCAGTTCCGACGACGAGACGGCGGGCTCCTTCTTCTCCTCCTCTTCCTCCTCCTCCTCCTCCTTGTAGTTCCGCCGACGACGAGGCCCTCCTCTTCTTCTTCTCCTCCTCCTCCTCTTCTTCTCCTTCTCCTCCTCTTCTTCTCCTTCTCCTCCTCCTCTTCCTCCTCTTCTTCTTCTCCTCCTCCTCTTCTTCTCCTCCTCTTCCTCCTATTCTCCTCCTCCTCCTTGCAGTTCCGACGACGACGACGAGGTGACGACGAGGAGGCGACGACGGCGACCTGCACCGACGCGCGATGGCACTGACGACGAGATCCAGATCTGCTGCTTTTTTTTTGAATTTTGAAATTTATATCCGTGGCGCACAACACCTAGTGCGCCACGGTTATCGTTTCATACGCGTGGCGCACCTGGACTACTTTCTGTGGCGCACTGGCATGTGCACCACGCCTATCGCGACGCAACCGTGGCGCACTAGGTAGTGCGCCACGGCTAGGAGATAACCGTAGCGCGAGGCCCGTGGCGTACTGCTAGTGCGCCACAGATGGCCTTATCAGGTGAACCACGAACAGGCGTTTTACTAGTAGTGTACCCCAAGCAACCTCGGCCACGCTTACCTACCTGTTATGAATGCACCAACTTCACCCGGCAAATCTTTCAAAAGATTTTCTATGCATATGTCGAATGGAACGCCCGAACTATGTGACTCTTGGAATCTACTAGGCAAGTTAGTCAGTCATGAGGTTGTCCATGCCCCGTGTGGTTGCATGCTCGTCTTGGTTCCAAAGGTAAGAACTCAGTTCCTAGTAGTGGCGAGCATGGGACTACAAAAACCACATCCAACGTGGCCTCCCATGCAAGCCTTAGCATATTTAGTTATCTCCTTCGAGAATGTCACCAACTCCTACCTTTCTAAATTCTCTGGCACTTCTGATTCATCATTCGAATAGATCAGCCGTTGATACTATGCATGGCTAAGCTGTCGATCTCAGAAGCTCTAGCAACGCTCAGATGCCAAACCTAGGTATGCTAGGAGTAGTGGATCAGGAGTATAAGGCTACAACAGGGAAACTATGCAGCAGATAGGTAACCCTAACTACTGGCAAAATACCACATTGGAATCGTGTGCATCATAGCGAGAACGTAATATACTTTGTAAAAGTAGGTTCATAATGAGAGGCTACGCTTTCCTTGTCCGTCGGTAGATAGGTACAAATCTTCGGTGTTGTTAACCTCAACTTCAGGTTCGGATCCTATCGTGAAGAACCAAATACCGGAAAGGGGGAAGCAACATTCAATACATGGCATGTGCAATACTCAATCAATATGGATGATATGACAAGTTAAATTGCATTGAAATGAAACCCTAACGCATGCTGGACAACTTAAACGGGGTTCCGAGGGTTGAAAACCCTAATTCAGGGAAACTCCGGAATCACCTGTGAGGGGTTACTATGTTCTTCTAATTAAACTTGTCATGTAAGTTGCTTAACAATGCATGATTGTATCTCTAATAGATAGCTCTCATTTTTCTGAACATTTTGATATATTATTTGTATTTTTCTGATTTAAAATGAATTAGTTATGAATTTCTCAAATTTTAATTTATTTTAAATTATTTTTGGAATATTTAATTTATTTTTCCAACTTGGGCCCACATGTAAGACTTTTATTAATTTTAGAAATAATTTACAAAAATGTTAAAACCCTGACAGACAGGGCCCACCTGTCAGCGTTTTATCTCTTACAGAAATAACAAAAACAAAATAAAAAGGAATATGACGCCAGCATGACGCCTGGCTGACGTCATCAATGGGGAAACCCCCAGGTCGAGCACGGATCTCTCGATCCCGTGCGCACCTAGACGCGTGCTTGGCCGCGTTGGAGAGAGCGGGTCGTGGCCGACCCAGGAGTGGCGGCGCGGCCCTCGAATGGTCGCCGGAACAGTGTCCTCGGCGAGCACCCGAGGCGGCGAACGTCGGTGCTAGACGCGGGCGACGAACCAGGACGCGAGGAAGAAAACGAGGAGGTGCCTAGGCACCGCGAGCTCACCTTGTTGCCTATGATAAGGTCGGTGAGGCCGGGGGAGGTCGGGGTCGCCGGCGATGTCAACGGCGAGCGTCAACCAGAGATGGAGAAGAGGTCGATGTTGCACTCGATTCTACACGCCCGGCTTCGATTCCTTTGGCCAGACGAACCAGGGCGACGAGGCGGAGCTCAAGGTGGTGTTGGCTGGGCTCGGGGTGGCCGGAGACGGCAGGACCCGGCGGAGGCCGAGGCTAGGGTTTGGCCGCAGGAGGAAGATGGGTGCGCGAGGAGGAAGAAGGGGTTTAGGGTTCTCCACGGCGGTAGGGTAGGTTTCTTATAGGCCTCCAGGGCGGCGGGTTTCGGGACGGGCCACCAAGACCCGAGGGAATTATGTGGAGGATTCATGTGGCGGGTGAGCCCATGCTACCTAAGAATTTGCAGAAGCTCGCCCGTTCGGAACTACAGAGTGTGCATGACGGCGTGTTGACGATAGAGAGACGCCTTCTATCGGAGAAAGATCCCTCGCACCCGGTATTCGTGGTTAAGGTGCCACCAGGCTTGGGCTTCGTCGACAATGCCCCTGCGGATCTGTTCTTCCTGCGGTTCGACGACATCTTCAATATGTTCCACCTATACCCGCTGCACTATACCATGGTCCGTCTGTTTTCTCTCAGCCTGGCCATGCAGATCATTAGAGAGAACACACCGAGCATCACTATAGTGGACCCCTACTACATGCGTGACGGCTGCTTGGGTTCCCCCGCCGAACGACGTATCGTGGCCTCGTACCTAAAAAGAATCCTCGTGGCGAACAAGACAAAGGAATACATTCTCGTGCCTTACTTTCCCGAGTAAGTCGTTATTCACTCGCCACCGTCGATTGGCTTTATTAGATCATCATCATTCTTTTTCCAACACATTCCATTTGAATTTTTTGCGCAGAGATGAACACTGCACGCTCATCTCCTTATCGCCGAAGCATTCCCACGCCACGTATTTCGACTCGGGGAGTCTAGAAAAGAAGAAAAACTACGACAAGATCAAGGAAGTTCTGGATGATGCTCTCACTGGCTTTGCCATGACGGAAGGCACCACCTTCGTGCGTACGAATGTCAAGTTCGGCAGGCACGTCTTCAACCACGTAACGTGTTCCCCTGCGTGAAGCAGCCGGAAAACAGTAAGAAGGAAGCCTACTACGCACCCCATCACATGAGAGCGTTCCTACTTGACCAGCAAAATTCTACGCTGCCAGATCATCTCAAACAGTGGGCCGAAGCAAAGGCCAAGATCAATGATTCGGATATTAGACAAGAGATGTATCGCATCCAGCAGCAGTTTGGGGCAATCATCTTTCGTGATGTCATGACTTCGGGGGGGATCTTCTATGGAGGAAATATCCCGAATAACCGTGACATAGAAGATCGCCTAGAGATGCAGGGTGACTATAGGAAGTTCATGACGAGACAGGGCGTCCTCCCGTTCCCTAAGCCGAGCCAGAAGGCTTGATGTTGGACTAGTTGTAGTTACAAACTATAGATGACCTTTGTGTGTGTGTGTGGACAAGTGTACTTATCTTATTAGGTTTATGAATCATCGCTTACTTATTTTGCTTATTATTATTATATATGAATCAATGCTTGGTTTTTTGCTTACTCTTTGGTCCTTTGCTCAATTTGGTCCTTCTTTTTTCCTTACTCTTTTTTCGAGAATAATGCCGATGATTGAAATGTCGTGGCACACTATATATGTGAATGTGCTACGATGGGACTGTGAGCCTTGTGATATGCACAAGTCCAGGTCTTGTGCATCCTACTTGGCTCACCGTTCCATCGTAGCATATTCCTGTGTCCAACGACCTATGTATATATATGAGGCATTCTTTTCGAGTTATTTTTGTCTTTTTCGAGAATAATGCCGATGATTGAAATGTCGTGGCACAATGTATATGTGAATGTGCTATGATGGGATTGTGAGCCTTGTGATATGCACAAGTCCAGGTCTTATGCATCCTACTTGGCTCACAGTTCCATCATAGCATATTCCTGTGTCCAACGACCTAGATAGTTATATATGAGGCATTCTTTTCGAGCTACTTTGGTCTTTTTCGAGAATAATGCCGATGATTGAAATGTCGTGGCACACTATATATGTGAATGTGCTACGATGGGATTGTACGCCTTGTGATATGCACAAGTCCAGGTGTTGTGCATCCTACTTGGCGTACAGTTCCATCGTAGCATATTCCTGTGTCCAACGACCTAGCTAGTTATATATGAGGCATTCTTTTCGAGCTACTTTGGTCTTCTTCGAGAATAGTGCCGATGATTGAAATGTCGTGGCACACTATATATGTGAATGTGCTACGATGGGATTGTTCGCCTTGTGCTATGCACAGGTCCAGGTGTTGTGCATCCTACTTGGCGAATGGTTCCATCGTAGCATATTCCTGTGTCCAACGACCTATGTATATATATGAGGCATGCTTTTTGAGTTACTTTGGTCTTTTTCGAGAATAATGCCGATGATTGAAATGCCGTGGCACACTATATGTGAATGTGCTGCGATGGGATTGTTCGCCTTGTGCTATGCACAGGTCCAGGTGTTGTGCATCCTACTTGGCGAACAGTTCCATCGTAGCATATTCCTATGTCGAACAACCTAGTTATATATGAGGCATGCTTTCTGAGTTTGGTCTTTTTGATTTAGGAGTACTTTCTATAAGTGTATCTTCATATGCGACTTTAATTATATATGTTTTTTTTCAATAATCGGTTAATTATTATTGTCAACTTATAGATGACGTGGTACGTCGTGTACAAGGGACGGGTTCCCGGAGTCTACGATGATTGGGAAGACTGCCGGAGACAGGTACACCGTTTCAGCGGCAATAGCTACAAAGGGTAAAACACTATGGCGGAGGCGGAAGCTAGATACACGTGCTATCTAGCGGGAGTTAGGACAAGGAACCGGATGAAGACCTACACCTTCGTCGCGGCGGTGATCATGCTTATCTTCTTTGGTTATTTATCCCGTGTTTGTGTCTAGCTAGCTAGTTTAGATGTCTAGGCGAGCTTCCGAGCTCTAACTTGTTCGATCGACACATGTATTCGCATGTCACCAACTACTACTTTGTAACATGATCGAAACAATGTAACTTAGACTATGTATTCATGTATGAGACTTATCTATATGTATTTGTTTCAATCTTGTTTTTCATATTGAGTATTTATATATACAATTGTATATCTTGTATCTGTGTGTGTATATCTGCTGTAATATTGTATATAATCTGTATTGCATATAATCTGGCTCGGAAATTAAAAAAAAAACAAAAAATACATCTGTGGCGCACATGGTCTACCTTCTGTGGCGCACTAAATCTAAAGCGCACTATGGAAGCTTAGTGGCGCACTAGGTAGTGCGCCACAGAAGATCCCAGGGGTAGCGCACCAGCCCAAACTTCTGTGGCGCACTGGCAGGTGCGCTACGCCTGTCTCTACACAACTGTGGCGCACTAGGCAGTGCGCCACGGCTGAGAGATAGCCGTAGCGCAAGGCCCGTGACGCACTGCTAGTGCGCCACGGATGATGTTTCCAGGTGCGCCACTAAAGTCCATTTTCCTAGTAGTGTATCCTTCATATACTTTAAATAATGAGGCGACCTAATAGCATCAGTCAAAGGAATTTGCAAGAATAAAGGTTTCATCCACTCACAAAACTTGTTGTAGTGTTCTTCCTCCTTTGACTTGTGTTTCTTACCTCGAAAAGGCATAGATTTCTGCACCCAAGGTTCTCGCTCTTTACCATGTTTATTAGCAATAAAATCTTCCTTTGTGTACCTAGTGTTCTTAGTGTGCTTCTCAGGTTCTTCCTCACCTTCCTTCTTATCAGGAGACTCATTTTTATCATTACCACTCTCAATTTCAGCATGAGAGACAGATATACTATTAGGATCTACAGCAGGTTCAAGTGGTTCCTCAACTATCTTATGTTTATTTTTCTTCCTCTTATGAGGACTACCACTATCTTCACCTTGTTGGGAATCCTGCTCTATTCTTTTAGGCTATCCTTCAGGATATAAAGGATCTTGAGTAGCTATACCATTCCTAGTTATAATTCCATAAGCATGTTTATCTCCTGAAGGATTAACTAGCAAGTTGATCAAGTTGAGTTTGAACCATTTGAAAGTGTTTACAAAGCATTTTAATATCATTAGAAGTTCTTTCCACAATATCTTTCAACTCATGGATAGCTCTAGAGTTTTCCAACAAATGATTCTGAACTTTTTTATTGAAATACCCTTGCTTAACAATAAATGTGTCAAGTTCCTCTAAAATTGACCAGGAGGCTTACCATAAGGAATATCACCTTCATCAAAGTGTTGGAGAGAGTGTACCTCAATAGTAGATGAGTGGGGAATTGGCTTACATAGTTCTTCTATAGGAGGTATATTCTTCACATCTTCATCTCTAATACCTTTCTTGTAACATCCCAAAAATACTAAACATGGATCATCAAAATTAGGGTTAACAAAAACTTTCCCAATTAAAAATATGAAAGCATTCATATGTTTGTGTATTCAAAATTTGGATTCTTTTGAATTGCCATGGTTCTGTGTTTATTTGCTTGTCAAAGGATTCTTAGGTGAAATAAACATCATCTAAACAATCCCCAAACTTTTCCCGAAGACAAACAACTCAAAATAAACAAATGAAGTGAATGGTCATTTTTGCCAAATTAACTCTCATGCCTACTTTGGCTATCCCTAGTTTTCAAAACTCAACAGAAACATTTGTGGATCTTTGCACCCCTTGTTAGTACTCATAATAAGGTACCAAGGCCCACTTTGTGATCATCCAAAAACGTTCAAATGCTCAGTTTAAATGATAGTTTAAAATTGAATCTATCTCATATGGGAAGATCCCACTATTTCAAAAACCACTCAAACAAGTTCAATTTTCAAAACCCAAGCACCCACAAAATCCTCAACACATGCTTAGCACACCCACCAAAAATCTTTTCAAAATTCAAGTTCCTGCGGCCATTTCATCAAACATCTTGCAGATTCAAATCAAACAAATCACAAACACTATTTTGAGCAGTGATTTGGCCAACCTTGTCCCCTATCTAGCTCATAGCAAACATCTAGTAGATCATCTAGCTTAGTTAGAAACCTCTAGCATCACTGTGATCTTGCCATTGCCATCAATGGTGAGCAGGCCGAGCCTCACCTTGTCATCCCAGTGTGGACAGCAAGCTAGAACAAGAACTAGATGTGCCAACCTTGTTTGGGAGGTAGCCCATGCCTTACCGCCCCTCTTGACCAGCCCTAGCTCGAAGACAGAGAAAGGAACCGCCAGGAACGCCATGCCCGCCCTGCTGTCGACCATGCCGACGCGCACCACCGTGCACGCACTGTTCCCACTCAACCCGACCACCTCGAGCCCTTGCCGCCCGCCAGCATGCACCCCACCGTCCCAGGATACCACTAGACATGATCGTTTCCTCGCCCGTACTCCATAGCCACCGCGCGCCGTTGGTACCGCGCAGAGCACCGCACGTTCCCGACCAATTGCCACCGCCCCTACACACGCATTTAAGCTCTAGAGCACCGTTAGGAGACCGCCCGTCGATCGCCAACCTCAGCCATGCCGCTAGCCGCCCGTAGCCATGTCACCGCCGTCGCCTGCCCATCCCTCTCGGTCTCGCCGTCGAGCCTATAAAAGGACATGTTCATCATCGACGACATGTTCATAGGGTTCCTAGGGTTCGATCTCACCGGTGACATGTTCATCATCGACGACGACCCTCAGCCGTCGATCACCCTTCTAATCCAACGAACCACACCGCCCCTTACCGCTTCGCGCGTTCTGAGCCACTGGCTGGTGGAACCCCCCTGTCAGCTGTGTCCCACTCTGCGGAGTGACACTGGGCCAGCCCATTAACCTCCCCCACGCGACCCAAAAATTTGAATTTATACTTTTCCTTTTTAATTCAAACCCAGTTCTGTACCTAGTTTCAAAAATCAACCCAGCTCGATTTAATGAACTAAATTGCATGAAACCAATTTTGTTAGAAAGGTACTGAAAAGCTTAATCCAAGCCCATTGGATTCAAATCATTTGGACCTATAGATAAACCTTGGTAAAAATAACAAGTCAGAAGCTTTTCTGCATTCAAACATTTTTCAAAATTCATCCATAATAGCTTTTGAGTTGATCCAACTCTCAAAAATCACATTTGATCATACCTTTCAGAATATATAAAAACATATGGGTTTCACTACAGAAATAATGTTAAAGCAACAAAAGAATGCCACATAGGCATTTCTAGTCACTTTATTTATTTAAAATAAAAAGATTAAATCTTATTAAATTGTGAGACCACTTTAAATCACATTCCCATGTACTGAAATATGTGGTGATGACATGTGTCAACATGATCCCATGTTTGAGTTGGAGAATATTAAATCTCAAGTAGTTTTTCAATGAGTAGAAATTACTTTTCTAAAAATAAAATAAATAAGACAAAAGCTTTAATCTTGTAATGTTAGTGATGATGCTAGATCATCTATAGTACCCTTTTTGTGTGATGATTGAAAATAGTTAAGTATTGTTTGGTGATTGTGTACCTCGTATTTATTTATAGACGCTAGTACCGACCAAGGATACGAGGAGGAAGGAGGATACTACGAGGAAGAAGCCGAGGAGAACTTCAACCACTGCTCTGCTCAAGACAAGCTTATACTGATACTTATGCAAGCTAATACTTACTTGTTACCATGCCAACTATATGCCTTAAGCATATGTGATCATACCCACTTGATAACCCAATCCTAGTTTTACTTGCTAGCTTTATACTTTATTTCTTTATCAAAGCTATCCCTTAGAGTTTACTTAAGTGACTTGTAGATACTAGAAAGATAATGGAAGGTTGCATCAAGAGCATTAAATTTGGCCTAAGATAGCTAATCTTGATGTCATGCTAAGGCATGAGATTGAACTTAATTAATCTCCACTTGTCTACCACCCCTCATTTGTACTTAACCCCACTTGTAGATGCTAGTGCTAAGCATAAAACTTGATCAACTTTAGATGGGAATACTTGGTGAAAATGGTTATGAAAACCTTGGAATGATGAGTCATTCTACTGAAATGTTTTGACATGTGTTTCCGAACACCAGATGATTTTGATGATGAAAATGTTGAGGCATGAGCCTTAGCCCTTTATAAAACTGATGGTTGTCTGGATGTGATACCATTCCAATTTTACCGTACAACCATAATACTTGAAAATTGGGTAGGGCTTGACTGGAAACTTATATACCTTAGTATGGGTTCCCTCACGGACAAGGTCTGAGCTGAGGCTACCTTGTGAAGATTGTCCACCTTTGCAGTACCCAAGATGACAGTTGGTCATGGTTGGGAGGCCAAACTCACAGGAGAGGTGTCTATACTAGGGCGTGTAATTGAAAGGTTAGGATTGATTATCCGCATACTGAGTATGGTGAATTTAGGATTTGTTCCTGACGGATGTATCGAATGTTGTGGTGAAAGTGTACAATCTCTGCAGAGTTTCAAACTATTCGAATAGCCGCGTCCGCGGTTATGGACAGTTGGAGTGGCCATACTGTTCCCCCATCATATGTTTTCAAAATGACTTGTGAAATGAATTGAGACTTTGACTTGACCACAACAGAGTTGTGACAAGAAATTCAAGTTACCACTTAGGTTCTATAAAATTTCAATTAGTTTCTTGCTCCTGAACTTAGTAGAGGTAAGTCTGGCTTTTTGCAAAACAACCTTAGAGCTTAGTGTCCTACTACAAAAACCCCCTTAACTGTTAGTATCAGTTTGCGAGTACTTAAAGAGTACTCATGGCTTTGTCCCTGGCTATTCCCGTGGCCAGACTATGAAGAGGAGTACCAGGATGATGGACCGCAGGAAGGTTACGACAACTAGGATCATCTCCCATTGTCAGCATTTCCTGTGACCCCGAAGAGGGAGCTTCACCTACGCTATCTTTATTATTACGTTATTCCGCTGCTTGAGTTGTATTAAGAACTGGATCATGAGATCCTTATTTGTGTAAGACCTTATGTATGGTTTGTAATGGATGATGTACTGTGATATCCAAATTTGTTATGTCTCGCAAAAATGGTAATCTTGGGATTGCGATGTATGGCATAACAGGCATCTGGGATTAAAAATCCGGGTGTTGACAAGTTGGTATCAGAGCCATCCTAACCCTAGGAGACCCTAGTTAGACTGGACGTTTGAATCAAAAACTTAGTTTCAAAACCAAAGGAAGCAAATATTTACAAAAACTTATTCCCATTCTTATCACCTTGTTTCTTTCATAAAAATTCATGTTCCTCAAAAACTCTTGCAAAATACATAAAATTTGACACACTTGATCACTCTACTAACTTACTCATCCTATATTCTTATAGATGGACGTGAAGTACAACAAGTTTTATCAGTTGGGGAATGGAGGAGACCTCATCTTTGAGCGGGATTTGGACCAGCTTTTGGAACTTCTGGAGCGTCCGCACCCCGAGTTCTTCGGAGCTTAGCTCAATGATCAGGAAGGAGAAGATCGGTAGTGGCTAGTTGTTGCAAGTCTCCGAGGAAAGATTGAACCTCCCACTTCCGAGGGAATTCAGTTCACCTTAAGAGAGAACAACTGGCTCGATGGACTTGCTAGGGCCATGCAGGAAGCTCTTGCCCGTCTGTGTGGGCAGAGTATCAACCAGATCAAGGGTACCCGCTTTGAGTTTTGTCCACTGGAAGCCACATACCACCACGAGCTGAAGACTTAGTTGGACCACCTTAGCTTCATGATGTATGATCGTCAGCAAGAACTGGACAATGCCCGTGACTACTCCAACCACAAGTCCTCCATCATCAAGACTAAGGATCAGACCATCTCCTTGCTAGCAAAGGACCGCAAGTCTTGCTGCCGTCAGCTTGACAAGAAGGAGCGCATCATTGCCCGTCTTCGCCACCGTATCTCAGATTTGGAGGAGACCATCCACGAGAGAGACATGCAGTTGGAGGAAAGGGAGAATGCCGGAGAAGATCTTCGAGGAGACCCCTACTCCTATCTCAGCGATGATGATGATTTTCTGGAGGATCAGACCATGGACTTCTTCACCGATGAGGAGGATTTCTCCTTCATCGATGATGATGAGGATGATGAGGATGACGATTACACCGACTCCGAGGAGTAGTAGCACTTGAGCACTAGCGTAGTGAGTTGTATTCAGTCCCACTGTATCGTAGTTTCCAGAATGGTTCCTAAAACCATCTGTTTTTCCTTTGTTGTGGTGTGTGTTGTATCGTGTGCTATGAATGAATGAAAAGCAAGTTGCAAAAAAAATCTGAGTCAAACTTTAAAAACTTTTCAAAGTACCTGAACCTTAGAAATATCCCTCTTTTCCCATGATCTATCTAAATCTTCAGATGCCTTGCAGAGGAAGTGGATCATCCCTGGACCCGATGGTGCAGATCCTGCAAATGTTGGTGTCTGACCGCGAAGCTGTAAGAGCAGAACGTCAAGCCAACTTAGCCACCCTTTAGTAGATAGCTCAGCTGGCCCACAACAATCAAGGCCAAGGAAATCAGGATAACCATGGATCTAAGCTCAAGAATTTCCAGAAGACCAATCCACCTGTTTTCACTAAGTCAGAAGAGCCCCTAGATGCAGATGATTGGCTGCAAACCATGGAGAACAACCTGGAAGTCACCAGAGTGGAAGCTAACGAGAAAGTTCTGTTCGCCACCCACTATCTAGCTGGAGATGCAAGAGCATGGTGGAACATCGTTCTTGCAATGACCGGAGGACAGATGATGACCTGGAAGGAATTCAAAGTCAAGTTCAGCAGAACCCATGTGCCACCGGGTTTGATCAAGAGAATGAGAGATCAGTTCAGAGAACTGAAGCAAGGAAGGATGACCGTAGTGGAATACCGTGACAAATTATTGTCATTAGCTAGGTATGCCCTGGATGAGATCGACACTGAAGCCAAGAAGAAAGAAAGATTCTTGAATGGTCTGCATGATGAATTCAGACGATATTAGTCAATATCCCCTTTGCTGACATTGAAGCCCTAGTCGACTCTTCCATTCAAATGGAAGGAAAGATCAACCAAGCCAATGATAACCGCAAGCGCCGCATTATGCATCAGCCTGGAACCCATCATACCCCAAAGTATCGCCCCAACCCATCTCTAGGATTTGCCCCGAGAACCAACAGACCCCCGATGAACCATCTGACCTATCCCAACCGTGGAAACTCGAGGCCTGGAGGAAGTCACAATAACCCTAGCAACTCTAGCAATTTCAACCGTGCACCACCCAAGTTCAACAACAACAATGCTGCCACCAACACCAACACTGCCGCGAGGACTGGAAGAAATGTTGTGCCTGTTGTAGCAAAGGACAAGTCGCAAGTGACTTGTTATGACTGTGGAAATAAGGGTCACTACTCCAATGAGTGCCCCAAGAAGAATGCTGCAGCCCCCAATGCAAATGCCCCAGCTCAGCAGCAACGTCGTGTTCAGCCAGGAAGAAGGTTTGCCCCAAGGAATTCGCTCAACAGTAAAAGCCGTCTTTTTCTCATGCATGCTGAAGAAGTCCAGGAAGCGCCAGACATCGTGCTGGGTATGTTTTCTGTTAATTCAGTACTTGCTAGAGTGTTGTTTGATTCTGGTGCATCGCATTCATTTGTCACTGAAGAATTTGCATGCACTACTAAGATTCAACCAACCAAACTGAAGCATGTTATGATTGTTCAAATCCCCGGTTCAACCACCAAATCTAGGAAAATTTGCAAAGCCGTCCCTATCCGAATCCATGGCATAGATTTTTATGCTAATCTAATAGTACTCGGAACTAAAGGTTTGGAAGTAGTACTAGCAATGGATTGGATGTCCAAACATAAAGGATTAATAGACTGTGCCAAGAAAGCCATAACCATGACCAGTACAGCCGGAATATCAGTCGAGCATGTATCTGAAACCTTACCTCGTCAATTCAAGTGAAACAATAGTATAGCCCAACCTACCGTTGACCATGTCCGAATAGTCTGTGAATACCCCGATGTATTTCCAGATGTTTTGCCCGGTATGCCCCCAGATCGGGATATCGAGTTTATCATTGAACTAATCCCTGGAACAGGACCAATAGCCCAGAGACCATATAGTATGAACCCGTCTAAACTAGCAGAACTGAAGAAGCAACTGGATGCCATGTTGGAAATTGGATTGATTCAACCAAGTGCGTCACCATGGAGATCACCTGTGCTGTTTGTGGACAAGAAAGATGGAGGTAACCATTTGTGTACGGATTATCGGAAGTTGAATGATGTCACTGTCAAGAACAAATACCCGTTGCCCAAGATAGAAGATTTGTTTGACCAGTTGACTGGTGCCAAGGTGTTTTCTAAGATTGGTCTTAGAACTGGCTATCATCAACTCAAGATTCACGCAGAGGATATTCCAAAGACTGCCTTTACCACCAGATATGGATTATACGAGTATACTGTCATGTCTTTTGGATTAACCAATGCCCCCGCTTATTTCATGAATCTCATGAATAAGATTTTTATGGACTTCCTGGATAAGTTTGTCGTTGTTTTCATCGATGACATTCTGATTTATTCCAAATCAGAAGAAGAACATGAGCTACACCTAAGGACCATTCTTGGAACCCATAGAGAGCATCAGTTGTATGCCAAGTTCAGCAAATGTGAATTCTGGTTACAGGAGGTAGGATTCCTCGGTCACATTGTGTCAGCCGGAGGAAATGCCGTTGACCCTGGAAAGGTGAAAGATGTCGAAGATTGGCAAGCCCCAACCACTCAAACCCAAGTTCATGCATTCCTCGGGTTGGCGGGATACTACCGCAAGTTCGTAGAATGATTCTCGAGTATCACCAGACCCATGACCCAATTGCTGAAGAAGGACAAGAAGTTTGAATGGACGGACAAATGTGAAGCGAGTTTTCAAGAACTCAAGAGAAGATTGATTTCAGCCCCAATCTTGATCATGACGTATATCACGAAGCCCTTTGACGTGTATTGTGATGCATCCAAGATCGATCTTGAATGTGTGCTAATGCAAGAAGGCAAAGTTATATCTTATCTATCCCGACAACTGAAACAACATGAGCAGAACTATCCAACCCATGACCTCGAGCACACAGCCGTAGTCTTAGCCCTGAAGACATGGAGGCATTACCTGATGGGAAACCGTTGTGAGATTTATTCAGATCACAAGAGCCTGAAGTATATATTCACTCAGAAGGAGTTGAATATGAGGCAGAGAAGATGGATTGAGCTAATCAAGGATTACGACCTGGACATTCACTATCACCCCGGTAAAGCCAAAGTGGTAGCAGATGCCCTTAGCAGATTGCCGTGCCGCTTGAAATCCATGATTTTGAAGGAGCAACCAAGCCTGCACAAAGAGATGGAGAATTTTCGAATGGAATTAGTGAGTGAAGGATTTTTGGCTAGCATAGAACTTCAACCCACTCTGATCAGCCAAATCAAGGAGGCACAGAAAGGAAATGCTAGTATCGAAGGAATCAAGCGTCGTATTGGTATAGGCATGGTACCCGGATTCACCGAAGACGAAGAAGGAGTTCTGTGGTACAAAGGACGTCTTTGTGTACCAGCAGATTCTGAGTTGAAAGAAGTTATTCTGAAAGAGGCTCATGATACCCTTTATTCTATCCACCCTAGAGGAACGAAGATGTATCAGGATTTGAAAGAACAATTCTGGTGGCATAAGATGAAGAGAGAAATTGGAAGCTATATCGCCAAGTGTGATATATGTCAGAGAGTCAAGACGGGACATCAAAGACCCGCAGGATTGTTGCAACCATTGCAGATTCTAGAATGGAAATGGCATTCCATTGGAATGGACTTTATCACCGGATTGCCTACTTCTAGTAGGGGAAATGACTCTATCTGGGTCATAGTGGACAGATTGTCCAAAGTTGCCCATTTCCTACCAGTCAAGACCACGTATCAGAGTTTGAAGCTAGCGGAGTTATACATCGCTAGAATCGTCAGTTTGCATGGAATCCCCAAGAACATCGTATCGGATCGAGGAACTCAGTTTACCTCGAGATTCTGGAAGAAAGTCTAAGAAGGTTTAGGAACCTGACTAGATTTCAGCACAGATTTTCACCCTCAGACCGACGGACAAACGGAGCGAGTAAATCAAATACTCGAAGATATGTTGAGAGTATGTGTGTTAGAGTATGGATCTAAATGGGAAGACTGTCTGCTGTTTGTAGAATTTTCATACAACAACAGTTATCAAGCTAGTTTGCAAATGGCCCCATTTGAATTCATGTATGGAAGGAAGTGTCGCACCCCTTTGAACTGGTCGGAAGTAGGAGAGAGTCAGATTTTCAGACCCGACATCCTACGAGAAGCAGAAGAGAAGGTTCACAAGATTCGTGAGCACCTCAAGACAGCCCAGTCAAGACAGAAGAGTTACACCGACAAGAGACGTCGAGACCTCGCTTTCAATATCGGAGATTTTGTGTATCTAAAAGTGTCGCCGTTAAAGGGAATGCAGCATTTCCAACTGAAAGGAAAGTTAGCCCCAGATATATTGGCCCCTTCAAGATTCTGAACCGTCGAGGAGAAGTGTCGTATCAATTGGAACTACCCGAAGAGATGTCAGCCGTGCACAATGTGTTCCATATCTCATTACTTCGCAAGTGCCTCGAAGTTCCGGAGAAGACTAAAGTGTTCAAGAATATTGATCATCAGACCATAGAGATCAACGATGACCTGACCTATCCCGAAGTACCCATTCGTATTTTGGAAGAAGCTTTCAGAACTACCAGAACCTGAAGCATCAAGTTTCTCAATATTCAATGGAGAAACCACACAGAAGAAGCTACCTGGGAGCGCGAAGATCACATCAGGACGAGGTTCCCGATCTCTTCAAATCATAGGTAATCTTTTTCGTCCTTTTTCAAATCCCGGGACGAAATTTTGTTTAAGGGGGGAAGGTTTGTAACATCCAAAAAATACTAAACATAGATCATCAAACTCTAATCATCAAAATTAGGGTTAACAAAAACTTTCCCAACTAAAAATATGAAAGCATTCATATGTGTGTGTATTCAGAATTTGGATTCTTTTGAATTTCCATGGTTCTGTGTTTCTTTTCTTGTAAAAGGATTCTTAGGTGAAATAAACATCATCTAAATAATCCCCAAACTTTTCCCAAAGACAAACAACTCAAAATAAACAAATGAAGTGAATGGTCATTTTTGCCAAATTAACTCTCACGCGTACTTTGGCTATCCCTAGTTTTCAACACTCAACAGAAACATTTGTGGATATTTGCACCCCTAGTTAGTACTCATAATAAGGTACCATGGCCCACTTTGTGATCATCCAAAAACATTCAAATGCTTAGTTTAAATGACAGTTTAAAATTGAATCTATCTCATATGGGAAGATCCCACTATTTCAAAAACCACTCAAACAAGTTCAATTTTCAAAACCCAAGCACCCATAGAATCCTCAACACATGCTTAGCACACCCACCAAAAATCTTTTCAAAATTCAAAATTCATGTTCTTGCGACCATTTCATCAAACAGCTTGCAGATTCAAATCAAACAAATCACAAACACTATTTTGAGCAGTGATTTGGCCAACCTTGTCCCCTCTCTAGCTCACATCAAACATCTAGTAGATCATCTAGCTTAGTTAGAAACCTCTAGCATCACTGTGAGCTTGCCATTGCCATCAATGGTGAGCAGGCCAAGCCTCACCATGTCATCCCAGTGTGGACATCAAGCTAGAAGAAGAACTAGATGTGCCAACCTTGTCTGGGAGGTAGCCCATGCCTCACCGCCCCCTCTTGACCAGCCCTAGCTCGAAGACAGAGACAGGAACCGCCAGGAACGCCGTGCCCATGCCGCTGTCGACCATGCCGACGCACACCACCGTGCATGCACCGTTCCCACTCAACCCGACCACCTCGAGCCCTTGCCGCCCGCCAGCATGCACCCCACCATCCCAGGAGGCCACTAGACATGATCATTTCCTCTCCCGTACCCCGTAGCCACTGCACACCGCGGAGTTTGCCGTCGGTACCGCGCAGAGCATCGCACGTTCCCGACCAATTTCCACCACCCCTACACACGCATTTAATCTCTAGAGCACCGCCAGGAGACCGCCCGTCGATCACCAACCTCAGCCATGCTGCTAGCCGCCCGTAGCCATATCGCCACCGTCGCCTGCCCATCCCTCTCGGTCTCGCCGTCAAGCCTATAAAAGGAGGCCACCCCCAGCCGTTTGAAGCACACCATTCCACTCCCCTCACCTCAATGATCGTTCCACCCTCGAGCCGAAGCACGAGGAGCAGCAGCTCACCGGAATTGCGCTGGAGCAGGCCGCCTCTGGAGAAGAAGGGAGCCGTTGATTTCTACCACCCCCGGAGCGGCCTCGACCATCCCTGAGCTCGTCGTCGACCACTCGTTTGTTTTCCTGCCTCGCCGTCATCACTGGAGCCCTGGTATGGCCCCCTATGCACCCCCACTGAGCTGCTAGGGTTCGAGCTCGCCGGTGACATGTTCATGGTAGACGATGACCCTCAGCCGTCGATCACCCTTCTAATCCAACGAACCACACCGCCCCGTACAGCTTCGCGCGTTATGAGCCACTGACTGGTGGAACCCCCTTGTCAGCTGCGCCCTGTGCTGCGCAGTGACACTGGGCCGGCCCATTAACCTCTCCCGCGCGACCCAATAGTTTGAATTTAGAGTTTCCTTTTTAATTCAAACCCAGTTCTGTACCTAGTTTCAAAAATCAACCCATCTCGATTTAATGAACCAAATTGCATGAAACCAATTTTGTTAGAAAGGTACTGAAAAGCTTAATCCAAGCCCGTTGGATTCAAATCATTTGTATCTATAGATCAACCTTGGTAAAAATAACAAGTCATAAGCTTTTCTGCATTCAAACATTTTTCAAAATTCATCCATAATAGCTTTTGAGTTGATCCAACTCTCAAAAATCACATTTGATCATACCTTTCAGAATATATAAAAACATATGGGTTTCACTACAGAAATAATGTTAAAGCAACAAAAGAATGCCACATAGGCATTTCTAATCACTTTATTTATTTAAAATAAAAAGATTAAATCTTATTAAATTGTGAGACCACTTTAAATCACATTCCCATGTACTGAAATATGTGGTGATGACATGTGTCAACATGATCCCATGTTTGAGTTGGAGAATATTAAATCTCAAGTAGTTTTTCAATGAGTAGAAATTACTTTTCTAAAAATAAAATAAATAAGACAAAAGCTTTAATCTTGTAATGTTAGTGATGATGCTAGATCATCTATAGTACCCTTTTTGTGTGATGATTGAAAATAGTTAAGTATTGTTTGGTGATTATGTACCTCGTATTTATTTATAGACGCTAGTACCGACCAAGGATACGAGGAGGAAGGAGGATACTACGAGGAAGAAGCCGAGGAGAACTTCAACCACTGCTCTGCTCAAGGCAAGCTTATACTGATACTTATGCAAGCTAATACTTGCTTGTTACCATGCCAACTATATGCCTTAAGCATATGTGATCATACCCACTTGATAACCCAATCCTAGTTTTACTTGCTAGCTTTATACTTTATTTCTTTATCAAAGCTATCCCTTAGAGTTTACTTAAGTGACCTGTAGATACTAGAAAGATAATGGAAGGTTGCATAAAGAGCATTAAATTTGGCCTAAGCAAGATAATCTTGATGTCATCCTAAGGCATGAGATTGAACTTAATTAATCTCCACTTGTCTACCACCCCTCATTTGTACTTAGCCCTACTTGTAGATGCTAGTGCTAAGCATAAAACTTGATCAACTTTAGATGGGAATACTTGGTGAAAATGGTTATGAAAACCTTGGAATGATGAGTCATTCTACTGAAATTTTTTGACATGTGTTTTCGAACACCAGATGATTTTGATGATGAAAATGTTGAGGCATGAGCCTTAGCCCTTTATAAAACTGATGGTTGTCTGCATGCGATACCATTCCAATTTCACCGTACAACCACAATACCCAAAAATTGGGTAGGGCTTGACTAGAAACTTATATACCTTAGTATGGGTTCCCTCACGGCCAAGGTCTGAGCTGAGGCTACCTTATGAAGATTGTCCACCTGTGCAGTTCCCAAGATGATAGTTGGTCATGGTTGGGAGGCCAAACTCACAGGAGAGGTGTCTATACTAGGGCGTGTAATTGAAAGGTTAGGATTTATTATCCGCATACTGAGTATGGTGAATTCAGGATTTGTTCCTGACGGATGTATCGAATGTTTGTTCCTGACGGATGTATCGAAAGTTTACAATCTCTGTAGAGTGTCAAACTATTCGAATAGCCGCGTCCGCGGTTATGGACAGTTGGAGTGGCCATGCTGTTCCCCTGTCAGATGTTTTCAAAATGACTTGTGAAATGAATTGAGACTTTGAATTGACCACAACAGAGTTGTGACAAGAAATTCAAGTTACCACTTAGGTGCTATAAAATTTCAACTAGTTTCTTGCTCCTGAACTTAGTAGAGGTAAATCTGGCTTTTTGCAAAACAACCCTAGAGCTTAGTCTCCTACTTCAAAAACCCCCTTAACTGTTAGTATCAGTTTACGAGTACTTAAAGAGTACTCATGGCTTTGTCCCTGGCTATTCCCGTGGCCAGACTATGAAGAGGAGTACCAGGATGATGGACCGCAGGAAGGTTACGACAACTAGGATCATCTCCCATCGTCAGCATTGCCTGTGACCCCGAAGATGGAGCTTTGCCTATGCTATCTTTATTATTACGTTATTCCGCTGCTTGAGTTGTATTAAGAACTGGATCATGAGATCCTTATTTGTGTAAGACCTTATGTATGGTTTGTAATGGATGATGTACTGTGATATCCAAATCTGTTATGTCTCGCAAAAATGGTAATCCTGGGATTGCGATGTATGGCAAAACAGGCATTTAGGATTAAAAATCCGGGTGTTGACATTTCTCCTTTAGACACTTCTTAGCTTCCTTCATCACTTCATCATTTAATGCAATAACTCCCCTCTTCTTTTTGTTGGTGCTGGAATTGGTTCAGGAACAACTGGTTCAGGAGTAATAGGCTCAGGTGTATTTAGCTCAGCTGAAGTCCAATCATCATAATTCTTGCTTATCTTGGTCATTAATTCTTCAGCATCTGTAGGAGTCCTTTTCCTAAAAACACAATCAGCAAAGCTATCTAGGTATGTCCTAGAATCATTAGTTAGTCCATTATAATAAATATCAAGAAGCTCATTCTTAGGCAGTGGACATCCAGGATGTGCATGAATCAAGGCAAGAAAACCTTGTCCATGACTCAGGCAATTTCTCTTCTTCTCCCTGTTTAAAATCAAAAAGTCTCTGCAAAGCAATATGTCTATCACTAGAAGGAAAATATTTCTGGAAGAAAGAAGCTATCAAGGCTATCAATGGAACCAGGAGGTAATCTATTAAACCAAGCCCTAGCTTCTCCTTTTAGTGAAAAAGGGAAGATCTTAGTAAAAAAGTACTTGTGCATCTTAAAATCATCAGTGAACAAAGCACTCATAGTAGAAAGCTCATTCATATGAGCCATAACACTCTCATTTTCAGTCCCACAAAAAGGTTCTTTCTCAAAAATATCTAAATAAGACAAATCAAGAGAGAAATCATAGTCTTCATCTTTAATATCTATGGGAGAAGTGGCAAACTTAGGATTAGAGGACAACTTAGGCATGATAGTACATCTAGCAAGGAGACTCTTAATATCACTAGTACCATGTGTATTTCGGCACTCTTCAACAAAATCATCAGTGAACTTAGTGTAACCATCATTAATATCATAACTCTCACTAGCCTCAGGTGAGCTAACAGGTGTAACAGTGGCTTCACTAGGAGTTTTGGTATTTCCTAGACTAGCCATAGTAGCATCTATAAAAGGACCTAATGAATCACTCGCATCAAGCAAAGTAGAAGTAACATCATGAGCATCAAAAGTAGTTTCAGACTCAGCAGTAGTAGCAGTGTGTGTAGCATGTGTATGTGGTGGTGGTGTAACAAGCTTATTTATAAAAGACAGTGAATCAAGAGCAGCAGAGGTGTTTAGGATTGTACCTCTTCTTGTAGTGGATGGTAAAATAGTGAACTTTCCATCACGAGACTTCCCCATGATGAAATGAGTAGCACTGAACAATAATAGATCCAAGTGTACTTACAAATAATGCTATGCTCCCTGGCAACAGCACCAGAAAGTAGTCTTGATGACCCACAAGTATAGGGGATCGCAACAGTCTTCGCGGGCAGTATTACCCAATTTATTGATTCGACACAAGGGGAGCCAAAGAATACTTGCAAGCCTTAACAACTGAGTTGTCAGTTCAGCTGCACCTAGAAATAGTTCTTGCTCACAGAAGTTTATCAGTAGCAACAATTTGTAGTAGCAACAACAAAGCAACAGCAACAACAACAACAACAACAGTGAAACATGAGCAATAGTAACATTAACGGTAACAGTAGGATTCGAGTGCGGTAGGCATAGGGATGGATGGACGGGCGTTGCATGGACGAGTCTAGACATGTAACTTCAAGATCTAGGGCATTGCAGATAAATAACAACAAGCATCCAAGAACTAAACAATCCTAGGCATGTGCTCCAAATATAGTCATATGTGCTCACAATGAGAACTTGCACAACATCTTCTGTCCAGCCAGCGCGTGGCAATGGGGCCTCTAGGGAACTACTGGCAATTAAGGTGCTCCTTTTAATAGAGCAGCGGAGCAAAGCATTAACACTCCATGAACACATGTGATCCTCACACCACAGCCATCCCCTCCGGTTGTCCCAATTATTGTCACTTTGGGGCCTTGGATTCGGACAATGATATGTGTACACAACTTGCAGATAAGATCACAAACAATACTATCATAATGATTCAATAATAAGTTCAGATCTAAGATCATGGCACTCGGGCCCTAGTGACAAGCATTAAGCACAACAAGTTGCAACAAAGTCAAATAGCACTAATAGAGATACTAGGCACTATGCCCTAACAGATCTTATTCAATTACATTATAGAACTCATACAATCCCTACCATCACCAAGACTACAGTGGGGGATTACTCACTCATGGATGAGGGAAACATCGGTGGTTGATGGAGATGTGTTGGTGATGATGATGGCGATGATTCTCTCCAAATTCCCCATCCCAACAGGGTGCCAAAACAGAGTTTATGGATCCAAATCTTGGTTTCTGGTGGTGGCGGTGGAGCGGAACTCTTTCTGGAAAACTATCGAACCCCCCCTCGATTTTTTCTGATAGTTGATTTTCTGCACAAATACAAGACACCAAGGCAATTCTGCTGAAAACAACGTCAGTCCGTTTTAGTTGTATCCAAATCACACAAGTTCAGAGAAGAAACAAAAGCAAAGTGTTCGAGAAAGTAGATACGTTTTGGACGTATCAGCGTGCTGGTAGACGGTGGGATTAGCGTCAACCTGCTCTATCGGTCTTCCATAGAGAAGCTGGGCATCCGAAAGTGCGACCTCCATCCCTCGACCACTATGTTCCACGGTGTCGCGCCTGGGCCACCAAGTGTCCCGCTGGGAAAAATCTGTCTGGATGTCATATATAGTTCGGAGGAGAAATTCTGGCGCGAGCCAATCTTGTTTGAGGTGGTAAACCTCGCCAGCACCTACCATGTCCTTCTTGGGAGCCCTGCTCTCGCAAAGTTCATGGCGGTCCCCCACTATGCATATCTCAAGATGAACTTGCCAGGGCCAAACGGTGTGATCACTGTGGCCGGCTGCTACAAGCGGTGTATGGCATGTGCAAAGTCAGGCACGAAGATAGCCGAGTCTCTGCTCATCACTGAGGAGAAGCGCGAGATGATGCGCAACATTTCCCTGCTGTAGTAAGAGGTGCCCGATGGCTTGAAGCCGGCTAGGGCCATGGTGTTACATCCGTCCAAGGACACCAGGCAGATCCCGCTCGACACGGCTGATCCCTCCAAGTGCGTCACCATTGGTGTCGGCTTGGACAAGAAATAGGAAAGGGTGTTCGTCGACTTCCTCCATGAGAATCAGGACATCTTAGCATGGTCTCCCAAAGACATGTCGGGTGTGCCGAGGGAGTTCACCGAGCACTCGCTTCATGTGCGGACTGATGCCAAGTCGGTCAAGCAGCCCCGCTGTCGCTTCGTGGAGGACTAGAGGAAGGTCATCGGCGACGAGATCACCCGGCTACTTGTTGTCGGCTTCATCATGGAAGTGTACCACCCGGACTAGATGGCCAACCCAGTCCTAGTGTTGAAGAAGAACAATACTTGGCTCATGTGTATTTACTACATGATCCTGAACAAGGCCTTCCCGAAAGACCCTTTCTTTTTGCCCCATATTGATCAAGTTATTGACTCTACGGCTGGCTGTGATTTGCTCTCCTTTCTCGACTGTTATTCTAGTTACAATCAGATCCGGCTAATCAATTGAAAACTTCATTCATCACCCCGTATGGGGCTTACTACTATGTAACCATGCCATTCGGCCTGAAGAATGCATGTGCTACCTATCAGTATTGCATGCAGAAATGCTTGCACTCGCAGATCGGCCAGAATATGCATGCTTACATGGACGACGTCGTCATCAAGATGAAGGAGAAGTAGACCCTGCTGGAGGACCTCGGCGAGTCGTTCACGAATCTTCGCTAGTACCAGATGAAGCTGAACCCAGAGAAGTGCGTGTTTAGCGTGCCAGCCAGACAGCTCCTCGGTTTCCTCGTGTCAAGACGAGGGATCGAGACCAATCTGGAAAAGATCGTGGCCATCGAGAGTATGCAATTGCCTAAGAGCTTGCTTGGCGTCCAGAAGTTCACCGGATGCCTGGCCTCCCTCAGCCGATTCGTCAGCTGGCTTGGGGCGAAAGCACTTCCGCTGTACCAGCTGATGAAGAAGACGGACAAGTTCACTCGGAATGCGCAGGCAGCTGCCGTATTCCACGACCTCAAGCACATGCTATCCACAGCGCCGATTCTCGCCACGCCGGCTGATAAGGAGCCGATGTTGCTCTATATAGCCTCCACCAACCGGGTCGTCAGCGTTGTCCTATCAGTGGAGATTCACGAGGAAGGCAAGGCGCAGCCGGTTCAGTGACCCGTCTACTACCTCAGCGAAGTGCTTTCCCTCTCCAAGCAGAACTACCCCCACTACCAGAAGATGTGCCACGGCATCTACCTAGCCTGCAAGAAGTTCAAGCACTACTTCCAGGAGCACCTGCTCACCGTGGTGTCCATCGCGCCATTGGGAGAGATCTTCGACAACAAGGATGCCATGGGCCGGGTAGCCAAGTGGGCCATCTACCTGGCCGCCTACTGTATCCGGTACGAGCCAAGAATCACCATCAAGTCTCAGGCGGTGGCAGATTTCTTCATCGACTGGGCGGAGAACCAGTACCTTCTGCCAGTTCCTGATTCCGACTACTGGAAGCTACACTTCGATGGCTCTAAGATGCGTGGGGCTTGGGAGCTGGCATCGTGCTCACCTCGCCCAAGGGAGACCGTCTAGAGTATGTGTTGCAGATCCACTTCACCACTTTGAACAATGTCGCCGAGTACGAAGCTCTCGTGCACGGGCTCCGGCTCGCAAAAGACATCGGCATCCGCCGGATCCTTTGCTTCGGGGATTCAGATCTAGTGGTGCATCATGTATCCGGCGAGTGGGACGCCCTGGACGCCAACATGGCCCTCTATCGGTTCCACATCCAGCTTCTTAATGCCGACTTCGAGGGATGTGAATTCCATCATGTTCCTTGCGCCAACAACAAGGCGGCCGACGAGCTCGTGCGAGTCGGATCCACCAGAGTAGCCATTCGTCCCAGAGTTTCCTTGGAGCACCTCTGCAAGCCTAGCATCACCCCTTCTCTAGAATTTGAGTCCATCATCTAGGTAGCAGACCCGGGGGCTGCCGGCTCGAAAGAGCCAGGCCCTGCTGTTGTGCGCTCCGGCTCGAAAGACCCGAGGGCTGCCTCCTCCTCAAGCAAGTCATCGCTGAGCAAGTCAAAAGGCTCGGGGGCTGCCGACTTGGGCATCCCACCCGGCCGACCCCCGGATGAGATCCAGATCATGCCGGCTAGTGTCTTCACTATTCGGGAAGGTCCATCCTGGGCCCATCCCTTCATGAACTACCTCCTCAATGACGATCTCCCAGCTGACGAGGTGGAGGCAAGGAAAATCTAGTGTCGTGCGCACACGTACACCACCATAAATAAGGAGTTGTACAAGCGTAGCACCTCAGGCGTCTTTAGCGGTGCGTCGCTGTAGATACCGGCCACCGGCTGCTAAAGGAAATACACCAGGGGGAATGCGGACACCACGCCTATTCTCACGCGCTGGTGGCAAAGGCAATGCGCCATGGATTCTACTAGCCCACCGCCTTGGAGGATGCAGACCAGCTAGTTCACGCGTGCAACGGGTGCTAGCGGTTCGGTCGGGTAAGGTACATGCTGACTTCGGCACTCAAGACCATATCGATCACGTGTCCCTTTGCTGTTTGGGGGTTGTACATGGTCGGCCCCTTCAAGCGATCCCGAGCCGGCATGACCCACCTGCTGGTGGCGGTGGACAAGTTCACCAAGTGGATCGAGGCGAAGCTGATCCGGAAGATGAAGGGTGCCATGGTCGTCACCTTCTTCCGGGACATCATCATCCGGTTCAGGTATCCCCATAGCATCATCACCAAAAATGGCATGAACTTCGCCAATGGAGCCTTCGCCCGGTTCTGCCACAACAAGGGGATCTGACTGGACCTCGCGTCCGTTGCGCACCCGCAGTCCAACGGGCAGGTGGAAAGAGCAAACAGCTTGGTGCTAGCCGGAATCAAGCCCCGACTGATCGAGCCACTGGAGCGCTCGCCTGGCTGCTATATCGAGGACCTCCTAACTATGCTCTGGAGCTTACGCACCACCCCGAATCGATCAACCGGCTTCACCCCGTTCTTCCTCACCTATGGCTCAGAAGCGGTCCTTGCGGCGGACATCGAGTTTGACTCACCCCGCAAGCTCCTCTACACAGAGAAGGAGAACCAGGAGGCGATGGAGGATAGTGTGGACCTCCTCGAGGAGGCCCATGAGATAGCCTTGTTTAGATCGGCCATCTATCAGCAAGGGTTGCGTCGGTACCACTCCAGCCGGATCCGACCCGTCGCATTCCGCGAGGGCGACCTGGTACTCCGGCTGGTGCAAGACACGAAGGTAATGGACAAGTTGTCTCCTTCGTGGGAAGGCCCTTTCATCATGAGAAAGGCGCTGCACAACAACTCCTACTACCTCATCGACGCGCAGCAACCGTGCAAGAATAAGATGGACAAGTCGGACGAAGAGACAGAGCGGCAGTGGAACGTAGACCTGCTCCGACCATTTTACACTTAGTCGAAAATCAGTGTATGTATCTAGAACCCTGAATGAATGAAAGATGTGGACCCCCAGCCGACGCTCGTGGGCTCATTGCCAGACATTTTGTCGTTGTTCGTTTCCGATTAAAATTCTGCAATGTTTTTCTGGCTTCTATAGACCCCTAACTGCGGGGGCTCGCCGGTTGACCCGGCCTACTAATTCTATAAGCCGAATGAGTAGTGTGCGATTATGCCAGAGGCCCACTGTTCGTCTCAGCTACAGATCGCAACCCGGTTGTCCGGCTAGCAAGAGCAAAAGCCCGAGGCATCCCACATGAAAAAGGTGAAAGATGTGATAGATTGGACAGTCTAGCCATGTGCCTATTTTCCGGCTACTAATCCTCTAGTACCGTGCGCGATGTATTGTTAGCTCCCCTCGTTTTCGGCTCCAGACTGCAACCCGGCTGCCCGGCAAGGTGCAGCGTAAACAGCATCGGGCACGAGAAAGTGACTAAGTGTTCGGAAAAGCACGAGCTAGTTTTCAAAAAACGAAATTTTAGTCGGATAGTGAAAGATGTGTCGCATAATAATGTATTGATACGAAATCATTTTCGTGTGTTTTCTTTTGCACAAACCGCACCGAGCCGGATATCAAAGGCAGAGAAGATTTGAAGCACCTACCTGCGGTAGCTACTCCGAATCTCGGGGGCTACACCCAGTGGGTGCGCTGGCGCGCCCCCACTAGAAGTATGTAGCTCCTGGCTAGAAGATGTTCCAGCCAGTCGGAGAAAGACGAAGCCAGACAAAAAGCAAACTAGCAAGATCACCCGGGCCGGGATGCAATTTCTCCCGTCCAGCTAAGCACATCAGTCGGATATGCAAGGCGAAGCCAGTCGGAAAGCAAGAATTTTTGGAAGATTCGAAGTACCTACCTGCGGTAGCCACTCCGAATCTCGGGGGCTACACCTAGTGGGTGCGCTGACGCGCCCCCACTAGAAAAGCGAAGTTCCAGCTAAGAGATGTCTTAGCCGGTCAAGGCAAGAGAGGTGTAGAAGTAAGATTGAAAGATGAAAGAAAGAAAGAGAAAAAGAGGAAAGAAAGAAAGCGAGAAAGACAAATGTGGTAAGGAAAGTAATAGAGAAAAAGGCCCAAAGTACGGCTGGATAGAGTAGCCGGACCTAGATGCAGTTCCTCCCGTCTGGCTAAGCAAGTCGGATTCTAAGAGATGAGGTGAGAAGCAAGAACTTTTTGAAGATTCGAAACACCTGGATACTCCAGCTATTCTGAATTTCGGGGGATACACCGAGTGGGTGCGCTAGCGCGCCCCCACTAGAAGAATGTAGTGCCTGGCTAGAAGGCATGCTAACCGGTCAGAGCAAGATGGCAAAATCCTACCAAGTCAGAAGCGTAAGATCACAGAAAGAAAACTGAAGGAAAAAAGGCGCACGGACGAGTAAGTCAGAGGTGGTCAGCTGTCCAAGTAAAGCAAGTTGAGGCCGAGAAATCAATTGGACAAACCCAGTGAAAGGCATACACTTCAAGGCAAAAGGCAGCCAGATAATCATTAAGTGGCGAGGGATGAAGCCCCCACAGATCCAAAGGTTCCGAACCACAAGTGCGCAAGACTAAAGTTATATACAATTACGCCTGGCATCCCGGGGATATTTACTTCTTCACACTGAAGGCCCCTTGCCGTGGGGAGGAGCTGAACCGGCCCCGGCAGACTAGGAGGACGCCTCCACCTCACCTTCCAGCCCAGTGCTCGCCTCTATTTCCGTCAACACTTTGTCGATGTCGGCATAGCTGGCGATCGTGATGGCGGAAGAGTGAAGTACTGGATTGGCCCGTCACACGATAGGGAGCTCCACACCGGCTCGGAATCCCTCCAGCAACTTCTCCACACACGCGTCCTTGTACTAGCTCAGCATCAGCGCCAGAGCCATCTCGGAGCCGACACGAGCTGGGAGGTCGTAGAGCCGGTCAATGGCGGCTGACGTGTCGCTGAGCTTGATGGCCAGAGCGCCCATTTTCTCCGTCAGGAGCTCACCCGGCCAGGCGAGGTCATGGATGGCGGCATCTGTTATGCGAAGGTTGGCGGAGTCCTCCCCGAGCTGCATCACCAGATCCCGGGAGCAGGCCTTCTTGCCCGGTGCGACCTGCTGCACCTGGTCGTAGGCCAGGGCATCTACTTGCTGATAGAAACCTTTTTTAATCAGAAGGGGAAGTCAAAAGGCGAGTCCGACAAGAACCAGCCGGACGAATGTAAAGCGAAGAGGCAGTCGGACTCACCCTTGGCGACATGGCCGATCTTCATCATCTCGTCCTCAAGGAAGGCGGCGTGCTCCTTAAGCCGAGTGACCTCCTTGTCCAGGAGATCAAACGCGGTGGCCCGGCTAGCGAGTGCTTCCTCGCGCTCCTTCACCACAGCCTCGAGCTGGCCGGCCTTGGAGTGCCACTCCTTATTCTTCACGTAGAGCGCAGAGTTGTCCCGAAGAATCTCGCGCTCCTTCACCGTCAACCGGTCAATCTCGCGCTGCACGCAAATGAGGATGGCTGCAGTAAGACAAAGAAAAAGAAAGACAAGTGAGAAAGCAGTCAAAAAGGGAAAAGAAAGACAGAAGACTTACTCCGCGCAGTCCCCCGTGCCATAGCCAGCTTCTCTGAGGCGGACTGGTTGGCGCTGGCCAGCGTCGCCTGCGCTGCCGGCACTCCTTGAGTCTGGCTTCGAGGTTTCCCACGAGGGCTTGCAGTGAGGGCCCTGCCTCCACGGGGAGCAACATCAGAGGACCGGCTAGAGCAGCTGGGGCGTCACGGGCGGCAATCACCCACTGCACCATCGCCTCCTCGTCGGAGTTGACCTCCTCCTCCACCACCATCTCCTTGCCAGCATGAGAGCCCCCCGCGCTAGCTGAAGAGCCCCCACCCAGGCTGGAGGCCTCATCCGGCTGGCCTGGCACGCTCAAGGGCGTGGTGGGAGCCGGCTTGATCATGGTCGCTGGCTCTGCCGGGGGCATGACTTCGGTCGGAGGCTGGGGGCATTTGTCGACGGGGCGTCCAGCTGGATGGGGGGGTTACGAGGCGGCGAGGTGGAGACATTGCGAGCCGGTCTCGCGACAAAGGAGAGGAGGAAACTGCGAAGGAAAGAGCAAAGTTAAGGCAAGAACAAGGAAAAGAGAAAGTGCAAAATGGCAAGAAATCAAGAAGAGCAAGACAAAGGAAAACATACTTACCCCTACACCACTGGTGCGCCGGTCCTTTTTCGGGCACCTTCGACCCGGCCGGGGCATGGAAGGACGCTTACCCGGATGCGCTTGGCAGTCGGATCCTCGGGAGAAGCAGCCTAGCTCGAGCTCCCCTCTCCAGCTTGCTTCCTGGCCAGCTCGGGCGGTGCGGTGCCGTCTCTCTCTTCTAGCGCAGGGCCGTGCGGGTCCTCCATCGCCTCGTCGGTCCGGCTGGGTAAGAACCCCTCCTCGCCGTCCGAACCCTCACTGGATCGACGCGGGCGTGGCTCGGTGAGGTCGGCGGTGAAGACCTGGAGGGGCTCCTCGCCCTCCTCCCGGATGATGGACGGGAATGTATACAAAGAAAGAAAAGAAAGACGAGCCGGATCAAGAGGTTGTTCCAGACGAGAAAAAGGCAAGAAAACCAAGAAGACAACTTACCCGGGGAGCGTGGTTCTCGTGATGGTAGGGGCAAGAGACGGACCAGTCGGCCTTGATCTTCTCCTTCGTGATCATCTAGACCCACTCGTAGAGGTTGAGGAATGGGGGGATCACGGCGGGAGAGTTGGGTTGGGTCCACGCAGCTGGAGTAATAGCACATCTTGTGTGCTCGCTGCTGCAGGGGCATCATCAGCCGGGAGACCCAGCGCCCTCATCCGGCACAGCAGCTCCTCCACCTCGGGCTTGGAGCCGAAGTGCTTCTGCTCCCAGTTCACCCGGGTGGATTCGACGTCCTGGAAGGCCGGCAGGTTGAGCTGGTCATCTACGGACAGGTTACATACATAGAAGTACGTTTGTTGCCACAGCTTGACTGTGTCGTGTAGCCGGAACTTCGGATAGCCGGTCTACGCATGGGAGTAGATGGAGGCGCCACCGCAAGGCACGAGTGGCCCTTTGGCGTACTGTACCTGGGGGCAGATGAGAAAGAATCGGCAGAAGAGCCCGAGATCCTGCTGGATCCCGAGGTAGCATTCATAGAAGGCAACAAAATTGGCGAGGATGCCGATGGCGTTAGGGGCAAGATGGTGGAGGCAAAGGTCAAAGTGAGCGAGGAAGGTGAGGTAGAAGGCGCTGGCCAGGAAGGCCAGGCCACGCGCAAGATGCGCGAGGAAGACCACACACTCGCTGGCTTGCAGGTTTAGTGAAATCTCCTCAGCCGGTGCAAGGCACACCCCGACCTCGCTGGCGGTCGACTACAAGCGGGCGCGCCGGTACTTCTCGATCTGCTCCTCCCGTGATGGAGGATCTGCACCAACCAACGCGGCTTTCATCCATTTTGACAACGGTGGCGTGCGGCTGAGAAGAAAAGGGAGGTAGAGGAGGAGAAGAGGGAGCAGCGGAGGAAAGGCAGTGGCCCGTCGCTCTGGAAAGCAAGAAATTGGCGGCGCCGGTGAGACGGAGGCGGTGCAGGCTCGTCGGTGGCGTGGGCGCGAAAAAGCAGCAAGTTGCAGAGGGGCGGCGCAGCAACTCTAGCGGCAAGAAAAGGGGGAAATGGCAAAGTGGGGGCGATGGTGCATCATGCGCAGTATTTAAGGGCCGGGCAGGGCAACCGCCGGCTGGCCACGTGGCAGAACCGCATACTTCCAACGGCTCCCGGATTGTTTGCGTAGGCGCAGAAGGCACAAACGATCTAGGGCACAGCAGGTGAGGCGCCGACGACGGTTCCCGAGGCGGCGCTTGACGCGACGCGTCGCCGCACGTCGCAGTAAAGTCATCATCATGCGTGTGGCTGACGTCTGTGATGACGTAGCCGAGTAACCCAACCGCCAGAACTCAGCCTGACAGAAATTCAAACTAGCTTTGGAGCCCTGAACATTTTGCCTAAGGGTGGAATCTACGCATGATCGGGGGCTAGTGTCGGGGGGATTGATACGTTGTAAACGTATCTATAATTTTTTATGCTCCATTCTTGTTTAGTATCAAATTTCTTATGATTTGTCTACACTTTGAGGTATTTTTATACATTTTCCGAAACTAACCTATTGACAAGATGCTTCAGTGCCAGTTGTCTGTTTTCTGCTGTTTTTGGTTTCAGAAAAGCTAGTAAGGAAATATTCTTGGAATTGTACGGGACAAAAGCCAAGATCAATATTTTGCCAGAAGGAACACGGAGTACAAAGGGCAGCCGAAGTGGGGCCACAAGGCGGCCACACGCTGTGGCAACGCGGCTAGGGGGGTACGCCAGCCCTAGGTGTGGGCCCCTTGGGCACCCACTGACCTTGCCCTTCGCCTATAAAAGCACCTCGATGCAGAAACCATAAGTACCTGATTAGATCTCCACAAAACAGTCTGTAGCCGCCTCCACCATCGTCCCTAGATTGGGGGGATCCGAAGCTCTTCCCGGCACCCTTCCAAAGGGGAGAGATCATCCCCGACGCCTTCTTCATCACCATGCTAGCCTCCGGAGTGATGCATGAATAGTTCAACCTTGAACTATGGGTCCATACAGTAGCTAGATGGTTGTTTCTCCTCCTTTGTGCTATCATTTTTAGATCTTGTGCGCTCCGTTCATGATCAAGATCATCTATTTGTAATCATACATGTTATGTTTGCGGGGATCCAATGGATATAGAGATACTATGTCAAGTTGATTATTGATTCTATCATGTCTATGTTATTTTTGATATTGCATTCTCTCTGTTGCTAGTAGTTATCTTGGCCAAGTAGATGCTTGTAACTCCAAGAGGGAGTATTTATGCTCGATAGTGGGTTCATGCCTCTAGTAATCTAGGGAAGTGACAGAAATCTCTAAGGTTGTAGATGTGTTGTTGCTACTAGGGAGAAAACAACAATCCTTTGTCCATGGGGCAATTGTATTGTTTACTTTACACATTTTGCTTAATGCAATTATTTGTTGCTTGCAACTTAATACTGGAAGGGGTTCGGATGATAAACTGAAGGTGGATTATTAGTCATAGATGCAGTTGGATTATGATCTATGTATTATGTTGTAATGCCCAATCAAATCTCGTAGGAGTCAAGATGTCTAGTATATGCATTGTTATGCTTTCTCAATCTGTCAATTGCCCAACTGTAATTTGTTCACCCAACATGCTATCTATCTTTTAGAAAACACCTGTAGTGAACTATGGACCCCGGTCCATTCTTTATCATTGATATACTATCCACTATTTACCATTACTGTTTACTTTCTACAAGCAACTATTATCTTCCACACTATACGTTTAGTCCTTTGTTTTCAGCAAACCGGTGAGATTCACAACCTCATTGTAAGTTGGGGCAAAGTATTGTGGATTGTGTTGTGGAGGTTTCAAGTTGCTAGCAACACCTTGGAGTTGTATCCTTACTCCTACTGGTTTGATAACCTTGCTTTCATAACTGAGGGAAAACTTGTTGCTGTGCTCATCGGACCTTCCTCTTGGGGTTCCCAACGAGCTCTACATATCTGAGCCATCAAGAACTTTTTCTAGCACCGTTGCCGGGGTGATAAGGACAGCTCAATCTCTTCCTCCTCGTCAATCACTTTTCAGGGAGAGAAGATTATTGCAAGCGGAGTCTCTCACAACCAATCTATTTACTTTGTTTTTGTTTGGATTTGTTTGGATTTGTTTCTTTTGCTTTGTTTTTCTTGTTTGTTTTTATAAAAAACACAAAAAAAATAGTTGTACTAGTTTGTTTCTTTTTATCAAAAACACAAAAAAATTAGTTCCTACTTTAGTTGTTAATTTTTGTTGGTCTGTTATTGTCTTGCTTTATCATGCTTCCCTACAACAACAAGATTTATCAAAGCAATAAGTAACATTATAAGTAGATCACATGTTTCTAACAATGGTATACAACTTATTAATTTGTTCCCATAAGTGTTTCCCTTTTTGTGACAAGCGGTGTTCCTCATAATATTTTTGTTCTTCCATGACCCCACATTTCCAATAAGATCTTCTTATGTTAAGGGAAATTATGACTTTTATGATGTGGAACAAATTGAAGAATTTACTGCTTGGAAGGGTGCATTCGAACTTTCTTATTTGCTTGAAAATACTGATGATGCAACTTATAAATATGAGGTTTATGATATACTTAAATTTTTCTTTGATAATTACAAAGAAGAAAATGGCTATATTCTTAAATATCTTAATAGTTGCTCTCCACCAACGGAAGAGACTAATGCCTTGCAGGAGCCTATGGAAGAAGAAGTTGCTAAAACGGGAAGCTCATTGGAAGAAAAATAGGAGGAGAGTGATGATCAAGAGGAGGAAGAATGGAGCAGCTACCCATGTCTACCTCCCAATAAGAGTAACTCTTTAACTAATACCTTATTTGATTGCCCTCCATGATTACCAAAGGAGGATGAGTGTGATATTTATATTGTTGAGTTTGTTCATGATGCTACTGAAAATCATTATGAGAGAGGAAAATATGGTTGTAGAAGTTTTGATGGTACTAAAACACCTCTCTATGTGCTGAAAGTTTTGAAGTTACTCTTGTTTTATCTTCCTATGCCTGTCACTTTGTTATTTGTGAATTTATTTGCGTACAAGATTCCTATGCATAGGAAGTAGGTTAGACTTAAATGTGTTTTGAATTTGCTTCTTGATTCTCTCTTTTACATCAATTCATATTTCTTATGCGAGCATCATCAAAATTATCATGCCTATCTTAATGGCTATAAAGAAAGAGCTTTTGGGAGACAACCCATTATATTTTTATTTCAGTAAGTTTGCTTTTTTGAGTCTTGGAAGTTATTACTTCAGTAATAACCTCTACTGATCCTTTTTGTGTGGTTTTTGTGCCAAGAATAACCTCTAGTCAGAGAGAAGTAAGATTTGGGGAAGTTGTTGTTGTCCCAAAACAGATTTTTGTGCTTCACTGCAAAAATTCGGGAAAAATACCAATACATCGGATTGAGATGTATTTTTCTGACCACATGACCCAGATTATTATCTAACTTTCGTTAGTTGAACACTTTTCGATTTGAGCAACATAAGGTCTTCAGAAAAATCGGTTTTTACCTACTGGTCTGTTTTGACAGATTTCTGCCATTATTTGCATTTTCCTCTTAATCGGTTTCTTTTGAGTTCTCTTTAATCACTTGATATTTTAAAAAGAATTTCTACAGTATCTTGTGTTTTAATGGAAGTTTTACTTGTGTTGAAACTACACCCAAAGGCTTATTATCTTGAATACACTAATGTTGCTAATGAAGATTGTGTGAAGTTTTGTATGAAGGAAATTTTCAAGTGTATGGGAAGAGTGATGTGATGAGATGAAGAATGGACAAAATCTCAAGCTTGGGGATGCCACACGTGTCACCCCAATAAATATTCAAGAGGTACAAGCTTCAAAGCTTGGGGATGCCCAAGACATCCCCTTCTTCATCAATAAAAATCTTAGGTTTTCTTTCAAAACACTTTATTTTTATTGCTTCATTCACTATTGTTCTTTTCTTTGAGTGTATTTTTTTTTGTTTTTAGTTTGCATTTGTTTGGTTTTCTGCAATAAATTAGTTGGACTCCCGCATTCTCATTTTGTTTCAAATAAGTTGATTGGTGTTGGAAAAGAGTAGAAAGTTTCATGCTTATAGTGGTACAAAAGGAAGTTTGTTTTGACTGTCGCTTATACTTTATCATGTTATGTTTGATGTTGACCTTATGCTTAGTAATTATTGCTGTAGCATGACTTCTTCCAAACAATTGAGATTGCTTAATGTGCCTTGAAAGAATCATGCATTGTTTTAGCATACAAAAGCATAATATTTTGGTATTCTCGTTTGACGCTTTATTTGGGTTGACTTGGCACATCCTCACATCATGTTTTGACTATGAATCAGTCAGCCTAGACTCTATGATCATTTTGTGACTTGTGATATCACTTTACGCTTTAATCAATATTGTTTTGTCGCTTTGCATGATTATGACCATTATTCCTCTCTTAGTTGGTCGCTTCCAGTCTTTTGCTAGCCTCCACTTGTACTGAGTATGATATCTACTCGTGCATCTGACTCCCAATAAACCAAGTTATACCAAAGAGTCCACTATAAATTCCTATGCATGGTGTGTTACACCATTCCATGTATATTCATGTTTCTATCTATCTTCCAAATTAAACCTTTGTTATGTGAAAATTAGTGATTAAAACTCTCACAAACTTGATGGCACACTTTATTTCTTGCACTTAATAAACTTGAACCATTGTGCCCATCTATGTTTCTTATATGCTTGCAAATTATAAGTTGTTAATTAGCATAACCATGTTGTCATGGGGAACGCTTTCAACATTGCACTTATTCTATTCAGTTGATATCATGTTATTTTGTTTATGGATCCCGACGCTGTGAAATAAAGGGGAGCTTGTAAGCTCATGGAGTTTGTATATGTGTTAGAGAAACGCCTGGGCGGCTAGCCTAAGCCATGCCTAATCATGGTGGAAACTTACAACATAACCACAATGAGCATTCTCTGAAGCATCCTCAATAAAAACCTATGCAAATAGCGAATAAAAAGATCGTTGAGATGCTCATTGTCTATTGCATTGTCATTTTGATATGGGATAGCTCCTGTGTCATAGGACAAGGGGTACCCCATTGGCGGTTCTCTATGATACACATATACTTACAATGACAAGAACTTACTTGTGACCAAAGTTGAGTAGCATGAGGTTCGGTACTCTAAGAAAGGGGCATGAGATTTTCAACTTATAACTTATCAAGCATATACTCATATTTGTGTCACTTTAACTTTAATCACTTCAAGATGCCAATGATAGGGGTAATGAGAGCTGGAAGCTAATAAGTACCATAATTTTTGGAATCTCTTTATGAAACTTGAAATCCCTGCTTCCCTCTGTGAAGGGCCTTTATTTTTTACTTTTATGTTGAGTCTCCACCTTCTACCTTTATGCACCAGTTAAGAGAGCATAGTTGTCATTCTTAGTTTTATGTGCATTGTCCCAAAACTTATTGATTGATTCATAATGTTGGTATTCCTTGTTCTTAAATTATTTGTATCTAGTCACCCTTATGAACTTTGAAGGCGTCCTATTCATTTATGTTTTGCTACTCCATGAAGGACAAGCTTAATACCACTCTTTCTATGTTTTCTATATGTGAAACAAACAAATGTATTTCAATGCATTATTATTTATGATCTTTTGTTTGTACCTTTTCATGTTGCAACATAATTCCTTTGTCTTATTGTTATAACTACATATTTCATGCTCATGTTTAGAGTACTTTGATCCCAACTATCAATGCTTTGCAATACCTTGATCAATTGTGATAGCATGTCACCTCAAAAATTATTATTTTTATCACTTACCTACTCGAGGACGAGCAGGAGTTAAGCTTGGGGATGCTTGATACGTCGTAAACGTATCTATAATTTTTATGCTCCATGCTTGTTTAGTATCAACTTTCTTATGTTTTTTCTACACTTTGAGGTATTTTTATACATTTTTCGGAACTAACCTATTGACAAGATGTCGCAGTGTCAGTTGTCTGTTTTCTACTTTTTTTGGTTTTAGAAAAGCTAGTAAGGAAATATTCTCGGAATTTAATGGGACAAAAGCCAAAGTCAATATTTTACCAGAAGGAACACGGCGTCCGAAGGGCAGCCGAAGTGGGGCCACGAGGTGGCCACATCCTGTGGTGGCGCGCCCAGGGGCGCCAGCCCTCGGTGTGGGACCCTCGAGCGCCCACCGACCTTGACCCATCCCCTATAAGAGCACCCGGATGCCAAAACACTAAGTACCAGATCAGATCTCCACGAAATAGTCTATAGCCGCCGCCACCATCGTCCCTAGATCGGGGGGATCCGAAGCTCTTCCCGGCACCCTGCCAGAGGGGAGAGATCATCCCGAAGGCCTTCTTCATCACCATGCCAGCCTCCGGATTGATGAATGAGTAGTTCACCCTTGGACTATGGGTCCATACAGTAGTTAGATGGTTGTTTCTCCTCATTTGTGCTATCATGTTTAGATCTTGTGAGCTCCGTTCATGATTAAGATCATCTATTTCTAATCATACATGTTGTGTTTGTGGGGATCTGATGGATATTAAGATACTATGTCAGATTGATTATTGATTCTATCATGTCTATGTTATTTGTGATCTTGCATGCTCTCCGTTACTAGTAGCTATCTTGGCCTAGTAAATGCTTGTAACTCCAAGAGGGAGTATTTATGCTCGATAGTCGTTTCATGCCTCTAGTAATCTGGGGAAGTGACACAAATCTCTAAGGTTATAGATGTGTTGTTGCTACTAGGGAGAAAACAACAATCCTTTGTCCATGGGGAAATTGTATTGTTTACTTTACACACTTTTCTTAATGCAATTATTCATTGCTTGCAACTTAATACTGGAAGGGGTTCGGATGATAACCTGAAGGTGGATTATTAGTCATAGATGCAGTTGGATTACGGTCTATGTATTATGTTGTAATGCCCAATCAAATATTGTAGGAGTCAAGATGTCTAGTATATGAATTGTTATGCTTTCTCAATCTGTCAATTGCCCCGCTGTAATTTGTTCACCCAACATGCTATCTATCTTTTAGAGAACACCTCTAGTGACCTATGGACCGCGGTCAATTCTTTATTATTGATATACCATCCACTGTTTATCGTTAATGTTTACTTTCTACAAGCAACTATTATCTTCCACACTATACGTTTAATCGTTTGTTTTCAGCAAACCGGTGAGATTGACAACCTCACTGTAAGTTGGGGCATAGTATTGTGGATTGTGTTGTGCAAGTTCCAAGTTGCTAACAACACCTTGGAGTTGTTTCCTTACTCCTACTAGTTCGATAACCTTGGTTTCATAAGTGAGGGAAACTTGCTGCCGTGCTCATCATACCTTCCTCTTGGGGTTTCCAATGAGATCTACATATTTGAGCCATCAGGGATCACCCCCGGGTAGGCTAACCAGACAAGAATCAGGGGCAATGTAACTGCCAGCCGGCTGATCCTAGCCGAATGTAAAAACTCAAGAGCAGGTCAGGAAGAAGGCCAGACGCAAAGCAAGTCAGCAAACCAATCAGCCGGATAAGAAGATGCAGGCAATAAACCTATCCAAATGGATCTTACTAGCCGGACAAGATAGCCAATAGGATCACACCAGCCAGGAAGACCAAGACAGACGAGTCGGCTAGCCGGATAGTCAGGACAGATGGATGATGCAGGGCACAGTATCCCGCAGCCCTAGAAGATAGAGGCATGACAGAAGGACAGAGGCAGCAGCATGGACGCCGGAGAAGATGGCATGTACCCGTGTCGGGCGGGAACAGGAGCCACCGCCCGTGTCGGCCGGGGCGGCCTCCACTATTTCTGTGCCGGCCGGGGGGCGCGGCACTATGCAAGATGTCAGGGAGGCGATACACTATACTAGAATAGTCGGCCGGGCCCACCTGTGGGACCCGCCAGTCGGCAGGGTCTTTGCCCATGCCGCCTTGTCCTATATAAGGGGCGGCAGGGGCATCGTAGCAAGGGATGGCTTCTCATTTTCTATGTTAGACCACACATACAGCTCGAGGAGCACTTGTAGCTCTCATTGTTCATCAAGTAGTCAGATCGGCAGGAGTAGGGGTGTTACCTCACCACGAGGGACCTGAACCTGGGTACTTCTTGCATCCCCGACGTATGCTCGTGCCCAATCCTGCCCGCGGACGCCATCACTCACTTCCCTTCTTGCTCCCACACCTCTATCTAGCCTGCTCAGGCACTACCATTTCGATAACAACAACACTCGGTACCACACTAAAATTGCTGGAATGGAAGGCATAGAATGGTTTATCTGACAAGGGCTTTGAGAAGATACTGAAAATAATGAAGAGGAAGCTTCCAAAGAATAATGAATTGCCTGACAGTATGTATGAAGAAAAAAAGGTTGTCTACCCTCTAGGATTAGAGGTGCAGAAGATACATGCATGCATTAATGACTACATCCTCTACTGCAGTAAGGATTACAAGAATTTAGATAAATGCCTCGTATGCACTACACCGCGGTATAAGATCAGACGACATTACCCTGGTGATGTTGATGGCGAGCGACCTAGGAAGAGGTTTCCTACCAGGGTTATGTGGTATGCTCCTATAATACCACAGTTGAAACATTTATTCAGAAACAAGGAGCATGCTAAGTTATTGAGATGGCACAAAGAAGACCGCAAGAAAGAATCAATGTTGAGACATCCCGCTGATGGGTCGTAGTGGATAAAAATTGAGAGAGTGTACCTGGGCATTGCAGATGATACAAGGAACTTAAGGTTTGGTCTAAGTACAGATGGAATGAATCCTTTGGGGAGAAGAGATGCAGTCATAGCACGTGGCCTGGAACTCTATGTATCTATAACCTTCCTCCTTGGTCGTGCATGAAGCGTAAGTACATTACGATGCTAGTGCTCATCCAAGGCCCGAAGTAACCTAGCAACGATATTGATGTGTACCTAAGGCCATTAATTGAAGAATTTTTACAGTTGTGGCACCAAACCGGTGTATGTGCGTGGGATGAGCACAAGCAAGAGAAATTTGACCTACGAGCGTTGCTTTTTGTAACAATCAATTATTGTCCTGCTCTTAGTGACCTATCAGGACAGACAAACATGGGATACAATGCATGCACGCACTGTTTAGATGAGACTGTTAGTGTATATTTGGATAAATATAAGAAGGTTGTGTACCTAGGGTATCATCTATTTCTTACGACCAATCATCCCGTAAGAAAGAGAGGAAAGCATTTTAAAGGCGAGGAAGATTGCCGAAAGAAGCCTGTCCATCGTACTGTTGATGATATATTAGGTATGGTCAAGGTTCTAGAAGTAATATATGGAAAGGGTCCTGGCAGTCAATCTATTTCGAATGACGCTGCCGGATATGCGCCCATGTGGAAGAAGAAATCTATATTTTGGGATCTACCCTATTGGAAAGTCCTAGAGGCCCGCTCTTCAATCGACGTGATACACGTGACGAAGAATCTTTGCGTGAACCTTATAGGCTTCCTAGAAGTGTATGGGAAGACAAAAGATACACCAGAAGCACGGCATGACCAACGTATTGCCAGCTATGCTCTTACCAAAGCAGACAAGGAAATATTTTTTGAATGCCTGAGCTGTAGGGGTTCATAGCATGGAAAACAAAAAAAATCTATCACATGAACACACATAATCCAAGATCTATCTAATAGATTGGAGCAACGAGTTGATAGAGTACTAACCCTCGAAGATTCCAAAGCGGTTAGCGAGATCAGATTCTCGTGGTTGATGTAGTTGTTCACTTGCTGATATCAAGATCGCGAAGACGATCCTTCCGGCAGGGCTTCCGCAGTCGGTCACACATTCAGTACTCGATGAAGACCTTCCTCTCCCTTGTTCCAGCAGGCAGTGGAGGTTGTAGATCTCTCCTCGCGATTCTAGTAGCACGACGGTGTGGTGGTGGAAGTAGAGGGGGAATCCTGCAGGGCTTCTCCTAAGCCGGAGCGGGTATGGTGGAGTAGAAGACAGCCTCAGTGATTTAGGGTTTATAGGGCTGAGGGTTTAGAGGTGGCCGGGGGCTAGTAGAGGGGCTAGACGGCGGCTACTTTAGAGGGCTCTAAATCAGCGACAACTTGAGAGGACTACAACCAATCTAGGGTTTCAAGCGGGGAGAAAGGGGGCGCCCCTCCCCTCTATTTATGAGAGGGAGAGGCGGTTTGGGGGGAGGGGAGTCCTCCCCCAACTTGTAACATCCCAGCATTTAGGACTAAATGAAGGATAGATCTAGGGTTTTGTGCATCTGCATGCATGCATCTGAAAATCCGGGTAAAGTTTTCGCCAAATTAAAAGACTAGAGTGATTAGAATTATATTACTCTGATGAATTAGGTTTAGTGTCATCTGAGGTGAGTGGGATGAATTTTGACATGAACTCTATTGTTTTTTTTTTGAATTATGAGGGGAGAATTTTGCATTACAAATAATTATAAACAATATATAAGTTCAAAAAAGAATTAAATAAATGAAATAAATAATAGGAAAAGGAAAATGAATTACAACAATGAAATAAATAAAAATAATTCTTTATTACAATAATATATGTTACAATGTTCCTTTATAATAAAGGAATGCTTCATTACATTAATAAAAATATATTATAATGACCTTATATTTACTCAAATGGATGAGAGTATTACAATAAGAACTAATAGGTACAAGTAAATATATTCTAAGGAATATGTTACAACAATTATGAATATTACAATTTATAATTGAAATAAAAAAATCCTAAAACTAATCTTCATCTTCACATCTTCTAATCTTGTTCCTGTAAAAGCATAAAGTAAACCGAATAGAATATAAAAGGAAACATAGTTAGTGTTGATTAGTTTTGCTCTCAGTTTAGCAATGAAATGCATTGCTATTTACATCATTGAGCAGAGTAAAATGAGGGCCAAATGGAGTAGTATCTGTTCTTATTGCAACTCTGGCCTCAGAACCACATCATAGGCAAACAGGGAAAAATTTCACCAATTTAGAAGAAGGTAAAAGTAAAATAGTAATACCCAGCAAAATATCTAGTTTCAGTTGATCTGATCCATTTGAGTGATGCAAGCACACCAACAGCTCACACAACACATGCAAATGTGTGTGTTGTCAACACAACAAGGCTTGTATTAGAAGGAGAAGAGAAGCCAGCCGTAGCATCACTTCTTTCTTAGCACATTATTTCATAGTTGTAGCAGCAGAGAGCTCTCTTTGCTGAATACAACACCACACACATAGAATGAACACATATAGAACCTTATCTGTTCTTCCATCCTTTCACCAGAAAACAACAGCTAAAATCACATCAACCATCCTATTCTCAATCCTGCATCCCTAGTAATCTGGTTGCTTAGATAAGCCATCCAACAGTAGGTCAGAATCAAACAATATCAGGAGAAGGAGGATAACATCAAGTTGGAGCAAGTGTAGCAGATTAAGCCAATCTATTCAATCCAACATCAGCAAACTTGGATATGCACTCCACAATAGCAGGTCAGCATCCATAAATCATGCTTATCCATTCTTAATAGTTACAGGAATGATAGATGGTATAGTGATTGTATCCTTAGATCTGTCCTCAAATGGAGTACAAGATCATCCCAGGATTTGGCAACACATGTGGAAATATGTTCTTATCTCTCTAAGAAGCTAGCCTCAGTCTTTTGCATCTTTGGCTAGGGACTTCCAAAATCCTTATCTTACATGCAAACTATATCTAGTAAATGATTCCAACTTCATCCATTCAAAGATTGAGTGTAGCAAATCATGTTAGGTACATACCCACTGTGCCCACTCTAATTAGAGGTACCACAGTGGTATATACACTACCAGAAGTCACTCTGGAAAATCCCATTAGGAAAAGATTAATCATTTCCCTAGCTTTAATTGCTAGGAATCATTTTTAAAGTAATCTGTCATGTTGACAGTATAATCAAACAAAGCAAGATATACTTGCAAAGCACACCAAATGAATTCAGACCATCTCTCCTAAAGTCATCTTCTTAGTTTAGTTACCTAGGAATCATTTTGTTTCAAAAGTAAACTATCTTGGAAATATTTTAAATCATCACTGAACCATATGTTCAGTTCACCAAGTATATCAACAATAGATCATATACTTATCTAAACTTGATTTACATCATGCCAAACACATCTAGATGATTTTATGATTACCCAAAGTAAGTACATGACACATCTAGAAATTAATCATATCAAGGTAACATGCTAGACATCGGGTATATCACAAGAAGTATGTTTTCATTCCTCAAGAATTTGCAAAACGGTACCAATGACATTTAGAACAGCAATAGCAAGTATGGCAATATCATGTCACTTGTTTGCTTGCAAAAGATCAAGAAATTGATCTATCAAATAATTATGATGCTAGAAAATTTAGTTTCAACATGCAAACTAACCAAAGAACAACCATATACACCCTCCTACACATTAAATACATCTTTGCCTAGAAATACAACATGTATTCTCTAGTTTCAAAGTAAAGGCACTAGCAAGTAGCACAAGTATCTTTGGGCATGCTTGAGTATTTAATTAAACAAGATCATGCTCTTGTTGATGATCTAGGAGCAAACTATGTGCAATACAATACAAAGATCATCTAACTAGGACCTCTACTCTATTGTTAGAGTTACATAAGAACTAATTTAGAACATGTTTAGGAGTAAGACACCACTCTGGTTATGAAGTAGCACAAACACCAATTTGGCCAGTATTCCATCTTCCACCTAACAACCTAAAATATACTAGCAGAACATCACCATGGTCTACTACTAGAAAATCGCTACTATACAAGCACATGACAAGACTATAACCATCTATCACACCTAGATCAATCAAACGTTCTCTTAACAGTATACATAACCAATGTGCAACAGAATAACAAGAACAAAGGAAACCAATTGCATATCTAACCAGTAACATGCCAAATAAATATTTAGCCAAATCCTAAAAATTCAAGGTTTGGTTATAAACCTTTAAATTGCAGCAAGAGAAGAATGTATTCTAAGAAAACCAATACTATTAGAAACAGATTTAAATACCTAGAAGATATAATTATTAATTCCCTACAAGTTCCAATATAGTGTAATTTAATTCAATCCACAAAGTGGTCATTTGTTGAGCCTCATTGCTTAGTGACTAAGTTGATTACCACCGGCACAACTAGAGCATGTCAACCTATTCATAACATTTATATCACCAACAAGTCATCAAGAGCATACTACAGCCATCCACCTCTTAGAGTGAGCTATGGAGGTATAACAGCCATACTAGGACTCTATCAACAACACAATCATCTTTGCGCCTACTTAGAACACCAAGAACTAGCAACGAGCATTTAATTAGGACAAATCGTCGGCTCGAAGGCCGGTCACAAGAGGGTATACATGAACCACGTCGTAGTCAATGTCGGGGTTGCGTCTGCAGAGTCATTTCGCCGATGTCGAGATTGTAGGAGACGGCACAACAACAACATCACCGGTATCACCACCGTAGCATCGACAGCAGAGCCGTGAGGCGGCGGGTCTTGGTTGTCGAGGTTGCAGTTTTGCCGTTCCGCCGATGTCGTATTTAAAATAGGCGAGACTGACGGGGCAGCAAGAGCCGCACCAGGGCTGCGCTACGTCGACATCAACGTCGAGCCAGCCGGCGAGCCATTGAGTTCACGGGTGAGCGCGAGAGGAGTATCCTGTAGGGGAGCTTGATCAAGCGGAAGAGGTGCAGGTGTTGTCCAATGGCGGCCAGATCGATCGGCAGCAGTTAGGGTTCTATAGTCGAGGACGAACGGGAGAGGCCGAGAAAATTGAATCGAACAGGCTGAGGAGGTAGAATGTGTCGGATCAAATTCCCACCTCTCTGGCGCTGGAGTGGGCCAATAGCGGTCAGGGATGAGTGGCGGCGCGGCGGCGCCATGGGCGTAGCTGTGCGTGTGTGCGTATGTGAGACGACCTGAGAGAGAACAGACGACGTGTGTGTGCGTATGTGAGACAACCTGAACAGCGAGGCGTGCGTGCGTCGTTGTGAGTTAGGTTCCTTCTCAGCCCAATCCATCCGTTTAGGTGAGTTTTCACGTGTTAACTAATTGGCTAATTTTTCCTAGCCCAATTAACTAATCATTAGGATATACGTGAGCCTAATCAAATAATAAATAAGGTTAGAAATTTAGCCATATCCAAACTAACCTACCCGTGTTAAATTTTTACTCATCCAAATAGAATTAGTAAACAAATACTTTTTAGTCCAAAACCAATAATAGGAATTTTACCTTGTACTTAAAAGTTTATTTCTTGAGTCTAATAAATTATTAAAACGTAAACTCTACAAAAATTGTTTTTTCCACAATATATTTCTATAATACATAAAGATTAAGGAAAAATCACTCAGAAATGCTATGTGGTTAAATTCCAAATTTTAGTAAAATATTTAATAATATTTTTCTCAAATGTTCCATGATTTTGAATGAATCCTTTAAATGCTTGGTTATATCCTATTAAAATCTCAAATAAATCTTAAACTAATTCTTTTATATCCTAAAACCTAATAAATATTATTTATAGGTAATAATTATTGAAAGCCTTAAACACAATTGTAAATTGTTCTAAACTAGTATCCTCTAGAATTTAAGGAACTCATGAAACCACCTAAAACCCTAAGAAATGCTCTTGAACCGGAAATCCATTCAAAGACAATTCAATTCTATAAGAAATTAACTTCACTCAAACATCATGGTTTTACTATGGGGGTTTATACAAAATGCATATCAATACTTATGCATAACAAGATATTGCTTCTTTAAACATTGCCCCTACCAGGCAATGATGATATTTTTGTAGAACCCAAGGTCCAGGGTCAAGTCGAGACATTCGACTATAATACTTCGCTATATCAAGGCAAGTTCACACTTGCTCATGTCCTCTGATTATTTTCTATAAAGTAATTACAAATCCAGTGTTGTCATCACCTGCATTTCAAAAAAGGCCAGAAAACACTTTTTTTTATAAAAATGTGAACTCTTGGTTACTGATCCAGGGTGATCAGCTAATCTATTAAGTCTGGCAGTTAGAATACCACTGGACAGGAATATATCATCTAGGACTTAACAACCAATGTCGCCAGTGATTCTCGCGTCGTATATTACGCGTTAACCAAAGTCAGCTGTATCGGCTCCCTTTCGCATGCCTCGGACACTGTTCTGGGTATTTTGTAAGTTGTAGTTCGTGGGTATAGCTGTTTTATACGGGGAAAGGTCTACCATAGATCTGGGCTTACAAAAGACAGATTTCTAGTGTTAATGGTTGTTGTATGTATCCGACTAAGGTATAGCCGTTTTATACGGGGAAAGGTCTACCTTGAGTCTGGGCATACAACAATTGCGCTGTATGCGGGGTCGCGGAGAAGGACAATGATTGGCTTGGATCTTAGACTAGGCCCCATACCAAGAAAGTATGGACAAGCTCATGACTTGGTTGTGCAACAAGGCTAAGGTCTCTCATGGGTAAAGTAACGCACCTTTGTAGAGTGTAAGAACTGTAACTTGTTACTCCCTGTTCCGGGAAGGAGCTGCAAACGCTATAGGAAAGGAACTTCATGAATGTTCTGGTAAACCTGTGAAGGCCGACGGACATAGCTTTTCAGAATAAAAGCAACCTTTGATGAAATGTTTACAAAAATTTGCATTGCCTACGACCTATGGTCTGTGGCTGTAGATATAGTGCATCAAACACTCCTTTTTAGTGAACTTACGGAGTACGCTCGTACTCAACGTATCTTCTTAACCCTTGCTAGATTCTAAAGACATTAACGGTCAGGAAGAGGAAATACTATATCCAATTGAAGACCAAGAAGAATTCCTCTATGAAGAACCAGAAGTATCTGGAAGTGTCGAAGGGAACAATTATAAAAACATCTATGGAATGGAGACCGAAGTATCTGAAGAGTAGATGTATCACATATAGTGATCAAGTCCAGTAGCATAGATCTCTATCCTCTCTCTATATTAAATCTTGTATAAACCTTAAAGTTTAGTTTGCTTCTTTATCTTGTTCTCATAGTTACTATAGTTTAGCCCTGAGTCATCGGGATACCTCTATGGACCTAGGGGGATCTCGAAGTCGTCATGTAAATTTCTGATTGTAATAATGATAATGTATATTGTGGACCCGCTGTGTTTCTGTTGTACAACTCTGAGGATGTAGTATTTGCGGAATGGTGCTCCGTGAGTGTTATGTCCACGACTATAGTATACTACAACATGTAGTGGTATGCTGGGTCACTTCACAACTCCTCCTTGTGGTCGGCAGCAAGGGGAGGAAGGAATCCTCCCCTTGGTGGGATTCCTTTCCTCCTTCCATTAGGCAACCATTTTAGGATTTCACTTTTCAAATTGGCATTTGACTTTCAAACTAGAGTTTGATTTCTCTCTTCCCATTTCCCATCCAAGTGACCTAGGACATGATGCAACCATTCCACTTTGTCATGACACATCTATGTACCCTTCCCACTCTGGATCGGTGGACCTTCTAGACCCTTCCAGAATATTCCGGTGAAAACACCGAAACCATTCCCGAACTCTGGAAATTGGACTTTCCTTATATGAAATCTATTCTCCGGACTATTCCAGATCTCCTCGTGATGTCATGTATCCAATCCGAGACTCCGAACAACATTCCGTCTCTTACTCACATTCCATATCTACTAAACAACATCGAATCCTTAAGTGTGTCTCCATACGGTTCGTGAATTATGCAGACATGATCGAAACTCTTCTCCGATCAATAACCAATAGAGGAATCTGGAAATTCATATGGCTCGCACATATTTCTATGATTACTTCGTGATCGAATGAACCATTTACATACGATATCAATTTCCCTTCGTCTCACGATACTTTACTTATCCGACGTTTGATCGTCGGTATCTCTACATACCTAGTTCAACCTCGTTACCAATAAGTACTCTTTACTCGTTCCTGTGATATGTGATCCCTTGTGAGCCAGTCACGTGCTTGCAAGCCAATTGGATGACATTCCACAGAGAGGTCCCAGAGTATATCTATCCGTCATATGGATGCACAAATCCCACTCTTGATCCATGTGCCTAAACACATACTTTTCGAATACTCAACGCCACCTTTATAACCACCTAGTTACGAAGTGGTGTTTGATGTCATCAAAGCATCCATCCAGTGATGGTGATTAACATGATCTCATGGTCAAAGGATTTAGGTTACTATGTATCTGAAAGCTTATAGCAAAGAAACTATTGAAATGACTTGATCTGATGCTATGCTTAACTATAGGAGTATGTCCATCACACCATTCTCCTAATGATATGATCTTGTTATCAACAACATCGAATGTTCATGATTAGGAAACCATAATCATCTATTAATCAACAAGCTAGTATTACAAAGTGGCTTTACTAGGGACTCTTACATGTTTACAAATCACACAAGTATTAATGTTTCCGGTTAATACATTTATAGCATGAATATAAAAATTTATCATAAACACAAAGATATAATAATAACTACTTTTATTATTGCCTCTTGGGCATATCTCCAACATGAGCAGTATCAAGATCCCGTCTGGCTTCTCATCGAATATAAAGGGAATAATAAATATGGAAGAGAAAAAATTCCAGAACCTGAAGTCTCATGACGGCCACGTGATTATGACGCAATTGCTTCTGATTGCATTGAGGGGGCTTTTGCCAGAAAATGTTCGACTACCCATTGTGAAGCTTTGTGCATTCCTCAATGAAATTTATCAGAAAGTAATCGATCCAAAAATTCTACCAAGGTTACAGAATGATGTGGTCCAATGTCTTGTTATTTTTGAGTTGGTGCTCCCACCATCCTTCTTCAATATTATGACGCATATCCTGGTTCACCTAGTCGAAGATATTGCCATTCTTGGTCCTGTATTTCTACACAATATATTCCCCTTTGAGATGTTCATGTGAGTCTTAAAGAAATATGTCCATAACCGTGCTAGGCCAGAAGGAAGCATCTACAAGGGCTATGGAACAGAGGAGGTCATTGAGTTCTGTGTTGACTTTATTCCTAACCTTAAGCCGATTGGTGTTCCTCAATCGCAGCATGAGGGGAGACTCAGTGGAAAAGGCACGCTAGGAAAGAAAGCAATAATATGTAGAGACAGGCATTCTTTGATGCAAGCACACTATACAGTACGTCAACAATATGTGTTTATTGCATTGAAATAACTAGAAATAAGTGTTTGCAGAAACTATGGAGCGCGATGAATTTCAAGAAGGGATAATGGAGGGTATGATAGCCGGTGATGACCCCTTGGTTTTTCTGAACGGCTCCGGTGAGGGAGTTGAGGATATCGAGCGAAGAGATGACTTTGGTGAGCAAAGAGTCGACTTCGGTGACGAAATAGAAGACGCCGATGAGCGAAGAGATGGCTCCGGTGAGGGAAGACATGACACCGGTGAGCGAACAGACGGCTCCGATGGAGGAACCATCACTACAAATTCCGACGAGGTATATAGCTTAAGCCGCTGCTTACTAGATGAATTAATTTATTTGTATATGTATTTACAATTCCTTCTTTCAATCTTCTGAACCCAAACGAGGCCCAACAAAAAAGCTGCCCCCCGTCGGTGTAGATGGCGCCCCGATTTCTCCCGAGCACAAGGTAAGAACATATGCAAATCAATGCGGAGTTGTTGTGAGAGACAACTTCCCAATCACCATTCGAGAATGGAATAAGCCAAAGGAGGGTGGAGTTAGTTATGTCGACGATATATGCAAACATATGCTTTGGACTATGCTCATGAGAAATTTCACCCTACCACTAGAGGTGGATCCACAAAACAAAGTTATAGAGCCAAAAGTCAAGAAGTAGGCTCTTAAGTAGATGGCAGGACAATTCAAAGACCACAAGGAAAGATTGTACAAGAAGTGTGTCATGGATAAAAAGCCTCTCAAGTTCGAAGGAGCGAATGAAAAGCTAAGGGATCACTAGAAAGAATTTGTGACGTACATGAAGATAAGAAAAAGTCGGAAATAAACAAGGCAAATGCTGCGCTGAAGAAATATCACCATGTTTTGGGGATAGGTGTCTACAAGGGTGCCAGACCTAAGTGGGAGAAAGCTGAGAAAGAACTGATTGATATAGGGATCCCCCATAGACATTGGAGTGGATCGAACGGGAACGGTTTTGGTTCTACGGGCATGGGGAAAGTTGGACCCAGAAAGAGGGAGGTGTATTTATAACAAAAACATCTTGAAGCACCTTATGAAGCCCTTAAAACTGCAATGGAGGACGTGAAGAAGGGGAAGTTCCAGCCATATAGAGAGAATGACGACATGACACACGCTCTTGGGAATAAAGGACACAAGGGCGAACAAGAGGCACTGAAGGCTATGTTCCGTGGAAGCTCGGGTTTCCCGCCGAAAGGAAGAAATATCCCGATAGAATCCATCAAAGAAGAAATGACATGGAAGTAGACCAGATGCAGTAGATAGAAGAAACACTAAGGAGGTAGCAGGAGCAAATAGACACTCTTAGCCAGCAAGCTACCGGCCCATCTCAGCGGCAGGACGAAGATGCTATCGGCCCACCATCTTGGTGGAAAAGCAGCGTGGCTTCCACGAAGCACCCGTCTAATAATATGACGATGGTTTCCACAGAGCCCCCGACTGATGACCTGACGATGGCTCGTCGCTACCCCATGGATGATATCACAGAGTCAATAATTTGTGAGCTACATGTGTAAGTTGTGAACATATCCATGAAGGTGGCGGTCGGCTTTGCCTTACCTGTTTCTGGACCTAGACCAACTTACCATTGCTCTCCGGTTCCAGATGGCTATGCTGTTGTCGGGGTGGACGAAGTTATGAGCGCATTTTATGAGCTAAAGCTTGACTACCCTATAGGTGAAAGGGATCTGAATGAACTGGGAGAAGCCAAGAACAACACTGTTCTATGGCAAAAGGAATACATCATGCTTCCAAATTGGACGCCAAGGCCACAGACTTCTCCCAGTAGCAATCCATCTCAATCTTTGGCGCATATAAAGGCTCCACCGCATCAGTAGACTCCCCTGCCTTCGCCGCGTCAGCATACTCCCCCGCCTCCACCACATCAGCAGTCTCCACCATGTCAGCGAATTCCCCCACCTCCGCCAAGTCAGTAGACTCCCCCGCCTCTGCCATGTTAGCAGTCTCCGAGGCCCAGTTGCAAAAGCGGAAGAGCACCGCTGCTCCGGCAGCTAGTACTACAACCACGAAAAAACCCTCTACAAGTACAAGGAAGAAACCCAAGGTGGCTCCTGCCAAGTTACCTTATGATATGATTGATGAGGAAAATAAAGCGGTCCTGGATGAATATGTGAAACCACAACTTGCACCAAAACGACCAAATCCAAAGAAGTATATAGCACCGAAAATGGTGAAACACTTTGTAGAAATGCTTGAAAGTAAAAGGCCAGATAATCTGCCATCAGACTATGACCACTCTATTATGAAGTCACATAGAGTGAATCAGCAACGGTCGAGAAGTAGTAGTACAAGCGGGAGAACAATTCCCCAGATCGGAGAACAGAAAAATCAACCATGTAGCCTGCTCAAAGTGTTTTCCGATGATTATGATCCGGAGGTTGCATGACTATGCACACTAACGGCTAGAAGTGATCATTCTTTTGCCACAACTGAATTAACATACAAATACCGTCAGACCTCAGGAGGCCCCGCATCTACAAACACAAATGCGAAAATTGCATAAGTGGTATCTCGACACCTATAAGGAGGGGCAGATCATGACCACAGTGGGAATTAGAGATGAGCATTACTTCCATGGCGACACCGAGATACACGTTGACTTCAAAGAATTATTTCAGTTATTTAATCAAGACACCCTCAATATATCTATCCTTAGTTGCTATTTTCTATAAGTGATTTATTTCCCACTATGATTAAGCCTCTAGCTCAGCTCGTTCATTACATGTATAATTATCCTCACTATATTCTTTTGTACGCTATTATGCATACTGAAAATTCTCGAATGCAAAATAAGGAAAATCTATGACCTTGAGTTCATTGATCCAAATAACATTAATGAACATACGATAAAAGATAAGCCCCATGAAATAGAGGATTATTTGCTAAAGTTTCTATTGCAACACCAAACCAAAACAAAAATACTATTTCCTTACAACTTCGAGTGACTGTTACTATTGGGGATATGCTATATGGGTATCCTCATAGCATGTCTCTTATCCGACTAACCCGGGTGGCCCATAGTCGGTAGCATGGCCTATGGCCTGCTGGGCGGCCCAGTTAGATGGATCCAGAAGGGAGGCCATGCCGGATAAAGGAAGGCTACGGTGGAGTCACCAGCGTACTCAGAGCCTTGGAGTGCAAGATACACAAGACTAGTGATAGACGGTGTAGGACTCTGTAACCTGTCTGGCTAGGACTTTTCCCTGTAACCCTAGGACCTGGCGACTATATAAGTCGGGCCTATGGGAGCCTTTAGGACACAACACAAGCACAACTTAGTACAGATTCGTACAACCTCGCACAGCGAGCCTATCTCTGTAACTCAGCGTATTGCCCTTATAGTGATTTATAGCAGGAGTAGGATTTCGCCACCGTCATAGGATCTGAACCTGGGTATGCTGTGTTACCTCGTACCCGTCAACCGTCCGCCTTACCCCACGTCTCTAAACACGCACTCTGAGGACCCATCCATGGCGTACTCGTCGGCAATACCACGACAGTTGGCGCCCACCGTGGGGCAAGAGGCGCTTCAGGCTCTTCGACGGGCGAGGACCAAGATCTTCGCGGGAATCGGCGAAACCATAGCCATCGGCCATGTTCTCTTCTCCGGCAATGTTCCGGTCGTCCCCCCTGACGAGTTCTGGATCCCGGCGAAGACGAACCCTATGTAACAACCCATGTATGTAATAAAGTGACTACTTGCACTCATAAGCATAGCATGCATTTAATTTAGCTCCTTAAATAAATTTCATCTTCAAGAGGAATCAAACACTCTAAATTGGACAATCTTTTTCTTTAATTACTTGCACTAAAAAAACATCGCCAAACAAAAAAAACTTATATTCTAGATAAAAGAGGCGGTTGATAAAAATATTAATTTTACTTATACTATTTATAAACATTGGCCTCTGTTAAAAAAATTTATATTGGCAAAGGGGTAAATACTTAAAAATTACTTTGGTCCTTTCGGAGACAAACTAGAGCTACAGATAATCATCATCAGTTTCGGTATCCATATGTAAATATCTTGCCATGGATGTCTATCAACTACGGTACGACACCTGTAGTATTCAGAGAAGAAACCGCCCTTACCTCACGAAACGTGGCCTTGTAGAACTGCTGTGCCTTATCTTAGCACCAACAAATTAGCTAACTGCCATATCCATCGAGCCACCACTACTTCCTCCTTCACAAACCAAGAACCACCACCATGGCTGGGACCTAGCTTAGAGAGGAATCGGTTGAGGGAGAAAGAGGAGTTCTAGGAGGAGAAGAACCCAGGGAGGAGACGGCCGCACAGACAGCCGAAGCAGTCGCCGGAGTCCGCGGCCAGCGGCCGAAATAGACCAGAGAGGGAACTAGGAGTTTAGAATACCAATCCCCATCACAAATCTGAGTTAGGCACAATTCGGTTCAGGTAAATTTTGTTGGTGTTCCACAAATAGAACTTCTTTGGGCTTATTTCTTTTGTCGCTCGTCTGTTGTTGTACTGGTGCGTACGCTGGTTCAGAAATAGCTTGGTCTTTTGCTTCCTCACGTACGATACCTGATGCATATTGAGTGAACAAGAGAATCTTAGTGGGAAAAATAGAAGTTATAGAATTCTGCGTTGCACGGATACGGCAAAAAAGTGTCGTATCCGTATCAGATACGGTCGGATACTCGGATACGTATCGGATACCTACGGATACCTATTCCGTATGTATTATACTATTTTTAAAAAATATATATATCTGATAAGGGAGAGATACAGCTGCACCACTAGAGTTGTCAAGCTTTTGTGGCAAACAACCCTGTCAAGATACTTCTATACTCCTACGGATTATATAGTATTTCTCACTTGGGTAAAAAGCAGTAATTTTTAAATATTATAAACATTATTATATATATAGAAACGTATCCCCGTATCTGTGTTTTTGTAAAATCGCCGTATCAGCGTATCGCGATATCCGTATCCGTATCCGTATCGCCGTATCTAGGCAACATAGATAGAATTAAGTGTCCACATAACCCTGATAGTGTTAGCTTTTCTGAGTCATACGCGTGCTGTTACTTTGTTCTCGTGGTCAGAGGTGTAAAATATTCAGTTTCGTTTCTTCTTGTCCTTATATATATACGTATCAGGTTTAGGGTTGTTCTCTTTATAAGAACTAGTACCAGTTCTGTATAAATTCTGGTGTAGATACACGCACTCTTCCTGCTAGCAAAGAACCACTCGGTTATTTGTTATTCCATCTGAAATCCTTTTTCCTGTTGAGTAGATGTATGCGAAAACTGAACCATGCAGTTTCAAAACCATGGCCAACAGGAAAATCATAGTATTTCGTCTGTAGTACTCAGGTTTTCATTAGTAAAGCTACAGCCAGAAACCATCGACCTGGCCTGGTGTTTTAAACCAGCTGTTGTATTTATGCCTTAAGTCAGATGCGCTGACCCAGTTTGGTTAAATACAATCTTAGTCCTCATGTTCTCCTGTAGCAAGTAAGCTGACTAGATTGAGTGATCTGGTCGTTATACAAGGCTTTCTTATGTTTTAATGGACCAGCTACCGTACGTTTGTTTTGTCCAGTAGGTATCTTGGCCACAAGGATACATGTAAAATTTCACAGAATTTTCATACTAGACCATAAACATACAAATGAAATATAAATACAATCAAAAAATAAGCTCTATCTGTTTATGCCAAATTCATACGTGTTTGAATCAACTACAACAATACTTTAGTATGAGAACATCTCAAACACTTTCTTTAAATATGGGGTTTACTCGAATGCTATAATTTGAACATTTCAACTCCGTTTAATTGGGTGATCTCATTCTAGCGATATATTGTAAGAATTAACATGTCATGTCATACATTCTTGATTGCATTGCATAATGCCATGCATTGAACGTTATTTCTTCTTTCCGGTATTTGGTTATTCGCGATAGGATCCGAAGCCGAGCTTGAAGTAAACACTTCTGAAGATCCTTATCCGTCTAGTGACGGACAACAAGGCAAGCGTAGCCTCTCATTCTGAACCTATGTTTTATAAAGTATATTACTTTCTCGCTATAATGCATGCGATTCTAATATGGTCTTTTGTCAGTAGCTAGTGTTACCTATCTGCTGCACTGTTTCCCTTTTGTAGCCTTATACTCCTGATCCACTGCTCCTCGCATACCTAGGTTTGGCATGTGAGCGTTGTTAGAGATTTTGCTACCGACAGCTTAGCCATGCATAGTAACAACGTCTGATTCGCCCGAATGATGAATCGGAGATGCCGGTGAATCTAGAAAGTTAGGGGATGGTGACATCATCGAAGGAATTAACTAAACATGCTAAGGCTTGTATGGGAGGCCACGTTGGGTGTGATTTTTGTAGTCCTATGCTTGCCACCACTAGGAACTGAGTTCTTATCTTTGAAACCGGCCAAGATGAGCGTACAACCACACGGGGCCTGGACAACCCCTCGACTAACTAACTTGCCTAGTAGATTCCATAAGTTGCATAGTTCGGGCTTTCCATTTGGCATACACATTAAAAACGTTTTCGAAAGAGGAGGTGATGGAGGTGCATCATAACAGGTAGGGAAGCGTGGACCGGGTTGCTTGGGGTAGATAGCGCCCCTGGTAAACCAACCTCGCCTCACATCTTTAAGTATCAGCTTCGGGATTTGACCCGTTATGGCAGAATCATTCTTATTGCGTGACTCATGGTCTCGGCGAAAGCAAGGTAAAGGTCGTGGTCAACCACCCTCTGTCGGCCTTCCAAGGAAGAGGGCTAATAATTTGGCACTAAGAGTCGGTTGGTACGTGTGGGTAAAGTTACCCCTGGCCTTCCAAGGAAGAGGGCTAATAATTTGGCACTAAGAGTCGGTTGGTACGTGTGGGTAAAATTGTACACCCCTGCAGGGTTAAATCTTTTCGAAAAGCCGTGTTCACGGTTATGAACGACTTGGCGACCGGACTTAAGATCATAGATAACATTAACCAATATAAAACTTGCTGATCCATGTGTGCTTAAGGATGCTTCCTCCGGGTTGAGGGGGTGATCCTAGATAGGAGGTTCTGATGAAGCTGGTGGTTATCGATATGTGATGAACAAGATGAAGAAGTCGCTATCTTATCCCATTTAAAAGATTCTAAGTAGACGAGCCTCTTCTCTTTCTTGTTTACAAATAAAGATTGCTTTCCGCAAAAGAAAATCCAGAGAAAGCCTTTCTAGCCAGAGCATGTAGATACTAGGTTATCTAAGTCTTGCGGAGTACAATTTTCGTACTCAGCCTTGCGTCATTGTTGTTTTTTTCAGAGGATCTGGTTGCAACTGAAGGTGGATTCCATGTTGACATCGACGAGTAGTTGGGGGTCCCATGTAGCAGCCTGAGGACTATGGGATGGACGTCTCTTTTGTTTTTAGCCTCTGAGGCCTTTTGCTAAGTTGTTGTGTAGAACAACATAATTTGCTTTCGCTGTGTGATGTAATGTTGGGTCTATGACCTCTGGTTTCTAATAAATCTAATATATTACTCTGTTAAGAGTTTAAACTTATGCTGTTGAATCCCTATGTTCTGTAATGTTACCGAATCATATTGTGATCTTTCGTGTTTGGGAGTTGAACTTATCTTAGATGGTGATCTGAGGTTGGTTTAACCCTAACCCCGGGGGGTGCTACAGGTTTTGGTATCAGAGCAGGACTGTCTGTAGGAACCTTTTATTGGTCGATGTTGAGTTTGGAAGTTGACAAAACTACTTGAAAGTTAAAACTATTTGCAGAAACTCTGACTAGGACTCTTTTTACTCCTTCCCTGGTGTGTTCCTGATGCGAGTTTCTCTTACCTTATTTGGTTTGAAAAGGTTTTCCTTCCTTATCTTATATCTCAAAACTTTTAGGATCGTGGTTTTGGGTTTGTTTTTCTGAAGTACTCCGTACTTGGTTGCTAATCTCAGAGTTCCAAGATATCTCAGCTTTGCTTGGTATGTAACCTCTTAGCATTCCATTGTCATGGTTTGTAAGTCAGCTGGTTAGTGTATACTTTAGTATGCTTTGGTACTACCATGCTTGATAAGATGATACCTTTATATCAAGTACTCTTTGTTCATCTTTCCGTCTTGTTCCTCTGGACCCTTTGTCTAACCTTCCTCTTGTTCTTTCAGGATGGGTGACACTTCTCGTGCTCGTACTCATGCTCATGCATGTGGTGCTGCAAATGAGGGTGAATCTTCCAACCTTCCTCCACCGCCGTCCATGGTTCAACTCATGGCCATGTATGAAACCAACCGTGCTGACAACATGAGGCTCCTTGAAAGGATTGAGCGCAATACTGCTCAACGCCAGAACAATCAAGTTGGTATCAAGGACTTCACACGTCTCACTCCGCCAGTTTTTAGCTATTCCACTGAGCCACTTGATGCAGACTACTAGCTTAAAGCACTATGGAGCGCAAACTTCAGGTTGGTCGTGTTGCTCAAGCTGATTGGGTGACTTTTGCTTCCTATCATCTGGAGGGAGCAGCTAACTCCTGGTGGGAAAATTTCTTGGCTATGCAAGAAGCTTAACATGTTGTTACATGGCAAGAGTTCACCGAAGCCTTCCGAGCTTATCATATTCCGGAGGGCCTGATGGATCAGAAGAGGGAGGAGTTCCTCAAGATTAAGCAGGGCACTGGTTCTGTGTGTGATTACCAGCGCAACTTCAATCGTCTTGCATGCTATGCTACTGAAGAGGTTTCCACTGATGCTAAGAAGCAAGCTCTGTTCCACAAGGGACTGGATCCTGAGGTTCGTCGTGATATCCACCTCATGGACTTTGGTAACTTCCAAGGTCATGTTAATAAGGCTATGAAAGCCGAGAGTGGAAAGGTGGAGTATGAAGAAACTCGTAAGCATCCTCAGGAGGGGTACAACAAGGCTGGTTCTGGTAATAAGAAGCATCGTGTCTTCGTGCCTTACAGTGCTGTGCCACGTGCTCCTTACACCCCAAGGACTTCTGGATATGCTCCTCGCCCAAATGCTACTCCAAACAATGCTGGTGGATCAAATTATCCTGCTGCTGGTACTGGATCATGCCTTATTTGTTTCAACTGTCGTCAGCCTGGCAACTATGCAAGAGATTGTCCTCAAAAGAGTGCTGCTGATAAGGCACCACCACCAAAGAAGAATGTTAAGTACCAAGGTGCTGGAAGAGGTCGCCTGAACCATATTTCTGCTGAGGAGGCTCAGGAAGATCCAAGCGTCATCATGGGTATGCTTCGTATCAATCAAATTCCAGTTGAAGTTTTATTCGATTCTGGAGCATCGCATTCATTCCTGTCACAAGCTTTTGCCCAAATGCATGGGATAAGTTTTGAGGGGTTATCTGTTCCTCTGCTAGTTCAGTCTCCTGGTTCTAGGTGGTGTTCCACCATGGTTAGTCATGGGAATCTAATCGAAGTTGCATTTCAACTTTTCCCCACTTCTTTGATCTGTTGGAGATATGCCCAAGAGGCAATAATAAAGTGGTTATTATCATATCTTCGTATTTATGATAAATGTTTACATACCATGCTATAATTGTATTAACAGGAAACATTAATACTTGTGTGATTTGTAAACATAAAAGAGTCCCTAGTAAAGCCTCTTGTTAAACTAGCTTGTTGGTTAATATATGATCATGGTTTCCTGATCATGAACATAGAGATGTTATTAACATCAGGATCATATCATTAGGAGAATGATATGGTGGACATACTCCTATAGATAAGCGTAGCATAAAGATCAAGTCATTTCAATAGTTCAAATTGCTATATGCTTTCTGATACATAGTAACCTAATTCCTTCGACCATGAGATCATGCATATCACCTTTACTGGATGGATGCTTTGATGTCATCAAACACCACACCGTAACAGGGTGGCTATAAAGGTGGCATTGAGTGTTCGGAAAGTATTGGTTGAAACACATGGATCAAGAGTGGGATTTGTCCATCCATATGACGGATAGATATACTCTGGGCCCTCTCGGTGGAATGTCATCCAATTAGCTTGCAAGCATGTGACTTGGTCACAAGGGATCACATATCACGGGAACGAGAAAAGAGTACTTATCAGTATCGAGGTTGAACTAGGTATGCAGAGATACCGACGATCATAACCTCGGATAAGTAACATATCGTGAGACAAAGGGAAATTGGTATCGTATGTAAGTGGTTCATTCGATCGCAAAGTAATCGTAGAAATATGTGGGAGCCATATGAATTTCCAGATTCCTCTATTGGTTATTGTTCGGAGAAGTGTCTCGATCATGTCCGCATAATTCACGAACCGTAGGGAGACACACTTAAGGATTCGACGTTGTTTGAGTAGTTATGGTATTATGAGAAATAGACCGAATGTTGTTCGGAGTCTCGGATGGGATCCGGGATATCACGAGGTGATCCGGAATGGTCCGGAGAATAAGATTCATATAAGGAAAGTCCCATTTCGGAGTTGGGGAATGGTTCCGGTGTTTTCATCGGGAATGTTCTAGAAAGTCCCGGAATGTCCGGCACTCCGGAGGGGGAAGGGTACATGAATGTGTCATTGTAAGTTGGAATGATTACATCATGTACTAAGTGTTCTCGCTGTCCAAAATAAAGGGTTTATTTAAATCCTAAATTGAAAAGTCAAACGGCTAGTTTGAAAGTCAAACGGCAAGTTTTGGAAAGTGGAAAGAGGAGGAGAAGAGGGAAACCGAGTTGGGGAGGGAGACCTCCTTCAACCGGCGGCCAACTCCAATGCCGAGTTGGGGAGGGACTCCACTCCCTCCCCTTGGCGCGCCAGCCCCCTCCCACCTATATAAGGAGGGGCAGGGCTCCCCTCCTTACACACACAAGTTTCCTATCCTCTAAACTAAACCCTAGATCTAGACCCCGGTTTAGAGCTATTCGGTTTAGAGCCTTCTAATTGGTTTAGAGCCTTCTAATTGGTGTGTCTAATTACTAGACCACTAATAGCCTCTCTCATAAGCTCCACCATACTCGCACCAGCTTAAGGCGAAGCCCTGCGGGATTTCCCCTCTACCTCCGGTACCACGCCGTTGTGCTGCCGGAATCGCGAGGAGAAGGCTACAACCTCCGCTGCCTGCTGGAACAAGGGAGAGGAAGGTCTTCGTCGAGTACCGAACGTGTGACCGACTGCGGGAGCGCTGCTGGAACGTGGCGCTGGAAGGATCGTCTACGCGATCTTGAGATCGGAAAGAGTACGACTACATCACCCACGAGAATCTGCTCTCGTTAACCGCTTTGGAATCTTCGAGGGTGAGTTCCTCTATCGACTCGTTGCTACAATCTAGTAGATAGATCTTGGCTTGTTTGTTTGTATGCGATAGAAATTTTTTGTTTTCCATGCTACGAACCCCTACAGTGGTATCAGAGCCGTGTCTATATGTAGATCTGTTGCACGAGTAGAACACAATGGTCATTGTGGGCGTTGATGTTTTTATTGTAGATTGCTTTTTGTGTACTTTGCATCTTGCGGTATGTTGGGATGAAGCGGCCCGGGCTAACCTTACATGACATCGTTCATGAGACTTGCTCCACGCTTAACATGCAACTTGTATTGCATAAGTGGCTTTGCGGGTGCCTGTTTCTCCTAGCATAGTTAAGATCCAATTTACAACGGGTAATCAACAATGCTAGTATCAATGTTGTGGTTTTTGTTCGTAAGTTAGAACGACACTTATTGAAAGCCCCAAGCCACGTAAAATATGCAAAGAAAGTAGAGGCGTCTAACTTTGTTTTGCAGGGGTGTGCAGTGATGTGATATGGCCATGATTGTGATTATATTTGATGTATGCAATGTTCCTTATTGTAAGTTGGCAACCGGCAGGAGCCATATGGTTGTCTTTAATTTCTGTTAAGACCTGCGTGTCTATTCAAAGTAGTTGTAATAGTTGAAGCTGGTGGACGACAACCATAAAGAAGCGTCATTGACCTTGATGCTATGCCGGTGATGATGGAGATCATGTTCGTGCTTGAAGATGGAGATCGAAAGCACAAAGAAGAAAGGCCATATCATATCACATATTATGAATTGCATGTGATGTTAATCCTTTATGCATCTTGTATTGCTTAGTAGACGACGGTAGCATTATAAGATGATCCCTTATACACATAAATTTCAAGTTCTAAAGTGTTCACCCTTAGTATGCACCGTTGCCAAAGCTTGCTGCTTCGAAGCACCACGTGATGATCGGGTGTCTTTGATTCCGCGGGTGAATACAACGTAAGCAAGCCAGATTTGCTTATGCGGTAGCTAAGGTTTGATCTTGACGAGCCTAGCATGTACAGACATGGCCTCAGGAACACGGATTGTCGAAAGGCAGAGCATGAGTCATATAGTAGATATGATGAACATGTTGATTGTTCGCCATTGAAGCTACATCAACTCACGTGATGATCGGTTTTGATGTGGTGGATTTGGTTCGTGTGATCACTAAAACAATGTGAGGGATATTGTTTTGAGTGGGAGTTCACCTAGATTAATTTAATTATTAATTAGAACTCAATTTATCATAAACTAAATCAAAGTGAATTTGCATAGTTGTTGTAGTCATTGGCATCCGTTTACCACCTTACGCTTAGTTATAATTGAGATGATAGAACTATAGAATTCTGGTTAGATACTTTACGAACTGGTATCGTATTGTTTTAAGTGTTAATCTAAAGTTTAAAAGTTCTATTGCAAACTTTCAGTAAGTTCCGGTTACTCCATGAAGTTTAATAATTAGTATTAAATCAAGAGTAACAATTCCAAGTGTTAGTATATAAGTATCATGTTTGTATCCATGATTCTTGATATTCAAAGAATTCCCTTAATATCAAGGTTATCTAGGATCTGAAAGAGTTGTTTTAGAAACCATGATGTGTGGAAGATATTGTGATATCTGAAACGAAGTTTTGGTTGCAACATGATAGAGTATAATATGGCAAAAGTCATGTTCTCATATTTGATGAGAATTTGCAAAAAGGTTGGAGACACTTGTTGTCCTAATCCTCCAAAAGGTTTTGGATAGCAACATTATACTCATAATTCATCGTTATAAGCTAAAAGTAGCTTGATCATGGACGATTCCATGATAAGGGTGAATATTTGATGTAGGTAAAATGTTTACTACACCAAGAGATTACTAAAGAAAGGAATTTGAAAGAACACCAAATATTTGATAATGGTGATCTACTTCAAAGTGCAAGTTCAAAGACATTGGTATTTAACTATACACGCTTTGGACTATGTGTCGTATGTATGACTCCACTGTTGATGTTGATAGATTCTTTCAAACAGAAAAGGAAATACTGAAAGAGAATCTCATAAATATATGGCAGAAAAGAAAAGACTAGAATCGTTCAGTTTAAGTATATAGATGATATACATGTTATGGCTATATTCTTTGCTTATTAAACAATGTGGTTCTCAAGTATTTGATACTGAATTTGTTGGTGTGAATCGTCATACGAAACAACACAATTCATGAACTACAATGGTCTAAGTAACTAGCAAAAGAATATGTGATGATGTTCATCGAGAACAAATAAAGGGTTATTGTGTTGCTCGTTAAACATCAAAGCTTGCCTTCAAAGATTTGTTTTATCAGGTATTATGAGAACAAAAGGGTTATTCAAATAATTGCCGTAATCCATAAAAGATGGATGATTCACAAATCTCGTTGGAGAAATCACATCCATAAAACTAGTGCTAAAATGTCGAAAGACAAATTGATTGAAAGATCACTTAGGAAGTGACATCGCTGTTTGAATTATATTGGAAAGATAACATGAAGAAACTCCATGTGGATGGAATTTTGGAGTCTTCTGATTTTTGATCAAATGACGCTTGTGAAACTTTCCTAGAGATAATTAAAATTTCGTTCATAGGCCAAAAGGGAACGAATGACTAGCTTATTGGAACTTGTACATATTGTTGTACGAAGTCCGTTATGTGTAGTCAAGAGCGATGGATTTCAACTTCATATGCTTTCTCCGAAAATTTGAGTGAATATATGAATATTTACTTAATAAGGATAAAGTATGAAACACTTGAAAAGTTCAAAGACTTTCAAGATGAAGTGCAAGATCATTGTAACAAAAATATAAATAGTTTATGATAAGATCATAAAGGAAGATATTTGAGTTACAAGTTTAGCATAATACCTAAGATTTAAGGAATCGTTCCGTGGATTTGCATTTTGCCGAAACACCATAAGAGTATGGAGCGTTCGAGATATGTAATTGAACCTTGTTTGACATGGTAAGATCAAAGGTATAATTCATAAAACTGCTATTATATTTTAAAGATTAAAAGCTTTAGAGATTACCGTTTTCCACTACAAGAGCTCCATCATAATCCGCTGAAATGACACCATATAAGGTTATGGTTTGGGATAAAACCCAAGTAGTCCTTTCTTAAACATTGGTATGCTATGCATAAGAAAGATGTTTGCAACCAAAGTCGGATAAACCTGTCTTTGTATTACTGTTAAGTATTCCTCCATAAACACCGGAGACAAAAGTGTTTGTCACTTAAAACGTCAAGTTTCTTTGAGAAGGAATTTTTCGTGAAAAGTTAAGTGGGAGGACAATAGAAACTTTGATAAGGTTAAAAGAACCTTAGCTATATGTGCAGAGTTGCGCAGCGCCGAAAAGTGTTTCGGAGGCAGCAACAATGCTCATGGCTCACGTGCCTCAAAAGGTTGTGGTCACGGAGATCCAAGTTTCTATTGAAACAAGTAGGTCGGATGAACAATCAAATACCAAGATTTGAGGGTTGAATCATTATTTGAGAATAATGAACCTACTACATGCAAAGAAGCGATGATGGGCCCTAACTCCGTCAAATGGCTTGAAGCCATATAATCCGTGATAGTTCCATACACGAGAAATCAAGTTTTGAACTTGAAGGACCCTCGAAAAAGGTGTAAGACCTTGCAGTTGTGTTTGGATCTATAAAGAAATAGACATGGATGTTTCACATCTATGAAATAGTCGACATGTTGGGAAAGAGTTCACAACAATGTTCAAAGGTTGACTATGACAAGATTTTGATCTTTCATAGTGATATTTAGTCTAGACGGATTAATGTAGCAACCACTACATATAATTTGTTATATGGTAGTTGAATAAACAAAACAAGTTCTTCTAATAGAATCGTTACCTAGGACATGTGCATAACACGGTCCATAGGGTTTTGTTAATTCAAAGGATGCTAAAAGCATATGCAAACTTCAATGGTTAGAGTGAGCATAGCGGAGTTGGAATCTTCACTATGATGAAACTGTTAAAAGAGTTTAATTTCATCGGAGACAATGAAGATGCTTGCATTTGCAAGAAATTAAGTGGGAGCGCTAAGACATATTTCTAATACATTATGTGGAAGACATATTGTTGATTGGAAATAATGTATCTTTTATTAACACATATTAAGAATTTCATCCCGATGAAAGACTTAGGCAAAACCCAAATATTTGGCATCAATAGACGCTAATATGGTTGTGCCAGAAGTACATAGACGAGATATTGAATGAATTCAATATAGAAACTACAAGAAAGGTTCTTGTTGCACAGAAAGGATTGAAAGAGTTCAATGTTGATGATATATTCAAGTGTATTGGCACTTGGTAAGTGAAACAAAGATTCAAGTATAGATTGATACTGGATGTATGAAATCACAAAGAGTATTTATATCAATCATACTGTGATATGTACAAATCCAGATATGTCCTATGCTCTAAATGTTGTGAGCATATACCAGAATGATTTGTAAGATGATCATTGGACAATAGTAAGGATATTCTTATGATCTTTTGGAAGAACTAAAGAGTATATTATTTGTAGAAGTGACAAATAGATGGTTAGTTCATTGTAAAAGTACTACATTGATACTAGCTTTGTCACAAAGTACAAATTAAGTTTATCTCAATCTAAATTAAGGGTGGCACAATATAATGGAAAGTGAGTTCCATAATGGATTTGGATGAGTTCCAAAGTTAAGACATTGTGACAGATACTTCAACAAAAGGCTAAGTATATGACTGCTATTATAGCAGCAAAGGAGGGCATTTGTGTCGAGTAGTTTGTTATCAAACTAGGTGTAGTTCACAGCGGGATAATACTATGAAGATATATTGTACGACAATATTGTCAACATGTTTTAACCCCAAAGAACTAAAGGTCACACCGAAAGACCAAATTTATACAAAGCCATCTCATTAGAGAATGAGTGATGCGTAGAGACGCAAAGACATGCAATTACACACGGACCTGGAAGTGTCAGATTCGGAGATCAGTTGACCACTAGCAATCGTGTACATACAACACCGGAAAGCCATAGGTGTTGAATACACAAAGGTTTGAAACTAGATTATTGACTCTAGTGCAAGTGGGAGACTGTTGGAGATATGCCCAAGAGGCAATAATAAAGTGGTTATTATCATATCTTCATATTTATGATAAATGTTTACATACCATGCTATAATTGTATTAACAGGAAACATTAATACTTGTGTGATTTGTAAACATAAAAGAGTCCCTAGTAAAGCCTCTTGTTAAACTAGCTTGTTGGTTAATATATGATCATGGTTTCCTGATCATGAACATAGAGATGTTATTAACATCAGGATCATATCATTAGGAGAATGATATGGTGGACATACTCCTATAGATAAGCGTAGCATAAAGATCAAGTCATTTCAATAGTTCAAATTGCTATATGCTTTCTGATACATAGTAACCTAATTCCTTCGACCATGAGATCATGCATATCACCTTTACTGGATGGATGCTTTGATGTCATCAAACACCACACCGTAACAGGGTGGCTATAAAGGTGGCATTGAGTGTTCGGAAAGTATTGGTTGAAACACATGGATCAAGAGTGGGATTTGTCCATCCATATGACGGATAGATATACTCTGGGCCCTCTCGGTGGAATGTCATCCAATTAGCTTGCAAGCATGTGACTTGGTCACAAGGGATCACATATCACGGGAACGAGAAAAGAGTACTTATCAGTATCGAGGTTGAACTAGGTATGCAGAGATACCGACGATCATAACCTCGGATAAGTAACATATCGTGAGACAAAGGGAAATTGGTATCGTATGTAAGTGGTTCATTCGATCGCAAAGTAATCGTAGAAATATGTGGGAGCCATATGAATTTCCAGATTCCTCTATTGGTTATTGTTCGGAGAAGTGTCTCGATCATGTCCGCATAATTCACGAACCGTAGGGAGACACACTTAAGGATTCGACGTTGTTTGAGTAGTTATGGTATTATGAGAAATAGACCGAATGTTGTTCGGAGTCTCGGATGGGATCCGGGATATCACGAGGTGATCCGGAATGGTCCGGAGAATAAGATTCATATAAGGAAAGTCCCATTTCGGAGTTGGGGAATGGTTCCGGTGTTTTCATCGGGAATGTTCTAGAAAGTCCCGGAATGTCCGGCACTCCGGAGGGGGAAGGGTACATGAATGTGTCATTGTAAGTTGGAATGATTGCATCATGTACTAAGTGTTCTCGCTGTCCAAAATAAAGGGTTTATTTAAATCCTAAATTGAAAAGTCAAACGGCTAGTTTGAAAGTCAAACGGCAAGTTTTGGAAAGTGGAAAGAGGAGGAGAAGAGGGAAACCGAGTTGGGGAGGGAGACCTCCTTCAACCGGCGGCCAACTCCAATGCCGAGTTGGGGAGGGACTCCACTCCCTCCCCTTGGCGCGCCAGCCCCCTCCCACCTATATAAGGAGGGGCAGGGCTCCCCTCCTTACACACACAAGTTTCCTATCCTCTAAACTAAACCCTAGATCTAGACCCCGGTTTAGAGCTATTCGGTTTAGAGCCTTCTAATTGGTTTAGAGCCTTCTAATTGGTGTGTCTAATTACTAGACCACTAATAGCCTCTCTCATAAGCTCCACCATACTCGCACCGGCTTAAGGCGAAGCCCTGCGGGATTTCCCCTCTACCTCCGGTACCACGCCGTTGTGCTGCCGGAATCGCGAGGAGAAGGCTACAACCTCCGCTGCCTGCTGGAACAAGGGAGAGGAAGGTCTTCGTCGAGTACCGAACGTGTGACCGACTGCGGGAGCGCTGCTGGAACGTGGCGCTGGAAGGATCGTCTACGCGATCTTGAGATCGGAAAGAGTACGACTACATCACCCACGAGAATCTGCTCTCGTTAACCGCTTTGGAATCTTCGAGGGTGAGTTCCTCTATCGACTCGTTGCTACAATCTAGTAGATAGATCTTGGCTTGTTTGTTTGTATGCGATAGAAAATTTTTGTTTTCCATGCTACGAACCCCTACATGATCGCCCTCAAGTCAACTGATATTGACATTATTTTGGGCATGGACTGATTGACCCGTTATCAAGCTATTCTCGATTGTACAACCAAGTCTGTGACTCTGACTAGTCCTGCTGGCATAACAGTCAAGTATTGGACCGTAGGGTCACTACCTCCTTCAGCTGTTTCTATTCCTGAAGCAGAGTTGTATGCTCTTGAAGTTCTACCTCCGTTAGAGATCCAAGATGTTTTCGTGGTCTGTGAGTTTCCGGATGTCTTTCCTGAGGAGTTGCCTGGCATGCCACCTGACCGAAGTGTGGAGTTTGTCATAGAGTTAGTTCCTGGAACTGCTCCTGTTTCTAAAAGACCCTATCGTATGCCTCCTCATGAGCTCGTGGAGTTGAAGAAGCAATTAGAGGAGTTAGAAGGAAAAGAATACATTCAGCCTAGCACATCTTCTTGGGGATGTCCTACCATCTTTGTCAAGAAGCGGGATACTAATATACCGCGTCTGATTGTGGATTATCGCCCACTCAATGCTATGACTATCAAGAACAAGTATCCTCTCACTAGGATCAATGATCTCTTTGATCAGTTAAGTGGTGCCACTGTCTTTTCCAAAATGGATTTAAGGTCAGGGTATCACCAGATAAAGATCCGTAAGGAAGATATTCCAAAGACTTCTTTCACCACTCGTTATGGTCTTTACAACTATACAGTCATGTCCTTTGGTCTTACCAATGCTCCGGCCACTTTTATGCGGCTTATGAACTCTGTATTCATGGAGTACCTTGACAAGTTCGCCGTGGTCTACATCGATGATATTCTGGTTTATTCCAAGACTGAAGAAGAGCACGCTGAACATCTTTGTTTGGTGTTGACAAAACTTCGAGAACATCGTCTCTATGCCAAGTTTTCCAAATATGAGTTTTGGTTACAAGAGCTCGTATTTCTTGGTCATGTTGTTTCCGCCCAAGGGGTTGCTGTTATCCCCGATAAGGTCCAAACTATCCTTGACTGGGAGCCTCCTAAATCCGTCAAGGATGTCCGAAGTTTTCTCGGGATGGCTGGTTATTACCGTCGATTCATCGAGAACTTCTCTAGGATTGCAAAGCCGATGACTGATCTTCTTAAGAAGGATAAAAAGTTTGAATGGTCTGATAAGGCTGAGGAAAGCTTCCAGATGTTGAAAACCAAGTTAACCACTGCACCAGTTTTGGTTCTCCTAGACACTAGCAAAGACTTTGTTGTCTTTTGTGATGCTTCCCACCAAGGTCTCGGATGTGTGTTGATGCAAGATGGGCATGTGGTGGCCTATGCCTCCCGTCAGCTGAAACCGCATGAGAACAACTACCCAACTCATGATCTTGAGCTTGTAGTGGTTGTTCATGCTCTTAAGCAATGGAGACATTACCTTCTCGGTAGTCATTGTGAGTTATACTTGGATCATCAGAGTCTGAAGTATCTTTTCACACAACCTGATCTCAGGCAAAGAAGATGGTTGGAACTCATCAAGGACTATGATTTGGGTCTCAACTATCAACCTGGAAAAGCCATTGTTGTTGCTGATGCGCTAAGTCGTAAGTCTTATTGCAAAAACCTGATGATCAATAAGACTCAACCTTCTCTTCATGAGGAATTTGCTCGATTGAATCTGGAAGTAGTTCCTCGTGGATTCCTTTCTACTCTTGAAGTGAAGTCTTCTATAGAGGATGAAATCAAGCTTGCTCAGAAATATGATTCTGAAGTTGCTGAGATCAAAGGGAACATTGCTAGCGGAGTTGCTATGTGTTTCTCTATTGATAATCAAGGTACTATTTACTTTGGTAACCGTCTGGTAGTGCCGAAGAGAACAAAATTGAGGGATTTAATTCTCCAAGAGGCTCATGAATCACCTCTCTCTATACACCCTGGAGGTACCAAGATGTATCGGGATCTTCGTCAAAGATTCTGGTGGTCTCGTATGAAGAAGGATATCGCTCGTTTTGTTGCTGAATGTGACATTTGCCGTCGCGTCAAAGCTGAGCACCAAAGACCCGCTGGTCTCCTGCAACCACATTAGATACCTGAGTGGAAATGGGATGAAGTTGGTATGGATTTCATCACTGGCCTTCCTAAGACTCAGAAAGGAAATGATGCCATCTAGGTAATTGTTGACTATCTGTCCAAGGTTGCTCACTTTCTACCTGTTCGTGAGAGTATCAATGCTAGTCAGTTAGCAGATCTATACATCTCTCGAATAGTTGTTCTTCATGGGATTCTGAAGAAAATCGTCTCTGACCGAGGGAGTTTGTTCACCTCAAGGTTCTGGACAACCTTCCAAGCTGCTATGGGAACTCGTCTCTCCTTCAGCACAACCTATCATCCTAGCACCGGTGGTCAAACCGAAAGAGTGAATCAAATTCTTGAAGACATGCTGAGAGCGTGTGTCATATCTTTTGGCAAGAACTGGGAGAAATGCCTTTCTTTTGCTGAATTCTCCTACAACAACAGTTTTCAGTCTAGTATTGGTATGGCACCATTCCAGTTCCTATATGGAAGAACCTGTCGTACTCCTTTGAACTGGTCAGAAACCGGCGAAAGAAAGTTCTTTGGTCCGGATATGATCCAGGAAGCAGAAGATCAAGTTCGTATCATTCGAGATCGTTTGAAAACTGCTCAGTCTCGCCAGAAAAGCTATCATGATCGTCACCATCAACATATTGAATATGAAGTCGGTGATCAAGCTTATCTCCGGGTCACTCTTCTGAAGGGTGTCCATCGTTTCGGTATCAAAGGCAAACTGGCTCCTCGCTATGTTGGTCCTTTTCGTGTTCTATCTAGGCAAGGTAACCTCGCATACAAGTTGGAGTTGCCTGCAAATTTTCCTGAGGTGCATGACGTCTTTCATGTATCTCAACTCAAGCGTTGCTTCAAAGACCCCGTCCGTGGTGTTGATCACCAAACTCTTGATCTCCACAAGGATCTGACTTATCGTGAGTATCCTGTTTGTATCCTTGATGAAACCGAGCGCAAGACTCGTCGTCAGAACATCAAGTTCCTAAAAGTTCAGTGGTCTCATCACTCTAAGGATGAAGCAACTTGGGAACAAGAAGATCGTGTTCGATCTGAGTATCCTGCCTTCTTTTCTAAAACTTAGGAATCTCGGGACAAGATTTTTGTAAGGGGTAGAGCTGTAACAACCCATATATGTAATAAAGTGACTACTTGCACTCATAAGCATCTTCAAGAGGAATCAAACACTCTAAAATGGACAATCTTTTTCTTTAATTACTTGCACTAAAAAAACATCGCCAAACAAAAAAACTTATATTCTAGATAAAAGAGGCGGTTGATAAAAATATTAATTTTACTTATACTATTTATAAACATTGGCCTCTGTTAAACAAATTTATATTGGCAAAGGGGTAAATACTTAAAAATTACTTTGGTCCTTTCGGAGATAAACTAGAGCTACAGATAATCATCATCAGTTTCGGTATCCATATGTAAATATCTTGCCATGATACGTGGATGTCTATCAACTACGGTACGACACCTGTAGTATTCAGAGAAGAAACCGCCCTTACCTCACGAAACGTGGCCTAGTAGAACTGATGTGCCTTATCTTAGCACCAACAAATTAGCTAACTGCCATATCCATCGAGCCACCACTACTTCCTCCTTCACAAACCAAGAACAACCACCATGGCTGGGACCTAGCTTAGAGAGGAATCGGTTGAGGGAGAAAGAGGAGTTCTAGGAGGAGAAGAACCCAGGGAGGAGACGGCCGGATAGACAGCCGAAGCAGTCGCCAGAGTCCGCGGCCAGCGGCTGAAATAGACCAGGGAGGGAACCAGGAGTTTAGGATACCAATCGCCATCACAAATCTGAGTTAGGCACAATTCGGTTCATGTAAATTTTGTTGGTGTTTCACAAATAGAACTTTTTTGGGCTTATTTCTTTTGTCGCTCGTCTGATGCTGTACTGGTGCGTACGCTGGTTCAGAAATAGCTTGGTCTTTTGCTTCCTCACGTACGATACCTGATGCATATTGAGTGAACAAGAGAATCTTAGTGGGAAAAATAAAAGTTATAGAATTAAGTGTCCACATAACCCTGATAGTGTTAGCTTTTCTGAGTCATACGCGTGCTGTTACTTTGTTCTCGTGGTCAGAGGTGTAAAATATTCAGTTTCCTTTCCTCTTGTCCTTATATATATATATATATATATATATATATATATATATATATATATATATATATATATATATATATATATATATATATACGTATTAGGTTTAGGGTTATTCTCTTTATAAGAACTAGTACACGCACTCTTCCTGCTAGCAAAGAACCACTCGGTTATTTGTTATTCCATCTGAAATCCTTTTTCCCGTTGAGTAGATGTATGCGAAAACTGAATCATGCAGTTTCAAAACCACGGCCAACAGGAAAATCATAGTATTTCGTCTGTAGTACTCAGGTTTTCATTAGTAAAACTACAGCCAGAAACCATCGACCTGGCCTGGTGTTTTAAACCAGCTGTTGTATTTATGCCTTAAGTCAGGTGTACTGACCAGTTTGGTTAAATACAATCTTAATCCTCATGTTCTCCTGTAGCAAGTAAGCTGACTAGATTGAGTGATTTGGTCGTTATACGAGGCTTTCTTCTGTTTTAATGGACCAGCTACCGTATGTTTGTTTTGTCCAGTAGGTATCTTGGCCACAAGGATACATGTAAAATTTCACAGAATTTTCATACTAGACTATAAACATACAAATGAGATATAAATACATTCAAAAAATAAGCTCTATCTGTTTATGCCAAATTCTTACGTGTTTGAATTAACTACAACAATACTTTAGTATGAGAACATCTCAAACACTTTCTTTAAATATGGGGTTTACTCGAATGCTATAATTTGAACATTTCAACTCCGTTTAATTGGGTGATCTCATTCTAGCGATATATTGTAAGAATTAACATGTCATGTCATACATTCTTGATTGCATTGCATAATGCCATGCATTGAACGTTATTTCTTCTTTCCGGTATTTGGTTATTCGCGATAGGATCCGAAGCCGAGCTTGAAGTAAACACTTTTGAAGATCCTTATCAGTCCAGTGACGGACAACAAGGCAAGCGTAGCCTCTCATTCTGAACCTATGTTTTACAAAGTATATTACTTTCTCGCTATAATGCATGCGATTCCAATATGGTCTTTTGTCGGTAGCTAGTGTTACCTATCTGTTGTACTATTTCCCTTTTGTAGCCTTATACTCCTGATCCACTGCTCCTCGCATACCTAGGTTTGGCATGTGAGCGTTGTTAGAGATTTTGCTATCGACAGCTTAGCCATGCATAGTAACAACGTCTGATTCGCCCGAATGATGAATTGGAGATGCCGATGAATCTAGAAAGTTAGGGGATGGTGACATCATCGAAGGAATTAACTAAACATGCTAAGGCTTGTATGGGAGGCCATGTTGGGTGTGGTTTTTGTAGTCCTATGCTTGCCACCACTAGGAACTGAGTTCTTAACTTTGGAACCAAGACGAGCGTACAGCCACACGGGGCCTGGACAACCCCTCGACTAACTAACTTGCCTAGTAGATTCCATGAGTCACATAGTTCGGCCTTTCCATTTGGCATACGCATTAAAAACGTTTTCGAAAGAGGAGGTGATGGAGGTGCATCATAACAGGTAGGGAAGCGTGGACCGGGTTGCTTGGGGTAGATAGCGCCCCTGGTAAACCAACCTCGCCTCACATCTTTAAGTACCGGCTTCGGGATTTGACCCGTTATGGCGAAATCATACTTATTGCGTGACTCATGGTCTCGGCGAAAGCAAGACAAAGGTCATGGTCAACCACCCTCTGCCAGCCTTCCAAGGAAGAGGGCTAATAATTTGGCACTAAGAGTCGGTTGGTACGTGTTGATAAGGTTGTACACCCCTGCAGGGTTAAATCTTTTCGAAAAGCCGTGTTCACGGTTATGAACGACTTGGCGACCGGACTTAAGATCATAGATAACATTAACCAATATAAAACTTGCTGATCCATGTGTGCTTAAGGATGCTTCCTCCGGGTCGAGGGGGTGATCCTAGATAGGAGGTTCTGATGAAGCTGGTGGTTATCGATATGTGATGAACAAGATGAATAAGTCGCTATCTTATCCCATTTAAAAGATTCTGAGTAGACGAGCCTCTTCTCTTTCTTGTTTACAAATAAAGATTGCTTTCCGCAAAAGAAAATCCAGAGAAAGCCTTTCTAGCCAGAGCATGTAGATACTAGGTTATCTAAGTCTTGCGGAGTACATTCTCGTACTCAGCCTTGCGCCATTGTTGTTTTTTCCAGAGGATCTGGTTGCAACTGAAGGTGGATTCTATGTTGACATCGACGAGTAGTTGGGGGTCCTAGGTAGCAGCCTGAGGACTATGGGATGGACGTCTCTTTTGTTTTTGGCCTCTGAGGCCTTTTCCTAAGTTGTTGTGTAGAACAACATAATTTGCTTTCGCTGTGTGATGTAATGTTGGGTCTATGACCTCTAGTTTGTAATAACTCTAATATATTACTCTGTTAAGAGTTTAAACTTATGCTGTTGAATCCCTGTGTTCTGTAATGTTACCGAATCATATTGTCATCTTCCTTGTTTGGGAGTTGAACTTATCTTAGATGGTGATCTGAGGTTGGTTTAACCCTAATCCCGGGGGTGCTACACCCTACGCGGTGTTCGATCGTTCCTATCGGAGATATCCACCTCTTCATCGGCGAAACCGACTCGGGCACTAATTACCTGGGAGTCGGAGGAGCATCAAGACCCGCACGGACCGCCTACGGGCAGGATACGTTCGCGGAAGGATCGATGTCGGATCTCACCTCGGAGTTCGTCGGCAAAGATCGGAAAGCATCAAGACCCGCATGGACCGCCTACGGGCAGGATACGTTCGCGGAAGGATCGATGTCGGATCTCTCTTCGGAGTTTGCTGGCAAAGATCGGAAAAGTTCAAGGCCCACCCAAACCGCCCCTGTGCAGGATATAAAGGTGGAAGATCACTGCAAATCCGCCGGCTTCGTCCGCGCGTCTGAACAACAGAGATCCAAGTTCTTCGGCGTGGTTACCATCTTCGATCTGGCGCGCTGCGTTCAGAGAGAGGGCGAAAACCCTCGCGACTACCTCGCCAGGTGGCTCCGTATACGGGCAGACCTGGCCAATTACCCCGATGATAACGCTTTGTATCACTTCGTGGAAGGACTGGACGATGGCACGCTTCTCCGACATTCTTTACGTCGGCAGCAGGCAACAGGACGCCTTACCCTCGAAGAGATGGTGAGCACCGTCAACAACTACGCGGCAGCCCAGATGGAGCTTGCGCTCAGAGAAGGAGAATCTCCGATTCAGCAGCCGCCGCCACCGCCTCCCGCCGTCATCGTCGTAGCAGCACCACCACCTCCAGTCATTGTCGAGGCCGTCGCACCTCCACCGCCCGTCATCAAGGAAGTCCTGGCACCCTCCGACTTTGTCATTGACGCACTTTACGCTGACTTCAGTGCAGATTCAGAGGAGATAGACTTCAGCCCAGAAGAGCTAGACTCTGCTATGCAGGAGATGGAGGAAGAGTACTCGCGCGACGAGCAAGCTAACAACACCGTCATGTCTCGAGTGGTGTTCATCACCATTGGGACAGCGATGGATGAAGATCAACCCGGGCAAGCTCCGCCTACGGCACTGGAAAAGGGGAAGGGGCCACTTATTGCTGCCGACGATGATCGCGCAAAGGTCATGCCTCCTCCGCCTAACCCAGTGCAGCAGCTACAGGAATTCGGCACCGGTCCGAGCAACAACAACACCGCAAACTTGCCGCCTCCAGCATCCACATCGGCAGCATCCCATGTTACTCCAGCTGATAGAGTGATGTACGGCAATCTCTTCGTCGAGCCACTAACCATTGATCATATCCGGAACGTGACTCAGCTTGACGAGAAGCGCCAGCAGCTGCTGGAGGAGGCGCGAGCCATCGCGGAGCAAGGCGCTAAACTAGATCGAGATCTAGTCAACGCATAGAAGTCCATAGATAAAGCTAGAGCAATGGAAGCCGAGTACAAGACTCTGCTGTAGCAGCAGAAGGCTAAGAAGGCTTCGGCTCGCGTCATCAACGATCCTGGTGTACGGCGCAACCTAGGATGGGCTCCCTCGAAGCCGCCACAGGCCAAGCCATACATTGATAGTGAAGGCAAGCAGGTGATGCCCACCCCACTCCTTAACCTCGCCATCGCTAAGACCCTTTTGGAGCAGGATAGATCACCTGAGGCAGTAGAACAGGTCTATGACCTAGTGGCCAAGGCAGTAAAGCAGCAGGAAAAGGCCACCTCTCAGAAGCTTGAGTCTGACCCAGCGCTCTGCTGATCTCGCCAGTACAAACCGCCAAGGGATAGATCTCCTCAAGATGTCGGATCTCAGACGGGTTCATCAGAACGAAGACGGAGGGATGCGCGCAACAGGAAGGATGCTATCCCCATATCCTCCGACCACAGAGAAAAAGTCCGACCTCGTCGCCCATCGCCACCGCCCCGATCCCCCCAACGTCAGGAAGATTACAAGGCTCACCATCGTACGGATATGCCCCCTCCAAAGCAGTGTGGCATCGTCATCCATGACAACGCGGCACAGACCCGTCATGATGAAGAGTGCCACCAAGGACACAAGAGCAGGTCACACCACGACCCTCCGCGCCCGACAAGCAACCATGACAGGCGCGAGGCGTCGCAGGAGGGTAACAACAAAAAGGCTAACCCACCGCCACCTCCGCCTCCGTCGCCACCAAGCAGTCACCATGGCGGAAGAGGCCCGCGTCGTTCATGCAACCCATCCCCTGTTGACAACAAGAAGAAGAACCCGGAGCCATACGATGCACGTTTGCGGATCGATAACATCCACGAGGCCCGAGAAGGACCATACATGGGACCACGTTGCTTTGGACCTGCAATACGGTCCGCAACTTACCCCAAAGGTTTCCGGATTGACAAGACCATCAAGCCCTATGACGGCACCGCCAAGCCCGCCACATGGTTGCAGGACTATGGCAACGCGGTGGAGATTGTCGGAGGCAACCCCAATGTCGCCGTCAAGTACCTCCCGTTAATGTTGACGGGCACGGCCCGTCAATGGATTGATGACTTGTCGGAGAAATCTATCTACAACTGGCTGGATATGCAAGAAGAATTCACCAAGAACTTTGAGGGTACATACAAGCGTCCCTGCACTATGGGCGATCTACAGTGGTGCGTGCAAGAGAAAGACGAGACATCTCGCGCCTACCTCTCCCGCTGGCTGGATATGAAAAATTCCTGCGCAGGAGTGCACGCTCAGACCGCCATGGCCGCCTTCATCGATGGGTTGGAAAGGGGCACGTTGCTCTGACATGTGCTGAAGCGCTTGCAAGACAATCACCAACTTGACTTGAACCAGATGATTCAGTTGGCTAGTGAGTTCGTAGCTGCCGACGACGATGCTCGTGGCTCTTTGCCGGCAATGGCCGTTCCAACTCAAGCTTGGAGGAACAGCAGTACAAAGCGGAAAACCGCTCCAGAAGAAAAGCAATCTACCGACATGGTCGCTATACCAACTCGGCGCAACATGGCCGAGGAAGGGGAGCAGGCCGCGGGCAGCAACGAGCAAGTGAAACCAACTCGGCGCTGCTCCGCGTTCCCAAACCTACGAGGAGCACCGCGATATGCCATGCCTCGTACACCTCGACGCCAACGGCAAGGCCACCCATACCAATCGACACTGCAAGTTCGTCAACGACCTCAAGGAAGACCCGGAGTCCGGCTACAAGCAAAGTCGGAAGAACAGACCGCGAGGCAAGGGCAAGGGGAAGAAGAAGGAGGAGGAGTCCAAGGATTCAAGTGACATGGACGAGGACGTTGACCCCAAGCATGCCGCCAAGAGCGACGACAAGGGCAAGAACCCCTTCGCAAAGAAGGCCCCAGTCTACCACACTTTCCTTGGCACCCCCACCGTCCTACAACAGAAGACCTCTCTAAGGATCCTGATGGCCACTCTCCCCCCAGTTCCCCAATACCTGCGCTGGTCGGAGGTTCCAATAACTTGGGATAGGACGGAGCACCCAGACCTTGTGCCCACGGAGAACCAGTACGCCATGGTCATCAACCCATTGATTGACGGCGTGGAGTTCACCAAGTGCATGGTGGATAGTGGAAGCAGCATTAACATCATGTACCTGGATACACTGCAGAAGATGAACTTGACGGAGGCAAACCTAAGGCGGACCAACACCGTTTTCCATGGCGTAGTTCCTGGTCGGGAGGCTCAGTCCCTTGGGTGCATTACGCTTCAGGTAGCCTTTGGTGACGTTAATAATTACCGCCAAGAGCGCATGACCTTTGAGGTGGTCCCCTTCAAGAGAGTGTACCATGTCATATTTGGCCGCGACATATTCCACACGTTCATGTCCAAGCCATGCTTCGTCTACAACAAGCTCAAGATACCCGGACCAAACGGTGTCATCACCGTATCCGGAAGCTTTACCAAGGCAAGGGACTGCGAGATCAACGAAGCAGCCATTGCAGAAGCTGTCCTCTACAACGAAGAATTCAAGGAGATCCAGAGCAAGGTCAATGACTCAGAGATGCCCGCATCGAAGAAGCAGATCTTCGACTCCGCTCCTGCGTTCAAGGCCGCCATCGAGACCAAGCCGGTGGAACTTGTGGTAGGCGATGCCTCCAAGACCGTCGCCATTGGGATGAACCTGGATCCCAAATAGGATAGCGCGCTCGTCGAGTTCCTCCGTGAGAATAGGGACATCTTTGCCTGGCAACCTGCCGACATGAAAGGTGTATCTAGGGAACTTTCTGAGCACAGCTTAAACGTAGATCCAAAATGTAAACCAGTGAAACAACCTCTACGACGCTTTGGAGATGAGAAGAGACGCGCCATTGGCAAAGAGATAGCTAGGTTACTTAAGGCTGGGTTTATCCAAGAATTCCTTCACACCCGATGGGTGGCCAATCCTGTACTTGTCCACAAAAAGGGAACCAATGAATTAAGAATGTGCGTTGATTACACCGGCTTGAACAAAGCATGTCCCAAAGATCCGTTTGCTTTGCCTCGCATTGACCAAGTCATTGGCTCGACGGCTGTCTCGGAACTTTTGTGTTTTCTCGATGCATACTTAGGATACCACCAGATCAAGATGAGGAAGTCGGACCAATTGGCCACTTCGTTCACTACCCCATACGGCATGTTTTGCTACGTCACGATGCCCTTTGGGCTGAAAAACGCAGGTGCTATCTACCAGCGGACAATGCAACGTTGCCTTCATGACCAAATTGGTCGGAACGTTCACGCCTATGTGGACGATATCGCGGTGATGTCTAAAAAATCAAACGACTTAATCTCTGACTTGAAAGAAACCTTTGATAATCTCCGGAAATACAACATGATGCTCAACCCTAAGAAGTGCGTCTTCGGGGTTCCAGCCGGCAAATCTTTGGGCTTCATTGTTTCCTAGCGTGGAATTGAGGTCAACCCAGAGAAAATCAAGGCCATCTTAAACATAAACCGTCCGACATGCCTAAAGGACATTCAACGACTAACAGGTTGTGTTGCAGCAGTTAGTCGGTTCGTCAACCGACTTGGAGAGAAGGCTTTGCCGCTGTACAAGTTGCTGAAGAAGGCGGACAAATTCACGTGGACAGACGAAGCAAATGCAGCATTGAAGCTGCTCAAGGAGATTCTTTCCTCAGCGCCCATCCTTGCAGCACCCGAGCCTGGAGAGCCCCTGTTAATTTACATGGCGACAACCAACCGGGTTATTAGCATCATCGTCGTGGTAGAGCGGAAGGAACCAGGCTACAAGCACGGAGTTCAACTACCAGTTGACTATGTGAGCGAGGTCTTGACAGAGTCCAAGCAGCGTTACCCACACTACCAAAAGATAGCTTATGGAGTATTCCTCGCTTCTCGGAAGCTGAGGCATTACTTTCAGGAGCACCCAATCACAGTAGTGAGCAAGACTCCACTGTCCGACATTATCAATAACAGCGATGCTACAGGAAGGGTCGTGAAGTGGGGCATTGAACTTGCCGCCTTCGAGATCACCTACAATAGACGCGACGCTATCAAGTCACAAGCTTTGGCGGATTTTATTGCAGATTGGACGGAGATGCCAGATGCTACTCCGTTGCCAGAACCAGAGTACTGGGTGATGCACTTTGACGGATCAAAGTTGCTCAACGGCTGGGGGGCTGGTGTACTTCTACAGTCACCAAAAGGATACAAGCTGCACTACGTTCTGCAGATCCACTTCGAGGCTACAAACAACATGGCGGAGTATGAAGCACTCATTCACGGACTACGTGTAGCCAAGGATATTGGCATCAAGCGCATAGTTTGCTATGGAGATTCCGATTTGGTTGCCCAGCAGGTGGCTGGCACCTGGAACGCGCGGAACCCTATGATGGCGGCATATCGCGACAAAGTGGACGAGATAGCCAAGAGCTTCTTGGGCTACGAAGTTAAGTATGTGCCTAGGGAGCAAAACGAGGCGGCTGATCTATTGTCTAAGCTTGGATCAGGGCGCAAGCAAATTCCGCCAGGAGTTTTCCTAGAGCATCTATGCACACCATCCGTGAAGGGTGCCGACATTGACAACCCGGATAGAGCTCACTCTTTCGTCAACTTGGTGACAAAGATCCCTCCGGCTTGGACAAAACCGTTCATGGAGTATCTCGAACACGAAACTTTGACCGACGACGAAGTCAAAAGACGGTAAATAGTACGACGAGCAAAGGGTTATACCATAATCAATGGGCAACTCTATAAAAGGAGCACTACTGGTGTATACTTAAAGTGCGTTTCCCAGCTAGAAGGTATGGAAATCCTGCGCGAGATCCATCTCGGAGATTGGGCATCACGCCGCTCCTCGATCATTGGTCGCGAAAGCCTTCCGGCAAGGATTCTACTGGCTGACCGCGAAGGCGAACGCCGACAAGATGGTTGAGACTTGCACGGGATGCTAGTATTATGCCCAACAACCACATGTTCCTGCTGAAGAATTGCGAACAATACCAATAACTTGGCCGTTTGCAGTCTGGGGGTTAGACATGGTGCGTTAAAGACGGCACCGTGTGGGTTTACGCATCTGCTTGTAGCAGTTGACAAATTCACCAAATGGATAGAAGCTAAACCCATTAGAAAGCTTGATGGGGCAACTGCCCTCAGGTTTGTCCGTGATCTAGTGGTGAGATTTGGTCTCCCACATAGCATCATCACCGACAACGGAAGCAACTTATCACTCGGAGAAGTGGAGGCTTATTGTTGGGACAAAGGCCTCCGACTTGACCTTGCATCTGTGGCACACCCACAGTCCAATGGTTAGGTTGAGCGAGCCAATGGATTAACTGCAGGGAATCAAGCCACGTCTTGAGGCACCGCTACATAGAGCAGCTGGAGCCTGGGCGGAAGAATTGCCATCTGTGCTGCGGAGTTTACGAACTACACCCAACAGATCCACCGGCTACACCCCTTACTTCATGGTATATGGAGAAGAAGCCATCCTACCTTCCGACATCCTCCACGATGCACCAAGAGTTGCCTCCTACGACGAAGATGACGCTGAAGAATCCAGAAGCCTAGATGTGGACCTTCTCGAGGAGGAGCGCGTTTTGGCATGCCAAAGATCCGCCATCTACCAGCAGAAGCTACGCAGCTACCATAGTCGCCGCGTTCGGCATCGCTCATTTAAAGAGGGGTATTTAGTACTCCGACTTAAGCAGAAGAAGTCACACAAATTATCCCCGCCATGGGAAGGACCGTTCATCATAAGCAAGGCGTTGCTCAATGGGTCTTACTACCTTCTCGACAATCATGAACTCAAGGATAGACCCAACGAGGATCATAAGCGTAAGCAACGTGACCCGGATGATGACTACTCGGAGCTTGATCTGCCATGGAACATAGCACAGCTACGTCCTTTCTACACTTAGCATCTTTTATCTAATTGTGTACCTCTTATATAATCAATGAAATAAAGCTCTTTGGTTCACTCATTTTGCTGAGTCTTTTACCTACTTTAGTGTTCATTTTTGGATCATATAAATGTTGGAGATATGCCCTAGAGGCAATAATAAATATAGTTATTATTATATCTTTGTGTTTATGATAAATGTTTACATTCATGCTATAATAGTATTAACAAGGAAACATTAATACTTGTGTGATTTGTAAACTTAAAATAGAGTCCCTAGTAAAGCCTCCTTATAATACTAGCTTGTTGGCTAATAAATGATTGTGGTTTCCCTATCATGAACATTGAGATGTTATTAACAACAAGATCATATCATTAGGAGAATGATATGGTGGACATACTCCTATAGATAAGCGTAGCATAAAGATCAAGTCATTTTAATAGTTCAATTGCTATATGCTTTCTGATACATAGTAACCTAATTCCTTCGACCATGAGATCATGCATATCACCTTCACCGGAAGGATGCTTTGATGACATCAAATACCACACCGTAACTGGGTGGCTATAAAGGTGGCATTGAGTGTTCGGAAAGTATTGGTTGAGACACATGGATCAAGAGTGGGATTTGTCCATCCATATGACGGATAGATATACTCTGGGCCCTCTCGGTGAAATGTCATCCAATTAGCTTGCAAGCATGTGACTGGCTCACAAGGGATCACATATCACGGGAACGAGAAAAGAGTACTTATCAGTAACGAGGTTGAACTAGGTATGCAGAGATACCGACGATCATAACCTCGGATAAGTAAACTATCGTGAGACAAAGGGAAATTGGTATCGTATGTAAGTGGTTCATTCGATCGCAAAGTAATCGTAGAAATATGTGGGAGCCATATGAATTTCCAGATTCCTCTATTGGTTATTGTTCGGAGAAGTGTCTCGATCATGTCCGCATAATTCACGAACCGTAGGGAGACACACTTAAGGATTCGACGTTGTTTGAGTAGTTATGGAATGATGAGAAAGAGACTGAATGTTGTTCGGAGTCTCGGATGGGATCCGGGATATCACGAGGAGATCCGGAATGGTCCGGAGAATAAGATTCATATAAGGAAAGTCCTATTTCGGAATTGGAGAATGGTTCCGGTGTTTTCATCGGGAATGTTCTAGAAGGTTTCGGAATGTCCGGCACTCCGAAGGGGAAGGGTACATGAATGTGACATACCAAGTTGGAATGATTGCATCATGTACTAGGTGTCATCGCTGAACAAAATAAAGGGTTTAATCAAATCCTAGTTTGAAAAGTCAAACGCCAATTTGAAAAGTCAAACGGCTATTTTGGGAAGTGGAGGGGAAGGTGGAAACCGAGTTGGGGAGGAGTTCCTCCCCTCCACCGCCGGCCCCCTGGGAAACCGAGTTGGGGAGGGACTCCCCTCCCCTGGCGCGGCCCCTCCACCTATATAAGGAGGGGCAGGGCTACCCCTCCTAGGACACAAGATTGCCCCCTCTAAACCTAAACCCTAGCCGCCGCCGCCCATCATAGCCGCCGCCTAGGGTTTCTCCCCTAGCCGCCGACTTGGGCACCTCCAAGCCCTAGCCGCCGGCCCTAGCACCTCCTCCTTGGTGTGTCTAAACCCTAGATCGCCGAGGAGCTCTCTCATAGTCCACCATACTCGCTCCGGCTTAAGGCGAAGCCCTGCGAGATCTCCCCTCTACTTCCGTACCACGACGTTGTGCTGCCGGAATCGCGAGGAGAGTGCTACAACCTCCGCTGCCTGCTGGAACAAGGGAGAGGAAGGTCTTCGTCGAGTACCGAACGTGTCACCGACTGCGGGAGCGCTGCCGGAATGCAGCGCCGGAAGGATCATCTACACGATCTTGAGATCGTGAAGAGTACGACTACATCACCCACGAGAATCCGCTCTCGTTAAACACTTTGGAATCTTTGAGGGTGAGTTATTCCATCGACTCGTTGCTACAATCTAGTAGATAGATCTTGGCTTGTTTGTTTGTATGCGATAGAAATTTTTTGTTTTCCATGCTACGAAACCCTACAGTGGTATCAAAGCCGTGTCTATATGTAGATCTGTTGCACGACTAGAACACAATGGTCATTGTGGGCGTTGATGCTTTTATTGTCGATTGCTTCTTGTGTACTTTGCATCTTGCGGGATGTTGGGATGAAGCGGCCCGGGCTAACCTTACATGACATCGTTCATGAGACTTGCTCCACGCTTGACATGCAACTTGTATTGCATAAGTGGCTTTGCGGGTGCCTGTTTCTCCCAGCATAGTTAAGATTCAATTTACAACGGGTGATTGACAATGCTAGTATCAATGTTGTGGTTCTTGTTCGTAAGTTAGAACAACACTTATTGAAAGCCCCAAACCACGTAAAACATGCAAAGAAAGTAGAGGCGTCTAACTTTGTTTTGCAGGGGTGTGCAGTGATGTGATATGGCCATGATTGTGATTATATTTGATGTATGCAATGTTCCTTATTGTAAGTTGGCAACCGGCAGGAGCCATATGGTTGTCTTTAATTTATGTTAAGACCCGCGTGTCTATTCAAAGTAGTTGTAATAGTTGAAGCCGGTGGACGACAACCATGGAGAAGCGTCATTGACCTTGATGCAATGCTGGTGATGATGGAGATCATGTTCGTGCTTGAAGATGGAGATCGGAAGCACAAAGAAGAAATGCCATATCATATCACATATTATGAATTGCATGTGATGTTAATCCTTTATGCATCTTGTATTGCTTAGTTAACGACGGTAGCATTATAAGATGATCCCTCATGCACATGAATATCAAGTCATAAAGTGTTCACCCTTAGTTAGCACCGTTGCTAAAGCTTGTTGTTTCGAAGAACCACGTGATGATCGGGTGTGTTAGATTCCGCAAGTGTATACAACGTGAGCAAGCCAGATTTGCTCATGCGGAAGCTAAGGTTTGATCTTGACGAGCCTAGCATGTACAGACATGGTCTCGGAACACGGATCACCGAAAGGTAAAGCATGAATCATATAGTAGATATGATGAACATGTCGATTATTCGCCATTGAAACTATATCAACTCTTGTGATGATAGGTTTTGATGTGGTGGATTTGGTTCGTTTGATCACTAAAACAATGTGAGGGATGTTGTTTTGAGTGGGAGTTCACCTAGATTAACTTAACTATTAATTAGAACTCAATTTGTCATAAACTTAATCTAAACTATTGCAAATATGTTGTAGATCAATGGCGACCCCTACCATCAATTTTAATGCGTTCCTAGAGAAAGAAAAGTTGAAAAACAATGGAAGCAACTTTGCAGATTGGTTCCGCAATTTGAGGATTGTCCTCACAGCTGGTAATTTGACCTATGTGCTAGATGCACCGCTGGGTGACCCACCTGCAGATACTGCTACCGATGAAGTAAAGAATGTTTACCTCGCTCGGAAGACTTAGTACTCCACAGTTCAGTGTGCTATCTTGTATGGTTTAGAATCGGAGCTTCAGAAAAGGTTTGAGTATTTAGACCCACATGATATTGTCCGTGATCTCAAATTGATCTTTGAGACTCATGCGGCAATTGAGAGCTATGAGGCTTCTGAAAAGTTCTTTAACTGCAAGATAGAAGAGGGCAGCTCCGTCAGTGAGCATGTGCTTAAGATGTCTGGGCACGCAAACAAACTTCAAAGCTTGGGTATAGTGATTCCTAATGCTTTGGGGATTTACCGTGTCCTCCAATCACTACCACCAAGTTACAGGAACTTTGTGATGAACTACAATATGCAAAACATGAACAAGCAGTTGCTAGAACTCTTTGCCATGTTGAAATCTGCAGAAGTGGAGATCAAGAAAGAGCACCAAGTGTTGATGGTCAATAAGACCACCAAATTCAAGAAAGGAAAGTCTAAGCAAAAAAGGACACTTCAAGAAGGGTGGTAAGAAAGTTACCGCGCCGACGAAGAAGACCAAGGCTGGACCTAAGCCTGATACTGGGTGCTTTTACTGCAAGGGAGAAGGTCACTGGAAGCGGAATTGCCCAAAGTACTTGGCGGATTTGAAGAACGACAACATCAAGAAGAATGGTATATCCGATATACATGTTATTGATGTGTATCTCACTAGTACTCGTAGTAGTGCCTGGGTATTTGATACTGGTTCGGTTGCTCATATATGTAACTCGAAACAGGTGCTGCAGAATAAACGGAAGCTAGCGAAGAACGAGGTGACGATGCACGTGGGAAACGGATCAAAGGTTGATGTGATCGCGGTCGGCACGCTACCCCTTCATCTACCATCGGGATTAGTTTTATACTTAAATAATTGTTATTTGGTGCCTGCGTTAAGCATGAACATTATATCGGGATCTTGTTTATTGCGAGACGGTTACTTGTTTAAGTCCGAGAATAATGGTTGTTCGATTTATATGAGTAATATGTTTTATGCACATGCACCTTTGATAGATGGTCTATTCTTATTGAATCTCGATAGTGGAAATACACATATTAATAACATTGAGGCTAAACGTTTGTAATCGAGCGATAACTCGACCTATATGTGGCACTGTCGTCTTGGTCACATTGGAGTGAAGCGTATGAAGAAACTCCATTCCGATGGACTTCTTGAATCACTTGATTTCGAATCACTTGAAAGATGCGAAGCATGTCTGATGGGTAAAATGACTAAGACTCCATTTTCTGGTATGATGGAGCGAGCTACGGACTTATTGGAAATCATACATACCGATGTGTGTGGTCCAATGAGTGTAGCATCACGCGGTGGTTATCGTTATGTTCTTACCTTAACGGATGACTTGAGTAGATATGGGTATATCTATTTCATGAAACATAAGTCCGAAACTTTCGAGAAGTTTAAGGAATTTCAAAGTGAGGTAGAGAATCAACGTAACAAGAAGATTAAATTTCCGTGTTCTGATCGTGGAGGTGAATATCTAAGTTACGAGTTTGGCGAGCATTTGAAGAAATGCCGAATACTTTCACAATTGACACCGCCGGGAACACCATAGCGTAATGGTGTGTCCGAACGTCGTAATCGAACTCTCTTAGATATGGTTCGTTCTATGATGTCACTTACAGATTTACCGCTATCATTTTGGGGTTATGCATTAGAAACAGCCGCATTCACTTTAAATAGGGCACCATCTAAATCCATTGAAATGACACCGTATGAATTATGGTTTGGGAAGAAACCTAAATTGTCGTTCCTTAAAGTTTGGGGTTGCGAAGCCTATGTAAAGAAGTTACAGCCGGATAAGCTTGAACCCAAAGCGGAAAAATGCGTCTTCATAGGATACCCGAAGGAAACTATTGGGTATACCTTCTATCATAGATCCGAGGGCAAAATCTTCGTTGCCAAGAATGGATCCTTTCTAGAGAAGGAATTTCTCTCGAAAGAAGTGACTGGAAGGAAAGTAGAACTCGACGAGGTTGTCGAACCTTCTCTCAAAATTGCGAGTAGCACAGCACCGGAAGAAGTTCCTGTGGTGCCTGCACCAATAAGAGAGGAAGCTAATGATGATGATCATAAAACTTCCGTTGTAGTTGCTATAGAGCCTCGCAGGTCAACGAGAACTCGTACCACTCCAGATTGGTATGATCCCGTTATGAGTGTCATGTTGGTGGACAACCCTGTGACATATGAGGAAGCGATGATGAGCCCAGATTCCAATAAAATGGCAAGAAGCCATGAAATCCAAGATTGGATCCATGTACGAAAACCAAGTATGGACTTTGGTGGACTTACCGGATCGCCGGAAGGCTGTCGAGAATAAATGGATTTTCAAGAAGAAAACAGATGCTGATGATAATGTTACTGTCTATAAAGCTCGACTTGTCGCAAAAGGGTTTCGACAAATTCAAGGAGTTGACTACGATGAGACTTTCTCACCGGTAGCGAAGCTAAAGTCTGTGAGGATTATGTTAGCAATCGCTGCATATTATGATAATGAGATATGGCAGATGGATGTCAAAACAGCATTCCTCAATGGAGACATTGATGAAGAGTTGTACATGATGCAACCCAAAGGTTTTGTCGATCCTAGAGATGCTAACAAGGTATGCAAACTTCAACGGTCCATCTATGGATTGAAGTAAGCATCCCGAAGTTGGAATCAACGTTTTGATAAGGTAATCAAAAGTTTTGGTTTTATACAAACTTATGGAGAAGCTTGTATTTACAAGAAAGTGAGTGGGAGCTCTGTAGCATTCTTAATACTATATGTAGATGACATATTGTTGATTGGGAATGATGTAGACCTTCTTAATAGTGTCAAGTAATATTTGAATAATAGTTTTTCAATGAAGGATCTTGGCGAAGCAGCTTACATATTAGGCATAAAGATTTATAGAGATAGATCGAGACGCCTAATATCATTGTCACAAAGTACATATTTGGACAAAGTTCTAAAGAGGTTTGGAATGGAAGATAGCAAGAAAGGGTTCTTGCCCATGTTGCCCAATACGACGTTGAGTAAAACTCAAAGTCCGACAATGACAGAAGATAGAGAAAGGATGAGTAAGACTCCCTATGCCTCAGCCATAGGATCTCTAATGAATGCCATGCTATGTACTAGACCCGAAATTGCATATGCTGTTAGTTTAACTAGCAAATATCAAAGTGATCCAGGAGTGGATCATTGGACAGCGGCAAAAACATCCTTTAGTACTTGAGAAGAACGAAGGATATGGTTCTTTCTTATGGAGGTGATGAACAGCTCGTTGTTAATGGTTACACCGCTGCTAGTTGGAACATCGATCCGGATGATTCTAAATCACAATCTGGATACGTATTTACTTTGAATGGTGCAGCAGTTAGCTGGAGGAGTGCAAAGCAAAGCATTGTGGCGAGATCTTCAACTGAATCGGAATACATGGCTGCTTCAGAGGCTTCACAAGAAGCGATATGGATGAAAGAGTTCATTACAGAGCTGGGTGTGGTTCCTAATGCACTGGACCCAATGTCTATCTATTGTGATAACATGGGCGCCATAGCCAATGCGCAAGAACCAAGGTCACACAAGAAGCTGAAGCACATCAAGCTACGTTTTCACGCTATTCGAGAACATGTCCAAGATGGGGACATAAAGATTTGCAAAGTACACACAAATCTGAATGTGGCGGATCCGTTGACTAAACCTCTCCCGAGGGCAAAACATGACCAACACCAAACTGCCATGGGTGTTCGGTATATTACCATGTAATCTAGATTAGATGACTCTAGTGCAAGTGGGAGACTGTTGGAGATATTCCCTAGAGGCAATAATAAATATAGTTATTATTATATCTTTGTGTTTATGATAAATGTTTACATTCATGCTATAATAGTATTAACAAGGAAACATTAATACTTGTGTGATTTGTAAACTTAAAATAGAGTCCCTAGTAAAGCCTCTTTATAATACTAGCTTGTTGGTTAATAAATGATTGTGGTTTCCCTTACATGAACATTGAGATGTTATTAACAACAAGATCATATCATTAGGAGAATGATATGGTGGACATACTCCTATAGATAAGCGTAGCATAAAGATCAAGTCATTTTAATAGTTCAATTGCTATATGCTTTCTGATACATAGTAACCTAATTCCTTCGACCATGAGATCATGCATATCACCTTCACCGGAAGGATGCTTTGATGACATCAAACACCACACCGTAACTAGGTGGCTATAAAGGTGGCATTGAGTGTTTGGAAAGTATTGGTTGAGACACATGGATCAAGAGTGGGATTTGTCCATCCATATGACGGATAGATATACTCTGGGCCCTCTCGGTGAAATGTCATCCAATTAGCTTGCAAGCATGTGACTGGCTCACAAGGGATCACATATCACGGGAACGAGAAAAGAGTACTTATCAGTAACGAGGTTGAACTAGGTATGCAGAGATACCGACGATCATAACCTCGGATAAGTAAACTATCGTGAGACAAAGGGAAATTGCTATCGTATGTAAGTGGTTCATTCGATCGCAAAGTAATCGTAGAAATATGTGGGAGCCATATGAATTTCCAGATTCCTCTATTGGTTATTGTTCGGAGAAGTGTCTCGATCATGTCCGCATAATTCACGAACCGTAGGGAGACACACTTAAGGATTCGACGTTGTTTGAGTAGTTATGGAATGATGAGAAAGAGACCGAATGTTGTTCGGAGTCTCGGATGGGATCCGGGATATCACGAGGAGATCCGGAATGGTCCAGAGAATAAGATTCATATAAGGAAAGTCCTATTTCAGAGTTGGAGAATGGTTCCGGTGTTTTCATCGGGAATGTTCTAGAAGGTTCCGAAATGTCCGGCACTCCAAAGGGGAAGGGTACATGAATGTGACATACCAAGTTGGAATGATTGCATCATGTACTAGGTGTCATCGCTGAACAAAATAAAGGGTTTAATCAAATCCTAGTTTGAAAAGTCAAACGCCAATTTGAAAAGTCAAACGGCTATTTTGGGAAGTGGAGGGGAAGGTGGAAACCGAGTTGGGGAGGAGTTCCTCCCCTCCACCGCCGGCCCCCTTGGGAAACCGAGTTGGGGAGGGACTCCCCTCCCCTGGCGCTGCCCCTCCACCTATATAAGGAGGGGCAGGGTTGCCCCTCCTAGGACACAAGATTGCCCCCTCTAAACCTAAACCCTAGACGCCGTCGCCCACCATAGCCGCCGTCTTGGGCACCTCCAAGCCCTAGCCGCCGGCCCTAGCACCTCCTCCTTGGTGTGTCTAAACCCTAGATCGCCGAGGAGCTCTCTCATAGTCCACCATGCTCGCTCCAGCTTAAGGCGAAGCCCTGCGACATCTCCCCTCTACTTCCGGTACCACGCCGTTGTGCTGCCGGAATCGCGAGGAGAGTGCTACAACCTCCGCTGCCTACTGGAACAAGGGAGAGGAAGGTCTTCGTCGAGTATCGAACGTGTGACCGACTGCGGGAGCGCTGCCGGAACGCAGCGCCGGAAGGATCGTCTACGCGATCTTGAGATCGGGAAGAGTACGACTACATCACCCACGAGAATCCGCTCTCATTAAACACTTTGGAATCTTCGAGGGTGAGTTATTCCATCGACTCGTTGCTACAATCTAGTAGATAGATCTTGGCTTGTTTGTTTGTATGCGATAGAAATTTTTTGTTTTCCATGCTACGAAACCCTACAATAAAACCTTTATGCACAAGTCTTGCGATTGCACTTGTGAAAATTCTGCCTACGGGCGTTATCTTAAGTTTTCTGGTCTACACGTTCTTTGTTGTTTTTATGTGGATTCTAGAGTAGTGACTTCGGCACTTATTGTCAGCGATTTTGTGCTCAGGTTATTGACTGTGCCATTGGGCATCATCACCTAAGCGCATGGTTCCGACAACGAGTCTTCCGACTCACGAAAAGTCGAGCATAAAAACCAGAGTAATGGATAAGCCAGCACTTCCTTAAAAAATATGTACATACTGGGAATCAATTCTTAAGTAGCAGGATACGACAACCATTGTTTTTCGCCTTAAGATTACATCACCAAGTTTTTTCCGTGCACACACCAAAGGTGAAACAGAAATTACAATGTGTTTTTCATTCTTTGGGCGCAGGAGACTTAGAGGCCGCATCATCACCAGCCGGAGAATCACCCTCAACGTCGGCGCTGTGATGAGACTCGGAGGAATCTTGGTTGACGCTGTCGATGAGGTTCCTGGGCACGAAGACGTCAACGTCCACCAACTCGGCAACCGTGGTATCGTAGCCCGCGAGTGATGACAAGATGGCTTCGTGATCGATTTCCTTGCCGTCATCATCCACGTCGGGGATACCAGAGGTCACCGTGTCGATGTCGGCATCTTCATAGTGTGCCTTCACCATAGACAGCGTCATCCTTGCGCCAGCCCGTGCGCATGAAGCTTTCCAGCTCGCGACACGCTCGGGGGCTCGGCGCAGAATCTCCGAGTACTTCGCCATGGAGTCTGAGGCCTTGGTATAAATTTGGAGGGGCTTGGCGATCTCCTTGGCTTGGGCGATGGCGGTATTGATGAAGTTGCCGGCAAGAATCATGCATTCTTTGTCCGAAGGAGGCGAGCGGGTTAAACCCATAGGAGCTGCAAATTCCGACAAGGAGCGCATGAGTTCAAAAAACTCTAAGTATCCAGATTACAGAAATTCAAGGCGGACGAAACTTACTGATGATGCTGGCCTTGGCCTGCCAAACGATGTCCGCCAAGGATTCCTTCTCTTGTTGGAGGAGCTTAAACGCCTCTCTATGACGAAGATTTTTCTCATCAGCAGCTTGCTTCTGATCCTTTAGGATCTCAAGCTCCTCCTTCAAGCGATTGATCTCCTCGGAGGTGGAATCCTGCAGGGATTTCATGGAATCCTCGTGCATCTTCAGCATTTCCTTCCTCTCGTCCTTCAGGATCTTGTTCTCGCTGTCCAGCTGCTGGATATGCTTGGACTGCTCGACAATGTCCTTGGCCTTGGCGACATGTTCTGCAAGTCGGAGAAAACCACGTACACAGTGAGTACTCGGAGTTTATGGGCACAAAAGTAAGACGGAAATGCGCAAAAGAAAACAGACTCTTTTTTTATGATTTGTTCCTTCAAGATGGCGGTTTTACCCCTTTCGGCTTCAAGATCTGCGTGCATCTTCTGGTACTTGTCGTTGGCCATGCCCCTCCGAGCATTCTCATTCTGTGGAAACAAATACAAAGTTAAATCATTGATTGGTACGCTTGGATCTTCTAGTCGGAGATTTTCCACCTAGATGCTCGGGGGCTACAGCGAGAGTTTTTAACTTAGCAATATGCTTAGCTTTTCTTTAAGCATCTAGTCGGAGTTAATTCAGTTCTCGATTAGAGGCTTGGGGGGCTACAGTATAAAGTTTTTAACTTAGAAAATGCTTAGCTTTCCTTTAAAGCATCTAGTTGGAACTAATTCAGTTACAACTAGAGGCTTGGGGGCTACAGCATTGAAAATTATGAACACTGCTTGTGCTACTCTTAAAGCATCTAGTCGGAGTAATTCATTCCATCTAAATGCTTGGGGGCTACAGTGAGAGTTTTTTCTAACTCAGTCACTCTTAGAGCATATAGATACAAAACCTATGGTTTTCCGTCTACATCCTCGGGGGCTACAGTGTGATACTCGTATAAAATGCAGAAGGCAAAGTAAAAACTTACAAGTGCAATAATCTTGAGGTTAGTAGCGCTCTCGGCTAGCAGCTTGCCGAAGGAAATGCTATTTCCTCGCAAGATATCCGCTTGTCGGAGCAGATCCTCAAGACCGCACGTCGGAGATGACGACACTCCTCCAGCAACCATAGTAGTGTTACTCGGCAGAAGCGCCGGGTAAACTATCTTTGGGAACTCGAAGGGTTTCTGGGGAGTAGGGGCGCTGCCTTCGGTAGAGGTACCAGCTCCCACCACTGCCTTGCCGCTACCGATGGCATCCTTAGCCGGAGCTTTAGCCATTTGAAGAGCAGCGCTCTCCTGCGTCGCCTGCTCACCGACAACAGCGAGCTCAGTAGAGGCGCCAGAATCCACTTCCATGGCAGAAGGGCCTGGTGCCTCCTGGACTTGAGAGCTTGTCAGAGCAGAGGAGGGCTTGACGGCAGGAGTAGCAGGGGCGATGGAGGGGGAGGAGTCACGATGCAGCATATCTTTGATATTTCTAGAAGCCCCAAGAGTCTTGGAGGACTTCTTGAAGCTGGTTGTGGCTTTCTTCCTGAAACGTGCAAAGTGCATAAGTACAGGAACAAGACAGATAAATAAGACAATGTCAGAGAATGAGAGGCTTACACTAGGGGGGCGCTTTGGCAAAAATCCTGGTGGCTTTTCTCTTTTCCGCCTCCAGGGCGGCAGTACTCTTTTTGGAGGCTCCACCCTCCGTCTTCTTCTTCTTGCCTCCGTCGGCAGCGTCAGAGGTGGAGATCTTCCGCTTTCGCGCCAACGGGACATCGTCGTCGGACACGACCGTGACTTCCTTCATCTTTGGATCATAGATTTGGGCAGCCAGGTTGTTCTCATCTAGATCGCTAAGCTGTTAAGTGAGAAACCACCGTGTTAGATAAGATGGCACTGGCAAGACGGAGAAACTGGAGCAATGTCATACACGGAAAATAAATACCTACCTTTGGGCACTTACCGTCTACGTACATGTCGTAGGTGATGGTGAAGCCGCGCTTCTTATCCTTCACCTTGATGATGTCCTTCAGACGGAGCTTGACGGAGTCGCTCGAGAAGTTATCCACGGAGATCCAGAGGGTATCCTTTCGATCACTGGTGTACTCGTGCATGAACTTCACGCGGTGCTGCAGAGGTTGGATTCGCCTGATGAACCAGCACATGGCTAGGTCCAAGCCGGTCAAACCCGTCTCTACGAACCACTCGATCCGCCTTATTGCGTGAGAAGCGTCGATGTCGAAGGGAAGGGAGGCATGGGATATCCATGTGGAAACTTCAGCGGTGGCTCCATCCACGAAGTCCGGGTACGTCACTTCTCGGCCCGCCAAAGGAATGTCGGGGCCATAGAAGTATATCTGCTGCCAGTTTTTGCACGACTCGTGGCCGACGATGTCGGGGAACCACCAGTCAGGTCGGATCTTGAAGCTTATGGTGCCGCAGTTCCTAAGCTCCTCCCTACTATGTCTGGCTTCACGTTTGACGGTGAAGAAGTACACGAACAAGTCTAACCTAGGCCTAATCCCTAGGTAACCCTCACAAAGTGCCGCGAAGTTGCTAAGCACTAAGATACTATTTGGGGAGAGGTTATGGGGTTGGACCTTGAAGTGGTTCAAGACGGATAGAAAGAAGTGGGAGATGGGCAGAGAAACGCCGCGTACCAGCTGAGCCTTGAGGTACACCTTTTCTCCGGCTTGGGGAGAAGGTGTCACCTCGCCGGTCGGCGCCGCCCGCCAGGCGAGCCCCTCCGCCGCGGGGAGGTAGCCTTCGGTGACCATCTCTTGGATGTCGCGGCCGGTGATGTCCGAGCCACGCCAGTCGCCCTTGTGCGAGTCTGGCTCTTCTTCCAGAGGCTCTAGCGCCGCCGGATTATGGTCACCGCCGGTGGTTTCAATCACCGCCGACGCGGGGATGACCAGGCCCTCTGGGGGCATGACGACGGAGCTCGCCGGCTTCGCCGTGGCTTTGCTCGATGCCGCCATCGAAGGGGAGGAGCTTCTGCTGGCCATGGAGGACTGGAAGGATGCGACTGGTGCAAAGAGAGGCTAGGGTTTCTTCGAGGTTTTTCGCAGAGAGCTCGAGGAGGCGTGCGGCTAGAGGAAGAAGATGATGACGCGAGAGAATGGGGTAAAAAAGTGGCAAGTGTCCCACGGTTACTATTTATCTTACTCTGCGTCAAGATTCGTGCAGCTAATCGGACGGTTGCTGCGTAGACGACGTGTTCGAGAACGTGCGCGGTCATTTCGCCACGTCTCCACCCAGATTTTTAATTCCAGATGCATGTTATGCCATACATCGCAATCCCAGGATTACCATTTTTGCGAGACATAACAGAATTGGATACCATAGTACATCATCCATTACAAACGATACATAAGTTCTTACACAAATAGGGATCTCATGATCCAGTTCTTAATACAACGTCAAGCAGCGGAATACGTAATAATAACGGTAGCGTAGGCGAAGCTCCCTCTTCGGGGTCACAGGCAATGCTGACGATGGGAGATGATCCTAGTTGTCGTAACCTTCCTGGGTCCATCCTCCAGGTACTCCTCTTCATAGTCTGGCCATAGAAATAGCCAGGGACAAAGCCATGAGTACTCTTTAAGTACTCGCAAACTAATACTAACAGGTAAAAGGGTTTTTGGATAATAGGACACTAGGATCTAGGGTTGTTTTGCAAAAGCCAGATTTATCTCTACTAAGTTTAGAAGAAACGAATGCTTGTCACAAATTTATAACTCCTAAGTGGGAACTTGTATTCCATATCACAACTCTGTTGTGGTCAAGTCAAAGTTTCAAATCATTTCACAAGTCATTTTGAAAAGTCTGACGGGGAAACTGTATGGCCACTCCAACTGTCCATAACCGCGGACGCGGCTATTCGAATAGTTTGACACTCTGCAGAGTTTTTACACTTTCACCACAACATTCGATACATCCGTCAAGAACAAATCCTGAATTCACCATACTCAGTATGCGGATAATCAATCCTAACCTTTCGATTACACGCCCTAGTATAATCACCCCTCCTGTGAGTTTGGCCTCCCAACCATGACCAACTGTCATCATTGGTACTGCACAGGTGGACAATCTTCACAAGGTAGCCTCAGCTCAGACCTTGGCCGTGAGGGAACTAATACTAAGGTATATAAGTTTCCAGTCAAGCCCTACCCAATCTTCGGGTATTGTGGTTGTACGATAAAATTGGAATGGTATCGCATCCAGACAACCATCAGTTTTATAAAGGGCTAAGGCTCATGCCTCATCATTTTCTTCACCAAAATCATCAGGTGTTTGGAAACACATGTCCAAAACATTTCAATAGAATGATCCATCATTCCAAGGTTTTCATAACCATTTTTCCACCAAGTATTCCCATCTAAAGTTGATCAAGTTTTATGCTTAGCACTAGCATCTATAGGTGGGGGTAAGCAATAATGAGGGGTGGTAAACTAGTGGAGTTCTAACTAAGTTCAATCTCATGCCTTAAGATGACATCAAGATTATCTAGCTTAGGCCAAATTTTATGCTCTTTATGCAACCTTCAGATAACTTTCTAGTATCTATAATTCACTTAAGTAAACTCTAAGGAATAGCTTTGATAAAGAAATAAAGTATAAAGCTTGTAAGTAAAAACTAGGATTGGTTGGCCAAGTGGGTTGGATCATATATGCTTAAGGCATATAGTGGCAGAGTAACAAGTAGTGGTTTGTGGCATCAGTAGGGTAACTTGCAAGGGTTAGCTTGCATTAGTCCACTTAGTTAATAAAGCTTGCACAATATCCGTATAAGCTTGCTAAATTGCAAGTGTTAGCTTGCAAGGTTAATAGCTTGCACATTCACTAGTAGTATTAGGCTTGCCTTGTGCAGAGCAGTGGTTGAAGTTCTCCTCGGCTTCTTCTTCGTAGAATCCTCCTTCCTCCTCGTATCCTTGGTCCGTACTATCGTCTATGAATAAATACGAGGTACACAATCACCAAAAAAATACTTAACTACTTGCAATCATCACACACAAGGGTCCTATAGATGATCCAACATCATCACTAAAATTACAAGATTAAAGCTTGGTTTAATTCTTTTTATTTTTAGAAAAGTAATTTCTACTCATTGAAACACTACTTAAGATTTAATATTCTCCAAACCAAACATGGGATCATGTTGACACATGTCATCACCACATATTTTAGTCCATGGGAATGTGATTTAAAGTGGTGTCACAATCTAATAAGGTTTTACCCTTTTATTTTAATTATTTAAAGTGGCTAGAAATGCCTATGTAGCATTGTTTTATTACTTGAACATTATTTCTGAAGGTAAACCTATATATTTTTATATATTCTGAAAGGTATGGTTAAATGTGATTTTTGAGAGTTTGAATCAACTCAAAAGCTATTATGGTTTAAATTTGAAAAATGTTTGAATGCAGAAAAGCTTCTGTCTTATTATTTTTACCATGGGTGATCTAGAGATCCAAATGACTTGAATCCAACGGTCTTGGATGCAGCATTCTCAGACCTTTCTAACAAAATTGGTTTCATTCGATTTGGTGCACTGAATCGATCTGGGTTGATTTTTGAAGTTGGGTACAAAAGTGAGTTTGAAACAAAATGAAAAAGGTTTAATTCAAATAACTGGGCTGCGCGGGAAAAGTTAACGGGCCGGCCTGCTAAGCGTAGTGCTCCCGCGGGCTGCTTAAGTGGGTGTCCCCACTCGTCAGTGAGACAGGGAGGGGCGAAGCGGTACGGGGCGATGTGGATCGTTCGATCTAGTTCTAATCCAACGGCTGAGAGTCATCGTCAACGTTGAGCAACGCCGGCGATAAAGAAACCTAGAACGGCCAGTGAGGGGTGCTGGGGGCTCACCGGGGTGCAGGCGAGGGTCGGCGAAGCGGGCGAACGACGAAGTCGACGACGGCGAACTCAGGGGTGGTCGCGGCAGCTCCTGGGGTGGACGAAATCGATGGCGCCCTTCTTCTCCAGAGGCGGCGGGCTCCGGTGAAATTCTGGCGAGGTGGTGCTCGCCTTGCTCTAGGAACGGTGTGGCACGATCAGTGAGGAGATGGGAGTGAGATGGTGTGAAGAAATCGAGCGGGGGTGGCCTCTATTTATAGTCGAGCGAGGGGACCGACGGGGCGCACGGTGAGCTTGTCGGGGGCGATGTTACAGGCGGCTATTGGCATGGGCGAAGGTAGGGGCAGTGCGGTGTTCCATGGCGATGCTCAACGACATGGTTTTGAGGCGTGGGGCGGTGCGGCTTGGTCTGGAACATGCGACGCTCTGCGCGGCAGAGGCGGCGTCTTTGACGGCGAGCGGTGGCTACGGGGCACGGGCGGTGAAATGGGCATGTCTGGTGGTCTCCTGGGACGGTGGGGAGCATGTTGGCAGGCAGCGAGGGCTCGAGGTGGTCTGGTTGAATGGGAACGACGCGTGCTCTGCGGCGTGGGTTGGCACGGTCGAAAGCGGCACGGGCGCGGCGTTCCTGGCGGTTCTGGCTGCTGTCCACGAGGCTGGGCTGGTCGAGAGGGGGCAGTGAAGCATGGGCTACCTCCCAGACAAGGTTGGCACGACTAGTTCTTCCTCTAGCCTGCTGTCCACACTAGGGTGACATGGGTGGCTTCGGCTGTTCACCATTGATGGCCTTGTCAAGCTTACAGTGGTTCTAGGGATTTGTTAGGGCCGTTAGATGATCTACTAAGCCTAGCGGTGTCCAGGGAGGGAACAAGTTAGGCTCAATTCACTGCTCAAAACAGTGTTTAGATTTTGTATGATTTGTGTCTGCAACCTGTTTGATGAAATGGCCGCATGAAATTAAGTTTTGAATTTTGAAAAGATTTTTGGTGCGTTTGCTAGATTGGTGCTAGTGAGTCTGCAGATGCTTGGGTTTTGAAAGTTGAGCTTGTTTGAGTGGTTTTTGAAAAAGTGGGATCTTCCCATATGATAAAGATTCAATTTTGAATTGTCATTTAAACTATGCATTTGAAAGTTTCTGGATGATCACAAAGTGGTCCTTGATACCTTGTTATTAGTACATTCAAGGGGTGCAAAGATCCAGAAAAGTTTCCATTAGGTTCTGAAAGTTTGAGACAGCCAAAGTAGGCATGGGAGTTAAATTGGTCAAAATGACCATTCCTTTATTTTATTGGTTTTGATTTATTTGTCTTTAGGAAAAGTTTGGGAAATGTTTAGATGATGTTTATTTCACCTAAGAAACATTTTACAAGCAATGAAACAATCAAACAAGGTGGTTCAAAAGAATTTCAAATTAAATGCATACACATATGCATGCCTTCATAATTTTAATTAGAAAAGTTTTTGTTAACCCTAATTTTGATGATTAGAGTATGATGATTTAAGTTTAATATTTTTGGGATGTTACAAACCTTCCCCCCTTAAACAAAATCTCGTCTCGAGATTTGAAAAAGGACGAAAAGATTACCTAGGATTTGAAGAGATCGGGAAACTCCGTCCTGATGTGATCTTTGTGTTCCCAGGTAGCTTCCTCTTATGTGTGGTTGCTCCACTGAATCTTGAGAAACTTGATGCTTTGGGTTCGGGTAGTTCGAAAAGCTTCTTCCAAAATGCGGATGGGTACTTCAGGATAGGTCAGGTTATCGTTGATCTCTATGGTCCGATGATCGATATTCTTGAACACTTCGGTCTTCTCGGGGACTTCGAGACACTTGCGAAGTAACGAGATATGGAACACGTTGTGCACGGCTGACATCTCTTCGGGTAGTTCCAATTGATATGACACTTCTCCTCGACGGTTCAGAATTTTGAAAGGTCCGATATACCTGGGGGCTAACTTTCCTTTGAGTTGGAAACACTGCATTCCCTTCAATGGCGACACTTTCAGATAAACAAAATCTCCTATGTTGAAGGCGTTGTCTCGACGTCTCTTGTAGGCGTAACTCTTCTGTCGGGATTGGGCGGTCTTGAGGTGCTCACAAATCTTGTGAACCTTCTCTTTTGCTTCTCTTAGGATGTCGGGTCCGAAGATCCGACTCTCTCCTACTTCCGACCAGTTCAAAGGGGTGCGACACTTCCTTCCATACATGAATTCAAATGGGGCCATTATCCCGCCAATCCGAGAAATGCACAAACTTGGGTTTGAGTGGTTGGGGCTTGCCAATCTTCTATGTCTTTCACTTTGGCAGGGTCAACGGCAATTCCTCCGGCTGATGCAATGTGACCGAGGAATCCTACCTCCTGTAACCAGAATTCACATTTGCTAAACTTCGCATACAGCTGATGCTCTCTAAGGGTTCCAAGAATGGTCCTTAGGTGTAGCTCATGTTCTTCTTCTGATTTGGAATAAATCAGAATGTCATCGATGAAAACAACGACAAACTTATCCAGGAAGTCCATAAAAATCTTATTCATGAGATTCATGAAATAAGCGGGGGCATTGGTTAATCTGAAAGACATGACCGTATACGCATACAATCCATATCTGGTGGTAAAGGCAGTCTTTGGAATATCCTCTGCACGAATTTTGAGTTGATGATAGCTAGTCCTAAGATCAATCTTAGAAAACACTTTCGCACTGGTCAACTGATCAAACAAATCTTCGATCTTGGGCAAGGGGTACTTGTTCATGATGGTGACATCTTTCAATTTCCGATAATCCGTACACAAACGGTTACCTCCATCCTTCTTGTCCACAAACAAGACAGGTGATCTCCAAGGTGACGCACTTGGTTGAATCAATCCAATTTCCAGCATGGAATCCAGTTGCTTCTTCAGTTCTGCTAGCTCTGACGGGTTCATACTATAGGGTCTCTAGGCTATGGGTCCGGTTCCGGGGATTAGTTCAATGATAAACTCGATATCCCGATCTGGGGGCATACCGGGCAAAACATCTGGAAATACATCGGGGTATTCATAGACTATCCAGACTTGGTCAATGGTAGGTTGGGCTATACTCTTGTTGCATTTGAATTGACGAGGTAAGGTTTCAGATATATGCTCGACTGATATTCCGGCGGTACTGGTCATGGTTATGGCTTTCTTAGCACAGTCAATCAATCCTTTATGTTTGGACATCCAATCCATTCCTAGTACTACTTCCAAACCTTTAGTTCCAAGTACTATCAGATTTGCATAAAAATCTATGCCATGGATTCGGATAGGGACGGCTTTGCAAATTTGCCTAGCCTTGGTGGTTGATCCGGGAATTTGAACAATCATAACATGCTTCAGTTTGGTTGGTTGACTTTTACTAGTGCAGGAAAATTCTTCGGTGACAAATGAATGCGATGCACCAGAGTCAAACAACACTCTTGCAAGTACTGAATTAACAGAAAACATACCCAGCACAACGTCTGGCGCTTCCTGAGCTTCTTCAGCATGCATGAGAAAAAGACGTCGTTGCGGTTGAGTGAATTCCCTGGGGCAAATCTTCTCCCTGGCTGAACACGACGCTGTTGCTGAGCTGGGCATTGGCATCGGGTGCTGCGACATTCTTCTTGTTGGGGCACTCGTTGGAATAGTGGCCTTTATTTCCACAGTCATAACAGGTCACTTGCGACTTGTCCTTGGCTGCTACAGGCACAACATTGCTTCCAGTCCTCGGGGAAGTGTTGGTGTTGGCGGTAACATTGTTGTTGTTGAACTTGGGTGGGGCACGATTGAAATTTCTAGAGTTGCCGGGGTTTTTGTGATTTCCTCCGGGCCTAGGGTTTCCACGATTGGGATAGGTCGGACGGTTCATCGGGGGTCTGTTGGTTCTTGGGGCAAATCCTGGAGATGGGTTGGGGCGATACTTTGGGGTCTGATGGGTTCCTGGTTGATGCATCATGTGACGCTTGCGGTTCTCATTGGCTTGGTAGATCTTTCCTTCCATCTGGATAGCTGAGTCGACAAGGGCTTCAATATCCGCAAAGGGGATATTAACTAACACCGTATGCATCTCGTCATGCAGACCATTCAGGAATCTTTCTTTCTTCTTGGCTTCAGTGTCTATTTCATCCAGGGCATACCTAGCTAAGGACAAAAATTTGTCACGGTATTCCACTACAGTCATCCTTCCTTGCTTTAGCTCTCTGAACTCGTCTCTCATTCTCTTGATCAAACCCGGTGGCACATGGGTTCTGCTGAACTTGACCTTGAATTCCTCCAAGGTCATCAACTGGCCTCCGGTCATTGCACAACACTGTTCCACCATGCTCTGGCATCTCCGGCTAGATAGTCGGTGGCGAACAGGACTTTCTCGTTGGCTTCCACTCCGGCTACTTCTAGGTTACTTTCCATGGTTTGCAGCCAATCATCGGCGTCTAGGGGCTCTTAGGACTTAGTGAAAACAGGTGGGTTGGTATTCTGGAAATTCTTAAGCTTAGATCCATGGTTATCCTGATTTCCGTGGCCTTGGTTGTTGTGGGCTAGCTAGGCTATCTGCTGAAGGGTGGCTAGGTTGGCTTGACGTTCCGCTCTTTCAGCTTCACGGTCAGAAGTCAACATTTGCAGTATATGCAACATCGGGTCCGGGGTTGAACCACTTCCTCCACGTGGCATCTGCAGATTTAGATAGATCATGAGAAAAGAGGGAAATTTCTAAAGTTTTGGGTCTTTGAAAAAAATTTAAAGTTTGACTCAGATTTTCTAGCAACTTGCTTTTTCATTCATTCATTCATTCATTCTTTCATTCATTCATAGCACCCAATACAACACACACCACAACATAGAAAAGCAGATGGTTTTAAGAACCATTCTGAGAACTACGATACAGTGGACCGAATACTATTCACTGCGCTAGTGCTCAAGTGCTACTACTCCTCGGAATCTGTGGCTTCGTCATCTTCATCATCATCGATGAAGGCGAAATCGTCCTCATCGGTGAAGAAATCCATAGCATGATCTTCCAAAAAATCATCATCATCGCTGAGATAGTAGTAGGGGTCTCCACGAAGATCCTCTCCGGCATTCTCCCTTTCCTCCAACTGCATGTCTCTCTCGTGGATGGTCTCCTCCAGAGATGAGATGAGGTGGCGAAGACGGGCAATAATGCGCTCCTTCTTGTCGAGATGACGGCGGCGAGACTTGCGATCCTTTGCTAGCATGGCGATGGTCTGGTCCTTCGTCTTGATGATGGCAGACTTGTGGTTGCAGTAGTCACGGCAGTTGTCCAACTCTTACTGACGATCGTACATCATGAAGCTAAGGTGGTCCAATTGGGTCTTCAGCTCGGGGTGGTATGGGGCTTCCAATGGTTGTCCATTAGCATCACGCCTTGGGCAAAACTCAAAGAGAGTACCCTTGATTTGATTGATGCTCTGCCCACACAGACGAGAAAGAGCTTCCTGCATGGCTCTGGCAAGTCCATCGAGCCAGTTGTTTTCCCTCAAGGTAAACTGAATTCCCTCCGTAGTGGGAGGTTCAATCTTTCCTCGGAGACTTGCAATAATTAGCTTCTGCAGATCTTCTCCTCCTTGATCATTGAGCTGAGCTCCGAAGAACTCGGGGTGCGGACGCTCCAGAAGTTCCGAAAGCTGGTCCAAATCCCTCTCAAAGATCAGGTCTCCTCCATTCCCAAGTTGGTAAAACTTGCTGTAATTCACGTCCATCTATAAGAATAGAGGATGAGTAGGTTAGCAGAGTGATCAAGTGTGTCAAAATTTTATGTATTTTGCAAGAGTTTTTGAGGAACATGAATTTTTATGAAAGAATCAAAGAGATAAGAATGAGAATAAGTTTTTGTAAATATTTGTTTTCTTTGGTTTTGAAACTAAGTTTTTGGTTCAAATGTCAAGTCTAACTAGGGTCTCCTATGGTCAGGATGGCTCTGATACCAACTTGTCAACACCCGGATTTTTAATCCCAGATGCCAGTTATGCCATACATCACAATCCCAGGATTACCATTTTTGCGAGACATAACAGAATTGGATACCATATTACATCATCCATTACAAACGATACATAAGTTCTTACACAAATAGGGATCTCATGATTCAGTTCTTAATACAACATCAAGCAGCGGAATATGTAATAATAACGGTAGCGTAGGCGAAGCTCCATCTTCGGGGTCACAGGCAATGCTGACGATGGGGGATGATCCTAGTTGTCGTAACCTTTCTGGGGTCCATCCTCCAGGTACTCCTCTTCATAGTCTGGCCATGGGAATAGCCAGGGACAAAGCCATGAGTACTCTTTAAGTACTCGCAAGCTAATACTAACAGGTAAAGGGTTTTTTGGATAATAGGACACTAGGCTCTAGGGTTGTTTTGCAAAAGCCAGATTTATCTCAACTAAGTTTAGAAGCTATGAATGCTCGTCACAAATTTATAACTCCTAAGTGGGAACTTGTATTCCATATCACAACTCTGTTGTGGTCAAGTCAAAGTTTCAAATCATTTCACAAGTCATTTTGAAAAGTCTGACGGGGGAACAGTATGGCCACTCCAACTGTCCATAACCGCGGACGCGGCTATTCGAATAGTTTAACACTCTGCAGAGATTATACACTTTCACCACAACATTCGATACATCCGTTAGGAACAAATCCTGAATTCGCCATACTCAGTATGCGGATAATCAATCCTAACCTTTCGATTACACGCCCTAGTATAAGAACATCTCCTGTGAGTTTGGCCTCCCAACCATGACCAATTGTCATCTTGGGTACTGCATAGATGGACAATCTTCACAAGGTAGCCTCAGCTCAGACCTTGGCCGTGAGGGAACTAATACTAAGGTATATAAGTTTCCAGTCAAGCCCTACCCATTCTTCGGGTATTGTTGTTGTACGATAAAATTGGAATGGTATCGCATCCAGACAACCATTAGTTTTATAAAGGGCTAAGTCTCATGCCTCATCATTTTCTTCACCAAAATCATCAGGTGTTTGGAAACACATGTCCAAAACATTTCAATAGAATGATCCATCATTCCAAGGTTTTCATAACCATTTTTCCACCAAGTATTCCCATCTAAAGTTGATCAAGTTTTATGCTTAGCACTAGCATCTACAGGTGGGGGTAAGCAATAATGAGGGGTGGTAAACTAGTGGAGTTCTAACTAAGTTCAATCTCATGCCTTAAGATGACATCAAGATTATCTAGCTTAGGCCAGATTTTATGCTCTTTATGCAACCTTCAGATAACTTTCTAGTATCTATAATTCACTTAAGTAAACTCTAAGGAATAGCTTTGATAAAGAAATAAAGTATAAAGCTTGTAAGTAAAATTTAGGATTGGTTGTCCAAGTGGGTTGGATCATATATGCTTAAGGCATATATTGGCAAAGTAACAAGTAGTGGTTTGTGGCATCAGTAGGGTATCTTGCAAGGGTTAGCTTGCATTAGTCCACTTAGTTAATAAAGCTTGCACAATATCCGTATAAGCTTGCTAAATTGCAAGTGTTAGCTTGCAAGGTTAATAGCTTGCACATTCACTAGTAGTATTAGGCTTGCCTTGTGCAGAGCAGTGGTTGAAGTTCTCCTCGGCTTCCTCTTCGTAGAATCCTCCTTCCTCCTCGTATCCTTGGTCGGTACTATCGTCTATGAATAAATACGAGGTACACAATCACCAAACAATACTTAACTACTTGCAATCATCACACACAAGGGTCCTATAGATGATCCAACATCATCACTAACATTACAAGATTAAAGCTTGGTTTAATTTTTTTTATTTTTTGAAAAGTAATTTCTACTCATTGAAACACTACTTAAGATTTAATATTCTCCAAACCAAACATGGGATCATATTGACACATGTCATCACCACATATTTTAGTCCATGGGAATGTGATTTAAAGTGGTGTCATAATTTAATAAGGTTTTACCCTTTTATTTTAATTATTTAAAGTGGCTAGAAATGCCTATGTAGCATTCTTTTATTACTTGAACATTATTTCTGAAGGTAAACCTATATATTTTTATATATTCTGAAAGGTATGGTTAAATGTGATTTTTGAGAGTTGGAATCAACTCAAACGCTATTATGGTTTAAATTTGAAAAATGTTTGAATGCAGAAAAGCTTCTGCCTTGTTATTTTTACCATGGGTGATACGGAGATCCAAACGACTTGAATCCAACGGGCTTGGATTCAGCATTCTCAGACCTTTCTAACAAAATTGGTTTCATTCGATTTGGTGCACTGAATCGATCTGGGTTGATTTTTGAAGTTGGGTACAAAAGTGAGTTTGAAACAAAATGAAAAAGGTTTAATTCAAATAACTGGGTTGTGCGGGAAAAGTTAACGGGCCGGCCTGCTAAGCGCAGTGCTCCCGCGGGCTGCTTAAGTGGGTGTCCCCACTCGTCAGTGAGACAGGGAGGGGCGAAGCGGTACGGGGCGATGTGGATCGTTCGATCTAGTTCTAATCCAACGGCTGAGAGTCATCGTCAACGTTGAGCAACGCCGGCGATAAAGAAACCTAGCACGGCCAGTGAGGGGTGCTGGGGGCTCACCGAGGTGCAGGCGAGGGTCGGCGAGGCGGGCGAACGACGAAGTCGACGACGGCGAACTCAGGGGTGGTCGCGGCAGCTCCTGGGGTGGACGAAATCGATGGAGCCCTTCTTCTCCAGAGGCGGCGGGCTCCGGTGAAATTCTGGCGAGGTGGTGCTCGCCTTGCTCTAGGAACGGTGTGGCACGATCAGTGAGGAGATGGGAGTGAGATGGTGTGAAGAAATCGAGCGGGGGTGGCCTCTATTTATAGTCGAGCGAGGGGACCGACGGGGCGCACGGTGAGCTCGTCGGGGGCGATGTTACAGGCGGCTATTGGCATGGGCGAAGGTAGGGGGCAGTGCGGTGTTCCATGGCGATGCTCAACGACATGGTTTTGAGGCGTGGGGCGGTGCGGCTTGGTCTGGAAGATGCGACGCTCTGCGCGGCAGAGGCGGCGTCTTCGACGGCGAGCGGTGGCTATGGGGCACGGGCGGTGAAATGGGCATGTCTGGTGGTCTCCTGGGACGGTGGGGAGCATGTTGGCGGGCGGCGAGGGCTCGAGGTGGTCTGGTTGAATGGGAACGACGCATGCTCTGCGGCGTGGGTCGGCACGGTCGACAGCGGCACGGGCGCGGCGTTCCTGGCGGTTCTGGCTGCTGTCCACGAGGCTGGGCTGGTCGAGAGGGGGCGGTGAAGCATGGGCTACCTCCCAGACAAGGTTGGCACAACTAGTTCTTCCTCTAGCCTGCTGTCCACACTAGGGTGACATGGGTGGCTTCGGCTATTCACCATTGATGGCCTTGTCAAACTTACAGTGGTTCTAGGGATTTGTTAGGGCCGTTAGATGATCTACTAAGCCTAGCGGTGTCCAGGGAGGGAACACGTTAGGCTCAATTCACTGCTCAAAACAGTGTTTAGATTTTGTATGATTTGTGTCTACAACCTGTTTGATGAAATGGCCGCATGAAATTAAGTTTTGAATTTTGAAAAGATTTTTGGTGGGTTTGCTAGATTGGTGCTAGTGAGTCTGCAGATGCTTGGGTTTTGAAAGTTGAGCTTGTTTGAGTGGTTTTTGAAAAAGTGGGATCTTCCCATATGATAAAGATTCAATTTTGAATTGTCATTTAAACTATGCATTTGAAAGTTTCTGGATGATCACAAAGTGGGCCTTGATACCTTGTTATGAGTACATTCAAGGGGTGCAAAGATCCAGAAAAGTTTCCATTAGGTTCTAAAAGTTTGAGACAGCCAAAGTAGGCATGGGAGTTAAATTGGTCAAAATGACCATTCCTTTATTTTATTGGTTTTGATTTATTTGTCTTTAGGAAAAGTTTGGGAAATGTTTAGATGATGTTTATATCACAATGAAACAATCAAACAAGGTGGTTCAAAAGAATTTCAAATTAAATGCATACACATATGCATGCCTTCATAATTTTAATTAGAAAAGTTTTTGTTAACCCTAATTTTGATGATTAGAGTATGATGATTTAAGTTTAATATTTTTGGGATGTTACAGTCTCCAACCGCCGCCGCCAACGGTTCGTATCGCTCGCGCGGGAAAATTGGATATGATTGCGTTCTCTGCATGTGTGAGTTACGAGGCGTCGCTGACCTAAGCCTACGTCGTCATAACTGACACGGTAGATGAGCCGTCGCATCGAAGATTCCGGCATAGACGGATTTAATCCGACTACGGAAGAGTACGATGGAAGATTCAGCATTCCTCCGACTTACTAATAGAAGATGGAGAAAACCTTGTAGGGTTCTTTGGGAGGACTACAATATATTGCTTGACGATTTGCCGACATCCATCTAGACGGAGCATTCCACGTGAAGAGGCAAGACGGCGCAAGATCTCGGAGTTCTCCGGGGGCTACTATTGGGAATATGCTATATGGGTATCCTCATAGCATGTCTCTTATCCGACTAACCCGGGTGGCCCATAGTCGGTAGCATGGCCTATGGCCTGGGGCGGCCCAGTTAGGTTGATCCAGAAGGGAGGCCCATGCCAGATAAAGGAAGGCTAGGGTGGAGTCACCAGCGTACCCGGATCCTTGGAGTGCAAGATACACAAGACTAGTGATAGACGGTGTAGGACTTTGTAACCTGTCCGGCTAGGACTTTTCCCTGTAACCCTAGGACCTGGCGACTATATAAGTCGGGCCTATGGTAGCCTTTAGGACACAACACAAGCACAACTTAGTACAGATTCGTACAACCTCGCATAGCGAACCTATCTCTATAACTCGGCGTATTGCCCTTATAGTGATTTATAGCAGGAGTAGGATTCTGCCACCATCGTGGGATCTAAACCTGGGTAAGCTGTGTTACCTCGTACCCGTCAATCGTCCGCCTTACCCCACGTCTCTAAACATGCACTGTGAGGACCCGTCCATGGAGTACTCTTTGGCAATACCACGACAGTTACTATCTTCTACACATTTGATTTTGTTTACTCGATGTTAGGTGTAATTTATGAGATATGCGTGCGTAGGTTCCACTATATTCTGCTAATCATTCATGTTGACACCAGAAAAATACTCGTCATGGACTCGAAATGTAAAGAACCTGGGAGATGAGCAGACCTGATTTATATGCTCTAGAGGTCATTTTTAATCATTATCGGCGGTGACCCAGCATACCACTGCATGATGTAGTATACTATAGTCGTTGACATAACACCAATGAAACACGGTTCACTAGTATTAAATCCCTCAGAATGGCAAAACAGAAACACATCGGGTCCAATACATGGCTAAAGGTTACAACTCACTCTTTACACAGGATCTAGAGAATACTCTAGGTTAAAGAGAGAAAGAACTTCTTATCAAGAAGAATCAAAGATAAACAACGCAAGAACTATTATACTATTAAGACTAGTATTTTAACTAAGGGTTTGGCATTGCTGCTGGTGCAATACGCTACAGAATTAGGTTCTTGGCTAGAGGGTATATTCCTTCCTAACCAGTAACTCCGTCTTCACTTGAGTTGATATATATGTTGACTTTCTTGTCTGCATTGAAGATCTTTAGCTTTGGATGATGAGTCCTGGAGCATAACTTGATATAGATGTTGTCTATACCGGCTTCAGATTCTAGCAAGGGTTAAGAAGATATGTTGATTACGAGCGCACTCTGCAAGTTTCACTAGAAAAGAAGTGTTTGATGCACTATAACTACAGCCACAGACCGTAGGTCGTAGGCAATGCAAGTTTTAATAAAAATTTCTTCAAAGGTTGCTTTTATTTTGAAAAACTATGTCCGTCAGCCTTCACGGGTTTACCAGAACTTTCATGGAGTTCCTTTCCCGCAGCGTTCGCAGCTCCTTCCCAGAACAGGGAGTAAGAAGTTACAGTTCTTACACTCTGCAAAGGTGCATTACTTTTCCCATGAGAGATCAACTCCTTATTGCACAACCGGGCAGCTTACCCGTCCACAATTCCATGTTGTGGAGCCTAGTAGTTGGTCCAAGACAATCGTTGTCCTCTCCGCGACCTCATATGTCTGCATGATCCTCAGGCTGGCTCATCTTCGTTAACCCCCTTTCGGGCAGGCTAAAACCCTGATCAGTTCCCGAAGACTCTATGACCTGGTGTTTCCCTGGGAAGTGCCATATTAAATGGTCCATCCACTAAACACCATCCATAGATAATCTAGACACCAAAAGTGTGGGGCGTAAGGGTTCCCACCCATATGTTGGATCCGCACCAGGAATCACAATGTCACGTTAAGGTCGTCTTGCCTCCATACAAGAGGAAAAGGATATAGCTGACTTCTCCGTCCCATTCTAAATCTCATGGTTAACGCGTCATATACGGCACAAGAATCACTGGCGACATTGGTTGTTAAGTCCTAGATCTTATGTTCCTTTACCACCGGAACTTTCATAGTAGGTTATAACCTCATGGTAATAACCTATAATCACATTATTATGAAAATAGTGTTTTCGGACCTTTTTAAAATGCAGGTGATGTCCACATTGGATTTGTAAAATACTTTACCGAAAATAACCAAAGGACATGAGCAAGTGTGAACTTGCCTTTTGTGATTGCAAGATTATGCACTCACGATCTTCATGGTAATATAAGATCCAAAATCTGAAATCAGCATCATTGGTCAGGTAAGGACTAATGTTTGAAGAAGGAATATGCTCTTATACATTAGTAATGTGATGCATTTTATAAACGTGAATCTCGGGGTAACGTTGTTCTAGGGTTTGGATACTAGAAATGATGTATTTGAAATGTGTTGTACTTTTGGATGAGTTTTATACTCGTGCTTCTTATTAAGGCTTGTGAGTGTGTGTGAAACAATCATAAAATTACAATATCATAAAACAATGGAACACACACAAAAGGTGAAATGCTATTCAAGATTGCTTATATAAGATTTCTTGTTTGAAGTGGCAAAAAGAATAACATTTGAAGAAAAGATTTCTTTTCTAAGGTCTAAACAATCTTTGTTGTTAGTTGACTTTGTATTATATTTAGATTCTTGTAGACTAAAGTTAGCTTTAAAACATAGATAGTTTAAAAGTATAATGCTTATAACATTAGTACTTTGTGTAATTGGTAATGTTGCCTTAAGGTTACTTAAGAATGGTTATATTTTTCTAGATAGTTTTTAGGTCTAAACAATATAATAAAGGAAATAACTTTTTATTTATCTACAAATTACTCTTTATGATTTTAGATTTTGATAAGGATTCTCTTTAGAAAATATTACACACCTATAGTTGAGGAAAATTCACTAAAATTGTAATTAAAATGTGTTAAATTATTTGGACTTCATATTATTAATGTTGAAGACTAATACTATTTATTAGACTCAATTAGTTAATTTAGACATATTAGAAGTTTTTATTTACCCTTATATGAATTTTCATTTAAATAAATAAGTCTAAACTTGAGTTGTTAAATTATTTGAATTTTTTTAATTCAAAAGTGGGATATTATATTTTTAACATGTAGATATTATTTTTGTGATCATTTTGGTATATTACATTTTTGTGATTTATAAATAATAAGATATGATTTTGACAATTCTTATTACTTTATAATTACTTAATAAATAATAAATATTTAATTAACTGAAATAATAATACATGATTATAGTTTTTAAAGTATTGTTTTTATTGTTCCAATATTTTTGGTATTTATTTATATTCTTAACATTTACCATTATTAAAATATGAATTATAAAAGTTTTATTACTTTTAAAACCTTTAATAAATAATATTTATTTAAATAATCATCATAATAATATTTGATAATAATTTTAAGTTGTATATTTTATTTTTCTACAGATTTTCATATATTGTACACATTTTTCTGAATTATGAATCAAAAGTTATTAATTAAACAAGATTTAATCATTTATTTGATTCCTTGAATATTAATAATTGAGCTTATAACATTTTATTTATTTCTTAAACATAAAATAACTTTTTACACCGCACCCACACCTAGCCCTAGTCACTGACCAGTGGGCCAGTGGCCACCTTAGCGCTCAGGTGAATAAATTTGTTTATTATCGGCCCTAGTTCTACTCCTAGATAATGACATATGGGCCCTAGGCCATGTCATCGGCCACGCGGGACAAAGACTGGGTCAAACACGTTGACGTGGCCAGGGGTGATCTCACCCTGACGTCACCTTGCCGGTGGCATGGCTAACGACAGTGAGGAGGGCAGTAGCGTGCGAGTGAGCGGGTGTGTAGGGGCTTGTTCGAACCAGAACAACAAGGCGAGTAAGATAGTGGTGGCGCCGCTGATTTTTGGTCATCGGAGGATAACCAGCGACGAGCTTATGTGGTGGCGTGGATTTAGGAAGCAAACAAGGCGTCAGCGCATGCGAGGAGATTCAGTGACTCACCAGGAACGCGATAGTGTGATTGATTCGGCGAGGCACGGTCGGAGACGACGGTGAGGTCGACGAACAGCGTCGGGAACCGAGGGTGCGATTGGGTCAATTCATGCCTCCTCCGCAGGTGCAAGTTCAGAATCGTCGGCTCCCACCGTGGTCTTATCTGGCCGAGGCGAGCACGGAATCGCCGGCTCCGGCTCACCTCCGAGCTAGGGTTCTCGGCATGGTTGGGGAAATGAGGTAGAGAGGGTTTCAGAGGGGGGAAATGGGGATGAGGATGAGTAGGGCGTCGCGGTGGCCTCCTTATCCTCTCCTGACGACGGCGGCGTTGATCTTGGCACAAGGACGATGGAGGACGGCCTCGGTCGCGCCACCGAGCTGCTTCCAGCTGGAGGAAGACGACGACGTGTTGTTTTGCGGATAACCCCCTGCCATTTCTTTCCTCTCAACCCGCAGTCCCTCTTCGGTCCCACCTGTGAGCCAGAGATGATAACGACTGGGCTGGTTATTGGGCCTTTGTGGGCTGCACAGGGCAACAGGTAGGAGTTGGGCCACGGCCAGGTCTTGTTTTTTATTTGTTTTCCATTTTTCTATTTTCTGTTTTCCTTTTCAGATTTGTATATAATATTTAGTTTGAAATTTTCTTTGTAGAATTTATTTGCTGGATAATTGTAGTAATACTAAAATATATTTAGTATCATTTGTGAACGTTATTATATAACGTTTTTATAATTCTTTTATTTTCTCTATATTAACCCCTTTTAATATTTTGTAGAATCTTTTCTTATTATTTATCTTTCCACTTTTAACCATGGATTTATTAAATGATATATTCTTATTTGTTTATAAAACTTAACTCTAGTTGGCTTATAGTTTGAATAGAAATTTTTATATGTATAATGATCCTTGATCATTATTTGATGCATGAAATGAAAAAGAAATTAATATGGTTATTACTACTTCCATTAACTTGGAGAATGACAATGTATTTATTCTATTATGATAAACATAGAAGTTTTGGGTTTGAATTGTAAATGTTTACCCAAAGGTATAGGGTTCTTAAATTACTTATATCCTTTTGTTATTGTGAGTAAAGATTTAATAACTAAGCATATTGTTTTCTGTTTGTGGAATATAATGATATCACCCTTTTAAAATAGAAAGTTAAAAATGTCCTATGAAAGGGAGTTGATAAGAATATCTCTTAAGCACATATGCTTAAGATAATTGGAGATGATAAATATGTGCTTATGTGATTTGCTATAGGAAAATATTCCTATAAAGTGATATGAAGATAGGATGACGGATCAATAACATGAAATGGATATTATGTTTGGTTTAAGAATTATAGTTGAGTGTTTATCAAGAATGTCTATTTTCCATAATTCACAATCATGGACCTTTAATTAAGGAATTCCTTTCCTAGATATAATACTTCTTCCTATCCATCATCATGGTTAATATGATGAGATTTACTCATAAAAATATTCTTATTAAAGCATTTCATAGATATTATTCTTCTAAACTCATGGATGAATCCAATGAGTTTGATATTAAAGCATTTCATAGTTTTCTCATATCCTTGCTTAGTTATACCCACTACTCTACTATTGAAAATCTTTAATGCAACAAGTAATTATTTCAAACTCCACTCATAAACTTCCTTAATCATCTATCTACCATTCTTTAAGGCTTACTATCCTTTAGGATGCATAACACTACTTCCATAACTCTATGCTATACTAGCTTCAATTTAATCATACTATCTTATAATTACTCTAGTAACTCATACTCCAACCTCACATTATATTATTGTGACCTATAATAACTACTCTAGGATAACTTACCTATACTAGGGTTTCAATCATGCTCTACCCACCAATGTTACTTATACTTGCTATAGGTATTCAATCTTGGTGAGTAAGGTATGATCATTTTAATCCTTTAATCATTTATATCTTAGATTTGTACTTGGGTAAGCATGGCTTTAGCAATACAACCTTACAATTGTATTGGAATTATATTCTTAGTATCTTTAATTGGATTAAGACTGTTATTCATGGACTATGCCCACTTGGTCCAATAGAATTACTACTGGTAATTATCTTCAGAATTCATCCTTGTAATCTTAATTACTACCATATAGTTAAATGGTATAAATAATTCTTCTATTTATTTAGGAGTGATTTAGATCTATCAATTATCCTATTGATTTGATTCTCTTCAATCATTCCCATCCTATAGATGATGTCTAAAACTAGAATTACTATTTACCTCTTCTTAGTTGTTGCTTTATAGACACTTAATTGTAAGCTATATTCTGGTCAAGAGTTGATAGATTGAGAATTGGTGAATCAATAGTTGATTTCTCAACATTGATGAACAACAGATATTGAAATATAGCTCAATAGAGATGATAAGATTGATATGGAAAGAAAGATATATGGTGAATGATCTAAACTTAGTTTCCTTCCAACTCAAACTCATTAAAGAGTTAAAGTTAGGTATTACTATGATACTCATCGTAAGAATAGATAAGAATAAGAGAGATCAGGATTAGTCATTATATTTATTATACTTTAGTTGTAATCTTAACTTGGCACTTATGGTTTGTTGTGCTGAATGTTATGGTATGATACCTTAAGGATCAGATATTAATTATTTAAGCAATGTATTATGAGTAACATTTATTATATCTGAGCTACCCTTAGATCAAATCATGCTTACCCAAATAAGGTTTTAGCAAAGGTCATATTGAAACTTATCACAGTCAACTTGATGATCTACTTCAATTCCGTCAAGTTAAGATGAGTTCCAATCACTTTGACAAGTTTCGTTTAAAAGCGTGAAAATTATTCGGATTTTCTATGCATGAATGCAATGCACACATCTGGGTCCAGCTTTTTTCTAGGCTCTAATGCTGGGATGTTACAGACTCTCCCCCTTAAAATAAACTTCATCCTCGAAGTTTGCAAACTCTCACGTTTCGGAGTAAAAAATGGAGTTGTAGTGGTTGCTACATTTCTTCACTCCATGATGACCTTAAATATAATTATTTGTAGTATTCTATAACATGATTAGATATCCTAATCCAATTCTTTTATTTAATCAACAAATTTTATTACTATGTGAAATAAAGTCTAGAGGAGTTTCACTAAAACAAGTTTTAATTTTCTATATGCCCGTGTTTGTTGTTAGAAGACTATAGTTCTATTCTTATCATAGTATAGTTGATACTGGTACTCCTTCCAAGATTGGATTTGAACTCATTTAGTTCATACCCATTGGAATTTCTTATTCTCTACATATGCCCAATTGGATGTGCTTTATTTCCTCTTAGGGATCACTTAAGGGTTGTTTCTTCTAGAATTAGTCGGTTAAATTTATCCCTTTATGACCTTCAAGCTTATACCTTTTTAGGCTTTAGATAATCTTTCATTATCACCTATAGTACCTTTTCAACTTTCATTCATAATGTCTACTCTCCCCCTTAGGGTTTACTCATAGTATTTAAATTGTATATCTAGCATTTATTGGCTTTATAACTAGAATGTTGGCCTCTGTTCAGTGTATACTTTACCTACTTAGGGTCTGATGAAAGATTGTACGGTGTATCCACATAGTGGTGGATCTCCGAAGCAAATCTTTCAGCATTACATGACGTACTTACTATTGGACATTTTTGCTTGGATAAGTCTGACTTTGAAAAGCATATCGAAAGACGATCGCCTTTAAATTTTTATACTTCTTTAGGTCTTACTTAGCTTAGGACAAATTTTATGCTCTTTATGCAACTTTTAAGAATATCTAGTTAACTAAGTTAACCAAATACCAGCTATGGACAAAATACAAACTGTGGATCAGAATAACGACTAGGGATTAAGTACCAAAGGAGGATCATTTTAGGTTGTATACATTACTCTACGGTTTCCAACCTACTACTGACATTCTCTCTGAATTGTCAGAGCTTTCCTTCCATTTTTCTCCACAACTTCATCTTTGTACTAATTCATGATGCTTCCATGAACTTCGGATTACTACTTTATTAACTTCATAAAAATACTACCTACTTTGAATGGGCCTTAAGTTTATTATTTCTTGTTGCTCCATACACCTTCTATACTAATCTTCATTCTCAAAGCTGGCTAGAAATGACCTATGCTCTATCTATCCTCCAAATTGTATCAAAACTCCTTATATTTTGCTTCATCCTTCAAGTAAGTCTTCCTCCTGATTTTTTTTGGAACTCGCCACTCCCTTACACGAATTCCCATTTCTATCTAGTTCTATAACATCAAGTAATAATTGGGTGTTACATCATGCATTTGCACACCTAATTAAACTTCATGTACAGATCTAGTCAATCAAGAAAATTCAAGAAAATCCAGAAATCGATAAACAACAAGACATATACCATGTATTATACATAGGTTTTAAATAATTTACAAATGTACTAGATGTTCCAACGGTTTGCTCCTCCCCTATTTACACAACTATCTTAAAAGAACTTCTTGTTCTTGTGAGTATATCCTCACTTGTTTTGGCAAACCTTTCAAACTACAATATGCATTACCCTCTATGTACATTATTCAAGCACTCATCCCTTGGTATGTCGTTCCTCTCTTACTTTCATCTTCCTCTAGTGCTTCCTGGAATTCTGTCCATGATGACGTGAAGTCCTACGACTGCCTTCTGGAGCATAAGAGCATCCAGGAGGTGCGTATTCTTGATTAGAAGTACCGAGACTAAGATTGGTCATTGAAAAATGATTAGAGTTGGCGTAATCCTCTATAGAATATTCCTGGTTTTCCGGCAACGCTTCCTCATAGTAAGTTGGCTCCTTAGCTTTTTCTTGGATCCAGTCATACATATCGGTATAGTAGCTATCGAAATACTCTTCTAAGTCGATTGGATTGGTATCACCCCCATATGGTCCATAAGGATCTCTATGGTTATAGTTGGTCTCTTCTCTGATACCTGTATCACAAGGTATAGGATTTACTATGGTTCCACCTTGAGATTCTACTTCCCATCCATACTTGTTTGGCTCAGGGTTATTTGGAATAATTCTATTCCATTCCTGTTGTTCGGAGTTGTACTTGGTACATATGTCTTCAGGTGGCTGGGTTTTAGTTTGGTAGTAGGCATAATTTTCCGAGTTTGGATCATTAAACTCAGTTTCCTCATACACTTCTCCTGAAGGTATGTATTTGGGATGCCTAGCTTCTTTCTCTAACTTCTTCCTATGTGCCATTGCCTTATCAGGATCAGTAAAATCCTCAATGACCGTATCCAGCTCCTGAACTAAAACTTGGTGAGTGTTATGATAAGTGTTTAGCAAAGACCGATAACGATCCATATACTCTACAACTAGAGTAGGTTCAGTTTGGACTAGAGTAGAATGATCTAACTCATGCTCTGGGTTTGCGGTTTCATGTGGTATAACGGTATGAGTACTACCTTCTAGAGCTTGGGATTTTTGTTCTTGGATCATGGTTATGGCTGCTGCTACGGCAATCTGATATGCAGATGCCATGCACCTTGCCTCTCCTGATGGAATTTCTCCTTTAAGTCCTAACTTCTTGGGTAGCATGATCATGACACAATATTTAGCTAATACCTGCCCATCGTAGTAACTGTAAATCTTGACCAAAAGTCTCGATTCACATTCCAAACTCCATAGAAGTTGTCGGAGATTATCTGTCCAATCACCTCCGTAGTCATTCAACCTCATGTTCATCACTTGAACATTCCGAGGTGGATATCGAGGTGCCATGTGGAACTGTAGATAAGAAATTATCATCAGTCACATAGAGTTAAAACTCTTGGGTAATGATCAGAATTGCAATTCTACTAAAGAATTATCGCACTAGTAACATAACAGGATTATTCTCAAGTGAATATCCCTCACATCACTAGAGAACTCTTCATTATTGCTAGGATGTGTCCTACAGGTTCTACCCATTTACTAGGTTTCCAACCTAAGGTCAAAGCATATGCTCTGATACCAACTGCGGTGACCCAGCATACCACTGCATGATGTAGTATACTATAGTCGTTGACATAACACCAATGAAACACCGTTCACTAGTATTACATCCCTCAGAATGGCACAACAGAAACACAACGGGTCCCATACATGGATGAAGGTTACAACTCACTCTTTACACAAGATCCAGAGAATACTCTAGGTTAAAGAGAGAGAAAGAACTTATTACCAAGAAGAATCAAAGATAAACAACGCAAGAACTATTATACTATTAAGACTAGTATTTTAACTAAGGGGTTGGCATTGCTGCTATTTGAATACACTACAGAATTAGGTTCTTGGCTAGAGGGTATATTCCTTCCTAACCAGTAACTCTGTCTTCACTTGAGTTGATGTATATGTTGACTTTCTTGTCTGCATTGAAGATCTTTAGCGTTGGATGATGAGTCCTAGAGCATAACTTGATGTAGATGTTGTTTGTACCGGCTTCAGAATCTAGCAAGGGTTAAGAAGATACGTTGAGTACGAGCGTACTCAGCAAGTTTCACTAGAAAAGAAGTGTTTTATGCACTATAACTACAGCCACAGACCGTAGGTCGTAGGCAATGCAAGTTTTAATAAACATTTCTTCAAAGGTTGCTTTTATTCTGAAAAACTATGTCCGTCATCCTTCACGGGTTTACCAGAACTTTCATGGAGTTCCTTTACCGCAGCGTTCGCAGCTCCTTCCTGGAACAGGGAGTAAGAAGTTACAGTTCTTACACTCTGCAGAGGTGCGTTACTTTTCCCATGAGAGATCAAATCCTTGTTGCACAACCGGGCAGCTTACCCGTCCACAATTCCATGTTGTGGGGCCTAGTTGTTGGTCCAAGCCAATCACTACCCTCTCCGCGACCTCATATGTCTGCACGATCCTTCAAGCTGGCTCATCTTCGTTAAGTCCCCTTTCGGGCAGGCTAAAACCCTGATGAGTTCCCGAAGACTCTATGACCTGGTGTTGCCCTGGCAAGTGCCATATTAAATGGTCCATCCACTAAACACCATCCATAGATAATCTAGACACCAAAAGTGTGGGGCGTAAGGGTGCCCACCCATATGTTGGATCCACACCAGGAATCACAACGTCATGTTAAGGTCGTCTTGCCTCCATACAAGAGGAAAAGGATACAGCTGACTTCTCCGTCCCATTCCAAATCTCATGGTTAACGCGTAATATATGGCGCAAGAATCACTGGCGACATTGGTTGTTAAGTCCTAGATCTTATGTTCCTTTACCACCGGAACTTTTATAGTAGGTTATAACCTCATGGTAATAACCTATAATCACATTATTATGAAAATAGTGTTTTCGGACCTTTTTCAAATGCAGGTGATGTCCACATTGGATTTGTAAAATACTTTACCGAAAATAACCAAAGGACATGAGCAAGTGTGAACTTGCCTTTTGTGATTGCAAAATTATGCACTCACAGTCTTCAAGGTAATATAAGATCCAAAATCTTAAATCAGCATCACTGGTCCAGTAAGGACTAATGTTTAAATAAGCACTATGCACTTATACATAAGTAATGTGATGCATTTTATAAACGTGAATCTCGGGGTAAGGTTGTTTTAGGGTTTGGATACTAGAAATGATGTATTTGAAATGTGTTGTACTTTTGGATGAGTTTTATACTCGTGCTTCTTATTAAGGCTTGTGAGTGTGTGTGAAACAATCATAAAATTACAATATCATAAAACATTGTAACACACACAAAAGGTGAAATGCTATTCAAGATTGCTTATATAAGAGTTCTTGTTTGAAGTGGCAAAAAGAATAACATTTGAAGAAAAGATTTCTTTTCTAAGGTCTAAACAATCTTTGTGGTTAGTTGAGCCTAGTCGATGTTATTTGTGCTTGCTTGAATAGTTTGGGCTTGAGATGCTTTTATGTCTTAACTATATTAGACCAAAGTGAACTATAAAACATATAACAATGCTTATAGTATTATATGTCGATTCTTGTAGACTAAAGTTAACTTTAAAATATAGATAGTTTAAAACTATAATGCTTATAACATTAGTACTTTGTGTAATTGGTAATGTTGCCTTAAGGTTACTTAAGAATGGTTATATTTTTCTTTGATGTGGTGGTTTTCTTGATTTTATAATGGAATAGTATCACTTATCCCTTTTATGGATGAGTGGTTATGATTTGTAAAACATGTAGTAATGTTACCTAATTGCTTATGAGTTCATTTTAGTGTTTTAGTATGTTGATAATCTTGTGGTTACAATAAAGGAAATAAGTTTTTATTTATCTACAAATTATTCTTGATGATTTTAGATTTTGATAAGGATTCTCTTTAGAAAAATTCACTAAAATTGTAATTAAAATGTGTTAAACTATTTGGACTTCATATTATTAATGTTGAAGACTAATACTATTTATTAGACTCAATTGGTTAATTTAGACATATTAGAAGTTTTTATATACCCTTATATGAATTTTCATTTAAATAAATAAGTTTAAACTTGAGTTGTTAAAGTATTTGAATTTTTATTTAATTCAAAAGTGGGATATTAGATTTTTAACATGTAGATATTATTTTTGTGATCATTTTGGTATATTACATTTATTTTTGTGATTTATAAATAATAATATATGATTTTGACAATTCTTATTACTTTATAATTACTTAATAAATAGTAAATATTTAATTAAGTGAAATAATAATACATGATTATTGTTTTTAAAGTATTGTTTTTATTGTTCCAATATTTTTGGTATTTATTTATATTCTTAACATTTACCATTATTAAAATATGAATTATCAAAGTTTTATTACTTTTAAAACCTTTATTAAATAATATTTATTTAAATAATCATCATAATAATTTTAAGTTGTAGATTTTATTTTTCTACAAATTTTCATATATTATACACATTTTTCTGAATTATGAATCAAAAGTTATTAATTAAACAAGATTTAATCATTTATTTGATTTCTGGAATATTAATAATTGATCTTATAACATTTTATTTATTTCTTAAACAGAAAATAAGTTTTTACACCGCACCCACACGTAGCCCTAGTCACTGACCAGTGGGCTAGTGGCCACCTCAGCGCTCAGGTGAATAAATGTGTTTATTACTGACCCTAGTTCTACTCCTAGACAATGACATTTGGGCCCTAGGCAATGTCATCAGCCACGCGGGACAGAGACTAGGTCAAACACGTTGACGTGGCCAGGGGTGATCTCACCGTGACATCACCTTGCCGGTGGCATGGCAGACAACGGCGAGGAGGGCAATAGCGTGTGAGTGAGCGGGTGTGCAGGGGCTTGTTCGAACCAGGACAACAAGGCGAGTAAGATAGTGGTGGCGCGCTGATTTTTGGTCATCGGAGCGCAACCGGCGACGATCTTATGCGGTGGTGCTTGTGGGTGATTATGGTGGCGTGGATTTAGTAAGCAAACAAGGCATCAGCGCATGCGAGGAGATTCAGTGACTCACCAGGAACGCGATGGTGTGATTGATTCGGCGAGGCGCGGTCGGAGACGACGGTGAGGTCAACAAACAGCGTCGGGAACTGAGGGTGCGATTGGGTCGATTCACGCCTCCTTCGCAGGTGCAAGTTGGGGCAATCGAACGAGAAGAGCACGACGGCCCCCACCGTGGTCTTATCTGGCTAAGGCGAGCACGGAATCGCCGGCTCCGGCTCACCTCCGAGCTAGGGTTCTCGGCATGGTTGGGGAAACGAGGTAGAGAGGGTTTCAGAGGGGGAAATGGTGATGAGGATGAGCAGGGCATCGCGGTGGCCTCCTTATCCTCTCCTGGCGACGACGGCGTTGATCTTGGAGCAAGGACGATGGCGGATGGCCTTGGCCGTGCCACCGAGCTTCTTCCAGCTGGAGGAAGAAGACGACGTGTTGTTTGGCGGATAACCCCCTGGCGTTTCTTTCCTCTCAACCCGCAGTCCCTCTTCGGTCCCACCTATCAGCCAGAGACGATAACGACTGGGCATGTTATTGGGCCTTTGTGGGCTGCACAGGGTAACAGGTAGGAGTTGGGCCACGACCAGGTCTTGTTTTTTTATTTGTTTTCCATTTTTACATTTTCTATTTTCCTTTTCAGATTTGTATATAATCTTTAGTTTGAACTTTTCTTTGTAGAATTTATTTGCTAGATAATTGTTGTAATACTAAAATATATTTAGTATCATATGTGAACTTTATTATATAATATTTTGTAGAAGCTTTTCTTATTATTTATATTTCCACTTTTAACCATGGATTTATTAAATGATATATTCTTATTTGTTTATAAAACTTAACTCTAGTTGGCTTATAGTTTGAATAGAAATTTTTATATGTATAATGATCCTTGATCATTATTTGATGCATGAAATGCAAAAGAAATTAATATGGTTATTACTACTTCCATTGACTTGGAGAATGGCAATGTATATATTCTATTATGATAAACATAGAAGTTTAGGGTTTGAATTGTAAATGTTTACCCAAAGGTTTAGGGTTATTAAATTACTTATATCCTTTTGTTACTGTGAGTAAAGATTTAATAACTAAGCATATTGTTTTTTGTTTGTGGAATATAATTATATCACCCTTTTAAAATAGAAAGTTAAAAATGTCATATGGAAAGGAGTTGATAAGAATATCTCTTAAGCACATATGCTTAAGATAATTGGAGATGATAAAGATGTGCTTATGTGATTTGCTATAGGAAAATATTCCTATAAAGTGATATGAAGATAGGATGATGGATCAATAACATGAAATGGATATTATCTTTGGTTTAAGAATTAGAGTTGAGTGTTTACCAGGAATGTCTATTTTCCATACTTCACAATCATGGACCTTTAATTAAGGAATTCCTTTACTAGATATAATACTTCTTCCTATCCATCATCATGGTTAGTATGATGAGCTTTACTCATAAAAATCTTCTTATTCATATATTATTCTTCTAAACTCATGGATGAATCCAATGAGTTCGATATTAAAGCATTTCATAGTTTTCTCATATCCTTGCTTGGTTATACCCACTACTCTACAATTGAAAATCTTTAATCCAACAAGTAGTTATTTCAAACTCCACTCATAAACTTCCTTACTCATCTATCTACCTTTCTTTAAGGATTACTATCTTTTAGGATGCATAATAGTACTTCCATAACTCTATGCTATACTAGCTTCAATTGAATCATACTGTCTTATAATTACTCTAGTAACTCATACTCCAACCTCACATTATATTATTGTGACCTATGGTAACTACTCTAGGATAACTTACCTATACTAGGGTTTCAATCATGCTCTACCCATCAATGTTACTTATACTTGCTATAGGTATTCAATCTTGGTGAGTAAGGTATGATCATTTTAATCCTTTAATTATTTATATCTTAGATTTGTAGTTGGGTAAGCAAGGATTTAGCAATACAACCTTACAATTGTATTGGAATTATCTTCTTAGTATCTTTAATTGGATTAAGACTGTTATTCATGGACTATGCCCACTTGGTCTAATAGAATTACTACTGGTAATTATCTTCAGAATTCATCCTTGTAATCTTAATTACTACCATATAATTAAATGGTATAAATAATTTTTCTATTTATTTAGGAGTGATTTAGATCTATCAATTATCCTATTGATTTGATTCTCTTCAATCATTTCCATCCTATAGATGATGTCTAAAACTAGAATTACTATTTACCTCTTCTTAGTTGTTTGTTTATAGACACTTAATTGTAAGCTATATTCTGGTCAAGAGTTGATAGATTGAGAATTGGTGAATCAATAGTTGATTTCTCAACATTGATGAACAACAGATATTGAAATATAGCTCAATAGAGATGATAAGGATTGATATGGAAAGAAAGATATATGGTGAATGATCTAAACTTAGTTTCCTTCCAACTCAAACTCATTAAAGAGTTAAAGTTAGGTATTACTATGATACCCATCGTAAGAATAGATAAGAATAAGAGAGATCAGGATTATTCATTATATTTATTATACTTTAGTTGTAATCTTAACTTGACACTTATGGTTTGTTGTGCTGAATGTTATGGTATGATCCCTTAAGGATCAGATATTAATTATTTAAGCAATGTATTATGAGTAACATTTATTATATCTGATCTACCCTTAGATCAAATCATGCTTACCCAAATAAGGTTTTAGCAAAGGTCATATTGAAACTTATCACAGTCAACTTGATGATCTACTTCAATCCCGTTAAGTTAAGAGAAGTTCTAATCACTTTGACAAGTTTCATTTAAAAGCGCTAAAATTATTCGTATTTTCTAGGCATGAATGCAATGCACACATCTGGGTTCATCTTATTTCTAGGCTCTAATGCTGGGATGTTACATTATCGCACTATATCGGCATATTTCGTTCATTTCCTGATATCAAGTACTTAGTAAATCGTTTACTCATTTTCGGGAAACCAGGCAGGGATTAGAAACGGTCCATCAAGGCTACTAAGGGTGAATGGAAAGAGCAGCTGACATTTTGACAAATCCCTGTGAGTACTACTATTGACTGAATGTCCCCGCATCTCTTTGAATCTTGTTTTAATACCATTACCATACTTGATTATTATTTTCATTGAACTCTATTCTCGTGAATTGTTTGAGGCAGCTAGACGGGAACAATTTATGTGGATACTATGTTTGCAAGTTCATTCGCTAGACGACCTTTGAGAAGAACAGAGCTAGGAAACAACTTGAAGTACGTCAGCAATGTTCATAATCTTATTTTATTACCATCAATTGTGTTGAGTTTAATTCATATATATTGATCCCCTTCTTTAAATTAGATCGAACGGATTCAGGACGATCTCCTAGAGCAGGATCGCATACGATATATTTAAGAGGAATTAGCGGGATTCTTTGTTAAGGAGGTCATTGATCCAACCGGAGAATACCATTGAGAATTTTTATTTATACAATAGGGATCGTGTAAGAGAAATTACATTGTATATATGCATGAACGCGTACTGTATGTAATATATGTTCGACCAAAGCACGAAGAAAGATTTCACTCTTTGATCTCTATATTCATGACGATGTTCTGTAATGGTTCCTATCACAAACGCCAAACCTCGCTCGGTCTCCCTCCTTTACCGCGGTAGAAAAATGCCCCAAAAATCTATCGCGACAGAAGCTGCTGCCGCAAAGCCAACCGCTGTCGCTGCAGCCGAAACACGCAAAACGTTACCATGGCAGAGCCCACATTGTCACGGTTCATAATACGAACTGGGACTAATTGTCCTCCACCCCCACTCTACAGCGCAGCCACGTGGAGCGTCTTTTGTCCCAATTCGGGGAGGGACCGGGAATAGAGGGGGGGACCTTTAGTCCCAAAACCGTAGTCCCGGTTCAAAAACCGGGACAAATGGCCCTCCATAACCAGGACCGATGCCCCGTTTTCTGCACAAGGGGATCCAAAGAATACTTGCAAGCCTGAACAACTGAGTTGTCAATTCAGCTGCACCTGGAAATAGTTCTTGCTCATAGAAGTTGATCAGTAGCAACAGTTTGATAGTAGCAACAACAAAGCAACAGCAGTGAAACATGAGCAATAGTTACAGTAATAGTAACAGTAGGTTTCGAGTGTGGTAGGCATAGGGATGGATGGACGGGCATTGCATGGACGAGTCTAAACATGTAACTTCAAGATCTAGGGCATTACAGATAAATAATAACAAGAATCCAAGTACTAAACAATCCTAGGTATGTGCTCCAAATATAGTCATACGTGGTCGTAATGAGAAATTGAACAACATCTTCTGTCCAGCCATCCCGTGGCAGCGGGGCCTCTAGGGAACTACTGGCAATTAAGGTGCTCCTTTTAATAGAGCACCGGAGCAATGTGTTAATACTCTGTGAAAACATGTGATCCTCACACCACAGCCATCCCCTCCGGTTGTCCCAATTATTGTCACTTTGGGGCCTTTGGATCTAGACAATGATATGTGTACACAACTTGTAGATAAGATCACAAACAATACTATCATAATGATTCAATAATAAGTTCAGATCTGAGATCATGGCACTCGGGCCCTAGTGACAAGTATTAAGCACAACAAGTTGCAATAAATTCAAATAGCACTAATAGAGATACTAGGCACTATGCCCAAATAGATCTTATTCGATTACATGATAGAACTCATCCAATCCCTACCATCCCCAAGCCTACACGGGGGATTACACACTCATGGATGAGGGAAACATCGGCGGTTGATGGAGATGCGTTGGTGATGACGATGGAGATGATCCTCTCCAAATCCCCCAATCCGACAAGGTGCTAGAACGGAGTTTCTGGATCCGAATCTTGGTTTCTGGTGGCAGCAGCGAAGCGGAACTCTTTCTGGAAAACTATCGAACCCCCTCTATTTTTAGGTCGAAAGGCAACTTATAGGTGCAGAGGGAGGCCGAGGGGGTGTCTGGGGTGGCTGCACCCCCTAGGCGCGGGGCAGGGCCCACCCGCGCCTAGCAGGGGTGTGAGCCCCAGGCCCCTTCTCCGTCTCGTCTTCTGGCTCCGTGGGTCTTCTGGTGAAATATAATTTTTGGCATATTTTCCGGGATTTTCCCCGATAGTTGATTTTTTGCACAAAAACAAGACACCAAGGTAATTCTGCTGAAAGCAGCGTTAGTCCGTGTTAGTTGTATCCAAATCACACAAGTTTAGAGGAGAAACAATAGCAAAAGTGTTCGGGAAAGTAGATACGTTTTGGACGTATCAACTCCCCCAAGCTTAGCTTATTGCTCGTCCTCAAGCAATTCAGTTGAAAACTGAGTGCGATAAAAGAACTTCCACGAACACATTTGCTTCATATGATATATATATTCTCAGCACAGGAGTAGATGCTTAAACCATTCATAATAAGATGTATGCAACTAAGTCTACTCAATAGTCATTGCAAGCTATGAAGAGAAACCAACTCAATAATAATAAGTAGCATGAAACATAAACATAAGCAACATTGCAATGCTCATAGTAAGGTATGATAGAGTGGTATCTCGCTTGCCTTTGTTTGTAGAGCACAATATAAATGCCGAGGCACCTTTGAAGTTCAAGTGAAGACTAGAAGTAAAGATATCAGAGATACAAGCATCAAAGTCATGACATAATTAACCAAGTTTTGGAACAAACACAAGAATGACAACTATGCTCTCAAGAAGGTGCTCATAGAATAAGTGGTGACTCAACAAGGTTGTGAAAGGTTTGAAAGGCTTCCTAATGCTGAAAGGAAGGTACTCATTAGCTTTGAGATATCATTGCCCCTATCATAGGCATCTTCATGTGGTTAAGGTGAAAGTGAGGTCCACTCTGAATTATATGCTTGACAGACCATAGACTGGAAATACCAAGTCCGTTGAGTACGAGGGCCATTCCGCATGCTACTCAACTATGGTCACCTGAAAGTTCCTGTCATTGTAAATACATGCGTATCATAGAGAACCGCCAACGGGGTACCCCTTGCACATGGTACATGAGCTTTCCCATAACCAAAATGACAAGGCAAACAGACAATCAGCATCTCAGCAATCTTTTTATTTACCATATGCATAGCTTTTTATTGTGGATGCTTCATAGATGCTCATTATGGTGATGCTGCAAGTTTCCACCATGATTAGGCATGGCTTAGGCTAGTGGCCCAGGCGTTTCTCTAACACAATGTATAGACTCCATGAACTCACAAGCTCCCCTTTTATTTCACATCGTCGACATCCATAAACAAAAGAACAAAGTATCAACTGGATATGATATCCAAAAAGTGTTGAAAGCGTTCCCCGTGACAACACGGTTCTGCTGACTCCCAACACATAATTTGCAAGCATATAACTTTCATGGACTAGTAACAATGGTTCAGGATTATTAATGCAAGGAATAAATTGTGCAATCAAGTTCATGAGAGCTTTACTAACTAACTTTCTCAAAACAAACAAACATTTTATTTTGTAAGAAAACAAGGCATATTGAATATGCACTAAAATAGAAAACGATGCTAATAGGTAGATATGGTGGACACAGCTGGCAATGTTGGTTTTGGGGCATTGGAAACACAGGTAGAGCTCATACTCGGTGCAAATGAAGGCTAGGAAAAGAGAGGGAGCGAAAAACGAGAGAGTAATAATTGTCATAATTATGCTTGCAACAAAACAGGACTAATTATGGCATGAAAGTGATACTAGAAATCTGAGGAAAAATAAATCATCGAGGCTTACTGACTATTGATTAGTCATATGCATACGTGAGCATGTGCCAAGTCGATTCACATGAACAGTCAGAGGAGGATACTACAATATCATACCAAAATATGAATAAAACAATGCAAGCAAACATTCATATGGCATGCTACAAACTATTAGAAAGCTGGAGCAAATCATAGACAAGCAAGAACTACTAAGCATCCATAATGACATACACCTTACACAAACAGGCTAAGCATGCTCACAATGATGAGTATATGTACAAAAATGAAACAAATAGAGTTTGTTACCAGCCTCTTACCACCCCTCATGTTGTCTTAATCTTCATTATTTCCCTTCACTTGTGTGACTTTGAATAATAACATGAAACCAAAATCCACTAAGGATGGTTGAACCCTGCAAAGAACTCACAAAAACAAAGAAGAACAACACATATTTTTGGTGTTTTCGATTTTTTAGAAACAAGCAAACAAAGAAAAACCAAACAAAAACAAAGCAAAATATTTTTGGATTTTTCTTTTAAGGCAAACCAAAGCAAAGAAACAAACCAAGAGAAACGACGAAAATATTCTTGGTATTTTTGTGTTTTTGAGAAAGCAGCAACAAAAACCAAAAAAAAAGAAAAACAATGGATATACAAAGAACCGACCGAACATGATATATAAATGAGTGTGATGTCGGTATACCTCCCCCAAGCCTAGGCTTTTTGTTGGGGAGGTGACCCCGGGTAGGGTCAAGACAGAGGAAAGACGAAAGGAATCTCCCTTGTCATGGGCCGAATTACTGATTGTGTCGGCCGAATGATATAAGAGTCAGCTGACATAACTAGAGCCATACCAAATGAAGAATGAGTAACACCTTATCCGACCGACATATGAATTAAGTCGGCCGAATGAGTCTGACTAACCCGAATACAAGTGAAGGCCGAGCCGAGTTATGCGAGACAAGGCCGAATAACATGAAGCTTGCAGGAGAAGGAGGTGCCTATAGTCAAACCCTAGTCACTGGCTAGGAGGAATCTAGACAAGCCAAGCACAAAGGACAAGGAGCAGAGATGCATAAGGGCAGATGAACGTCACGGAGGTGACAGTGAGGAAGCCCGAGGCGCGCATGTGAAGGTCTTTGGAACGTTGCCGTCGATAGGAGGGAGACACAGAAAGGAGTCCGCCGAGTAACCATTTTGGGACAAGCATATTCCAAGAATATGCTTGCCATGTCAGCCCTAGAAGGAACCAAGGAACCCCTTTATAAGGAGGGGCACAGGCTCCTGAGAGGGGGATCGATCCATTCCATACCAAAGGGCTCGTGTAGTAGCTCTCTTCTTCCTTGAAACAGCTCAAGGAGCATTTGTAGTTCTTAAGAGGAGAAATAAAGATCTACTTGTTAGTCATTTGAGTGTAGAAATCACTACATCTTCCCTCCCCGGATCCCTCTAGCATCCATTGGCCCCATACTTTAGCCTACCCATGGCATCTACCGTGCCACCACCACGACAGTTGGCGCCCACCATGGGTCCAGCAGCGGTGCTAGCTGGAGTCAAGATCCGGACGGGAAACTTCATCCACACCGGCGAGCGGGTTGTCTCTGGCTTAGTCCAGAGATTTGATCTCTTCGACTATGTCAGTGATAACGCGGGTAGGAGGAAAGCGCCTCCGCACAACGACATATTCATCAACCTGGGTGCGCACAAGGTTTACGTCGGCGTCGACACGTCCTGCGTCTATCCACGTTGAGGCGGGAGAACCTCCCCTCAGCGCTGCTAACGGTCCGCGTGGCGCACGCCCCGTCGGCAGCGTCGAGGTGATGGTCACAGCCACAGCACCGGCGGCAGGGGCAGGCGCCGGGCCAAGCAAGGACCCAGCAGCAAGAGGACAGATGGTCGCGAAGCAGACGGCTCCGCAGCCCACCGAGGTAAATCCATCCGCAGCCAAGTCAGCCGAGGTACAAGAAACGACCCTAAAGGCGGCAAGGGTAAGATGGCCGCCTCTCGAGAGACCTGAGAATATTCTCCAGGCAACTATAGATAATCTAACCACGCCTGTGGCACCGATACTTGATCCGGCTAACGCCCAGGCGGAGTTAGAAGAAACTAGACAAAAAGTACTAGTAGAGGCAAAAAAGGTGTCGGCCTTGCGGGAGTCCTTGAATAGGACCCTGCGAGAGTATGCTAAGGCAAACAAACTGGATGTTGCCCCCAAGCGGGTAGATGAATTGAGATTGAGAGGAAAGAACCTCATGAATGATATCAACAAAGAGCATGCGGCTCGTGAAGTTGATTCAGTCGATCTAGGCTTGCCGAGGTATAGTACCCCGGCAAAGAACCTGAGGGCAGAAAATGCCGCAGCCCTGGAGTTGGAAGGATTAAGTGGGGAAGCCTAGCAAAAACAGCAAGAAAGGGTGAATGAGCTGGTGCGCATTGCGAACCAGCAGAATGAGGAAATGCTTAGGGCTGACCCGGCAAGATCGGGAGCTTCGCGTATGGTTCATTCAGCCGGAGGATCACCCGCACTATCTGCGGCAGCAGCATCCTCACCCGGAAACAACACACGAAAAGATAGAGGAGTGACCTCAGGAAAAAGAAATAAGCAAATTGTTCTGTATGATCCGGCAGTAGCCAGAAAGGTCAATGATAATAGAGGCAATGGAAGCCGAGGTAACAGTGGGGATAGAAACCCCGGCCGTGCTAACAAAGGCAATGGAATCGGAGGTAACGAAGACCTCATAAGAAGAAATCATGAGAACAATAACCCGGCGGAGGACAGGAGAAATCCGCCGGACCCTCGATCGAGGTATGATCCTCGGCAAGAGCGAGAAGTGAGACCAGCACACTATGATCAGGCAAATGAGAGGTACAATGATGGGTACTCGGATATGGAGAATGTATAACATGGCGGGAATAATCATTGTGGAATACATGAGAGGATCATATACAGAAACTTGCGATCAAATGATGCAAGACAAAAACTGGATAGGTTGTATCGGTCCGAGATGTTGGAGGAACAAGGTCCGCCTAGTCCAGCGTGCTTCGGACCTCGGATCACGGGCGAACCACCGGTGCCGAACTTTCAATTGGTGAGGGTCACGAAAACATACAATGGGAGCACAAAACCACAAGATTGGTTAATTGATTATGCCACAGCGGTGAAGATAGCCGACGGAAACCTACGATGGGCGGTGAGATACGTCCCCCAGATGCTGGAAGGACCAGCCAGAGTGTGGCTGAACAATCTTCCAGCAGGCAGTATCAACTGTTGGTTAGATTTTGAAGAAATGTTTGTCAGCAACTTCACCAGTACCTATAAAAGGCCAAACAAGCCACAGCAGCTCGCTATGTGCAAGCAGAGGCCGAATGAAACGGATAGAGAATTCTTGACTCGGTGGTGTAACCTCAGAAACTCATGCGAAGGAGTCATAGAGTCTCAAGCGATATCTTGGTTTGCTCAAGGCTGCCGATATGGAAGTGTATTATGGCAAAGGCTGCAAAGAGATATGCCGACTACATTGGCAGATACCATCAGGATAGCAGATTTGTATGCTTTAGGGGATCCGACGCAACCAGAATTAATGTCGGCAGAGCATCGGGAGCACCAGGATCAATATGCAAGAGATGCAGCTGGATCATCGAGGCGCAATGAATTCTGAGGTAGAAGAAGGGAGGAGAGGCCAGACTACAGATATGCTTCCAACCAGGTGGTAGCATTGGTACAAGATCATCCGAGTCATGGAAACAGTCAGAGACAGAAAAATGGTCCTCAGCAGTGGACACTGAGGAATGAAGGAAAGAGACAGTGGACACCAGAACAGAAGAAGCAGTGGCAGGAAAGGCCGAAGTACACGTTTGAATCAATGTTGGATCAACCGTGTAAGTTCCACACTCCAAACCCGGCCAAGCCGGCTAATCATACAACTCAGCAATGTGCTTGGATGAAAAATGCAATGGGGAACCTGGCGGGCATGCAACCGCCACCGCATCAAGCGCATCAGCAGCCACAGCTAACTGGGGCAAATGTGCAGCAGTTAATGTTACCACCACCTCCTCCGAGGTATGATAACTCAGACCGGAGGGATGCAGTGAATCAAGTGATAAGTAAAGGTCAAGATGGAAGGGCAAACCCCGGAAACAACGGACGAAATGATTACAGGGAGCATCATCAATCATATTGTGTGTTCACAACAGAACAGCAGGACAGGCATAGCGTGCAACGCCGGCATATGGAGGTGAACGCTGTTATGCCGGCAGTACCGAGATACGTTCCTTGGTCTGATCAGGAAATAACCTGGAGCATAAAAGACCACACGAAGATAATGCCGAATCCAGAGTCATATACACTGGTACTAGATCCGACATTTGTCGGACCCAGCATAAATGTGAAATTCTCAAAAGTACTCATTGATAATGGGAGTAGTATCAACATTATGTACAAGGACACAATGCACAAACTTGGAATAGCACAGAATATGTTACAATCCACAAGAACCACGCTCCATGGGATAGTGTCGGGCCTCTCATGCGAACCCATTGGGAAATTCCGGGTAGATGTGTTATTCGACACGAGGGAGAATTGCAGAGCAGAGAATTTGGAGTTCGAGGTGGTGGACCTGGAGAGTTGCTATCATGCTTTACTCGGACGGCTAGCATTGGCTCAATTCATGAGCAGTTGCCACATTACTTATCTGAAAATGAAGTTACCCGGCCCACAGGGGGTGATAACAGTAGCCGGAGATTACAGAAAATCAATGGAGTGTGCCTCGGCCGGATCAAACCTGGCCGAGTCATTGGTGATCGCAAGAGAAAAAAGGAGGATTCAGGAAGTGGCGGCTCTGGCTCAGTTGACACAGCTGAATATGCCGGCATTATCCAACCCCCATGGAAGTGTTTCTTTCCAGCCGACTAAAGAGACGAAAAAGATCCATATAGATGAGCAATTCCCAGAGCGCACCATCACGATTGGTGCCGGCCTAGATGCCAAATAGGAAGGTGAGCTCACCAACTTCCTCCGTGAGAATCAGGATATCTTCTCATGGTCGACTCAAGACCTGCAAGGTGTGCCGAGGGAGTTGGTTGAGCACTCTTTGCATGTAAGTCCAGGAGCAAGGCCGGTGAAGCAACCTCTCCGCCGCTTCGCCGAAGACAGGAGAAAAATAATAGGGGATGAGATAGCTCGGATCCTTGCAGTCGGGTTCATCATGGAAACGCTTCATCCGGATTGGCTATCAAATCCGGTGTTGGTAGAAAATAAAAAGGATGACCCGAATGTGGCCGTAGTATGGTGAATGTGTATCGATTACACGAACCTAAACAAGGCGTGTCCTAAAGATCCTTTTCCTTTACCTAGGATAGATCAAGTCATTGATTCGACCGCTGGTTGTGAGCTGTTGTCATTTGTAGACGCGTATTCTGGCTTCCACCAGATACCGTTAAATCCGGCCGATCAAATAAAGACTGCGTTTATTACCCCGTACGGGGCTTATTGCTATCGCAACATGCCATTCGGCCTGCGTAACGCATGAGCAACATACCAAAGATGCATGCAAAAGTTTCTACATGACCTGATAGGAAAAAATGTACAAGTGTATGTAGACAATGTGGTTATAAAAACAAAAGAGAGCAAAACGCTCCTTGATGATATTCGGCAGACATTCGCAAACTTGAGAAGATTCCGGATGAAGCTTAACCCGAAAAAATGTACCCTCGGCGTGCCGGCTAGAAAATTACTCGGTTTCCTCGTGTCCAGCCGAGGTATAGATGCAAATCCAACCAAAATCCGTGTAGTGGAAAGAATGGAACTGCCGAAGTGTCTGAACGATGTACAAAAATTCATGGGATGCTTGGGTTCGCTGAGTAGATTCGTATGTCGGCTAGGGGGAAAGGCATTGCCGCTATATCAATTGATGAAAAAATCTGATAAATTCATCTGGACACCACATGCTGATAATGCATTTCATGAGTTAAAGAAGATGTTGGTCACAACACCGATCTTGGCTTCTCCATTATCAAAAGAAACAATGTTACTTTATGTAGCTGCCACTAACAGAGTGGTAAGTGCGATGGTTGTCATGGAGCGGAATGAAGGGGATAAGTCAATACAAAGGCCAGTATATTACCTAAGAAAGGTATTATCAGCCTCAAAGCAGAACTACCCGCACTACCAGAAAATTACTTATGGAGTGTACATGTTGGCGAAAAAACTCAAACATTACTTTGAAGAACATCTGATAAAAGTGATTTGTGAGGCGCCCATAGACGAAATATTGAGCAACAAAGATGCAAGTGGCCGAATAGCAAAATGTGCAATCGAGTTATCATCTTATGCTCCGTAGTTCGATAGGCGGGATGCAATTAAATCTTAGGCAGTGGCCGACTTCTTTGTGGATTGGGCCGAGGTACAATATGAACCACCATTACCAGATCTGAATTATTGGACAATGCATTTTGACGGATCTAAGCTGAGAAATGGTTTGGGGGCTGGGATAGTATTAACTTCGCCGAAAAAAGATCAGCTGAAGTATGTGCTGCAGATACATTTCGCCGCGTCAAACAATGTAGCCGAGTATGAAGCACTCGTCCATGGGTTAAAAATGGCAAAAGAGATTGGTATACGTCGGATCCTATGCTATGGGGATTCAGATCTGGTAGTACAGTAGGTATCAGGCAATTGGGATGCACTAGATGCGAATATGGCCCTGTATAGATTTCATGTGCAAAAAGTCAGTGGTTATTTTGATCGATACGAATTTCACCACATACCTCGGGCGGAAAATGATGCTGCAGATACACTGTCAAAGCTCGGATCAACCAGGCAATCAATTCCCTCGGGCATTTCCCTAGAGCACCTGATAAAACCATCAATTACACCATCACCGGAATCCGAGTCAATTCGTATCTCGGCAGAAATAATAGAAGGAAGTGTGCCAATGGAAATTGACAAGGAATATGACCCGGGTTTTCTGAAGGTAAACCCGACAGTCGCACGAGCGAACACAATAAGATCCAAAGCAGTTATGTCGGCAGAAAATATGGAAATCGACAGTGGGACCATCCCGGAGAAAATCATGCGGATATGGGCGCAACCCATATTTTCATTCCTTAAGAACGCAATCTTGCCGAGTATTGAGGTACTGGCTAGACAGATGGTAAGAAGAGCAAAAGCTTATATAATCATAACCAACGAGCTGTATAAGAGAAGCGTCACAAGCGTACTGCAAAGAAGTATTGACTCGGCAGAAGGGCAGGAAATACTCCTGGATATACATCAGGAAGAATGCGGGCATCACACCTCGTCCAGAGCTTTGGTGGCCAAAGAATTTAGGCAGGGATTTTATTGGCCAACGGCATTGAAGGAGGCAAAATAATTAGTAGAAAAATGTAACGGTTGCTAGAGATATGACAGCAAGATACATATGCCCTCGTCCGAATTAAAAAAATACCAATTACTTGGCCTTTTTCTGTATGGTGCTTGGATATGGTAGGTCCATTCAAGCCAGGCCGGGGCGGAATGACTCACATTCTAGTCATGGTGGATAAATTCACAAAGTGGATCGAGGTGAAACCAATAAGAACGTGTGATGGACCAACAGCGGTAAAATTCCTCAAATATATCATCTTGAGGTATGGATATCCACACAGTGTTATCACGGATAATGGCACAAATTTTGCTGAAGGAGCCTTTGCTAGATTCTGCCAAGAGAAACACATAAGACTAGATGTTGCCTCGGTGGCTCACCCAGCATCAAACGGGCAAGTAGAAAGATCAAATGGGCTGGTATTGTCCGGAATAAAACCCCGTCTTATCGAACCACTGCAAAGGTCGGCAGGATGCTGGATCAAGGAACTTCCAGCAGTATTGTGGAGCCTTAGAACTACCCTGAACAGGTCAACAGGATATACCCCATTCTTTCTAGTATATGGGGCAGAAGCTGTGCTTCCTGCCGACATAACGCATGATTCGCCAAGAGTAATCCAGTACACAATTGCCGAGGTAAATGAAGTAGCTCGGCAAGACGATTTTGGTTTGCTAGAAGAGGCTAGGGAATTGGCATTATCAAGATCAGCTATTTATCAGCAAAACCTCAGACGATACCACAACAAGAAAGTCAATCCAAGAGTTTTTAAAGAAGGAGATTTGGTTCTTCGGCTAGTGCAGCGCACAGCCGGCATGCACAAACTCTCACCCCCATGGGAAGGACCATTCATCATGAGTAAAGCATTGCACAATGATGCATATTACCTAATCGATGCCCAGTCACCAGAAAAGAACAAGGCAAACAAAGCCGAGGACGAATCAAAAAAGACCATGGAACATAGCTTCACTTCGCCCGTTCTACACTTAGAAGCCATATATTGCAAGTCATGATGTGACGCACCAAGTCGGAGTATTGAGCATGTATTAGACCTCGGCACCCCGAGCAGCGACTCGGGGACTGCCTCATGTTGTATTTTATTTTGAATTATGTATTAAACCTCGGCACCCGAGCAGCGACTCGGGGACTGCCTCATGTTGTATCTTATTTTGAATTATGTATTAAACCTCGGCACCCGAGCAGCAACTCGGGGACTGCCTCATGTTGTATCTTATTTTGAATTACGTATTAAACCTCGGCACTCCGAGCAGTGACTCGGGGACTGCCCCATGTTGTTTCTTACTTTTAAGTTGCATATTAAAACCCTGGAGCCACGAGCAATGACTCGGGAACTCCCCCGTGGTGTCCTCGGCGTCACACTATGCATTATATTTGGACGACCCAAATAATAACTCGGGGACTGCTTTATGATTTTAGATATTTTTTGAGAACATGCAAGAACTCAGTAACCCGAGTAATAACTCGGGGACTGACTTATATTACCCACTGTTTGTCGCCAGACACATACAAGTTCCATAGCTAAACTAGAGACTAGGGGACTCCCCAAAACTGTTGATCATAACTTGCAAGATATGATATAAGCTTGTCTCGGTTATCAAAGGAACAACAAAGTGAGAACAAACAAAGATCTCTAAGGATAATGGAAACAAGAATAGCAACCTAGCAAATGGAAGTATGATAAGGGATGCAACCTATTTATATCACTTTAACAGATATGAGATCCGAGGATTATACTTTAGGTAGAAGTTGAGAACACAACAGCTACGCAACCATGTTCACAAAGGGCAAGCAAGATAAATGCCGAATAAAGGTCAGCCACATAGAAAAATACAATCCGGATTTACGAAATTAAAGTTCGGCAAAGCAAAGATATGAAGCAATGAGATTTGCTTAGATGGAACAATAATAATTACCATCACCAATGCCTCAGCGGTGCAAGGCAAAAAGGTTCACACCACACCAAAAGACGGACAATTGTTCCACAGACATCATACGCCTGGCATACCGGGGACTGAAAATAAATTAGAGTTTTTTGAACCTAAATAATGAAAAGGACTAGTTCACCCTTAATGGGCAGTAGCATGGTCAGGAGCATCAGGAATGGGTATCTCGGATGATGGCGGAGCGACCTCAGTCTCCTGCGCAGGGGTATTTTCAGGAACTGGACGCTCCGAGGTACCTAGAGCCTCAGCTGAAGTTACTTCGGCTTCAACAGAAGCAATAGTAACCTCGGGGGAAATCCCCGGCTGCTGAGAAACATCAGCTTGAGCTCGAGAAATCTCAGTCCCTTTAGAGGACGATCGTGTGTCGCCATCCTCATCTGAGCTTGCATTTGAGTCGCGGGAGTTATCCGAGTCACCCTCTGCTCCATCCTGATCGGCCGAATCATCACCGGATGCATCTTCGATGTCGACATCATCCGCCGGATTGGGAAGAAAACTTGGCCCGTCGATCCAATTATGCAAGTCGGCATACTCGATAAGCTGAAAAGCACGAGCCTGATGGCGAGCAACAAACTCTAGATTTTCCACCCAAGGAGAGCCAGTGTGCAGATACATCAGAGTATCGAGGGAGATATCTTCATACCAAGGCAACACGGCCGTAAGGGCCATATCAGCACCGGCCCTCCCAGTAGATTCCCTCTAGAGGTTAAGTTGGGTCTGAGATGCCATCAGCCTTGACACAAGCACTTCAATCTCATCAATTTCTGGCGTTCCAGAGGTGTTCGGCCAAAGAACATGGTAGGCCTGGATAGCTGCTTGCACCAAATCTCTTCCCATGATCTTCATTGGTCCAACAACAGTAGCGACCGCAATCAGAAAATCCTCAATAGAGTGTTCCTGATCAGAGGTAACAGGAACACCTCGGCGAGCGCGAGCTGTCACCACTGCCTTGGAGCTCACCGGTTTAGCTTCGGGGAAATGATCTACAAATAAAAGCACCATATAAGATAAGACGATCAAAAGAAAAACGTAAGTCGGCAAAGAATAGAAACTTACGATGAATATAATTCAACATCTTATGCAGATCCTGGGTCCAGTCGGCCTTATTCTTCTCAAAGCGAGTGATTTCCTTGCTCATCGTCCGGTTCTTCAGCTTGGCAGCGTCGAGGAGTTCCTTATCTTTCTGCAACTGCAGGCTCAGTCGATTCTTTTCTTCAGAAAATTCCTGATCAACTTTTTCCAATTCGGACTTCTGGGAAAGCTTGAGAGACTCAACCTCGGCGCGTAACCGGGTTATCTCATCATCCCTCTCTTTGAGTTGCGCCGAATGATTGGCAGCTTGCTCTAAAAAATGCAGCATCATATCAGGCATAGGTATGCATTCTTGATGCGATGCTGCAAATGTGTGCAACTCGACTATACCAAAGCCGGAAGGTTGTAAGAAACCAAATATTTATCTCGGACAGAAATTAACAAGTTGAAAACCAAAAACGAGGAACCAACCTTCAAGAGCATCAACTTTCTTGGTAAGGCGGGTATTCAGATTATTGATACTAGATGCACACCAGCAAAGAGTGAATTAGCACGACAAGCCGAAAATGTTAAGAACTTAAGGAAAAATACAAAATTTTATTAAAATTACCAGTTTTCTTCACTACGGGAACAACCTTCTCAAACTTTTCTTGCAGTTTCTTGTGGGCAAAGAGCAACTTTTGAAATTCGGCAGTCCGCCGATCATGGGCAACCTGGACATAATAGAAAGTTATAAAATTGGACATTCAAAGTTAAAGCAGATCCAAATCAAATAAAACATGACTCGGATCTGGGTGGCTGGATATTCAAAGATAAAGCAGATCCGAATCAAGTGAAACTTGACTCGGATCTAGGTGGCTGGATATTCAAAGTGGAAGCAGATCCGAATCAAGTGAAACTTGACTCGGATCTAGGTGGCCGGATATTCAAAGTTAAGGCAGATCCGAATCAAATAAAACTTGACTCGGATCTGGGTGGGTGGATACTTAAAGTTAAAGCAGATTCGAATTAAATAAAATTTGACTCGGATCTAGGTGGCTGGATATTCAAAGTTAAAGCAGATCCAACTTAAGTGTAACTTGACTTATATCAAAGTAGCTAGATATTTAAAGCTAAGGCAAATCCAAACTGAGTGAAACTTGATCCTAATATCACGGCTAATCCGAGTCATGACATTTGAAGCCTGACAAAGCTTCCAAACGAACAACAAGTTATCCGGTTGCAAGCTTCGAGGACTAGTATGTATATAATACCATTTGAAGGATAAACAAAACATTAACGGAAGCACTTAACTCATTCATCTTGTCACTGTCAAGGACAATCTTAGCGGCCATGTGCAAGCGACTGCTGATGTCGGAAAGCTGGAATGGCTGGCTGCTCGGATTGCCTTCAAGTTGATCCGCTGTGTTCCAGTTATTGGCATACTCCACCAAGGATCCGAGGCTGTTTCCGCTCTCAGTGTGAGTCAACACTTTACCTCGGGCCCGTTGTGTGACCACCACCGTCGCCGGACTCTTGTGAAGAGTAAGTTGAGTGTCGGCAGCAGGGGTGACAACAGGCTCAGCGGAGGAAGCTCCCTTGCGAAGTGCATCAGCTATGTTGGGCTGAGAAGAGGAGGATGACCCTTTTTGAGATGCTAAAGGTTTAGAAACAACGGTCTTCCTACTTTTAGTAGAGACTTCGGTAGGGGCAGCAACCTCAGAACTAGGAATCACGCCCTAGGGGGCAGGAGGAACTGAAACCTCCAAGGGGGCCGAGGTGGTGATATCCTTGGATGGAATTGGAGTAGCAGATGGAGTTGCGGTGATCAAAGGATCATTGGGGGAAACTTCGGTGGTCTTGGCAGGAGCAACAGGCTCAACCGGATGATCCGGTGTGGGAGTTATGTCGGCACTAACGGTGGGGGTAACAGGCAAATCCCGTCCAGGCGACATATGTGTCGGCGCAGGAGGAGAGTCAACACGAGGGGGACTGAGAACCCGAGTATCTTCTGGAGGAGGAGAAGGCGGACGAGTGGTATGGGTCGTCATACTCGGACCGCTAGGCTGTGCGGAGAGAGGAGCACTGCGAAAGTCAAAAAGAAAGGAGGTCGAGTCAATAGCCAGAAAGAGAGAAACAAGAAGTACGAATGAAAGTAAACTCACCCACTAACCGCAGGCATGGTCTGACGCCTCGCAATATGCTGGGCAGACTTCTTTGCTCTCTTCTTGGGGGCAGCGTCGGAGGGGTCTGCCGGAGCGGTGCGCTTCTTCGAGGTAGCAGGAGCTTGAGAAGCAAGAGGCTCGGCGTCGTGCACCTGACCGGCTGGATTAGCTGGGAAAGTAGGAGCCGGAAATGCATAAGAGATAGGCACCGCGGCAACTACCTCAAGAATTTGGACGTCGTCCGAGTCACCTTCATCCGCGTGGGCCTAGGTCTTGCCACGGGCGCGAGCCGGAGCAACATCCGACTTAGGGACAAACTCTTCCGAGTCAGTTTCCCCGCTGTCTGGGGTATTCCGATCTGCAGTCCACGGAAGAGCCAGAACCTCGGCATCCTTAGTCTTTTGCTCCGCAAAACTCTGCGAGAAAAGAAACAAAGTAGGATTAGCAAAAGAACAGCCACAAAGGCGACTCGGAAGCAAACACCAATGCGTAAATTTACCTGAGGAGGGGGATTCCCGCGAGTGAATGGCTTCAGTCCCCATGCCCACTCCTTCGGCATATCGGTCTTGAAGATAGCTCGGACATGCTTATAAATGTGATAGTCGTCGATCTCAACCGTCAAAACTCGGTTGGGATCGAGAGGACCACTCATGTAACAAAGCTTGTGAGAGCGAAACTGAAAAGGGCAGATTCGGCTGCTGATGAATGCGGTCATCAGATCACCACGGATCCCGGCGCGGATCAACTCCTTGAGCCGAATCTCAAATGCCTCGGCCAGAGCATGGCTTTTCCTAGGGTTGTAGTTCCAATTCTTCTTGGAAGGGGGGCCAATAGAAAAAGCGGGGAGCCGAATCTTATCTTCTTTCCCAGTGTTTTTGACATAGAAAAATGATCTATGCCATTTCTTGCAAGACTCGAGGCCGGCGACACGAGGGAACTCGGAGTTTCTCCGAGGTGTAATGGGCGCAGCCCCGCATTGAGTAAGGGATTTCTCGGAAGGGTGAAGAGATTTGTCCGGTACGACATTAGATCGGATTTGGAAGAATTTAGACCAGACAGGTACGGAGGGAAAAAGGCCGAAGTACCCCTTCGAAGCCGAGATAAAAGATGACAAAGAGGCGATAGGATGATGCGGCTGGAGGCCGAAGTAATCGAGGAACCCCCTAGGAATATCGCTAAGGGGTAGGCCGAACCCACGAGCAAAGTGGGACATGAAAATTACATACTCTCCTTCGTTGAGTACGGGAGAGGACTCTTTGTCGCGCAGGCGACAGCTTACCTCGGCGGGTATCCGGCGTGTCTTAATTAACCACTCTACCTCACGGCGAGTGACGGTGGAACCCTGCCAAGTACCCCGTTCCGGACCATACGCAAAGTCATCCTCCTCAACAAGAGCTCCGCTGGCAGAACTAGACATGGGCTCGTCAGAGGAATCAACGGAGGAGAAACTAGCGGCGGGGAGAGGCCTAGAGGTGCAGGGCCCTATCATGGTTCTAACAAGCGCGGCGGCGAAACAAAGAAGAACCGCCACAAGGAATCTAGGAAGGCAGAGGGAATGCCTAGGGCGGAAACCTAGTGGCGGTGCCGTAGGAAAACTCACCGGCGAAGGCGACGAAGCGAGGGCACGGCGGTGAGGCTGTTGGAGCAGGAGAACTGCAGCGTCACCATCGAGGAGATCGACAATGGTGCAGCCGCTAGCACACGAACAGAGGCGCGGGCACGAGGAGGAAGAAGAAGGGCAAACAAAGGGGAAAGTAAAATCGTCTAGCCCCGTTCCCCTCCTTATAACCGCGCAGTTTTAGTGGTAGTGGGATCGTGGGTGCGCCACGATAACCTTGTAAATCACACGTGTGGCGAAACCGTTCGCGACTAGTGGAGCCACACCACAGGCCACACAGCACAGGAGAGGATCAGGCCAACTGACCGATGCGGTACTCGAGGCGTCACTGTGCCACCACGACGGGCACAGTAATCACTGTAGCTTGTCAGTGAGCACTGTAGAGGAACAAAAAACTAGAAGAACAATGGTGAGTGGTACACGTAGGACGAGGCGTGCTCATGAAGCTGAACGAATACCTCGAATAGAGAGAACTAACTCGGAAAGAAATAGAGAAGTAAATTGGGAAACTGATGTGGCCCGGCCGAGGTTACGGGCAGGACCACACCAGCTTCAGGGACTAATGTTGGGGAGGTGACCCCGGGTAGGGTCAAGACAGAGGAAAGACGAAAGGAATCTCCCTTGTCGTGGGCTGAATTACTGATTGTGTCGGCCGAATCATATAAGAGTCGGCCGACATAACCAGGGCCATAACGAATGAAGAATGAGTAACACCTTATCCAGCCGACATATGAATTAAGTCGGCCGAATGAGTCTGACTAACCCGAATACAGGTGAAGGCCGAGCCGAGTTATGCGAGACAAGGCCGAATAACATGAAGCTTGTAGGAGAAGGAGGTGCCTATAGTCAAACCCTAGTCACTGGCTAGGAGGAATCTAGACAGAGCCAAGCACAAAGGACAAGGAGCAGAGATGTAGAAGGGCAGATGAATGTCACGGAGGTGACAGTGAGGAATCCCGAGGTGCGCATGTGAAGGTCTCTGGAACGTTGTCGTCGATAGGAGGGAGACACAGAAAGGAGCCCGCCGAGTTACCATTTTGGGACAAGCATATTCCAAGAATATGCTTGCCACGTCATCCCTGGAAGGAACCAAGGAACCCCTTTATAAGGAGGGGCACGGGCTCCTGAGAGGGGGATCGATCCATTCCATACCAAAGGGCTCGTGTAGTAGCTCTCTTCTTCCTTGAAACAGCTCAAGGTGCATTTGTAGTTCTTAAGAGGAGAAATAAAGATCTACTTGTTAGTCATTTGAGTGTAGAAATCACTACATCTTCCCTCCCCGGATCCCTCTAGCATCCATTGGCCCCATACTTTAGCCTACCCATGGCATCTGCTGTGCCACCACCATGACAGTTTTGGCATAAGTGGGGCTCAATAGCGCGGGTAGTAACCCCATGCTGGTGGGTTATCATAGGAATGATCATAGTCAGGCACTTGCGATGAAGAAGAAGACATGCCCCAATCAAATGAGGGATGCTGGTATGAAGACTCTCCCAAGTTGGAGGGCTGAACCAAATTTTCTTCGGCATCCTCTTCAACATTCTCCTCTTTCTGGGAGAGCTCCGCCACATATGTGTCAACCTCCTCCTCCGTAAGAGACCATCCTTGCCTGTTATCAAAGTTAAAAAAAGCAGGTGCAGGCAAATAAACTATTTTATCAGTCCTACCCTTTCTCCGACCTTGCTGGGAAAAAGATAATTCATACAGTAAACTTCTCACATTAGCTCCCAAAGAAACAAAACCATGCTGAACCATGGATTCAAGATCCACCCTCTCTATGGGGAACTGATAATCTAAATAGTGAGGCTCTAAACCATGGAAAGCTAGCAACCTAGAAGCAATGAGACCTCCACAAATTCCACCCTTCTCGTGGTTGGTGGTGAGACGATGAGCTATCAAAGCACCCAGGCTATAGGATCTATTCCTATTCAGAGAAGTTGCGATAAAAGCTAGATTAAAAGAAGGAAACTTTCTAGCAATCTTTCTAGCAAGAACACACTTGGTAATGAAATAGGCAAAGTATCTAATAGCTAGTAACTGAATGTTCCGAATTTTACCACTTTCCTTTGAGAAGTCGAAACCTTGGCAAATCTCAGCATATAAATCCATAAGTGACTTGGGATTTTACTTGATCTTCTCACAAGATCCCCACTAAGGTATTCTAATTGCTGCAAAAAATCAACAAAAGGCAGGTCGATAGGTATATTATATATTTTGTAATAGACCATGTGATTAGATGTAGACCAAGTGAATCGGAAGTCTTGCACAAAAGCCATGGTTAGCTTAACAAATTGAAATGGTTCACCTTCAACAAAGTGTTCCAATCCTGCATTGGCAATCAAGGTTTGGAAATCCTGAGAGATTCCCGTAGTTCTCATAAATTCATGGCATGGGTATACGGAAGAAAATACTGCCTACTCATTATGAACCTTCATTGGCACAGACACCATCAAGTCATATTGATTCAGTGGATAGGTACTCATCTTCCTTGCTGAAATTTTTAAACAAACATCAAACCAAGTGATTTCCAAGTTGATAAATGATGAGCAACTACTATAGGAGCTTGCTAGAGGACTACACATGCATCAAAATGAAATTTCTAAGCATAGAACAAGCATGCAAGCTCAAGAAACCTGTCACCTATAGCAGCAAAATACTCGAGATACAATCTACCAATCACAAATCTAATTGGACAAGTGGAGAAGGCACATACCAAGGAATAATCTCTCAAAAAAATCAGCAGCAAAGAGGGGCTGAGCAAGGACATTGAAAATCGCGAGCAAGAACAGCAAGAACTCGAGCTTGAGCAAGTTTTCTGGTGTTTTTCGAGAGAGAGAGAAAGAAGATGGCTTTGAGGAGGTAGCCTGGAGGGGCCCAGGTGGGCCAGACCCCCCAGGAGCCGCCCACTGGTAGGCCGCGCCTACCATAGGTGTAGTGGCCTGGGGTGGCGCCTGGGTCACTTCAGGTGTCCCTCTGCCCCTTTTTTCGAGGAAAAAATGATTTTGAATTTTCTGGGATTTTTCGGGAAACTTTATTTTTGGCCAACTTTTAGGGTATGAAAATTGATTTTCTCACAGAAACAGTTTTTTAGAAGAAGCAAAAGCAAACCAAAAGCCAAACTATAGGAGCTCTAAGACAAACTAACAATCAAACAACTAGCAAAACCAAAGCTAGCAAAATAAAGGCAAAGACTAGGAAGGAGAAAAGTAAAAGAAAGCAAGTATAACCACAGTGAAAACATTATTTTGTTCATTAAAATCCTTTTGTTAACAAGGTTGATCAAGTCTTGTTACCAAAACAATTTTATATGAAACAAAACTTTGCATTCCACAAGGTGATTATGTTACCTCATACTTGATAGCAATGGTCCCAATCATAATAGTTTCAAAATTTTCTTGTGGAATGGGACAATATATTTCTCCAACCTTGATGCTCTCAATATTTTCAATGGAATTCAGGCAATAGCTTCTAACAACCTTCTTGGGGAAATAAACAATATTCTCTTTGTCATCAATATTGAATGTTACTTTTCCTTGATTACAATTAATGACAGCACCTGTAGTATTAAGAAAAGGTCTCCCAAGAATAATAGACATATTATCATCTACAGGCATTTCAAGCACAACAAAATCAGTTAAAACCAAGAAATTATGAGCCACTTGAACAGGAACATCCTCACATATACCAACAGGAATAGTAGTTGACTTATCAGCCATTTGCAAAGATATATCAGTTGGTATCAACTTTTCTAGCTGGAGTCTCTTGTAGAGATAAAAAGGCATAACACTAACTCCATTTCCCAAATCACATAAAGCAGTTCTAACATAATTATTATAAATAGAGCAAGGAATAATTGGTATACCTGGATCACCAAGTTTCTTTGGAACCTTACCATTGAAGGAATAATTAGCAAGAACAGTAGAAATCTCCTCATTAGGAATCTTTCTTTTATTAGAGACAATATCCTTCATATACTTTGAATAAGGAGGCAACCTAATGGCATCAGTCAAAGGAATTTGCAAAAATAAAGGTTTCATCCACTTACAAAACTTGTTGTAGTGTTTTTCCTCCTTTGACTTGTGTTTCTTACCTAGAAAAGGCATAGGTTTCTACACCCAAGGTTCTCTCTCTTTACCATGTTTATTAGCAATAAAATCTTCCTTGTGTACCTAGTGTTTTTAGTGTGCTTCTCAGGTTCTTCTTCAACTTCCTCCTTATCAGGAGCATCATTATTACCATTACCACTCTCAGTTTCAGCTTCAGAGACAGATATACTATTAGGATCTACAGCAGGTTCAAGTGGTTCCTCAACTATTTTGTGTTTCTTTTTCTTTCTCTTACGAGGACTAACACTATTCTCACCTTGTTGAGAATCCTGCTCAATTATTTTAGGGTGTCCTTTAGGGTATAAAGGATCTTGATTAGCTATACCACTCCTAGTTCTAATTCCAAAAGCATGTTTATTTCCTGAGGCATTAACTAGCATATCCTTTTGTACCTTAGCAAGTTGATCAAGTTGGGTTTGAACCATTTGAAAGTGTTTACAAAGCATTTTAATATCATTAGAAGTTCTTTCCACAATATCTTTCAACTCATGGATAGCTCTAGAGTTTTCCAATAAATGATTCTGAACTTGTTAATTACCTTGTTTAACAATAAATGTGTCAAGTTCCTCTAAGCTTTGATCAGGAGGCTTACCATAGGGAATGTCCCCTTCATTAAAGTGGAGAGAGTGTACCTCAATAGTAGATGAGTGAGGAATTGGCTTGCATAGTTCTTCTATAGGAGGTAGATTCTTCACAACTTCAGCTCTAATACCTTTCTCCTTTAGACATTTCTTAGCTTCCTTCATCACTTCATCATTTAATGCAATAAAACCCCTCTTCTTTGGTGTTGGTGTTGGAACTGGTTCACGCACAACTGGTTCAGGAGTAATAGGCTCAGGTGTATTCAGCTCAGTTGAAGTCCAATCATCATAATTCTTGCTTATCTTAGCCATTAATTCTTCAGCATCTGTAGGAGTTCTTTTCCTCAAAACACAATCAACAAAGCTATCTAGGTAGGTCCTAGAATCATCAGTTAGTCCATTATAATAAATATCAAGAAGCTCATTCTAAGGCAGTGGACATCCAGGATGTGCATGAATCAAGGCAAGAAAACCTTGTCCATGACTCAGGCAATTTCTCTTCTTCTCCCTGTTTAAAATCAAAAAGTCTCTACAAAGAAACATGTCTAGCACTAGGAGGAAAATATTTCTGGAAGAAAGAAGCAATCAAGCAATCAGGGCTATCAATGGAACCAGGAGGTAATCTATTGAACCAAGCCCTAGCTTCTCATTTTAGTGAAAAAGGGAAGATCTTAGTAACAAAGTACTTGCGCATCTTAAAATCATCAAAGAACAAAGCACTCATTGTAGAAAGCTCATTCATATGAGCCACAACACTCTCATTTTCAGTCCCACAAAAAGGTTCTTTCTCAACAATATATAAATAGGACAAATCAAGAGAGAAATCATAATCTTCATCTTTAATATATATGGGAGAGGTGGCAAACTTAGGATCAGAGGACAGTTTAGGCATAATAGTACTCCTAGCAAGGAGACTCTTAATAGAACTAGTACCATGTGTGTTTCGACACTCTTCAACAAATTCATCAGTGAAATCAATGTAACCATCATTAATATCATAACCCTCACTAGACTCAGGTGAGCTAATAGGTGTAACAGTGTCTTCACTAGGAGTTTCGGTATTTCCTAGACTAGCCATAGTAGCATCTAGAAAAGGACCTAATGAACCACTCGCATCAAGCACTGTAGAAGTAACATCATGAGCATCAAAAGCAGTTTCAGATTCAGCAGTAGTAGCAGTGTGTGTAGCATGAGTATGTGGTGGTGGTGTGACAATCTTACTTATAATCGACGGTGAATCAAGAGCAACAGAGGTGTTTAGGACTGTACCTCTTCTTGTAGTGGATGGTAAAATAGGGAACTTTCCATCACGAGACTTCCCAATGATGAAAGGAGTAGCAGTGAACAATAGTAGATCCAAGTGAACTTACAAATAAAGCTATGCTCCCCGGCAACGACGCCAGAAAATAGTCTTAATGACCCACAAGTGTAGGGGTTCGCAACAGTCTTCGCGGGTAGTATTACCCAATTTATTGATTCGACACAAGGGGATCCAAAGAATACTTGCAAGCCTTAACAACTAAGTTATCAATTCAGCTGCACCTGGAAATAGTTCTTGCTCACAAAAGTTTATTCAAGTATCCAAGTACTAAACAATCCTAGGCATGTGCTCCAAATATAGTCATTCGTGCTCGTAATGAGAACTTGCACAACATCTTCTGTCCAGCCAGCCCGTGGCAGCGGAGCCTCTAGGGAACTACTGGCAATTAAGGTGCTCCTTTTAATAGAGTACCAGAGCAAAGCATTAACACTCCATGAACACATGTGATCCTCACACCACAGCCATCCCCTTCGGTTGTCCCAATTATTATCACTTTGGGGCCTTTGGATCCGGACAATGATATGTGTACACAACTTGCAGATAAGATCACAAACAATACTATCATAATGATTCAATAATAATTTCAGATCTAAGATCATGGCACTCGGGCCCTAGTGACAAGTATTAAGCACAACAAGTTGCAACAAAGTCAAATAGCACTAATAGAGATACTAGGCAATATGCCCTAATAGATCTTATTCGATTACATGATAGAACTTAGCCAATCCCTACCATCCCCAAGCCTACAGCGGGGGATTACTAACTCATGGATGAGGGAAACATCGACGGTTGATGGAGATGCGTTAGTGATGACGATAGCGATGATCCTCTCCAAATACCTCGTCCCGACAGGGTGCCAGAACGGAGTTTCTGGATCCGAATCTTGGTTTCTGGTGGCGGAGGTGGAGCGTAACTATTTGTGGAAAACTATCGAACCCCCCTCTGTTTTTAGGTCGAAAGGCAACTTATAGGCACAGAGGGAGGCCGAGGGGCTGACTAGGGTTGCTGCACCCCCCTAGGCGCGGGGCAGGGCCCACCGGCGCCTGGCAGGGGTGTGGGCCCCCCAGGCCCCTTATCCGTCTCGTCTTCTGGCTCCGTGGGTCTTCCGGTGAAATATAGTTTTTGGCATATTTTCCGGGATTTTTCCTAATAGTTGATTTTCTGCACAAAAACAAGACACCAAGTTAATTTTGCTGAAAATAGTGTTAGTCCGTGTTAGTTGTATCCAAATCACACAAGTTTAGAGGAGAAACAATAGAAAAAGTGTTCGGAAAAGTAGATACGTTTTGGACGTATTAGCTATTCATAAATAGTATCACACTATAGAGCATGGTTGTCTTGTTTGCGCATGTGCGATGGAACGTGTAACATCCTGATTTTTACAGGCAGATTTTTTTTGCAAGGGATGTTACAACATCGTTGAATAAAAATAAACATTTTGTTTGGTGTTGTTTAAATCAATTCATATTAGTTTTGGAATAAACTTGACATATAAAAGTAGGAGATTAATTTCTAAGAGTACTCTTCATATTATTTTTGAAGCCTGTTTTAATTGGCCAATTTACTTTTTGTGTGGTTCTTTACAAAAATCCCATTGGCCATTGATTAGACATGTATGCATGTCAACACCCAGATTTTTAATTCCAGATGCCTTTATGCCATACATCGCAATCCCAGAATTACCTTTTTGCGAGACATAACAGATTGGATATCACAAAACATCATTCATTACAAACCATACATAAGGTCTTACACAAATAAATAATCTCATGATCCAGTCTTAATACAAGTCAAGCAGCGGAATAACGTAATGATAACAGTAACGTAGGCGAGACTCCATCTTCATGGTCACAGGCAATACTGACGATGGGAGATGATCCTAGTTGTCGTAACCTGTCACATCCCAAGATTTTCCAAATCTTGTAATGTGAAAATAAATGAATAAAATAAAAATTTGTTTGATTTCCAGGGCTAGAAGAAACTTTTTGAATTCAAATGGAACCTCAAACCATTTTGAATCAATTAAATCCTAAAGGGATTTAAAGATAAACTTTTATTAAAGGAAAATAAAAATATTTAAAATTACTATTTTGGATCTTTAAAATAAAAAGATTTGGTTTTCAAAAGCAAAGATAGAATTATAAATAAAGATTATATTTTAAAGAGCCAAATTAATTTTGGCCAAGCTTTTATAATAAAATATTTTGTTTTGATAAAATGAGTAAAGGTTTATTTAAATAAAATAATAAGGATTTAAATATCCAATTTTATTAAAGTAAAGGCTTTTCTTTTAAATAAACACTAAAACTTATTTTAATAAGTTTTCCAAAGGTTCTTGAATAAAACCTACTGAAAAGGTTTTTGGTTTGGTTTATATTTCAAATAGAGTTTTAAAAATAAATTAAACCCTATTTTGAAAATAAAGACTAAAGTCTTTTTATTTAATTATTAATAGATCCTAAAAAGGATAAAAATTATTTTGTTTTTGACTTTGGTTTTATATTCTCAAATAAACTTACCGAAGTGTTTTGGTTTTATTTTAGATTTCAAAATAAAAGATTTAAATAAAACCAATCCTATTTGATTTAATAACTAAGGCCCATTTTATTTAATTATTAATGGACCCTATAGCAAAAATGTTATTTTGTTTTAAACAAGCTTTCCAAGTATTCTTTATTTTCAAATAAAACCTGAAGATTTGTTTTTTGAAAATATTTGGATTTCAAATGGAGATTTTATTAAATAAACCAAACCCTATTTGATTAATAAACCATGGTCCATTTTATATTTAATTAATAAATGGAACCTAAAAAGAATAAAAATACTATTTTTTTTGGAATGATGGTTGATGTTGATAAACAGAACCAAAAACTCATTATAAGTTTGAATTGTTTGAATGGTTTGAATTGATTTGAACCTTGGTTGTTTGTTTGAAAAATCAAAACAGAAAATAGAAATAGAAAAGGAAAAAGAAATCAGAAACAGAAAAAAAATAGTGCAAAGGACCCAGCCCAACAAGGCCCAGTAACCAGCCTAGTTTCCTCCCCAGAGAAAAACGATTCGCACTCAGAATCTAACTCAGACAGAGGCTGACCAGTGGACCCTCCCCTCGTTTCTTTTCCCACTGACCGGTAGGCCCACTTTCCACTGTTCTCCTTCCCCACCCCGCGACCGGTTCTTCCTCCTCTCGTCGCCGTTGCAGGCTTTGATTCCTCAGGCTTAATTCACCTTAATGACGTGAGTAAAACCTGCAGTGATCACGCACGATAAATCGTCTTCCTCTCCTCTCTGTTTTCCCTCTGTTTCCTCCCCCAAGCACACCCCCAGGCCGCCCTAATTTCTCCCCGAGCAACTCTGTCTCCGACGAGCTTCCACCTTCGAATCCGGCCGAGCCACACCACCTCCTGCCTCCCGAACACACGAGCACGCTCACCGCATCCTGGCGCATCTTCCTGTGCCAGTCATTCATCCGCGGGTGCCCTGTAACCTCGGCTTCAACGACGACCTGCAGCACCGCCGTCTGCCCTCTTCTCCGACGACGTCCCCAGGTAGTACCCGACCTCCCCTCTCATCCCCGTGGACACGATGATGATCTCCAAGCTCATACGAACCTAACAGCACCTTCCGTTTGTCCTAGGGCGCCCTATCCTCGCCCTCGACGACCTTCTGAACCGCCAGAAGCCCAGCTTGTCTCCGGCGAGCAATCAAGGACAGCCCCGTGCGCCCCTTCATCAACCAGTACTATGTTGAGCATCAGCAGTGTGCTGTGAACTCAGTGAGCACTTCCCCCTCTTTCCTCGCTTCCTATTTCACCAGCGCCGCCGCCGTCTTCCCGTCGCCGCCGCGCACAGCCGCGCAGCGCCGCCAGTTAATGGCCATTTGTTTAGGTCCGTTAGATCTAAATCGGGCGAGCAGGATTAGGTCACTTAAACACCGAAGGGGTATGCTGCCAGAACCGTGCGATCAAGTTGGATCCTATGGACCGCGTCTGTCAATCCGCATGAAGCGGTACCGTCCAATGAAACCCTGCCGCATGGCACTAGATCTGTTTAAAAGAATTTTTGAATCAGATTTATTTGCAAACTTCAAACCCTTGTAACTTTGGATCCACACGTCCAAAAATTACAAATTTTATGTCATTGGATTCAGAGAGCAAGCCCTAGCCAACATACCCTTAGTTTAGAAAATACTATTTGTTAGTTTGCTTGTTTTTGCAGATTCTTTTGTGAGCTTGTTTAGAGTATAAAAATTGTTTAAAATTGTTTTTAGGGTTAAAACCTTTGCAAAATGGTTTGTTGTAAACTTACTGACCCTAGGAACCAACCCATAGTTTGGAAAATGTATTTGGTAAAGTTTAGGATGGAAAACTTGATATAGCCCATTTCTAGCCAAATGAAAATAAAGATTTTGGTTATGAAAATGTTTTTGTAAAGAAAACTTTGGGAAAATGTTTTGGATCAAACCTACTGACCATAGGAAACGCTTTGTGGACTCAAAAATGTATTTGGTGAAATAAAATAATGATTCTTTGATTTAAAACCATTTCTAGTCAAATAGAAATGTGATTTATTTATTAAAAATGGTTTTGGAAGAAAACCTTTGGAAAATGTTTTGTTTTAAACTCACTGACTCCAAAACCCAAGTTTTGTGATTTGAAAACATATTGGGTGAACCCTATAGGTTAATGCCTTAGTAAAAATATTTCTACACCACATAAAATGATACTTTATTTTGAAAATGGTTTTGAAGTGAAACCTCTTTGCAAATGACTTTGCCACTTTGGTAAATGACCAATTTGGATCATACAAAGTTTAGAAATCCAATAGAGACCCTCTTTGCAAAAATAAAACTATCTTGTGCATGATCCCAAGCATGAATTAGTTTCCTTTGTCTTGTGTGTATGATTTTGTTTGAGTGATTATTGGTTTGGAATGTTAGTTGATTGTGTGTTTGCTTGATTGACTTGTAGTGAAGTTAGAGAAGTGTGAGACTAGCAAGATCAAGGAGTGAACCACCATTCCCTACCAAAAAGGCAAGTGATGCTTCATATCTTTTTGTCCCATTACTTTCAATATGCATTAGTGATTTTGCTAAGTAAAACTTGCATAGAATTTTGCTAAAGTATAGACCTTGCTATAGTAGCACCTAGTAGATGAAACCTTAGTGGAAATCTTCCTAAGTTAAGATTCCTATTACTATCAAGCTTAGCCTAGCTAATAGAAAACATGGGTGGAATATATATTCACACTATGGAAAAATATTCTAAGTCTAAGGACTTGTGTTTTGTTTAATAAAACAACTAAGTTAATGAATCACCTGGGTGGAATGGGACTTGCTTGGTGGTTTTTGGTTGAGTGGTTCACAAGGCCCATTTTTATGGTTTACCTTAGTGTATCTCACTTGTGGATGGCCACCCAGGAACAAAGAGATTTGAGTTGTCAAATGTTGAGAAGCTTCAAGTGCAACCACTTGGCAATATGGGGTCTGCCATGATCAAAAAGGTTGCTAGAACTTAGTCTCTTGGACAGTTGGTGGTAGAGGGAATGATAGGTTGGAACGCGTCCATTTGACTAAGGAAAGGCTTCTGAAAGATCTTTTCTTGGGAAACCAAGTCTTGTGGGGAAAGTGCACCACCTCTGCAGAGTGTAAAATCTAAGTACTTAGCCATGTCCCTGGTAAAGGACAATTTTGAGCATCAAGACATGGAAGCTTCAAGAATCTCATCACTCCAACTTCTAAATAAAACTTGTGGGTGAACAAGGGTTGTTTGAAATCTTCAATCTTTGATTGAGAAAAATGATTTTATCAAAGCAAAAACTTAGTATTTTCAAAGGTTAAGGAAAAATCTATTTTGAGCAATGCAAGCCTCAACTCCACTTAGCCAAATGCATATAGATGATAGACTCCACTATACTACCATAGTATCACTTGCCAATACAATTCAAATGTATTGACCCTTTGTGGCTGTAACTTGTATGTTGCAGGTTTGATTGTTTTTAGTGAAGATTGATTGATTAGGATTACAAAGTCTACAACCAACATCTGCCTGTGGCACCTTGAAGATGAAGGACCCCATGACTATAGTTATTCCGCTGCAATGTAATGTAATAGCCAAATGAGCTATGTTTGATGTAATAAACTTATGTTATTCCTGGTTATAAAGTTATATTATGACCTTTGTTTCTTGATATTACATCTTAACTGTGGATGCTAGCTATTGATCCAGGGACTAGCATTGTAAACATAGGGGGCTCTACCTTATTAAAGGTTGGGAACTCTACAAGATGGTATCAGAGCATTGTGTTGCCTGTAGGATTTGTAAACCCTAGGATTGGACAAAAACCCCTTAGAAAAGTAGGAGTTGTATTTGTTCCAAAACTTATTTACAAACAATCTTGTAAACTCTTTCCTCAACCATTTTGGTTTCAACTCTACATCTCTTCTATTTCAACTTGATGGAAAAACCTACCCCATGACCAAGGACTACACCATGTGCAAAGGACTTCTTCAACACTTTCAACTCTAATGACTTCAACTTCTTCAACTCTAATGACTTCAACATCTTCAGCATATTCACCAAGGACTTCCAACTTGGATGACACTAAGGATTACATGTGAGATAAGGAAATCTTGTTCAAGATTTAGAGACTGAGGGAATGCAAAAGTTAGAAGGAGTTCACTTCACTAGAAGTCAAGGTAACCAAGAGTTTTCCCAAGGAAACCATGATCTCATGCAAGAAGAATCAACCAAGAAAGATGGAAAGAATCACAATTAAAACCCTATAGATGGACTACCATATTATAGTTAAGTTAAACACACCAACTTATGTGGTGTAACAAAAATATTTTTGGTTGCCTAAAAATGTGCTTGAACTTTGTTGTTGAGTGAAATGTTTGGCTTGTGATTGTTTGCACATTGCTTGAGTGAATTGTGATGTGTGTGATTAGAATTGATTACTTAGAAATATCTTGCCTATTCTAATCCCAATCCAACCCAAACAGATGACTACTCCAAGAGACTCCAACATCAAGATTGATGACACCAACACCAACCAAGCTGACAGCATGAAAGAGCTCATAGCAACCCAACACTAGTTGAACCAACTAACAGCTCAGTTCATAGCCAGCAATAGTGATAAAGATCCAGCAATGCAAAAGTTTTTGGAAGAACAATCCCAACTGATGCTTAAGGTGACTAATCAAATGATCAACATGGAAGAAAACTATCCCAACAGAGTGTATGACAACAAGGATGACACGAATGTTATTCTAGATGGAGACCCAACTTGCATTATTTGTGGAGACAAGGACCATACTTCCAAGGAGCATGAAGATCAATGCCCTAACTGTGAAGAGAAACATCCTATTGGACAATGTCCCACTTCTCAAGCTACTTGTTACCTATGTGAAGGAAACAATCATACTCCTATACAATGCCCCATCTATTCCATGGTAGAACAAAGGAAACAAGAAGGATCCAAGTCTACCAAAGGAAAAGGACCACTCATACCTCTAAACAAGACAACCCAATTCAAAGGATCAAAGAAACCCAAGAAACCAAGACAAGACATGAACCTTGTGCAATGTCGTAAATGCAAGGAAATGGGACACTACCCCAGTGGATGCCCAGAGAACAAGAAGAATAAAGGAATTGACCAAGTGGTGTGCAACAACTACAAAGAACCAGGCCATTATGTAGCAACTTGTCCACAAGAGCCACGTAAAGAACTCAAGGAGATCCACTGTTTCAACTGCAAGAACCCAGGACATTATGCAAGCAACTGTCCAGAGAAGATGAAGAACAAGTTGAACAAGCCTATGGAGAAACTCAACCTTGGCCCATGAGCCAAGAGTGGAAACAAAGGACCCAATGCAGATGGTTCCCGATAAGTTGCCCAAGACTCCAAACCAGCCTTATGTAAATTTTGTTTGAAAATTTTTAAGGGTGGTAGTACCCTAGTTGTTTTGAACCTGCTTGTAACCCTAGCCTCCCCAAATCTCGGGACGAGATTTATTTTAAGGGTGGTAGCCTGTCACATCCCAAGATTTTCCAAATCTTGTAATGTGAAAATAAATGAATAAAATAAAACTTTGTTTGATTTCCAGGGCCAGAAGAAACTTTTTGAATTCAAATGGAACCTCAAACCATTTTGAATCAATTAAATCCTAAAGGGATTTAAAGATAAACTTTTATTAAAGGAAAATAAAAATATTTAAAATTACTATTTTGGATCTTTAAAATAAAAAGATTTGGTTTTCAAAAGCAAAGATAGAATTATAAATAAAGATTATATTTTAAAGAGCCAAATTAATTTTGGCCAAGATTTTATAATAAAATATTTTGTTTTGATAAAATGAGTAAAGGTTTATTTAAATAAAATAATAAGGATTTAAATATCCAATTTTATTAAAGTAAAGGCTTTTCTTTTAAATAAACACTAAAACTTATTTTAATAAGTTTTCCAAAGGTTCTTGAATAAAACCTACTGAAAAGGTTTTTGGTTTGGTTTATATTTCAAATAGAGTTTTAAAAATAAATTAAACCCTATTTTGAAAATAAAGACTAAAGTCTTTTTATTTAATTATTAATAGATCCTAAAAAGGATAAAAATTATTTTGTTTTTGACTTTGGTTTTATATTCTCAAATAAACTTACCGAAGTGTTTTGGTTTTATTTTAGATTTCAAAATAAAAGATTTAAATAAAACCAATCCTATTTGATTTAATAACTAAGGCCCATTTTATTTAATTATTAATGGACCCTATAGCAAAAATGTTATTTTGTTTTAAACAAGCTTTCCAAGTATTCTTTATTTTCAAATAAAACCTGCAGATTTGTTTTTTGAAAATATTTGGATTTCAAATGGAGATTTTATTAAATAAACCAAACCCTATTTGATTAATAAACCATGGTCCATTTTATATTTAATTAATAAATGGAACCTAAAAAGAATAAAAATACTATTTTTTTTTGGAATGATGGTTGATGTTGATAAACAGAACCAAAAACTCATTATAAGTTTGAATTGTTTGAATGGTTTGAATTGATTTGAACCTTGGTTGTTTGTTTGAAAAATCAAAATAGAAAATAGAAATAGAAAAGGAAAAAGAAATCAGAAACAGAAAAAAATAGTGCAAAGGACCCAGCCCAACAAGGCCCAGTAACCAGCCAGTTTCCTCCCCAGAGAAAAACGATTCGCACTCAGAATCTAACTCAGACAGAGGCTGACCAGTGGACCCTCCCCTCGTTTCTTTTCCCACTGACCGGTAGGCCCACTTTCCACTGTTCTCCTTCCCCACCCCGCGACCGGTTCTTCCTCCTCTCGTCGCCGTTGCAGGCTTTGATTCCTCAGGCTTAATTCACCTTAATGACGCGAGTAAAACCTGCAGTGATCACGCATGATAAATCGTCTTCCTCTCCTCTCCGTTTTCCCTCTGTTTCCTCCCCCAAGCACGCCTCCAGGCCGCCCTAATTTCTCCCCGAGCAACTCTGTCTCCGACGAGCTTCCACCTTCGAATCCGGCCGAGCCACACCTCCTCCTGCCTCCCGAACACACGAGCACGCTCACCGCATCCTGGCGCATCTTCCTGTGCCAGTCATTCATCCGCGGGTGCCCTGTAACCTCGGCTTCGACGACGACCTGCAGCACCGCCGTCTGCCCTCTTCTCCGACGACGTCCCCAGGTAGTACCCGACCTCCCCTCTCATCCCCGTGGACACGATGATGATCTCCAAGCTCATACGAACCTAACAGCACCTTCCGTTTGTCCTAGGGCGCCCCCTATCCTCGCCCTCGATGACCTTTTGAACCGCCCGAAGCCCAGCTTGTCTCCGGCGAGCAATCAAGGACAGCCCCGTGCGCCCCTTCATCAACCAGTACCACGTTGAGCATCAGCAGTGTGCTGCGAACTCGGTGAGCACTTCCCCTCTTTCCTCGCTTCCTATTTCACCAGCGCCGCCGCCGTCTGCCCGTCGCCGCCGCGCACAGCCGCGCAGCACCGCCAGTTAGTGGCCATTTGTTTAGGTCCGTTAGATCTAAATCGGGCCGAAGGGGTATGCTGCCAGAACCGTGCGATCAAGTTGGATCCTACGGACTGCGTCTGTCAATCCGCACGAAGCGGTACCGTCCAATGAAACCCTACCGCGTGGCACTAGATCTGTTTAAAAGAATTTTTGAATCAGATTTATTTGCAAACTTCAAACCCTTGTAACTTTGGATCCACACGTCCAAAAATTACAAATTTTATGTCGTTGGATTCAGGAGAGCAAGCCCTAGCCAACCATACCCTTAGTTTAGCAAATAGTATTTGTTAGTTTGCTTGTTTTTGCAGATTCTTTTGTGATCATGTTTAGAGTATAAAAATTGTTTAAAATTGTTTTTAGGGTTAAAACCTTTGCAAAATGGTTTGTTGTAAACTCACTGACCCTAGGAACCAACCCATAGTTTGGAAAATGTATTTGGTAAAGTTTAGGATGGAAAACTTGATATAGCCCATTTCTAGCCAAATGAAAATAAAGATTTATGTTATGAAAATGTTTTTGTAAAGAAAACTTTGGGAAAATGTTTTGGATCAAACCTACTGACCATAGGAAACGCTTTGTGGACTCAAAAATGTATTTGGTGAAATAAAATAATGATTCTTTGATTTAAAACCATTTCTAGTCAAATAGAAATGTGATTTATTTATTAAAAATGGTTTTGGAAGAAAACCTTTGGAAAATGTTTTGTTTTAAACTCACTGACTCCAAAACCCAAGTTTTGTGATTTGAAAACATATTGGGTGAACCCTATAGGTTAATGCCTTAGTAAAAATATTTCTACACCACATAAAATGATACTTTATTTTGAAAATGGTTTTGAAGTGAAACCTCTTTGCAAATGACTTTGCCACTTTGGTAAATGACCAATTTGGATCATACAAAGTTTAGAAATCCAATAGAGACCCTCTTTGCAAAAATAAAACTATCTTGTGCATGCTCCCAAGCATGAATTAGTTTCCTTTGTCTTGTGTGTATGATTTTGTTTGAGTGATTATTGGTTTGGAATGTTAGTTGATTGTGTGTTTGCTTGATTGACTTGTAGTGAAGTTAGAGAAGTGTGAGACTAGCAAGATCAAGGAGTGAACCACCATTCCCTACCAAAAAGGCAAGTGATGCTTCATATCTTTTTGTCCCATTACTTTCAATATGCATTAGTGATTTTGCTAAGTAAAACTTGCATAGAATTTTGCTAAAGTATAGACCTTGCTATAGTAGCACCTAGTAGATGAAACCTTAGTGGAAATCTTCCTAAGTTAAGATTCCTATTACTATCAAGCTTAGCCTAGCTAATAGAAAACATGGGTGGAATATATATTCACACTATGGAAAAATATTCTAAGTCTAAGGACTTGTGTTTTGTTTAATAAAACAACTAAGTTAATGAATCACCTGGGTGGAATGGGACTTGCTTGGTGGTTTTTGGTTGAGTGGTTCACAAGGCCCATTTTTATGGTTTACCTTAGTGTATCTCACTTGTGGATGGCCACCCAGGAACAAAGAGATTTGAGTTGTCAAATGTTGAGAAGCTTCAAGTGCAACCACTTGGCAATATGGGCTCTGCCATGATCAAAAAGGTTGCTAGAACTTAGTCTCTTGGACAGTTGGTGGTAGAGGGAATGATAGGTTGGAACGCATCCATTTGACTAAGGAAAGGCTTCTGAAAGATCTTGTCTTGGGAAACCAAGTCTTGTGGGGAAAGTGCACCACCTCTGCAGAGTGTAAAATCTAAGTACTTAGCCATGTCCCTGGTAAAGGACAATTTTGAGCATCAAGACATGGAAGCTTCAAGAATCTCATCACTCCAACTTCTAAATAAAACTTGTGGGTGAACAAGGGTTGTTTGAAATCTTCAATCTTTGATTGAGAAAAATGATTTTATCAAAGCAAAAACTTAGTATTTTCAAAGGTTAAGGAAAAATCTATTTGAGCAATGCAAGCCTCAACTCCACTTAGCCAAATGCATATAGATGATAGACTCCACTATACTACCATAGTATCACTTGCCAATACAATTCAAATGTATTGACCCTTTGTGGCTGTAACTTGTATGTTGCAGGTTTGATTGTTTTTAGTGAAGATTGATTGATTAGGATTACAAAGTCTACAACCAACATCTGCCTGTGGCACCTTGAAGATGAAGGACCCCATGACTATAGTTATTCCGCTGCAATGTAATGTAATAGCCAAATGAGCTATGTTTGATGTAATAAACTTATGTTATTCCTGGTTATAAAGTTATATTATGACCTTTGTTTCTTGATATTACATCTTAACTGAGGATGCTAGCTATTGATCCAGGAACTAGCATTGTAAACACAGGGGGCTCTACCTTATTAAAGGTTGGGAACTCTACATAACCTTCCTTCTATCCGTCTTCCGATAGTCCTCTTCATAGTCTAGCCATGGGAATAGCTAGGGACAAAGCCATGAGTACTCTTGAAGTACTCGCAAACTAATACTAACAAGTGAAGTGGTTTTGAATAGGAAGTACTAGGCTGTAGGTTGTTTTGCAAAAAGCCAGATTTACCTCTACTGAGTTCAGAAGCAAAGAAAGCTAGTTGAAAGTTTTATAACTCCTAAGTGGGAATTTGAATTTCATATCACAACCCTGCTAGGGTTAAGTTAAAGTCATGAATCATTTCACATGTCATTTTGAAAACATCTGACGATGGAATAGTATGGCACTCCAATTGTCCATAACCGCGGACGTGGCTATTTGAATAGTTTGACACTCTGCAGAGGTGGTATACTTTCACCACAACATTCGATACATCCATCAGGAACAATCCTGAATTCACCATACTCAGTATGCGGATAATCAATCCTAACCTTTCAATTACACGCCCTAGTATAGGCACCTCTCCTGTGAGTTTGGCCTCCCAACCATGACCAACTGTCATTTTGGGAACTGCACAGGTGGATAAGCTTCACAAGGTAGCATCAGCTCAAACCTTGGCCGCAAGGGAACCCATACTAAAGTATATAAATTTCCAGTCAAGCCCTACCCAAATTTCGGGTATTGTGGTTGTACGATAAAATTGGAATGGTATCACAACCAGACAATCATAAGTTTTATAAAGGGCTAAGGCTCATGCCTTAACATTTTCATCATCAAAATCATCTGGTATTCAAGAACACATGTCAAAACATTTCAGTAGAATGACTCATCATTCTAAGGTTTCATAACCATTTTCATCAAGTATTCCCATCTAAAGTTGATCAAATTTCATGCTTAGAATAGCATCTACAAGTGGGGGTAAATACTAATGAGGGGTGGTAAACCAATGGGGATGATCTAACTTTAATCTCATGCCTCAGGATGACATCAAGATTATCTAACTTAGGCCAAGTTTTATGATCTTTATGCTATCTTTTAATATCTTTCTAAAATCTACAAGTCACTAAGTACACTTTACTAGACAGCTTTGATAAAGAAATAAAATAACTAAGCTTGCAAATAAAACTGGGATTGGGTATCAAGTAGTGTAAGCTTTGCAAGTAAAACTTGCATGGTTTAGCTTAGCTTGCTAAGATAATAGCTTGCTAAGTTAACTTGTATAGTGAGGCTTGCAAGGTTGCAAGTATAGGCTTGCCTTGTGCAGAGCAGTGGTTGAAGTTCTCCTCGGCTTCTTCCTCGTAGTATTCTCCTTCCTCCTCGTACCATTGGTTGGTACTAGCGTCTATAAATAAATACGAGGTACACAATCACCAAACAATACTTAACTAGTTCTATTTATCATACCAAGGTTTTCACTAGATGATTTTGCATCATCACAAGCATCACAAAGATTAAGGCAATAGTTTTATTTTCTTTTAGAAAAGTAATTTCTGCTCATTGAAAAACTACTTAAGATTTAATATTCTCCAACTCAAACATGGGATGATGTTGACCCATGTCATCACCACATATTTCAGTACATGGGAATGTGATTTAAAGTGGTGTCACAATTTAATAAGGTTTAACCTTTTTATTTTAATTAATTAAAGTGACTAGGATGGCCTATGGGGCGTCCTTTATTACTTGACCATTATTTCTGCAAGTAAACCTATATATTTTTATATATTCTGAAAGGTCTTGTTAAATGTGATTTTTGAGAGTTGGAATCAACTCAAAAGCTTTTGTGGTTGAATTTTCAAAAATGTTTGAATGCAGAAAAGCTTCTGCCTTGTTATTTTTACTATGGGTGATCTATAAATCCATTTGGTTTGAATCCAACGGGCTTGGTAAGAATTCCAGTACCTTTTAACAAAATTGGTTTCATGCATTTTGGTTTAGTGGATCGAGCTGGGTTTCTTTTTGAATCTAGGTAGAGAACTAGGTTTGAAACTAAAAGAATATACCTAAATTTGAATTACTGGGTCGCGCGGGATGTTAACTGGGACGGCCCATGGTGCACGGCACACGTGTTGGTGGGTTTAAGTGAATGACCCCACCAGTCAGCGAGACAGGGGGTGCAAAGCGGTACGGGGCGATCTAGGCCGCACGATCAAACCCTAATCCAACGACCATGACCTATTGTCTCCGTAGGGCAACGCCGGCAAGACAGAACCCTAGCGCGGCCAGTGGGGGTCTACGGGGGCTCACCGGGGATCAGGCGAGGGTCGGCGACAAGGGCGAACGACGAAGTCGATGCCGGCGAACCTCCTGGTACCGACGGCGTCTCTTGGGGCGGCTCTAATCGCTAGCTCCCTTTTTCCTCCTCCGCGGCAGACTCTGGCCAAATTCCGGCGATGTGCTGCTCGCCTTGCTCCGAGAATGAGCGGGGGTGGTTCTGAGAGAGAGGGGATTGATATGGTGTGAAGAAATCGAGCGGGGGTGGCCTCTATTTATAGTGCAGCGAGGGGACCGAATGGCGCGGGTGGAGCTCGTCATTGTCGTCGTAACATCGAGCTACTGGCATGGGCAAAGGTAGTGGACGATGCTGTATTTCCTGGCGAAGCTCAACGGCATGGTTACGCGGCGTGGGGCGGTGCGAGATGGTCGGAACACGTCGACGCTCTGGGAGGGTCCGACGGAAGTTTTAATGGCGCACGGGTTCTCCTGGTCGCACGGCGACAAACGGGCGTGTCTAGGGTGTTCCTGGGGTAGTGGTGATCCTGCTTGCACGCGGCGAGGGTGGCGTGCGGTCTGTAGGCGTGTGTCGCGGGTGGCGCTCTGGCGCGCTCTCGGCATGCTTGAAGAGAAGCTGGGCTCGAGCATTACATGTGGTCCAGTGGCTGGCAAGGCTCGAGGCTTGGACATGGGGTGGCGGTGGACGGTGTAGTGCCTGCTGGACAAGGTTGGCGAGGCTAGTGCTGCTCCTAGCTGGCTGACGACATTGGGGTGGCAAGGGTGCTCTCGGCATGCTTGCCGTTGATGGCATGGTCTGGTTTACAGTGAGCTAGAGTGGCTTAAACAAGTTAGATGATCTACTGAAGGTGTAGTGTGAGCTAAATAGGGAACAAGTTAGGCCAAAATTACTGCTCACTATAGTGTTTAATATTTGTTGGTTTGGTGTTTGCAAGGTGTTTAATGAAATGGCCTATAGAGATTCAAATTTGAATTTTTGATTCAAACTTGGTGGATGTACTAGTTACATACTAGGGAGTCTCTGGTTAGTTGGTTTTGCCAAGGTGCACTGGTTTGGTTGGTTTTTGAAAATTGGTGATCTTATAGATTTAATTTTGAATTATCATTTGAACCAATTTGCCAAATGTTTCTGTAAATTTGGAAGGTAGGCTTTGATTCACTTTTACTTGGTCTAGCAAAGGGTGAAAAGAAATGGAAATATTTCTGTTAATCTTGGACTAGAAACACTCAAAATGGCCTAGTGAGCAAGATTGACAAAAATGACCATTTGCTTATTTGATTTGTTTTTGATTTTCTCTTGATTTGTTTCTGCTTGGAAATGTTTTAGATGATGTTGTTTTCATCTTTAAACCATTCCTTGCTATTTAGATTAATCACACAAGTCTATTCATGCATTCATACAATCATCACATCCACACATGCATTCATATGATCTTAATTAACAAAAAAAATTGTTAACCCTAATTTTGGTGATTGTAAAATGATAACATTGATCAATATTTTTGGGATATTACAATGCACGTCCTAAATATATTGCACTATATATGACCAGACTTGAAAATTCTCTCGTGTATTCTTTCTTGCCCTTCTTTTCTATTTTATCTTTTCTACCGATGCAACATCCAAAGCAAGCACGTCCATGACCCATCGCCTAGGCCAACATGGCACACACGCCACACACTTGGGTTGAACCGAGTAGACCAACGGTCTGCTTCTGCACGCGCCGAAGCGTTTCCTGCTCCCAGAAAGCCCAAACATCACAGGCCCTCTTCCTTGGTTTCTCTTCCCGTATGAGTCAGCTAGCTAAATGCAAATGCCAGCAACAGCTCCACAATATCTCACATTCATACTCTTTTTAGTTCCATCAATAAGAGCACATCATTTACCATCCTATATAGTCCCAAACTGATGGACTGTGTCTGCTTTTCCAACATACACAACCATACGAGCCTAGGCTCGTATCTCCGTCCAATTTTGCGAGAGCTGCGTCGGGATGCTGCTCGTGTTTCCGGCAATTCCGGCGACTAGAGGCTGAGCTGCTGCGCCACCGTGATCACGAGGAGAAGAACAACCCATTACTGAAAAAGCAGTTCAATCCTTCGATCACGACGACCATTCTACACTGCTCTTCAAACTCGGTTCATCATCTTTGTCGAACGATTACATCACGCTCGGTGAGCTCCATTCCAAATCCTTGCACCCGCACAGTATATACACGTATGCCAACATTCTAGTTGATCACTTGGTCGGTTAACCGAATGCCACCGGATTCTACCTATATGTAAAATTTTCAATGATGTCAATCAGGGACAGATGAGCGGCTCAAATTCTGGGTACAGACGCCCTTACTGTCAGAACTTTAACAATGGCAGAAATAATGGATCAAATAGAGGGGGTACAGAGGTACTAGAACCGCATATAGGCAGACGGGTGGAAGGATCAATAGAGATGCAGATTTAGGGAATGTAGACCCTCCTAATGCTTCAGGTTTGTCAACAATCAACAATCCAGAAAAATGTTGAAGATAAGGGGACAAAAAAAGTTGTGCCAACAGGAGCAGCTGTTCAGACGGCCAAAAATGACATTCTTTGCTTTCGGTGTGAAAATAAGAGGCACTTTGCTACAGATTGTAAAGCTGTGTTGTGCATCTATTGCTCAAGAGCAACACATTTGGCAAAAGATTGCCATTTGCTTAAGATGCCTAAGCCGACGGCCATTGCTTATGGCATGTGTCGTGGTGAGCTCCTATTTTATGAAGTGCCGGTCTTCGATGAAGTATACTTTAAGCATGACAGTGGCAAACTTGGAAAAATCATAGTTGAGGGAGGCACGCTTTCTACTCAGGAATTAATTAAAGAGCTTGAGTGGTTTATACCAGGGGATCATCACTGGGATATTGATCAAGTGGGCACAAATGAGTTCAGAACTATGTTCCCTTCCAAGTTTGATCTGTCAAGAGCAAAGAGGATCAAAGAGGTACCCATAGATAAGGGTATGATCCTTGTTTTTGATGAATGGGTGACTGCACCGGTGGATAAATATGCTTTACAGGAAGCTTGGGTACGGATTTATGGATGCCCATACAAGCTGAGATGTGATTACTTGGCCTTGTTTGTTGTCGGCTCTTTGATCGGGAAAGCTACAGAAATAGACATGAAGTTTACAAGGAAAAATAATGTTGTGCGAATGTATGTGAAATTCACATGGGTGGAATATATCCCAAGCGGGACTGACCACCAATACGAAGGAGAAGGATATGGAATTACCTTCGAAGTTGAAGGAAGAGAGGAGGAGGGGAATGATGCCGAGATGGCAGATGCTAACAAAGATGCTGATGGGAAGCCACAAGAGGAGAAGAAGGAGAGTGAGCAGCCTGCGGAAAAAGATAATGAGGCTAATACAGAGGGTACCTCAGCCAACGCATCTCAGAATAAAAATGTATTCAGGTCTCATTATGGTACCTTCTGTAACCCAACTGCAAAGACTCAAGAGGCAAAGCAATCTGTGGTTCAGTCTTGGGGGCAGAGGGTTGATGACGAGGAGGACAGCCTCCCGTCTCCCTTAGCTTTTTTGGCGCTGCCAAAATTTAGTGATAATCTTTCTGCTGCTATGGTTACTCCTATCGCGGCAGATGTTCTGTTTTCTTCCCTGACACGACAGAGCGTGCAGGCGAACGGGGCAGCGACAGCGCGCGAGGGGCTTTCTCTGCCGCGGCAGCTGGTTGCGACATAGGACGCGCCTGCCACGGCACGGATTCAGCCGGTTTCCTTGCCACGGCAGGAGCTATCTGCTGACGAGAGAAAAGTTAAGAATGAGGAGTTCAAAAAAAAATCAGAGGAGACTAAGCAGCTCTTCTCTCATGCCCATGGCTTTCGTGGTAACTCCTCCCAAAAATAAAGTTGGCTGGGTTTCAGTTAAATCCAAAAGTGAAGGTAGTCTATCGTCTAAGGTTTCTACACCTAAATCATCACATCGTTTTGTAGTAACACCACCTAAAGGGGAAGGTATCACATGTTCTTTTGCAAGGCATAAGGCCTATTTTTCTAGCTTAATTGGTAGCAAGTCAGCTTTGCATACTAATTTATTTTGCAATTCAGTTGCTTTGGTTTGGACTGACTCCAAAAGTGGAGGAAGCCAACCTGAGAGCCCGGCCTTCCCGAGGTTGGAGTGTGGTATCGCTAGGCAGGAGGCTATCACTGGTACGCACTCGTCATCCTCCTCTCCCCGGACTCCAGGGGGAGCAGCCAGGTGGGCAGGCCATCGTTGGCATCCTCCCCAAGCTCTAATGGAACAGGTGTGTTCCTTGGAGGGCGTAAGTCACAGGCATCGATTATCGCTTATGGCGGCATCCAGCCGCTAGAAGTGCAAGGAGTATGGTCTAGTGATCGTGTCCGTACACAAGCGAACGCCAATGTAACTCAGCTGGATAGAGCGCAGAAGCTTGCGCAAGCAAAAGATGAATATACTCCAGCATTTATGAAATTCATCTCCAAATTTTCTTTAAAATCAATTTCAAATGATTTGGTAGTCCAGCGTGCATCAACTCTTGGGGTATGTTTAGGTGATTCGCCTAGTCAGATAAAAGAATCTATAGATTTAATCAGGGATATTGATTTGCATAGAACCTTAATTATGCTTAAGAATAGTGAGAACAAGGAAATTGCTAAGGAAAAAGATGATACTAGTTTAGTTATAAAAAATGCTAAGGTTTTGAGTTTAGATCTGGAAGGGGAGGAGCACGAAGGCTCAAGTGATCATAAGGACCACCACCCCACAACCTCAAAGTCAAAAAAGGTTCACGTTAAAAAGACCAAAGAGGTCTCAGTTATTAGGAGGAGCTCAAGGTTAAATAAAGGAAATAAGAAAAAACAATGAAAGGGTGTTTTTGGAACAGTGGGGGTTTCGGAGATACTGCTAAGCATAGATTTGTTCCAGACGCGATTAGCAAACACAAACTTGATTTTTTTGCCATCTCGGAAACTGGTAGAGCCAATTTCTCGGCACCCTTCTTAAGAAATCTTTCGGCAGGTTATGACTTCACTTGGTACTTCCTACCACCACAAGGGAGGTCTGGTGGTATGCTAGTTGGGTTGAATAATCAATCTCTGCATGTTAAGAATATTGTTGCGGGGATAGATGTGTTAAGTTTCGTCTAGTGTCGAAGATGGACAGTTTTGAGTGGTTTTTAGTGCCGGTGTATGGGGCTGCTCAAGATGAGCATCAGGAGGACTTCCTAGCTGAACTAGTTCGTTTCTGTGAAAATAGCATGTTACCTATCCTAGTAGGAGGTGACTTTAACATAATTAGGCTTCAAGAGGAAAAGAACAATGATAATTTTAATCCTAGATGGCCTTTTCTTTTTAATGATATAATTGAATGCCTCGACCTGAGAGAGATAGCTCTTTCTAGGAGACAGATCACCTGGGAAAATAGAAGATAAATTCCCACATATGAAAAGCTAGATCGAGTCTTGGCGAGTATTTCGTGGGAACAAAAATTTCCGTTAGTATCGGTGAGGGCCCTCACAAGATCAGGGTCAGATCACACTCCACTTCTTCTTGATTCTGGTGACCAAGCTTTTCTTGGGAACAAGTCCCAATTCTCTTTTGAGCTATCTTGGTTGCGGAAAGAAGATTTTGTGGATATGTTAGCCGAGCAGTGGGCTTCGATAAACCATGGCGTAACGCCCATAGAAGTGTGGCAGAACAAAATAAGACACGTAAGAAACTTCCTTCGTGGGTGGGCTCGAGATGCAAGTAGTAAATATAAAGTAGAAAAATATCGTCTTCTGCGTATAATTGAGGAGTTGGATCTGAAAGCAGAAACCACTCTCCTAACACAACAAGAAAAGGATAAATTATGGTCGGCCTCAGAGAAGGTCGCATCTTTAAGACGAGATGAAGAATCAAAATGGGCTCAGCATGCAAAAATCAAGAACATTCAGGAAGGGGGAAACAACACGAAATATTTCCACCTGATTGCTAATGAAAACATAGAAGGAAGCGAATTTATCAATTAGAACAAGAGGAGGGGAGGATAACCGGACAGGAGAATACTAAAAATTACATCTTAGCATATTATAAAAGGTTATTTGGTGCACAGGCACCGAATAACTTCTCTTTATCAGAAAACCATAACTTTGATGTGCCTCAAGTCTCGACCGTCGAAAATGAGATTTTAGTTGATCCCTTCACAGAGAAGCAGGTGCATGATGCCATAAACCAGATGGAAAAAAATAAATCCCCAGGCCCAGATGGGTTTCCTCCATGAAACCATACATGAACTCCATAGGAAGAAATTGGATGGTGTCCTGCTGAACATTGACTTCGAAAAAGCTTTGTAAAGTTCATTGGCCTTTTTTGCAGCAAGTGCTGAGATTGAAAGGATTTGATCCAAAGTGTTGTGACTGGATTCATAATTTTGTGAGCAATGGTAGTGTAGGCATTAAAGTCAACGATGACATAGGTCATTATTTCCAAAGTAAGAAAGGTTTAAGACAAGGAGACCCCTTATCACCTATTCTCTTTAACTTGGTTGTTGATATGTTAGCAATCATGATTGAAAGGGCAAAGGAAGTCGGGCAGGTAGATGGTATCATCCCTCATTTAGTTGATGGTGGTGTTTCCATATTTCAATATGCAGATGATACGATTCTTTTTATGACTCATGATTTAGAGAGGGCTCTGAATATGAAGCTAATTCTTTGCATTTTCGAACAACTATCGGGATTAAAAATAAACTTTCACAAAAGTGAACTTTTCTGCTTTGGGGCGGCAAAAGAAATGGAGGAGGAGTACATTAACCTTTTTGGATGTGCAGCAGGATCTTATCCATTTAGATACTTAGGCATACCAATTCATTTCCGAAAACTTAAAAATGGGGAGTGGAAGCCTATAGAAGATAGGTTTGAAAGAAATCTAGCAAGCTGGATAGGAAAAATGCCCTCGTATGGTGATAGGTTGATCTTGATAAATTCATTTCTCACGAGTCTTCTGATGTTTATGCTTTCCTTCTTTGAAATACCATAGGGGTACGGAAAAGATTGGACTATTTTAGATCGCGCTTCTTTTGGCAGAGTGACAACCACAAAATAAAGTACAGACTTTCCAAGTGGGACATTATCTGTAGGCCTAAGGATCAAGGGGGTTTAGGTATCAAAGATTTGGAATTAAAAAACAAAAGTTTACTTAGCAAGTGGCTATTCAAGCTTTTGAACGAAAATGGTGTATGGCAAGAGCTAATTACCAACAAATACCTTTATTCTAAAAGCCTCTCCCAAGTCACTGCTAATGCTAATGATTCACCCTTCTGGAGAGGGTTGATGAAGGTAAAGGAAGACTTCTTCGGTAGAGGTTCTTTTAAGTTAGGTGATGGGAAAAATACCCGTTTTTGGAAAGATGCTTGGCTAGGTGATACCCCCTTAAGTAAACAATATCAGAGCCTTTTCAATATTGCCCAAAGGAAAGATGTCCTAGTGGGCGATGTTTTGTCTCATAATCCTTTGAACATTACGTTTAGACGTAGTCTCACAGGAAACAAATGGGAGCGCTGGTTGCATCTTGTTGCCCGTCTAGCTCATGTGCGATTGTCGGATCAGGCCGACAGTTTTACTTGGAACCTTACACCATCGGGTACTTTTACTATAAGGAGTATGTACCTCGATTTAATGAATGATAATACTGTGTTTCTGAAAAAGTATATTTGGAAGATGAAAGTTCCACTGAAAATCAAGATTTTTATGTGGTTCTTATATAAAAGAGTTTTATTAACAAAAGATAATCTTGCTAAGCGTAATTGAAATGGAATTCAAAATTGTTGTTTTTGCAATCAGAATGAGACTATCCAGCATTTGTTCATCGAGTGCCCTTTTGCAAAAATTGTGTGGAGAATTTCATACCTAGCTTTAAATATTCCACCCCCTACAAATATAACTAATCTTTTTGTGAATTGGCTTAATGGTGTGCCTAAGAAAGATAAAGTTCAAATACACATAGGAGTTTGTGCGTTACTTTGTGCAATTTGGAACAAGAGAAATGATGTTATTTTTAACAACGAGAACCATGGATCTTTCTTGCAGGTTATTTCGATGGCTATCCACTGGACCCGTACGTGGTCCTATCTACAGCCAACGGATCATCGACAGGCGCTGGTTACTGGATCCAACCTTTTGAAGATGGTAGCACGGGATATATACAACAGGTGCAGCTGGCGTTCTGAGTTGAGGATTACATGTTGATGCGTAGGCAGTTGGAGTTGTCACTTCTTTTTAAGTGGCTTATTCATGTATCAATCCTCAGTGACCCATGATGTAATAACTTTGTAATACTCTTCGTAATTTAATAATGAAATAAAGGTCGCATGCATCAATCGATGTAGAGACCGGGGCCAAGTCCCCCTTTCAAAAAAAATGTATAAGTATTAAGTTTGGTGCACAGTTGTGAGCACGTAATAATCTTAGTTCATGTAGTAGTTTGCAATCGTCTAGTGTACTGATTGCATTTTTATTCTAATTTGAATGATTATCTAGATCAGTCATAGCATGATTAACCAGTTACTTAACAATGACATGCTTAGTTATAGATTATTTTGCTAGATATGATTGAGGTGTTCTCTAAATAGTTTGCTATTAGAGTTTTTCATGATGACCTCACGGCCAATTTTATCATGATTTAGCCTTCTTGTATGGTAGAATTTTTAGAGCACGTGTACATGATACATATTGTTATTTATTTTTGAGTTGTTTGCATTGCTATGGCTTATTATAAAATTCAGTGATTGTTGTTTATGATTTGAGTACTGCCTAGTATAGTCACTTCAGATTTATTGATTATATCTATATCGAATTTTACTTACTACTTTTGTTGTTAGAATAATACTTAGATACTGATATATTACCTAGAAGGCTATTTCATATTTGTTTTACTTGTGATCCAGTAGCATTTTAGTTTGTATGTTTACCTCTGTTTATATTTGTCATTGTATACTCTTGCTATGCTAGGTCCATCCATATTCACTTCTAGTTTTTTGTTCTTATTTGATGTGCATGCTTAGCCTATCGAATGACCATGTTTCAATCCATGCTTAGTTAGATTGTTTTCTTTAATTTGCTATAGTATCATTGCTAGATATAGATTGTTCCCATGATGTAGTTCATATTATCCTATTTTAGTTCGTGTCTTTAAATTTTAGAATGAGTCATTGCTGCATGTGTGCTATGTTCCAACACATGCTTAGTAGTGATCTATAATAATATATGTTGGTATTGTTCTGTTCATACCATGAGTTTTTGTTGCTATTTGTTTATCTGATGTGAGCATAGGATAACTATTTATTTACATTAATATAACATCATTAGTTCCGCAATAGTCGGTGGAATGTTTGTGCATGGCATACTAAGACTAAACCACCTATAGTTGTTATATCAAAAACATATATTTTCCTAATATGTTCTTATTAGTTTAGAACGGTAGACCAACTAATATACCTCGAGCCGTCTAAACCTAGAAACCCTATCCATATATCTTATCACAACATTATGTTGAGATAATCTATCCTACCATCCTAGAATCCAACCCAAGTATTCGAGTTATTACAATTCACTTCGATTGATTCGTATTCGAGTTATTACAACTCACTTCCTCGATCCAACCCAAGTTGTCATATCATGTTCTACACCTACTCGTCCAATCATTCTGATTTTTATTTTATTTGGTATTTATTGCCATGGTATTTGTTTGGTTGTCATTGCTATCGTTATACGAGTTTGGACGTGGAGAAAATCAACTTACTGAAGATGAAGGATTTATCAACGAAGGCATGCCCCTTACCATGTCTTATCCCAGTTTTATAAAGTGCATTCTAATTGCTTTACAAATATATGATATTTTGTCACACACATATCTTGATCTACCTGTTTCCATACAGTACCCTGAGTAGATACTATATCGTAATCATATTAGAGTAGAATTTCTTAGCCATGCTCAATAATAAGTAGGATCCATGATATCCCCTCTATGGAGGAATTGGATGACCCTCAGGTCACATACACCCCTTTTGAAACTAGATGAGCTCGCTGATCTAGCCATTGTTGCTTTCTCTATTTGAGTCCACTCTGGGTGAAAATTAGGCGCATGCGATAGCTGGATCAAAGAAAGGAGCGATTGGCTTCTCTTCACTATTTGGAGGGGAAGTCCGTCATCCGTGCCGCATGAGGGCCTAATAATTCTTGGATTTGAAGATTGTGACCAACGTACAACCACATGCTATAATGGGCACTGGCTTGATCAAGTAAGTTAGTCAGTCTTAGGTATTGATTTTGCTGTATCGTTGATGAGGTGTCTGTGTGTGGGAGAGCCTTCGAATGTGGGGACCGGTTTGGGGACATACTCTCAGTTCCGTGCACCATACCCGGTTGGAATGTTCACATCTTTGTGGGACCTAGCTAAAATACCTCGTCACAATCCATCTGCCGGTACACCAATTGGTGTGTATTAAGCTAGCGACGGATGGTGGGCGTCAAGACAGGATTGTGTCGTGTGGGAAAAGTGTACAACCTCCGCAGAGTTTAAATTATTCAAATAGCCGTGTCCATGGTCATGGACGACACATGAATCTTTCTTGACATACGGAAATCTGTCTTACTACTTCTCTCTTTGCCCCTATCCTTATCCTGCAACCTATGAACTGTGTGAGTTGTCGTGGACAATCACACTATTGAGAAATACCACATTGATGATAAACATGTTTTTGTCTAAAACCACTTTTATCAAAACTATTAACATATTTGCAAATAAAATCGTCTTTATGCAAAAGAGCCATACTACCATCCTTGAAGCCACAAGTAGATATTAAAGGTTTTGCATAAGGGGTATATTGAGTACTTTATGTACTCATGTCAATGCTTTTGTTGTTACTTTAGAGTACTATAGAGAAGCATATGACTATGACTACTATGATGACGTTGATGAGTTAGGCCTCGTGGACTACATCGACTGCCTGTGGCTAAGATGGAGTTGCTACACATTTTATATTTCAGTTGTATTTTCTGGATGTAATAAATGTCACTAGACATATCACTATGTTTTATCCATACTTAGTAATAAATTAATTTGAAATGTGAAGCAATGATATCTTTTTGTTGTGTTGCCAGCCGTTGATCCTGGGATTGACAAAGGTACACATGGGGGTCTAGAAGTTAAGTTCCGGTCCTCACATAAGTGGTATCAGAGCCGACGTCGACCTAATCACTTGACCTTAGTTAGAATGGAAATCCTTTAGTACTCGTATATTTATGAAAATATATGTTAAAAATAATAGGATTCCTTAATGTTCCTCGTCTTGCTATGTAGCATTTACAAAATTATGTTACTAATTATTCTTCTCTCATTGAAATATGCGTAGATGGAATTACCTTCAACTCACCAAATAGAGGTTCCCGTAGAAGAGGTCACCGTCACCGCGCATGTGGCAGACATAACAACGGAGACTGTGTTCACACGCGAAGCATAAGAGGAGGAACTATACGACCCAACACCACAAGCACCGCTACAGAGGATTTTGTACTTTGGACGTATGAGGGTTGTATCAAAGAATAGGTTCCACCACGTGAAGAAGCCTCGTTTTACACCTGGATCCATCTTGCCACTACTATTCGGTAGTCCAGCCCCACCATCACCACAGGAGGAGCAAACAGACCAGTCTTCGATGGAAACCGAGCCATATGAGAGGATCCCTACTAAACTTTGCCACAACTAAGCCACTGGTAGTTTATCTTCATACCACTTAAGCACCTAGACGCAATACCATATAGCAGTATGGCTACCTGAATGATTAGTAGTATACAACATACCATGAGAGAGTACCATATTTTATTGAATAAGTGAGCAACGTTATCTATTTTTTATATTGCATGTGTGTCTGGTAGACTATACTAATCCATATATGTGTTATAGCTACTACTATTTTCAACCTTTTTTGAGATTTCAGCAATATTTTCTTGTTTGGATTTCTTTGGTTTTTATTTGTTTGTATGTATAAGTTGGTCTTTGGGTTATATTTTCCCTCTCGTATTTCCTAATCATGAGAGACAACAGGATGAACACCAATCGGGGTCGTGGTCGTGGAAGACGCGAAGGATGTGGTCGTGATCATGGACCAGCTTTTGAAGAGAACTTTGTCTAGGATGAAGTCCTTGATGCTCACAATGAAGGTGAGGGACAACAGCCACCACCGCCGCCACCTGACATGGAACAAGTAATGTTGATGCAGAAACAGTTACTGCAACAGATGGTCGCTAACCTGGAAAATCAAAATCAAAACCAGAATCAAAACCAAAACCAGAACCAGGGGCATCATCCTCCACCGCAGTCCAAGATATCAGAGTTTATGAGGACAAAGCCTCCTACTTTTGGAGGATTATAAAACCCTACAGAAGTTGATGATTGGCTAAAGGACATTCACCAGAAGTCCAATTTGGTCAATGTCGATGCACAAGACCGTGTGAAGTTTGTGGCACACCAACTCAAGGGTGTGGCTGCAGATTGGTGGGAGAACTTCTATGACGCACATGACGATGGTGAGGCAATCACCGGGAATGAGTTTTTAGAAGCTTTTCGTAGTACCACTAGTGGAGAAGGCCCTTCTAGTCCTGGTTTTAAAACCAGGACTGGACATGCGGGACTAGAGGCCTAAGCAATAGTCTCGTCCCATTTACCAACCGAGACAAATGGTCCTCCACGTGGCCACAGCGGCACGTGCGGGGTGCACCCCCATTTATCCCAGTTGGTGTTACCAGCCATAACAAATGGTTCTCTGCCACGGCAGCATTTTCGGCGCTTTCTCTGTCGCAGGTGAGAATTCATTTTATTTATTTATTTTTTGGTTCTCTGCCGCGGCAGCATTTTGGACGCTTTCTCTGATAGAGAATTCATTTTGTATTTTATTTATTTATTTATTTTTTCATTTTCAAAATAGTTTCCGAATATTTCTATGCTACCACACCGTACATGTGAGTGCATATATAAGATAACTTGTCTTACTACATTGACCATACAAATATATACAATTTTGATAGTTACATGGAGATCATAATTACCGGGACTAGAGCGCGTCTATTCAATTACAAGGCCAGGGATCATCAGAAGCGCCTAATTACACTAAATTCTCTGTTGTTGTCTATCAACTCTTTCATCAAAAATCTTACCATCTCGTCTGTAATTCCTAGTAGGCATTGCTGTGGTAGGATCTTTTCCCTCATGGCCTCGAACTATATAAGAAAAGGAGATCAATATCAATTATGATAACAGAAACTGACGGTAATAAAATAAAATTGTGAATGTATGGCGTTGACGCTAAAATCTTTGCGCTCAGAGGTAAACATGCGAATGAACTTGGAAACGTAGAATCCATATAGATTCGTCCCTTGTGGATTCCTTGCGCACTTTACGAGGATAGAATTTAATCAAAATAATAATATAGCATCATAATTGTATTGAAACTAGAAGTAAAGAAATGCACAGATATATCACGTACTACTTACCGAGACTGGAGTAAACGTCAACTTCTTACTAAAGGAACCAAATGGTGTGGTCTTGAAACTCTTACAAACCCTGTTCGACAAAAAAAATGAATAAATGAGTTATTCATTATTACCTGATATGTAAGAAATCAACGAATATAGACCGATATAGCGCGAATGATTGAACTTACCTATAGAGCATGTCCTGCATGCTGTGGAATTCTTCCATGTCTTTCTTTAATGAGTCAAAGACTTCAACTATTCCCTTATCAAGTTGAATATTTAGCAGAATCTAGTGAAACCTGCACATGTTTATATATATATTCGTCAGTAACTCATCAATTGCACTTAACATCGAGTAAGCAAAAGTGAGTGTGTACAACAGAGTAAGACCCTCACTTGAAGTTGTAAGGAAATAGTATGTCGTCATAGAAATGTTGCTCCGTTAGAAACCTTAGAAGGCTATTCACCGTCTCCTCGGGTCTCTCCGTTACCGTCTGCATATGTATTTTATATGGGTCAATGAACCCAACACCATAGACATTTTTTCTTTTACATTCCAACATCTTCATTCTGCATAATAAAGTATAAAAGGATATAATGAGGATAATTACAAGCAATAAATTGAACAACTAAAATAACTGAATTAAAAAACTTAAATACAATAGAAACTCATGATAGATTTGTCGAGGTCGTAGAAATTGTATAATTAGAAAATTTCTTGAAACTCAGCTTGGATCTGCTCGGGTTGGAAGTAGTACTCATGTGGGACTTTTTCTATGATCATTGTTTTGTCCTGCTTTAAGACTTTCAGGTACCATTGATGGATATTCCGCATTTGTGTTGGAAGTTCTCGCAACTTCTCTTTGCTGACAAAATCCATCCCTGGGACATATCTAGCGACTACAACAACCTTGGGTAATTTGTCATCTTGGGAACCTAATAATTCAGCAACACTCACATTCAATGCAGCCGCCAACTCTTCAGTTGCTTCCATATCTATTGGCTCCTCCCGTCACTGGGAAATGTTTTCGGATAACACCTTGAGCTGGGGAACGTCTGATATTTTACCACTTGCACTTTTACTTGATTTGCTCCCGCTTGCACTTCTACTTGATTTTCTCTTCATCACTTACTTCTGATGTGTGTAGATAGTCATCTGGCTTATGGTGACAAGGTTCGATCTCGTCAATGCCCATTGTTATGAGCTTGGGTTTTGGAGAAGATGGGGATGCTGGAGATCGCAGAACGGTTAACAGACAAGCAACCAGGGGACACGAGATTTACCCAGGTTTAGGCCCCCGGAGGGAAAACCCTAGTCCTTCTTGTCTTCTCTTGATTACGGCGGAACCGAAAAGTACAAGGGTGCGCAGATGCAATCTGGCATGGAGGTGTGTATGCGGTGGTATGAGAGGTGTCCTCCTCGTTGTGCCCTTCTAGCCTTTATATAGAGGTAGGTAGGTCCCGGGCACAGATCGAGTCAGTTACAGGTTTTAGGGTTTGCCCCTTTGAATATTCTATCTATTCTAGTCTTGCTCTCCAAGGATCCGAAGACGTCATGGGCTTGGGCCACCCGAATGTCTTCATGGGCCGCGTATATCCTCGTGGGCCTTCCTTGGGTTAGACCAGGTATGCCAAAGTTGTGTACCCGTAGGGTATAACCATGTCAGTAGACCCCGAGTGTTCAGTCGAATCGTAGATTTGGCTGAGGACTCTTCAATCTTTTGGGTGCAGCTGTCTCTGTTTACTAGAGAATGATTTTAGTGTGTAGGGATTGTTGATGCGTGTGCCCGACTCTCCTGACGGATCAGGGTCAGTTAACTGTCTTAGGACAAAACAACACGATCTTCTTCAGATTCGAGTCCCTCGACTCGAACCCGGAACATATGCTGGTGTAATTCGACTCAGGCCGTTGAGGACTTACAGGAGTGGAATCCCAGTAAATTTCGAATGATGTACCCAACGCGTCCGTCGGAATTTTCATCGCGCCTGCTGGCACGGATTTTTACTAGCAGAGTGCAGTCGTGTGCGTTGCCAGGCCATCAGATGATATCTGTAGGTCTTATCTTTGTGTCGCAGACACAACATCCGAATTTTTATCACCACGGAGGTGTTTCCGGTGGCCAAGGAGGATGTTACTCACTTAGTGTTGTTTGGGGCAAAGTTGCCGAAAAGTTTTTTGCATTCTGATCCGAAGGATCGCAGTCAAAGAATTCATAGGGTGCGCGACCAGCGCTCCCTATGGGAGTATCCCCCGAGTGTCTATTCGATTCGTAGACTCGAGCAGAGACTTTAGTTTAGCCGTTGCTTGCTTCAGGTCCGTAGGACACAAATTTTTCGGATGCTTGAATCAATCCTCTCTATGGGAGTAGCCCCCGAGTACGTAGTGGAGGCGTAGACTCGACGTAGTACTCGAAGAATAGTTCAGCGGTGTAGTACCTTAGTCATACTTCGGGTGCCCGGCCAGCGCTCCTAATAGGAGTAGCCCCCGAGTAGTTACTCGAATCATAGATTCGAGTAAATACTTTAGCTGTGTACCCGAAGATTTGTAACCGTTGCTAGTATAGCTTTGATGATGTCAGTGCTGACGATCGGTGACCTCAAGCATCTGCGGCGCCAGAGGTGACGTGACTGGACAAACTTGGGTACCACCTTCTGACTTTGAATTGAGTGGTCACGCGCGACGTGGAGATAATTACGGCGTCGCCTTGGTTTCCGTGTGTAGTGGACTGCGTGCGAGCGACGGTTCGCTGCTGTGCTGACACGTGGATGGTTGGATTTTGATGCTGGTTCTAGGGCTTCCTAAAGAACGGTCCCTGTTCATCGTCTTTGTCCTTATAATCGGTAGGGGAAAATTTGTTTGTTTTCACCGTAGCCATTTACTTTTCACTGCTTCCACCTTCTTGAGCTTTTCTTCGCCACGCGCTGGAAGTTCTTCGATCCTTCCCATATTATTTTCTACGATCACACCGCCGCCGTCTCCGTACTGCAATGGGGAAGTCGAAGAAGGCCTCCACCATGGAAGGAACCAGCACCGCTGTCGGCGGCAAAAAGGGCACCGCCGCTACCCGTTTCATCGATAGTGGGTGGCGGCGTATGGAGACACGCGGGGGCGACCTGCGCAATCTTCATGAGCGGGGTCTGATCCCGCAGGACAAGGAGGCCGTCAAGATTCCCGGCAACGAGATAATTCCCCGTCCACCCGCTGGGTTTCGGGTCATGTTTGTTGCTTTTGTCCTTCGGGACCTCTCTCTCCCAGTCCATGATTTTCTCCGTGGACTGCTTTTCTTCTATGGTATCCAACTACACCATATCTCGCCAAATTCTCTTCTCCATATCGCCTGTTTCATCACCTTCTGCGAGTGCTGGCTCGGTATCGAGCCGCGCTTTGGCCTTTTCCAGAAGCTCTATTCCATGAAGAGGCAATCTGGATCCGATGGCGTTTATACCATCGGCGGCTAGATCATTTCCCTTAAATCCAATTTTCTCTTATTCTCTTTTTCTATGTCTGAGTCTGTCCAGTACTGGCGGAGGCGGTGGTTTTACATCCGCGAATCAACAGTGGACTGGCAAAATTTTGGCCTTGCTCCTTTCGACTCCACCCAGAAAATCCAGCCGAAGAGGTCCTGGAAGAACCACATCTTGGATGGTGAGGCGGCGGAGATAGAGGAACTCTATCATCGGGTGGAGGACCTCCAGGTGATTCCGGATAAGGAGGTGAACGGTGTGGATATTATCCGCACCTTACTCAAACGTCGGGTGCAGCCGCTCTAGGCTAGGGAGCACCCGATGCTCCTTTATTCTGGCCACCACGATCCGACTAGGGTTTTGACTGAGGAGCTCTCCAGGGGGATCTCGACAGAATCCTTCGGCCACTGCTGAAGTACAAAGCTGAAGAGGACCTTCCGGGGAAGTCGCTGACCCCTCCGTTCACTGCCTCTCGTCCGGTTCCGCAGGTGTAGATCTAAGGCATGCGCGTAGCGCTATTTTCGAGTGTGTTTTTCTTGTACTCGCTTGTTCTGAAAGTTTGCATTCTTTGTGCAGGAGTTCAAGGTACCGGGCATGGTGCCTCCACTACCCGAACATTTTCCGAATGCGCCGTACAATGAGGTAGTGGACTCCATGTCTGAGCTTCCCTCGGCGCAGTCACCAGCTGAAGAAGCCCCCGAGTCGAGCGAGGGGAAGACCCGAAAGCGGGCACGGAGCTCAAGCGAATCGTCGGATGCCTCGACTCTGCCAACGCCTAGGAACCCGTTGTTCCTTGTGCGTCAAAGTGGAGGGAGAAAATGACGTAAAACTACTACATTTGCGGCAGCATTGACACATAACTACCGACTTTGTCTTTTTTGTCTAAAAACTACCAACATTAGGGTTGTTTGTTGACACATAGCACTGATCACTTCGTTTAACAGGGTTAAACCGGTTTCTGACAGATCGGGCCCACCAGTCAGTTCTACGTGGCAAAAAATTATGTCTAACTAGTGAGGTCTAAGGCAAAAATGGGGGGAAAAATCTGGCGTTGACCCATCCCATGAAGTCCCCGTCCCCGCTCCTGTTGCCGCACCTAGCAGGCCACGCTCGCTTCGCCCACCGGAGCTGGCCGCCCCACTCCACGCGACCGAGCTTTGCCGACGCCGCTGCCGATGGGGGACCGGTCATCACCATCCCTGCCCGAGTCGAGGAGCTCACCGGCGGTTACTCGTCGCTGTTGTGATTCCGACAACCTCATCCCGAGCAGCCGGCGACCGAGCGGAGGCAGAGCGGCGGGCAAGCTTCACAAGGGACGACGCAGACCAACTTCTCCCAGGGATGGCACGGGCTATCTCCAGCCAAGTGCGGCGCAGGCGGACTCCGCCCAGGTCCGGCGCGGGCAAGCTCCAGCAGGGACGGCGCAGGCGAGATTCTCCCAGGGCCGACACTGGATATCTCCGGCCAGGTGCGGCGCATGCGAACTCCGCCCAGGTCCGGTGCGGGCAAGCTCCAGCAGGGACGACGCAGGCGAGCACGGAGAGTTCCCTCTTGCCGCTAGCCATGATCTGCTCAGGCTCACGCATGGGGATGGACTGACTCGCCTGCACACGAGGCCGTCGTCGAGCACGTAGGACGAGTGCAACATCTCGGAGTAGGCGCAGCTAGCAGGGCGAGCGCGGCCTAGCTCCAGAGTGGGCGAGCTGTGGGGTGTGTGCGGCGGGAAGTGTGCGGGCAAGCTCCAACACGGGCGCAGCCAGCAGCGGCCCGGCCAGCTCCGGCACGGGCACATCGGCATGAGTGCACAACAAGGGCATGGCCAGTAGTGGCCCGACCAACTCTGGCCCTGGCTCGGAGAGCTGCGTGAAGCAGCACGAAGGCGATTAGGAGCAGATCGGGCACGGGCAAGCACTGGCTAGCAGCGGGGTTGCCAAGTTTCGGCAGGCGCGTGCACGGGAAACATGGTTAACGCCAGGAAATTTTTTTCCTCTTCCCCTCAACCCAACCCCCTGGTTGCAGTAATATTTGCCACGTGGACCCATTAGGTGGGCCCAAACGGTTAGAAAATGTCTTAAGGGTTAAACGGAGCGATCAGTGCTATGTGTCAACAAACAACCCTAATGTTGGTAGATTTTAGACAAAAAAGACAAAGTCGGTAGTTATGTGTTAATGCTGCCGCAAATGTGGTAGTTTTACGTCATTTTCTCTAGTGGAGGTGATGGTGGCTCTTCCTCCCTATTTCGGCCATGCCTGTGCGGGCTATAGCGCCGCAGCCACCGGCGAAGCGGAAGAAGGAAGAGAAGAAGGAAGAGAAGAAGGGCAAGAGGTCCTTTCCTATCTTCAATTTGAGCGAGATGGATTCGTAAGTTCTTTCGAGTGATTTTTGCTATCCTTCATTGTTGCTTGATTATCTTTGACTGAGTTTTCCTATGCAACCACTCCTCTGATGGCTCGTTTAGTGATGCCACTCATGAGATGGTGGGGGAGTCGAAGATGACGCCTCCCCCTTCACAGACAGTGGCCACCTCTGGGGGCGTTGCTCTGAACCCTTCTCCGCAGGAGGCTCGGGTGATTGTCTCCCAGAAGACTATAGCCGGACCTTCGGAGTCGCCGGCTGATCATGTAAGTGCTTTCGTTCCTGCCGTGGGGGGATCCCCCGAGCATTTTTCGGATGATCTGTTGATCATTGCTTCTGTTTTGTGCGCGTCTCGTGGGGAGCCCCCGAGCGTCTTTTTGTATGATTGATTTTGTTTTGCTCGTTTCACGGGCGCAGCCCTCGAGCCCTTTTTCTGATAAGCTGCTTCTTCTCGCAGCGTTTTGTGCAAGGCGCCTACCAGCTAGTGAAGCAGCATCTGGCGTTGGAGGCCAGCCTGCAGTGGCTTCAAGGTTCATATTTAGATAGATCTTCTTCGTCTTCCTCTGCTTGCTTACTTGTGAATCTCATGCGTGTTCTCTTTTGCAGATGAAAATAATACTGCCCTCCGCGAGCTTGATGCTCTAAAAAATAGTCGCGGGCGAGCGAAGAAGAAGGCCGAGGAAGTCATTGGTGCGAAGGAGCGTCTCGAGCGGGAGTTAGCCGACGCAACTGCGTCCAAGGAGCGCCTGCAGTAGGAGGCTACGGACCGCAAGGAGCAGCTCTCCACCGCCGCGTCTTCTCGCGAGAGGGAGGTAGCCGAGAAGCTGATGGCTGCTGCCAAGGCTATTTCCGGTGAGTGGTTTTGCTTGCTTGGTTTTGTTTGGGCTGCCCTGGATCCGTACCTTTGTTTGATTCTTACTGTGCCTTTATCTATTTTCTAGATGCTGTGGGAATTGAGTTCGACCGCGGTGCCCTGGAGCATGGTGGTGCTCTGGATGATGCCACTGCGGCGGTCAAAGACTGCTGTAGTACCGTGGTTGGCTCACTTGCCAAGGCTAAGGAGGTTCTTGGATGCTTCTACAAGGAGCTCGTCCCCAAGGGCGTTGCCCTTGAGGATGTCGACTTGTTGGCGGATGTGTTGCCAGCCGACACGCCTATGGCGTACAAGCGCAAGAAGAAGGGCATCAGCGCGTCCATGGGGCTGGCGATGGCCATGGCTTCTGGAGCGGAGCTGGATCTTCATCAGGTCACCTCCCAGATGCCAACGGCTCCCGACGGATCCAAGGTAGCCTTTTCCCTCTATGTTGCCCGCTATAAACGCTATGGGCCGAAGCTGATTGACCTGCTGGCGGAGTACGTGGTGAGGCAGTAGGGAGAGGCCAAGAGCAGGCAATCTGGCTCCGAGGCCACTCAGGATGCAGTTGCTTAGGCCTTGTAGTTGTAGGGTAGTTGTCGTCTTCTTTTGTTGTAATATATTTATGAACACTTCTCGTGCCATGCAGTGGCTTTTGTTGTATATAATGAATCTTCGAGCCGTTGACAATTCGTGTGTTGTTCATATCCTTGTCTCTTTTCCTCTAGGGACCTCCGGGTGATGACCCTGTTGATACTTCGCCTACTCCGCATCCGCGACCATCCTTGGATGATGCGTCGTAGCTTGTATTTCTTCGTGACCGCGTCCGTGGTCTTGAGGAGTTACTTGGAATACGAGGCCACGCGGATGTTTGGAAGTCGAAGGTGGAGCGAGGCGCTGCCAGAGAGGAGTATCTGATTGGGGAGTTGTGGCATTTGGCCGAACAGCTTTAGTGTAAGTTTCTTCGAGCTGCTGCTAATATTCAGATGCGCCTGTTGGCTTGTCATCTTACTTTGTAGGTGTTGCAGGTGCTAACCTTGTTCCTAGGGAGGAAAAGGAGCGCGTTGCTGTTCGGATCAATTGCTTGACGGAGCAAGATATGGAAGCCGGTGGCTTTTTCTGGATGGACTGCGATCGTGCCATGGTCCTTGTGACTGTGCAGGATCGTGTTCACCAGGTGTCACGAGTGTTGCGACAGGTGAAAACTTCCATGGCGTCTATTCTGCAAGTCATGTTTCCTTTGGATGAAGCATCGTCGACTCTATGGGGCTTGTTGGCGAAGTTTCGAGACATGCGGCATGTCAGGGAGCTTGTGTGGCACCAGTTGGTTGCGGGGGTGAAGGCCGTGCTTTCCCTCGTGCGGCTGCATCGCCCTGATGTAGAACTTGCTGCCGTTGTGGCTGGGCCGCCTCCTCGGCCAGATGGTGGCATGTGGGACATGCGCCCGCACTATGCGGCTATAAGGCAGTATGCCAAACAACTTGTAGATCTCTTTGAGGATCGTGCGCAAGTGATTCTTCAGAATAGGTAGGACCTGTAAAAAGATAGATGTAAAAACATGTATGTATTCGACTGGGCATGTTATGCCCTTTGTTGTAAAGGTTGATTGTGTTAGCACGTGGTGCTTGTTTGTATGCATGCCCTTTTCGTTAGCTTGACGTGATCAGCTACGCATGTGTACATGCGTTATCCTCAGTCGATGAAGTCGTGAGGTTATGGGAGCCCCCGAGTGTGTTGTAGCGTAAAGAAATGTGAGTAAGGGATAAAGTTTTGGGGCGAGACACTTAGCTTTATTCATATCGTAGTGAGGAGGTACATTGTTCGGCTGAGTAGCCTTGGCGGAATAGCCTTATTGAAAGTAAAAGGGGGGATAGCTAGGGGTAGAAGCGTCGTAGTTGTGCGACGTTCCATGGGTTGGAGTATGCGACTCCAGACTCCACGTGCTTGAGGCGATAGGCGCCACCTGGGATGACTTCGGTGACGACATAGGGTCCTTCCCAGGGTGACTCGAACTTCTTCGGTCGCTCTTGCTTGAGTCATAAGACTAGGTCTCCTTCGACGAAGGACCTTGGGCGCAGCCGACGGCTGTGATAGTTGCGGAGGCTCTGCTGGTAGACCGTCGATCGAGCCACGGCTATGTCGCGTGCCTCGTCAAATATGTCGACGGCGTCTTCGAGTGCGGCTGTCGATTCGGCTTCACTGTAGGCAACGACCCATGGGGCCTTGTGGCGTACTTCTGTAGGCAACACGGCTTCGGCTCCGTGCACCATGAAGAAAGGCGTGTAGCAAGTTGAGCTATTTGGCGGTGTGCATAGGCTCCAAAGAACGGAGGGTAGCTCTTGTGTCCAGGCTCCCGCAAGTCGCTGGAGCAAGCTCATTAGGCGTTTCTTGATTCCGTCGCGACAAGGCCATTTGCCTTTTCGACCTGTCCATTCGTCTGCGGGTGCGCCATAGAGGCGTATGTTATGTTGATCCCGAGGCCTTCGCAGAAGTCCTGGAATTCTTTGGAGATGAAGTTCGACCCATTGTCGGTGATGATGCTGTGCGGCACACCGAACCTGTAGACTATGGATTCGAATAACTTCACGGCTGTTTTGCCTTTTTGGTAGGTGATGGGCATGGCCTCGATCCATTTGGTGAACTTGTCGACTGCGACCAGGAGGTAGACGTGGCCTCCTTTCGAGGACTTGGGCAGTTTGCCGATCATGTCAAGGCCCCATTGGGAGAAGGGCCAGGCCAGAGGTATGGGCCTGAGCTCCGATCCGGGTGCGTGCGGTTTGTCTGCGAACCTCTGGCACCCATTGCACCTTTGGACGATGTCCTTGGTGTCGTTCATGGCCATTGGCCAGTAGAACCCAACTCGCAGGGCTTTGGCGACGAGGGCGCAGCTGCCCGCATGATGGCCGCAGATGCCCTCGTGGATGTCTTGGAGGATAGTTTTGCCGTCACCGATGGTGACGCACCTTTGGAATACACCCGAAATGCTGTGCTTGTATAGCTCGCCATTGATGATGGTGAAGGCCTTGGACTGGCGAGATATGCGCCGGGCATCTGTCGGGTCATTAGGCAGTTCCTTGTCTATCAGGTACCGGAGGTATGGCTGTGTCCATGTTTCTTCGACTGCCATGCCTGCATCAGGTTGACCACTGCGACCTCTATGTTGAGCTTTTCGGGTCCTTCCTGTCCTTCGGGTAGCACAGCTCCCGAGTGCTCTGCCTCTTCGGGTGATCCCTTGGGGAACTTCCTTTTGATGGACGGTACACAGATCTGTTCGAGGAACACACCTGGTGGCACCCGTGCATAGGTGGAGCCAATGTTGGCGAGTCTGTCGGCCTCTTCGTTGCTTTATCTTCCAACGTGCCGAAGCTCGCAGCCATCAAAGTCTCCTTCGAGTTAGTTGTAGAGTGCGCGGTACGCGATCATGTAGGCGGCGTGTGCGTCGCACTCGTTCATCGTCTGCTGGACAATGAGGTTCGATTCACCATAGATGACCAGGCGCGTTGCGCCGTAGATTTTGGCCATGCTCATGCCGTGATTGAGGGCCTCGTATTCACATTTGTTGTTGGAAGCGCGAAATTTCATCTGGAGGACGTACTTCATCTTGTCGCGCTGCGAGGATGTCAGTATGACCCCGGCTCCTGCTCCAGCTTCGCGTTTGGAGCCATCGAAGTGCATCGTCCATGATTGTGTCATGTCCGGGGTGTCTGGCAGCTGCAGTTCCATCCAGTGGACGAGGAAGTCCGGTAGGACCTAGGACTTGATCGTATGGCGCTTCTCGTAGACTATGTCTCGTTGACCCACAGGGCCACACGTCCTATGGCCTCTAGGTTGTTCAGGATGTTGTTTATGGGTGCCTCGTTGACGACCATCACCTGATGCTCCTAGAAGTAGTGGCTGAGCCGACGAGCCGTCATGAACACGCCGTAGGCGAGTTTTTGGTAGTGAGGGTACCTCTAATTCGTTGGTGTCAATACCTCGCTGAGGTAGTAGATTGGGCGTTAGACCCCATGGGTCTTGCCTTATTCGGGTCGCTCGACCACGAGCACGGTGCTTACCACCTGGTGTGTGGCTGCTATGTATAGCAGTAGTGGCTCGCGTTCCTTTGGCGTGACCAGGACGAGCGAGGTGGAGAGCAGCCGCTTCAGGTCTTCGAATGCGTTGTCTGCCTCGGGCTTCCACTCGAATTTGTCTGCCTTGCACAGCAGATGATAGAAAGGTAGGGTTTTTTTGCCCATGCGGCTGATGAACCTTCTCAGCACCGCGATGCGTCCAGCGAGCTATTGTACACCTTTGAGGTTCTTCGGTTTCTCCATGGCCATTATGGCCCGGATTTTCTTCGGGTTCGCCTTGATCCCTCGCTGCGAGATGAAGTAGCCGAGCAGTTGACCAGATGGGACGCCGAAGGCGCACTTTTCTGGGTTCAACTTGATCTTGTATCGATTAAGGTTGTCGAACGTCTCACGGAGATCGTCGATCAGTGTCTTGGCCTCCCTTGTTTTCATTACTATGTCGTCGACATAGACTTGTATGTTGCGGCCGATCTGGTTCTTCAGGTATGCTTGCATGCATCTCTAGTACATGGCACCTACATTCTTCAGCCCGAAGGGTATTGTATTGTAGCAGAACACTCCGAACGGAGTGATGAACGCCGTTTTCTCCTGATCTTCGACCTTCAGCCGGATCTGATTGTACCCTGAGTAGGCATCAAGGAAGGAGAGTTTCTCGCATCCTGCAGTCGAATTGATGATCTGATCGATCCGAGGGAGAGGGAAGTGATCCTTCGGGGAGTTCTTATTCAGCGATGTGAAGTCCACGCACATCCGTAGGATGTCCGTGTCCTTTTTGGGGACCATCACGGTGTTGGCAAGCCACTCGCTTTCCTTGATCTCCCTGATGAAATTAGCGTCGAGCAGTTTGTTGACTTCGACTCCGATGGCTTTGGCCCGTGGCCCGAACAATCGTTGGATGTATTGTTTGATGGGCTTGGTATCTGGGAACACATTGAGTGTGTGCTCGGTGAATTCCCTGGGAACTCCTGGCATGTCCGCAGGACACCAAGCGTAGATTTCCCAGTGCTCACGGAGGAATTCAACGAGCGCGCTTTCCTATGCATGGCTGAGGTCGTTGGCGATCAGCGCTGTCTTGGAGGCATCCATCGGGTCGACCTGCACCTTCTTCGTGTTGACTGTAGAGTCGAACGACATGTCAGATGCGTTCTGCCTTGAGACTGGGGGTGCCCCATTGTCTATCGCCTCTCGGAGGCTTATAAGCTCCTCCTACATGCCGAATGACTGGCAGATTCTATTGAAGTCCCCGTCGCAGTGGTCTGATCGGGTGAAGCTTCTGTGGACCGTGATGACGCCCTTAGGTCCTGGCATCTTGAGTAGAAGGTACGCGTAATGCGGTACTGCCAAGAACCGTGCGAATGCCATGCGCCCGAGGATGGCGTGGTATTGTGATGGCCAATCCACCACTTCGAACTCGAGTCGCTCGCACCGAAAGTTGTCGGGCTTGCCGAAGATGACGTCGAGCCATATCTTTCCCAGAAGGAATATGCCCTTCCCTGGGACGATGCCATGGAACGTTGTGTCGGATTGTTCCTGGCTGCACTGCGAGATCCTCATTGGTGCTAAGGTGCTAGCGAACATCAGATTGATGTCGTTGCCGCCGTCCATGAAGATGCGGCTCATATCGAACCCTCCAATCTGCGCCTCAAGCACCAGGGTAGCATGACCTGGGCGAGGGATCTGGCGGGGGTGATCTGATCGGCTGAATGTGATGTAGGACTCCGAACCGCTGAGGTACTCAGGGATGGCGGGTGGAGCAGTTGTAGGGTTCGCAGCATAGAAAACAAAAAATTTCCTACGATGGGAACTACGTACCAAGATCTATCTACTAGATACAAACAACGGGCGGATGTATATCCGTAGAGAACATACCTTTGAAGACCGACAAAGGTTAACGAGTTCAACCCGTGGTTGATGTAGATGATCTCTTGCCGATCCCAAGATCGAGAGGAAGTCCTAGCGCCGCAAATCAGCAGTGCATCCGTGCTCGCACACACGTTCGAGGCACCGAGCAACCTCCGCCTCCTCGCTCCAGCGATGCAGCGGAAGCACAACTCTTTCTTGCCGAATAGCCACCGGGAACATGTATCTCGCTAGTCCGAGACCCTGGGGAATAAATTCTAGAGGGGGAGAGAGATCCTTCACAAGGAGGTGTGAGAGACAAGTGAGGAGGGGGGCTCCTTTTATAGGAGGAGGGGGGCACCCAAGGGGTGGCCGCCGGCCATGGGGGGCAGCCCCCTCCCCTCCTTCATTCATGTGGGTGGACACTCCATTCACAAAATGCCCTTTAAATTTCCTCCACTCAAAAGTCCACTCAAATTCCCATTAAATTTCCACCAAATTTAATGCAAACTCTCATTAAATAAAACTCTTTTATTTTATTCAGAATTTTGTCAATTACTTTAATGAAAAACATTCACAAATAACCCCTTGCTAGAATTCCATTTCACATGCATAACCACTTTATGCAATTTCACCCGAAAACCCGTTTCGGTATCTAGTGAAATAAATTCCTGCGCTTGTTCATTCTTTCGGCATGAAACTTTTGCTCCAGTTGGATGTCGGTGTCTCTTAAGTGTGTCACCCTACGGTTCGTGAATAATGCGGACATGATCGAGACCCCTCTCGGATCAATAATCAGAAGCGGGATCTGGAGACCCATACTGACTCCCACACATTCAACGATGACTTTCTTGTGATCGTCGGAACCTTTTATGCTAGTATCTTAATCCTTTTGTTTCACGATACATTACATGTCCGAGATTCGATCATCGGTATCTCCATACCTAGTTTGATCTCGTTACCGACATGCACTCTTTTCTTGTTCCCGTGATATAACATTCTAGTGATCAAATCACTTGCTTGCAAGCTAATCAATGTGATATCACCAAGAGGGCCCAGAGTATATCTATCTGTCATCGGGATGAACAAATTCCACTCTCGATCCATGAGCCTCAACATAACACTTTATTAGTTCTGAATCCATCTTTATAATCACCCTGATACGGTGTGACGTTTGATGTTATCAAGAAACTCTTCCAGTGTTAGTGATTGACATGATCTCATGGTCTAAGGATTAGGATAACTTCGTAAGTTGTTATAGCAATATAAACTCAATGACTTTGATCGTAATGATATACGTCGTATGAATGTTCATCACACCATTACACTAATGTTGTGATCCCGTTATTAACAACATCCAATGTCCATGATCAGGAAACCTTGGTCATCTTGTTAATCAACGAGCTAGTTTATGAGAGAGGCATAACTAGGAACTTTGTGTTTGTTTATTAAACATGCATGTATTAATGTTTCCGTATTAATACAATTATAGCATGCAAAATAAACATCTATCATATACTTGGAATACACATAATAAACACTTTATTATTGCCTCTCAGGACATATTCCCTTTAGTCTCCCACTTGCACTAGAGACAATAATCTAGTTACATAGTGATAAATCTAACACCCATTGAGTTCTGGTGTTGATCATGTTTTGCTCTAGGGAGAGTTTTAGTCAACGGATCTGCTACATTGAGATCCGTATGTACTTTACAAATCTTTATATCTCCATCCTTGACATGCTCGCGGATGGAGTGAAACCGGCGCTTAATATGCTTGGAATGCTTGTGAGACCTTGGCTCTTTGGCATTGGCAATGGCACCATTGTTGTCACAATAGATCACAATTGGGTCCACGCGTTTGCCACCACTCCTAGTTCGGATATGAACTCCATCCAAACTGCTTCCTGAGTCGCTTCTGAAGCAGCAATTCGGCCTCCGTTGTTGATCCCGCTACCACAGGTTGTTTGGAGCTCCTCCAACTAACCGCTCCGCCATTCATGAGAAATACGTATCCAGATTGAGACTTAGAGTCATCCGGATCTGTGTCAAAGCTAGCGTCGACATAACACTTAGCGACGAGCTCTTCTTCACCTCCGTATACAAGAAACATATCCTTAGTTCTTCGTAAGTACTTAAGGATATTCTTGACCGCTATTCAGTGTTCCGAACCTAGATCCGATTGGTACCTACTAGTCAAACTAATAGCATGTGCCACATCCGGTCTTGTACATAGCATGGCGTACATTATAGATCCTATGGCTGAAGCATAGGGGACTTTGTCCATTATCTCTCTTTCTTCCGCCGAAGCCGGACTTTGACTCTTACTCAATGTCTTGCCTTGCAACATAGGTAAGAACCCCTTCTTACTTCCGTCCATTTTAAACTTCTTTAAAGTCTTATCAAGGTATGTACTTTGCGATAGCCCTATTAGGCGCCTAGATCTATCTCTATAGATCTTTATGCCTAATATGTATGACGCTTCACCTAGGTCCTTCATTGAAAATTTGCTGTTTAGATAACTTTTAACACTGTTTAAAAGATCTATATCATTTCCGATCAATAATATGTCATCCACATATAATATCAGAAATGCCACATTGCTCCCACTCACTTTCTTGTAAATACAAGCTTCTCCATAAGTTTGGACAAATCCAAACTCTTTGATCACCTCATCAAAGCGGAGATTCCAACTTCATGATGCTTTCTTCAATCCATAGATGGATCGCTGAAGGATGCAAACCTTGTTAGCATCCTTAGGATCGACAAAACCCTTTGGTTGTATCATATACAACTCTTCCTCAATATTACCATTGAGAAACGCGGTTTTTACATCCATCTGCCATATCTCATAATCGAAATATGCAGCGATTGCTAACATAATCCTAACTGACTTTAGCATCGCTACGGGAGAGAATGTCTCATCATAGTCAACTCCTTGAATTTGTCGAAACCCCTTTGTGACAAGTCGAGCTTTATAGACGGTCACATTACCATCAGCATCAGTTTTCCTTTTGAAAATCCATTTGTTCTCCACGGCCTTTCGGTCGTGAGGTAAGTCCACCAAGTTCCAAACTTGATTTTCATACATGGATTCCATCTCGGATTTCATGGCTTCTAACCATTTGTTGGAATCCGGGCTCATCATCGCTTCTTCATACGTCGCAGGGTCATCATTTTCATCAACCATGAAATTCACAGCTCGGGAGCTGCACGCGTCCTGCTTGACCTGCGAGGTTCGGTAGTACTCTCTTTCGGAGTTTCATGATCATTATCATTAGTTCCCTCTTCAACAGGTGGAGCCAATTCCGGAACAACTTCCGGCGCTGCGCTACTCGCCATACTTTGAAGAGAAGGTTCAATAACCTCTTCGAGTTCTACCTTCCGACTACTCACACCTTTCGCGAGAAACTCTTTCTATAGAAAGGATCCATTCTTGGCAACAAAAACTTTGCCCTCGGATCTGTGATAGAAGGAATACCCAATAGTTTCCTTAGGCTATCCTATGAAGACGCATTTTTCCACTTTGGGTTCGAGTTTATCCGGTTGAAGTTTCTTCACATAAACATCGCATCCCCAAACTTTAAGAAAAGACAGCTTAGGTTTGTTTCCAAACCACAATTCATACAGTGTCTTTTCAACGGATTTAGATGGTGCCCGATTTAAAGTGAATGCAGCAGTTTCTAGTGCATAACCCCAAAATGACAACAGCAAGTCCGTCAGAGACATCATAGATCGAACCATATCTAATAAAGTACGATTACAACGTTCCGACACACCATTTCTCTGTAGTGTTCCGGCAGGTGTGAGTTGTGAAACAATTCCACACTCTTTCATGTGAGTGCTAAACTCGTAACTTAGATACTCACCTCCACGGTCCGACCGTACAAATTTGATCTTTCTATTACGATGATTTTCCACTTCATTCTGAAATTCCTTGAACTTTTCAAAGGTTTCAGACTTGTGTTTCATCAAGTAGATATAACCGTATCTACTCAAATCATCCATGAAAGTAACAAAATAACGATATCCACCTCGCGCCGACACACTCATTGGACCACATACATTAGAATGTATGATTTCCAATAAATCTGTCGCCCGTTCCATTGAACCGGAAAACGGAGTTCTAGTCATCTTGCCCATAAGGCATGGCTCACATGTATCAAATGATTCAAAATCAAGTGATTCCAAAAGTCCATCCGAATGGAGCTTCTTCATGCATTTAACGCCAATATGACCTAGACGGCAGTGCCACATATATGCGGATATATCATCATTTAGTTTAATCCTTTTAGCATCAACATTATGAATATGTGTAACATTATCATCGAGATCTAATAGAAATAAACCATTCATCATCGATGCATGACCATAAAAGATTTCATTCATATAAATGGAACAACCATTATTCTCGGATTTAAATGAATAACCACTTCGCATCAAACACGATCTAGATACAATGTTCATTCTCAGTGCAGGCACCAGATAACAATTATTCAAGTTTATAACTAATCCCGACGGCAAGTGGAGAGGCAGCGTTCCGACGGTGATCACATCAACGCTTGATCCATTGCCGACACGCATCTTGACCTCACCCCTTGCTAGCGGTCGCTTGTTCCGCAGCCCCTGATTCGAGTTACAAATATTAGCAACTGAACCGGTATCAAATACCCAGGTGCTACTGCGAGAACTAGTCAAGTACACATCAATAACATGTATATCATATATAACTTTGTTTGCCTTGCCGGCCTTCTTGTCTGTCAAATACTTGGGGCAGTTGCGCTTCCAGTGGCCAGTCCCCTTACAATAGTAGCACTCGAAATCAGACTTAGGTCCAACTCGGGGTTTCTTTTTAGGCACGACAACAGGCTTGCCGCCCTTACTTCCCTTCCGTTTTCCCTTCTTGTCTTTCTTGAAACCAGTGTTCCTACTGATCATCAACACTTGATGTTCCTTTTTGATCTCCACTTCTGCAGTTTTAAGCATTGATAGAAGCTCGGGGAGAGACTTCTTCATGCCTTGCATATTATAGTTCATCACGAAGCTCTTATAGCTAGGTGGCAGAGACTGCAGAACACGATGGATGCCTAAGTCAATGGGAATCGATATTCCCAAGGACACAAGCTTATCGGCATAACCCGACATCTTGAGTACATGCTCACTAACGGAGCTGTGCTCTTCCATCATGCAGCTAAAGAACTTTTCTGAAGCGTTGTAGCTCTCTACAGCAGAATGTGTGTCGAAAATCATTTTCAACTCACCCATTGTATCAAATGCATTGCCGTTTTTGAAACGCTTTCGAAGTTCCGGCTCTAGCCCATACAATATGCCGCAATGAACTAAGTTGTGGTCCTCCTGACGAGTCTGATAGACATTCTTCTCCTTGTCAGGGGCATCATCAAAAGGTGGGGGGCCTAACTGCGCTTCTAGCACGTATTGCTTTTGTGCAGCAGAGAGGAGAATCCTCAAATTCATGGCCCATTCGGTAAAGTTGCTACCATTCGTTGCTAGTTTCTCTTTCTCCATGAACACATTGAAATTAAAAGCAGGTGGTGCCATCTACAACAGAATTTGTAAAGTTTAGACTAAGTGTATGATAGATTGAGTTCAACTAATCCATATTATGAATGAACTCCCACTCAAAAACGACATCCCTCGTGCCTTTTTGGTGATTACATGAACCAAATCCACTATACCAAGTCCGATCATCACGTGAGTCGGTATAGCTTCAAAGGCGAGCATCAAATGGGCATCATATCAACTATATGACTCATGCTTAACCTTTCGGTCCGTGTTCTGAGGCCATGTCTGTACATGCTAGGCTCGCCAAGTTAGAACCTTAGTATTCGCGTGTGTAACTGTTTTACACCCGAAATATGGTCGTGGATCCAAGAACACCCGATCATCACGTGATGTCTTGGAGCGACGAAAACATAATCGGTGCATACTAAAGGAAGAACACATTCTTATCTTGATATTTAAATGAGGGATCATCTTATTATGCTAACAAAGCGCTAAACAAGCAATATAAGATGCAATCAAACATCATATGTTTATTAGTGAAATGATATGGTTCCCGCAGATGATCTCTATCATGTGCACCGTGGTATGATCACTATCATACCTATATGTGTAAATCCAAGGTCTATGGAGTTTACACGCTATTTGTGTTGTAAGAGTATCATCTCATACTTATACTTACAACACTACCATATCATAACACTATCCCAGCAACAATCTAAACTAGACGCCTCTAATTTATCCATTGCAAGTTTTACGTGGCTTAGGACTTTCGAGATAGAACCGTTCTTACCTACGAACATAAACCACAACGAGGATAATCAAATTGTTGACAACTCGCTTGCAAAATAGATATTGACTATAGTAGGAGAGACAGACACCCGCTAGCCACTTATGCAAACTAGTTGCATGTCAAGCGTGGAACAGGTCTCATGTGCGAGGACATGTAAAGTTTGTCCGGGCCGCTTCATCCCACTATGCCACCAATATCCAAAATTACAACAAAGGAGCAACAACATGATCATCATTGCCCACATACTCATATGTGTACTACCCGTGCAAAGTATCTACGCATAGATCCGGCTCTGATACCACTATAGGGTTCGCAGCATAGAAAACAAAAAATTTCCTACAATGGGAACTACGTACCAAGATCTATCTACTAGATATAAACAACGGGCGGATGTATATCCATAGAGAACATACCTTTGAAGACCGACAAAGCTTAACGAGTTCAACTCGTGGTTGATGTAGACGATCTCTTGCCGATCTCAAGATCGAGAGGAAGTCCTAGCGCCGCAAATCAGCAGCGCATCCGTGCTCGCACACATGTTCGAGGCACCGAGCAACCTCCGCCTCCTCGCTCCAGCGATGCAGCGGAAGCACAACTCTTTCTTGCCGAATAGCCACCGGGAACATGTATCTTGCTAGTCCGAGACCATGGGGAATAAATTCTAGAGGGGGAGAGAGATCCTTCACAAGGAGGTGTGAGAGACAAGTGAGGAGGGGGGCTCCTTTTATAGGAGGAGGGGGGCACCCAAGGGGTGGCCGCCGGCCATGGGGGCAGCCCCCTCCCCTCCTTCATTCATGTGGGTGGACACTCCATTCACAAAATGCCCTTTAAATTTCCTCCACTCAAAAGTCCACTCAAATTCCCATTAAATTTCCACCAAATTTAATGCAAACTCTCATTAAATAAAACTCTTTTATTTTATTCAGAATTTTGTCAATTACTTTAATGAAAAACATTCACAAATAACCCCTTGCTAGAGTTCCATTTCACATGCATAACCACTTTATGCAATTTCACCCGAAAACCCGTTTCGGTATCTAGTGAAATAAATTCCTGCGCTTGTTCATTCTTTCGGCATGAAACTTTTGCTCCAGTTGGATGTCGGTGTCTCTTAAGTGTGTCACCCTACGGTTCGTGAATAATGCGGACATGATCGAGACCCCTCTCGGATCAATAATCAGAAGCGGGATCTGGAGACCCATACTGACTCCCACACATTCAACGATGACTTTCTTGTGATCGTCGAAACCTTTTATGCTAGTATCTTAATCCCTTTGTTTCACGATACATTACATGTCCGAGATTCGATCATCGGTATCTCCATACCTAGTTTGATCTCGTTACCGACATGCACTCTTTTCTTGTTCCCGTGATATAACATTCTAGTGATCAAATCACTTGCTTGCAAGCTAATCAATGTGATATCACCAAGAGGGCCCATAGTATATCTATCCGTCATCGGGATGAACAAATTCCACTCTCGATCCATGAGCCTCAACATAACACTTTATTAGTTCTGAATCCATCGTTATAATCACCCTGATACGGTGTGACGTTTGATGTTATCAAGAAACTCTTCCAGTGTTAGTGATTGACATGATCTCATGGTCTAAGGATTAGAATCACTTCGTAAGTTGTTATAGCAATATAAACTCAATGACTTTGATCGTAATGCTATACTTCGGATGAATGTACATCACACCATTACACTAATGTTGTGATGCCGTTATTAACAACATCCAATGTCCATGATCAGGAAACCTTGATCATCTTGTTAATCAACGAGCTAGTTTACGAGAGAGGCATAACTAGGAACTTTCCGTTTGTTTATTAAACACACATGTATTAAAGTTTCCGTATTAATACAATTATAGCATGCAAAATAAACATCTATCATATACTTGGAATACACATAATAAACACTTTATTATTGCCTCTCAGGGCATATTCCCTTCAGCAGTTACAGCCAAACTGACCTCACGAGTGATTTTCTTTTGCACCCTGCTTGTTGGGTGCCCCTTTTGGATCATCAATGACCCTTTCGGCACGGGGTACCCGTTTCGACCATTGTTCCGCGCGGGTGCGATTGGGTGATTAGAAGGTCCCGCGGGTGGTGGTGGAGGAGCTCCGTGGGCTATTTCACCTGGTGCGGGTGCGTGTCCGTACGCAGGGTTCGGGGCTTGCTGCCTCATCTGGGACATGCTCTCGGTGAGTTTCTGGAACTCGCGGCAGTATTTGAGCATGTGTCTTGCCTTATTTTTTCCATCCTGTTTGTCGATGTAGAAGTGGATGGGGCATGGGCCCGACAATTTGTCATATGCCGAGGGCTTGTCATCGTCGCTGCGGCACTGCCATGATTGCGCTGGGCGTCCTCCATCGTGGAAGTTGTTTCCGCGGTATCCACCGCTATTGTGGTTGCCTTCTTTATGGCGGTCGGCATAGCCAGCCGCGACCATGTCGGGTCCGTCGTGTTTGTCGTAGACGCGCGATCTTCGCTTGCTACGGCGCTCGCGTCGGCGGCCGTAGTCATCTTCTTCCTCCGAGTGTGCTCGGTGGACGGAGTCCTCGCCATCTGCCCACCTGTTGGCAATGTCCTTGAGGTGGTCGAATGTCTTGGGCTTGATACGCCCGAGTTCTTTCTTGAAGTCCTGGCGTATGGTGCCATCCTTGAAGGCATCGATTGCTCTTTCCTCAGAGATGTGCGCCATGGAGTTCTTGGTGTTGGACCAGCGTAGTATGTATGAGCGAATGGATTCGGCCGTTCGTTGGGTACAGGCCCATAGTTCCTCGATCGAGGCTGGCCTCTTGCTGGTGCCCTTGAAGTTTCGGATGAAACTGTATGCCAGTTCCTCCCAGCTTCGGATGGATCCCGAGTATAAGCCGCTGAGCCAGATCCGGGCTGCGCCTGTCAGCTGTAGCTGAAGGCATTGCAGAGCGGTGTTTTTGTTTCCGCCGTGTAACTTGACAGACGACATGTGGTCGCTGAGCACGCCTTCGGGTCCTACGTGCCGTCAAACTTCGGAGTATCCGAAGGAAGCTTGAAGTTCCGCAGCATCCGCCGAACGGATCTGCTGAAGCATCGAGCTCCGCAGGGTTCTCCTTCATCGTCATCCTCTTCGGATTCGGATGAGCACACGCGCTTGGCGCATTCCTTGTCGATCTTGCATTGGGTGAGCTTGCTTCTAGTGTCGTAGTCGCGGCTATGACGCCGCGAGCTCTTATGCCGTCGAGGCAGGTCGTGTTCTTCCTCGTTGGATGAGGTTGTGGGACTATGGTTGAATCTGACCGCAGCCTTCTTTTTCGGCTCCAACGAGTCCGAGTCCGGCTAATGTGGAATTGTGCATGGCCCTCTTCGGGTCCCCCACCGGAGGTGGATGGGATGCGAGGTATGTGGTGGCTGCCATGATTGCAGCTTGCGGCGTCTTCGGGGTGACGTTGCCGTTAGCATCCATCTCCATGAAGGATGTATTGAGGGTTCGGGTCACCTCACGACGTGCGGCGGGATAAATGTTCTCTACGCGAGAATGATGCTTGTTGGCGTTGTTGCCGTGCGAGCTGGATCCGCCGATGGCGGAGAGCACAGACGCCGCACGCTATACTCCGAGGCCGCTTGCTTGCGTTTGTCGAGTACTTCCTACATCTTCACCTGCTTTTTGTGCTCTTCGATGAGGAGCAGGTGGTATGCCATCAGTAGGTCCATGAGGCACCCACGGGCAGGATATTGTTGCCCGCCACGGCTTCATGAGCTTGGTTTCATCCTTCCTCACTGAGGTGGATTACCCGACTAGCGTCGGTGTCGTCCTCGTTGGGCGGGAGGGATGATCGCCTCCTGTTTTCCCCGTTTCTACCCTGTGGGTTGGGTGGCGGGTTGGGTGCTTGCCGATCCACGTCGCTCTGGATGACCACGGTGCATTGGTAGCGTCCGTAGGGTGGATCGCTGCTGCCGCAGCTTTCGAATCCGGAACTGTAGGTCCCTTCATCTGACGGCAGATCGCACAGATGTGAGTTGCAGCTGCTGCTGTCATATGACTCATCTATAGATGGTGATGTTCGTAGCACGGGATGTGGGGCCCATGAGGCAGGCCTGATCGATGGCATGGGCACCCGTTCTAGGAGGCGGATAGTGTCGGTCTGCCCCACATGGAAGTAGAAGCTCCCGAACAGAATCTTGAGTTCGTCGCCAACGGGCTCAAAGTCCTTCAGGATGGCTGGCGAGTGGGCGGTGAAGTCGAAAGCGCGGAAGAGGAGATGGCTCTCCATCGCCGAGGAGTTGTAGATCGGTTTGGTCGGGACCGTCACTATCGCATAATCGGCGCCCCTAGTTCCCATAGACGACGCCAATTGACGAGGTTCGATCTCGTCAATGCCCATTGTTATGAGCATGGGTTTTGGAGAAGATGGGGATGATGGAGATCGCGGAACGGTTAACAGACAAGCAACCAGGGGACACGAGATTTACCCAGGTTCAGGCCCCCGGAGGGAAAACCCTACTCCTGCTTGTCTGCTCTTGATTACGACGGAACCAAAAAGTACAGGGGTGCACAGATGCAATCTGGCGTGGAGGTTTGTATGCGGTGGTATGAGAGGTGTCCTCCTCGTCATGCCCTCCTAGCCTTTATATAGAGGTAGGCAGGTCCCGGGCACAGATAGAGTCAGTTATAGGTTTTAGGGTTTGCCCCTTTGAATATTCTATCTGTTCTTTCATGGGCTTGGGCCACCCGAAAGTCTTCATGGGCCGCGTATATCCTCGTGGGCCTTCCTTGGGCTAGACCAGGTATGCCAAAGTTGTGTACCCATAGGGTATAACCATGTCATATGGTGCAACTCATATTGCGATTTTTTTACGCGTTTTTTTCTTCTCGGTGTATACCGGAGAGGGCTCGGGTTTCTTCTTTTCAAAATGCGCATCACATTCAGACTTTGCGATCATTGCGGTTTCCTCATCAGTGTGATCATAAGGTCTAATGGGAAGATTATTATGAGGTACTATTGAGAGGGGCAACATTTTTTGTTTTGGGATGCTGCGTCGGTTAGTACTCATCAATGGAGCATGCTACCTCTTATTTTCCTTAGCGGGCTGACCCTGCGGCGAAGACGGCTGACCCTACGGTGGAGATCGAGATGGACTCTCGCTGTGGTGGTCGTAGTCATGGGATGGGCTTCTTGGAGATGATGGAGGTGAAGGTGACCCACGACAACTCGGAGGTGGTGTTAGCCTTGGCACCGAGCCTGGACGCTTGATGTTGTTCTTGTCCCATAGAATGATACCACCCTGTACTTCTCTGAGTGTCCTCTCACCTTTAGGTCCAGGGATGTCAAGCTCCATTGTGTCCCACCCCATTACGATTTGATCCACCTTGACTTTCGCATAGCCAGCTAGAATCTCACGGCCATGCCAGCATGCGTCGGGTGGACAAGGTAAAGCACATTCGACCACCACCTTCACGGATATGTTCTTCACCTTCTGATGGAGCTCACAAGATATCTGCTCCTTGATTCCATCCACGGAGTAGCCAGGACCACCATCTATCATCTGTGCATCGTGAGATGGGACCTCCGATTTAGCTGTGCTGCTTCTCCGCTGAGATGGGTTGGCAGTAATATCGAGTGCAGGATCTTGCAGGCGCGCTACTCCTCTAAGTTTGTCAATCTGCTGTTGCTGCTTATCAATTCTTGCTAGCAACTGGTTGAACATGTCTCCCACCTCCTCCTCCCGTCACTGCTTTTCTCTCGCTCGTCTTCTATAAGTACCTTGGTCTTTGGGAAACCCAATCTCCCACGTATAACTAGTGCCAAGGCCTCATACTCATCCTCCATGTTCGTCATTCTCGAGGACCTTTGTCAGCAAGTCATTATCTCTATCGGGATGGAACTTTGTTTTCCCGTCTTTAATTTATTTCACCACTTTTAGCCATGACTCCCTGGGTACCCTAATCCCGTCACTGCAAACAAGGTCCCCTATAAGTTCGTCATACTCACTCCCATGCCCAAAGAACCAATTTCTTGCCCTCAAATCCCATTCTTCACGAATTGATTCTGGAATGATCCATTTATCACACAACTCTTTCTATTTTTTCCCACTTTGGCATGGTAGTCGTGTTGGAGATATGCCAAAGAGGCAATAATAAAGAGGTTATTATCATATCTTAATGCTTATGATAAATGTTTACATAGCATGCTATAATTGTATTAACCGGAAACATTAATACTTGTGTGATTTGTAAACATGTAAGAGTCCCTAGTAAAGCCTCTTGTTAAACTAGCTTGTTGGTTAATATATGATCATTTTTTCCTAATCATGAACATTGAGATGTTATTAACAACAAGGTCATATCATTAGAAGAATGATGTGATGGACATACTCCTATAGTTAAGCGTAGCATAAAGATCAAGTCATTTAATATAGTTTAGTTGCTATAAGCTTTCAAATACATAGTAACCTAAATCCATCGACCATGAGATCATGCTAATCACCATCACCGGATGGATGCTTTGATGACATCAAACACCACACCATAACTGGGTGGCTATAAAGGTGGCATTGAGTGTTCGGAAAGTATGTGTTGAGGAACATGGATCAAGAGTGGGATTTGTCCATCCATATGACGGATAGATATACTCTGGGCCCTCTCGATGGAATGTCATCCAATTAGCTTGCAAGGATGTGACTGGCTCACAAGGGATCACATATCACGGGAACGATAAAAGAATACTTATCTGTAAAGAGGATGAACTAGGTATGGAGAGATACCGACGATTAGACCTCGGATAAGTAAAATATCGCGAGACAAAGGGAAATTGGTATCGTATGTAAATGGTTCATTCTATGGCAAAGTAATCGTAGAAATATGTGGGAGCCATATGAATTTCCAGATTCCTCTATTGGTTATTGATCGGAGAAGAGTCTCGGTCATGTCTGCATAATTCACGAACCGTAGGAAGACACGCTTAAGGATTCGATGTTGTTTAGTAGATATGGAATGTAAGTAGGAAGACCAAATGTTGTTCGGAGTCTCATATGGGATCTGGGATATCATGAGGATATACAGAATGGTCTAGAGAATAAGATTCATATAAGGAAAGTCCAATTCCGGAGTTCGGGAATGATTCCGGTGTTTTCACCGGAATGATCTTGAAGGGTCTAGAAGGTTCACCGGATCGGAAGGGGAAGGGTACATGAATGAATGGAATGATTGAATCATGTCCTAGGTCACTTGGTTGGGCATTTGTAAGAAAGAAACTAAAGCTATAAATTGAAAGTCAAAAGGCAAGTTTGAAAAGTCAAACTGGGACAATTTATCCTAGTGGAGGAAGGAAAGAATCCTTCTTTCACTCCACCACAAGCCAACTAGGAGAGGGAGTTGGGGAAGGATTCAAACTCCCCTCTCCCAATCTTCCCTCCCTATCACAATGTCACATCCCAAGATTTTCCAAATCTTGTTATGTGAAAAATAAATAAACAAAATAAATAAATGTTGAAATTCAGGGTGAAAAGAAACTTTTGTTTCTAAATGGAAAACTTAAAATCCCATCTTGAACAAACTTTGGTTAACATTTGAATCCAACTAAATTCAAATCAAGTGGAATACATTCTTCATAAAATGCATCTTGAAATTTAAACACTTGGAAAATAAACCAAAAAAAAACTCTAAAACCCTAATGGAAGAAGATCATTTTCAAGTTATCACTAAGACCATGGTTTTGATCCATATAAAAAGCTGCCAAGCAAACATTTCAAAATGATCAAGATTGACAAATAGAAATGTTATTAAAACCATAGAAATTGGTTTCACTTAATTTGGAACCATAGATAAAATCTTATGAATATAATAAGATAAGGAAATTAAATTTCCAAAGCTAATAAAGAACCTATCTATAAATCCATACCAAATGGTGAGGAAATAATCCTAAAGATATTTAAAAGGATAAATAAATATCAAATAAGATTTTAAAAATTGTAATCACCAAGTTTGGATCTATAACTAAAAAGATATGGATTTTATAAGATAAGGAAAGAAATTATTCAATAAGGAATATTTAAAGACCAAATTAAATCTTGGCCAAATCCATAAGCAAATGGAATGAATATAATCCAAAATCCAAATAAAATAAATGGATAAAGAATTTTCCAAAAATAAAAAATAAAGTGGCATTAACAAAATTTCATTTCCATTTGAATAAAGACAAAATCCCTATTAGAAATGATTAATTAAATCATGGGAAAAGATATTTGTAATTTACCCAAGTGGAATAAAAGTGGATAAATTGACCTAAATAAGATCAAAGAAAACTTCCAAATAAAATTTATGGAATTAAAACTATATTTAATTTCATGAGAATAAAGGACGAGTACCAAATTAAAAATGATTAATAAATCATTTTCCAAATAAGTCAAGGTGAAATATTTGACACCCTATTAAATAAATAAACCTACTGAAAAGGTTTTGTGAGAATTGAAACTAAATAAGGGTTTAAAATATATTTGATATTAATTAAATTTAAATGCATGGGCCTACTTTTAAATAATTAAAAGACCCTAAGAGAATAAAGAAATATTCTAATTTTTGACTTTAAAATGAACTATTAATCAGTATATGAATCTACACAAACTTTGGTTGAGGTTTGAAATCAAATTGATGTTTAAATTGATTAATCAAAATCAAAAGAGATTAATAGGAATGGAAAAAGGAAAAACAATCTGAACAAAAAAATATGAAAGGACTCAGCCCAGCCAGCCCAGCCCATTAAGCCCAGTCCAACCCACCTCTCCCTCTCACCCCGAGTGAATCGTTTTTCACCACAGACAGAACCCGCACAGCGAATGACAACCGGACCCCACTCCTACTCTCTCTCTCTCTCGCTGCCGCCAGACCCCACCGCCACGCAAGCTTCTTCCTCACCCTCCCGCTGACCTCGCCGGCCGTTGCTGCCAAATGAATGCCGGCGTAATACGCAGTAACGCCGCGATTAAACAGCCCCGCGATCACGCATACTAATTCGCCTGCACCCCCTCTCTCTTTCCCCTCACTCGCCAGATCCTCTACGCCCCCAGGTCGCCTTAATTTCTCTTCGAAACTCCGCTGCCCCGATGAGTTCCGGCGTCGATTCCGGCGAGCCCCGACCCTCTCCTACCTCCTAGCTCACATAAGCTTGATCCCCATCATCTCGCGCACCTGCCCGTGGTCTCCATTCGCCCACGCATGCCCCACAACCTCGCCTCCGTCTTCGTATAAGCGCCACCGACGACCCCCGCAACTCTGGTGAGCCCCAGAGCTCGACTCCGTGCACGCCTCGACTAGTGGATCATGCAGTTTTATTCACATGTGCCTTGTGCATCTCCAGGTGCCTATCAAACAACCGCACGCGACCTACAACCTCGTCCCCGACATCGTCCGAGCAAACCCGACGCCAAGCAGACCTCCGGCGAGCTTTTCCTCTACCCTTGCTTCTTCCTCTATCACCAGCCCCGCCGTAGCCAGAGCCAGCGCCGCCACCTGCCGCCGCCAGCGCCGCCCATCTCTGGCAAGCATGCTGAGCGCCGTCCGGCTCGATCTAGTGGCTAGGAAATAAACTAACCCGAAGGGGTAAGTAGTGCCTCTGAGCCGTGCGATATCACTTAAATCCTACGGCTTGTTTCGTTCGATCCAAACGAAACGGTATCAGCGAGTAAGAAGCAGCCACGTGGACTGACTGTTTGAATAAAAACAGAATTGTTCTATTTGATGTGCCAATTTGAAAAATTCATAACTTTCAAACCACACGTCCAAATTTTGCAAATTTATATCAATGGAATCAGGAAGACAAGTACTTTCTGACCATGCACTTTGTTTAGTAAATTGCTTCTGTTAAATTGATTGTTTTTGCAGAAACTTGTGTATGCATGTTTAGAATATAAAATTTGTTCTAAAATGATTTTTGAGATGAAACCTTTGGAAAATGGTTTGTTTTGAACCTATTGACCATAGAAATCAATTGGTGGTTTCAAAAATATATTTGGTGAAGCAAAATAAGTTATCTCTGATTTAAAACATTTCTAGCCAAATAAAAAGGTTGATTATGGTTTAAAAATGATTTTGGAGGAAAACCTTTTGGGAAATGTTTTGATTTAAACTCTCTGACCCCAAGCACAAAGTTTTGTGATTTAAAAATGTATTTGGTAAACCCTATAATGATTTCTACTTTGATAAAGGCATTTTCAACCACATAAAATAATGATTTGTTTTGAAAATGGTTTATAAGTAAAATATTTTGCAAATGGTTTTTTCCACTTATATAAAATTACCAATAGGTGTTTTCTAATGTTTATAACCCATTAGAAACCACTTTTCCAAATAAAACAATCTTTGGCATGCTTGCATGCATTGTTTTGTTTCTATTATTTTATGTGATGTTGCTTGAATGGTAGATTGAATTTGCGCCTTCCTTGATTGAATTGTAGTGATTTGAAGAGTGTGAATATTGCAAGGACAAGGAGTGAACTTATATTCTCTACCAAAAAGGCAAGTGATGCTTCATACTTTTGTCCCACTATTTTCACTATGCATTAGTGATATTTCTAAGTAAGACTTTCATGGAATTTTGCTAAGTATATACTATGCCATGGGAAATCCTAGTAGATGAAACCTTAGTAGAATTTCCTAAGTTAAGATTCCTACTACTATCATGCTTAGCTTAGCTAGTAGAAAACAATGGTGGAATATATATTCATACTATGGAATATTTCTAAGTCAAGGACTTATGTTTTGTTTAATAAAACAACTAAGTGAATGAATCACCTGGGTGGAATGGAAGGAATGGTTTGTGTTGAGTGGTTCACAAGGCCCATTTCTATGGTTTACCTTGTGTATCTCACTTGTGGATGGCCACCCAGGAACAAAGAGATTTGAGATGTCAAATGTTGAGAAGCTTCAAGTGTAGCCACTTGGCATTATGGGCTCTGCCTGGATCATATAGGTTGCAATAACTTAGCCAATGGACAGTTGGTGGTAGGGGATGATAGGTTGGAACGCGTCCATTCTGGTCTAAGGGAAGGCTTCTGAAAGATCTTGTCTTGGTGAAACCAAGTCTTGTGGGGAAAGTGCACCACCTCTGCAGAGTGTAAAATCTAAGTACTTAGCCATGTCCCTAGTAAAGGACAATTTGAGCATCAAGACATGGAAGCTATCAAGATCTCCTCATCCCAATTTCTAAGTAAAAACTTGTGGTTGAATAAGGGTTAAAGGTTCACCAATTTCTATTGGTGGTTCCTTGGGTGTTTTTGACAAGCAAAAACTTAGTGTTTTCAAATGATAAGGGAAATCTATTTTGAGCAAAGCAAGCCTAAGCTGCACCTAGCCAATTGCATATAGATGACAGACTCCACTATAATACTATAGTATTGCTTGCCAATACAATTCAAATGTATTGACCCTTGTGGCTATAACTTGTTATGTTGCAGGTTTGTTTGATATTAGTGAAGTGTGTTGAAATAGGATTACAAGTCTACAACCAACGTGTTTGCCTGTGGCACTTTGAAGATGAAGGACCCCATGCTATTGTTATATTCTGCTGCATTGTAATGAGATAGCCAAATGAGCTATGTAAGATGTAATAAATTATTTTATTCCTGGTTATAAAGTTCTATTATGACCTTTGTTTCTTGATATTACATCTTAACTGTGGATGCTAGCTATTGATCCAGGGACTAGCATTGTAAACACAGGGATCTCTACCTTATTAAAGGTTGGGAACCTTACAGATGGTATCAGAGCATTGTGTTGCCTGTAGGATTTGTAACCCTAGGATTGGACAAAACCCCTTAGAAAAATAGGAGTTGTATTTGTTCCAAAACTTATTTACAGACAATCTTGTAAACTCTTTCCTCAACCATTTTGATTTTGATTCTACATCTGTTTTATTTCAAACTTAATGGATAAAGCCTTTCCATGGCCAAAGTCTTCACCATGTGCAAAGGACTTCATCAACTCTAATGACTTCAACATCTTCAAGTGATTTCAACCTTATTGTCAACAAAGACTTCAACCTTGGATATCACTAAGGACTACAAGTGAGACAAGAAATGTTGCCCAAGACTTGAAGACTAAGGAAACACAACTTGGGAATCATCATCACCTTTGAAGTTTTTGTGACCAAGAATTTTCCAAGGAAACCATGATCTCATGCAAGAAGAATCAACCAAGAAGGAGGGAAAGATCTCAAGTGAACCATATAGTTGGACCACCATATTTAGATCAAACCAAATTCACCAACTTATGAGGTGTAGCAAAAATATTTTATTGTCTAAAAATGTGCTTGAAACTTGTTGTTTGAGTGGAATGTTTGTTTGTGATTGCTTGCACATTGTTTGAGTGAATTGTGATGTGTGTGATTAGAATTGATTCCTTAGAAGTATCTTGCCCATTCTAATCCCAATCCAACCCAAACAGATGACTAATCCAAAGAACTTCAACATCAAGAATGACAACAACAACAACCAAGAGATGCACATGAGAGAATAACTACTAGCAAACCAAACTCAGTTGAACCAAGTGACAACTCAGTTTTTAGCCAACAACAATGTATTAGACCCAACCATGCAAAAGATTTTGGAAATCCAATCCCAATTGTTGCAAGGGATGACCACTCAAATGATCAACATGGGAGACACCTCTTTCCAAGGAAACTATGACAACAAGGGTGTCAAGGATGATATTTTAGAAGGAACTCAAGCTTGCAATATTTGGGGAGACAAGGATCACAATTCCAAAGAGCATGAAGATCAATGCCCCAATTGTGAAGAGAAACATCCAACTGACCAATGCCCCACATCTCAAGCTACTTGTTTCCTATGTGAAGGAAATAATCATGTACCTATCCAATGCCCCATCTATTCCATAGTTCAACAAAGGAAACAAGGTGGAGTGCAACAACAGATTATAGACTTCCATGAGGGAACAACTTCTACCAAGAAGGATGAAGACAAAGGAACCTCCATGCACTATGACTCAATTTGATGGAGTGCAACAACTGATTGCAAACTAACATGAGAGAGCAAAGTCTACCAAGGATGAAGACAAAGGAAAATCTCAGCTTGCACCTCCATGCAATATGACTCAATTTGATAGACCAAGGAGGAGACATATGTATTATCCAAGGAAAAGATCAAGGAGACCAGGAAAATTTCCTACCTTTGAGATAAGATATGAAGAACATGAGTTAGAAGCACTCCTAGCTTTGGAGAAACCCAAGAAGAAGAAGGACAAAAGCCAAGTGCAATGTTGTCATTGCAAAGAGATGGGACACTATGCCAATGAATGTCCTGAGAAGAAACAAAAATATAAGGAGATTAGCCAAGTATGGTGCAACAACTGCAAGGAGTTAGGCCATTATGTGTCAACCTGTCCACAGAAGATACGTGAAGAACTCAATCTTATCACATGTTACAACTGTGGTAACCAAGGACATTATGCAAGCAATTGTCCAGAAAAGATGAAGCACAAGATAAATTGTAAGATCACTCCTTTGTAAAGGAAAAGGATCCCTGTGATTGCAATGCTAGTCCCTGGATCAATGCTAGCATCCACAGTTTAAGATGAAGTACACAGATACAAAGGTCATTTATTACATCCATTCCAGAGATAAAACATAGTCTTTTACAACTCAGGGCCACAGGCCTAATACAAGAGTTTTGGAATAAGTAAATAAACATAAGTCTTCATCTTCATGTGCCACAGGCAAGCATGTTGAGTGTAGACTCATGACACCTAATCATCATCGGAGTAACCTGCAACATCACAAGTTACAGCCACAGTGGGTCAATACTTTGGAATAGTATTGGCAAGTGATACCTTAGTAAATTTTTAAGTGGACTATATTACTATATGCATTTTTGGCTAAGTGTATCTTGGCTTGCTTTGCTCAAAATAGGTTTTTCCTATTAGTTGAAATCACTAAGTTTTTCTTTGTCAAAAACTTTCCCAAGAAACCACCAATAGACATTGGGGTCCTTCACCCTTGTTCACCCACAAGTTTTACTTAGAAGTTAGAGTGATGAGATTCTTGATAGCTTCCATGTCTTGATGCTCAAGTTGTCCATTACCATGGACTTGGCTAAGTACTTAGATTTTCCATCTGCAGAGGTTGTGCACTTTCCCCACCAGACTTGGTTTCCCAAGACAGGACCTTTCAGAAGCCTTCCCTTAGCCAAATGGACGCGTTCCAACCTATCATCCCACTACCACCAACTGTCCAAATGACTAAGTTCTAGCAACCTATATGATCAAGGCAGAGCCCATATTGCCAAGTGGCTGCACTATAAGCTTCTCAACACTTGGCCTCCAAAATCCCTTTGTGCCTGGGTGGCATACCACAAGTGGGATACACAAGGTAAACCATGTCCATGGGCCTTGTGTAACCACTCAACCAAAAACCACCATTCAAGTCCCATTCCACCCAGGAGGTTCATTGACTTAGTTGTTTTATTAAGAAAACATAAGTCCCAAGACTTAGAAACATTTTCATCATAGCATGTATATACTTTACCAACCCTTTTTTGCTACTAGCTAGGCTAAGCATGGCATAGTAACTTAACTTAGGAAATTTCCTAGCAATTCTACAATTCTACAACTACTTAGGATTTCCCAACATAGCATTTGGCAAAAACAACATGCAAGACTTAGCAAAATATTTCTAATGCTTGTACAAAATATAGGGATGGAAATATTCATGAAGTACCACTTTCCTTGGTAATGGGGAGAGGAGCACTCTTCACAATCACAGTCACTAGCACAGTCTACACCAAAATAGTAGCACAAAATTACACACAATTCATATTCAAACATAAATATATATGCATGCAATGCAAGAGAATGCTAAGTGATGATTTTTGAAAACTCCACCAAGCAAGTGCATGATACAGAAACATAACCAAGTCAAAAAGCTTGCTAACTAAACTTATTTAGCACTGAAACAATTTACTAAACAAATTCTATACTCAAAATGGTCCTAAACAAGTTTCTGCATAAAAAGTCATTTTAACAGAAACTTTTTACTAAACACATTGCAGATTCAGAAAGGGCTTGTCTCCCTGATTCCAACGATATAAAATTTGCAAAAATCTAACGTGGGAATCAAAAGTTATAGCCATTTCAAAATTTGATCTAAATCTGTTTTCAAATTCTGTTTTAATTCAAACCCTAGCCATGCGTCTTAATCCTATTGGCTGATACCAATTCATTCTGGATCACCCTCCCGCGCCGTTGGATCTAATTAAAACCCACGGCTCAGATCTGCCCATAACGGTTCGCTAACTTATCTAATTCTACGCGTTGGATCCAGATCTGACGGCTACAAATCAACTAACCAAACTCGAGCGGCGCTAGCGGCGGCGACTGGCGGCGGCGCGTCTGACAGCGGCGGCGCTGGCGTTCTAGGTCTCGCGGGAGTGGGGGAAGTGGCTTACCAGAACCGCAGGAGGCTGCTGATGCTCAAGGTGGCGATGGTACGGGAAGGGGCGCACTGGCACGGTCTCAGGGGCTCGTCGGAGTTGCGGGCGGCGTCTGTCGCTTGCAGTCGTGGTTGTTGCCGAGGTTTGGCGTCTCCCTAGCACGAACCAGAGGTATCAGGAGATGCGCAAGACGCAGGCGAACAAACTCGCATAAAGGAGGGGGCAAGGGGCGCTCGGGTTTTACCTCAATTGGTCGCCGGAGTCAAGCGGCGGTGCAGGTGGTTGCGGTCGTGAATGGAAACGACGACCTAGGTCACGATCAGGCAAAAGAAAGGTGTCAGCAGGTGCACAAGATCATGCTGAGCATCATCGTTTGAACCAGAGAGAGGGAGGCAGTCGAGGCTCACCGGAATCGGTCGCCGGAGTCGTCGGTACTGCGGGGCTTCGAGGGCAAATGCGCGCAGCCTGGTGGCGGAGTGAGCGAGGAGAGTGGGGGGAAATGAACGCAGCAGGGTGTGGTTTATATAGGCTCGAGCGCGACAGGAAACGCCTGCGGCATCAAGGCTAATTACGCCGCGCCATTACCGGCATTGACAGCAGCGGCGACGTGGTCTGCGGGCGCGGTTTGGGGAAGACGAGGGTGACGTGGAGAGGGCCCGCTCGTCAGCAAAACGCGTAGAGAGGAGGTGAGGTCTGGTTGTCAGCGACTACTTGGGTGCGCTTGCGCGTGCGAGAGAGAGAGGGGAAGGCCAGGTGGGCTAGCTGGGCCAGTTCTGTTGCTGGGCTAGAATCCTGGCGCCTGGCCCTTTTCTTTTCTTTTGTCCTTTTCTTTTTCTGTTTTGATTTTCAGGAATGGTTTTGATATGAATTCAAACTCTTTTTGAATTCAAATCTTTCTAGGGTTTTTGCAGTGTGCAAAAGTTTCAAATATAGGCATAAAACCATGTGGTTGCTTTGCAAAAGCTTGGTCACTCTTGGAGAAACAAAATATCAGGAGCTTTGCACAAGATTTTCAAATGTTTGAAATATGGTTTTTGAACCATTTCCATTTTGTAAAACTTAGTTCAAATTTCACACTCAAATCCATTCAATAAAGGAGACAAGCAATCTAAGTTTCAAACATTCAAACTCTCAAATGGGAATGGCCGTCTGATTAAAGTTTGCTCACATGAAATGATAGCACTATGTGCTTTGTTTTTCTGAAATGAGTTTTGAAATTGACCTCAATTCTATATGCATGCATGAATGATATGCAAACTTTGAAATCATGATTTTAGGGATGTTACAAATCTAACCCCCTTAAAGTGAATCTCGCCCTCGAGATTCGGGTTGGCTAGCAAATAGGTGAGGGTGGTCTTTCCGAAGGTCATCTTCTCTTTCCCATGTTGCTTCCTCTTCGGTATGATGATTCCACTACACTTTGTAGAACTTGATAGTCTTTGTCCTTGTGTCTCTTTCTGCAGTCTCAAGAATTTTGATAGGTTTCTCTTCATATGTGAGGTCACTCTCTAGTTGCACTTCCTCCAATGGTATGGTATCCTTCAAAGAAGTTTCTTCCATTTCTGGGTGACATTTCTTAAGCTGACTCACATGAAACACATTATGGACTGCTGATAGAGATTCTGGTAGATCTATTTCATAAGCAACTTCTCCTTTGCGACTCAGAATCTTGAATGGCCCAACGTATCATCGTGCCAACTTTCCTTTGACTCCGAATCTTTTCACTCCACGAAGTGGTGATACTCTAAGATAGGCTCTATCACCCACTTCATAGGTAACTTCTCTACGCTTAGGATCTGCGTAGCTTTTCTGTCAGGACTGTGCTATCTTCAACCTGTCCTTAACCAACTTGACTTTCTCTTCGGCTTCTTTGATAAGATCTGGCCCGAATAAACTTCTTTCTCCCACACCATTCCATAACAATGGGGTGGTACACTTTCTTCCGTAGAGAAACTCAAATGGTGCCATCTCAATGCTGGCTTGATAGCTGTTGTTATAAGAAAATTCTGCGTAAGGTAGACTTTCATCCCAACTTGCTCCATAGTCTAGGGCACATGCCCTCAACATGTCTTCCAGAATTTGATTAGTCCTTTCTGTTTGTCCATCGGTTTGAGGATGAAAAGCAGTACTGAATTCCAACCTCGTTCCCAATGACTCATGTAGTTGTCTCCAAAAATGGGAAGTGAATTGAGTTCCCCTATTAGACACAATACTCTTGGGCACACCATGTAGACATACAATTCTACTCATGTAGATTTTGGCTAACTTGGCACTTGTATAAGTTGTCTTCACGGGTATGAAATGAGCCACTTTAGTTAAGCGATCCACTACTACCCATATGGAATCATATCCAGATCTGGTCCTCGGTAATCCGGTAATGAAATCCATACCAATCTTGTCCCATTTCCAATCAGGAATTGGTAGTGGTTGAAGCAAACCTGCTGGTTTCTGATGCTCCGCTTTTACTCTACTACACACATCACACAAGGCAATATGTTCGGCGATGTCCCTCTTGAGTTTGTTCCACCAAAATCTTTCTTTCATGTCCATGTACATTTTGGTGTTACCCGGGTGAATAGAATACGGAGAGTTGTGTGCTTCCTGCAAAATCAGTTTCCGTAACTCCGGATCTTGTGGAACACAGATATGTTTCCCATGCCATAATGTACCTTGTTCGTCTTCATGGAAATTTTTAGCTTTCCCTTGGCCAATCTTTTCCTTAATCTCTTCAATTTCTTTATCAGTCTTTTGAGCTTCTCGAATCTTGTCCAACAAAGTGGGTTGAACATCTAAAGACATGAGATGTCCCTCTGGCACGATCTCCAATCTGAGTTCTTTGAATTGAGTACACAAATCATCTGGCAATTCTCCTTTGGTAAGGCCATTCACAAACACCTTACGACTTAGAGCATCTGCTACAACATTTGCTTTACCGGGGTGGTATTGCAAACTTAAGTCATAATCCTTGATAAGCTCTAACCATCTTCTTTGTCTCATATTGATTTCCTTTTGGGTGAAAATATACTTCAAACTTTTGTGATCCGTGAACACTTCACAACGCTTTCCCAAAAGGTAATGTCTCCATGTTTTGAGTGCATGGACGACAGAGGCTAACTCCAAATCATGAGTAGGATAGTTTACCTCATGAGTTTTGAGTTGTCTCGAGGCATAGGCCACAACTTTACCGTCTTGCATAAGTACGGCACCCAAACCTTGGTGAGACGCATCACAATATACTTGGAAATCCTTTTCCAAATCTGGCAGACATAGAACCGGTGCTGTCACAAGTCTCTTCTTCAATTCCTGAAAGCTGACTTCACAACCTTCAGACCAAGCAAACTTCTTGTCTTTCTTTAACAATTCAGTCATTGGTTTAGCAACCTTTGAGAAATTTTCAATGAACCTTCTGTAGTAACCTGCTAAGCCAAGGAAACTACGAACCTCTTTCACGTTCTTGGGAGATTCCCATTCTGTCACAGCTGAAACCTTAGCAGGATCAACTGCTACACCATCCTTTGTCATAACATGACCAAGAAAACCAACTTCTTCTAACCAGAACTCACACTTGTTGAATTTGGCATAAAGCTTATGCTCTCTCAACTTCTCAAGTATCAAACGCAAATGTCCCTCATGCTCTTCTTTGCTCTTGGAGTAGACTAAGATGTCATTGATGAAAACGACAACGAACTTGTCAAGAAATTCCATGAACACCTTGTTCATCATATTCATGAAGTATGCTGGAGCATTTGTCAAGCCAAAAGGCATTACGGTATACTCATATAATCCATACCTTGTGGTGAATGCTGTTTTAGGTATGTCTTGTTCTCTTATTTTAAGTTGAAAATAGCCTGACCTTAGATCAATCTTTGAGAACACACATGCTCCTTCAAGCTGATCAAATAAGTCGTTGATTCTAGGCAAAGGATATTTGTTCTTGATAGTTACCTCGTTTAGTGAACGGTAATCTATGCATAACCTTTGGCTTCTATCCTTCTTCTCCACAAACAAGACTGGGTCTCCCCAAGATGATGAACTTGGTTGAATAAATCCTTTCTGCAACTATTCTCCTAGTTGTTTCTTGAGCTCTTTCAGTTCATCTACTGACATTTTGTAAGGCCTCTTTGCTATTGGTCCAGAACCTGGTACCAAATCTATCAGAAATTCCACATCTCTATCTGGTGGCATTCCTGGCAATTCTTCCGGGAATACATCCGGATAATCACACACAATTGGCACACTGTCCATGCTAACCCCCTTAAGAGAATTAAGCATACTCCTTTTTGCTCCAAAGCTGGTCTTGAATCTGATCCTTTTATTTTCCGGAGTTGTGAGCGAGACAGTATGGCTGGCACAATCTATCACTCCTTTGTACTTAGTCATCCAGTCCATTCCCAGAATGACATCCAAACCTTGGGAGTTTAATATTATCAAGTTAACGGGAAACTTATACTTCCCAAATTCTATGACTCGGTCATGGCATCCTGAATTCACTATCATTTCTCCACCAGGAGAACTTACTTTTATGGGACACCCAATAGTTTCTACCGGCAGTTCATTTCTTTCAACAAATGCTCTTGATATGAATGAATGAGATGCACCAGTATCAAAGAGTACAAATGCTGGAATAGAATTGAGTCTGAACTTACCAGCAACAGCGTCAGGCTCCTCATAGACCTCCTCCACACTCATGTGGTTCACCTGTCCTTTCTGGAAAGGATTGGGCTTGACAGGTCCTTCAACTTTCTTTTCGGGGCACTCATTTGCATAGTGTCCCATCTTCTTGCATTTGAAGCATTCAACCTGACTGATGTCTCTTTTAGCAGGCTGACTTCCACTTCCACTACCATTACCACCATGGTGGCTCTTATGTCCACTCTTGTGGTTCTTGTATTTGTCATTGTCATGACTGCGGTGATGCTTGTTGTCATGACGGTTGTGGTTGTGGTCCTTGTTAAATTTCCCATGCTTATGGGATCCCGAGCTTCCACTGTCATCATAGTGAGATCGTTTGTGAGACGATCCCGAGCTGTGCTTGTCGGAGTGTTTCCTCTTCCTACTCTCGACTTACTTCATTTTGTTCTCCAATATAGCCGCCTTGTCACAGAGCGACTGATAAGTGGGAACATATGCCACAGCCAGCTGCAGATTCAGCTCATCATTCAAGCCTTCCAGAATTTTTTCCTTTCTCTTGGCATCTGTGTCAACCTCATCCGGTGCATAACGCGCCAGATTGTTGAACTCTTCAATGTATTCAGCCACGCTGCGGTGGCGCTGCTTCAGATTGTGGAACTCTTTCTTTTTCAGGCTCATTATTCCTGACGAGATATGAGCAGTGCGAAAGCCTTCCTCAAAGATAGCCCAAGTCACCTCATCTATAGGAGTGGTGATTTGGAAGTTGTCCCACCAAGTGGCGGCTGGCCCTTCCAGCAGATGTGCTGCAAACCTGACCTTTTCAGCATCCGTGCAGCCCACAGTTACTAAGTCCTTGTTTACAGAACGTAGCCAATCATTGTCCACCATGGGATCAGTCGTCCCTGAGAACTTAGCTGGCCTCAATCGCAGAAATCTGGTGAGCATATCAACGCCCGGAGGGTTGTTGTTGTTGTTGTTATTGTTGTTGTTATTGGGGTTGTTGTTGTTGTTATTATTCTGGTTTTGGATGAATGTTGTCATCATCTGCATAAGCTGTGTTTGAGCATTCATCATTTGCTGCATTTCCGGAGTTATGTTGTTGTTGTTGGGGTTGGGGTTTGCGCGACGGGGAGGCATCTGTGGTTTGTTCAAATAGAGATAAGAATGAGATACCCATAGATGATTTTATGCACATTACAACACATAAGCAAACACATAGCATGCAACACAACGTTAAAGTTCAACAACAAAATAACAAGTTCACAAAGTAAAACACACAAGTGGCAAGCCATCCACATGTCGGATGGTCCAATAACAAGTTCACAAATAACAAGTACGATAATAAAAGATAAACGAGTAGTCAAGTCTACTCATCAGCATCAATCTCCTCCTCGACAAAGGTAAGACCTGCGTTCTCCATCGCGGTCTTGTTCTCCTCAATAATAGTGGTCAAGGACTCGATCTTGTCCTTGAGAGCCCTCTTCTGGGAGCGAAGCCTCTCAATCACCATCTGCTGCTGCTCTAGCTCGAAGTCCTTGGACTTCAGTTCTTCAGTCATGTCCCAGATCTTCTTGTTCCTATCCTGGACGCGTTTCTCCTGACTCTTGAACTTCCGGTCCTGGGTCTCGAACTTCGCCTCCATTTCCTTGACTATCTCGTCCTGCTGTGCGAAAAGCTTTTCCTTCTCGCGAAGCTGCACCTGGAGCTCGTCATTGCTGAGCATGACATTGGTCCTGTACGTGTCCACGTGCCTAATGAGAGACTCTAAGTCCTGGAGATACAGACGTATCGGCTCTGCTGTGTCCCTCGAGTCATCCTCGAAGTCGATGGACTCTCCATCCTCATCACGTCTTCCGAAGACGTTGAAGTGGGTGCCCCTAACCTGTTGGGAGTGACGGCCTAGCAGACGTCCTATCAGGTCCTGCATGACTACCTCCATGCCTCTCTCCCTGTCATCGTGCATAAGCTTGAAGACGATGGCCTCCGTAGTAGGCTCTGTCTGGCGTCCGGGCTGGTTCACCTTGAAGCCCCAGAGGTCCTTCCTCTCGAACTTGGTAAGTGGATGCACCATGATGGTGGGAAGAGGGAGGTTGAGCAACGTGGTAAGCTCAACGATACGAGGACCAAAGCGGGTAACCTGGAACTCCTCAACAGTGCTGATGGTAATAGGCATCTATTTATAAGATAGAAAAGTTAGGACAACACAATTTAAGATAAAACAAGACAAACATTTCATACATATCCTTGGAACACAAAATCACACAAGTCATGCATACATGAATCCATTACATCAACCAAGGTCCAAACTTATTTAAGGTATCATTTGGAAAATAAGGTGATAGGTGGTGGTCCAACTAACGAAGTGCGTTTACAATCCTATCTCACTGGATCTGTTGGCTAACACAATGTTCCTAGAGGCAATCAGCATATCTTGTTCACATGATTCCATCACTAAGTCTATAATATCTCCCCTTAAGGTTTGGTTGGTGGCTTCCAACTCTTGGGTATGTTCCTTCTCTTTCTCTAAGTCTTTTTGGAGGTTGAGCATTCTGCACTTGACTCTAGCACTAAGTTCTTTGATAGTCCTCCAAGCTGCTTCTCTTGCTGATTCAAAGAATGTGGTGTGCACCATAGTGTTGGTGTACATGCAGAATCCTCTTTCTTTGTGGTTGTCTTCCTTGCTTTTGTACAAGTGAAGTTGCACCCACCAATACTCAACTCCTTCATCCATCACTGGAAAGCCTTTGTACACAGCTGCACCATGTATTTCCATTGCCACCATGAGGTCCTTGAGAATTTTGGGAAACTCAGTCTCACACTCCAAGGTCATGGTCATGAGTGGTCCTTTCTTTACGGCTTCGTTGATGGAGTTCATCTACAAATAGAGACGAGAATAAGAAGATTAGAAAAGTTTACAAGAAGAATAGACAAGTGTAGAAGTAGTTGAAAATTTTTCCTTAGTGGTTTCCAATCCTAGGGTCATAATCCTACAGGCAACACAGTGCTCTGATACCATCTGTAAGATCCCTCCTTTGTAAAGGAAAAGGATCCATGTGATTGCAATGCTAGTCCCTGGATCAATGCTAGCATCCACAGTTTAAGATGAAGTACACAGATACAAAGGTCATTTATTACATCCATTCCAGAGATAAAACATAGTCTTTTACAACTCAGGGCCACAGGCCTAATACAAGAGTTTTGGAATAAGTAAATAAACATAAGTCTTCATCTTCATGTGCCACAGGCAAGCATGTTGAGTGTAGACTCATGACACCTAATCATCATCGGAGTAACCTGCAACATCACAAGTTACAGCCACAGTGGGTCAATACTTTGGAATAGTATTGGCAAGTGATACCTTAGTAAATTTTTAAGTGGACTATATTACTATATGCATTTTTGGCTAAGTGTAGCTTGGCTTGCTTTGCTCAAAATAGGTTTTTCCTATTAGTTGAAATCACTAAGTTTTTCTTTGTCAAAAACTTTCCCAAGAAACCACTAATAGACATTGGGGTCCTTCACCCTTGTTCACCCACAAGTTTTACTTAGAAGTTAGAGTGATGAGATTCTTGATAGCTTCCATGTCTTGATGCTCAAGTTGTCCATTACCATGGACTTGGCTAAGTACTTAGATTTTCCATCTGCAGAGGTTGTGCACTTTCCCCACCAGACTTGGTTTCCCAAGACAGGACCTTTCAGAAGCCTTCCCTTAGCCAAATGGACGCGTTCCAACCTATCATCCCACTACCACCAACTGTCCAAATGACTAAGTTCTAGCAACCTATATGATCAAGGCAGAGCCCATATTGCCAAGTGGCTGCACTATAAGCTTCTCAACACTTGGCCTCCAAAATCCCTTTGTGCCTGGGTGGCATACCACAAGTGAGATACACAAGGTAAACCATGTCCATGGGACTTGTGTAACCACTCAACCAAAAACCACCATTCAAGTCCCATTCCACCCAGGAGGTTCATTGACTTAGTTGTTTTATTAAGAAAACATAAGTCCCAAGACTTAGAAACATTTTCATCATAGCATGTATATACTTTACCAACCCTTGTTTTCTACTAGCTAGGCTAAGCATGGCATAGTAACTTAACTTAGGAAATTTCCTAGCAATTCTACAATTCTACAACTACTTAGGATTTCCCATCATAGCATTTGGCAAAAACAACATGCAAGACTTAGCAAAATATTTCTAATGCTTGTACAAAATATAGGGATGGAAATATTCATGAAGTACCACTTGCCTTGGTAATGGGGAGAGGAGCACTCTTCACAATCACAGTCACTAGCAAAGTCTACACCAAAATAGTAGCACAAAATTACACACAATTCATATTCAAACATAAATATATATGCATGCAATGCAAGAGAATGCTAAGTGATGAGTTTTGAAAACTCCACCAAGCAAGTGCATGATACAGAAACATAACCAAGTCAAAAGCTTGCTAACTAAACTTATTTAGCACTAAAACAATTTACTAAACAAATTCTATACTCAAAATGGTCCTAAACAAGTTTCTGCATAAAAAGTCATTTTAACAGAAACTTTTTACTAAATACATTGCAGATTCAGAAAGGGCTTGTCTCCCTGATTCCAACGATATAAAATTTGCAAAAATCTAACGTGGGAATCAAAAGTTATAGCCATTTCAAAATTTGATCTAAATCTGTTTTCAAATTCTGTTTTAATTGAAACCCTAGCCACGCGTCTTAATCCTATTGGCCGATACCGATTCGTTCAGGATCACCCTCCCGCGCCGTTGGATCTAATTAAAACCCACGGCTCAGATCTACCCATAACGGTTCGCTAACTTATCTAATTCTACGCGTTGGATCCAGATCTGACGGCTACAAATCAACTAACCAAACTCGAGCGGCGCTAGCGGCGGCGACTGGCGGCAGCGCGTCTGACAGCAGCGGCGCTGGCGTTCTAGGTCGCGCGGGAGTGGGGGAAGTGGCTTACCAGAACCGCAGGAGGCTGCTGATGCTCAAGGTGGCGATGGTTCGGGAAGGGGCGCACTGGCACGGTCTCAGGGGCTCGTCGGAGTTGCGGGCGGTGTCTGTCGCTTGCAGTCGTGGTTGTTGCCGAGGTTTGGCGTCACCCTAGCACGAACCAGAGGTATCAGGAGATGCGCAAGACGCAGGCGAACAAACTCGCATAAAGGAGGGGGCAAGGGGCGCTCGGGTTTTACCTCAATTGGTCGCCGGAGTCAAGCGGCGGCGCAGGTGGTTGCGGTCGTGAACGGAAACGACGACCTGGGTCACGAGCAGGCAAAAGAAAGGTGTCAGCAGGTGCACAAGATCATGCTGAGCATCATCGTTTGAACCAGAGAGAGGGAGGCGATCGAGGCTCACCGGAATCGGTCGCCGGAGTCGTCGGTACTGCGGGGCTTCGAGGGTAAATGCGCGCAGCCTGGTGGCGGAGTGAGCGAGGAGAGTGGGGGGAAATGACCGCGGCGGGGTGTGGTTTATATAGGCTCAAGCGCGACAGGAAACGCCTGCGGCATCAAGGCTAATTATGCCGCGCCATTACCGGCATTGACAGCAGCGGCGACATGGTCTGCGGGCGCGGTTTGGGGAAGACGAGGGTGACGTGGAGAGGGCCCGCTCGTCAGCGAAACGCGCAGAGAGGAGGTGGGGTCTGGTTGTCAGCGACTGCTTGGGTGCACTTGCACGTGCGAGAGAGAGAGGGGAAGGCCGGGTGGGCTAGTTGGGCCAGTTCTGTTGCTGGGCTAGAATCCTGGCGCCTGGCCCTTTTCTTTTTGTCCTTTTCTTTTTCTGTTTTGATTTTCAGGAATGGTTTTGATATGAATTCAAACTCTTTTTGAATTCAAATCTTTCTGGGGTTTTTGCAGTGTGCAAAAGTTTCAAATATAGGCATAAAACCATGTGGTTGCTTTGCAAAAGCTTGGTCACTCTTGGAGAAACAAAATATCAGGAGCTTTGCACAAGATTTGCAAATGTTTGAAATATGGTTTTTGAACCATTTCCATCTTGTAAAACTTATTTCAAATTTCACACTCAAATCCATTCAATAAAGGAGACAAGCAATCTAAGTTTCAAACATTCAAACTCTCAAATGGGAATGGCCATTTGATTAAAGTTTGCTCACATGAAATGATAGCACTATGTGCTTTGTTTTTCTGAAATGATTTTTGAAATTGACCTCAATTCTATATGCATGCATGAATGATATGCAAACTTTGAAATCATGATTTTAGGGATGTTACATAAATCCTATGAAGGATCTCAGCCTTGTCACATGTTTCAAGTGTGGAAACAAAGGACACTATGCAGAAGTTTGCCCAGAGAAGTTTCCCCAAGATTCCAAGCAAGCCAAGAAGTAATGTAGTTGGAAATTTCTTTTAAGGGTGGTAGTACCCTAGTTGCTTTGAGCCAACTTGTAACCCCTATCCTCCCCAAATCTCGGGACGAGATTTATTTTAAGGGTGGTAGCCTGTCACATCCCAAGATTTTCCAAATCTTATTATGTGAAAAATAAATAAACAAAATAAATAAATGTTGAAATTCAGGGTGAAAAGAAACTTTTGTTTCTAAATGGAAAACTTAAAATCCCATCTTGAACAAACTTTGTTTAACATTTGAATCCAACTAAATTCAAATCAAGTGGAATGCATTCTTCATAAAATGCATCTTGAAATTTAAACACTTGGAAAATAAACCAAAAAAAAACTCTAAAACCCTAATGGAAGAAGATCATTTTCAAGTTATCACTAAGACCATGGTTTTGATCCATATAAAAAGCTGCCAAGCAAACATTTCAAAATGATCAAGATTGACAAATAGAAATTTTATTAAAACCATAGAAATTGGTTTCACTTAATTTGGAACCATAGATAAAATCTTATGAATATAATAAGATAAGGAAATTAAATTTCCAAAGCTAATAAAGAACCTATCTATAAATCCATACCAAATGGTGATTAAATAATCCTAAAGATATTTAAAAGGATAAATAAATATCAAATAAGATTTTACAAATTGGAATCACCAAGTTTGGATCTATAACTTAAAAGATATGGATTTTATAAGACAAGGAAAGAAATTATTCAATAAGGAATATTTAAAGACCAAATTAAATCTTGGCCAAATCCATAAGCAAATGGAATAAATATAATCCAAAATCCAAATAAAATAAATGGATAAAGAATTTTCCAAAAATAAAAAAATAAAGTGGCATTAACCAAATTTCATTTCCATTTGAATAAAGACAAAATCCCTATTAGAAATGATTAATTAAATCATGGGAAAAGATATTTGGAATTTACCCAACTGGAATGAAAGTGGATAAATTGACCTAAATAAGATCAAAGAAAACTTCCAAATAAAATTTATGGAATTAAAACTATATTTAATTTCATGAGAATAAAGGACAAGTACCAAATTAATAATGATTACTAAATCATTTTCCAAATAAGTCAAGGTGAAATATTTGACACCCTATTAAATAAATAAACCTACTCAAAAAGGTTTTGTGAGAATTGAAATTAAATAAGGGTTTAAAATATATTTGATATTAATTAAATTTAAATGCATGGGCCTACTTTTAAATAATTAAAAGACCCTAAGAGAATAAAGAAATATTCTAATTTTTGACTTTAAAATGAACTATTAATCAGTATATGAATCTACACAAACTTTGGTTGAGGTTTGAAATCAAATTGATGTTTAAATTGATTAATCAAAATCAAAACAGATTAGTAAGAATGGAAAAAGGAAAAACAATCTGAATAAAAAAAATATGAAAGGACTCAACCCAGCCAGCCCAGCCCATTAAGCCCAGTCCAGCCCACCTCTCCCTCTCACCCCGAGTGAATCGTTTTTCACCACAGACAGAACCCGCATAGCGAATGACAACCGGACCCCACTCCCACTCTCTCTCTCTCTCTCGCTGCCGCCAGACCCCACCGCCACGCAAGCTTCTTCCTCACCCTCCCGCTGACCTCGCCGGCCGTTCCTGCCAAATGAATGCCGGTGTAATACGTAGTGACGCCGCGATTAAACAGCCCCGCGATCACGCATACTAATTTGCCTGCACCCCCTATCTCTTTCCCCTCACTCGTCAGATCCTCTACGCCCCCAGGCCGCCTTAATTTCTCTTCGAAACTCCGCTGCCCCGACGAGTTCCGGCGTTGATTCCGGCGAGCCCCGACCCTCTCCTACCTCCTAGCTCACACCATCTTGATCCCCATCATCTCGCGCACCTGCCCGTTGTCTCCATTCAACCACGCATGCCCCACAACCTCGCCTCCGTCTTCGTTTGAGAGCCACCGACGACCCCTGCAACTCCTGTGAGCCCCAGAACTCGACTCCGTGCGCGCCTCGACCAGTGGATCATGCAGTTTTGTTCACCTGTGCCTTGTGCATCTCCAGGTGCTTGCCAAAAAACCGCACGCGACATGCAACCTCGTCCCCGACATCGGCCGAGCAAACCCGACGCCAGGCAGACCTCCGGCGAGCGATTGCCGTCACCACCGCGCGCCCCTCGACGAGCTGCCACCACCTTGAGCTTCCCCACACCACGGCGAACCCGGTGAGCTTTTCCTCTACCCTTGCTGCTTCCTCTATCACCAGCCCCGCCATAGCTAGAGCCAGCGCCGCCACCTGCCGCCGCCAGCGCCGCCCATCTCTGGCAAGCATGCTGAGCGCCGTCTGATCTCGATCTAGTGGCTAGGAAAGAAACTAACCCGAAGGGGTAAGTAGTGCCTCTGAGCCGTGCGATCTCACTTAAATCCTACGGCTTGTATCGCTCGATCCAAACGAAATGGTATCAGCGAGTAAGAAGCAGCCACGTGGCCCTGACTGTTTGAATAAAAACAGAATTGTTCTATTTGATGTGCCAATTTGAAAAATTCATAACTTTCAAACCACACGTCCAAATTTTGCAAATTTTATATAAATGGAATCAGAAAGACAAGTACTTTCTGACCATGCACTTTGTTTAGTAAATTGCTTCTGTTAAATTGATTGTTTTTGCAGAAACTTGTGTGTGCATGTTTAGAATATAAAATTTGTTCTAAAATGATTTTTGAGATGAAACCTTTGGAAAATGGTTTGTTTTGAACCTACTGACCATAGAAATCAATTGGTGGTTTCAAAAATATATTTGGTGAAGCAAAATAAGTTATCTTTGATTTAAAACATTTCTAGCCAAATAAAAAGGTTGATTATGGTTTAAAAATGATTTTGGAGGAAAACCTTTTGGGAAATGTTTTGATTTAAACTCTCTGACCCCAAGCACCAAGTTTTGTGATTTAAAAATGTATTTGGTAAACCCTATAATGATTGCTACGTTGATAAAGGCATTTCAACCACATAAAATAATGATTTGTTTTGAAAATGGTTTATAAGTAAAATCTTTTGCAAATGGTTTTTGCCACTTATATAAAATTACCAATAGGTGTTTTCCAATGTTTATAACCCATTAGAAACCACTTTTCCAAATAAAACAATCTTTGGCATGCTTGCATGCATTGTTTTGTTTCTATTATTTTATGTGATGTTGCTTGAATGGTAGATTGAATTTGTGCCTTGCTTGATTGAATTGTAGTGATTTGAAGAGTGTGAATATTGCAAGGACAAGGAGTGAACTTATATTCTCTACCAAAAAGGCAAGTGATGCTTCATACTTTTGTCCCACTATTTTCACTATGCATTAGTGATATTTCTAAGTAAGACTTGCATGGAATTTTGCTAAGTATATACTATGCCATGGGAAATCCTAGTAGATGAAACCTTAGTAGAATTTCCTAAGTTAAGATTCCTACTACTATCATGCTTATCTTAGCTAGTAGAAAACAAGGGTGGAATATATATTCATACTATGGAATATTTCTAAGTCAAGGACTTATGTTTTGTTTAATAAAACAACTAAGTGAATGAATCACCTGGGTGGAATGGAAGGAATGGTTTGCGTTGAGTGGTTCACAAGGCCCATTTCTATGGTTTACCTTGTGTATCTCACTTGTGGATGGCCACCCAGGAACAAAGAGATTTGAGATGTCAAATGTTGAGAAGCTTCAAGTGAAGCCACTTGGCATTATGGGCTCTGCCTGGATCATATAGGTTGCAATAACTTAGCCAAATGGACAGTTGGTGGTAGGGGATGATAGGTTGGAACGCGTCCATTCTGGTCTAAGGGAAGGCTTCTGAAAGATCCTGTCTTGGTGAAACCAAGTCTTGTGGGGAAAGTGCACCACCTCTGTAGAGTGTAAAATCTAAGTACTTAGCCATGTCCCTAGTAAAGGACAATTTGAGCATCAAGACATGGAAGCTATCAAGAATCTCCTCATCCCAATTTCTAAGTAAAAACTTGTGGTTGAACAAGGGTTGAAGGTTCACCAATTTATATTGGTGGTTCCTTGGGTGTTTTTGACAAGCAAAAACTTAGTGTTTTCAAATGATAAGGGAAATCTATTTTGAGCAAAGCAAGCTTAAGCTCCACCCAGCCAATTGCATATAGATGATAGACTCCACTATAATACTATAGTATCACTTGCCAATACAATTCAAATGTATTGACCCTTGTGGCTGTAACTTGTTATGTTGCAGGTTTGTTTGATATTAGTGAAGTGTGTTGAAATAGGATTACAAGTCTACAACCAACATGTTTGCCTGTGGCACTTTGAAGATGAAGGACCCCATGCTATTGTTATATTCTGCTGCATTGTAATGAGATAGCCAAATGAGCTATGTAAGATGTAATAAATTATTTTATTCCTGGTATAAAGTTGTATTATGACCTTTGTTTCTTGATATTACATCTTAACTGTGGATTCTAGCTATTGATGCAGGGACTAGCATTGTAAACACAGGGATCTCTACCTTATTAAAGGTTGGGAAGCTTACACATAAATAGAGGGAAGGGGTGCCCCAAGAGACACAACACCAGCCCCTCCCCACACCGCAGCTGCGCCGCCGCCGTGCCACCGTCGGTTCGTCGCCGCCACCCTAGCCGCTGCTGACTCCACCTCCTCCTCTCCGGCCCTCTAAACCCTAGATCGCCGAAAACCCTAATTCTCCACCATAACCTTCTCTGGCTTAGGCGAAGCCCTATGGGATCTTCCCTCTACTTCCGATACCACACCGCCGTGCTATCGGAATCGCGAGGGGAGAACTACAACCTCTGCTGCCTGCTGGAACAAGGGAGAGGAAGGTCTTCATCGAGTACCGAACGTGTGACCGACTGAGGAAGCGATGCCAGAATGCAGCGCCGGAAGTATCGTCTACACGATCTTGAGATTGGAAGTGTACGACTACATCATCCACGAGAATCTGATCTCATTAACCGCTTTGGAATCTTCGAGGGTGAGTACTCTATTGACTCGTTGCTACAATCTAGTAGATAGATCTTGGCTTGTGTGTGTGTTCATGCGGTAGAATTTTTTTCCATGCTACGAACCCTAAAGTGGTATCAGAGCCATGTCTATATGTAGATCTGTTGCACGAGTAGAACACAATGGTCATTGTCGGCATTGATTCTTTTGTAGTCGATTGCTTCTTGTGTACCTTGCATCTTGCGGGATGGTGGGATGAAGCAGCCCGGGCTAACCTTACATGACATCGTTAATGAGACTTGCTCCACGCTTGACATGCAACTTGTATTGCATAAGTGTCTTTGCGGGTGCCTATTTCTCCCAACATAGTGAAGATTCAATTTACAATGGGTGATTGACAATACTAGTATCAACGTTGTGGTTCTTGTTTGTAAGTTAGAACGACAATTATTGAAAGCCCCAAACCACGTAAAACATGCAAAGAAAATTAGAGGCGTCTAAGTTTGTTTTGCAGGGGTGTGTAGTGATGTGATATGGCCATGATTGTGATTATATATTATGTATGAAATGTTCCTTATTTTAAGTCGGCAACCGGCAGGAGCCTTATGGTTATCTTTTTAATTTCTTTAAGACTCGCGTGTATATTATTCAAAGTAGTTGTAATAGTTGATGCTGGTGGACGAAAACCATGGAGAGGCGCCATTGACCTTGACGCCACGCCGGTGATGATGGAGATCATGTTCGTGCTTGAAGATAGAGATCGGAAGAACAAGTAGAAAGGCCATATCATATCACATATTATGAATTGCATGTGATGTTAATCCTTTTATGCATCTTGTATTGCTTAGAAAGCAATGGTAGCATTATAAGATGATCCCTCTCACAAAATATCAAGATATAAAGTGTTCATCCTTAGTAGGCTCCGTTGCCAAAGCTTGTTGTTTCGAAGCACCACATGATGATCGGGTGTGTTAGACACCGCGAGTGTATACAACGGGAGCAAGCCAGATTTGCTCATGCGGAAGCTAAGGTTTGATCTTGACGAGCCTAGCATGTACAGACATGGTCTCGGAACACGGAATACCGAAAGGTAAAGCATGAGTCATATATATGATATGATAAACATGATGATTGTTCGCCTTTGAAACTACATCATGTCACGTGATGATCGGACTTGGTATAGTATATTTGGTTCATGTAATCACTAAAACAATGTGAGGGATATTGTTTTGAGTGGGAGTTCAATAGAAATATGATTAAAAGTTGAACACTATTTATCATAATTTGAATCAAAGTGAATTTGCATAGTTGTTGTAGCCATTGGCATCCGTTTTCCACCTTGCGCTTAGTTATAATTGAGATAATAGGACTACCGAATTATGGTTAGTTACTTTACTAACTGGTATCGTATTGTTTTGAAGTGTTAATATAAAGTTTAAAATTCCTATTGCAAACTTTCAGTAAGTTCTGGTTACTCCATGAAGTTTAATAATTGTTCTTAAATCAAGAGTAACAATTCCAGTGTTAGTATATAAGTATCATGTTTATCTCCATGATTCTTGATATTCAAAAGATTGTTTTAATATCAAGGTTATCTAGGAACATCATATGTGGAAGATATTGCAATATCTGAAACAATGTTTTGATTAAAACATGATAGAGTATAATATGGCAAAGTTTATGTTCTCATATTTGATGGGAATTTTCAAAAGGTTGGAGACGCTAGTCGCCCTAATTCACTCGCAATTCACTGTTATAAGATAAAGTAGCTTGATCATGAATATTTCCATGATAAGGATGAATATTTGATGTAGGTAAAATGTTTACTACACTATTACCAAAATAATGGAATTTGAAAGAACACCAAATATTTGATGATGGTGATTTACTTCAAAGTGCAGGTCTAAAGACATTGGTATTTAACTATACATGCTTTGGAATATGTGTCATGTGTATGGCTCCACTATTGATGTTGATAGATTCTTTCAAACGGAAAAATAAATACTGAAAGAGAGTCTCAGAAATATATGGAAGAAAAAAAGACTAGAATTGTTCACCTTAGGTGTATAGAGGATATACATGTTATGGCTATATTCTTTGCTTATTAAACAATGTGGTTCTTAAGTATTGGATACTAAATTTGTTGGTGTGAATCGTCATATGAAACAACACAATTCATGAACTAAAATGGCCTAAGTAACTAGCAAAAGAATATGTGATGATGTTCATCGAGAACAAATAAAGGGTTATTGTGTTGCTCGTTAACATCAAAGACTTGCCTTCAAGATTTGTTTTATCAGGTATTATTATGAGACCAAAAGGGTTGTTCAAATAATTATCGTAATCCGTAAAAGATGGATGATTTACAAATCTTGTTGGATAAATCACATCCATAAAACTATTGCTAAAGATGTCGAAAGACAGTTGATAAGAAAGATCACTTAGGAAGTGACATCGCCGTTTAAATTATATTGGAAAGAAAACATGAAGAAACTTCATGTGGATGGAATTTTGGAGTCTTTTGATTTTTGATCAAATGACGCTTGTGAAACTTTCCTAGAGATAACTAAAACTCCGTTCATAGGCCAAAGGGAACGAATGACTAGCTTATTGGAACTTGTACATATTGTTGTATGAAGTCCATTATGTGTAGTTAAGAGCGATGGATTTCAACTTCATATGCTTTCTCCGAAAATTTGAGTGAATATATGAATATTTACTTAATAAGGATGAAGTGTGAAACATTTGAAAAGTTCAAAGAATTTCAAGATGAAGTGCAAACTGAATGTAACAAGAAAATAAAGAATTTATGATAGGATCATAAAGGAAAATATTTGAGTTACAAGTTCAGCATAACACCTAAGATTTGAGGAATCGTTCCGTGGATTTGCATTTCGCGAAACACCATATGAGTATGGAATAATCGAGATATGAAATGAAACCTTGTTTCACATGGTAAGATCAAAGGTGTAATTCATAAAACTGCCATTATATTTTAAAGATTAAAAGCTTGAGAGACTACAGCTTTTCCATTAAAAAGAGCTTCATCATGATCCGTTGAAATGACACCATATAAAGTTATGGTTCGGGGTAAAACCCAAGTTGTCCTTTCTTAAACATTGGTATGCTATGCATAAGAGAGATTTTTACAACCAAAGTCGGATGAACATTGATGCGTGTTGACGCTTCGTTGGGAAACCCCAATAGCAAGGTATGATGCAGCACAGCAGCAAGTTTTCCCTCAATAAGAAACCGAGGTTATCGAACCAGTAGGAGGAAGGAAATGTCTCAAAGGTGTTGCAAGCAACGTGGAAACCTGCACAACACAAACACAAGACTTTGCCCCAACTAACAGTGAGGTTGTCAATCTCACCATTGCTATAACAAAGGATTAACTATATGGTGTGGAAGGTGATGATGGTTTATAGCAAGTAGATAGTAAAAGTGGAAGATATATCAATGGTAAAGATTGGACCGGGGTCCATAGTTCACTAGAGGCATTCTCCTTAGATAAACAAACATGGCATGCTGGGTAAACAAATTACAACAGGGAAATTGACAGGACTGAGCAAGGCATATCAATCCAATACTAGACATAAAGATCCTATGAGATTCGATTGGGCAATACAACAAGATACATAGACTGCCATACAACTGCATCTATGACTAGAAGTCCACCTTTGGGTTATCATCCGAACCCCCTCCAGTATTAAGTTGCAAGCAACAGACAACTGCTTTAAGCAAAGTGTGTAAGGTAAATAATCCACTTGTTCCATGAACAAGAGACCGTTGTTTTCTCCCTAGTGGCAAGATCACATCTACAACCTTAGAGATTTCTGTCACTTCCCTTGATTAAATAGAGGCATGAACCCACTATCGAGCATAAATACCCCCTCTTGGAGTCACTAGCAACTACTTGGCCAAGATAGCTAGTAACAACGGAGAGCATGCAAGATCACAAACAACATAGACATGATAGAATTAATAAGACAAAACCATTAATCAATTGACATAGTAATCTCAATATCCATCGGATCCCCGCAAACACAACATGCATGATTACAAATAGATGAGATGTTGATCATGAACGGAGCTCACAATATCTACACATGAAAGCACAAGGAGGAGATACAACCATCTAGCTACTACATGGACGCGTATTCGAAGGTGGAACTACTCACGCTTCATACCGAAGGCTGGCATGATGAAGAAGAAGTCCTTCGGGATGATCTCCCCTCCGGCAGGTTGTCGGGAAGAGCTTCAGATCCCTTGATCCAGGGACGATGGTGGCGGCGGCTACAGACGGTTTCGTGGAATATTGATCGGGTTCTTAGGGTTTAGGCATCGGGGGCCTCTTATAGGCGAAGAGGCAAGGTAGGGGGGCCACCAGGGTGGCTACACCCCCATGCGTGGGGTGGGCCCACCCGCAGGGCCAGGGGTTATGGCCCATGGTGAGTCCCCACGGTAAAATATTGACTTTGGCTTTTGTCCCGTCCAATTCCAAGAAATATTGATTTTCTGCATTTCTGGAACCAAAAACAGAAGAAAACAGGCAACTGGTACCGTGGCAACTTGTTAATAGGTTAGTACCAGAAAACATATGAAAAGCACCTCAAAGTGTGGACAAAGCAAAGCAAAGTAGATACTAAATAAGCATGGAACATCAAAAATTATAGATACATTTCCGATGTATCAAACATGTCTTTGTATGTTATTTCGAATAACCATTGAGTATTCCTCCATAAGACCAAAGACAAAAATGTTTGTCGCTTGGAACGTCAAGTTTCTTTGTGAAGGAATTTTCCATGAAAAGTTAAGTGGGAGGACAATAGAACTTTGATAAGGTTAAAGGAACCTTAACTATATGTGCAATGTTGCGCAGCGCTGAAAAGTGTTCCAGAGGTAGCAACAATTCTCATGGCTCACGTGCCTCAAAGGTTGTGGTTATAGAGGTGAAAGTTCCTATTGAACCAAGTAGCTCGGGTAAACAATCAAATACCAAGATTTTAGGGTTGAATCATTATTTGACAATAATGAACGGACTACATGCAAAGAAGCGATGATGGGCCCAGACTTCGTCAAATGGCTTGAAGCCATAAAATCCGTGATAGTTCCATACACGAGAAATCAAGCTTTGAACTTGAAAGACCCTCTGGAAAGGTGTAAGACCTTACAGTCGTGTTTGGATCTATAAAGAAATAGACATGGATGTTTCACATATATGAAATAGTCGACATGTTGGGAAAGAATTCACAACAATGTTCAAAGATTGACTATGAGAAGATTTGATCTTTCATAGCGATATTTAGTCTAGAAGGATTAATGTAGCAAAGACTACATATAATTTTCTTATGTGATAGTTGAATTAACAAAACAAGTTCTTCTAATAGAATGGTTACCTAGGATGTGTACATAACATGATCCAAAGGGTTTTGTTAATTCAACGGATGATAAAAGCGTATGCAAACTTCAATGGTTGAAATAAGCATCGAGAAGTTGGAATCTTCACCATGATGAAACTATTAAAAGAGTTTAATATCATTGGAGATGACGAAGATGCTTGCATTTTCAAGAAATTAAGTGGGAGCGCTAAGACATATTTCTAATACATTATGTGGAAGAAATATTGTTGATTGGAGATGATGTACCTTTTGTTAACACAAGTTAAGAATTTCATTTTGATGAAAGACTTAGGCAAAACCCGAATATTTGGTATCGATGTCTATATGGATAGATTGAGACACTAATATGGTTGTGCCGAAAGTACATAGATGATATCTTGAATAAGTTCAATATAGAAACTAAAGAAAGGTTCTTGTCGCATAGAAAGGATTGAATCGAAATTCAAGTATATTGACACTTGGTAAGTGAAACAAAGATTCAAGTATAGATTGATACTTGATGATTGAAATCACAAAGAGAGTTTATCAATCAAACTGTGATATGTACACATCCAGATATGTTCTATACTCTAAATGTTATGAGCATATCACTACTAGGAAAACGGCTATAGGTAATCAGCACATCCGTGGCTCACATGGTTGAAGTGCCCCACGGCTAAAACAGGCGTGGCTCACCTGTGGGCAGTGCCCTACTAATAACTAGAACAACTGTGGCGCACATGACTATAGTGCGCCACAGATGTGTGTGGGCCAGGGCCCTGTTGGCCGCACGCCAAACATCTGTAGCGCACTATAGTCATGTGCGCCACGGTTGTTAGGGTCATCTGTGGCGCACATGGGGCTGGTGCGCTACGCCTAAGCGCATGCCCCCCTCTCCTCTGAAACGGCTACAAACTTCTGTGGCGCACTCGGCCTAGTGCGCCACAGGGAGTAGGAGCATCCGTGGCGCACATGGCATAGTGCGCCACAGATGTTTGTACTCCCTGTGGCGCACTAGGGCCGTGTGCGCCACGGATGTGTCGATTTCTTTAGGACAGCACTTTATGTGCACATGTGTGACCACATCCACCACCCCACACTTCACTTTCCCCTTCTTCTTCCTCCTTAGATCTAGTCGGGATCTTCTCCTTCCCACCTCAATTTCTCCACACATTCACCATTTTTAGCATGTAAAACTTGCTTTGGATGTTACATAAGTAATAGAGGAGGTCTCCGGTCTCTCATCTATCCTTCTCCGGTCGACGCGCGCACCTCTCCTTTCCATCTTTCTCGCGATCGGTAAGTTGTCCATGTAAGGATGTGTTCATGTGTATATGGATGATGCTGTGCTCATATGTATGTAGATGATCGATGCTCATGATGTGTGTATGTGGAAAGGATCGATGGTCATATGTGTGTGTATATGGAGAGTATCGATGATGCTCATGCATGTGTGTATGGAGAGGATAATGATATGTTCATGTGTGTATGGATCGGTCTCTCTCTCTCTCTTGTGTTTGTATGTGAACAAGTTGCCATTTGTTTTGCCAAAATGTTGATTCATTTCCATTTTGGCAAGACTTTGGCATTTCGCAAAGGTCCTAATTTTAGGATAGGTCATGCCGAAATTTTCTATCGACCATTGCATGCATGCATTCATTATGTGGTTCTAATAGACTTCAAAATTGTACCGTGTACATCGTGCAGGCAAAAATGGTCCGCATAATGAGCGAAGGCATTGTGGCTAGATTTTTGAAATGTGCGACGGCCGACATGATACGAAATAACAAGACAGATATAAGATGTCCGTGCAGAAGATGCAAACTCAACTGGGTGATCGACCCAGATTCCGGGAATCTGCAGGCGCACCTGCTTCGCCATGGTTTCATGGATGGATACACTCGTTGGATAAGCGATGACGTAGATGATGGAGACGGTGAAGAAGGTGGCCAACATGACGATGATCATCATCACGGCGAGAACGGGCGAGATGATGAAGAGTCTCCTGGAGATGGTGAAGGTGCGGAAGCAGACCGGGATGATGATGATCTAGATGCCGGAGGAGCAGACGACGATGGAACAACGTCAGGCTGGGTGCGGGACCCTTATGTGCAAGAGCTGCTTCTCAAGCAGACGAGTAACGCCAGGGCTGCCGCTAGAGAGAAAGCCAAGCTTGCGCAACTTGAGAAAGACGCGGTTACTCCATTGTATGAAGGATGCAGGCCGGATGATACCCGGTTGAATGTAACGCTCAAGGCTATGGAGATGAAGGCAAAGCACAAATTGAGCGACGCAAGCTTCGACAATATGATGGCATTCTGGCACGATCGTCTCCCGGAGGGGAACACATGTCCAACTAGTATTGAGGATGCCAAGAAAATCGTCTGTCCTCTCGATCTACCGCACGTTAGATATCACGTATGCATCAACGATTGCATCATTTATCGGGGCGAGGACACGGAGAAAACCACATGTCCGCTGTGCGGCGTGAGTCGATACAAGAAAGGGAAGAAAGCACCTCGAAAAGTGGTATGGTACTTTCCTATCACTCCTCGTCTGCAGCGCTATTTCGCGGACCCTAAGGAAGCGAAGCTCATGCGATGGCATGCGGAAAAGAAGAAGCCAGGAGATGATGATGACCCCGAAAAGGATGAGCTGCTGACGCACCCTTCAGATGCTAGCCAGTGGAAAGCATTGGACCTCGAATTCCCAGAATTTGGTGGAGATTCGAGGAACATCAGGCTTGGTGCGAGCACCGATGGACTCAATCCATTCGGTAGCCAGAGAAGCACGCACAGCACTTGGCCCGTGTTTGTATGGATGTACAACCTCCCTCCATGGTTGTGCATGAAGAAGAGTAGGGACAGATGCAAAACCTGGTGACCTATCAGGCGTATGATATCAACGGCTACACATTCTACACGGAGGAAAAGGACAACAAGTGTGATTATCAGAACTCAGGCGTAACGTCGGAATTCTATACCGATGACAACGTGAAGGAAAGATTCTATGGAAGAATCGAGGAGATCTGGGAGCTCGACTACTGTGGAGAAAAGGTGCCGATGTTCCGTGTCAGATGGGCAAAGAGTGTCGAAAGAGAAGACCGGTATTTCACAACCATGGTTATACCCGAAGCAGCCAAATCCAAGGCCGCCAGTGCAAACGTGGCCGCGAAAAATGAACCATGGGTACTGGCTACCAAAGTGGACCAATGTTTTTTCATTACCGACCCGACAAAGCCTAGCCGTGTTGTCGTGAGGAGAGGAAAAAGAAACATCATCGGAATGGATGGAGTCGCCAACGAGCAAGACTTCGACCAGTACGGCGATCCAAAGATTGAAGATGACGACGACTACGATGCAGCAACATACATCACAAGAAGAAAAAGGACAACCCTACCCAAAAAAGGTAGCCCGTTCGAAAGAAGAAACATTAAAGTGCCGGAGCTAAATTATTTAACCGCGACAAAGAAGGGAAAAAAGATTGTAAAACGCTAGCTCAAAAAATATTGTAAAACGCGTGGTCGAAAAAGATTGTAATATTAATGGACAAATTATTATGAAATTTAGTTATACTTTGAATCACCACTTTTATGACATATATCACCACTTTTGGGCATTTTTGGAATATTTAAAAGTATTTTAAAAACAAAACAAAACTTGTATGGCATATATCACCACTTATGGGCATTTTTTGGAACATTTAAAAGTATTTTTAAAATAAAAATAAAAAGTGGAGCACCAGGATTCGAACCTGGGTGCTCATAGTTTAGAATAGAGCTAAGGGGCAGAACCAGTGGGATAAGAGAGTACTAGTGTTAACTAGTGGGGTGGCCGCCCTCTTATCTGGTAGTCCAACCCACATAGGCGTAGCGCACCCTGGCCAAGTGCGCTACGGTTATCCGTAGCGCACTTGGCCAGGGTGCGCTACGCCTATGTGGGTTGGACTAGTCAACCGCGCGTGCCACGTCGACCCGCCTCTCTCATCCCCGCATCTCACAGACACCGCCACCGCCACACTGCGCTCTCGATCCGCCACCGCCGCCCTGTGCTATCGATCCTCCACCGCCGCGCTGCGCTCTCGAGGAGGAGGAGGATCTCGCGCCGCTTGTGGAGGAGGAGGAGGATCTCGCGCCGCTTGTGGAGGAGGAGGATCTCGCGCCGCTCGAGGAGGTGGAGGCCACCGTCGTCCGCCCGCTGTCGTCCCCCCGTCAGAGGTGAGCGTCGCCCCTCCCCTGTCTCTCCCTCTCTCCCTCTCTCTCCCTCCGTCCCTCTCTCCCTCTGTATGGTGGCCTCGGACACGCCGGAGTCGCCCCTCCCCTGTCTCTCCCTCTCTCCCTCTGTCCCTCTCTCTCCCTCTGTATGGTGGCCTCGGACACGCCGGAGTCGCCCCTCCCTGTCTCTCCCTCTCTCTCCCTCTGTCCCTCTCTCTCCCTCTGTCCCTCTCTCTCCCCCTGTCTCCAGCAGTTAGGGTTCATGGTTCATGGTTCTGGTTCATCTCTGTTACCATTACCAGAGACTAGGAGTATGAACTAGAAGGAAGTTAGGGTTCATGGTTCATCTCTGTTACCATTACCAGAGACTAGGGTTCATGGTTCACAACTCCCAGGTTATGTTACCATTAGAAATAGTATTTGCAAGTATCAGGAGAAGGAGGCATCATCAACAAGTCCAGATAATTATAGGCATGTACTAGTCCAGATAATTATAGGCATGCCAACTTTCTATGATTTACTTCTATTTATGTGTAGGGGATGTTTCTTGCAAATCACTTGATCACCCAAATACATGGGCTATGGTCCAGCACGGTGTATATGTTTTATTAAGGATTTTCTATTGGCTGTGATGTACTTGTGTGACTTACAAATAGATTCTGGATGCATTTAATTGTTGTCTATCAAATGTGTATTACTACAGCAACCCTACTCTCATAAATTGATCAAAAACATATCTTGCTCACTTACTTGGCTAGCAAATGGTGCAAAGGCTGAGGTTTTATCTTGAGTCAAAGACATACTAAGGTGGTTATCCTTAGCTGATCATAAGCTAGGTAGAATGATTGTAGAGATGAAATGATTTCTAGATTGGTGGCTAGGAAGATGATTAGATTCATTTAATTGATCTCTGCTGCATAATGAAATGGGTATAGTGTCTGGCTCTAGTGAGATCTAATGCACTGGTTGTTGTTGTGGTGCCTCTACCTAGAGTGTGCACAGCACCAGCTGGGTAGCATGGCTTACTGTTGTGTTACAGCTGACTGGAAATATTTCCCAGGCCAAGGATGCATAGACTGAGGCTATCAGCACATATTATCTTATGTAAATAAGGTGACCTTATCAATGATTCCTAAACTATTTGTCTAGGAAGATGATTTATGTGATATTTGTACTTGCTTGCAGATGAGCTTAAAATATGTCTTTAGATGATGAGATGATTTAGTTAATTATAGTGGCCTTATTAGTTATCAGATTGCTACTGTGGAACCTTATTAACGGGTGCACAACAGCATGACCATAGTGAATATGATCTTCTACTACTTTGACTAATGTAACTGGTCAAAGGTCATTTGTTCTTGATGATTTATGTGTGTAACTGGTTCCAGCCTATGATGCAAAGGCTGAGGCACAAGATTTAAATAAGAACAGATGCTTGAGTGCTCCAAAGCTCTATGATGAGCCTTGCATAGAATTTCTATGCAAGACTGAGAGCTTCCCCTTTTAAAAAATCTTTTCATAATAGAACAGATGCTATGATTGATCATAGGAATGGATATTTACCTAGTATTGCACAAGTTGCTGAAATGTGTTGTGGATGTGTTTCGAATTGATTAGCTTGCTATCCTAGTTTTTATACTTGAGCTACTGATCCTTCCTGGCTTAATACTGGATCTACTATTTCTTGTTGATGATGCCTCCTTCTCCTGATACTTGTATATGACCAGCTACTCCTTCTCCTGATAATCTGACCATATTTGCTAGTGCTGATCTAAAATGCTCCTGGTTTGAAAATACATGGTGAAAACTTGCTGTCATATAATCTGACCATATTTGTTGTCATATTTGATGTCATATAAGTTATTTGTTGTCATATAAGTTACTTGTTGTCATATAAACTTGTATTTGCTTGCTGTCATATAATGACAGGTGCTATAATCTGCATGTATTTGCTTGCTATCATCAATGACAGGTGATATAATCTGTGGTGATATAACTGTAGCACTTGAAATTGTGATTGTGCTTGTATGAGGCACTTTATTATGTCGTGTATGCAGGTTCTTGTATGAAATGAGTCCCGATTTTTGCCGGAATGTTGATTAACTTCCGTTTCGGCAGAAATCGGGCACTCCTAGTTTAAGAAAATTAGCAAAGGTCATGCCGGATTTTTCCGTGCATTTAACCAATTATTTGTTTTTTATTAGTGCAAAGATGTGTGACAACGACGAGGCTGGATGTTCTAAGCGCATCAGCGCTGAAGGAGAACTCAGACCTCCGAATAAACAATTGACATTCTGGGAGGCGGCCTAGCGTCTAGAAGACGATGAAGAATACCATCCCCAGGAGAGCGAGGATGATGAGATGGAAGACGCGGAGGAAGAAGCCGAAGGAACGGCGGACGATGAAACCACTGATGGCGGCGAGGGCACAGGGAGTGGTAGCAACCCTCCTAAGAAGAAGAAGAAGAAGAAGAAGAAGAAGAAGAAGAAGCCGAAGGACCGGCGCCCGAACACGGTCGGCACAGTCAGGGAGGAAATTATCGAAGTGAGCCCATCAGGGGTTCCTTTGGAGCCCGCCCTTGTCGTCAAAGGGTACGGTGGGCAAGTGGCGGCGATCACCCGGACAACCATCTCGATTAACACCGAGAATCTCCGGCATAAAGATAATGGCCACTTGCGCACACTCCTCTTCGAGAAGCTGCACGCAAGATACAAGTTCCCCGCTAAGTATCAGAACACAAATTATCATGGGAACGAAGTAAACAAATCCGCCCTCACAAAGATGAGCACCGCCCTGGCCAGCTGGAGAACCCGGATAAAGAAGAAGATCTATAAAGAAGGCAAAAGTCTCGAGGAGATCCAGAAGATTGACCCGCAGATCACCGAAGATCAGTTCCGGGAGTTCAAGGAGAGGTGTGAATCCGAAAGAGCCCTGGCCAATAGTAATCGGGGAAAGGCGCTGCAGGCGATGAATATAGGTCATCACCATCTCGGATCTGGTGGATACAGAACCACGGAGGCCAAATGGAATAAGGAGGACGAAGAGTATAGATCCAAGGGGATAGAAAACCCCTTTGCTAAATTCGAACCCGGGCAGGTTCGAAACTTCATCAGGGCCCGTTACCATGTGGACCCAAAAACCAAACAACTCACCGCGGATCCTGCGGTGAAGGAATTCGAGGAAATTGTGGTAAGTATAATCTAATTACCGCGGATCAACACGATTGCAATCTAATCGATGATCTAAATGATTCACTGTTACTTCTTCTGCAGGAGGAGGAAATTGTTGCTAGTCATGGATCCCAGGGTTCCTCATCCCAGGGGTCGACGGCGGCCACCCGGTGGGGTAACCCTTTTAACAGGGCGATGAACCGGGCCAAGAAAATAGAGCCGGTTACGAAGAAGCCGTCGTCAGCTGGCCGTCTGGCCGGCCTCGGGGGTAAGAATTGGGTGGATCATTTTGGTCCACCGCCGAGGATGCATGTGGCGCTGTCGAGAAGGAGCGAGGAGGAAAACCGAGAGGTTCAAGAACTTAAGGCACAAGTGGCGCGGATCCCGCAGATCGTCCAAGACAACGTGGCAATCACCCTCACGTCCTTCCTGCCTACCTTGGTGGAGTCAATAGCGAACTGGAGTGCGGGTGGTCGAGTAGGGCCGTGCCCGATTCCAAGCATGGTCAGCAGCCACTCGAATAACGCGGCGCCGACGAATCAGGCGAACTACATGTTCGTGACTCCGCCAGCTAGCACCGCGGCGCCGCAAGTGTTGGTGACTCCCCCTGCCATCACCGTGGCGCCGGAGTACATGTTGGTGCCCCCCTGCCATCGTCGTGGCGGCACCGGAGCTCCAAGCACCCGTCGGTAGGGAGAATACACCGGCAGCCAGCACCGCGCCATCAAGCAGCCCTTCCGTCTCTTGCACGCCCGTCGCCGTATGCGGTGCATCGACATTAGCCGATCTCGACGCCATCACGGTAAACAAATTGCTTTAATTACCGCCTTTCATGCCATCTATTACTCTTATGGCATCTCGCTCTGACGATGCCGTACATGTTTTCCGCAGACGGATGTTCCTTGCACTCTCTTATGCTACGTGAACAACGAGCTGAGGGATGTTGCCAAGGGTACCATCGTTCAACCCTTGCAGCGCACGTTCCACTCAAAGCCGATGCCAGATAGCGTGCACAGGGTTAAAATTAGTCGGGTGCTAAGGGGCTGCAACGACCTGGAACCTCCCATTCAACCCCCAGGAGCGGATGAAGAAGAGTCGTCTGTCCTCAGAAGTTGCTTCGGCTTATTCTTGCTATGGCCAAAGAGCATGATCCGTTTGGGGACGGCGGGGGCCATCACGCCACAGACAACAGCACCGCCTGTTGTGCCAGCGACAAGCGGTGGCAAGGCCCCCTTACCGCCCTCGTCGTCACCTCCACGCGGTGGGTCGGATGATCATGTTGATGATATGCACATGGCGCAGGATCCGGCCGAGGACGACGAAGACTGGAATGATCACTTCTCCAGCACTCAGTTTGGCAACGAAGAAGACCTAGCTGGTGGCCCCACAGAGAAAGCCACTATCACCAAGCGTCTGTTTGGTTCTCAGGAGACGCCTCCAGCTTGCGCCTTTACAGAGCCAGCTGATACAACCAAGCGGCCCTTTATTCTAAGCCCTGACACACTACATAGGGCGGCCAGTGCTCAGATTGCGGTGCCTGCCCGCTCTCCAAAAGGAAAAAAGGGCAGGAAAAGAAAATCTAGCAGCTCGAGCCAGCCGGTGGCGTCAACAACCGCGAATCCGATCAGGTTTCGGGACGGGCCACCAAGACCCGAGGGTATTATGTGGAGGATTCATGTGGCGGGTGAGCCCATGCTACCTAAGAATTTGCGGAAGCTCGCCAGTTCGGAACTGCAGAGTGTGCATGACAGCGTGCTGACGATAGAGACGCCTTCTATCGGAGAAAGATCCCTCGCACCCGGTATTCGTGGTTAAGGTGCCACCAGGCTTGGGCTTCGTCGACACTGCCCCCGCAGATCTGTTCTTCCTGCGGTTCGAGGACATCTTCAATATGTTCCACCTATACCCGCTGCACTATACCATGGTCCGTCTATTTTCTCTCAGCCTGGCCACGCAGATCATTAGAGAGAAGACACCGGGCATCGCTATAGTGGACCCCTACTACATGCGTGACGGCTGCTTGGGTTCCCCCGCCGAACGACGTATCGTGGCCTCGTACCTAAAAAGAATCCTCGTGGCGAACAAGACAAAGGAATACATTCTCGTCCTTACTTTCCCGAGTAAGTCGTTATTCACTCGCCACCGTCGATTGGCTTTATTAGATCATCATCATTCTTTTTCCAACACATTCCATTTGAATTTTTTGCGCAGAGATGAACACTGCACGCTCATCTCCTTATCGCCGAAGCATTCGCACGCCACGTATTTCGACTCAGGGAGTCTAGAAAAGAAGAAAAACTACGACAAGATCAAGGAAGTTCTGGATGATGCTCTCACTGGCTATGCCTCGACGGAAGGAACCAGCTTCGTGTGTAAGAAGGTCAAGTTCGGCAGGCACATCTTCAACCACGTAATGGAGTTCCCCTGCGTGAAGCAGCTGGAAAACAGTAAGAAGGAAGCCTACTACGCACTCCATCACATGAGGGCGTTCCTACTTGACCAGCAGAATTCTACGCTGCCAGATCATCTCAAACAGTGGGCCGAAGCAAAGGCCAAGATCAATGATTCGGATATTAGACAAGAGATGTATCGCATCCAGCAGCAGTTTGGGGTAATCATCTTTCGTGATGTCATGACTTCGGGGGGGATCTTCTACGGAGGAAATATCCCGAATAACCGTGACATAGAAGATCGCCTAGAGATGCAGGGTGACTATAGGAAGTTCATGACGAGACAGGGCGTCCTCCCGTTCCCTAAGCCGAGCCAGAAGGCTTGATGTTGGCCTAGTTGTAGTTACAAACTATAGATGACCTTTGTGTGTGTGTGTGGACGACAAGTGAACTTATTTTGCTTATTATTATTATATATCAATCAATGCTTGGTTTTTTTGCTTACTCTTTGGTCCTTTGCTCAATTTGGTCCTTCTTTTTTTCCTTACTCTTTTTTCGAGAATAATGACGATGATTGAAAGTCGTGGCACACTATATATGTGAATGTGCTACGATGGGACTGTGAGCCTTGTGATATGCACAAGTCCAGGTCTTGTGCATCCTACTTGGCTCACCGTTCCATCGTAGCATATTCCTGTGTCCAACGACCTATGTATATAAGCATTCTTTTTGAGTTATTTTTGTCTTTTTCGAGAATATGCCGATGATTGAAATGTCGTGGCACAATATATATGTGAATGTGCTATGACAGGATAGTTAGCCTTGTGATATGCACAACTCCAGGAATTGTGCATCCTACTTGGCTAACTGTTCCGTCATAGCATATTCCTGTGTCCAACGACCTAGCTAGTTATATATGAGGCATTCTTTTCGAGCTACTTTGGTCTTTTTCGAGAATAATGCCGATGATTGAAATGTCGTGGCACACTATATATGTGAATGTGCTACGATGGGATTGTACGCCTTGTGCTATGCACAAGTCCAGGTGTTGTGCATCCTACTTGGCGTACGGTTCCATCGTAGCATATTCCTGTGTCGAACGACCTATGTATATATATGAGGCATGCTTTTTGAGTTACTTTGGTCTTTTTCGAGAATAATGCCGATGATTGAAATGTCGTGGCACACTATATATGTGAATGTGCTACGATGGGATTGTACGCCTTGTGCTATGCACAAGTCAGGTGTTGTGCATCCTACTTGGTGTACCGTTCCGTCGTAGCATATTCCTGTGTCGAACGACCTATGTATATATATGAGGCATGCTTTTTGAGTTACTTTGGTCTTTTTCGAGAATAATGCCGATGATTGAAATGTCGTGGCACACTATATGTGAATGTGCTGCGATGGGATTGTCCGCCTTGTGCTATGCATAGGTCCAGGTGTTGTGCATCCTACTTGGCGGACAGTTCCATCGTAGCATATTCCTGTGTCGAACAACCTAGTTATATATGAGGCATGCTTTTTGAGTTTGGTCTTTTTGATTTAGGAGTACGTTCTATAAGTGTATCTTCATATGCGACTTTAATTATATATGTTTTTTTCAATAGTCGGTTAATTATTATTGTCAACTTATAGATGACGTGGTACGTCGTGTACAAGGGACGGGTTCCCGGAGTCTACGATGATTGGGAAGACTGCCGGAGACAGGTGCACCGTTTCAGCGGCAATAGCTACAAAGGGTACAACACTATGGCGAAGGCGGAAGCTAGATACACGCGCTATCTAGCGGGAGTTAGGACAAGGAACCGGATGAAGACCTACACCTTCGTCGCGGCGGTGATCATGCTTATCTTCTTTGGTTATTTATCCCGCGTTTGTGTCTAGCTAGCTAGTTTAGATGTCTAGGCGAGCTTCCGAGCTCTAACTTGTTCGATTGACACATGTATTCGCATGTGACCAACTACCACTTTGTAACATGATCGAAACAATGTAATTAACTTAGACTATGTATTCATGTATGAGACTTATCTATATGTATTTGTTTCAATCTTGTTTTTCATATTGAGTATTTATATATATAATTGTATATCTTGTATCTGTGTGTGTATATCTGCTGTAATATTGTATATAATCTGTATTGCATATAATCTGGCTCGTAAATTAAAAAAAAACAAAAAATACATCTCAGGCGCACATGGTCTACCTTCTGTGGCGCACTACACCTAAAGCGCACTATGGAAGTTTAGTGGCGCACTTGGTAGTGCGCCACAGAAGATCCCAGGGGTAGCGCACCTGCCCAAACATCTGTGGTGCACTAGCAGGTGCGCTACGCCTGTCTCTACACAACCGTGGCGCACTAGGCAGTGCGCCACGGCTAAGAGATAGCCGTAGCGCAAGGCCCGTGGCGCACTGCTAGTGCGCCACGGATGATGATTCCAGGTGCGCCACTAAAGGCCAATTTCCTAGTAGTGTATACCAGAATGATTCATAAGATGATCATTGGACGATATTCTTATGATCTTTTTTGGAAGAACTAAGAATATATTATTTTTGTAGAGGTGACAAATAGATGGTTAGTTCATTGTAAAGTACTACATTGATACTAGTTTTGTCACAAAGTACAAATTAATTTTATCTCAATATAAACTAAGAGTGGCACAATAAAATGGAAAGTTAGTTCCATAATGGATTTGGATGAGTTCTAAAGTTAAGACATTGTGACAGATACTACAGCAAAATGCTAAGTATATGACTGCTATTATAGCAGCAAAAGAGGGCATTTGTGTCAAGTAGTTTGTTATCAAACTAGGTGTAGTTCACAGTAGGATAGTACTATGAAGATATAGTGTACGACAATATTATCAACATGTTTTAAACCCAGGGAACTAAAGGTCTCACCAAAGGACCAAATTTATAGAAAGCCATCTCATTAGAGAATGACTGATGCGTAGAGCCGCAAAGACATGAAATTACACACGGACCTAAAAGTGTTGGATCCGAAGATCAGTTGATCACTAGCAATCGTGTACATACAACACTGGAAATCCATAGGTGTTGAATACACAAAGATTTGAAACTAGATTATTGTCTCTAGTGCAAGTGGGGGACTGTTGGATATATGCCCAAGAGGCAATAATAAAGAGGTTATTCTCATATCTTCATGCTTATGATAAACGTTTACATACCATGCTATAATTGTATTAACAGAAAACATTAATACTTGTGTGATTTGTAAACATGTAAGAGTCTCTAGTAAAGCCTATTCTTAAACTAGCTTGTTGGTTAATATATGATCATGGTTTCCTCATCATGAACATTGAGATGTTATTAACAAAGGTCATATCATTATAAGAATGATGTGATTGACATACTCCTATAGTTAAGCATAGCATAAAGATCAAGTCATTTAATATAGTTCAGTTGCTATAAGATTTCAGATACATAGTAACACTACTAGGAAAATGATTATAGGTAGATTTTAATTCTGTGGCGCATATAGAAAAAAATACTCCACTAAAATTAATTCTGTGGCGCATATAGCAAATGCTCCATAGAATTCTTGCAATTATGTGGCGCATATAGCTATATGCGCCACAGAAAGTGAGAATTCTGTGGCGCATATAGACATATGCACCACAGAATTCCTGTGGGCCCCATGTGGGCCCGACCCTGCACATGGGCAGGCCAGAATTTTGTGGCGTATATGGCTCATTTTCTATGGCGCATATATCTATATGCGCCACAGGATTTTGACATCATGTGGCGCATATAGCCATATACACCACAAATTGTACCAAATAGATCTAAAAAAGGATGTTGTCCATCTTTCCCATTGTTGATAGCTAGACTTTGGTTCAAAGCCCCCGTTGCTGTCCATCTTCCCCAACGAGATCTCCTTCCGTGACATCTCGGTCGCCGGTGTTGACGTGCCTGGTTGTGTGCGCGTCTCCTGCTCTGCGCGACTTCTTGCTCGATCCTGCCTTGCGTGCACCCGAGCGAGCGAGCGAGCGGAGGCCAGCGATGGGGGCCGCCGACAAGTGGCTGTTGCCGCTCGTCTCCATCTCCTTTGTCTCGCTCATGCACTTCCTCTCCGTGCTCTCGGGCTTATCCGCCTCCTCTGTGCTCTTCGCGTGCCTCCCTCCGCCCTCCTACGTGTGACGCGGGGCCGCCGCGCCGCCCTCCTTCGCCTACCTCCTCTTGGGCGGCCGAGGCAACGGCAGGAGGCTCCTGTGCCTGCTCCTCGCCGTCTACCACCCTAGGAACCAGTACCTACTCCACCTCTCCGTCGATGCCAAGGACTGCGAGCGCGCAGACCTCGCCACCGCCATCGTGCGCGCCGCCCTGGCTGCGGCTGCATTCAGGAACGTCGACATCGTTGGCCGCCCCGGAACTATTTCCTTTCTTCAATTGTCAAGTTGCAGACGCACATTTTCGGCGGTTCGGTTTTGTTGTTGATATAGCCCCCAAGAATTAAAATTTGAGCTATTTTGATGTCTGTTTGCTAAGTGCGGTTTAATATCTACTGCCACATTGTGCAATTAGATATGCATAGGTGCATATTCTCTCCTAGTCACCTGCTCCACTTTCGTGGTATTGCCGACGAGTACGCCATGGAGGGGTCCTCACAGTGCGTGTTTAGAAACGTGGGGGAAGGCGGACAGTTGACGAGTACGAGGTAACACAGCTTACCCAGGTTCAGATCCCACAACGGTGGCGGAATCCTACTCCTGCTATGAATCACTATAATGGCAATACGCCGAGTTACAGAGATAGGTTCGCTATGTGAGGTTGTATGAATCAATCTAACTTGTGCCCTAAAGGCTCCCATAGGCCCGACTTATATAGTTTTTGGGGATATGCTATATGGGTATCCCCATAGCATGTCTCCTATCCGGATAACCCGGGTGGCCCACAGTTGGTAGCATGGCCCATGGCCTGCTGGGTGGCCCAGTTAGATGGATCCAGAAGGGAGGCCCATGCCGGATAAAGGAAGGCTACGGTTGGAGTCACCAGCGTACCCAAAGCCTTGGAGTGCAAGATACACAATACTAGTAATAGACGATGTAGGACTCTGTAACCTGTCCGGCTAGGACTTTTCCCTGTAACTAGGACCTGGCGACTATATAAGTCGGGCCTATGGGAGCCTTTAGGGCATCGATTCATACAACCTTGCATAGCGAACCAATCCCTGTAACTCGGCGTATTGCCCTTATAGTGATTTATAGAAGGAGTAGGATTCTGCCACCGTTGTGGGATCTGAACCTGGGTAAGCTGTGTTACCTCGTACCCGTCAATTGTCCGCCTTCCCCCACGTCTCTAAAGACACACTGTGAGGACCCCTCCATGGCGTACTCGTTGGCAATACCACGACAGTTGGCGCCCACCGTGGGGCAAGAGGCGCTTCAGGCTCATCAGAGGGGGAGGACCAAGATCTTCACGAGAATCGGTGAGACTGTAGCCATCGGTCGAGTTCTCTTCTCCGGCAACGTTCCGATCGTCCCTCCGAATGAGTTCTGGATCCCGGCGAAAATGAACCCTACGTGGTGCTCAATCGTTCCTATCGGAGACATCCACCTCTTCATTGGCGAAACCGACTCGGGCACTAGTTCCCTAGGAGTCAGAGGAGCATCAAGGCCCGCACGGACCACCTTCAGGCAGGATCGATGTCGGATCTCTCTTCGGACTTTGTCGGCAAAGATCGGAAAAATTCAAGGCCCACCCAAACCGCCGTTGTGAAGGATATAAAGGTGGAAGATCGCTGCAAGTCCGCCGGCTTCGCCCGTGCGTCTAGACAGCAGAGATCCAACTTCGTCGGCGTGGTTACCATCTTTGACCTGGCGCATTGCGTTCAGAGAGAGGGTGAAAACCCCTGCGATTACCTTGCCAGGTGGCTCCGTATACGAGCCGATCTGGCCCACTACCCCGATGACAATGACATGTATCACTTTGTGGAAGGACTGGACCATGGCACGCTTCTCTGACATTCTCTAAGACGGCAGCAGGCGTCAGGCCGCCTTACCCTCGAAGGCATGGTGAACACCGTCAACAACTACGAGGAGGCTAAAGCAGCAGCTCAGACAGCGTTTGCGCTCATTAACGGAGCCCCTCCGATTTAGCCACCGCCATCACCGCCTCCGGCCGCCATCATCGCAGCAGCGCCGCCACCTCCAGTCATTGTCGCTGCCATTGCACCTCCACCGCCCGTCATCGAGGAAGTCTTGGTACCCTCCGACTCTGTTATTGACGCACTTTATGCTGACTTCAGTGCAGATTCAGAGGAGATAGATTTTAGTCCAGAAGAGCTAGACTCCGCCATGCAGGATATGGAGGAAGAGTACACACGGGACGAGCAAGCCAACAATGCTGTCGTGTCTCGAGAGGTGTTCGTCACCATTGGGACGACGATGGACGAAGCTCAACCCGGACGAGATCCTCCTACCGCGCTAGACAAGGGGAAGGGGCCACTTATTGCTGCTCATGATGATCGCGCAAAGGTCATGCCTCCTCCGCCTAACCCAGTGCAGCAGCCGCAGGAACTCGGCACCGGCCCGAGCAACAGCAACACCACAAACTTGCCGCCTTCGGTATCTACGTCTGCTGCTTCCCAAGTTAATCCAGCTGATAGAGTGATGTACGGCAATCTCCTCGTTGAGCCACTAACCGTAGCTCATATCCGGAACGTGACTCAGCTTGAAGAGAAGCGCCAACAGCTGCTGGAGGAAGCGCAGGCCATCGCGGAGTAAGGTGCTAAGCTAGATCAAGATCTGGTCAACGCGCAGAAGTCCATAGAGAAAGCTAGAGCAATGGAGGCCGAGTACAAGACTCTGATGCAACAGCAGAAGGCCAAGAAAGCTCCGGCTCGCGTCATCAGATCCTGGTGTACGGTGAAACCTAGGATGGGTTCCCTCGAAGCCGGCACAGGCCAAGCCATACATTGACAGTGAAGGCAAACAGGTGATGCCCACCCCACTCCTTAACCTCGCCGTCGCCAAGACCCTTCTGGAGAAGGATAGATCGCCTGAGGCAGTGGAACAGGTCTATGACCTAGTGTCCAAGAAGGTAAAGCAGCAGGAAAAGGCCACCTCTCAGAGGCTTGAGTCTGACCCAGCGCTTTGCCAGTCTAGCCAATATAAGCCGCCAAGGGACAGATCTCCTCTTGATGTCGGGTCCCAGATGGGTTCATCAGAACGAAGACGGAGGGATGCGCGCAACAGGAAGGATGCCATCCCCATATCCTCCAACCACAGAGAAAAGGCCCGACCTCGTCGCCCATCACCACCGCCCCGATCCCCCTGACATCGTGAAGATCCCAAAGGCTCACCATCATACGGATATGCCCCCACCAAGACAGTGCGGCATCGTCATCCGCAACAACATGGAGTAGACCCGTCATGACGGAGAGAACAACCAAGGACACAAGAGCAGGTCACGCCATGACCCTCCGCGTCCGACAAGAAACCACGACAAACGTGAGGCGTCGCAGGAGGGTAATAGCAAGAAGGCTAACCCACCGCCACCTCCGCCTCCGTCGCCACCTAGAAGTCACCATGGCGAAGGAGGCCCGCGTCGTTCACATAGCCCATCCCCTGTTGACAACAAGAATGTCACATCCCAAAATTTTCCAAATTTTGTAATGTGAAAAATAAATAAACAAAATAAATAATTGTTGAAATTTAGAGTGAAAAGAAACTATTTGTTTTAGAATGGAAACATCAAAACCCATCTTGAAAAAACTTTGAATCAAATTTGAATCCAACTAAATTCAAATCCAGTGTAATGCATTCTTCATAAATGCATCTTGAAATTTAAAAACTTGAAAAATAAACCACAACTCTAAAACCCTAATGGATGAAATCCTATTCAAGATCCCAAAGACTATGGATTTGGTCCATATAAAAATTTGTCAACAAACATTTATAAATGATCAAAATGACAAATAGAAATATTATAAAACCATGGAAATTGGTTTCACTTAATTTAGAGCCATAGATAAAATCTTATGAATTTAATAAGATAAGGAAATTGAATTCCCAAAGCTAATAAAGCACCTATCTAAAATCCGTACCAATTTGTGAGCAATTAATCCTAAAAGAGATATAAAAGGATAAACAAATATTAAATAAGATTTTACAAATTGGAATCACCAAGTTTGGTTCTATAAATAAAAAGATATGGATTTTATAAGATAAGGAAATAAATAAATAAATAATATTTAAAATCCAAATTAAATCTTGGCCAAATCCATAAGGAAATGGAATAAAGAAAATCCAAATCAAATCAAATAAAGGGATAAAGAATAATCAAATAAAATAACATGGCCTTAACCAAATTATATTCCCTTTGAATAAAGACAAAATCCCTAATAGAAATGATTAACTAAATCACGGGAAAATAATAATTGGAATTTACCCAAGTGAAATAAAAGTTATTTAATTAACTTAAATGGAATCAAAGAATCATCTAAATAAAATTTATGGAATTAAAACCATATTTGAATTCATTGGAATAAAAACATTTACCCAATTGAAATGATTAATAATCATATTAAAATACTTTAAATAATCCAAAGTGAATTATTTAACACCCTAATAAGTAAATAAAACCTACTGAAAAAGTTTGAAAATTAGAATTCAAATAAAGAGTTTTAAAATATATTTAATCTTATTTGAATAAGGTAAATGCTTATTTAATAAAGAATTAAACCATAAAAGAATAAAGGAATTATTCTAAAATAGACTTACAATAACTATATAAAACAATATAGAAATATACTGAAAATTTGAAAAGATTTGAATTCAAACAAGGTTTGAAATCATTTGGACAAAATCAAAACAGAATAAAAGAAATAGAAAAAGAAAAATGAAACATAACAAAAAAAGGAAAGGACCCAGCCCAGCAAACCAGGCCCAGCAAGCCCATTTCTTTCCCCCTCTCGCAAAGCGTTTTCCACCAGAAACCACACCCGCATAGTAACTGATGACTGGACCCCACCTCGCTTTTCTCTCTCTCGCTGACCGCTGAGCCCCACCTGCCAGACCTTATTCCTCACCCCGCGGTGACCACGCCCCTCTCCTCGCCGTTACCAGCCGTTGTAGAATCGATTCAATACATGTTATTGCCACACTGATTCTGTCCTGCGACCATGCTCGTTAAAGCGCCTCGACGTCCTCTCTCTCTCTTTCCCCTCACTCTCCCCTTCCCCTCCGCCACTAGGTTGCGTGAATTTCTCCTCACACCGCATTGTCTCCGGCGACCATTCTCGGTCGATTCCGACAACGCCAGACCACCCCACTGTCCCTAGCCTCCACGAGAACATTACCCATCCCCTGGCGAACACTTCTGCAGCACCAGCTCACCCGTGCATGCTCTACATCGTCGACAACGTCAATACCGAGCGCCGCCATGGTCTGCAGCAGCTCCGGCGAACCCTACTGGTAGTATCTGACCATGCCTTCCCCTCTCCTTGACACTCACGCCTTCGTAAATCTCTCACGGGTCTAACGCCACCACTAAATGGTTTTTCCGTGCTTTGTAGCCTCGCCATCGACGACACCAGAGCGAGCCCGCCGACAGAGACGACTCCAGCAAGCGATTCAGGTCGACACCGTGCGCCCCTGGCCTCCCCATGACGACCTTGAGCTTCACCACACCCCTGCGAACTTGGTAAACCCTCCCCCTCTCTCTATCCTCCTGTATCGCCGACAACCTCACTGGCCGAGCGCGCCGCCGCCACTCGCTGCCGCCAGCGCCGCCCATCGTTGGTCGCACGCACTGCAGTCGTTCGATATTGATCCTATGGCTACGATAGAACCTTAACGAAGGGGTATGAACTCATCTGTGCTGCACGATCTGCTTTTAATCCAATGCACCACAGTACTTGATCCAGCCGAACCGGTACGCTCCAATTAGAACACGACGCGTGGCACTGTTTTGTTTAAATAGACAGAAAATTTTCTATTAGTTGATTGAATTTGTAAATTGCATAACTTTTGATCCACACGTCCAAATTTTACAAATTTTATATCAATGGAATTAGCAAAACAAATACTTTCCAACCATGCACTTTGTTTAATGAATTGCTTCTGGAAAATTAGTTGTTTTTGCATAAACATGTGTAGGCATATTTTGAATATAAAATTCATTCTAAAATTATTTTTGTGATAATTTTTTTGGTAAATGGGTTGATTTGAACCTACTGAACATATAAACCAAGTTATGGATTTAAAAATGTAGTTTGTGAAGTTAAGGAATAAATCTTTGAATAAGAACATTCCTAGTTAAATAAAAATGTTGTTTATATTTAAAAATGCTTTTTGGAGTAAAACCTTTGAAAACGGTTGGAATTAAACTCTCTGACCCTAAACACCAAGTTTTATGATTTTAAAAGGTATTTGGTGAACCCTATAAAAATTATTACTTTGTTTAAAGGCATTTCTAGGAAATAAAAATATTGCTTTGGTATAAAAATGGTTTATAAGTAAAACCTTTTGCAAATGGATCTAATAATAAACACTTGACCATAAAACACTAACATTTGTGTTTAAAAATGTATTTGTCAAACACTAGAAATTATTACTTTAATTTAAACCATTTCTAGCAAAACAAAAATGACTTAAAGTGGACATTTTCACTAACTTAATATCAAATGGTTTTGCCACTTTTATAAATGACCAATAGGTGTTTTAAAATGTTTATAACCTCTTAGAAACCACTTTTCCAAATAAAACAATCTTTGGCATGCTTGCATGAATTGCTTTGTTTTTATTGTTCTATGTGATGATTGCTTGAATGGTAGATTGAATATTTGCTTGCTTGAATGAATTGTAGTGGAATTTGAAGAGTGTGACTATTGCAAGATCAAGGAGTGAACTTATATTCTCTACAAAAAAGGCAAGTGGTGCTTCATATTTTTGTCCCAATATTTTGACTATGCATTAGAAATATTTTGTATAGGTGTTGCATGAATATTTTGCTAAGTATCTATGCTTGGGAAATCCTAGTAGTTGTAGAATTGTTAGAATTTTCTCTAAGTTAAGATACTTGCTATTTCCATGCTTAGTCTAGCTAGTAGCAACCAAGGGTGGAATATATACATGCTATGGAAAATTATTGCTAAGTCTTTGACTTATGTTTTTTCTTAATAAAACAACTAAGTGAATGAAACACCTAGGTGGATTTGTAATTGCTTGGTGGTTTTTGGTTGAGTGGTTACCAGGGCCCATTTTCTAATGGTCTACCCTGTGTATCTCACTTGTGGAATGCCACCCAGGAACAAAGGGATTTGAGATGCCAAATGTTAAGAAGCTTCTAGTGCGGCCACATGGCATTATGGGCTCTACCTGGATCATATAGGTTGCAATAACTTAGCCAAATGGACAGTTGGTGGTAGGGGATGATAGGTTTGGAGCGCGTCCATTCCGGTCTAAGGGAAGGCTTCGGAAAGGTCCTGTCTTGGTGAAAATCAAGTCTTGTGGGAAAGTGCACCACCTGCAGATGGAAGAAACTAAGTACTTAGCCATGTCCCTGGTATTGGACAATTTGAGCATCAAGACATGGAGGCTATCAAGAATCTCCTCATCCCAATTTCTCTAAGTTAAAACTTGAGGTTGAACAAGGGTTTAAGGATCACCAATTTCTATTGGGAGATGCCTTGGGTGATTTTGACAAACAAAACTTAGTGTTTTCAACTGATAGGTAAAACCTATTTTGAGCAAAGCAAGCCTAAGCTACACTTAGCCAAATTCATGTAGTAACTAGATGCTATATTCTACTAAGGTATCACTTGCCAATACTATTCCAACGTATTGACCCACTGTGGCTGTAACTTGTGATGTTGCAGGTTACTCTGATGATGATTAGGGGTTATGAGTCTATACTCAACATGCTTGCCTGTGGCACATGAAGATGAAGACTTTTATTTATATTGTTAAGTTAAACTCTTGTACTAGCCTATGGCTATGGAGTTGTAAAAGACTATGTTATCTCTGGAATGACGATGTAATACTGACCTTTGTTTATGTGTACTTCATCTTAAACTGTGGATGCTAGCAATTGATCCAGGGACTAGCATTGCAATCACAGGGATCTTTACCTTTATAAAGGTGGGATCTTACAAAGAAGAACCCGGAGCCATACAGTGCACGTTCACGGATCGCTAAGATCCACGAGGCCCGGGAAGGACCATACCTGGGACCACGTTGCTTTGGACCTGCAATACGGTCCGCAACTTACCCCAAAGGTTTTCGGATTGACAAGACCATCAATCCCTATGACGGCACTGCCAAGCCAGCCACATGGTTGCAGGACTATGGCAACGTGGTGGAGATTGCCGGAGGCAACCCCAACGTCGTCGTCAAGTACCTCCCGTTATTGTTGGCGGGCACGGCCCGTCAATGGATCGACGACTTGCCGGAGAAATCCATCTACAATTGGCTGGACATGCAAGAAGCGTTCACCAAGAACTTTGAGGGTACATACAAACGTCCCTGCAGTGTTGGCAATCTACAGCGGTGCATGCAAGAGAAAGATGAGACATCTCGCACCTACCTCTCCAGCTGGCTGGACATGGAGAATTCCTGCGCAGGAGTGCACGCTCAGACCGCCATGGCCGCCTTCATCGATGGGTTGGAAAGGGGCAAGTTGCTCCGACATAAGTTGAAGCGCTTGCAGGACAATCACCAGCTTGACTTGAACCAGATGATTCAGTTGGCTAGTAAGTTCGTAGCTGCCGACGATGATGCTCGCGGCTCCTTGCCGGCAATGGCCATTCCAACTCAAGCTCGGAGGAACATAAGTACAAAGCAGAAAACCACTCCAAAAGAAAAGCAATCTACCGACATGGTCGCTATTACTTTTGCAGGACGAGGTGATGGCAGACAACATGGCCGAGGACGGGTAGCTGGTCGTGGGCAGCAATGAGGAAGTGAAACTACCTCGGCGCCGCTCCACGTTCCCCAAACCTACGAGGAGTTCCGCGATATACCATGCCTCGTACACCTCGATGTCAACGGTAAGGCCATCCATACCAATCGACACTACAATTTCGTCAACGACCTCAAGGAAGACCCGGAGTCCGGCTACAAGCAAAGTCGGAAGAACAGACCGCGAGGCAAGGGCAAGGGGAAGAAGAAGGAGGAGGAATCCAAGGATTCAAGTGACATGGACGAGGACGTTGACCCCAAGCACGCTGCCAAGAGCGACGACAAGGGCAAGAACCCCTTCGTGAAGAAGGCGCCAGTCTACCACACTTTCCTTGGCACCCCCACCATCCGACAACAGAAGACCTCCCTGAGGATCCTGATGGCTACTCTACCCGCAGTTCCCCAGTACATGCGCTGGTCGGAGGTTCCAATTACTTGGGACAGGACAGACCACCCTGACCTTATTCCTACGGAGAACCAATACGCCATGGTCATCAACCCCTTGATTGACGGCGTGGAGTTCACCAAATGCATGGTGGATAGTGGAAGCAGCATCAACATCATGTACCTGGATACACTACAGAAGATGAACTTGACGGAGGCAAACCTAAGGCGGACCAACACCATCTTCCATGGCGTAGTTCCTGGTCGGGAGGCTCGGTCCCTTGGGTGCATTACACTTCAGGTTGCCTTTGGCGATGTTAATAAGTAACACCAAGAACGCATGACCTTTGAGGTGGTCCCCTTCAAGAGCGTGTACCACGTCATATTCGGCCGCGACATATTCCACACGTTCATGGCCAAGCCATGCTTCGTCTACAACAAACTCAAAATACTCGGACCAAACGGTGTCATCGCCGTATCCGGAAGCTTTACCAAGGCAAGGGTCTGTGAGATCAATGAAGCAGCCTTCATGGAAGTTGTCCTCTACAGCGAACAATTCAAAGAGATCCAGAGCAAGGTCGATGACTCAGAGATGCCCACGTCGAAGAAACAGATCTTTGACTCTGCTCCTGCGTTCAAGGCAGCCATCGAGACCAAGCCGGTGGAACTTGTGGTAGGCGATGCCTCCAAGGTCACCGCCATTGGGACGAACCTGGATCCCAAATAGTAAAGCGCGCTCGTCAAGTTCCTCCGTGAGAACATGGACATCTTTGCCTGGCAACCTGCCGACATGAAAGGTGTACCTAGGGAACTTGTCGAGCACAACTTAAATATTGATCCAAAATCCAAACCAGTGAAGCAACCTCTACGACGCTTTGGAGATGAGAAGAGACGCGCCATTGGAAAAGAGATAGCTAGGTTACTTAAGGGTAGATTTATCCGAGAAGTCCTTCACACCCAATGCGTGGCCAATCCTATACTTGTCCCCAAAAAGGGAACCAATGAATTAAGAATGTCCGTTGATTACATCGGCTTGAACAAAGCATGTCCCAAAGATCCATTTTCTTTGCCTGCATTGACCAAGTCATTGACTCGACGGCTGGCTCGGGACTTTTGTGTTTTCTCGATGCATACTCAGGATACCACCAGATCAAGATGAGGAAGTCGGACCAATTGGCCACTTCGTTCACTACCCCATACGACACGTTTTGCTATGTTATGATGCTCTTTGGGCTGAAAAACGCAGGTGCTACGTACCAGCGGACAATGCAACATTGCCTTCACGACCAAATTGGTCGGAACTTTCACGCTTATGTGGACAATATCGCGGTGATGTCTAAAAAGTCAAATGACTTAATCTCCGACTTAAAAGAAACCTTTGATAATCTCCGGAAATACAACATGATGCTTAACCCTAAGAAGTGCGTCTTCGGGGTTCCAGCCGGCAAATTGTTGGGATTCATCGTTTCCCAGCGTGGAATCGAGGTCAACCCGGAGAAAATCAAGGCCATCTTAATAATAAACCGTCCGACATGCCTAAAGGACATTCAACGACTAACAGGTTGTGTTGCAGTAGTTAGTCGGTTCGTCAGCCAACTTGGAGAGATGGATCTGCCAATGTACAAGTTGTTGAAGAAGGCGGACAAATTCACGTGGACGGACGAAGCAGATGCAGCATTGAAGCAGCCTTTCCTCAATGCCCATCCTTGCAGAGCCCGAGCCTGGCGAGCCCCTTTTAATTTACAAGGCGGCAACCAACTGGGTAATCAGCATCGTCGTCGTGGTAGAGTGGAAGGAACCAGGCTATGAGCATGGAGTTCAACGACCATTTTACTAAGTAAGAGAGGTCTTGAAGGAGTCCAAGCAGCATTACCCGCACTACCAGAAGATAGCTTATGGAGTATTCCTTGCTTCTCTGAAGCTGAGGCATTACTTTCAGGACCACCCAATCACAGTGGTGAGCAAGACTCCACTGTCCGACATTATCAACAACAGCAACGCTACAGGAAGGGTCGCGAAGTGGGGCATTGAACTTTCCGCCTTCGAGATCACCTACAAGAGACGCAACGCTATCAAATCACAAGCCTTGGCGGATTTTGTTGCAGATTGGACGGAGATGCCAGATGCTACTGCGTTTCCGGAACCAGAGTATTAGGTGATGCACTTTGATGGATTAAAGCTGCTCAACGGCTCGAGGGCTGGTGTATTTCTACAGTCACCAACCGGCAACAAGCTACACTATGTTCTGGAGATCCACTTCGAGGCTACAAACAACATGGCGGAGTATGAAGCACTCATTCACGGACTACGTGTAGCCAAGGATATTGGCATCAAGCCCATAGTTTGTTGTGGAGATTCCGACTTGGTTGCCCAGCAGGTGGCTGGCACCTGGAATGCACGGAACCCTATGATGGCGGCATATCGTGACGAAGTGGACGAGATAGCCAAGAGCTTCTTGGGCTACGAAGTCAAGTATGTACTTAGGGAGCAAAACGAGGCGGCTGATCTGCTATCTAAGCTTGGATCAGGGCACAAAAGAATTCCACCAGGAGTTTTCCTAAAGCATCTGCGCACATCATCTGTGAAGGGAGCCAACATCGACAACCCGGATAGAGCTGACTCTTTCGTCAACATGGTGGCAAAGGTCCCTCCGGCTTGGACAAAACCGTTCATGGAATATCTCGAACACGGAACTTTGCCCGACGACGAGGTCGAAAGACGACAAATAGTACGATGAGCAAAGGGTTATACCATAATCAGTGGACAACTCTACAAAAGGAGCACTACTGGTGTATACCTAAAGTGTGTTTCCCAGCTAGAAGGTATGGAAATCCTACGCAAAATCCATCTCGGAGATTGCGGGCATCACGCCGCTCCTTGATCGTTAGTCGCGAAAGCCTTCCGACAAGGATTCTACTGGCTGACCGCAAAGGCGGACGCTGACAAGCTGGTTGAGAGATGCATGGGATGCCAGTATTATGCCCGACAACCACATGTTCCTGCCGAAGAATTGCGAACAATACCAATAACTTGGCCGTTTGCAGTCTGGGGGCTAGACTTGGTGGGACCATTACAGACGACACCATGTGGGTTTACGCATCTGCTTGTAGCAGTTGATAAATTCACTAAATGGATAGAAGCTAAACCCATTAGAAAGCTTGATGGGGCAACTGCCCTCAGGTTTGTCCAGGATTTAGTGGTGAGATTTGGTCTCCCACATAGCATTATCACCGACAATGGTAGCAACTTCTCACTCGGAGAAGTGGAGGCTTTTTGTTGGGAGAAGGGCATCCGACTTGACCTAGCATGTGTGGCACACCCACAATCCAATGGGCAGGTTGAGCAAGCCAATGGATTAATTCTGCAAGGAATTAAGCCATGTCTTGAGGCACCGCTACATAGAGCAGGTGGAGCCTAGGCGAAAGAATTTCCATCTGTGCTGTGGAGTTTATGAACTACACCCAAAAGATCCACCGGCTACACCCCTTACTTCATGGTATATGGAGCAGAAGCCATCCTACCTTCTGACATACTTCACGATGCACCAAGAGTTGCCGCCTACGATGAAGGTGACGCTAAAGAATTCAGATGCCTAGATGTGGACCTTCTCGAGGAGGATCGCGTTTTGGCATGCCAAAGATCCGCCATCTACCAGCAGAAGCTACGCAGCTACCATAGTCACTGCGTCCGGCATCGCTCGTTTAAAGAGGGGGATTTGGTGCTCCGACTTAAGCAGAAGAAGTCACACAAGTTATCCCCGCCATGGGAAGGACCGTTCATCATAAGCAAGGCGCTACTCAATGGGTCTTACTACCTCGTTGACAATCGTGAACTGAAGGATATACCCAACGAGGATCATAAGAGTAAGCGACGTGACCCGGATGATGACTACACAGAGCTTGATCGGCCATGGAACATAGCACAGCTTCGTTCTTTTTACACTTATCATTTTTTATCTAATTGTGTACCTCTTATATGATCAATGAAATAAAGCTCTTTGGCTCACTCATATTTCTGAGTCTTTTACCTCCTTTAGTGTTCATTTTTGGATCATATGAAACTTTTATGCACAAGCTTTGCGATTGCACTTGTGAAAATTCCTCCTACGGGCGTTAGCTTAAGTTTTCTGGTCTACACGTTCTTTGTCATTTTTATGTGGATTCTGGAGTAGTGACTTTTGGCACTTATTGTCGGCGATTTTGTGCTTAGGTTATTGACGGTGCCATTGTGCATCATCACCTGAGCGCATGGTTCCGACAACGAGTCTTCCGACTCATGAAAAGTCAAGCATAAGAACCGAAGTAATAGATAAGCCAGCACTTGCTTAAAAAATATATACATGCTGGAAACTGGTTCTTAAGTAGTAGGACATACAACGTTGTTTTCCGCCTTAAGTTAAATACATAGGTTTTTCCGCATACGCACCAAAGGTGAAACAAATATTACAAGTTGTTTTTCCAATCCTTTGGCGCAGGCGACTTAGAAGCAGCGTCATCAGCAGCAGGAGAACCACCCTCTAAGTCGGCGGTATGAAGGGACTCAGAGGAGCTCTGGTTGCCTCTATCGATGGTGTTCATCGGCACTAAGACGTTGACATCAACCAACTCGGCAACTCTGGTGTCATAGCCCGCGAGTGACGACAAGATGGATTCGTGGTTAATCTCTTTGCCATCATTGTCTACGTCGAGAATGCCGGAGGTCACCGTGTTGATGTTGGCATCTTCGTAGTGTTCCTTAACCATGGACAGCGCCATCCTTGCGCCAACCCATGCACATGAAGCTTCCCATCTTGTGATACGCTCGGGGGCTCGGCGCAGAATCTCCGAGTACTTCGCCACAGAGTCCGACGCATTAATATTAATTTGGAGGGGCTTGGCGATCTCTTTGGCTTGCGTGATGGCGGTGTTAATGAAGTTGCCGGCAAGAACCATGCATTCCTTGGCTGGAGGAGGTGACCAGGTTAAACCCATAGGAGCTGCAAATTCCGACAATGAGCACATGAGTTCAAAAATTCAGAGTATCTAGACTACAAAAATCCAAGACGGAGAAAACTTACTGAAGATGCTGGCCTCAGCTTGCCAGAGGGTGTCCGCCAAGGATTCTTTCTCTTGTTGGAGGAGCTTATACGCCTCGAGATGGCGTTGATTCTGCTCATCGGCAGCTTGCTTCTGATCTCTTAAGATCGAGATATCCTCCTTCAAGAGATTGATTTCCTCGGTGGCGGAGTCCTGCAGGACCTTCATTGACTCCTCATGCATCTTTAGCATGTCCTTCCTCTCTTCCTTAAGGATTTTGTTCTCGCTATCTAGCTACTGAATATGCTTGGATTGCTCGACAATATCCTTGGCCTTGGCAACATATTCTGCAAGTCAGAGAAATCAAAGTACACAGTGAGTACTCGGATAACATGGGCACAAAACCAAGTCAGAATGCGAAAAAGAAAACAAACGCTTGCTCTTGGTGATCTGTTCCTTCAAGAAGGCAGTTTTACCCTTTTCAGCTTCCAAGTCTGCGCGTATCTTCTGGTACTTGTCGTTGGCCATGCCCCTCCGAGTATTTTCGTTCTATGGAAAAAAGGAAAAAAGTTAAACGTTGTTTGGTCTGCTTGGAGCATCTAGCCGGAAATTTTCCACCTAGACGCTCGGGGGCTACAGCGATAGTTTTTGACTTAGCAATATGCTTAGATTTTCTTTAAGCATCTAGTCGGAACTAATTCAGTTTTCAATTAGAAGCTTGGGGGTTACAGTATAAAGTTTTTAACTCGGATATATGCTTAGCTTTTCTTTAAGCATCTAGTCGAAACTAATTCAGTTGCAACTAGAGGCTTTGGGGCTACAGTATTGAAATTTATAAACACTCTGTATGCTACTTTTAAAGCATCTAGTCGGAATAATTCATTCCACCTAAATGCTTGGGGGCTATAGTGAGAAGCTTTCTACTTTAGTCACTCTTAGAGCATTCAGATGCAATGACCTATGGTTTTCCGCCTAAATCCTGGGGTGCTATAGTGGGATATTCATATGAAATGCAAAAGGAAAATAAAACTTACAAGTGCAATAATCTTGAGGTTCGTAGCGCTCTCGACCAGCAGCTTGCCAAAGGATACGCTGTTTCCTTGCAAGATCTCTAATTGATGGAGGAGCTCCTCAAGACCGCACGTCGGAGATGTCGGCGCTGCACTAGGAACCAGAGTTGTGCTACTCGGCGTAAGTACCGGGTAGACTATCTTCGGGAACTCTATAGGTTTCTGGGGGGCGAGGACGCCACCTTCGGCAGAAGTACCTCCTTCCATCACCGCCTTACCGCCACTGATGGAATCCTTAGCCGGAGCTTCAGCCATTTGGTGGGAGGCACTCTCCTGCGTCGCCTGCTCGCCGACAACAGCAACCTCGGTAGAGGCACCTGAGTCCACTTCCATGGCGGAAGGGCCAGATGCCTCGTTAGCTTGTGAGCTTGTTGGGGCCGACGAAGGCTTGACAGAGGGAGTGGCAGGGGCGATGGCGGGAGATGCGTCACGATGCAACAAGTGGGGGTGCTTTGGCAAAAGGATCCCTGTAACCTTTATTTTCTCCGCCTCCAGGGCGGCGGTAGTCTTCTTGGAGTCTCCACCCTCCGTCTTCTTCTTCTTGCCTCCGTCGGCAGCGTCAGAGGTGGAGCTCTTCCGCTCTCGCACCAACGGAGCATCGTTGTTGGACACGACGGTGACTTCCTTCATCTTTGGATCATAGATTTGAGAGCCATGTTGTCCTCATCTATATCGCTAAGCTGTTAAGTGAAGAACCACCGTGTTAGATGATATGGCAATGGCTAGACGGAAGAACTAGAGTATATGTCATACACGGAAAATAAATAACTACCTTTGGGCACTTGCCGTCTACGAACTTGTCGTAGGTGATGGTGAAGCCACGCTTCTTGTCCTTCACCTTGACGATCTCCTTAAGGCGGAGCTTGACAGAGTCACTCGAGAAATTGTCCACGGAGATGCGGAGGCTATCCCTTCTATCGCTGGTATACTCGTGCATGAGCTTTGCGCGGTGCTACAGAGGTTGGATTCCCCTGATGAACCAGCACATGGCTAGGTCCAAGCCGGTCAAACCCGTCTCTACAAACCATTCTATCCGCCTTATGGCGCGGGAAGCATCGAGGTCGGAGGGAAGGGAGGCCTAGGATCTCCATGACGAGGCTTCAGCGGCGGCTCCGTCGATGAAGTCCGGGTACGTTACTTGTCGGCCAGCCAGAGGGATATCTGGGCCGTAGAAGAAAGTATGCTGCCAATTCTTGCAGGAGGCCGACGATGTCGAGGAACCGCCGGCCAGGACGGATCTTGAAGCTTATGGTGCCACAGTTCCTAAGTTCGACCTTGCTAGCTCCGGCTTCATGCTTGATGGTGAAGAAGTACACGAAGAGGTCTAGCCTAGGCTTTATTCCTAAGTAACCCTCGCAATTGGGGGAAAGGTTTTGGGGCCGGACTCTATAGTGGTTCAAGACAGAGAGAAAGAAGTTAGAGATTGGCAGGGAGACGCCGCGTACTAGTTGCGCTTTGAGGTACACCTTTTCTCCGGCTTGGGGAAAAGGTGTCACCTTGCCCGCCGGCGCCGCCCGCCAGGCGAGCCCCTCCGTCGCAAAGAGGTAGCCCTCGGCGATCAGCTCTTGGATGTCGTGGTTCGTGATGTCTGAACCGCGCTAATCACCCTTGTGCGAGTCAAGCTCCTCCTCCAGTGGCTCTAGCGCCACTGGATTATGGTCGCCGCCGGTGGACTCAACCACCACCGAGACGGGGATGACCAAGCCCTCTGGTGGAACGATGACAGAGCTCGCCGGCTTCGCCGCGGCTTCGCTCGACGCCGCCATGGAAGGGGTAGTGCTGCTGCTGGCCATGGAGTGAGTTTGGAGGTGACTGGTGCGAATTGGGGCTAGGGTTTTTCGCGAGTTTGCGCAGAAAGCTCGAGGAGGCACGCGCTGGAGGAATAAGACGATGCAAGGAGAGAATGAGGTGAAAAGTAAAAAATCGCACCGTAGTTACTATTTATCATCTCCAGCATCAAGATTCGTGCAGCTTAATCGGACGGTTGCCGCGTAGATGAAGTGTTCGTGAACGTGCACGGAAATTTCGCCACGTCCCCAACCGTCACCACCAACGGTTCGTGTCGCTCGCGCTAGAACATCGGACATGATTGCGTTCTCTGCATGTGTGAGTTACGAGGCGTCGCTGACCTACGTCTATGTCATCCTAGCTGACATAGGCAGATGAGTCGTCACATCAGAAGATTCCGGCATGGATGGATCCAGTCCGGCTACGGAAGAGTACGATGGAAGATTCAGCATTTCTCCGACTTACAAGATATTGTTTGACGATTTGCCGACATCCATCTAGACGGAGTATTCCACATAAGGAGGCAAGACGGTGCAAGATCTCGGAGTTCTCCGGGGGTTACTGTTGGGGATATGCTATATGGGTATCCCCATAGCATGTCTCCTATCCGGATAACCTGGGTGGCCCACAGTTGGTAGCATGGCCCATAGTCTACTGGGCGGCCCAGTTAGATGGATCCAGAAGGAAGGCCCATGCTGGATAAAGGAAGGCTATGGTTGGAGTCACCAGCGTACCCGGAGCCTTGGAGTGCAAGATACACAAGACTAGTAATAAACGGTGTAGGACTCTGTAACCTATCCGGCTAGGACTTTTCCCTGTAACCCTAGGACCTCGCAACTATATAAGTCGGATCTATGGGAGCCTTTAGGGCATCGATTCATACAACCTCACACAGCGAAACAATCCTTGTAACTTGGCGTATTGCCCTTATAGTGATTTATAGCAGGAGTAGGATTCCGCCACCATTGTAGGATCTGAACCTGGGTAAGCTGTGTTACCTCATACCCGTCAACCGTCCGCCTTCCCCCACGTCTCTAAACACGCACTATGAGGACCCCTCCATGGCGTACTCATCGGCAATACCACGACAATAGTCGTCAGGTCCTAGGGTTACAGGGAAATGTCCTAGCCGGACAAGCTACAAAGTCCTACACTGTCTATTACTAGTCTAGCGTGTCTTGTACTCCAAGGCTCCGGGTACGCTGGTGAGTCCACCGTAGCCTTCTTTTATCCTGCATGGGCCTCCCTTCTGGATCCATATAACTGGGCCGCCCAGCAGGCCATGGGCCAGGCTACCAACTGTGGGCCACCCGGGTTATCCGGATAGAGGACATTCTATGATGATACCCATATAGCATATCCCCAATACCCATATAGAACTCTGAGATCTTCTGCCGTCTTGCCTCTTCACATTGAATGCTCCATCTAGATGGATGTCGGCAAATCGTCAAGCAATATCTTGTAGTCCTTCCAAAGAACCCTACAAGGTTTTCTCCGTCTTCAATTTGTAAGTCGGAGAAATGCTGAATATTCCATCGTACTCTTCCGTAGCCGGACTGGATCTGTCCATGCCGGAATCTTTCGATGTGATGGTTCATCTGCCTATGACAGCTAGGGTGACGCAGACATAGGTCAGCGACGCCTCGTAACTCACACATGCAGAGAACGCAATCATGTCCGATTTCCCGCGCGAGCGATACGAACCGTTGGCGGCGACGGTTGGTATGTGGCGAAATTACCGCGCACGCCCCCGCACACGTCGTCTACGCGACAAACATTCGATAGAGCTGCACGAATCTTGATGCCGGAGACCATAAATAGTAACTGTGGTGGAAAATTTACTTTTTCACCTCATTCTCCCCTGCATCGTCTTCTTACTTCAGCGAGCGCCTCCTCGAGCTTTCCGCGCAACGTGCGAAAAACCCTAGCTTTCCAATCTTCCCCAGCCACCTTCGAACACACCAATGTCAAGTAGCAGCTCCTCTCCTTCGATGGCGGCGTCAGGCGAAGCCGCGGCAAAGCCGGCGAGCTCCGTCGTCGTGCCCCTAGAGGGCCTGGTCATCCCCCAAGTCCGCGGTGGTCGAAACCACTAGCGGCGACCATAATCCAGCAGCACTGGAGCTGCTGGTGGAGGAGAGCGACTCCCACAAAGGCGACTGGTGCGGTTCGGACATCACAGACCATGACATCAAGGAGTTGAACGTCGAAGGTTACCTCCCCGCGACAGAGGGGCTCGCCTGGCGGGCGGCGCTGGCCAGCGAGGTCACACCTTCTCCCCAAGCCGGAGAAAAGGTGTACCTCAAAGCACAATTGGTACGTGGCATCTCCCTGCCCATCTCTAACTTCTTCCTCACTGTCCTCAATCATTACTGAGTACAACCCCAAAACCTCTCTCCCAATAGTATCCTAGCGCTTAGCAATTACGCGGCACTTTGCGAGGGTTACTTAGGGATTAGGCCTAGGCTAGATCTCTTTGTCTATTTCTTCATCGTCAAGCGCGAAGCCGGGGCCAGCAAGGATGAACATAGAAATTGTGGCACCATTAGCTTCAAGATCCGACCTGGCCGGCGGTTCCCCGACATCGTCGGCCACGAGTCCTGCAAGAACTGGCAACATACTTACTTCTATGGCCCAGATATCCCTCTGGCTAACCGAGAAGTAACGCACCCAGATTTCGTCGATGGAGCCGCCGCCGAAGCCCCGACATAGAGATCCCAGGCCTCCCTTCCCTCCGACATCGATGCTTCCCGTGCTATAAGGCGGATAGAGTGGTTCGTAGATACGGTTTTGACCGGATTGGACCTAGACATGTGCTGGTTCATCAGGCGGATCCAGCCTCTGCACCATTGCTCGAAGCTGATGCACGAGTATTCCAACGATAGAAGTGATAGCCTTCGCATCTCCGTGGATAACTGCTCGAGCGACTCCATCAAGCTTCGCCTTAAGGACATCGTCAAGGTAAAGGACAAGAGACGTGGCTTCACCATCACCTACTACATGTTCGTAGAGAGCAAGTTCCCAAAGGTAACTGCTTATTTTCCGTGTATGACATATACTCTAGTTCTTCCGTCTAGCCATTGCCATATCATCTAACTTGGTGGTTCTTAACTTAACAGCTTAGCGATATAGATGAGGACAACATGGCTCTCAAATCTATGATCCAAATATGAAGGAAGTCACCGTCGTGTCCGACGACGATGCTCCGTTGGTGCGAAAGCGGAAGAGCTCCACCTCTGACACTACCGACGGAGGCAAGAAGAAGAAGACGGAGGGTGGAGACTCCAAGAAGACTACCGCCGCCCTGGAGGCAGAGAAAATAAAGGTTACAGGGATCCTTTTGCCAAAGCACCCCCACTTGTGTAAGCTACTTTCTCTCCGACATTGTCCTTTTGTCTGTCTTATTCCCGTACTTATGCATTCTGCATGTTTCAGGAAGAAAGCCACAACCAGCTTGAAGAAGACCTCCAAAACTTCCGGGGCTTCTAGAACCATCAAGGATATGCTACATCGTGACGCATCTCCCGCCATCGCCCCTGTCACTCCCATCGTCAAGCCTTCATCCGCTCTGACAAGCTCTCAAGCCAAGGAAGCAGCTGGCCCTTCCGGCATGGAAGTGGACTCAGGTGCCTCTACCGAGCTTGCTGTTTTCGGCGAATAGGCGACACAGGAGAGTGCCGCACACCAAATGACTGAAGCTCCGGCTAAGGATGCCATCGGTAGTGGTAAGGCGGTGGTGGAAGGTGGTACTTCTACCGCAGGCGGCGTCCTCGCCCCTCAGAAAGCCATAGAGTTCTCAAAGATAGTCTACCTGGCACTTACGTCGGGTAGCAGTTCTCTGGTTCCTGGTGTGGCGCCGACATCTCCGACGTGCGGTCTTGAGGAGCTTCTCCGACAAGCAGAGATCCTGCAAGGGAACAGTGTTTCCTTCGGTAAGCTGCTGGCTGAGAGTGCTACCAACCTCAAGATCATTGCACTTGTAAGTTTCATTTGTCTTTTGCATTTCATATGAGTATCCCACTATAGCCACCGAGGATTTAGACGGAAAACCATAGGTCTTTGCATCTGAATGCTCTAAGAGTGACCAAGCTAGAAAACTTCTCACTATAGCCCCCAAGCATGTAGTTTGAATGAATTATTCCGAGTAGATGATTTAAGAGTAGCATACGCAGTTTTTATAGATTTTGATACTGTAGCCCCCAAGCTTCTAGTTGTAACTGAATTAGTTCCGACTAGATGCTTAAAGAGAAAGTAAGCATACATCTGAGTTAAAACTTTATACTGTAGCCCCCAAGCTTCTAATCGAAAACTGAATTAGTTCCGACTAGATGCTTAAAGAAAGACTAAGCATATTGCTAAGTTAAAAACTCTCGCTCTAGCCCCCGAGCGTCTAGGTGGTAATTTTTCGGCTAGATGCTCCAAGTAGACCAAACAACGATTAATTTTCTTTTTTTCATAGAATGAGAATGCTCGGAGGGGCATGGCCAACGACAAGTACCAGAAGATACGCGCGGACTTGCAAGCTGAAAAGGGTAAAACTGCCTTCTTGAAGGAACAGATCACCAAGAGCAAGCGTATGTTTTCTTTTTCGTATTCCGACCTGGTTTTGTGCCCACATTCTCCGAGTACTCAATGTGTACTATTATTTCTCTGACTTGCAGAAACCATTGCCAAGGCTAACGATGTTGTCGAGCAGTCCAAGCATATTCAGCAGCTGGATAGCGAGAACAAGATCCTTAAGCAGGAGAGGAAGGACATGCTGAAAATGCATGAGGAATCAATGAAAGCCTTGCAGGATTCCGCCACCGAGGAGATGAACCGCTTGAAGGAGGAAATTGCTATCTTGAAAGAGCAGAAAAGAGCTGCTGATGAGAAAAATCACCACCGTCATGAAGCGTACAAGCTCCTCCAATTAGAATGGGACTCCATGGCGGATACCCTCTAGCAAGATAAATCCAGCATCTTCAGTAAGTTTTTTCCGTCTTGGATTTCTGTAGTCTGAATACTCTAAATTTTTGAACTCATGTGCTCTTTTGTTGGGAATTCGCAGCTCCTATGGGTTTAACATGGTCGGCTCCTCTGGCAAAAGAATGCATGGTACTTGCCGGCAAATTCATCAACACCGCCATCGTGCAGGCCAAAGAGATTGCCAAGCCCCTCCAGATCAACATCAAGGCATCGGACTCAGTGACAAAGTTCTCGGAGATCCTGCGCCAAGCCCCCGAGCGTATCGCAAGCTAGAAAGCTTCATGTGCACGGGCTGGTGCAAGGATGGCATTGTCCATGGTCAAGGAACACTACGAGGATGCCGACATCGACACGGTAACATCTGGTATCCCCGACGTAAATGACGAAGGCAAAAAGATAGACCATGAACCTATTTTGTCGTCACTCACGGGTTATGAGACCAGAGTCGCCGAGTTGGTCGACGTCAACTTCTTCGTGCCGATGAACACCATCGATGGCGGCGACCAAAGATCCTCCGAGACCCTCAATACTGCCGACTTCGAGGGTGACTCTCCTACTGCTAGTGATGTTGCTTCCAAGTCTCCTGCGCCAGAGGAATAAAAACAATTTGTAATATTTGTTTCCTCTACAATGTGTATGCGGAAAAAAACTATGTGTTAACTTAAGGCGGAAAACAATGGTGTATGTCCTTCTACTCAAGAATTATTTCCAGCATGTATATATTTTTTAAGCAAGTGCTAGCTTAGCCATTACTTTGGTTTTTATGCTTGACTTTTCGTGAGTCTGAAGACTCGTTGTCGGAACCATGTGCTCAGGTGATGATGCCCAATGGCACCATCAATAACCTAAGCATAAAATCGCCGACAATAAGTGCCAAAAGTCACTACTCCAGAATCCACATAGAAACAACTTGTGTAGACCAGAAAACATAAGCTAACGCCCGTAGGCGGAATTTTCACAAGTGCAATCACAAATCTTGTGCATAAAGGTTTTATATGATCCAAAAATGAACACTAAAGGAGGTAAAAGACTCAGCAATATGAGTGAACCAGAGAGATTTATTTCATTGATCATATAAGAGGTACACAATAGATAAAAATGCTAAGTGTAGAAAGGACGTAGTTGTGCTATGTTCCATGGCCGATCAAACTCCGGGTAGTCATCATCCGGGTCACGTCGCTTACGCTTATGATCCTCGTTGGGTCTATCCTTCAGTTCATGATTGTCAACAAGGTAGTAAGACCCATTGAGTAGCGCCTTGCTTATGATGAACGGTCCTTCCCATGGCGGGGATAATTTTTGTGACTTCTTATGCTTAAATCGGAGCACCAAATCCCCCTGCTCAAACCAGCAATGCCAAACGCGGCGACTATGGTAGATGCGTAGCTTCTGCTGGTAGATGGCGGATCTTTGGCATGCCAAAACACGCTCCTCCTCGAGAAGGTCCACATCTAGGTGTCTGGATTCTTTAGCATCATCTTCGTCGTAGGCGGCAACCCTTGGTGCATCGTGAAGTATGTCGGAAGGTAGGATGGCTTCTGCTCCATATACCATGAAATAAGGGGTGTAGCCGGTGGATTTGTTGGGTGTAGTTCATAAACTCCACAACACAGATGGCAATTCTTCCGCCCAGGCTCCAGCTGCTCTATGTAGCGGTGCCTCAAGACATGGCTTTATTCCTTGCAGAATTAATCCATTGGCTCGCTCAACCTGACCATTGGATTGTGGGTGTGCCACAGATGCAAGGTCAAGTAGGATGCCCTTCTCCCAACAATAAGCCTCCACTTCTCCGACTGATAAGTTAATGCCGTTGTCGATGATAATGCTATGTGGGAGACCAAATCTCACTACTAGATCCCGGACAAACCTGAGGGCAGTTGCCCCATCAAGCTTTCTAATGGGTTTAGCTTCTATCCATTTAGTGAATTTATCAACTGCTACTAGCAGATGCGTAAACCCACATGGTGCCGTCTGTAACGGCCCCACCATGTCTAGCCCCCAGACTGCAAACGTCCAAGTTATTGGTATTGTTCGCAATTCTTCAGTAGGAACATGTGGTTGTCGGGCATAGTACTGGCATCCCATGCATGTCTCAACCAACTTGTTAGCCAGTAGAATCCTTGCCGGAAGGCTTTCGCGACCAACGATCGAGGAGCGGCGTGATGACCGCAATCTCCGAGATGGATTTCGTGCAGGATTTCAATGCCTTCTAGCTAGGAAACACATCTAAGGTATACACCAGTAGTGCTCCTTTTGTAGAGTTGTCCATTGATTATGGTATAACCCTTTGCTCATCGTACTATTTGCCATCTTTCGACCTCGTCATCAGGCAAAGTTCCGTGTTCGAGATATTCCATGAACGGTTTTGTCCAAGCTGGAGGGATCTTTGCCACCATGTGGACGAAAGAGTCAACTCTATCTGGGTTGTCTGTGTCTGCTCCCTTCACGGAGGGTGTCCGTAGATGCTCTAGGAAAACTCCTGGTGGAATTCGCTTGCGCCCTGATCCAAGTTTAGATAGTAGATTAGCTGCCTCATTTTTCTCCCTAGGTACATACTTGACCTCGTAGCCCAAGAAGAATTTGGCTATCTTGTCCACTTCGTCTCGATATGCCGCCATCATAGGGTTCCACGCATTCCAGGTGCCAGCCACCTACTGGGCAACCAAGTCGGAATCTCCACAACAAACTATGCGCTTGATGCCAATATCCTGGGCAACGTGTAATCCGTGAATGAGTGTTTCATACTCCGCCATGTTCTTCGTAGCCTCGAAGTGGATCTGCAGAACGTAGTGTAGCTTGTCGCCAGTACACCAGCCCCCGAGCCGTTGAGCAACTTTGATCCATCAAAGTGCATCACCCAGTACTCTGGTTCCGGCAATGGAGTAACATCTGGCATCTCCGTCCAATCTGCAATAAAATCCGCCAAGGCTTGTGACTTGATAGTGTCGCGTCTCTTGTAGGTGATCTCGAAGGAGGCAAGTTTAATGCCCCACTTCGCGACCCTTCCCGTAGCGTCACTGTTATTGATAATGTCGGACAGTGGAGTCTTGCTCACTACTGTGATTGGGTACTCCTGAAAGTAATGCCTCAGCTTCCGAGAAGCAAGGAATACTCCATAAGCTATCTTCTGGTAGTGCGGGTAACGCTGCTTGGACTCCGTCAAGACCTCGCTTACATAGTAAACTGGTCGTTGAACTCCGTGCTCATGGCCTGGTTCCTTCCGCTCTACCATGACGATGATGTTGACTACCCGGTTGGTTGCCGCCATGTATAGTAACATGGGCTCCCCAGGCTCAGGTGCTGCAAGGATGGGCGCTGAGGAAAGAATCTCCTTGAGCTGCTTCAACGTTGCATCTGCCTCGTCCGTACACGTGAATTTGTCCGCCTTCTTCAGCAACTTGTACAGCGGCAGAGCCTTCTCTCCCAGTCGGCTGACGAACCGACTAACTGCTGCAACACAACCTGTTGGTCGTTGAATGTCCTTTAGGCATGTCGGACGGTTTATGTTTAAGATGGCTTTGATTTTCTCCGAGTTGACCTCGATTACACGCTGGGAAATGATGAAGCCCAACAATTTGCCGGCTGGGACCCCGAACACGCACTTCTTAGGTTTAAGCATCATGTTTTATTTCCGGAGATTATCAAAGGTTTCTTTTAAGTCGGAGATTAAGTCATTTGACTTTTTAGACATCACCGCTATATCGTCCACGTAGGCGTGAACATTCCGGCCAATTTGATCGTGTAAGCAACGTTGCATTGTCCGCTGGTACGTAGCACCTGCGTTTTTCAGCCCAAAGGGCATCGTAACATAGCAAAACGTGCCATAAAGAGTAGTGAACTAAGTGACCAATTGGTTCGAGTTCCTCATCTTGATCTGGTGGTATCTTGAGTATGCATCGAGAAAACACAAAAGTTCCGAGCCAGCCGTCGAGTCAATGACTTGGTCAATGTGAGGCAAAGAGAACGGATCTTTAGGACATGCTTTGTTCAAGCAGGTGTAATCAACGCACATTCTTAATTCATTGGTTCCCTTTTTGTGGACAAGTACCGGATTGGCCACCCATTGGGTGTGAAGGACTTCTCGGATAAATCTACCCTTAAGTAACCTAGCTATCTCTTTTCCAATGGCGCGTCTCTTCTCATCTCCAAAGCGTCGTAGAGGTTGCTTCACTGGTTTGGATTTTGGATCAATATTTAAGTTGTGCTCGACAAGTTCCCTAGGTACACCTTTCATGTCGGCAGGTTGCCAGGCAAAGATGTCCATGTTCTCACGGAGGAACTTGACAAGCGCGCTTTACTATTTGGGATCCAGGTTCGTCCCAATGGCGGTGACCTTAGAGGCATCGCCTACCACAAGTTCCACCGGCTTGGTCTCGATGGCTGCCTTGAACGCAGGAGCAGAGTCGAAGATCTGTTTCTTCGACGCGGGCATCTCTGAGTCATCGACCTTGCTCTGGATCTCTTTGAATTGTTCGCTGTAGAGGACAACTTCCATGAAGGCTGCTTCATTGATCTCACAGACCCTTGCCTTGGTAAAGCTTCCGGATACGGCGATGACACCATGTGGTCCGGGTATCTTGAGTTTGTTGTAGACGAAGCATGGCTTGGCCATGAAGGTGTGGAATATGTCGCGGCCGGATATGACGTGGTACACACTCTTGAAGGGGACCACCTCAAAGGTCATGCACTCTTGGCGGTAATTATTAACATTGCCAAAGGCAACCTGAAGTGTGATGCACCCAAGGGACCGAGCCTCCCGACCAGGAACTATGCCATGGAAGATGGTGTTGGTCCGCCTTAGGTTTTCCTCCATCAAGTTCATCTTCTGTAGAGTATCCAGGTACATGATGTTGATGCTTCTTCCATTATCCACCATACACTTGGTGAACTCATTGCCGTCAATCAGGGGGTTGATGACCATGGCGTATTGGTTCTCCGTAGCGATGAGGTCGGGGTGATCCTTCCTGTCCCATGTAATTGGAACCTCCGACCAGCGCATGTACTGGGGGACTAGGGGTAGAGTAGCCATCAGGATCCTCATAGAGGTCTTCTGTTGTCGAGCGGAGGGGGTGCCAAGGAAAGTGTGGTAAACTGGCGCCTTCTTCATGAAGGGGTTCTTGCTTTTGTCGTCGCTCTTGGCGGCGTGCTTGGGGTCAACATCTTCATCCATGTCACTTGAATCCTTGGACTACTCCTCCTTCTTCTTCCCCCTTCCCTTGCCTCGCGGTCTGTTCTTCCGACTTCGCTTGTAGCCGGACTCCGCGTCCTTCTTGAGGTCGTTGACGAACTTGCAGTGTCGATTGGTGTGAGTGGCTTTGCCATTGACATCGAGGTGTATGTTGGGGATATTCTATATGGGTATCCTCATAGCATGTCTCTTATCCGACTAACCCGGGTAGCCCATAGTCGGTAGCATGGCCTATGGCCTGCTGGGCGGCCCAGTTAAGTGGATCCAGAAGGGAGGCCCATGCCGGATAAAGGAAGGCTACGGTGGAGTCACCAGCGTACCCGGAGCCTTGGAGTGCAAGATACACAAGACTAGTAATAGACGGTGTAGGACTCTGTAACCTGTCCGGCTAGGACTTTTCCCTGTAACCCTAGGATCAGACGACTATATAAGTCGGACCTATGGGAGCCTTTAGGGCACAACTTAGTATCGTTTGACACAAACCTCGCACAGTGAACCTATCTCTGTAACTCGGCGTATTTCCATTATAGTGATTTATAGCAGGAGTAGGATTCCGTCATCGTCGTGGGATCTGAACCTGGGTAAGCTGTGTTACCTCGTACCCGTCAACCGTCCGCCTTACCCCACGTCTCTAAACACGCACTGTGAGGACCCCTCCATGGCGTACTCGTCACCAATACCACGACAGTTGGCGCCCACCGTGGGGCCAGAGGCGCTTCAGGCTCTGTAGCGGGCGAGGACCAAGATCTTCGCGGGAATCGGTGAAACCGTAGCCATCAGTCACGTTCTCTTCTCCGGCAACGTTCCGATCGTCCCCCCGACGAGTTCTAGATCCCGGCGAAGACGAACCCTACGCGGTGTTCGATCGTTCCTATCGGAGACATCCACCTCTTAATCGGCGAAACCGACTCGGGCACTAGTTCCCTAGGAGTCGGAGGAGCATCAAGACCCACATGGACCGCCAACGGGCACGATATGTTCACGGAAGGATCGATGTTGGATCTCTCTTTGGAGTTTGCCGGCAAATATCGGAAAGCGTAAGACCCGCACGGACCGCCTACGGGAAGGATACGTTCGCGGAAGGATCGATGTCGGATATCTCCTTGGAGTTTGCCGGCAAAGATCAGAAAAATTCAAAGCCCACCCAAACCGCCCCTGTGTAGGATATAAAGGTGGAAGATCACTGCAAATCTGCCGACTTTGTTCGCGCGTCTGGACAGCAGAGATCCAAGTTTGTCGCCGTGGTTACCATCTTTGATCTGGCGCGCTGCGTTCAGAGAGAGGGTGAAACCCCCCGCGACTACCTCGCCAGGTGGCTCCGTATACGGGCCGACCTGGCCAACTACCCCAATGATGATGCTATCTATCACTTTGTGGAAGGACTGGACCATGGAACGCTTCTCCGACATTCTCTAAGGTGGCAGCAGGCGTCAGGACGCCTTACCTTTGAAGGCATGGTGAACACCGTCAACAACTACACAGAGGCCGAAGCGGCAGCTCAAACAGCGCTTGCGCTCATTGACGGAGCCCCTCCGATTCAGCCACCACCACCACCGCCTCCGGCCGCCATCATCGTAGCAGCACCACCACCTCCAGTCATCGTCGAGGCCGTTGCACCTCCACCGCCCGTCATCGAGGAAGTCCTGGCACCCTCCGACTATGTCATTGACGCGCTTTATGCTGACTTCAGTGCAGATTCAGAGGAGATAGACTTCAGTCTAGAAGAGCTAGACTCCGCTATGCAGGAGATGGAGGAGGAGTACTCGCGCGACGAGCAAGCTAACAACACCGTCATGTCTCGAGGGGTGTTCGTCACCATTGGGACAGCGATGGATGAAGATCAACCCGGGCAAGCTCTGCCTACGGTGCTGGAAAAGGGGAAGGGGCCACTTATTGCCGCTGACGATGATCGCGCAAAGGTCATGCCTCCTCCACCTAACCCAGTGCAGCAGCCACAGGAACTCGGCACCAGCCCGAGCAACAACAACACCGCAAACTTGCCGCCTCCAGCATCTACATCGGCAGCAGCCCATGTTACTCCAGCTGATAGAGTGATGTACGGCAATATCCTCGTCGAGCCACTAACCGTTGCTCATATCCGGAACATGACTTAGCTTGACGAGAAGCGCCAGCAGCTACTAGAGGAGGCGCAAGACATCGCGGAGCAAGGCGCTAAACTAGATCGAGATCTGGTCAACACGCAGAAATCCATAGACAAAGCTAGAGCAATGGAGGCCGAGTACAAGACTCTGCTATAGCAGCAGAAGGCTAAGAAAGCTCCGGCTCGCGTCATCAACGATCCTGGTGTACAGCGCAATCTAGGATGGGCTCCCTCGAAGCCGGCACAGGCCAAGCCATACATTGATAGTGAAGGAAAGCAGGTGATGCCCACCCCACTCCTTAACCTCGCCGTCGCCAAGACCCTTCTGGAGCAGGATAGATCGCCTGAGGCAGTAGAACAGGTCCATGACCTAGTGGCCAAGGCGGTAAAGCAGCAGGAAAAGGCCACCTCTCAGAGGCTCGAGTCTGACCCAGCGCTTTGCTGATCTAGCCAGTACAAACCGCCAAGGGACAGATCTCCTCAGGATGTCGGATCACAAATGGTTTCATCAGAACGAAGAGGGAGGGATGCGTGCAACAGGAAGGATGCTATCCCCATATCCTCCGACCATGGAGAAAAAGCCCGACCTCATCGCCCATCGCCACCGCCCCGATCCCCCCGACGTCAGGAAGATTACAAGGCTCACCATTGTACGGATATGCCCCCGCCAAAGCAGTGCGGCATCGTCATCCGCGACAATGCGGCATAGACCCGTCATAATGAAGAGCGCCACCAAGGACACAAGAGCAGGTCACACCACGATCCTCCGCGTCCGACAAGAAACCGAGACAGGCGTGAAGCGTCACAGGAGGGTAACAGCAAGAAAGCTAACCCACCGCCACCTCCGCCTTTGTCGCTGCCAAGCAGTCACCATGGCGGAAGGGGCCCGTGTCGTTCACGCAGCCCATCCCCTGTTGACAACAAGAAGAAGAACCTGGAGCCGTACGACGCACGTTCGCGGATCGATAAGATCCACGAGGCCCGGGAAGGACCATACCTGGGACCACGTTGTTTTGGACCTGCAATACGGTCTGCAACTTACCCCAAAGGTTTCCGGATTGACAAGACCATCAAGCCCTATGACGGAACCGCCAAGCCCGCCACATGGTTGCAGGAATACGGCAACGCGGTGGAGATTGCCGGAGGCAACCCCAACGTCGCTGTCAAGTACCTCCCGTTAATGTTGGTGGGCACGGCCCATCAGTGGATCGACGACTTGCCGGAGAGATCTATCTACAACTGGCTGGACATGCAAGAAGCATTCACCAAGAACTTTGAGGGTACATATAAGCGTCCCTGCACTGTGGGCGATCTACAGCGGTGCGTGCAGGAGAAAGACGAGACATCTCGCGCCTACCTCTCCCGTTGGCTGGATATGAAAAATTCCTGCGCAGGACTGCACGCTCAGACCGCCATGGCCACCTTCATCGATGGGTTGGAAAGGGGCACGTTGCTCCGACATAAGCTGAAGCGCTTGCAGGACAATCATCAGCTTGACTTGAATCAGATGATACAGTTAGCTAGTGAGTTCGCAGCTGCCGACGATGATGCTCGTGGCTCTTTGCCGGCAACGGCCGTTCCAACTCAAGCTCGGAGGAACAGCAGTACAAAGCAGAAAACCGCCCCAGAAGAAAAGCAAACTACCGACATGGTCGCTATGACTTTTGCAGGACGAGGAGAAGGCAGACAACGTGGCCGAGGAAGGGGAGCAGGCCGCGGGCAGCAATGAAGAAGTGAAACCAACTCGGCGCCGCTTCGCGTTCCTCAAACATACAAAGAATACCGCGATATGCCGTGCCTCGTACACCTCGACGCCAACGGCAAGGCCACCCATACCAATCGACACTGCATGTTCGTCAACGACCTCAAGGAAGACCCGGAGTCTGGCTACAAGAGAAGTCGGAAGAACAGACCGCGAGGCAAGGGCAAGGGGAAGAAGAAGGAGGAGGATTCCAAGGATTCAAGTGACATGGACGAGGACGTTGACCCCAAGCATTCCGCCAAGAGCGACGACAAGGGCAAGAATCCCTTCGCAAAGAAGGCCCCAGTCTACCACACTTTCCTTGGCACCCCCACTGTCCGACAACAGAAGACCTCTCTAAGGATCTTGATGGCCACTCTCCCCCTAGTTCCCCAGTACCTGGGCTGGTCGGAAGTTCCAATAACTTGGGACAGGACGGACCACCCAGACCTTGTGCCCACGGAGAACCAGTACGCCATGGTCATCAACCCACTGATTGACGGCGTGGAGTTCACCAAGTGCATGGTGGATAGTGGAAGCAGCATCAACATCATGTACCTAGATGCACTGCAGAAGATGAACTTGACGGAGGCAAACCTAAGGCGGGCCAACACCGTTTTCCATGTCGTAGTTCCTGGTTGGGAGGCTCGGTCCCTTGGGTGCATTACGCTTCAGGTAGCCTTTGGCGATGTTAATAATTACCGCCAAGAGCGCATGACCTTTGAGGTGGTCCCCTTCAAGAGCGTGTACCATGTCATATTCGGCCGCGACAAATTCCACACGTTCATGGCCAAGCCATGCTTCGTCTACAACAATCTCAAGATACCCGGACCAAACGGTGTAATCACCGTATCCGGAAGCTTTACCAAGGCAAGGGACTGCGAGATCAATGAACCAGCCGTTGCAGAAGTTGTCCTCTACAGTGAAGAATTCAAGGAGATCCAGAGCAAGGTCAATGACTCAGAGATGCCCGCGTCGAAGAAGCAGATCTCCGACTCCGCTCCTGCATTCAAGGCCACCATCGAGACCAAGCCGGTGGAACTTGTGGTAGGCGATGCCTCCAAGACCGTCGCCATTGGGACGAACCTGGATCCCAAATAGGAAAGCGCGCTCGTCGAGTTCCTCCGTGAGAATAGGGACATCTTTGCCTGGCAACCTGCCGACATGAAAGGTGTACCTAGGGCACTTGCCGAGCACAGCTTAAACATAGATCCAAAATGTAAACCAGTGAAACAACCTCTACGACGCTTCGGAGATGAGAAGAGACGCGCCATTGGCAAAGAGATATCTAGGTTACTTAAGGTGGGTTTATCCGAGAAGTCCTTCACACCCGATGGGTGGCCGATCCTGTACTTGTCCCCAAAAAGGGAACCAATGAATTAAGAATATGCGTTGATTACACCGGCTTGAACAAAGCATGTCCCAAAGATCCGTTTGCTTTGCCTCGCATTGACCAAGTCATTGACTCAACGGCTGGCTCGGAACTTTTGTGTTTTCTCGATGCATACTCAGGATACCACCAGATCAAGATGAGGAAGTCGGACCAATTGGCCACTTCGTTCACTACTCCATACGACACGTTTTGCTACGTCACAATGCCCTTTGGGCTGAAAAACGCAGGTGTTACATACCAGCGGACAATGCAATGTTGCCTTCACGACCAAATTGGTCGGAACATTCACGCCTATGTGGACGATATCACGGTGATGTCTAAAAAGTCAAACGACTTAATCTCCGACTGAAAAGAAACCTTTGATAATCTCCGGAAATACAACATGATGCTCAACCCTATGAAGTGCGTCTTCGGGGTTCCCGCCGGCAAATTGTTGGGCTTCAACGTTTCCCACCGTGGAATCAAGGTCAACCCAAAGAAAATCAAGGCCATCTTAAACATAAACCGCCTGACATGCCTAAAGGACATCCAACGACTAACAGGTTGTGTTGCAGCAGTTAGTCAGTTCGTCAGCTGACTTGGAGAGAAGGCTTTGCCGCTGTACAAGTTGCTGAAGGCGGACAAATTCACGTGGACGGACGAGGCAGATGCAGCATTGAATAAGCTCAAGGAGATTCTTTCCTCAACGCCCATCCTTGCAGCACCCGAGCCTGGGGAGCCCCTTTTAATTTACAAGGCACCAACCAACTGGGTAATCAGCATCGTCGTCGTGGTAGAGTGGAAGGAACCAGGCTATGAGCATGGAGTTCAACGACCATTTTACTAAGTAAGAGAGGTCTTGACGGAGTCCAAGCAGCGTTACCCGCACTACCAGAAGATAGCTTATGGAGTATTCCTTGCTTCTCTGAAGCTGAGGCATTACTTTCAGGAGCACCCAATCACAGTGGTGAGCAAGACTCCACTGTCCGACATTATCAACAACAGCAACGCTATAGGAAGGGTCGCGAAGTGGGGCATTGAACTTGCCGCCTTCGAGATCACCTACAAGAGACGCGACGCTATCAAATCACAAGCCTTGGCAGATTTTATTGCAGATTAGACGGAGATGCCAGATGCTACTCCGTTGCAAGAACCAGAGTATTGGGTGATGCACTTTGACGGATCAAAGTTGCTCAACGGCTCGGGGGCTGGTGTACTGCTATAGTCACCAAAAGGAGACAAGCTACACTACGTTCTGCAGATCCACTTCGAGGCTACAAACAACATGGCGGAGTATGAAGCACTCATTCACGGACTACGTGTAGCCAAGGATATTGGCATCAAGTGCATAGTTTGCTGTGGAGATTCCGACTTGGTTGCCCAGTAGGTGGCTGGCACCTGGAATGCGCGGAACCCTATGATGGCAGCATATCGAGATGAAGTGGACGAGATAGCCAAGAGCTTCTTGGGCTACGAAGTCAAGTATGTGCCTACGGAACAAAACGAGGCGGCTGATCTGTTGTGTAAACTGGGATCAGGGCGCAAGAGAACTCCGCCAGGAGTTTTCCTAGAGCATCTACGCACACCATCCGTGAAGGGCGCCGACATCGACAACCCAGATAGTGCTGACTCTTTTGTCAACATGTTGACAAAGATCCCTCCGGCTTGGACAAAATCGTTCATGGAGTATCTCGAACACCGAACTTTTCTTGATGACAAAGTCGAAAGACGGCAAATAGTACGACGAGCAAAGGGTTATACCATAATCAATGGGCAACTCTACAAAAGGAGCACTACTGGTGTATACCTAAAGTGCGTTTCCCAGCTAGAAGGTATGGAAATCCTACGCGAAATCCATCTCGGAGATTGCGGGCATCACGCCGCTCCTCGATCTTTGGTTGCGAAAGCCTTCCGGCAAGGATTCTACTGGCTGACCGCGAAGGCGGACGCTGACAAGCTGGTTGAGACATGCACAGGATGCCAGTATTATGCCCGACAACCACATGTTCCTGCTGAAGAATTGCGAACAATACCAATAACTTGGTCGTTTGCAGTCTGGGGGCTAGACATGGTGGGGCCGTTACAGATGGCACCGTGTGGATTTACGCATCTGCTTGTAGCAGTTGACAAATTCACCAAATGGATAGAAGCTAAGCCCATTAGAAAGCTTGATGGGGCAACTGCCCTCAGGTTTGTCCGGGATCTAGTGGTGAGATTTGGTCTCCCACATAGCATCATCACCGACAACGGAAGCAACTTGTTACTCGGAGAAGTGGAGTCCTATTGTTGGGACAAAGGCATCCGACTTGACCTTGCATCTGTGGCACACCCACAATCCAACGGTCAGGTTGAGCGAGCCAATGGATTAATTCTGCAGGGAATCAAGCCACGTCTTGAGGCACCGCTACATAGAGCAGCTGGAGCCTGGGAGGAAGAATTGCTATTTGTGCTGTGGAGTATATGAACTACACCCAACAGATCCACCGGCTACACCCCTTACTTCATGGTATATGGAGCAGAAGCCATTCTCCCTTCCGACATCCTCCACGATGCACCAAGAGTTGCCGCCTATGACGAAGATGACGCTGAAGAATCCAGACACCTAGATGTGGACCTTCTCGAGGAGGAGCGCGTTTTGGCATGCCAAAGATCCGCCATCTACCAGCAGAAGCTACGTAGCTACCATAGTCGCCATGTTCGGCATCGCTCGTTTAAAGAGGGGGATTTGGTGCTCCGACTTAAGCAGAAGAAGTCACACAAATTATCCCCGCTATGGGAAGGACCGTTCATCATAAGCAAGGCGCTTCTCAATGGGTCTTACTACCTTGCGACAATCGTGAACTCAAGGACAGACCCAACAAGGATCATAAGCATAAGTGACGTGACCCGGATGATGACTACCCGGAGCTTGATCGACCATGGAACATAGCATAGCTACGTCCTTTCTACACTTAGCATTTTTATCTAATTGTGTACCTCTTATATGATCAATGAAATAAAGCTCTTTGGTTCACTCATATTGCAGAGTCTTTTACCTCCTTTAGTGTTCATTTTTGGATCATGTAAAACTTTTATGCACAAGTCTTGCGATTGCACTTGTGAAAATTCCGCCTACGGGCGTTAGCTTAAGTTTTCTGGTCTACACGTTCTTTGTTGTTTTTATGTGGATTCTGGAGTAGTGACTTTTGGCACTTATTGTCGGCGATTTTGTGCTCAGGTTATTGACAGTGCCATTGGCCATCATCACCTAAGCGCATGGTTTCGACAACGAGTCTTCCGACTCACGAAAAGTCAAGCATAAGAACCAGAGTAACGGATAAGCCAGCACTTGCTTAAAAATATATACATACTAGGAATTAATTCTTAAGTAGCAGGATACGACAACCATTGTTTTCCGCCTTAAGATTACATCACCAAGTTTTTTCCATGCACACGTCAAGGGTGAAACAAGAATTACAAAGTGTTTTTCACTCTTTGGGCGCAGGGGACTTGGAGGCCGCATCATCACCAGCCGGAGAATCACCCTCGGCGTCGGCACTATGATGAGACTCGGAGGAATCTTGGTTGACGCTGTCGAGGAGGTTCTTGGGCACGAAGACGTCAACGTCCACCAACTCGGCAACCCTGGTATCATACCCAGCGAGTGATGACATGATGGCTTCATGGTCAATCTCCTTGCCGTCATCATCCACGTCGGGGATACCTGAGGTTACCGTGTCGATGTTGGCATCTTCATAATGTGCCTTCACCATAGACAGCGCCATCCTTGCGCCAGCCCGTGCACAAGAAGCTTTCCAGCTTGTGATGCGCTCGGGGGCTCGGCGCAAGATCTCCGAGTACTTCGCCACGGTGTCCGATCCCTTGATATAAATCTGGAGGGGCTTGGCAATCTCCTTGGCTTGGGCGATGGCGGTGTTGATGAAATTGCCGGCAAGAACCATGCATTCCTTGTCCGAAGGAGGCGAGCGGGTTAAACCCATAGGCGCTGAACATTCCGACAAAGATCGCATGAGTTCAAAAAATCTCTAAGTATCCAGACTACAGAAATACAAGGCGGAGGACACTTACTGAAGATGCTGGCCTTAGCCTGCCAGACGGTGTCCGCCAAGGATTCCTTCTCTTGTTGGAGGAGCTTAAACGCCTCGCTATGGCGAAGGTTTTGCTCATCAGCAGCTTGCTTCTGATCCTTAAGGATCGCAAGCTCCTCCTTCAAGCGAGTGATTTCCACGGAGGCGGAATCCTGCAGGGCCTTCATGGAATCCTCGTGCATCTTCAGCATCTCTTCCCTCTCCTTCTTAAGGATTTTGTTCTCGCTGTCCAGCTGCTGAATGTGCTTGGACTGCTCGACAATATCCTTGGCCTTGGCGACGTGCTCTGCAAGTCGGAGCAAACAAAGTACACAGTGAGTACTCGGAGATTGTGGGCACAAAAGTAAGACGGAAATGCATAATAAGAAAATAGACTCTTGTTTTTGATGATCTATTCCTTCAAGATGGCGGTTTTACCCTTTTCATCTTCAAGGTCTGCGCGCATCTTCTGGTACTTGTCGTTGGCCATGCCCCTCCAAGCATTCTCGTTCTATGGAAACAAATACAAAGTTCAGTCGTTGTTTGGTCTGCTTGGAGCTTCTAGTCGGAGATTTTTCACCTAGACGCTCGGGGGCTACAGCGAGAGTTTTTAACTTAGCCATATGCTTAGCTTTTCTTTAAGCATCTCGTCGGAGCTAAATCAGTTCTCGATTAGAGGCTTGGGGGCTATAGTATAAATTTTTTAACTCAGAAAATGCTTAGCTTTTCTTTAAAGCATCTAGTCAGAACTAATTCAGTTACAACTAGAGGCTTGGGGGCTACAATATTGAAAATCATGAACACTGCTTGTGCTACTCTTAAAGCATCTAGTCGGAATAATTCATTCCATCTAAATGCTTGGGGGCTACAGTGAGAGTTTTTCTAACTTAGTCACTCTTAGAGCATATAGATGCAAAACCCATGGTTTTCCGTTTACATCCTCGGGGGCTACAGTGGGATACTCGTATGAAATGCAAAAGGAAAAGTAAAAACTTACAAGTGCAATGATCTTGAGATTTGTAGCACTCTCGGCTAGCAGCTTGCCGAAGGAAATGCTATTTCCTCGCAAGATATCCGCTTGCCGGAGTAGCTCCTCGAGACCGCACGTCGGAGATGACGGCACTCCTCCAGCAACCATAGTAGTGTTACTCGGCAGAAGCGCCGGGTAAACTATTTTTGGGAACTCGAAGGGTTTCTGGGGAGTAGGGGCGCCGCCTTCGACAGAGGTACTAGCTCCCACCACCACCTTGCCGCTACCGATGGCATCCTTAGCCGGAGCTTCAGCCATTTGAAGAGCAGGGCTCTCCTGCGTCGCCTGCTCGCCGACAACAGCGAGCTCGGTACAGGCCCCAGAGTCCACTTCCATGGCGGAAGGACCTGGTGCCTCCTGGACTTGAGAGCTTGTCGGAGAGAAGGAGGGCTTGACGGCAGGAGTGGCAGGGGTGATGGCGGGGGAGGAGTCGCGATGCAGCATATCTTTAATATTTCTAGAAGCCCTAAGAGTCTTGGAGGACTTCTTGAGGCTGGTTGTGGCTTTCTTCCTGAAACGTGCAAAACGCATAAGTACAGGAACAAGACAGATAAATAGACAATGTCGGAGAATGAGAGGCTTACACTAGGGGGGGCGCTTTGGAAAACATCCCGGTGGCTTTTCTCTTTTCCGCCTCCAGGGCGGCAGTACTCTTCTTGGAGGCTCCACCCTTCGTCTTCTTCTTCTTGCCCCCGTCGGCAGCGTCAGAGGTGGAGCTCTTTCGCTTTCGCGCCAACGGGACATCGTCGTCAGACACAACCATGACGTCCTTCATCTTGGGATCATAGATTTGGGCAGCCAGGTTGCCCTCATCTAGATCGCTAAGCTGTTAAGTGAGAAATCACCGTGTTAGATAAGATGATATTAGCAAGACGGAGAAACTGGAGCAATGTCATGCACGGAAAATAAATGTTTACCTTTGGGCACTTGCCGTCTACGAACATGTCATAGGTGAGGGTGAAGCCACGCTTCTTGTCCTTCACCTTGACGATGTCCTTAAGGCGGAACTTGACGGAGTCGCTCGAGAAGTTGTCCTCGGAGATCCGGAGGGTATCCCTTCGATCGCCGGTGTACTCGTGCATGAACTTCATGCAGTGCTGCAGAGGTTGGATTCGCCTGATGAACCAACACATGGCTAGGTCCAAGCCGATCAAACCCGTCTCTATGAACCAACACATGGTTGGATCCGCCTTATTGCGCGAGAAGCGTTGAGGTCGGAGGGAAGGGAGGCATGGGATATCCATGTGGAAACTTCAGCGGCGGCTCCATCCACAAAGTCCGGGTACGTCACTTCTCGGCCCGCCAAAGGAATGTCGGGGCCGAGAGTATGTCCGCTGGCAATTTTTGCACGACTCGTGGCCAACGCTGTCGGGGAACCGCCGGCCAGGTCGGATCTTGAAGCTTATGGTGCCGCAGTTCCTAAGCTCCTCCCTACTGTGTCCGGCTTCACGTTTGATGGTGAAGAAGTACACGAAGAAGTCTAACCTAGGCCTAATCCCTAGGTAACCCTCACAAAGTACCACGAAATTGCTAAGCACTAAGATACTATTGGGTGAGAGGTTATGGGGTTGGACCTTGAAGTGATTCAAGACGGACAGAAAGAAGTGGGAGATGGGCAGAAAAACGCCGCGTACCAGTTGAGCCTTGAGGTACACCTTTTCTCCGGCTTGGGGAGAAGGTGTCACCTCGCCGGCCGGCGCTGCCCGCCAGGTGAGCCCCTCCGTCGCGGGGAGGTAGCCTTCGGCGACCATCTCTTGGATGTCACGGCCGGTGATGTCCGAGCCGCACCAGTCGCCTTTGTGCGAGTCTGGCTCTTCTTCCAGCGGCTCTAGCGCCGCTAGATTGTGGTCGCCATCGGTGGTTTCAATCAACCGCCGACGCAGGGATCACCAGGCCCTCTGGGGGCACGACGACGGAGCTCGCCGGCTTCGCCGTGGCTTCGCTCGACGCCGCCATCGACGGGGAGGAGCTGCTGCTGGCCATGGAGGAATGGAAGGGTGCGACTGGAGCAGAGAGAGGCTAGGGTTTCTTCGAGGTTTTCCGCGGAGAGCTCGAAGAGGCGTGCGGCTGGAGGAGGAAGAAGAAGATGACGCGAGAGAATGGGGTGAAAAAGTGGCAAGTGTCCCACGGTTACTATTTATCTTACTCTGCGTCAAGATTCGTGCAGCTAATCGGATGGTTGCCGCGTAGACGACGTGTTCGAGAACGTGCACGGTAATTTCGGCACGTCTCCAACCGTCTCCGCCAACAGTTCGTATCGCTCGCGCGGGAAAATCTGATATGATTACGTTCTCTGCATGTGTGAGTTTACGAGGCATCGCTAACCTAAGCCTACGTCATCATAACTGACATGGTAGATGAGTCGTCGCATCGAAGATTCTGGCATGGACGGATTCAATCCGACTACGGAAGCGTACGATGGAAGATTTAGCATTTCTCTGACTTACTAATAGAAGACGGAGAAAAACCTTGCAGGGTTCTTTGGGAGGACTACAAGATGTTGCTTGACGATTTGCCGACATCCATCTAGACGGAGCATTCCATGTGAAGAGGCAAGACGGCGCAAGATCTCGGAGTTCTCCGGGGTCTACTGTTGGGGATATGCTATAAGGGTATCCTCATAGCATGTCTCTTATCCGACTAACCGGGGTGGCCCATAGTCGGTAGTGTGGCCTATGGCCTACTGGGCGGCCCAGTTAAGTGGATCCAGAAGGGAGGCCCATGCCGGATAAAGGAAGGCTACGGTGGAGTCACCAGCGTACCCGGAGTCTTGGAGTGCAAGATACACAGACTAGTAATAGACGGTGTAGGACTCTGTAACCTGTCCGGCTAGGACTTTTCCCTGTAACCCTAGGATCTGACGACTATATAAGTCGGACCTATGGGAGCCTTTAGGGAACAACTTAGTATCGTTTGACACACACCTCGCACAGTGAACCTATCTCTGTAACTCGGCATATTGCCATTATAGTGATTTATAGCAGGAGTAGGATTCCGCCACCATCGTGGGATCTGAACCTGGGTAAGCTGTGTTACCTCGTACCCATCAACCGTCCGCCTTACCCCACGTCTCTAAACACGCACTGTGAGGACCCCTCCATGGCGTACTCGTCGGCAATACCACGACAGTGTACGAGGCACGGCATATCGCGGTACTCCTCGTAGGTTTAGGGAACACGGAGCGCTGCCGAGGTGGTTTCACTTCCTCGTTGCTGCCCATGACCAGCTCCCCGTCCTCGGTCGCGTTGTCCGCCATCACCTCGTCCTGCAAAGGTCAGAGCGACCATGTCGGGAGTTTGCTTTTCTTCTAGAGCGGTTTTCCACTTTGTGCTGCTGTTCTTCCGATTTTGAGTTGGAACGGCCGTTGCCGACAAGGAGCCGTGAGCATCGTTGTCGGCAGCTGCGAACTCACTAGCTAATTGAATCATCTGGTTCAAGTCAAGCTGGTGATTGTCATGCAAGCGCTTCATCTTATGTCGGAGTAACGTGCCCCTTTCCAACCCATCGATGAAGGCGTCCATGGCGGTCTGAGCGTGCACTCCTGCGCAGGAATTTTTCATATCCAGCCAACGGGAGAGGTAGGCGCGAGATGTCTTGTCTTTTTCTTGCACGCACCGCTGTAGATCGCCGACAGTGCAGGGACGCTTATACGTACCCTCGAAGTTCTTGGTGAACGCTTCTTGCATTTCCATCCAATTGCAGATGGATTTCTCCGGCAAGTCATTGATCCATTGACGGGCTGTGCCCGCCAACATCAATGGGAGGTACTTGACGACAACAATGGGGTTACCCCCGGCAATCTCTATCGCGTTGCCGTAGTCCTGCAACCATGTAGCTGGCTTAGCGGTGCCGTCATAGGGCTTGATGGTCTTGTCAATCCGGAAACCTTTGGGGTAAGTTGCGGACCGTATCGCAGGTCCAAAGCAACGTGGTCCCAGGTATGGTCCTTCCCGGGCCTCGTGGATCTTATCGATCCGCGAACGTGCATCGTATGGCTCTGGTTCTCTCTTCTTCTTGTCAACAGGGGATGGGCTGCATGAACAATGTGGGCCCCCTCCGCCATGGTGACTGCTAGGTGGCGACGAAGGTGGAGGTGGCGGTGGGTTAGCCTTCTTGTTGTTACCCTCCTGCGACACCTCACGCCTGCCGCGATTGCTTGTCAGACGCGGAGGGTCATGGCGCGACCTACTCTTGTGTCCCTGGTTGCGTTCATCGTCATGACGGGTCTGCTTCGTGTTGTCACGGATGACGATGCCGCTCTACCTTGGCGGGGGCATATCCGTACGACGGTGAGCCTTGGGGTCTTCGCGATGTCGGGGGGAGCGGGGCGGTGGCGATGGGCAACAAGGTTGGGCCTTTTCTCCGTGGTCGAAGGATATGGGGATAGCATCCTTCCTGTTGCACGCATCCCTCCGTCTTCGTTCTGATGATCTCGTCTGGGACCCGACATCAAGAAGAGATCTGTCCCTTGGCGGCTTGTGCTGGCTAGACCGGCAAAACGCTGGGTCAGACTCAAGCCTCTGAGAGGTGGCCTTTTCCAGCTGTTTCACTGCCTTGGCCACTAGGTCATAGACCTGTTCCACCGCCTCAGGCGATAGATCCTGCTCTAGAAGGGTCTTGGCGATGGCGAGGTTGAGGAGAGGGGCCGGTGGGCATCACCTGCCTGCCTTCACTGTCAATGTATGGCTTGGCCTATGCCGGCTTCGGGGGAGCCCATCCTAGGTTTCTCCGTACACCAGGATCGTTGATGACACGAGCCGGAGCTTTCTTGGCCTTCTGCTGTAGTAGAGTTTTGTACTCAACCTCCATTGCTCTAGCTTTCTCTATGGATTTCTGCATGTTGACCAGATCTCGATCTAGTTTAGCGCCCTGCTCCGCGATGGCCTGTGCTTCCTTAGCAGCTGCTGGCGCTTCTCGTCAAGCTGGGTCACGTTCCGGATATGAGCTACGGTCAGTGGCTCAACAAGAAGGTTACCGTACATCACTCTATTAGCTGGAGTGACTTGGGAAGCAGCGGACGTAGATGCCGGAGGCGGCAAGTTTGCGGAGTTTTTGTTGCTCGGACCGGTGCCGAGTTCCTGCGGCTGTTGCACTGGGTTAGGCGGAGGGGCATGACCTTTGCGCGATCATCGTCAGCAGCAATAAGTGGTCCCTTCCCCTTGTCCAGCGCTGTAGGCGGAGCTCGTCCAAGTTGATTTTCATCCATCGCCGTCCTAATGGTGACGAACACCTCTCGAGACGCGATGACATTGTTGGCCTGCTCGTCGCGTGTCTACTCCTCTTCCATCTCCTGCATGGCGGAGTCTAGTTCTTTTGGACTAAAATCTATCTCCTCTGAATCTGCACTGAAGTCAGCGTATAGCGCGTCAATCACATAGTCGGAGGGTGCCAGGACTTCCTCCATGACGGGGGGTGGAGGTGCAATAGCAGCGACGATGACTGGAGGTGGTGGCGCTGCTGCGGCGATGGCGGCCGGAGGTGGTGGAGGCGGTTGCTGAGGCGGCGGCTCTCTGCTAATGAGCGTGCCATGGTCTAGTCCTTCCACAAAGTGATACATAGCATCATCATTGGGTTAGTGGCCCAGATCGGCTCGTATACGGAGCCACCTGACAAGGTAATCGCAGTGGTTTTCGCCCTCTCTCGAAACGCAACGCACCAGATCGAAGATGGTAACAACGCTGATGAACTTGGATCTCGACTATCCAGACGCACGGGCGAAGCCGGCGGATTTGCAGTGATCTTCCACCTTTATATCCTGCACAGGGGCGGTTTGGGTGGGCCTTGAATTTTTCTGATCATTGCCGGTGAAATCCGAAGAGAGATCTGACATCGATCCTTCCGCGAACGTATCCTGCCCGTAGGCGGTCCGTGCGGGTCTTGATGCTCCTCCGACTCCCAGGGAACTAGTGCCCGAGTCGGTTTCGCCAATGAAGAGGTGGATGTCTCCGATAGGAATGATCGAACACCGCATAGGGTTCGTCTTTGCCGGGATCCAAAACTCGTCGGGTGGGACGATCGGAACGTTGCCAGAGAAGAGAACCCGACCGATGGCTACGGTTTCGCCTATTCCCGTGAAGATCTTGGTCCTCACCTGCTGGAGAGCCTGAAGCGCCTCTTGCCCCACGGTGGGCGCCAACTGTCGTGGTATTGCCGACGAGTACGCCATGGAGGGGTCATCACAGTGCGTGTTTAGAGACGTGGGGGAAGGCGGACGGTTGACGGGTATGAGGTAACACAGCTTACCTAGGTTCAGATCCCACAACGGTGGCAGAATCCTACTCCTGCTATAAATCACTATAATGGCAATACACCGAGTTACAGAGATAGGTTTGCCGTGCGAGGTTGTATGAATCGATATGACTTGTGCCCTAAAGGCTCCCATAGGGCCGACTTATATAGTCGTCAGGTCCTAGGGTTACACGGAAAAGTCCTAGCCGGACAGGCTACAGAGTCCTACACTGTCTGTTACTAGTCTAGCGTGTCTTGTACTCCATGGCTCCGGGTACGCTAGTGACTCCACCGTAGCCTTCCTTTTATCCGGAATGGGCCTCCTTTCTAGATCCATCTAACTGGGCCGCCCAGCAGGCCATGGGCCATGCTACCAACTGTTGGCCACCCGGGTTATCCGGATAGAGGACATTCTATGATGATACCCATATAGCATATCCTCAACATCCACTTCCCCTAATGAAACTTATAGCACAATCTTTTTCTTGCGATATTATCGATCTCTCTTTAGTTTTCCAAATGCATGTCATCAAATTACACTTTAGTTACAATACTATATTGTTGATTGAATTAATTCTGTTACCTGTTGCCCATTTTATTCTTATTATCTCTCCACTTGACATTCTGCTACATTGAAGCCTATATACAACACACTCTATTTAGTTTGTTACCATTTTGTTGATTTAGTTACCTATGTGACATGTTACCAAAATTTGTTATGTCCGTTGTCTTCACTTGACATTCTTATACATTTGGTTTGAAGAATTTCCCGCTACATGCCTGCCGAAGCTTTTATCAGGAGATAGCACGGCTTCCTACCTTTTCTGTGCTAGATTTATCTTTACTAACACAAAAGCATGTATTTGGAGCACTGGTATCCCATCTTCTTGGAGTCTGTTCCACTATACGAAGCCTTCAGGTGGACATTAAGGAAAATATGGTAAATTAATTCTTCACTTGTAATGCTTGAGAGTTGAGATAGCCCTATAAAATTTATTGGGTTTATTAGAGGTGAAGAATTCATCAAATGCTACTTTCCTTTCAGGGCAAAGGAACATGCTCACCAAATTGTCCTTGTGATTAACCCCAAAATTGGAGAAATGAAATTATCTCAATGACAGCTATTGAAGAAATAAAAATTACAGGTTTTGGTTGAACCGATCATGAATTTGATTTCTTGAAACTTCTCTTCAGATGTGTGCCTTTGATGAAAAGCACGACCGTGGTATTGGCCCCTGAGTTTTCACCAACTTTCTGAGATTGTATAAAAATCTTTAGTATTGTTTGGGAAAATCCTGATGTCAAATGCGCGGTTGTAAGTTATGTGAGTGAGATGAACACTTGTGAAATGTACTTGTACACTTATTCGGTTCTAATTGATGTGATTGATGAACACTTGTGAACATTCGTGCTTGTTGATGTATTATATGTGAACTGGAACATTTGTACTACTGTGTGCAACTTTTCTATGTATTTCTGTCAATTTTTGTGTATTTTCTGTAATATACATGTTATATACCTGTATTTGTACCAGATTCTGAAAATTTCGAAATTCTGAAAAAAGGGATTCTGTGGCGCATATAGCCATATGCGCCACAGAATCTGAGATAGAATCGTGTGGCACATATGGCGATATGCTCCACAGAATTTTAGTGGCGAGGATTTACCGGCGACCACTAGATTCGCCATAGAAATCATTTTTGGTGCGCCACTGATAACGTTTTTCTTAGTAGTGTAACCTAAATCCTTCGACCATGATATCATGCTAATCACCATCATCGGATGGATGCTTTGATGACATCAAACACCACACCGTAACTGGATGGCTATAAAGGTGGCATTGAGTGTTCGGAAAGTATCTGTTAAGGCACATGGATCAAGAGTGGGATTTGTCCATCCATATGACGGATAGATATACTCTGGGCCCTCTCGGTGGAATGTCATCCAATTATCTTGCAAGCATATGAATGGCTCACAAGGGATCACATATCACGGGAACGAGAAAATAATACTTACCAGTAACTAGGTTGAACTAGGTATACAGAGATACCGATGATCAGACCTCATATAAGTAAAATATCGTGAGAAAAAGGGAAATTGGTATCGTACATAAATGGTTCATTCGATCACAAAGTAATCGTTGAAATATGTGGGAGCTATATGAATTTCCAGATTCCTCTATTGGTTATTGCGGTGACCCAGCATACCACTGCATGATGTAGTACACTATAGTCGTTGACATAACACCAGTGAAACACCATTCACTAGTATTATATCCCTCAGAGTGGTACAACAGAAACACAACAGGTCCAAGACATGACTATAGGTTACAACTCAACTCTTTACACAAGATCCAGAGAACACTCTAGGTTAAAGAGAGAGAAAGAAACTTCTTACAAAGAAGAATCGGAAATAAACAACTCAAAAACTATCATACTAATAAGACTAGTATCTGAACCATTGGTTTGGCATTGCTGCTATTGCAATACACTACAGAAATAGGTTCTATGGCTAGATATTATGTTCCTATCTAATCAGTAACTTCGTCTTCACGTAAGTTGATGTATATGTTGACTTTCTTGACTTCATTGAAGAGCTTTAGCTTTTGATGATGATTCCTGGAGCATAACTTGATGTAGACGTCGGCTTGATGGCTTCAGAATCTAGCAAGGGTTAGGAAGATACGTCGAGTACGAGCGTACTCAGCAAGTTCACTAGAAAAGGACTGTTTGATGCACTACATCTACAGCCACAGACCATAGGTCATAGGCAATGTAGGTTTTTTGTAAACATTTCTTCAAAGTTTGCTTTTATTCTGAAAAACTATGTCCTTCATCCTTCACAGGTTTACCAGAACTTTCATGGAGTTCCTTTCCCGCCACGTTCGCAGCTCCTTCCCGGAACAGGGAGTAACAAGTTACAGTTCTTACACTCTACAGAGGTGCGTTACTTTACCCATGAGATATCTTAGATTTGTTGCACATCCGGGCCGCGAACCCGTTCATACTTCCTTGGTATGAGGCCCAGACTAAGATCCAAGCCAATTAATGCCCTCTCCGCGATCTCATATGTTTGCGCGATCCTTCGAGGCCGGCTCACCTCCGTTAAGCCCCCTTTCGGGAAGGCTAAAACCATTATGAGTTCCCGAAGACTCTATGACCTGGTGTTGCCCTGGCAAGTGCCATATTAAATGGTCCATCCACTAAACACCATCCATAGATAATCTAGACACCAAAAGTGTGAGGCGTAAGGGTGCCCACCCATATGTTGGATCTGCATAAGGAATCACAACGTCACGTTAAGGTCGTCTTGACTCCATACGAGAGGAAAAGGATACATCTGACTTCTCCGTCCCATTCCAAATCTCATGGTTAACGCGTGATATACGGCGCAAGAATCACTAGCGACATTGGTTGTTAGGTCCTAGATAATATGTTCCTTTACCACTGGAACTTTCATAGTAGATTATTACCTCATGGTAAATAACCTATAATAATTTATTATGAAAATAGTGTTTTCCGACTTTTTTCAAATGCAGGTGATGACAACACTAGATTTGCAAAATACTTTACAGAAAATAATCAGAGGACATGAGCAAGTGTGAACTTGCCTTTTGTGATTGCAAGATTATGCACTCACGGTCTTCAAGACAATATAAGATCCAATATCTGAAATTAGCATCATTTGTCCGGTAAGGACTAATGTTTAAAGAAGCAAGATGCTACTATGCATAAGTAATGTGATGCAATTTTGTAAATTCGAATCCCGGGGATAGCGTTGATCTAGGGTTTGGAAACTGGAAAGGGTTTCCTTGGAATGTGTTGCCCGTTTAGATTAAGTTTCACACATGTGCTTATTATTAAGGCTTGTGAGTGTGTGTGAAACAACATGTAAGTATAATAAAGTACATAGAATAATGGAATACTCTAGTGGGTAATGTATCTATAGACTATGTATATAAGGTTTGTTCATCATTTAGAGCTTTCATAAAAATGCTTATGTCTTGCTTTATAATGTTCCTTAAAAGAATAACTTTTGAAGAAAATCTTACTTAGCTAAGGAAAAGTATTTAAATTTTAAGTTAACCTTATTGGGGTTCTTTCAAGTTATAGTTTTTAAGTAAGAAAGGATTGCTTTATTTGAATAATGATATTAGTAGTATTTGAGACTTATCTATCTTGGTTGGAACTTGGTTAGTTTTGTATTAAGATGCTTTATAACTTAATTATAATAAACCAAAGTTAACTATAAAACACATAATAGGGTTTTTAGCATTCTACTTAAAGTCTTGTAGACTAAAGTTAACTTTAAAACATAAATGGACTTTAGGTGTAATGCTTATTATACTTATACCTTGTTCACTTCATAAGGTTTCTTTAAAGTTACTTAAGTATGGTATTACTTTTATTTGGTAGTGGTTTATTTATATTATAAAGGTATAAAGGGATTTACCTCCCTATAAGGTGTGGTTAAAGTTTGTGGATAAGTAAACAATATTATTTACTACCTATGAACTCACTTATAGTGTTTTGATTTTTTTATAAACTTATGGTTAAATTAAAGGAATTGGTTTTATCTCATTACAATTATTCTTGGAGATTTTAGATTGGATAAGGATCCTTTTATAAAATAATTTACACTAATGGTTGAGAGATAATTTAATAAAATTGTATTTAAAGTGTGTTAATACATTTTGAATGCACACAACAAATATTTAAGACTAATACTATTTATTAGACTCAATTGACTAATTTCTAGAATTATTAACAAATTTTAATTACCTTATATTAATTATTAATTAAGGAAATAGGTTTAAATTCAAGTTATTAAAGTGTTTAACTTTTTATTTAACTCAAAAGTGGAATATTATATTTTTAACATATAGGTATTATTTTTGTGATCATTTTGGTATATTACATTTATTTTTTTGATTTATAAATAATAAGATATGATTTTTATAATACTTATTACTTTCTAAAGACTTAATAAATAATATATATTTAATTGAGTGGAATAATGATGCATGATTATAGTTTTAAATTACAATTCTTATTTTTCTAAGATTGTTGGTATTTTATTCATATTTTTAACATTTATCATTATTAAAATATGAATTATCAAAATTTTATTACTTATAAAATCTTTATTAAATATTAATTTTTTTAATGATTAACATAATAATATTTAATAATAGTTTTAAGTTATAGATTTTATTTTTCTACAAATTTTCATGTATTATACACATTTTTCAGATTTATAAAACAAAAGTTATTAATGAAACAAGATTTAATCATTTTATTATATTGGAATTAATATTGTTTTATCTAATTCCCAAACAGAAAATACTTTTGGTACCGAAGCTAAACCTACCCTAGTCACTGACTAGTGGGCCACCTGCCACATCATCTTTCAGGTTAGTGAAAGCATTGTTACTGGCCCTATTACTACTCATAGTCCATGATAGATGGGCCATAGGCCACGTCACATGCCACCTGGGCAAGGACCGAGTCAAACAAGTTGAATGGGTCAAGGTGACATGGGCCTGACGTCACAGTGACATCATCTTTAGATCATCTTCAGATCATGGATTTGCTGGACGATTGGAGGCATTTGAGACGTTGTGATTAGGCTTGTTAGAACGAGGGGACGAAGGCGAGTCGAGGAGTGTCTAAGCCGCTTGTTTTTGGTCATCGGAAAGCAAGGCACGACGGTGAATGGAGGCGGTTCACGGCGACGCACGACGGTGGCTTGGTATAGGAAGAGATCAAAGCAAAGGAGGGCATCGGCGTGTTCAGTATCTCAGCCGGAATGCAGAGGAGCGGTCATAGAGGCGAGGTGCAGCTGGAGACGGCGCCGATTGACATCGGGGAAGACGTCTTAAATCCTGTAGCTAGGACTCTCCCCGACCAGCATGCTTTGGGGAAAATGACTGAGTCGACCTTCGCGGTTTCTGTGGTGGCTTCAAAATGGCAAGGGAAGGCCAGAAGCGAGCTCTAGCTCGAGCTATGGCGGGTTAGGGTTTTGGTCGCCGAGAGAAATCAAAGAGGAAGGAAGGGATAGGGGAAAGGATGGCATGCAGGGTTTCTCCACGCGACGTGGTGATCCTCTTATAGAGATTCTAGAGCGGTGGCGTGCATCGTGGCGTAGATCGGGCGATCGCCGGAGTTCCACCGAGCTGCTTCCTCGGTGAAGCCTTCTTTCACGAGGAGGAAGAAAGGAAAAAGAGGTCGAAGGGGTACGCGGGCCGGTCGTGGGCTATATGGATCGTAGTGTAACACGCGTGAGCGACAAAGAGTGAAGAGGAAAGATGGGTCGTGGGCCAGATTTGATGCTTCTGCTGTTTTTTCCTGGTTCTATCCCTTTTCTATTATTCTGTTTTGTTTTTAGCTTTGAATTTTCACAATTGATTTGAGTTTTCTTTGTAGAATTAATTTGTTAAACAAGTGCAGCAACAATGAATATATTTAAAGTCATTTTGTGAACTTCTATTATATATTGTTTAGAGTTTCTTTATTTTCTTTATATGGATACTTTTCCTATTACTATTTGTGAGGGCCTTTCATATGAATTTAATTGGGCTAAATTTCATAAACTTATTATAGAATGCAATACTATTAACTAATGAGATTTTATTCTCATTAATACATAATATTAAGGCAACTTTTATATTTAGTGATCCTTCATAAGTATTTGATGCATAAAGTTCTAAGTACTAATAGGGTTTGAAATTATAAATGCTTACCCTAGGGTTTTAGGGTTCTTAATACATTTATATTCTTTTGTTGATGTGAATAAAGATTAATGGCTAAATATATTGTCTTTATGTTTGTGATCATTATTCCTATCACTCTTTTAAATAATAAGATTATTTTCTAGAATGTCTTATGAGGAAGAACTAATTAAGATAGTTCCTAAGCACATGTGATCATGATAGTTGGAAATTACAAAGATGTGCTTAAGTGATTTGCTATAGGATAATATTCCTATGAAGCTTTGTATAATTAAAATGATAGATCAATCAGATGAAATGGATATTATGTTTGGTTAAATATTTAGGGTTTAGTGTTTACCAAGAATTCCTATCTTCCATAATTCACAATCTTGGACTTCTAATTAAGGAATTCCTCTCCTAGATATATCACTCCCCTATATCCATCATCATGTTCTAACATCATGAGCTTTGCTTTACATGATTTTCCTATCCACCTTTTATTCTTCTAAACCCATTGATAAATCCAATGAGCTTTCCACTAAAGCTTTCATAATTTTCTCATATCCATACTTGGTTAAACCAACTACTCTACTGCTGATAACCTCCAATCTAACAAGTAGTTACTTCTAACTCCCTTCATATTCGTCCATAATCATCCCCCACTAATATTACTCTAGTAGATGGATATATCAAACTAGTCTCCTCAAAATCTTACTATTCCTTAAGAAGAATAACACTTCTTCAATAACTCCATGATACTCTAGCATCATCTTGATCATACTATCTTGTCTCTACTCATCTCCAGTATCTCATACTCCAACCTCACATTATATTAATGTGACTTGTCATGGCTATCTTAGGATAACATATCTATACTAGGGTTCCAATCATTTTTTATCCACCAATGCCACTTATACATGATATAAGCATTCAATCTTGGTGAATAAGGTATGATCATTATAATCTTTTGATCCTTTATGGTTTAGGTTTCCAGTTGGTTATTCAAGGCTTCATCAATACAACATTACAGTTGTATTATAATTATCTTCTGTTTAGCTCTATTGGATTAAGAGATATAATTCATTGACTATACCTACTTGATCCAATAGGACTACTCCTGGTAACTATCTTCAGTATTCATCCTGGGAATCCTCTTTGTTAACACATATATCTTTATTTCAAATAACCCTGCTATCCATTCAGGAGTGAGTTAACTCCATTAATTATCCTCTAGACGATATCTAAGACTAGAATTACTATTTACCGCTTCTTACTTCCTTCTCTAAAGGATTTAAAGTGAATGTTATGATAAGAACATGAGTTGATAGACCAATAGTTAATAATCTAAGAATTGGTGAATCAATAGTTGATTACTCAATATTGATGAACAACAGATGTTGAGATAGGATTCCATAAGGATTGATATGGAAAGAAGGATATGTGGTGAATAGTCTTGAATTGCTTTCCTTCCTACTTAATACAACTAAAGAGTTAGGGTTCAGTATTACCATGATGTTCATGGTATAAATAGTTGAGATTTAAGATTTAGTTGTTACATTCCTATTACTTAAGTTATATTTATAACTTGGTATTCATGAGTTGTTGTAATGAATATTATAATATGATCACCTAAGGATCAAATATAATCCAGTAAGTAATGAATTATGGTTTAACTTTTATTACATTTGATCTACCCTTAGATCAAATCTCCCTTACCCAAAATAAGGTTTTAGCAAAGGTCATATTGAAACTTATCGCAGTCAACTTGATGATCTACATCAATTCCATCAAGTTGAGAGAATCTTCAAACACTTTGACAGGTTTTTATTTAAAAGCGTGAAAATTATTCGGATTTTCTATGCATGAATACAATGCACACATCGGTGTTCAGCTTATTTCTAAGCTCTAATGCTGGGATGTTACAGTTATTGACCAGAGAAGAGTCTCGGTCATGTCTGCATAATTCACGAACCGTAGGGAGACACACTTAAGGATTCGATGTTGTTTAGTAGATATGGAATGTAAGTAGGGAGACCGAATGTTGTTTGGAGTCTCGGATGGGATTCGGGATATCACGAGGAGATCTGGAATGGTCCGGAGAATAAGATTCATATAAGGAAAGTCCAATTCTAGAGTTCGGGAATGATTCCGATGTTTTCACCGGAATGATCTACACGGGTATAGAAGGTTCACCGGACCGGAAGGGGAAGGGTACATGAATGTGTCATGAATGAATGGAATGATTGAATCATGTCCTAGATCACTCGGTTGGGCATTTGTAAGAAAGAAACTAAAGCTCCAAATTGAAAGTCAAAAGACAAGTTTGAAAAGTCAAAATGGGACAATGTATCCTGGTGGAGGAAGGAAAGAATCCTTCTTTCCCTCCACCACAAGCCAACTAGGAGAGGGAGTTGGGGAAGGATTAAAACTTCCCTCTCCGAAGCTGTCCTCCCTATCATAAATAGAGGGGAGGGGTGCCCCAAGAGACACAACACCAGCCCCTCCCCACACCGCCGCCGTGCTGCCGTTGGTTCATCGCCGCCACCCTAGCTGCTGCCGACTCCACCTCCTCCTCTCCGGCCCTCTAAACCCTAGATAGCCGAAAACCCTAATTCTCCACCATAACCTGCTCTGGCTTAGTCGAAGCCCTGCAGGATCTTGCCTCTACTTCCGAGGACCACGCCGTCGTGCTACCAAAATCACGAGGGGAGAACTACAACCTCCGCTACCTGCTGGAACAAGGGAGAGGAAGGTCTTCATCGAGTACCGAACGTGTGACTGACTGCGGAAGCGCTGCCATAACGCAGCGCCGGAAGGATGGCTGCGCAATCTTGAGATCGGAAGTGTATGACTACATCATCCACGAGAATCTGCTCTCGTTACCCGCTTTGGAATCTTCGAGGGTGAGTAGTCAATCGGTTTGTTGATACAATCTAGTAGATAGATCTTGGCTTGTGTGTGTTCATGCGATAGAATTTTTTTCCATGCTGCGAACCTATACAAGTCGTGTACCCCCTGGCCCCAGGCGATGGTGATATTTCTTTTTCGCAGCATTTATCTTGTTTTTCTAACTTATTCTAAGAATCTTCTGACTTCTTGTACTTCACAAATGCGTCCCAGTAATGCTGCTGCTTAGCTAGATAGCCTTCAAATTTTGGAGTTTTCTTGCCCTTCTGATACTTTAGCCATAATTATTTCTTCCAGTTCTGGAATAGTTCGGCCATCTTATTAAGGGCCCACTACTTGACTTTCTTCCTCAATGCAGCTGTCTCGGCATAACTCTCACATTCTAGAAACGTGAAATGTGCCATGAGTTCATTGCGAAGACCCTCTTTGTACCTTTCGGCGACTTACTCACACTCTTCCGCCTCTTTGGGCCTATGCAACTCTCGAACGGTGATCGGGACGCGATCCCTAACCATAACTCCGCATTGTTATTTAAATACAGTTGCAGCCTTTTTGGGTTCCAACGGTTCGCCCAGTGCTGATACCACCGTAATGGTATAATTCGTACGCGCATCCAACTTTTTGGCCAGGCCTCACTTGGAATTTTGGCTTGATGTGGAGGCTTAAGAGAAGAAACATTCATCAATATAATAATACAACTCGGTATATACAGCTACTCCCGGACATCATATATCTAGTGATCACCGGACATCATATATATACCTCACCGGTCTTTGTTAAGGGTCCATGGGCTTCTCCATCATCGGAGTTGTCGGCTCCTCCATCATCAGAGCCGAAGTCTTTTCCCTCTCTTTGGTCGAGCTCCTCTCCCTCACTAAATGGGTTCATATACCTCGAGGGAGATTCCGATGGATCAGCGTCATGGATTATATTGATGCTACACTCAACAGGGAGGAAGAGTACTTTGTTGGAAACCCCAAGAGCAAGGTATGAAGAGTACAACAGCAAGATTTCCCTCTGTAGAAACCGAGGTTATTGAACCAGAAGGAGGAAGGGAACGTCACACGGGTGTTGGAAGCAACAAAGAGACCTGCACAACACAAACTCAAGACTCTGTCCCAACGAATTAGTGAGGCTGTCAAGCTCACCGGTTTGCTATAACAAAGGATTAAACATATGGTGTGGAAGGTAATGGTTTGCAGCAAGTAAACAAGTAACAATGGAAGATGTATCAATGGTAAATATTGGACCGGGGTCCATAGTTCACTAGATAAACAACATGGCATGAAGGGTAAAAAAATTACAGCGGGGCAATTGAAAGGAACTGAGCAAGGCATAACAATGCAATTACTAGCCAGAAAGATCCTATGAGGTTGATTGGGCAATACAACAATATACATAGACCGTAATCCAACTGCATCTATGACTAGAAGTACACCTTTAGTTTATCATCCGAACCCCCTCCAGTATTAAGTTGCAAGCAACAGACAACTGCTTTAAGCAAAGTGTGTAAGGTAAACAGTCCACATGTTCCATGAATAAGAGACCGTTGTTTTCTCCCTAGTAGCAACATCACATCTACAACCGAAGAGATTATTGTCACTTCCCTTGGAAACTAGAGGCATGAACCCACTATCGAGCATCAATACTCCCTCTTGGAGTCACTAGCAACTACTTGGCCAAGATAACCACTAGCAACGGAGAGCATGCAAGATCACAAACAACACAGACATGATAGAATCACAAAGATAGAACCATTAATCAAACCTACATAATAATCTCAATATCCATCGGATCCCCCAAACACAACATGCATGATTACAAATAGATTAGATCTTGATCATGAACGGAGTTCACAAGATCTATACATGAAAGCACAAAGGAGGAGATACAACCATCTAGCTACTACAAGGACCCATAGTCCAAGGTGGAACTACTCACAAATCATACCCGAGAGAAGGCCTCCGGGATGATCTCCCCTCTGGCAGGGAGCCGGGAAGAGCTTCAGATCCCCCCGATCTAGGGACGATGGTGGCGGCGGCTACAGACGGTGTCGTGGAATATTGATCGGGTACTGAGAGTTTCTGCATCGGGGGCTTCTTATAGGCGAAGTGGAAGATCGAGGCGGCCGCCAGGGTGGCCAAACCCTAGCCAGGCACGGGCTAGGGCCCACCCGCGCCTGGGGGGTCTGGCCCCTCTGGTCGGCCCCTCGGGCTCTCCTCTGGACTTCTTGTTCACCACGGAAAGTTATTGGCTTTGTCCTTCGTCCCGTCCAATTCCGAGAATATTTCTTTACTAACTTTTTTGAAACCAAAAACAGCAGAAAACAGGCATCTGGCACTGTTGAAACTTGTTAATAGGTTAGTACCAGAAAATATGTAAAAAGCACATCAAAGTGTAGACAAGTAAAGCAAAGTAGATACTAAACAAGCATGGAGCATCAAAAATTATAGATACGTTTCCAACGTATCAGCATCCCCAAGCTTAACTCCTGCTCGTCCTCGAGTAGGTAAGTGATAAAAGAATAATTTTTAGGTGACATGCACCCTCACAATAAACATCCAACCATTTGCAAGCATTGAAAGCTGGGATCAAAGAACTCTAAACATGTGCATGAAAGATGGAATTCTAACAATAGGACATAGTAACTATGCATGCAACATGGCAAGCTACAAACAAAGATCATGAATAACATGCATTGAAAAACATTTGTTTGTTTCACATACAGAAAACATAGCATAGTGGCAATCAGCTTGTCCCTCATAGAGTAGAAATATAGATGCATAGGACACCTTCAAAGTTCACAAGGGTGACTAGAAACAAGTAGCACAATAACAAGTAATAACACAACATGCATCAATTAATAAGCTTTGGAACACTGCACACAGAATGACAACTATGATCTCTTAATGGTGCCTAAAGGTAGAAGGTGGAGACTCAATAATGGTGGAAGAAAGGCCTTTTTGTAAAGGAAGCAGGGATTACAAGTTTCAAAAAGATCTTCCAAAAATTATGGTACTTATTAGCTTTTAGGCCTCATTGCCCCTATCATAAGCATCTTGAAGTGGTTAGGGTTAAAGTGGCACATCTAGAGTATATGCTTGACAAAGTATAAGTTGCCAATCTCAAGTCCCTTGACTATGAGGGCTACACCTCATGGATACTCAACTTAGGTCCCAGGCAAGTTCTTGTCACTATAAGTATTTCCATATCATTGAGAACCGCCAACGGGGTACCCCTTGCACATGGTACAGGAGCTTTCCCATAACCAAAATGACAAGGCAAGCAGACAATGAGCATCTCAACAAATCTTCTTATGTACCATGGGAATATGGTTTTTTTCTCTCTTTCCTCTTTTCTCAATGTGTCTCTCTTTTTTTATAAGAAGAATGCTTCATAGATGTCACTATGGTGATGTTGCAAGTTTCCACCATGATTAGGCATGGCTTAGGCTAGCGGCCTAGGAGTTTCTCTAACACAGAATACAAACTCCATGGATTTACAAGTTCCCACTTCATTTCACACCGGTAACATCCATAGACAAAAGAGCATGATATCAACGGAGTACAAAAAGTACAAGTGCAATGTTGAAAATGTTCCCCGTGACAGCACGGTTCTGCTAATCCCAACTTATAAGTGCAAGCATATACAACAAAGTTGCCTCAATGGTTCAAGTTTATTAGGGGCAAAGAATAAAATGTGCCATCAAGTTCGTGAGGGCTTTAATAACTAAGTTTTCACATAACAAAATAGTTTTTAATTGGAAGATAGTTGAAAACAAGAATATACTTGCAATGGTGTACACACCGTGCATAGGAGTTTATAGTGGACACTTTGGAATAACTTGGTTTCTTGGGAGTTGTAAGCATGAGTATAACTTACTCATTCAAGTAGAGGCTAGCAAAAGACTGGGAGCAACCAACTAAGAGAGCAATTATGGCCATAATTATGCAATGCAACAAAGCAAACTAATCAAAACAAATAGTGGTACTACAAGCCAAGGACTAAATGATCATAGAGTCTAATGGTGACTTGTCATATTCATAACATGGTATAAGCATGTGCCAAGTCAACCCAAGCAAAACATCAAAGGAGAATACCATAATACTATGCTTTTGCATGCTAAACCAACGCATAATTTCTTCAAAGCACACTAAGCAATCCCAATTGTTTGGAAAAAGACATGCTACAACAATAATCACTAAGCATAATGCTAAAACAACACCTAGAATGTCATGCTAAAGTCTAAGTCACAGTCAATGCAAGCTCCTCTTGCACTTCAAGCAAGAACTTACTACTCCTTTTATAATTTGAAACGGATGATTTATGATCTACTCTCTTCGTTTTAAAATATAAGATGTTTTAATTTTATAAAGCAAATGTATCTAGACGTAGGTTCACTTAGGTTTAAAGTGAATCTATACACTAAAAAAGTTTAGATACATTTTTTTTGAAAACCTAAAACATCTATATTTTAAAACGGAGGGAGTATACTAGAGTACTAAAACGTTTCACTTTCACGAACATCATGTCTGATTATAAAATTAAATTAAATCTAGAAAAAGTTAAGACCATTAATGATGACATGGAGTATGTATACCCATGCTTAATAAACATTTTTTATGCATGACGCTGGTTTAAACAGGTGGTTTCTGTACTACCCTTCATGCCATATATCGACAATACCATAGACAACCTATACAAAAGTCTATTTGGATGATGTCTATATATTTTTAGCTATTTCATATGTGAGTATATGTTACATATATCATCCATATACAATAACAAAGTTGTCGTTTGTAAGCTATATTAAGAATCATCACTATCCTTATTATATCCTTATTCTCTATGCTCACCAAAATCACATATAGCCTCTTCATAGACAACCGACTCAACATCATTGCACGTGTCCTTAGAGAAAAATGATCCACATCATTTTGCCGGTCAGGTCTACCTTGCAGCACCAACACCTTGGCTCTGCTCCCCAAACCCCACACCATAGTTGTTCTGAAGGTACAAGGGTGGGGCGAGGTTGGTAGTCTAAAATGAAGGTTATTGATCTTGGACTTTTTTATGCCGCATACGTTCTTACGGCATTCTAGAACCTCTTTTTTATGTTTACCGCAAACACACCGACAATATGTTGTGATGACTCTAGGTGTCTGATGAAAATATTGTGTACACACTACAAGTGTGCTTTCTTGGCGCTAAAAGTGTTTGCTTCCATGTTACATATGCACGGCGGTTTTTTAGCGATTTACTAGACGATGTGGTTGCATGCAAACATTTTTTGCATAGATGTTTTTGAAATGTTGCATCATCTTTTGATTATTTTAACAATTCATGGTAGCTACGCTGCAATGATCAGACGATCTAGATTTGATCGGATGGTTAGGAAGGTGGCCAATCGAGGGCTACGTACACCGGCACAACAGCTGGAACTGCCCCTTTTTGGCTCTTATACTACCATATGCTACATGAAAAATTATATTGACATCAATAATAAGCATAGGAGATTAGGCTCAATATGTTGACTATTATAATTTGATTAGTAGATAATATTCTTAGATGACATCAACCCGAGGCTAGTGAGCATGGAGTGAGTCAAATTGTTATTCAAATGCTTCCAATTGTCTATGTGCATCTTTAAACCTTAGTTGTTAGATTCGTTTTTGTTTTCTTTTACCTTAACTGGAAGGTAGTAGGAGCCATCCAAAAGAGTCTTCCATTCGGATCTAGGTGACAAGCCAAGAACAAACATCAGTTGTAAAAGATAAGAAGGATTAAGGACATACATTCATAGCAAACTCTTTATGAAAATGTGTTTTACTCCTGAGTAGTAATGTTCAAATATATGTAATATATTATTAGACCACAAACATCAATTATAAGAGTTTCAAATAAATTATTATATGCAATTTAAAAACATAAAATTTTATTAGTAGATAATATTCTTGGAGTAGAGGCTCACCGGATTTTAGCTGAGATTTTGTTTTTAATTCTTCACTCACACAAATCTCAACACTTCGGGTTGGACGGGTTGGCAAGGAAATGTGACAACAACCCTAACTGCAAGAGTTGGTCGGCTTCAACCAACGAATGTGTCAGGGGAGATGTAGGTGGCATTGCATCGGCAGTTCGTTTCTTATCCTCCCTTTCAGTTGGCGGTGGTCTCCTCCCCATCCTCTTTCCCCCATCCTCGGTTCTTTTTTTTAACCATGAAGAGGACTGCATGTAATAAATTATATTAAGAGGAAGAAAAATAAAACCCAAGATTCCAAATAACATAACCACAATCATTAACCAATCTTCTACTTCACATTAAAATAGGAAACAACCCTAACAACCTAAGAGAAGGTAAGAAACATAAACACTAAAAAGAAAAACAGAGACGAGCAAAACCAATAAGCATCGCCTAGCTATTGATGGCGCACACCACTTGTCGTGGGACGCTTCATTGGAAACCCCAAGAGCAATGTATGAAGCAGCACAACAGCAAGTTTCCCTCAGTAAGAAACCGAGGTTATCGAACCAGTAGGAGGAAGGAAACGTCACACAGGTGTTGCAAGCAACACGGAGACCTACACAACACAAACTCAAGACTTTGCCCCAATGAATTAGTGAGGTTGTCAAGCTCACCGGTTTGTTGTAACAAAGGATTAAACGTATGGTGTGGAAGGTAATGGTTTGCAGCAAGTAAACAGGTAATAGTGGAAGATGTATCAATGGTAAAGATTGCACCTGATTCCATAGTTCACTGGAGGTGCTCTCCTCAGATAAACAACATGGCATGAAGGGTAAACAAATTACAACAGGGCAATTGACAGGAACTGAGCAAGGCATAACAATGCAATTACTAGCCAGAAAGATCCTATGAGGTTGATTGGGCAATACAACAATATACATAGACCGTCATTCAACTGCATCTATGACTAGAAGTCCACCTTCAGGTTATCATCTGAACCCCCTCCAGTATTAAGTTGCAAGCAACAGACAACTGCTTTAATCAAAGTGTGTAAGATAAACAGTCCACATGTTCCATGAACAAGAGACCGTTGTTTTATCCCTAGTAGCAACAACACATCTACAACCGAAGAGATTATTGTCACTTCTCTTGGAAACTAGAGGCATGAACCCACTATCGAGCATAAATACCCCCTCTTGGAGTCACTAGCAACTACTTGGCCAAGATAACCACTAGCAACGGAGAGCATGCAAGATCACAAACAACACAGACATGATAGAATCATAAAGATAAAACCATTAATCAAACCAACATAATAATCTCAATATCCATCGGATCCCCGCAAACACAACATGCATGATTACAAATAGATTAGATCTTAATCATGAACGGAGCTCACAAGATCTATACATGAAAGCACAAAGGAGGAGATACAACCATCTAGCTATTGCATGGACCCATAGTCCAAGGTGGAACTACTCACGAATCATACCAGAGAGAAGGCCTTCGGGATGATCTCCCCTCCGGCAGGGTGTCGGGAAGAACTTCAGATCCCCCCGATCTAGGGACGATGGTGGCGACGGGTATAGACGGTTTCGTGGACTTCTGATCGGGTCCTCAGGGTTTCTGCATCAGGGGCTTCTTATAGGCGACGGGGAGACCGAGGCGGCGGCCAGGGCCACCAAATCCTAGCCAGGCGCGGGCCCACCTGTGGCCACGCCTAGGGGGTTTGGCCCCTCTGGCCGTCCCCTCCGGCTCTCCTCTAGACTTCTTGTTCCCCATGGAAAGTTATCGACTTTGTCCTTCGTCCCGTCCAATTCCGAGAATATTTCTTTACTAACTTTTCTGAAACCAAAAACAGCAGAAAATAGGCATCTGGCACTATTGCAACTTGTTAATAGGTTAGTACCAGAAAACATGTAAAAAGCACCTCAAAGTGTAGACAAGCAAAGCAAAGTAGATACAAAATAAGCATGGAGCATCAAAAATTATAGATACGTTTCAGACGTATAAATTGGATCTCATGCCCCTTGAATACGAGGGCCACACCTCATGCATACTCAACTTTGGGTCCAGGTAAGTTCTTGTCACTGTAAGTATTTGCATATCATTGAGAACCGCCAACGGGGTACCCCTTGCACATGGTACATGAGCTTTCCCATAACCAAAATGACAAGGCAAGCAGACAATGAGCATCTCAGCAATTCTTCTTATGTACCATGGGAATATGGTGTTTTTTCTCTCTTTCCTCTTTTCTCAACGTGTCTCTTTTTTTATAAGAAGAATGCTTCATAGATGTCACTATGGTGATGCTGCAAGTTTCCACCATGATTAGGCATGGCTTAGGCTAGCGGCCCAGGCATTTCTCTAACACAGGATACAAACTTCATGGACTTACAAGTTCCCTCTTTATTTCACACCGGTGACATCCATAGACAAAAGAACATGACATCAACTGAGTACAAAAGTACAAGTGTAATGTTGAAAACGTTCCCCGTGATAGCACGGTTCTGCTAATTTCAACTTATAAGTGCAAGCATATACAACAAAGTTGTTACAATGATTCAAGTTTATTAGGGGCAAAGAATAAAGTGTGCCATCAAGTTCAGGGCTTTAATCACTAAGTTTTCACATAATAAAATAGTTTTTAATTGGAAGATAGATGAAAACAAGAATATATTTGGAATGGTGTAACACACTATGCATAGGAGTTTATAGTGGACACTTTGGAATAACTTGGTTTCTTGGGAGTTAGAGGCATGAGTAGAGCTTACTCATACAAGTGGAGGCTAGCAAAAAACTGGGAGCAACCAACTAAGAGAGCAATAATGGCCAAAATCATGCAGTGCAACAAAGCATACTAATCAAAGCAAAGAGTGGTACTACAAGTCAAGGACTAAATGATAATAGAGGCTAATGGTGACTTGTGAGAGTCATAACATGGTGTGAGCATGTGCCAAGTCAACCCAAGCAAAACATCAAAGAAGAATACCACAATACTATGTTTTTGCATGCTAAAACAACGCATAATTTCTTCAAGGCACACTAAGCAATCCCAATTATTTGGAACAAGACATGCTACAACAATAATCACTAAGCATAATGCCAAAACAACACCTAGCATGTCATGCTAAAGTCTAAGTCACAGTCAATGCAAGCTTCTCTTGCACTTCAAGCAAGAACTTACTACTCCTTTCCAAACACCAAGCAAACTTATTTGCAAAACAACACAGCGAGAACGGGGGTCCAAAATACTAAAGCAAACTAAACAAACTAAGCAAAGCAAACGAAAACTAAGACGCTCCAAGAATAACACAAATGTGCATGAAATAATAAAAAACAAAGTGTCTAGACATATCTGAGCTTTTTATTGATGAAGAAGGGGATGCCTTGGGCATCCGCAAGCTTTGACGCTTGTACCTCTTGGATATTTCCTGGGGTGACACCATGGTGGCATCCTCAAGCTTGAGCTTTTGTCCATTCTTCATCTGATTGCATCATTCTCTCTTTACACCTGAAATTTTTCCTTCATACAAAACTTCACACAATCTTCACTGGCAACATTAGCTTATTCAAAAGATATTAGACCACTGACAAAGCTTTGGAACAGAAAGGTTTTTTACTAAAAACAGAAGCTACTGAAGTAACTCCTTCAAAAAGCTCAATTTACCTGAAGAGAACTAAAAAGGAATCAATATGAAGCAAATGCAAATAATGATGGAAATCTGTTTAAACAGACCAGCAGGTAGAAACAAATTTTTTCGAACATCTTATGTTGCTCAAATAAAAACGTGTTGAACTAACAAAAGTGAGCTAACATACTGGGTGATTTATTCGTAAATTTTGAGCTCAATCCGAGTTACAGAGCATCCTTATGAATTTGTTTGGTGGTGGATAGAAATCTGTTTCGGGACAGCAACTCCCCAAATCTTATTTCCCTCTCATTAGAGGTCATTCTTGGCACAAAAAGCAAACAAAAAGGATAAGGAGAGGTCATTACTGAAGTAATAACTTGCAAGACGCAAGGAAACTCTTGGGTTTATCTCCCAATAAGTACTTTTCTTTAACGCCTTTAAGTTAGTCACAAGAAGCAAGAAGAATCAAGTATTTTCAAATGAGGAGGCATTAACATCAAACCTTGCTTTCAAAGGAGGAGCAAAAAGCAACTCCTCTCTTCTTATTGGGAAGTGTTCAATACCTCTCTTGAATGGAAAATGATACTTGATGGTGCCTTCTTTCATATCAATGATGGCACCAACTGTTCTAAGAAAAGGCCTTCCCAAAGTAATAGGACAAGAAGCATTGTATTCAACATCCAAAACATAGAAATCAACAGGACATAAGCATTATTAACCATAATAAGAACATCATTAACACTCCCCATGAGCTTCTTCTTAGCATTATCATTGAGTGGGGCATTCAAATAACAATCTTCTAATGATGGCAAATCAAGCATTTCATAAATCTTCCTAGGCATAATAGAGACACTAGAACCAAGATCACATGAAGCTTTGAGATCAAAGTCATTCACTTGCATATTAATAATGGGTTCCCAACTATCTTCTACTTTCCTAGGAATAAAAGCTTTGTGTTTTAGATTCTCTTCCTTAATCTTAACAAGAGCATCTGTAATGTGTTTGGTAAAGGCAACATGCATATCACTAGCATCAGGACTTCTAGCAAGTTTTTGCAAGAACATAATCACTTTAGAAATATTGCAACCATCAATATCAAAGTCAAACTTAGCATCACTAGTGGTAGGCATAGTAGGAGGAGGAATAGGGGCTACTTGTGGTTTAGTGGTGATGGTGCACACACACTATTGTTCCTATCAATTTCAGCTTCCCTTTTCCACGTAGCATGAAGTTGAGCTAACAACCTAACATTTTCATCAATACTAACTTGTATGTCATGAGCAGTAGCAAAGGTGTTTTTCATAGTTTCAGGTTTAGCAGCCATTTTATTAACCAAGGAAGTTTGAGCTTCAAACAAAGAGGATATATTTTTCTCAACGGTTAAAAGCTTTTTCTCTATAGTCTTATTGAAAGTGGTTTGTTTACTAATAAAGTCCTTGAGCATTACTTCAAGTTCAGAGGGGACACTTCTAGCATTATTATAAGAGCTTCCATAGGAGATTCCATTATTAGGAGGATAAGGCCTATAATTGTTGTTGCTACCAAAATTATTCCTATAGGCATTATTGTTGAAATTATTGTTTCTAATGAAGTTCACATCAACTTGCTCTTCTTGAGCAACCAAAGAGGCTAAGGGAACACTATTAGAATCTAGAGGAGCTTTCCCATTAACAAGCATAGCCATAATAACATCAATCTTTTCACTCAAAGAGGAAGTTTCCTCAACAGAATTTACCTTCTTACCATGTGGAGCTCTCTCAACATGCCATTCAGAGTAGTTAACCATCATATTATCAAGGAGCCTTGTTGCAACACCCAAAGTGAGGCCCATAAAGGTACCTCCAACAGCAGAATCCAGCAGGTTTCATGAGGAGAAGTTCAAACCTGCATAAAAAGTCTGGATAATCATCTAAGCAGTGAGTCCATGAGTAGGGAAATTTTTAACCAAAGATTTCATTCTTTCCCAAGCAGGAGCAACATGTTCACTATCAAGCTGTTTAAATTTCATAATGTCACTTGTCATAGCAATAATTTTAGCAGGAGGATTATCTTTCCAATAAAAGCATCTTTGTACTTAGTCCAAGAATCAATACTATTTTTAGGCAAAGATAGCAACCATTCTTTAGCTTTTCCCCTCAAGGAGAAAGGAAAAAGCATGAGCTTAATAATATCTTCATCTCCATCCTTATACTTTTGCATCTCACAAAGTTCAACAAAGCTATTAAGATGGGCAGCAGGATCATCAGAACCAGCACCATAAAATTGCTCTCTCATCACAAGATTCAACAAAGCAGGCTTAATTTCATAAAAGGTAGCATCAAGAGCAGGTAGAGCAATAGGTGTGCTTAGGAAATCATTGTTGTTGGTGCTAGTAAAGTCACACGACTTGGTGTTCTCAGCAAAGTTCATTTTGGCAAAGATGGGCAAGACAAAAATAGCAGCAACTAGAGCAGGAAATAAATTTTTTGTGTTTTTTTTAACAAGGAAATCAAACCAAACAACAGAAACAAAGCAAACTAAAAACAAAGTAAAGAGAAAGGAAGTGAAGGACTCCCCTAGTGAATACGTCCTTAGCCTCCCCGGCAACGGTGCCAGAAAATAGCTGGTGCTTGACGGGGAGGAAGAAGTTTGATGTCCCTTTATTCCCCGACAACGACGCCAGAAAATAGCTTGATGGCGCCCACCACTTATCGTGGGACGCTTCGTTGGAAACTTCAAGAGCAAGGTATGAAGCAGCACAGCAACAAGTTTCCCTCAGTAAGAAACCGAGGTTATCGAACCAGTAGGAGGAAGGAAACATCACACAGGTGTTGCAAGCAACGCGGAGACCTGCACAACACAAACTCAAGACTTTGCCCCAACGAATAAGTGAGGTTGTCAAGCTCACCGGTTTGCTGTAACAAAGGATTAAACGTATGGTGTGGAAGTTAATGGTTTGCAGCAAGTAAACAGGTAATAGTGGAAGATGTATCAATGGTAAAGATTGGACCGGGGTCCATAGTTCATTAGAGGTGCTCTCCTCAGATAAACAACATGGCATGAAGGGTAAAAAAATTACAGCAGGGCATATGACAGGAACTGAGTAAGACATAACAATGAAATTACTCGCCAGAAAGATCCTATGAGGTTGATTGGGCAATACAACAATATACATAGACCGTCATCCAACTGCATCTATGACTAGAAGTCCACCTTCAGGTTATCATCTGAACCCCCTCCAGTATTAAGTTGCAAGCAACAAACAACTGCTTTAATCAAAGTGTGTAAGATAAACAGTCCACATGTTCCATGAACAAGAGATCGTTGTTTTCTCCCTAGTAGCAACAACACATCTACAACCAAAGAGATTATTGTCACTTCCCTTGGAAACTAGAGGCATAAACCCACTATCGAGCATAAATACCCCTCTTGGAGTCACTAGCAACTACTTGGCCAAGATAACCACTAGCAACAGAGAACATGCAAGATCACAAACAACACAGACATGATAGAATCATAAAGATAAAACCATTAATCAAACCAACATAATAATTTTAATATCCATCGGATCCCCGCAAACACAACATGCATGATTACAAATAGATTAGATCTTAATCATGAGCGGAGCTCACAAGATCTATACATGAAAGCACAAAGGAGGAGATACAACCATCTATCTACTACATGGTCCCATAGTCCAAGGTGGAACTACTCACGAATCATACCGGAGAGAAGGCCTCCGGGATGATCTCCCTTCCGGTAGGGTGCCGGGAAGAACTTCAGATCCCCCCGATCTAGGAACGATGGTGGCGGCGGCTATAAACGGTTTCGTGGATTTCTGATCGGGTCCTCAGGGTTTCTGCATCAGGGGCTTCTTATAGGCGAAGGGGGAGACCGAGGCGGCGAGCAGAGCCACCAAACCCTAGCCAGGTGTGGGCCCACCTATGGTCGCGCCTGGGGGGTTTGGCCCCTCTGCCCGGCCCCTCCGGCTCTCCTCTGGACTTCTTGTTCCTCACGGAAAGTTATCAACTTTGTCCTTTGACTTGTCCAATTTCGAGAATATTTATTTACTAACTTTTTTGAAACCAAAAACAGTAGAAAACAGGCATCTGTCACTGTTGCAACCTGTTAATAGGTTAGTACCAGAAAACATGTAAAAAGCACCTCAAAGTGTAGACAAGCAAAGCAAAGTAGATACAAAACAAGCATGGAACATCAAAAATTATAGATACGTTTCCGACGTATCAGCTATCTCACACAACTTGAAGAAACAGACAACCCTACTTGCCCAATCCCATTGGCAAGCTTCTGACTTGATATGGTCGATGATCAGCTGCATGGGCTTGAACTCTTTTTTGAAAATACTATTATTTCTCTCTCTCCAAATCACCCAAGATGTAAGCATTACAATGGAGTTCATAATTTTTTTCTCGGTACCCTAAATCGAACCCCTCGCTTACATCCACCAAGATATGAGATTTTTATGAGACGATTAGCACGACCCGTGGGAATCCTGCCTAATTTAGAATGGAACCTCGGATGATTTAAACCACTGCGCATCCAAAAAAAATAGATGTTTTGCATCTTTTTCTTATGGAGTTGCAAAACACACATATGTCATCGTGAGGAGGCCTTTTCTGGCTAGCTAACCCGTTGTCCAAGTTTATTCGCTCATGAACAGCCAAACCGCGAGTTTACAATGCATCGGCCGAGGAAGTCCAAATCGCTTTTGCTGAATCATAGGTAATAGATCTCACGAAGTGTGCTTGGTAAGTCGATCTAGCCGAGTATGTACCTTTACCTTCCCAAAGCTATGTCCATTTGCCCTTTGCATTATGATGGAGATGGAATCCCATAATCTCCCCACGTATAGTCACAACCTGAAAGAAGACCCTAATCAAAATTGATTTCTTAATACTCCTATCATCAATCTAGTTGCTATTGGCTAAAGCCTCCTCTAAGGTTCTTCTAGCTCTAGTGACCAGGTGAATCACGAAAATGACCTCAAGAAGTCAAGCGACAATTGATCAATGGTGCCCCCGTTCAACCATTTACCAGTCCAAAAAATAAACTCTCTCGCCATTACCAACCCTAATTGTGTTGATGCATTGAAGATTTGCCTAATTTGATCATCCATGGGAGAAACTAGTATGGTCTATGGCTTGACTTGAGAGGCCTTCATATGGCAGGCCCATCACAACTTCAACACTGTCTTTATAATCTCCAAGTTTAAAACGCCAAGACCACCAAAACATTTTGAATGTCAGACATTGCTCCAGTAAATAGTGACCACCTTGAACAACATATTTGTCCTTCCATAGGAATGCTCTTCTAATTTTGTCAATCACTTTGAAGACCCGCGACGAGAGATCAGGAGACATCAGATGAAAAATGGCGATCACGCTTAGATAACGCTTTTCATAAGTTTAAAGAAACCTTCTGTACTAGCAGATTGTCTTTTCTCTGCCTATTCATTTCAAATCTAAGATCATACTTGTCGACCCAAAAGTGCTCCATTATTAGCCTTCTACTCAAAAAATACTACTCTATCCAATCCACATTACTTGTCACTATAATAAATGTATTTAGCATGTTGTAGTGCTAGATATATCTATTTCTACGACAAGTATTATGGATAGAAGGGAGTAAGATTCTTAATTTATCAAAAATTTATTTCATTGAGATAATCAATTTTAAAATCTTCCTTTTTAACATTTTTGAAGTGCAGAGGAGTCCCAAATAAGTGATCGGTAAGTTGGATATTTGACAATTTAAAATTGCAAAGGGTCAACCACATCTCGACGGACGTGTACCATACAATACGCAATAGGTCGAAGGACACTTGCTACACCTAATACGTTTCCAATCTGGCAAAGCGGACTTCAGTTTGTTAAGGACTGTGTAAGGCGACTGCCGCGGTCTCCCCATTCAGCGATCTCCCTTCGCATCGCCGACCGTCTCGCCGGCGGGAGCGAGAATGCAGGGCGGATCCAGCGGTATCGTCTACGGCGGCCTCAAGTACCAGGCAAGCACTACCGCCTTCTCGAAGCTTCTAGAACACTCCCCCGTTCGTCTCCTCATCTTCCCCTTTCCCCCTCTTCTAGGCGCGGTGCATCGCCGACGTGCGCGCGGACGCTGGGTCCACCACCTTCCTCGCCGGAACCCTCAGCCTCAAGGAGGAGAACGAGGTGCGTTTCGATTTCTGCCCTGCAACTGCGGCAATTCAGTAGCGGTTTATCATTCTGATGACAGAGAATGCTGTTTAACTGGATCTCGAATCCTTCATGTCCAAACCAAGTAGGTGCACCTGATCCGGCTGCTGCCAGGGGAGAACGAGCTCGTGTGCGACGGGCTGTTCTACCACCCCAACGAGATCTGGGACCTCAAGTCCTGCCCCTTCGACCACAGGCTCTTCTCCACGGTCTACACCTCTGGTAGAGAAGCTCCGCTCTTTTGCAATTTCTCCTGCCTTTTTTTATGCATTGAGCATTTCGATGTGCAATTCTGAAGCGTTTCCCTGTGTTACAATGTGAATGGAAGGCGAGGGTTATGGCGCGTCCATTTGGAAGATCCCAGAGCTGTACGGCCAGTCGAACTCGCCTCAGCTTGAGGAGCTCTTCAAGCTCGATGAGCACATGGCCAAGATAAGATGGTGCGCTATTGATTGTCTTGAACTCCTGTGCTTGCTCTAGAGCTACTAAATCTTATTGCGGTACATGATGTATTTGTGCTTATTGAATTTTAGACTGGATGTAATCAGAGTCCAGTTGCAGAATGTATTTGCTGTTTAATGCGGATGTGCCATGTGGTGCTTATTTGCAAAGTACTGTTGTTGCTCATTTGGAGAGTGACAAAAACGACAAACCATAAAGCTCTGTGACAATGGCCATGGTAATGGCAATATGTAGCATATATTGATATGAGAGGGTTTTAGTAAGATTGGATACTGAATATATTGGTTTGGCAGAACATACCTCACTTGTTTCACAACACATAATAGATGATTTTGTACTATATAAAATTATTCCGAGCTACACAATTTCTTTTATCTCCGTCATGGTCTTGTAAGTCTTCTCATGTTATGTACATAATCTTAGCTATCTTTGTATATATTGATTTTGCAGTGTTCTCTGGTGGCCACTGGGGAAGCATGATAAGCTAATTAGCATTGATGATAGAAATATTTTTCTTTGGAACATAGATCCATCAAATAAATCAGCCAAGGTGTGTCTATCTGTTCTTTTCATTTGTAGCATTAGCTTAATACCAGGCTATAAAAACTGGAAGATATCTCTAATATCATCATTTAAGTACTTCATCATGATCCTAATTTGAGCTTCGAAGTTACAGGTGATATCACAGGGATCTGCTGACATGCTTCCCAATTTACGTGGTGGAGCTTGGGATCCACACAATCACAACGCAGTTGCTGCAATAACTGAGTCGTCACTCCACTTCTGGGATCTCCGTTCTATGAAGTTAGTACCTCGACAATCCTGACCACATTAGATTATTTGAGCTTATACTTTGTATCTAGATTTTGAAATCTGTGTTAACATCTTTGTACCTGAACTCATTATTCTCAGGAGATCAAATGCAATAGAACATGCACATATTCGGGATGTGGATTATAACCCCAAGAAGCAAAACATAATTGTGAGTTCGGTACATCTCGCTCTTTAGTTAAAAAAATAGTTTTATTTCTTCTATCAGAAGAAGAGCTGGTTTATGAGTTGCCTTTCTGTAGTAAACTTGAAAGGGTATTTTGTATTCCTTTTATTTTCTTCGTTACCTTTCAACTTTGCAGAGTTTCTTTTTATTGCACTAGTAGTAAGTAACATAGTTAATATTTACTCCTGATTTTTCACTAGTTATTACAATGTTATGGTTCGATCAAATGCTTTGTGCTGATTGTGTTTGGCATCAAATTTGGAATTTGTATCCTTTAAAATATTGCTAATTTAGTCTAATTGGACCTCAGATATTAACTTTTTGTAAAAATATTCTGAGTCGAAGGCTAGCATCTGACTATCCGTGTCAGAGTGAGAGTTGTTGCTAATTTCTGATATTCATCTTTCATTTATTTACTTTGCTCGAGAATCCATTTTGCGTTGCAGGCAACAGCAGAAGACGAATTAGGAATTCGCTTGTGGGATCTCAGAATGCTTAAGCATCCTCTGAAGGATCTCCCTGGACATTCACATTGGTATGTCGATGTATCTTATATTAAACTCAAATCCCTCAATTGCGTATTTAGTTGTGAATATGTGCTGCTTGATGCTTGACATCCTTGAAATGAATACATTTCATCCCATCTCAACATTGTTGCTATCTTTTTGTTTGATCTAGTGGTGAAGCACTTACCACCTATATATGATGATGCTGCCGAGTCACCTGTTTAATCTGTGGTTATTAATTTGCTTTTGCGGTTTCTTAGTCCAACAACGTCAATTTTATTGACCTTTATGTAATGATTTTTACAGGACATGGGCCGCTCGGCACAATCCTGAGTATGATGAGCTGATTCTGGTATATGGCTTTTGTCTGCGCATGTGCATTTGTGCAAGTGTTTGTCTAGTAATATATCTTTTTTACTTGTACTGACTGCATTGAAATTCCCATAGAGTGCTGGAACGGATTCAGCTGTTAATTTATGGTTGGCTGAAGTCAGAACTGATGACTCTAGACCGGAAAGGTTAGCACTCACAAGTTCTCTTTTTTGATTAGTCTGTTTGAAGTTATAATTTTGATGCCTCCATTTTGTTTTCGCAGCCCTTCTGGTTCCCTAAATAGGCAAGAAGAACCATTGTTGCACTCTTATACTGACTATGAAGATAGCATCTATGGTACCATTGAATCTTCCTACTTGTATGTACATTAGAGTTTTGACAAAGAATCACATAACTAATTAAATTGTAGGAATTGCATGGAGCTCCCATGACCCGTCCTTGTTTGCTTCTCTGTCTTATGATGGAAGGGTGAGTACCTGCAGCCTTTATTGTTTACTTTTGTTGATTTGTGCTTTCTAATGTTACATTTGGTCTGAATGTTGAAAAATCCTCTGATGGATCAGGTTGTTTTAGAATCTGTCAAGCCCTACTTGCAGAGAAAATGAAGCTTCTGGGTCTATTTTCTCCACTCTATATGTATGGGTGCGAAATACTTTTCTTTGCTCTCAGTATAATTGATTTTAAGATTTTCCAGTGCTGTCTCTTGTTTTAACAAATTGTTCCTTTCTCTCAAGCAGACTTGTTTGTTGTGCATATAATTGGTGTTGTAGAGCTTCGCCCTTGCCATTCTGTGTTCGGCGATGTGGGGCTATGATCCGGTTCTAGTAACCCCGGTACAATAGCACGCCAATAATATTTCAGTAATCATGGCGGCTGAAGCCCAGGATGATTCAGGTCATCTGCGGCTGAAAAAGAAATGTAATATAGCCACAGTTGAAAAGAATATACCTTGTTGAGATTTCAACAGTTTTCGTGTATTTTCAAATTTTGTTGCTAGTTCTTCATTTTTGGTTGATGGGGAAATTCTGAATGTCTGATGGGTAGTAATAATTGCTGCTTCTTGAGTTCTTAGAATTATTATCATCTGTCAAAGTTTGGTTAGCATATGTTGCACCATGTGACGTCGTGATGAAGTGTAATTGAAGTATACTGAACCGAAGTTTGCAAGTACTGTTGGGATTTGCAATATCAAATCGTAGAATTCCTGAATTTTGAATACTCAGATAGGATGCTTTTCTATAACAAATTGTAATACGTCATCTGTATTTATAACATGTCTTGTCGGGTGTCAAATATAGTGGGTTTTGATATTTTTTCGCCCAAGTTAAATTGGTAGATACTCCTATTATTATGTGTATAAACTTCTGTTAGTCTAATGTCTGGTTCTTTTTTTAACTGGGAATTATATTCCCGCTACACCTGTTGCGCAGCAAAATCGCTAGCAACCAAACCGAGTAAAAAAGCAGAAGGGGCTGGATGAAGGAGCGTTGTCCCGATAGCCAAACTTTGGGCAACATTACTACAGTTTCAATGACAGAAAACAAAATTGGCACAATCAAGTGCAGAATACTCAGGCCACGGGCTTCATTCAAGCACTGAGAGCTCCCTTGTCTGCAAGGTCATAAAACCCCCGTTTCGATTTGCAGATACCTTTGTTTCTTGAAGTCCACCAATCCCAATCCCAAAGCATCACTGCCACCAAAGGTTGCTGTTTTACTATCAGTGTCCAAATCTTCTCCAAGACAGATCGAGCATCTGGGCATTCCAGGAGTTGGTATCTGACATCTTCCAGGTTGACGGGCCCTCCACAGTTTCTTGACAAACTTGCATTCCAGAAAAATATGACAGCCGTCCTCATCAAGGCGGCTGCAGACAGGGCATCGCGTATCTAGCTCCACACCCTTCCTTCCTGATATTATGGCCAAATCTCCAAAGCAAGATTTTAACTTTCCCTCGGACGTCTTTTTCATTTCAAGGCATGGATGCCTGAGGAATAGTATGTTCTTTCGTTACTACCTCTGATACAAATTACTTATCGCAGCTTTAGACAAAGTGTTGCTTAAATCTGCCTAGATTCGGTGAACATGTGACAAGTAATTTGGATCGGAGGGAGTACCAGACTACATGTTAGGATGATGAACTCGTGAAATTTGTGGCCCATAACCTACTTTGCGCGTGAACAACCTACCACTCGGAAGGATCACATGCTTCGGGTATGGAACCAGGAAGGAACCATGTATTAGCTTCTGGAAAATATTTGTGTTAACAAAGTGACAGGCATGAAATGGTATTTTGTGTTATAGTACTACACATCAAGTTCATTTTTTTTTCTCAAACTCATCTTAGAACACAGTGGCCGGTAAGTTTGTTGTTATTAGGATAAAAAAGAGGGATATATTTGGAATCGGATTGTGCAAACGAGAGTGGTGGTGGCGCTACAATTAGGACCACACTACTCCCTCCATTTGGAAATATAAAATATTTTAGTTTTGTAAAATAAATATATCTAAATATCTTTTAGTATATAAATTTATTTAAATCTATATACTAAAAACTATCTAGATACATTAGCTTCACTAACCTAACACATCTTATATTTCTAGACGGTGGCGTCTCTTGGCTGAATCACAAGCCATCTCTCATGGCAGACATGATATTGAGCTCCGGAAGATTAATTGGTTGAGTAATAAGGTTGCGAATAGCAGTACAGTTAGGTAAGCGAGCGAGTGTGGTGTGAACACCGTTTGCCTGGACCCGTCCGGCGTGGCGGCCATACTCAGTCGAAGATTGTATGAACACTGTTTGCCTAATCAATAAAGCCCACCGGTTCCTTAGAAAAAGTACTACCACCGTGTACCTTTTTTTTCTTAATACATTAACCATACCTCTCTTCTGCTATATACACCGCTAAGCTTTACGGCATTTCCGGAAAGCGCTGGAAAATTGCGCACGCTAATGCTGGTCTGCAGCGCCGGTTTTTGGCATATGCTATCTGCAGGATGTCCTATTTTGCCGCGCGCTACGGAATCGTAAAAGTCACATTTCACGCTAATGCTATAAACAGATTTCACACAAGTATCTACATGAACAAAAATAAAAATAAAAACTAGAAAAAATAGATTCGAAAATATACTAGATGCTAATCCACACACACTAGTTCCTAAAGTCTGTGTTGATAGGTGACAACAATGAAGTTATACTTGTCTAACTTTATTATTGCCGCCGACCAACTTCCAAGTTGCAAACTAGAAATCGGAATCGTCCAACTCCTCCGTTGACGATTCCATCGGTGCCGATAAAAACTCTAAAAATAACCATCTTTTTTCGTGTTTAAATATTATTTTTAGTCAAGCAATTAATAAGAATCTCTCTAATCTTACCACTAATGACTACTTATTGCAAAGATATGCAAACCTTTGCTTTAAATTGTGTTATGCAGGAGTTTTTCAATTCAAAATCAGGAGTCATAAATGAAGATTTTGAGAAAGTCCACACGATCAAGTAATCCTAAAGCAATTATCAGGCGCCAGGGTCCATAACGACCACTGGCACGGGCAGGGCCCGCTCGTACGACCCTCTCGCACCATGTGGCGGCGGCATCGTCTCGTCAAACTTTATAACTTTCGTAAATATGCCTATATATTTCGAGGTCACATCCGCTGCACAGGAGGCCGTTATTTTTAGATTGCATCACAACACCACTGAAGGAGATCTACACCATAGTTCATCCCCTTCATTAGCCATAGCCATTACTTTGTACTTGAGATCTACTTGTGATTCAACGACCATTATAAAAATATTTGGTTTCAATCTAGGTATTTTATAAAATGTTTTCTATCCTTGATCTTATTGTTATGAGTGAGTAGTTCTCACGAGCTGTGGGTTAGGAAAAACCCTCGCAATAATCATGTGCATCTAATCTATGGAAGTATTATGTATTGTTTGAATAAGAGATTCATATCTTTTGTTTATTTGTTTTGCCTCGATCTTTAGACTTATAGGTACCCAAGGCCCTCGAGATCGATGAAGGCTTGAGTTGAGATACTTGGCTAGCGGCGATTTTATAGGAAATCCAGTGACAGAAAGGGCTATACGATCTTCGCTTAGCGACCCACTCGTGAACAACAACAACATCTCTCTTTAAGACTTTGATTTGTGTTTTTCACTTAATAACTGCTTGTAGCCTGGTGCTTCATGATACAACCGGTTGGATCAAAAGGCTATTGCTATGCCTGTAACTCGTATGGGCTTTAGTATATTAGGACGTGCTGCCCACGAAGATTATCTCTATTAAAGCATTACACATGACTGTGCGTATTATTATTATTATCTTTTATCCCATACGATGTGCAGCTGCAAGTGGATCTTCAACCCTGACCTATCTCCATCCATTGAATCAACCCACGATATAAAGTAAACTAGATTGGTCCAGTAAATGAAGGTAAAACAAAAAAACAAAGTCTTGCAGACGTGTCCTTTTTATTCCTTTTAGCATTGTTTCCTAGGTTCGATTAAATCTAGGTCTAGTAGGAAAAAAACTATTATACTACATCCGTGAATCCGGATCAAAGGTATCACTCGGCGACTCGGATAAAACTTAACCAAGCAACGCATGACCATGTTGTTTTGAACCACATCACCTAGAGAGGGCCTAAGGAGTATCTCTGTGAGTCGGAGGAGAAAATCCCATCTTAAAAATCCATGTCATGCAACTTGCTTCCGAGTCGAGCTGATATCCGCTTTTATACCAGCCAATTACGATATGTGTTTGGCGGGATCAAAGTCGGCTAGTCCACAACTCAGATCATGCGACTACCTTAGGTCTAATGATTCCTTTCTCGAGTTGGTGCTCATGACATTACTCGTGCTGACTTGACCTTGGCTTAGTCCGACTCAGATAGCTCTTTGGCCATGTTCGTGGTTGGGGATTGACATCTCCATGCCCATGATGAGTGGAACCTCGTCATCTTCCGTATCCCACATTTTTCTAGGTTATGTGTCCGTCTTAACTTACGACCATGGACGAGAAGTACAGAATGACTCCAAACAAACGGATCCACAACCGAATCACATATTTAGTGATGTATGTCATTGTTCATTCTAGGACAACTTTGTTGGAGATATGCCCTAGAGGCAATAATAAAAGTAGTTATTATTATATCTTTGTGTTTATGATAAATGTTTACATTCATGATATAATAGTATTAACTGGAAACATTAATACTTGTGTGATTTGTAAACTAATTAGAGTCCCTAGTAAAGCCTCTTTATAATACTAGCTTGTTGGTTAATAGATGATCATGGTTTCAGGATCATGAACATTGAGATGTTGTTAACAACAAGATCATATCATTAGGAGAATGGTGTGATGGACATACTCCTATAGATAAGCATAGCATAAAGATCAAGTCATTTTAATAGTTTGTTTGCTATAAGCTTTCTGATACATAGTAACCTAATTCCTTCAACCATGATATCATGCTAATCACCATCACCGGAAGAATGCTTTGATGACATAAAACACCATATCGTAACTGGGTGATTATAAAGGTGGCATTGAGTGTTCGGAAAGTATGTGTTGAGGCACATGGATCAAGAGTGGGATTTGTCCATCCATATGACGGATATATATATTCTGGGCCCTCTCGGTGGAATGTCATCCAATTAGCTTGCAAGCATGTGACTGGATCACAAGGGATCACATATCACAGGAACAAGAAAAGAATACTTATCGGTAACGAGGTTGAACTAGGTATGCAGAGATACCGACGATCAGACCTCGGATAAGTAAAATATCGTGAGACAAAGGGAAATTGGTACCGTATGTAAATGGTTCATTAGATCACGAAGTAATCGTAGAAATATGTGGGAACCATATGAATTTCCAGATACCTCTATTGGTTATTTATCAGAGAAGAGTCTCGGTCATGTCTGCATAATTCATGAACCGTAGGGAGACACACTTAAGGAGTCGATGTTGTTTAGTAGATATGGAATGTAAGTAGGGAGACGAATGTTGTTTGGAGTCTCGGATGGGATCCGGGATATCACGAGGAGATCCGGAATGGTCCGGAGAATAATATTCATATAAGGAAAGTCCAATTCCGGAGTTCGGGAATGATTCCGGTGTTTTCACCAGAATGATCTAGAAGGGTCTAGAAGGTTCACCGAACCAGAAGGGTAAGGGTGCATGAATGTGTCATGACTAAGTGGAATGGTTGCATCATGTCCTAGGTCAAAGGTATGTGCAAATAAAGAGTGAAATCAAACTCTGAAATTGAAAGTCAAAAGGCAAGTTTGAAAAGTCAAACTAGGACAATGTTTCCTAGTGGAGGAAGAAGAGAATCCTTCTCTCCCTCCACCACAAGCCTAGTAGGAGAGGGAGTTGGGGAAGGATTCAAAATCCCCTCTCCCAAGCTGCCCTCCCTCTCATAAATAGAGGGGAGAGGGCTTCCCCTCTACACATAACACCACCACCCCGCTTCCAAGCCGCCGCCACCGCCGGCTCGCCGCCGCCATCCACGCCTCCTCCTATACGGCCTCTAAACCCTAGATCATCGGAAACCCTAATTCTCCACCATAACCTGTAGGGTTTCGTAGCATGGAAAACAAAAAATTTCTACCGCATACAAACAAACAAGCCAAGATCTATCTACTAGATTGTAGCAACGAGTCAATGGAATAACTCACCCTTGAAGATTCCAAAGTGTTTAACGAGAGCGGATTCTCGTGGGTGATGTAGTCGTACTCTTCCCGATCTCAAGATCGCGTAGACGATCCTTCCGGCGCTGCGTTCCGGCAGCGCTCCCGCAGTCGGTCACACGTTCGGTACTCGACGAAGACCTTCCTCTCCCTTGTTCCAGCAGGCAGCGGAGGTTGTAGCACTCTCCTCGCGATTCCGGCAGCACAACGGCGTGGTACCGGAAGTAGAGGGGAGATCTCGCAGGGCTTCGCCTTAAGCCGGAGCGAGTATGGTGGAGTATGAGAGAGTCCCTCGATGATCTAGGGTTTAGACACGCCGAGGAGGGGCTAGTGCCGGCGGCTAGGGTTTCACCTAGGCGGCGGCGAGTGCCCTAGGGCCGGCGGCGGCTTGGTACTAGGGTTTGGAGGAGAGGATCTTGTGTGTCTCTAGGAGGGAGCCCTGCCCCTCCTTATATAGGTGGAGGGGGCCGGCCGGCCAAGGGGAGGGAGAGGAGTCCCTCCCCAACTCGGCTTGGGTGGGCGCCGCTGGTTGGAGGAGGGAACTCCTCCCCAACTCGGTTTCCCCTTCCTCCTCTTTTCCTCTTTCCAAATTTTGCCGTTTGACTTTTCAAACTAGCTATTTGACTTTTCAAACTAGGATTTGAATTAATCCTTTATTTGGTTCAGAGATGACACTTAGTACATGATGCAATCATACCAACTTGATACAACACATTCATGTACCCTTCCCCTCCGAAGTGCCGGACATTCCGGAACATTCTAGAACATTCCCGATGAAAACACCGGAACCATTCCCCAACTCCGAAACGGGACTTTCCTTATATGAATCTTATTCTTCGGACCATTCCGGATCTCCTCGTGATATCCCAAATCCCATTCGAGACTCCGAACAATATTCGGTCTCTTTCTCATCATTCCATAACTACTCAAACAACGTCGAATCCTTAAGTGTGTCTCCCTACGGTTCGTGAATTATGCGGACATGATCGAGACACTTCTCCGAACAATAACCAATAGAGGAATCTGGAAATTCATATGGCTCCCACATATTTCTATGATTACTTTGCGATCGAATGAACCACTTACATACGATATCAATTTCCCTTTGTCTCACGATAGTTTACTTATCCAAGGTTATGATCGTCGGTATCTCTGCATACCTAGTTCAACCTCGTTACCGATAAGTACTCTTTTCTCATTCCCGTGATATGTGATCCCTTGTGAGCCAGTCACATGCTTGCAAGCTAATTGGATGACATTCACCGAGAGGGCCCAGAGTATATCTATCCGTCATATGGATGGACAAATTCCACTCTTGATCCATGTGTTTCAACCAATACTTTCCGAACACTCAATGCCACCTTTATAGCCACCCAGTTACGGTGTGGTGTTTGATGTCATCAAAGCATCCATCCGGTAAAGGTGATATGCATGATCTCATGGTCGAAGGAATTAGATTACTATGTATCAGAAAGCATATAGCAATTGAACTATTAAAATGACTTGACCTTTATGCTACGCTTATCTATAGGAGTATGTCCATCATATCATTCTCCTAACAATATGATCTTGTTGTTAATAACATCTCAATGTTCATGATAGGGAAACCACAATCATCTATTAACCAACAAGCTAGTATTATATAGAGGCTTTACTAGGGACTTCAAATTAAGTTTACAAATCACGCAAGTATTAATGTTTCCTTGTTAATACTATTATAGCATGAATGTAAACATTTATCATAAACACAAAGATATAATAATAACTACATTTATTATTGCCTCTAGGGCATATCTCCAACATAACCCGCTCTGTCTTAGGCGAAGCCCTGCATGATCTTCCCTCTACTTTCGACACCACGTCGCCGTGATGCCGGAATCGCGAGGGGAGAACTACAACCTCCGCTGTCAAGGGAGTGGAAGGTCTTCATCGAGTACCGAACGTGTGACCGAATGCGGAAGCGTTGCCGGAACGCAACGCCGGAAGCATCGTCTGCGCGATCTTGAGATCGGAAGTGTACGACTACATCATCCACGAGAATCTTCTCTCGTTAACCGCTTTGGAATCTTCGAGGGTGAGTACTCTGTCGACTCGTTGCTATAATCTAGTAGATAGATCTTGGCTTGTGTGTGTTCATGCGGTAGATTTTTTGTTTTCCATGCAACGAACCCCTACAGTGGTGTCAGAGCTGTGTCTATATGTAGATCTGTTGCACGAGTAGAACAAAATGGTCATTATGGGCGTTGATGCTTTTGTTGTCGATTGATTATTGTATACTTTGCATTGCGGGATGGTGGGATGAAGCGGCCCGGGCTAACCTTACATAACATCGTTCATGAGACTTTCTCCACGCTTGACATGCAACTTATATTGCATAAGTGTCTTTGCGGGTGCCTGTTTCTCCCGACACAGTGAATATTCAATTTACAACGGGTGATTGACAATACTAGTATTAATGTTGTGGTTCTTGTTCGTAGGTTAGAACGACACTTATTAAAAGCCCCAAACCACGTAAAACATGGAAAGAAAATTAGAGGCGTCTAACTTTGTTCTGCAGGGGTGTGCTGTGATATGATATGGCCATGATTGTGATTATATGTGATGTATTCAATGTTCCTTATGTAAGTCAGCAACTGGCAAGAGCCTTATGGTTGTCTTTTAATTTCGTTAAGACCCGCGTGTCTATTATTCAAAGTAGTTGTAATAGTTGATGCTGATGGACGACAACCATGGAGCGGTGCCATTGACCTTGACGCCACATCAGTGATGATGGAGATCATGTTCATGCTTAAAGATGGAGATCGGGAGCACAAGAAGAAAGGCCTTATCATATCACATATTTTGAATTGCATGTGATGTTAATCCTTTTATGCATATTGTATTGCTTAGTTCTCGATGGTAGCATTATAAGATGATCCCTCGCACAAAATATCAAGTTATAAAGTGTTTATCCTTAGTAGGCAGCGTTGCCAAGACTCGTTGTTTAGAAGCACCACGTGATGATCGGGTGTGTTAGATTCTGCGAGTGTATACAATGGGAGCAAGCCATATTCGCTCATGCGGAAGCTAAGGTTTGATCTTGAAGAGCCTAGCATGTACAGACATAGTCTCGAAACACGTATCACCGAAAGGTAAAGCATGAGTCCTATAGTAGATATGATGAACATGTTAATTATTCGCCTTTGAAGCTACATCATCTCTCGTGATGATCGGTTTTGATGTGGTGGATTTGGTTCGTGTGATCACTAAAACAATGTGAGGGATGCTGTTTTGAGTGGGAGTTCACCTAGATTAATTTAACTATTAATTAGAACTCAATTTGTCATAAACTTAGTCTAAACTATTCCAATATGTTGTAGATCAATGGCGGCCCCTACCATCAATTTTAATGCGTTCGTAGAGAAAGAAAAGTTAAAAAACAATGGAAGCAACTTGATACGTCGGAAACGTATCTATATTTTTTTTATGTTCCATGCTTGTTTAGTATCTACTTTGCTTTGCTTTGTCTACACTTTGAGATGTTTTTATATGTTTTCTGGAACTAACCTATTAACAAGTTGCCACAGTGTCAGTTGCCTATTTCTTCTGTTTTTGGTTCCAGAAAGGTAGAAAATCAATATTCTCGGAATTGGACGGGACAAAAGCCAAATTCAATATTTTACCGTGGGCAACACGAAGCCAGAGTACAAGACGGAGGAGGCTCACTAGGGGGCCACACCCCCGGGCGGCGTGCCCGGGGGGGGAGGGTGCAACCACCCTGGTGGCCCCCTTGCCTCGCCTCTTCGCCTATAAAATCCCCTCGATGCCAAAACCCTAAGGACCCGATCAATATTCCGTGAACCCGTTTGTAGCCGCCGCCACCATCGTCCCTAGATCAGGGGGATCTGAAGTTCTTCCCAGCACCCTGCCGGAGGGGAGATCATCCCGGAGGCCTTCTTCTCCGGTATGAAACGTGAGTAGTTCCACCTTGGACTAAGGGTCCATGTAGTAGCTAGATGGTTGTATCTTCTCCTTGTGCTTTCATGTATAGATCTTGTGAGCTCCGTTCATGATCAAGATCTAATCTATTTGTAATCATGCATGTTGTGTTTGCGGGGATCCGATGGATATTGAGATTACTATGTCAGATTGATTAATGGTTTTGTATATTTGATTCTATCATGTCTATGTTGTTTGTGATCTTGCATGCTCTCCATTGTTAGTAGCTATCTTGGCAAGTAGTTGCTAGTGACTCCAAGAGGGGGTATTTATGCTCGATATTGGGTTCATGCCTCTAGTTTTCAAGGGAAGTGACAAAAATCTCTTCGATGGTAGATGTGTTATTGCCACTAGGGAGAAAACAACGGTCTCTTGTTCATGGAACAAGTGGATTGTTTACCTTACACACTTTGCTTAAAGCAGTTGTCTGTTGCTTGCAACTTAATACTGGAGGGGTTCCGGATGATAACCTGAAGGTGGACTTCTAGTCATAGATGCAATTGGATGGTGGTCTATGTATATTGTTGTATTGCCCAATCGAATCTCATAGGATCTTTTTGTCTAGTATTGCATTGTTATGCCTTGCTCAGTTCCTGTCAATTGCCCTGCTGTAATTTGTTTACCCTTCATGCCATGCTGTTTATCTAAGGAGAGCACCTCTAGTGAACTATGGACCCCGGTCCAATCTTTACCATTGATACATCTTCCACTGTTTACTGTTTACTTACTGCAAAACCATCATTACCTTCCACACCATACAGTTAATCCTTTGTTTCAGCAAACCGGTGAGATTGACAGCCTCACTAATTCGTTGGGGCAAAGTCTTGAGTTTGTTGTGCAGGTCTCCATGTTGCTTGCAACACTTTTGAGTCGTTTCCTTCCTCCTACTGGTTCGATAACCTTGGTTTCTTACTGAGGGAAACTGCAGTTGTGCTCATCATACCTTGCTCTTAGGGTCTTCCAACGAAGCGCCCAGGTCAACACCGTGAGCATCATCACAACTTCACGGATTGGTTCCGCAACTTGAGGATTGTCCTTAGTGCTGGTAATTTGACCTATGTGCTGGATGCACCGCTGGGTGACCCGTCTGCAGCTGATGCTACCGATGAGGTGAAGAATGTTATCCTCACTCGGAAGAATTAGTACTCCACAGTTCAGTGTTCTTTCTTGTGTGGTTTGGAATTGGAGCTTCAGAAAAGATTTGAGAACTTTGACCCACATGATATTGTCCGTGAACTCAAAATGATATTTGAGGCTCATGCGACAGTTGAGAGTTATGAAGCTTCTAAAAAGTTCTTTAACTGCAAGATGGAAGAGGGTGGCTCCAATAGTGAGTATGTGCTTAAGATGTCTGGGCACGCTAGTAAGCTCCAAAGCTTGTGTATAGTGATTCCTAATGCTTTGGGGATTCACCGTGTCCTCCAATCACTACCACCAAGTTACAAGAACTTTGTGATGAACCACAATATGCAAAACATGGACAAGTCATTGCCGGAACTCTTCTCCATGTTGAAATCTGTGGAAGTGGAGATTAAGAAAGAGCACCAAGTGTTGATGGTCAATAAGACCACCAAATTCAAAAGGCAAGGCAAGTCCAAGAAAAGGGAAACTTCAAGAAGGGCGGTAAGAAAGCTACCGCGCAGACGAAGAAAACCAAGGCTAGGACAAAGCCTGATACTGAATGCTTTTATTGCAAGGGAGAGGGTCATTGGAAGCGGAATTGCCCCAAGTACTTGGCGGATCTGAAGAACGACAACATCAAGAAGAAAGGTATATCCGATATACATATTATTGATGTGGTATCTCACTAGTAGTCGTAGTAGTGCCCGAGTATTTGATACTGGTTCGGTTGATCATATTTGTAACTCGAAATGGGTGCTACAGAATAGATGGAAACTAGCAAAGAACAAGGTGACGATGCATGTTGGAAACATATCAAAGGTTGATGTGGTCACGGTCGGCACACTCCCTCTTCATCTACCATCGGGCTTATCTTTATACTTAAATAATTGTTATTTGGTGCCTGCGTTGAGCATGAACATTATATCCGGATCATGTTTATTGCGATACGGTTACTTGTTTAAGTCTAAGAATAATGGTTGTTCGATTTATATGAGTAATATGTTTTATGCACATGCACCTTTGATAGATGGTCTATTCTTGTTGAATCTCGATTGTAGTAATACACATATTAACAACATTGAAGCTAAACTTGAAATTAAATGATAACTCAACCTATATGTGGCACTTTCGTCTTGGTCACATTGGAGTGAAGCGTATGAAGAAACTCCATTGCGATGGACTTCTTGAATCACTTGATTCGAATCACTTGAAAGATGTGAAGCATGTCTGATGGGTAAAATGACTAAGACTCCATTTTCTGGTATGATGGAGCGAGCTATGGACTTATTGGAAATCATACATACCGATGTGTGTGGCCCAATGAGTGTAGCATCATGCGGTGGTTATCGTTATGTTCTTACTTTCATAGATGACTTGAGTAGATATGGGTGTATCTATTTTATGAAACATAAGTCCGAAACTTTCGAGAAGTTTAAGGAATTTCAAAGTGAAGTAGAGAATCAACGTATCAAGAAGATTAAGTTTCTACGATCTGATTGTGGAGGTGAATATCTAAGTTACGAGTGTGGCGAGCATTTGAAAAAATGCAGAATACTTTCACAATTGACACCGACGGGAACACCACAACGTAATGGTGTGTCCGAACGTCGTAATCGAACTCTCTTCGATATGGTTCGTTCTATGATGTCACTTATAGATTTACCGCTATCGTTTTGGCGTTATGCATTAGAAACATCCGCATTCACTTTAAATAGGGAACCATCCAAATCCGTTGAAACGACACCGTATGAATTATGGTTTGGGAAGAAACCTAAATTGTCGTTCTGGGGTTGCGAAGCTGATGTAAACCCTAGATCGCCGGAAACCCTAATTCTCCACCATAACCCGCTCCGGCTTAGGCGAAGCCCTACAGGATCTTCCTTCTACTTCCGACACCACGCCGTCGTGATGCCGGAATCGTGAGGGGAGAACTACAACCTCCGCTGCCTGCTGGAACAAGGGAGAGGAAGGTCTTCATCGAGTACCGAACATGTGACCGACTACGGAAGCTGTAACACCCCCGGTCACTCCGGACCGATGACTGTCACTCCTGGTAGCTCAATAAGATCTCTAAACTAACCCCACAGACCAACACTAGTCTTTTCTGCGCACTTTGTCCTCACTCATGCGCACCCGATACCCACTTCCCGGTCGGTCACTCATCCTAGAATTGCTCTAGGCCAAGCACGCTTAACCTCGGAGTTCTTTTCGAATGAGCTTCCGGAAAAGAAGTTGCAACTTGTTGGTATGGGTTTCCTATCAATCCTATTGAGCCATGCGCCAGGGTCTCACATACACCCACCCTTAGAAGATCGACGTCCTCGTCGATCAACCACAAGCCAGGAACGTCCCCTCTTGGCACACGTTTGTGCGTCCAGTGCGGGCACATTGCCATGTCGTGTCCACTCCGGGCCACACGCGCCATGCTACACATGTCCACCACTGACCCGCACACGCCCATGTAACCGCGAGGGTCGGCTCTGATACCACTTGTAACACCCCCGGTCACTCCGGACCGACGGCTGTCACTCCTGGTAGCTCAATAGGATCTCTATACTAACCCCACAGACCAACACTAGTCCTTTCTGTGCACTTTATCCTCACTCATGCGCACCCGATACCCACTTCTCGGTCGGTCACCCATCCTAGAATTGATCTATGCCAAGCACACTTAATCTCAGAGTTCTTTTCGAATGAGCTTTCGGAAAAGAAGTTGCAACTTGTTGGTATGGGTTTTCTATCAATCCTATTGAGCCATGCGCGAGGGTCTCACAGAAGCGCTGCCGGAAGGATCGTCTGCACGATCTTGAGATCGGAAGTGTACGACTACATCATCCACGAGAATCTGCTCTCGTTAACCGCTTTGGAATCTTCGAGGGTGAGTACTCTATCGACTCGTTGCTACAATCTAGTAGATAGATCTTGGCTTGTGTGTGTTCATGCGATAGAATTTTTTTGTTTCCCATGCTACGAACCCCTACAAACTTATGCTTACATGAATGTATGTTCTCCTCTAGGTCACATAATTCCTACGAAAAAACCATGCCCGCTCAAGCCAACCTATTCTACTATCCAAGCCTTTAATTGCTTCAACCTTCTTCTTGAGGGGTTTCGCAGCATAGTAAATCAAAAAAATTCTACGGATGCGAACAAGAAAGCCAAGATCTAATCTAGGATATGTAATCAACGAGAGAGATTGATGAGATCTTCATACCCTTGAAGAAATGGCACAGCGAAAACGTTCAACAGAACATGGTTGACGTAGTCATACTCGTCGTCTCCTCCTCGCGATCCGATCCGATCCGATCCTACGCCGCAAGTGGCGGCGCCTCCGAGAGATGCACACGTACGGTGCAACGACGTATCCTCCTTCCTTGGTCCAACAAGTATGGTGGAGAGATTGAAAGAACATGTTGGGCCCCCATGTGTGGTTTTGGTAATTAATGACAATCTTTATGGACTAATATGTGCATTAAGTTATACTTGTAGGATTTTTCCATTGGCATCGCTTGGAGCATGTGTTGGCTTCAAGGTCGATGAAATGCAAAGAAGATATGTTGGGCAAGCTCAATATGTGAGGTCGATGATGAGGAATTAAGAAAGGCGTTCCATCTTGAGAAGGGCATGACCGTCTACATCAAGCTCAAGTGGAATGCTTAAGGCAAAGGTATAATCTTGATAGGTTTTCCTTTTGCCGGTCTCACGTTGTGTCTGTGAGACCGGGTTTAGGATAGATAACCGTACTATCAAGAGGGGCTCTCGTATGAGTAATTCGGTCACATCGTTCGGAGAGAGCTCAAACCTTTGCATACTTGCGTCATCATTTTTGGTTGCTATTTGGTCTTATCCATGTTAGGATATAGAGCTTGTGGTAATCTCCATAACAAGCTCTTGTTCATCAAAATCGGATCTTCCGTTTGTATCTTGTTGCGATTTTTATTTATGCGGCTTTTCGGTTTCTCACCAAGTGAGGTATTTCACATTATTCTACTTGATACTTTCTCACTTGGTGATAATCAATATTTCCACCTTTTATTGGGAAGCCCTCGTCGTCCTCTATCCAACGCAATTTGAATCGGGTCAACCGGAGCTTCCAGTCAAAAGTTATTGTCGTTTGAATATTTGCCTGTCAGTCTGTTTTCTGGGCCGAGCGGTAGTACCGCCCGGGCCTAAAACGGCCCGTTTTCCTTCTGCCTCGCTAGGTACCTTTTTGCGGTAGTACCGTCCGGCCCGGTAGTACCGCCCGGGTGGGCCGGTAGTACCGGCCGACCCGTTTATTTGTCCAGATCTTTTTTCCAGTTTCAGATCCAGATCTACTGCCCGCGTTGACCTGCTGCAGCGCTCGCTCCTGGCCCACGTCCTCGCGTCGCGCGCCCTTCCCCGCCCATGCGTTGCCGCCTCGCTGGGCCCCGCCTCTACGCCGCTGTCACGCGAGCACGCGCGCGATCCCGCCAGCGCCGCATGCGCGCGTTCCCCTGGGCCCGCTCCTGCTGCCGGTTTGACCGCGCGTGCACGCCTGCCGCGCTGCTGCTGCCGCTGCGCTTCCTAACTGCCGTGCGCGCTGCTGCCCTGCTGCTTGCTGCCGCTGCAGCCACCTGCATGCTGCGCGCCAGCACTGCTAGGCCCCGCCCAGCTGCTGCTGCTGCCACCTCGTCCTAGCCCCGCTCCCATGTGCTTGCAAAGAGCTGTTGCCGCTGCTGCGTTTTTCCTGGGACATGCGGTACTATCGGTAAATTCCGGTAGTACCGGACCGTTCAGGAAAATAGCCCCAACGGGCAGATTTAGCCCGACCCTTTAAATAGACTTTGTCCATTATTGTTTAGGGTTACTTCTTCCTCCTTCTCTTGTCCAAGCTTTGCCCCCATTTGCTTTACTCTTTAAGCTTGATTTCTACACACCCCTCCATTGATTCTTGCATATATTTGAGGGGTTATTGGAGGAGATTTAGATCTACGTTTTGACCAAACCAAAACATCTCTTTGTGAGTGTATCTTTGGGGATCTAGATTTTGGGGGATTTTGTGTCTCTCTTTGATTCCTCCTCTCTTGTTCCCCCAATAGCTTTAGTAGCTTTGTTGGAACTTAAGAGTGAGGGATTTGAGCATCTTTGTGGTGTTCTTGCCATTTGCATTTGGTGCATCGGTTTGAGTTCTCCTCGGAGGATTTGGTTTGAATTGCTCATTGGAGCTCGTCCCTCTTGGGTTCTTGGAACCCTAGACGGTTTCGTGGCCTTGGTGGCATTTGTTGAGGCCTTTTGTGGCGTTTGTTGGGAGCCTCCAATTAAGTTGTGGAGTTGTGCCCCAACCTTGTGAGAGGTTCCGGTTGCCACCGACAAGTGCACCGATAGTGGAAGCGTGGATCGATCCCATTGGGGTGAGATTCACCGGAGAATAAGGGAGGCCTTTTGTGGTGTTGGTGGTTTGATACCACCCCCTCTCCAAACGAGACGTACTCCATGTTGGGAGGAACTCGGTAAAATATCAGTGTCCTCGCGTGCCTCGGTTATCTCTATACCCGAGCTTTTACTTATGCACTTTACTTTGTGATAGCCTTCGTGCTTGAAGTAATCTATACCTTGCTATCACTTTGTTGCTTGTATTGCCTAGCATAAGTTGTTGGTGCACATAGGTGAACCTTAGTTGTTCTAGGTTGTGCTTAACAAAGTAAACACTAGTTTTATTCCGCCCTTGTTGAGCCACTCTAGGAAAAGTTTTAATCGCCTATTCACGCCCCTCTAGGCGACATCCGTATACTTTCAGAGATAGATTGGATCTGCAGCATGACGGCGTGGTGCTTATGGTGGAGAGTTTCTGCGGCAGGGCTTTGCCTACGCGCAGTCGGGAGAGAGAGAGGTGGAGGGCAGCAGTAGGACGGTGGCTAGGGTTGGAGTGGGGGGGAGGCTGCGCCCCTTCCCTCCTTATATAGGGGGCTATCCGGCCCCCTTGAACCCTCCTCCAAGCCCTAGGGCGGCGGCCCAAGGGGTGGAGTGGGGGGCAAGTTATCCCCCCTCTTCTAGAAAGCTCCCTTAGGGTTTCCCCTAGGGCTAGCCGGCTGGGCCTTAGGGGCCTTGTGCCCCTGGCCCAAAGTGGCCAGGGCACTTCCCCTTAGGCCCACGCAGGCCTCCGACAAGTAGGCCCACATTGGTCCCACTCCGGAACCTTCTAGAACCTTCCGGTACATTACCGATAAACTCCAAAATGATTCTGAAATCGAAAAACTCCTTTCCTTTATATGAATCTTATTATACGGACCATTTCGGAACCTCTTGTGATGTCCTGGGTCTCATCCGAGACTCCGAACAAAAACTCATAAACCAATTATCCATTCTATCCTAGCGTCGATGCACGTTAAGTGTGTGACCCTACGGTTCGAGAATATGCAGACATGATCTTCTATCAATAATCAACAGCGGGATCTAGAAACCCATATTGACTCCCACATATTCATCGATGATCATATCGGATGAACCACGATGCCATGATTCAATTAATCTCATATATGTATTCCCTTCGTCACGCGATATTTTACTTGCCCGAGATTCAATCGTTGGTATCAGCATACCTAGTTCAATCTCGTTCACAGCAAGTACTTTACTCGTTCCGTAATCCGATATCACTTTGTGATTAACTCCTTAACCACGTGCTTGCAAGCTGTGTTGATATCGATTACCCAGTGGGCCCGAAGTATATCTCTCCGACTCGAGAGGGAGAAATTCCATCTCGATACATACAACCCAACAAGTACTTTCCGATCACATGAGAGACACCTTTATGATCACCCTCACATAGGATGACGTTTGATGACCTCAAAGCTTTCTTCCGATACCAGGGAGTTGTATTATCTCATGGTCTAAGCAATACAATACTTGACATAGGAAAAATCTTCGCAAAGATGAACACGATGACACGATCTAATTGCTCTGCTTAATTTGGGTCTGTCCATCATATCATTCTCCTAATGACATGATCTCATTATTAATCGACAACTCATGTCTATGGTTAGGAAATCTTAACCATCATTAATCAATGAGCTAGTCCATAGAGGCGTACTAGGGACACAGTGTTGTTCATAAACCACACAAGTATCAAAGTTTTTGCTTAATACAATTCTAGCATGGAATATAAACTTTATCATGAACAAGAATTATAATAATAACATCTTTATTATTGCCTCTAGGGCATAATTCCAACAGTCTCCCACTTGCACTAGAGTCAATAATCTAGTTTACATCTGGCAACAATATAACACGCATGGCATTAAGGTGCTGATCATGTTTTGCTCGTGGAAGAGGTTTAGTCAATGGATCTGCGACATTCAAATCTGTATGTACTTTGCTAATCTTTAGATCTCTATCTGCTATATAATCTCGAATTATATGAAAACGGCGGTTGATGTGCTTGGTCTTTGGATGCTATCTTGGTTCCTTACCCAGTGCTATGGCGCCAGTGTTGTTGCACAATATCTCCAGTGGGTCCAAGGCACTTGGAACCACACCAAGCTCAGTGATGAAGTTCCTGATCCAAACTCCTTCACTTGACGCTTCTGAAGCAGCCATGTATTCCGCTTCTGTTATAGATCCCGCGATCACGCTTTGCTTGCAGCTTCTCCATCTCACAGCTCCACCATTCAAAATATAAACGTATCCTATCTGAGATTTAGAATCATCCGGGTCGGTGTCAAAACTAGCGTCGACGTAACCTTTTACGACGAGCTGCTCATCACCTCCATAGACCAAGACCATTTCTTTAGTCCTATTTAAATACTTTAGGATGTTCTTTACGGCTGTCCAGTGTTCCACTCCTGGATCACTTTGGTATCTGCTCGTCAAACTAAGAGCATTGGACACATCCGGTCTAGTACATAGCATGGCATACATGATAGAACCTACGACCGAGGCATATGGCACTTTGCTCATAGTATCTCTATCTTTTACCGTAGCTGGACACTGAGCCTTGCTCAATATCTTACCTGACAACATGGGCAATGAACCTTTCTTTGCTTTATCCATTCTGAACCTTTTCAGAACTTTGTCTAGATATGTACTTTGGCTTAAAGCTATTAGGCGTCTTTGTCTATCTCTATAGATTTTGATGCCTAATATATAAGCAGCTTCTCCTAGGTCTTTCATTGAAAAACATTTATTCAAATAACTCTTCACATCGTTAAGCATACCAATGTCATTTCCAATAATCAATATGTCATCCACATATAGTACTAAAAATGTCACCGAGCTCCCACTCACTTTCTTGTAGATACAAGCTTCGTAGCAATTTGGAACAAATCCAAAATTCTTGATCACTTGATCAAAACGAAGGTTCCAACTCCGAGATGCTTGCTTTAGTCCATAAATGGAACGCTGAAGTTTGCACACCTTATTAGCATCCTTAGGATCGACAAAACCTTCGGGCTGCATCATATACAACTCTTCATCAATGTTGCCATTGAGGAACGCAGTCTTGACATCCATCTGCCATATTTCATAATCATGACATGCAACAATTGCTAATAAAATCCAAATGGACTTAAACATCGCTACGGGAGAGAAAGTCTCATCATAGTCAACACCTTGAACTTGCCGAAACCCTTTTGCGACAAGCCAAGCTTTATAGACAGTAACATTACCATCCGCGTCTGTTTTCTTCTTGAAATCCATTTGCACTGAACGGCCTTACGGTCGCTAGGAGGGTCCACCAAAGTCCATACTTGGTTTTCGCTCATGGATCCCAATTCGGATTTCATGGCCTCTAGCCATTTCTCAGAGTCTAGGATCATCATTGCTTCCTCATAATTCGCAAGTTCACTGTTGTCTAACAACAAGACGGTTAAGACAGGGTTGTTGTACCATTCAGGAGTGGCACGTGACCTTGTCGACCTGCGAAGTTTAGTAGTAGCATCGTTCGAAGTTTCATGATCCTCGTCATTAGCTTCCTCTCTTGTTGGTGCAGACGGCACTGCAACAATTTCAGGTGCTGCGCTACTCTCCAACTCGAGAGAAGGTTCAATAACCTCATCTAGCTCTACCTTCCTCCCACTCACTTCTTTCAAGAGAAACTCCTTCTCAAGAAAGGATCCGTTCTTTGCAACAAACACTTTGCCTTCGGATCTGTGGTAGAAGGTATACCCAATCGTTTCCTTAGGGTATCCTATGAAGACGCATTTCTCCGCTTTGGGTTTGAGCTTGTCCGGCATCAACTTCTTGACGTAAGCTTCGCATCCCCAAACTTTAAGAAACGACAACTTAGGTTTATCACCAAACCATAGTTCATACGGTGTCGTCTCAACGGATTTAGATGGTCCCCTATTTAAAGTGAATGCAGCGGTTTCTAATGCATAACCCCAAAATGATAACGGCAAATCTGTAAGAGACATCATTAATCGCACCATATCTAATAGAGTTCAATTCCGGCGTTCAGATACACCATTGCGTTGTGGTGTTCCGGGTGGCGTGAGTTGCGAAACGATTTCGCTTGCTTTAAGATGCGTGAGAAAATCATAACTCAAATATTCATCTCCATGATCGGATCGTAGAAATTTAATTTTCCTGTTACGATGGTTTTCCACTTCGTTCTGAAATTCTTTGAACTTTTCAAACGTTTCAGATTTATGTTTCATTAAATAGATATACCCATATCTACTTAAGTCATCAGTAAAAGTGAGAAAATAGCGATATCCACCGCGCGTCGAAACACTCATTGGTCCACATACATCGTATGTATGATTTTCAATAAGTCCATTGCTCGCTCCATTATTCCAGAGAACGGGGTTTTGATCATCTTGCCCATGAGGCACGACTCGCACATGTCAAATGATTCAAAATCAAGAGACTCCAAAAGTCCATCGGAATGGAGTTTCTTCATGCGTTTTATACCAATATGACCTAGACGGCAGTGCCACAAATAAGTTGGATTATCACTATCTACTTTGCATCTCTTAGCCTCAATGTTATGGATGTGCGTTTCATTGCTTTCGAGATTCAGAAGAAATAAACCATTCACAACAGGTGCATGACCATAAAAGATGTTATTCATATAAATAGAACAACCATTATTCTCTAATTTAAATGAATAACCGTCTTGCAATAAACACGATCCGGATATAATGTTCATGCTCAACGCAGGCACATAATAACACTTATTAAGGTTTAAAACTAATCTCGAAGGTAAAACTAAGGAGAGCGTGCCGACAGCCATCACATCAACTTTTGATCCATTGCCAACGCACATCGTCACCTCATCCCTTGCTAGCCGCTGTCTATTCCGTAGCTCATGTTTCGAGTTACGAATATTCGCAACTGAACCAGTATCATATACCCAGGCACTACAACGAGCGCTAGTAAGGTAAACATCAATAACATGTATATCAAATATACCTTTAATGGTGCCAGCCTTCTTGTCCGCTAAATACTTCGGACAGTTGCGCTTCCAGTGACCCTTGTCCTTGCAATAGAAGCACTCAGTGTCCGGTTTAGGTCCAGACTTGAGCTTCTTCTCAGCAGGGGCAACGCGCTTGCCGCTTTCTTTCTTGAAGGATTTCTTTGCACCCTTAGCTTTCTTAAAGCTAGTGGTCTTGTTGACCATCAACACATGATTATCTTTCTTGATATCCACCTCCGCAACTTTCAGTTTAGCGAAGAGCTCAGTGATCGTATCAATGGAACCAATTTTATTGTGAGTAACTACAAAACCTTTGTAGCTAGGAGGGAGTGATTGCAGAACTCTGTCAATCTTGAGCTCTTCTGGAATCTTGCAGTCCAATTGCTCAAGACGTTGAGTGTAGCCCGACATCTTAATGGCGTGCTCACTAACGGAACTCCCTTCCTCCATCTTGCAGTTAAAGAACTTCTCAGAGATCTCATATCTCTCAGAACGAGCCTGAAACATGGTTTTCAGTTCCTCAAGTATCTCAAAGGGCCCGTCGAACTCCTCAAAATGATTTTGAAGTTCCGGTTCCATAGCAAACAACATGGTACTCTTAATCACTGCATAATCATCTTTGTGTGACTGATAAATAGCTTTTTCATCAGCCGGCGCATCAGTAGCAGGGGCGTCACCTAGCGCTTTCTCAAGTACATAGTCTTTTTGTCCGCCAGCTAGAATGATTCTCAGATTGCGGAACCAGTTGGTGAAGTTAGACCCATTGTTCTTAAGCTTTTCTTTCTCAGCAAAAAAATTGAAGTTGAAGTTGGACTTAGCCATTTGATCTACAAAATTTGCAAATACAATTTACACTATGTTCATGATAACTAGTTCAACTTAATCAAATTACTAGATGAACTCTCACTAAATTCAACATCCCTCAAGTTGTTTAGTGAACACGATCCAAATTCACCACACCTAATCCGATCTTCACGAGAAGAGATGTGGTTTCAATGGTGGACAACAAAGTGTCGATCATATCATTCATATGAATCATGTTTAACCTTTCGGTTCGTGTGTTCTGAGGCCATGTCTGTACATGCTAGGCTCGTCAAGTCAAACCCAAGTATTTCCGCATGTGCAAAACTGGCTTGCACGCGTTGTATGTGAACGAGAGTTTATAGCACCCGATCATCACGAGGTGCTTGAAAACGACGAACTTTCGCAACAGTGCATATATGGGGAGAACATAATTTTATCTTGATATTTAAGTGAGGAATCATCTTATAATGCTACCGTCGTGATCTAAGCATAATAAGATACATAAAAGGATAAACATCACATGCATATAATTTTATGTGACATGGTATAGCCAATCACCGCACAATGATCTCCATCTTGTGCGCGCCAGCATGATCTCCATCACTCCACCATGATTGCCTCCACCACGAATAGCAACTACAACTATTGCTAACTACTTAGCGATAAAGTAAAGCTATTACATGGCGTATAAGAAGTTGACACACAGGTCATATACAATTATAAAGACAACCATACGACTCTTGCCGGTTGTGAACTCATCGACATGCAAGTCGTGAAATATTACAGAACATGATCATTGCATACATCTCAATTCATACACATCATGTCTTGGGCCATACCATATCACAAAACACTCCCTGCAAAAGCAAGTTAGACGCCTCTACTTTGTTGTTGCATGTTTTACGTGGCTTATGGGAGTAACAAGCTAAGAACGATTCTTACCTACGGAAAGACACAACGGTGATATTATGGTTGCTAACATCCGTTGTAAATCCCATGACTACTATAGTGAGAGAAACTGGCATCCACCAGCCGTATGTGTGGAACAAGCCACACGTCAAGTGCGGAGCCGGTCTCGCGAACGAGGTCGCGTAAAGTTGGCCTGGACCGCTTCGATCTCACTATGCCGCGCCATAAGAAATACACAACAAGAGGTTTGCAACAGAAAACATCAACACCCGCAACAAGCATGTTGCGTTCTACTCATGAAACACATCTACGCATAGATATAGCTCTGATACCACTGAGGGGTTTCACAGCATAGTAAATCAAAAAAATTCTACGGATGTGAACAAGAAAGCCAAGATCTAATCTAGGAGATGTAATCAACGAGAGAGATTGATGAGATCTTTGTAGGGTTCGCAGCATAGAAAACAAAAATTTTCCTACGATGTGAACTATGTACCAAGATCTATCTATTAGATACAAACAACGGGCGGATGTATATCCATAGAGAACATACCCTTGAAGACCGACAAAGCTTAACGAGTTCAACTCGTGGTTGATGTAGACGATCTCTTGCCGATCTCAAGATCGAGAGGAAGTCCTAGTGCCACAAATCAGCAGCGCATCCGTGCTCGCACACACGTTCGAGGCACCGAGCAACCTCCGCCTCCTCGCTCCAGCGATGCAGCGGAAGCACAACTCTTTCTTGCCGAATAGCCACCGGGAACATGTATCTCGCTAGTCCGAGACCATGGGGAATAAATTCTAGAGGGGGAGAGAGATCCTTCACGAGGAGGTGTGAGAGACAAGTGAGAGGAGGGGGGCACCCAAGGGGGTGGCCGCCGGCCATGGGGTCTGCCCCCTCCCCTCCTTTATTTATGTGGGTGGACACTCCACTCACAAAATGGCCCTTCAATTTTCTCCACTAAAAAATCCACTCAAATTCCCATTAAATTTCCACCAAATTTAATGCAAACTCTCATTAAATAAAACTCTTTTATTTTATTTAGAATTTTGTCAATTACTTTAATGATAAACATTCACAAATAACCCCTTGCTAGAATTCTATTTCACATGCATAACCACTTTATGCAATTTCACCCGAAAACCTGTTTCGGTATCTAGTGAAATAAATTCCTGCGCTTGTTCATTCTTTCAGCATGAAACTTTTGCTCCAATTGGATGTCGGTGTCTCTTAAGTGTGTCACCCTACGGTTCGTGAATAATGCGGACATGATCGAGACCCCTCTCGGATCAATAATCAGAAGCGGGATCTGGAGACCCATACTGACTCCCACACATTCAACGATGACTTTCTTGTGATCGTCGGAACCTTTTACGCTAGTATCTTAATCCCTTTATTTCATGATATATTACATGTCCGAGATTCGATCATCGGTATATCCATACCTAGTTTGATCTCGTTACTGACATGCACTCTTTTCTCGTTCCCGTGATATAACATTCTAGTGATCAAATCACTTGCTTGCAAGCTAATCAATGTGATATCACCTAGAGGGCCCAGAGTATATCTATCCGTCATCGGGATGAACAAATTCCACTCTCGATCCATGAGCCCCAACATAACACTTTGTTAGTTCTGAATCCATCTTTGTAATCACCTTGTTACGGTGTGACGTTTGATGTTATCAAGAAACTCTTTCGGTGTTAGTGATTGACATGATCTCATGGTCTAAGGATTAGGATCACTTCGTAAGTTGTTATAGCAATATAAACTCAATGACTTTGATCGTAATGCTATACTTCGGATGAATGTTCATCACACCATTACACTAATGTTGTGATCCCGTTATTAACAACATCCAATGTCCATGATCAGGAAACCTTGATCATCTTGTTAATCAACGAGCTAGTTTATGAGAGAGGCATAACTAGGAACTTTCTGTTTGTTTATTAAACACACATGTATTAACGTTTCCGTATTAATACAATTATAGCATGCAAAATAAACATCTATCATATACTTGGAATACACATAATAAACACTTTATTATTGCCTCTCAGGGCATATTCCCTTCAATCTTCATACCCTTGAATAAATCGCACAGCGGAAACGTTCAACAGAACGTGGTTGACGTAGTCGTACTCGCCGTCTCCTCCTCGTGATCCGATTCGATCCTACGCCGCAAGTGGCGGCGCCTCCGAGAGATGCACACGTACGGTGCAACGATGTCTCCTCCTTCCTTGGTCTAGCAAGTATGGTGGAGAGATAGATTGGATCTGCAGCACGACAGCGTGGTGCTTATGGTGGAGAGTTTCTGCGGCAGGGCTTCGCCTACGCGCAGTCGGGAGAGAGAGAGGTGGAGGGGCAACAGTAGGACGATGGCTAGGGTTGGAGTGGGGAGGAGGCTGCGCCCTTGCCCTCCTTATATAGGGTCTGGCCAGCCCCCTTGACCCCTCCTCCAAGCCCTAGGGCGGCGGCCCAAGGGGTGGAGTGGGGGGCAAGTCATCCCCCCTCTTCTAGAAGGCTCCCTTAGGGTTTCCCCTAGGGCTGGCCGGCTGGGCCTTAGGGGCCTTGTGCCCCTGGCCCAAAGTGGCCAGGGCACTTCCCCTTAGGCCCACGCAGGCCTCCGACAAGTGGTCCCACATTGGTCCCACTCCGGAACCTTCTAGAACCTTCCGGTACATTACCGATAAACTCCGAAACGATTCCGAAATCCAAAAACTGCTTTCCTTTATATGAATCTTATTCTCCGGACCGTTCCGGAACCTCTCGTGATGTACTGGGTCTCATCCGAGACTTCGAACAAAAACTCATAAACCAATTATCCATTCTATCCTAGCGTCGATGCACGTTAAGTGTGTGACCCTATGGGTTCGAGAATATGCAGACATGATCTTCTATCAATAATCAACAGTGGGATCTGGAAACCCATATTGACTCCCACATATTCATCGATGATCATATCGGATGAACCACGATGTTAGGATTCAATTAATCCCATATATGTATTCCCTTCGTCACGCGATATTTTACTTGCCCGAGATTCAATCGTTGGTATCGGCATACCTAGTTCAATCTCGTTCACAGCAAGTACTTTACTCGTTCCGTAATCTGATATCACTTTGTGATTAACTCCTTAACCACGTGCTTGCAAGCGGTGTTGATATCGATTACCGAGTGGGCCCGAAGTATATCTCTCCGACTCAGGAGGGACAAATTCCATCTCGATACATATAACCCAACAAGTACTTTCCGATCACCCGAGAGACACCTTTATGATCACCCTCACATAGGATGACGTTTGATGACCTCAAAGCTTTCTTCCGATACCAGGAAGTTGTATTATCTCATGGTTTAAGGAATACAATACTTGACATAGGAAAAAGCTTCGCAAAGATGAACACGATGACACGATCTAATTGCTCTGCTTAATTTGGGTATGTCCATCATATCATTCTTCTAATGACATGATCTCATTATTAATCAACAACTGATGTCTATGGTTAGGAAACCTTAACCATTATTAATTAATGAGCTAGTCCATAGAGGCGTACTAGGGACACGGTGTTGTTCATAAACCACACAAGTATCAAAGTTTCTGCTTAATACAATTCTAGCATGGAATATAAACTTTATCATGAACAAGAATTATAATAATAACATCTTTATTATTGCCTCTAGGGCATAATTCCAACACTTCTGTACTCAAGCAGGCGTAGCTGCACAACCTAGGGTTAGGGACACCAGATCGCCGTTGTGGTGGCATCGTGCCACTCACCCATCTTCTGCTTTCGCATCTATGTTTGTACTGTATTCTCTGTATTTGTTTTTGATAATATCTGTTTTCGTATTTGTTTTGGTGGTCTCTATATCCGCTTCCCCTTTTGCAAAAAAGTCATAAAAACAAATCCTACCGCAAATGCCTAGACGACATCGTCACCATTCCTCTTAGATCTCCAATGGGTTGGTTACTAAATGGTGGTGACCACCTTACCCCTCCTCATGCTTCTTCCCCTGTTCCATCTTCTTCTACGCACCGTGCTTGATCTTTAGGCATAACTTTCACGTCCCATGATCTCGAGTTGCTTGTTCACCAAGACTAGAGAGCCAATGTTCACTTTGTAGATATCCATTTGATCGAGTGCTTAGTGCTTTCCAAGTTACCATCATAACATTTTTTCACTGTTAAATTTCTAGAAAGTGACCGACATTTATGCCATAATGTACAACTGTCTGTGATCTTAACCTTCTCGCTTCATTTCTCTGCCCTTGTTGTTGAATTAGATCGTCCCTTTAACAACCCCTTCATGAGAGACCTTCCCATTGTGAATTCCTAACCTAGATCTCCACCTCGTCTCCATGTCATCGCCACATCTAGCTTGCCACGGTCAGACCAAAAGATCAACAAAGAGGTAGAAAATAAATGTTTTTTGGCAATAATACCATCGATGAGTTGGCAATAATATGTGAACCCTAACCTAACCTACGGACCTCGCCGTTCATTGACGATTTTGTATCCTATAGTACCGCGGAATTCCATCCTACGGACACTAGTGGCAGAAAAAAACACCAAAACCGTGACCCAGCTTGATACAATCGCCGTACGTTCGCATTGTACACCTTCTTGAAAGTTCAAAACAAACAACCATTTCAAAAAAAAAAAGTTCAAAACAAACAAGTGATACCGTAGGGCTCTCATGTCGCCGCTGTCCCTGCGACAATTCCGCCGCCGCCGTCGCCGCGGCACTCTCTTCCTGCCCTGAAATCTCCAGCCGCCGGACCCGAGATGGTCCTCCCGCGGCGGCGCGGGGGCCACAACCAAAACCCGTGCCCGTGCCCGCGCCGCGCTGTCCTGCCGCCGGCGGCGCTCCTGCTGCTCTTCCTCCTCGCCGCCGTCGCGCTGCTTTACGTCTCCCCGCCGCCGCTGTCCGACCACCCGGCATTCGCTTCCTCCCGTTACCGGTCCTCGCATGCTCTGGTACTCCACTGGTACCCATAGTTGCTTCGGCCTTTCCTTTACATCTCCCGATCTAACTCCTATCGTTCCACGCGTGTACCTTCCGCGTGCTCGCGCAGCTGAACAGCTCTGGCGGCGGCGTCCCAGTGGAACCTGCGCGCCGCGTGATTTCCCCTGTTCCGGTGAGCATGTGCTTCTCCGCTATTTTGCCTTTGTATTCACCAAATCGAATTATTTTTGGGAGAAACGAATTCAATTGTTACATGATTATTTTGTTCTGTTTGGTTGAGTAATGACTTTAGTATGCTGTGAGTTTCTGTGATTGTTGCTTTGATTGGTAGATGTAAGTGAACTAGGCTCAGTTTCGTGTGTAGTTGGTGGTAAGCACCGTATGTCACTGATTTTGACTGTTCTGCCTTTACTAAGCCTGTCTATTCTGACGAAGAAATCAACAACAATAGAAAGTAAAAAGGCGTTATGATCAAGACTACAAAACATTTATGGAGAACTTTGTAACTAGTATGAAAGAAAAAGATGTATCTACTTGGAACAACGACTATCTAATGAATTGGATGAATGATAAGTCTTGAAATACATTATGCTCTCTCGAAACCTAGAGAAGTCTCATAGACAACTTTCGGTTTAAAGATACCTCACACCGAGATAAGTTAAGCGAGCAAGCATATAGAAAAGGGTATCATAACAGAAGTGTTAAAAAAGCTAATTGACTCAATAAACTAGAAAGTTGTACTTCATGCGTCACTCGTCGAGGTTGCAAGGTACATGGCAGTCACGGGAATGAATTACACTATGTCATACTGGGTACAGGTATGCGATCACAAGATACCCGTTTCATGCCACAACGTTATTCATTCCCCTGGCTGCTATGTACCTTGTAACCTCAACATTGATGCATGAAGTACAACTTCCTAGTTTACCAAGTCATTTATTCTAGTAACACTTATGTTATTCTTTTCTATATGCTTACACCCTTAACTTATCCCAGTGTGAAATATCTTTCACCCGCAGCGTCTCAAGGTTTTCAGAGAGCATGCTGTATTTCCAGACTTATCTTTCACCTAATTCATAAGATAGTCGTTGTTCCAAATAGATGTGATTTTTTCTTTCATACTAGTTACAGAATTCTCCATAAATGTTTTGTAGTATTGACCATAATGCCCTTTTTCCCTCCTCATAGTAGTTGATTTATTTGTTGGAATAGATAAGCTTAGCAAAGGATGGACTGTCAAAATCACTGACATCCGATGAAGTTTCAGTAAATTAGTTGGTGGTACGCATCCGGTGCTTTCGTCTTGCTTGTCCCGCCATGCTTCTTCCTCCGGGTTAGCTTCCTGGTTCCGGCTGACAACATGGACCTGGATCTGGGCGATGCCTTATTCCCTCTGATCCCATCATATGCGGCGGGTGGATACTGCGGCAACTCCAACGAGGTTTTCTCTTCAGGTCTATGTTGACGATTGATCGGTTGCTGTGGCTCATTTGTCTGCACTTTGGGTTTGATGGCGGCGGCGGATTCTTCTCCAAAGATTTGCTCCCAAGGGCTTGCTTGTAATTTTATGTTTTGCATGTGCTTTTCTTTTATTTGGAGAAAATTGTCCCATGTATTTATGTTTCTGGTATAAGTTGTTTCCTTTTTTAAATATATTTGGGAAATTGCCAAAAAAAGAGAGTTGATGGTGAGCTATTGAGTTGAGATCCGTTTCTGTTTTGTTTCAGAAGGACTTATATTTGCATGCTCCAGGGTGTATCAAGCCTGTCTTCTTGAGTTTTTAGAGGTGTGAGTTGAAATGAATTTTGTTTTTCTGTCCCACTGCTGATTATTTTGGGTGTAGACCTGTTGCCTTTTGGCAAACCAGATTTGTTCTTTTCTTTGCTATAGTTTGTTAAAATAGAACCTCTATTTTCAGGATTGCTTAGTTGTTACAATTTCTCAAACTGCAGAGAGGTGGTTGGACTGCAGCGGATGACCAATGGGGTTCAAAGCTTGCTAGCAAATTCTACGGGTGCAGCAACTCCAGCAGCAAATTCCTTGGTACGCAATATTCTTTGCCAATGAGGATTGGTTAAAATTTACTGTAACCACATAGGGTATTTCAGATGTTAGATTTTCTCTACAATCTTAGAATGCACGCTCTATTATATTCTGGAAAAGGTTGAAATGGTTTGGTGGTAGTGGTGCCTTTTCTTTGTTTTACTGGGTTATTTTTGTTTGCCTGAAGTAATCATTGTTTTAATCTGTGCAGATTCAGGTGTTATAACACACCCAGACCGTTATTTGATGATCGTTACAAGTGGAGGCCTCAATCAACAGAGAACAGGGGTAAGATATGTGTAACTGGCACATTATTCCTGCTCACATATCATTATGCATGTAGCTGGGTAGGACAAAACATGTAAGCAACCAGTTTGAATATCTGTATGCAGAAGCCTACTGTCCTAATACCCTCTTATTCGACCAGTGTTACAGCTGTAGTTTGTCATAGATTATTTCATCCATGAGAATCTGCTCCTAAATATCATGGTTTGCAGGTTTGCTATGTTTTGGATGTCATAATTATAAATCAAATAATCAATTGAAGATACATTATCAAGTGGCTAAACTGATACCAGATTCAATATTAGAACAGAGACAGTTTAGATACATATGAATGCTAATGTATAAAGAAGCTAACTGATTGATACATGTAACACATGAATAAGAGGTTGTATCCTAAAATCATTATTATTCCTCAGTCAAAACTTAGACAGTCCAGGCTAATATTGGGAATAGTGAGACACCTCTTGTGTAGTGTCTAAGGATGGGGTGAAGATTTGAAGTTTGAGGTCTCCATAGTTTTGCTCTGAAAACGAGCAAGATTAGGAGTTTTATGTTATGTCGCACAGCTAACTCTGCAGTAACTATATATGTTTTCTGGTTCCATATTATGATGTTCATAACTATGTCCATTAGCCTAAGTATTCTGTGCTGCTTCTCAGATAATTGATGCTGTTGTTGCTGCACGTATTCTAAATGCGACACTTGTTGTTCCCAAACTGGACCAGACTTCCTTCTGGAAAGATGCCAGGTTTCTTTGAGTACCAGACACTTATCACCCTAGCCTTCAAATCTGCTCGATTTTTTAGAAAACTCAATGCATTTTGTTTGTATTTAATACAATCTCTCTGCTCTCTGCACTCTGCACTCTGCACTCTGCAGTGACTTTGCTCAAATTTTTGATGCCGACTGGTTCATCTCATCTTTATCAAAGGATGTAAGGATCGTGAAAGTGCTTCCAGAGAAACTGCGGGCTCCTCATAGAATGCGTGTGCCCCGAAAGTGTACTCCGCGTTGTTACTTGAACCGTGTGTTGCCTGTACTTCTTAAGAAACATGTAAGTCATTGTAGTATAGCAATGTGTGTTACTGAGATACATTATTTAATGTGCCTTCTTGCATCAACCAGTTACATCCTCATTGAACCGTATGATCTAACAAATAGAGATATTTCATATGCATGGTATTTGATTGCATGTTCTTACAAAAGACTGTAGGGCCATGCTTGGTCTTGAATTCTGACAGCCTGTGTGACTTCGTCTTAATTCTGACAGCCTGTGTGACTTCTATCAAATATAGTTCTTCTGTTGGGAATTTGTTAAGAACTTCTGGCAAAGAAAAACATAACATCATTTTGTCAGCATTTTCAGGAGCTATAGCTTTTACTTGTTAAGTTTCCCATGCTCAAAGTTATATGGTGAATGTGAGAGATTCAACTCCTATGATTAAAATACTAGGATAGCTTATATCTCTTCTTCCACCTGATGCAGGTTGTTCGACTAACAAAATTTGATTATAGGCTAGCAAACAGGTTGGATTCTGACCTGCAGAAGCTGAGATGCAGAGTAAACTACCATGCGTTGAGATTTACTGACCCAATACAAGAAATGGGTGAAAAGATAATACAGCGAATGAGGGAGAGGAGCACACATTTTATTGCTCTTCATTTAAGGTGTTCACAATTCAAGTTCTCATGATTTAGCTTGCATTTTTTTTGATACAGAGTGAGAGAAAGTTTACTGATGTGTGACACATTAAGCTATCAACTTTTTGTGTATGTGTGAAAAAAATAGTTGCTATGATGTGACCTAGTTTAAAGTATATGGACCGCTTCAATCTTAGCAGGGATGAGCAATAATGCAAGCTTCTTAGCAAGTATGTTATTGCTATTTTGAGCATGCTGTCTTGTTACCAGGAACACCTAAAGCATAGTCTAGTGGGAGGATGGACATGGAGTGTTTATAAGTTGCTGGCTGCCCAACACTATTCGAAGTAATAAAAGAAAGATGTTAGAACTGGAAATGAGAAATCTGTATAGGCTCGGCCTTTCTATGAGCATATACTCGTGATTCCAAAGTGGCACCTGGGAGGAGGGCCTCATGCGCTCTGCTGTTGTATGAAGTTCAATGTTGGTTTCAAATGTTACAAATAAGTGGTGTTTGGTCTTAATAAAGTGGAAAGGGTATGCTGTAGCATGCTCTCTTGGTTTCTATGTGGTCCTACATATATTTGATTGTTAGATTCCTAGGATCAGTTGGGCACTTTGGCTAAGTGAACCACTATCGTCTATGGCTCCATTAGCAAATGTGATTTTGGTTTAAATTTTACTTGCTTTCTACTTCTGAAATGTTCCTGTATAAAGGCTATATAAATTGTTTACCCAAATTGCTGTACACACTTCATTTAATTTTTAATGGGTCAGTGTTTTCTCTTTGCCTCTTAACACCGTTCTGTGATGCCAGATTTGAACCTGATATGCTTGCCTTTTCGGGGTGCTACTATGGCGGTGGAGAAAAAGAGAAGAGAGAGCTTGGTGCGATACGGAAGAGATGGAAAACCTTGCATGTACGTATGATATCATAATGTAAAGGTAGGTACTTAAATAGTCATGAACCCACAAATAAACTATGAATGCAACCTCTGCTATTTTTGCATTTCAGGTTAGCAATCCAGAGAAAGAAAGAAGGCACGGTAGATGCCCACTAACCCCTGAAGAGGTGGGGCTGATGTTGAGGGCACTGGGCTACACAAATGATGTTCACATTTATGTTGCCTCTGGAGATATATATGGTGGGGCAAAGACATTAGAACCCCTGAAAGCGCTCTTCCCCAATATCCATACGAAAGAAACAATAGCAAGCAAAGATGAGCTGGCTCCATTCTCAAAATACTCATCTCGCATGGCTGCACTTGATTTCATTGTCTGCGATGGAAGTGATGCTTTTGTGACTAACAACAATGGAAACATGGCCAAAATTTTGGCTGGGAGAAGGTATATAACTTTTTTTTTCTGCTGCTGTATCCTTGATTTTCATCACGTTTTCTTTGTAACTCTGATGTTAATTCTGACCATCTGTTGGTGGCCGTGGCAGGAGGTATCTTGGGCATAAGAGAACGATCCGGCCAAACGCTAAAAGGCTCTATTCCTTATTCTTGAGCAGAGGAAACATGTCTTGGGATGCATTCTCCTCCAAAGTACGCATGTTCCAAAAAGGATTTATGGGAGAGCCCAAAGAGCTGAGGCCAGGAAGGGGGGAATTCCACGAGAACCCCTCGACGTGTATATGTGAGAAGACCGATCCCAAAACACAAACCAAATCTAACCCTCAAAGCGAGCAAGGGTCGAGTAATGGTACCGAGGGAGGCAAAGCCACTAGCGAGCCCACAGTTCCTAACTATACCGATGAAGAGTTGGGTGGATCCAGTGCAGAAGATGACGCTCCTGTGGAGAAAGAAGATGATGCCCCTGTGGAGAAAGAGGAGATAGTCGATGCCGAAGCGGAGGATGATGCGTTGGTCAGACCAGATGATCCTGAGCTAGAGGAGGTTCTTTCAGATTAGATGAGTTATCCAGGCCGTATATGTTAACCAGCTGCCATAGTTTTGGTGAGCAACTGATGAATTTTGCCCCTCTAGGCTGTGTACATATTTTGTGCGGTGTAAAATGCGTGTTCTCCTCTCTACTCTTGTTAGATCATAGTATACCTCTCCCTTGGTCCAGTATGGTGGCGGCTGTACGTGGAGTTTGTAATGGTTGTGGTATGAGTTTGTACCAGTAGGCCTACAGCATGCTTTCGTTTCTTTTGCAACCCTTATCTGATAGTGTGCACATCTCTGAATTGTTTTGCAGCAAGTGCAGCCGAGCAGCATCGTTTAGAGGACCTGGGAAGTGTCTGTTTCAGCGTAGCTGCCAGGTTAATGTTCATGACAAACTTCTGCTAACTGTTTCTTGCGAATTCTTAGCCTATACACTAAAAAACCCTGAATGGCGACAAATCTTACTCGCTGACTTGTTCTTCGTTTCCTAGGCCAGTCAGCCAAGTGCCAAGCCATGTCCTCCTCTAGAGCAAATGGATCTTGCATTGAATTTGCCGTATGCTAAGGGCATATCCAGCGGGCCGACGCAAACCGTCCTGCTGTGTTTGAACTGGTCCATGCGGATAGACGAGTGGATGGTCCGTGCGGATAACTGCGCGTCTCCTGGCTGTGGCAGCCTGACCCATATGCAGCCACACAAATACACTTTTTTGGAGGACTAAATGGTAGGCCTGTGGCTGCCCTTATGTGGTAGCCTGACTCTTGTGCAGGCACACAAATACACTTTTCTAGAGGACTAAATGGTAGGTCCGCTGTGGCCTGTGTCCGAACATACACCCAAATTCTGTCCGTAGCCCGACCTAGTCGGACCAAAACGTACCGTTTGCATCGCAGATTTGCATTGGCCCAAACATTTCAGTTCCATTTACACCAAATCCTATTTTTTTTGTTTCAGTTCCCTCGCCGGGGGAACGATGAAGAAGCTGCCGCATCCACTACAAGTACAAACTCCGAGTCCAAGGTATTATGTAGTACTACTATTCTCACGTAGATTCCCAGACGATTCTTGCTCATCTTTGTCCTTATAGTCTTGTTGAATAGTAGTGCATCCCCAGACGCCCTAATATTTCAAGAAACAAGATAGGCTTTTGGCATGGATTGGCCCAGGTCTTCTCGCCATCTGATTTGACCCTGCCGTAGCGTAGGAACGAGAATAATCCTCTAGCTAGGGGGAGGGGGAGGGTGAGGTGAAATAGCTCTCCGTGAACGTGAATTGGAGATCACATGTTGTATGTATATATGGTCTTCTTCATAAAAAAAAGTCTAGATACATTTTCTTTACAAACCTAAAACATCTTATATTTTAAAACGAAAAGAGTATTTTTTCTTTTTGGAAAGGAGCATATATATTATTGGAAAAAATGTATAGATTATGTAATTGTAATTACATTCTAGTATGGGACATACTCTTTACGGTCTGCATTCTTATTTTTTAATCCGATTTTTTATTATTGCAAGCAGCGAAGACCGAAGGCATAGCAGGTTTCGTTGATTTTGTCAATGGAACCTTTTTTTTGCAAGTTTTTATCAATGGAACCTAGGGCGTGACCCCTGTTGATCTAAAAAAAATGACTGAAGGATACCCACTCCCTTTCTATTCACTGCAGGAAGCTGCTAGATACTCGCTAAACCCATACTTTACTCAAAAGAACTCCTTCAACACAGCCTCGTAGGCCTCAGAGCATCTTCACTCGGCTTTCCAGCAGCCCGTTCTTAGGGCATTTTTTTTGTCCGGACGCAAAAAATTGGCCCAGCCACATTTCAAGGACCCAGTTTTGTTCGGATTTAAGTCAACTTTAGTCCGAACATCTTAGGCCGTTCCCGGGGTGGAAACGCCCTGAAAACGCCGGACGAAGCGAATTCAGCAGAAAAAACGTTCGGCGGGTCGATCCGCCCAGTCAGCGACAGAAGCCGAGTCATCGTCATCTTTTCGCCTAGAAACCCCGCGACAGACCGCCAGGTATTAACTGCTCGTCTCGTCGACCACACGTCGTTGTAATGGTACGCCACCGTCGCCTCGGCTCCTGCGACGGATCGATGGGAAATGACTTCCCGCCGGTCCCCCTTTTCCCAGCCTTGCCGCTACACCCCTTCGGTCCTCGCCGCTCACTTCGGACTATAAAAATCGTCGACCTTGCGGGCTCACTTCGCACACTCTCACAACTTCCCCACTCCCCCAACTCCGGCAAACTCCAACTCTCACAGCTTCCCCACTCCCCCAACTCCGACAAACGCCATGGCCGAGAGGTTCCCCGACGATCCCGCGGCGGCGAACGGCTTCGGCCGCTGCATGCTCTAGCCCTGAGAGGCCCGGATGCTCCACGACGCGGGTACATGGCGCCGCCGGACAACCGGAACCCACCCGTCTGGAAGCTCAGCGCCGGCGGGATCCCCATGCCGCCAGTGCCGACCGACGAGAGATGGTCAAGGAGATCCAGGCCGCCATCGCGGCCATGGATGACGCGGATCTCGCCAAGGACCCCGGCAACTTGCTCTACTGGGAGCAGTTCTTCGTCGACCGGCGGCTCCGGGAGCTTGCCCAGCACGAGGGGCCGCCATGATCACCACCGAAGTGCAACAACGCGGCGGTTTAAGGTGTTCGCCCGAATTTGATGTAATATTTATGTATTCCCCCTTTATTAATAAAAACCGCCTATATTCGTCCAAAATTTGCCGTGTTTTGACGAATTTTAGCCAAACGCGGAAACTCGGTCTAGGAACACGATTGAGAAACTGGACATTTTCAGGACAAAAATTAGTTTCGTCCAAACCCGGATTTTGGACCGGAACAGTGGAGATGCTCTTATGATGAGTATATAGTGGCATCTTTGACAATGATATCCATCGCGTCCTCTCCAGCTCTCCTGCAGGCTGCACTTGTAAGGTCTGATACCGAGTACCGACCAGCCACCAAAGGAATTCAATAGAGGAGGACCACGCCATTGCCGCATGCACCTCCACCTCCTTCTTCTTGGCTTCAACTCCACGCGCCGCACATGCTTGCTTTCCAAACCAAGGGATAATTAACCGCCCGTCCGTCCCTCCGTCTAAGCATCGATCGATCGACAACACACCATATTCTCCAAGCACAGGAATCGAAGGTGATTGATCCATCCATCCATCGCCTCATCTCATGGCGAAACTTAGGTACTACGTCTCCTCCTCCCACTGCCGCGTTGCAGAACATGCATTCCCGCCTGCCCATGGGCGCAGTGCCGGACCGCCATTAAAAGTGGCTGTGTTCCACTCAATCAGCTTCTATATATAATCACACGCATGCATAATGCTGGCTTCTCTCATCTATCTGGAGCTGCAGGAGTCTCGTGGCTTGCTGCAAGTGCATGGGCCCTCCGCGGGAAGCCGTCGACTCCATGGACGGCGTCAAGCTTAAGGTCACTAGCAGATACGTAAGTGCTGCTCATGCATCTGCCTCTGGCCTGCTGCCCCGCGCTCCTTTTTTTTCTTCCTTCTTCTGCGTGTGAACATGCATGTCGATGCACGGTTGTGTTTACTGTACATGTGCAGGTTGTGATTAAGAACGACATCTTCGAGCTGACGCTGTCCAACCCCGACGGCATCGTCACCGGTGTGCGGTACAACGGCCTGGATAATCTCATGGAGGTTCTTAACAAGGAAGACAACAGAGGGTACCGGTTCTACTCTGCATCTGCAGTTTCTAAGATCGTTTACTTTATTTTTATTTGTTGGCAGAATTGACTAAAAGTTGTAGTGAGGAACCTGTATGTTCATCTTTAATGCAATTATTAGATGATAGTATAGTATTATCTGAGCATCTCACGCGAGTTAAGTTATTCCAGGTACTGGGACATTGTTTGGAATCCACCGGGAGAGCGAACTGGAATATTTGATGTGTAAGAGCGACCTCACTGTTCACGGTTCAGACTTCATTACAGGCTTTGCTACCAGTAACCTTTCTTTTTTCTTGCTAGAGGATGGCAAACTGATCTGACGCTGAACACTTGCACGCAGGATCAAAGGTACGGACTTCCGCATCATACATCATGACGAAAACCAGGCTGAGGTCTCCTTCACCAGATCATGGGATCCTTCCCTCGAAGGGAAAGCTGTTCCGCTGATCATCGATAAGAGGTGACTGACTGGATGCATCATAAAGCACAATTTTAGAGCTGTTCTCTCCAGTTCATGTTGGGAAAATAAGATACACATAATGTTTTATCTGAGCAAAGCATTTCTGGGCAGGTTCATCGTGCTTCGTGGCTCCTTGGGATTCTACACCTACGGAATCTATGAACACAAGGAAGGGTGGCCTGATTTTGGCATCGGGGAGACCAGAGTGGCCTTCAAGCTTCGGAAGGACAAGTTGTTACTCAACCTTTCTAGATTTTCTGGATGTTCACTGTATTTTTCTGCGCACTGAAACAATGTGCTGGTGGAAATGCAGGTTCCATTACATGGCAATGGCTGACAACAGGCAGAGAATAATGCCGATGCCTGACGACCGTGTGCCTCCCCGTGGGCAGCAGTTAGCGTATCCTGAGGCTGTCCTCCTTGTGGACCCAATTAATCCTAAACTCAAAGGGGAGGTAAGCCAACAGGGATATAAGACTGTCCATGATAAACATCTGACTATATTCTGAATAATATGAACGTACTGATATGTTTGTTTGTCAAGGTCGATGACAAGTACCAATACTCGTGTGAAGACCAATACAATAATGTCCATGGATGGATATCATCTGACCCCCCAATTGGCTTCTGGCAAATAACGCCGAGCGACGAGTTCCGTACTGGAGGACCTCTGAAGCAGAACTTGACATCCCATGTGGGCCCCACTATGCTCGCTGTAAGTTCAGACCTTGACAATATTAATCCTGTTTTATTCTTTTATTAATGTGTTTCCCTTTGTAAACTCCCTGGCAGCATCTTTACAACCTCTGGCAATAAATAGTAGCATTTTGTGGCTGCTTTGTGAAAAAACAAACTAATCTGGAATCTACAGAGGCAAAATATTAATTCAGACTATTTAATGTTATGCAACTAGTTCTGATTTTTTAAATATGGTTTTAGATGTTTCTTAGCGCTCATTATGCCGGGGATGACCTTTCGCCCAAGTTCACCAATGGAGAATATTGGAAAAAGGTTCATGGACCAGTGTTCATGTACCTTAACTCCAGTCAGGACGCATCTGACCAGAGTCTACTGTGGGAGGATGCAAAAGTTCAGGTGATTAACTTTCAGATGAAATAAGTACTGTAGTGTAAAATTCGAATTTCAAACAATAAAAGAGCAATCAATTTATTTAACACAACAATTATGGCAGAGTGACTGCAGACTAGCTTGTATTTTCTGTAGCGTTATGAACACTACTCCATATAAGTAACTCGCTACTTGCTTGATTTCATCTTTTATTTACCTTGGGAAATCAGACGATGATGGAGAAACAGAGCTGGCCATATGATTTTGTACTTTCAGAGGATTTCCAGAAGACTGAGCAAAGAGGCTGTATCTCTGGTAGATTGCTTGTAAGAGACAGGTACTCAATAGTGGCATTTCCCATCATCCTACGGCTAGTCTCCCTGGATATAGTTCAAGTAGTACTAATGGTTGCTTGACCATGTCATTTAGGTATATTATAGATGGTGAGGATCTTTATGGTACATCAGCCTATGTAGGCTTAGCACTACCGGGAGAAGCTGGATCATGGCAAAGAGAGTGCAAGGTACCAAGTTATAACATTACCTGCTTATCGACCGAGCTGAGTTTTACTTTGGATAATGAAGTTTTTTTACACACGGGAATGCCATAGGGATACCAATTCTGGTGTAGAGCAGATGCAGATGGTAGCTTCTACATAAAGAACATCGTGGCTGGAAACTACAACCTGTATGCATGGGTTCCAGGCTTCATAGGGGACTACAAGTTCGATGCCACAATAACAATATCTTCAGGTTAGCATCTTAGCCTACCTCTTGCAACCTCTAACTTGATGGTCCTGAGATGTTGAGCAAATGCTGTTCAGGGGATGATATATATCTGGGTGACCTTGTGTATGAGCCGCCAAGAGACGGTCCGACTATGTGGGAGATCGGGATACCTGATCGGTCTGCTGCTGAGTTTTATGTTCCAGACCCCAACCCCAACTACGTCAACAGACTGTTCATCAACCATCCTGACAGGTGAAACAGACTGGCTACCTTCTGTCTGTCCTGTAAAACATGTAGTATCGCCATTTCTGATTCATATGACTGTTACACTTACAGATTCAGGCAGTATGGGCTTTGGGAAAGATATGCAGAGCTGTATCCAGACCGTGATCTGGTATACACTGTCGGCGAAAGCGACTACAGCACCGATTGGTTCTACGCTCAAGTTACCAGGTGGTGTCTGCTGTATCATTCAGATACCATGTACAACTGTTTGCACAAAGGTGCATACTAACATCATCGTTCTGAGCTGCAGAAGAACTGATGAGAATACATACCAGCCCACCACGTGGCAAATAAGGTTCAATCTTGACAGCGTCTCTCCTAACACCAACTACAAGTTCAGGGTGGCGCTCGCGTCCTCGGCTAACGCCGAGTTACAGGTTCTCGCAGAGCTAAACCTTCAAAACCTTCGTTTTGCTCCTGAATCTTTGAATGATCAGTCAAACCGTGTTCCATCTCCAGGTCCGTTTCAACGACCAGGACAGGGTTGTTCCTCACTTCACCTCTGGGCTCATCGGGCGCGACAACGCGATCGCCAGGCATGGGATCCATGGCCTGTACTGGCTGTTCAACATCGGCGTGAGCAGTTCCTGGCTTGTGCCGGGGATGAACACCATCTACCTGAAGCAGCCCAGGAGCCAGAGCCCGTTTCAGGGGATCATGTATGACTACCTACGCCTGGAAGGCCCTGTGGCTGCTAATTTAACTGCAAACCTAACAAAACCCACCTTGGCCTAGCTTAGCTGTGTTCTGATACATAGTAGAGCTGTATGATCTAATGTCTGTTACTAGTTTGTGCAACATGCCCCTTAATAACCACTCCAGGCGTCGATCTGTGTGAACTGGTCTATGTTTAGTATTCTGGTGGTTCTGTAAAATAAATAAATAAGCAGAGTAAAGTCATGTAGTACCAGAGTTAGTGAAGTTACTGAAGTTGTAAAGCCAAAATATTAATTACTAGTAAGGTTCTGTAAAAAATAATTAGCAGAGTAACATTTCCTTAGCTTAGCTAGTAGCCACTGCCCAAAAAATGTCATGGCTAGCATATAGTACTGGAAAAATGGATGTTGCTACTTTTGGATGTGGATGGCAAAGCTGCCTTCTAGTGGGGCGACATGTAACTCGATGACATCCCTCCACCACATGCGCAGCGATCGTCCTGGCCACTGGCCGATCCAGTTGAACTCACCCCGTCCAGATGTCCGGCCCATGCCGCCCCATCCAGGCACATCCACCCTCCTCGAACCCGCTAAGCCAATCGCAGGGCAGATTGTGATCTCCGAGATAAGGACGTGGCCCACTCCTCTCGCGCCATTGCCCGGGTATTTAAGCTCACTCCGCTGCTGCTCTCTTCCTCACGCAGCCACCGATCATTAGCAGCAGCAGCAGCAGCACATCAGCAGCTTGCTCTCATCTATCCGATAGCAATGGCAGCGGCAACCATGGTGCTCTCCTCCCCTGCTACGAAGCTCGCCGGAGCCTCATCCGTCCTCGGCGGCGGGCGCATCACCATGCGCAAGGCCACGGCCAAGGCGGCCAGCTCCAGCAGTCCATGGTATGGCCCCGACCGTGTGCTCTACCTCGGCCCACTTTCTGGTGAGCCCCCGAGCTACCTCAACGGGGAGTTCCCAGGTGACTATGGGTGGGACACCGCCGGGCTCTCCGCCGACCCAGAGACCTTCGCCAAGAACCGTGAGTTGGAGGTCATCCACTCCCGTTGGGCCATGCTCGGCGCGCTCGGATGTGTCTTTCCCGAGCTGCTCGCCCGCAACGGCGTAAAGTTTGGCGAGGCCGTCTGGTTCAAGGCCGGTTCTCAGATCTTCAGCGAGGGTGGCCTAGACTACCTCGGCAACCCCAGCCTTGTCCATGCCCAGAGCATCCTCGCCATCTGGGCCTGCCAGGTCGTGCTCATGGGCGCAGTTGAGGGGTACCGTGTTGCCGGTGGCCCACTCGGAGAGATCGTGGACCCGCTCTACCCCGGTGGCAGCTTCGACCCCCTTGGTCTAGCTGATGATCCTGAGGCGTTCGCTGAGCTCAAGGTGAAGGAGCTCAAGAATGGCCGCCTCGCCATGTTCTCCATGTTTGGGTTCTTTGTGCAAGCCATCGTCACCGGTAAGGGTCCGCTCGAGAACCTTGCCGACCACCTCGCCGACCCTGTCAACAACAATGCGTGGGCCTTCGCCACCAACTTTGTGCCCGGCAAGTAGGAACTTGAAGATTGAGTTTGTAGGAGTATATAGTATATACTCTGGACTCTGGATGTATCATTAAGATGTGACCTTTGATGTTTGTATACTACTCCCTTCATATCGGATTATTGGGCTAATATCTCTTTTAGAAATATACCAATTTATTAGGCTAAATTGTGTATTAATTATCCCCAATTAACTTCCCTGCATGGCTCTTTTCCTTCTAAAAATCCAGTTTCCTTGTGTGAATCCGTTCGTTTCTGTACGTAGCATGCAGTATGAAAAACCAATGAGGATTAATCTTTCATCGATGCATGGACTTTCTCCTCACATCATGTTTTAATTACCACATGGATCAAAACTAAACCATTGCTTCTCTCTCCTTTTTCATCGCCAATTGGAAACTGCCTAGATCCCAGTGTTTTGCTAATTTAGCCCAACAAGATCTACTTCCCCTGTTGGCCAAGGACCTATCTCGAACATGAAATGTCTACATGGAAAATGCAGGATCTTGGTATCCATATGGATATGAGTGGACATTGTTTGACCGTTTTGTCAATTTTCTCACGATAGTTGTATCTCCAATTCAAACCAAAAGTAGAAAAATCATTACACCTTTCACCTTTGGCCTATACTCTTGTGCCAAGAGAGTGACAAACCATAATTTATGTGGTGGTACATAAATACGGTACCCCCCCCTCCTCCCTAGTCCCTCTCCTCCATGCACGCACGTTGGGTAGGACAGGGTGAAAAATAAAGATGTGCGCGCGATGGTTCACCGTGGAAGTATTAACCACCACCGCAAAAAAAAAACTCTCTTGGCACTAACTCTATTTTTGATGTTCACCATGGCCCATCGGTAGAAATGGGCGACCGCGAGCCAACCCAGATTGCGAATAATCTGTAGTGGATGACTGCTGCCGACTTGGGCAAGTAACATTGGCCACACATATTTTACAAAACCCATGTCAGTTCTGGAGCTCTGAGTAAATGATATACGACGATGTTAACCATTTTTTATGGCACTATATATCTTCCCATAATCCAAGAAAAAACACTAACTCTCTCACCCACTCTCCTGATCTAGACGTGTTATGACGGCGGCGCTTGTCATGGCCTCGCTCTCTCTCCCCGACGAGAGAGTGCATCCGATGTGTGAGGGCATCTATTCCTCCTCATCGTCCTAATGCCTAGGAGGAGAGAAGGAAAAGGAACAAGAGACACGCGTGGATGAGAGGGGAATTGTTGGAGATATGCCCTAAAGGCAATAATAAATGTAATTATTATTATATCTTTATGTTTATGATAAATGTTTACATTCATGCTATAACAGTATTAACAAGGAAACATTAATACTTGTGTGATTTGTAAACTAAATTAGAGTCCCTAGTAAAGCCTCTTCATAATACTAGCTTGTTGGTTAATAAATGATTGTGGTTTCCCTATCATGAACATTGAGATGTTATTAAACAACAAGATCATATCGTTAGGAGAATGGTATGATTGACATACTCCTATAGATAAGTGTAGCATAAAGATCAAGTCATTTTAATAGTTCAATTGCTATATGCTTTCTGATACATAGTAACATAATTCCTTCGACCATGAGATCATGCATATCACCATCACCGGAAGGATGCTTTGATGACATCAAACACCACACCGTAACTGGGTGGTTATAAAAGTGGCATTGAGTGTTCGGAAAGTATGGATTGAGACACATGGATCAAGAGTGGGATTTGTCCATCCATATGACAGATAGATATACTCCGGGCCCTCTCGGTGGAATGTCATCCAATTGGCTTGCAAGCATGTGACTGGCTCACAAGGGATCACATATCACGGGAACGAGAAAAGAGTACTTATCAATAACGAGGTTGAACTAGGTATGCAGAGATACCGACGATCAAAACCTCAGATAAGTAAACTATCGTGAGACAAAGGGAAATTGGTATCATATGTAAGTGGTTCATTTGATCGCAAAGTAATCGTAGAAATATATGGGAGCCATATGAATTTCCAGATTCCTCTATTGGTTATTGTTCGGAGAAGTGTCTCGATCATGTCCGCATAATTCACGAACCGTAGGGAGACACACTTAAGGATTCGATGTTGTTGAGTAGTTATGGAATGATGAGTAAGAGACCGAATCTTGTTCAGAGTTTCGGATGGGATCCGGGATATCACGAGGAGATCCGGAATGGTCTGGATAATAAGATTCATATAAGGAAAGTCCTGTTTCGGGGTTGGAGAATGATTCCGGTGTTTTCATCGGGAATGTTCTAGAAGGTTCCGGAAGGTCTGGCACTCCGGAGGGGATGGGTACATGAATGTGTCATAGCAAGTTGGAATGGTTGCATCATGTACTAGGTGTCATCGCTGAGCAAAATAAAGGGATAAATCAAATCCTAGTTTGAAAAGTCAAACGCCAATTTGAAAAGTCAAACGACAAGTTTGCTTGGTGAAGGGAGAGTAGGAAACCGACTTGGGGAGGAGTTCCTCTCCCTCCACCCGCCGGCCTTGGAGGCCGAGTTGGGGGAGGACTCTCCTCCCCTGGCCGGCGCCCTCCCACCTATATAAGGAGGGACAGGGGTGCCCCTCTAGATACACACCTTGCCCCACCAAACCCTAACCCTAGCCGCCGGCCACCAAGTCGCCGCTGCCGCCCTAGGGTTTCTCCCAAGCCGCCGAGTTGGGGCTTCTTCTTGCCCTAGCCGCCGGCCTATCCCTCTCTCCTTGGTGTGTCTAAACCCTAGATCGCCAAGGCCTCTCTCATAGTCCACCATACCCGCTCCGGCTTAAGGCGAAGCCCTGCGAGATCTCCCCTCTACTTCCGGTACCACGCCGTCGTGCTGCCGGAATTGCGAGGAGAGTGCTACAACCTCCGCTGCCTGCTGGAACATGGGAGAGGAAGGTCTTCATCGAGTACCGAACGTGTGACAGACTGCGGGAGCGCTGCCGGAACGCAGCGCCGGAAGGATCGTCTACACGATCTTGAGATCGACAAGAGTACGACTACATCACCCACGAGAATCCGCTCTCGTTAAACACTTTGGAATCTTCGAGGGTGAGTTATTCTATCAACTCGTTGCTACAATCTAGTAGATAGATCTTGGCTTGTTTGTTTGTATGCGGTAGAAATTTTTTGTTTTCCATGCTACGAACCCCTACAGTGGTATCAGAGCCGTGTCTATATGTAGATCTGTTGCACGAGTAGAACACAATGGTCATTGTGGGCGGTGGTGCTTTTATTATCAATTGCTTCTTGTGTACTTTGGATCTTGCGGTATGATGGGATGAAGCGGCCCGGGCTAACCTTACATGACATCGTTCATGAGACTTGCTCCACGCTCAACATGCAACTTGTATTGCATAAGTGGCTTTGCGGGTGTCTGTCTCTCCCATTATAGTATAGATCCAATTTACAACAGACACTTGATAGTTCAAACATCAACATTGTGGTTCTTGTTCGTAAGTTAGATCGACACTTATTGAAAGCCCCAAACCACGTAAAATATGCAAAAAAAATTATAGGTGTCTATCTTTGTTTTGCAGGGGTGTGCTGTGATGTGATATGGCCATGATTGTGATTATATTTGATGTATGCAATGTTCCTTATTGTAAGTTGGCAACCAGCAGGAGCCATATGGTTGTCTTTAATTTCCGTTAAGACCCGCGTGTCTATTCAAAGTAGTTGTAATAGTTGAAACTGGTGGACGACAATCATGGAGCAGCGTCATTGACCTTGATGCAATGCCGGTGATGATGGAGATCATGTTCGTGCTTGAAGATGGAGATCAGAAGCACAAAGAAGAAAGGCCATATCATATCACATATTATGAATTGCATGTGATGTTAATCCTTTATGCATCTTGTATTGCTTAGTTAACAACGGTAGCATTATAAGATGATCCCTCAAGCACATAATTTTCAAGTTCTAAAGTGTTCATCCTTAGTAAGCACCGTTGCTAAAGCTTGTTGTTTTGAAGCACCACGTGATGATCGGGTGTGTTAGATTCTGCAAGTGTATACAGCGTGAGCAAGCCAGATTTGCTCATGCGTAAGCTAAGGTTTAATCTTGACGAGCCTAGCATGTACAAACATGGTCTCGGAACACGGATCACCAAAAGGTAAAGCATGAATCATATAGTAGATATGATGAACATGTTGATTGTTCGCCATTGAAACTACATCAACTCTCGTGATGATCGGTTTTGATGTGGTGGATTTGGTTCCTGTGATCACTAAAACAATGTGAGGGATATTGTTTTGAGTGGGAGTTCACCTAGATTAATTTAACTATTAATTAGAACTCAATTTGTCATAAACTTAGTCTAAACTATTGCAAATATGTTGTAGATCAATGGCGGCCCCTACCATCAATTTTAATGCGTTCCTAGAGAAAGAAAAGTTGAAAAACAATGGAAGCAACTTCGCGGATTGGTTCCGCAATTTGAGGATTGTCCTCAATGCTGGTAATTTGACCTATGTGCTGGATGCACCGCTGGGTGACCCGCCTGCAGCTGATGCTACCGATGAAGTAAAGAATGTTTACCTCGCTCGAAAGAATCAGTACTCCACATTTCAGTGTGCTATATTGTATGGTTTGGAATCGGAGCTTCAGAAAAGGTTTGAGAATTCAGACCCACATGATATTGTCCGTGAACTCAAATTGATATTTGAGACTCACGCGGCAGTTGAGAGCTATGAGGCTTCTGAAAAGTTCTTTAACTGCAAGATGGAAGAGGGCAGCTCCGTCAGTGAGCATGTGCTTAAGATGTCTGGGCACGCAAACAAACTCCAAATCTTGGGTATAGTGATTCCTAATGCTTTGGGGATTTACCGTGTCCTCCAATCACTACCACCAAGTTACAAGAACTTTGTGATGAACTACAATATGCAAAGCATGAACAAGCAGTTGCCAGAACTCTTCTCCATGTTAAAATCTGAAGAAGTGGAGATCAAGAAAGAGCACCAAGTGTTGATGGTCAATAAGACCACCAAATTCAAGAAAGGCAAGTCTAAGCAAAAGGGACACTTCAAGAAGGGTGGTAAGAAAGTTACCGCACCGACGAAGAAGACCAAGGCTGGACCTAAGCCTGATACTGAGTGCTTTCACTGCAAGGGGGAAGGTCACTGGAAGCGGAATTGCCCAAAGTACTTGGCGGATTTGAAGAACGGCAACATCAAGAAGAAAGGTATATCCGATATACATGTTATTGATGTGTATCTCACTAGTACTCGTAGTAGTGCCTGGGTATTTGATACTGGTTCGGTTGCTCATATTTGTAACTCGAAACAGGTGCTGCAGAATAAACGGAAGCTAGCGAAGAACGAGGTAACGATGCGCGTAGGAAATGGATCAAAGGTTGATGTGATCGCGGTCGGCACGCTACCTCTTCATCTACCATTGGGATTAGTTTTATACTTAAATAATTGTTATTTGGTGCCTGCGTTAAGCATGAACATTATATCGGGATCTTGTTTATTGCGAGACGGTTACTTGTTTAAGTCCGAGAATAATGGTTGATCGATTTATATGAGTAATATGTTTTATGCACATGCACCTTTGATAGATGGTCTATTATTATTGAATCTCGATAGTGGAAATACACATATTAATAACATTGAAGCTAAACGTTTGAAATTGAGCGATAACTCGACCTATATGTGGCACTGTCGTCTTGGTCACATTGGAGTGAAGCGTATGAAGAAACTCCATTCCGATGGACTTCTTGAATCACTTGATTTCGAATCACTTGAAAGATGCGAAGCATGTCTGATGGGTAAAATGACTAAGACTCCATTTTCTAGTATGATGGAGCGAGCTACGGACTTATTAGAAATCATACATACCGATGTGTGTGGTCTAATGAGTGTAGCATCGCGCGGTGGTTATCGTTATGTTCTTATCTTCACGGATGACTTGAGTAGATATGGGTATATCTATTTCATGAAACATAAGTCCGAAACTTTCGAGAAGTTTAAGGAATTTCAAAGTGAGGTGGAGAATCAACGTAACAAGAAGATTAAATTTCTACGTTCTGATCGTGGAGGTGAATATCTAAGTTACGAGTTTGGCGAGCATTTGAAGAAATGCGGAATACTTTCACAATTGACACCGCCGAGAACACCTCAGCGTAATGGTGTGTCCGAACGTCATAATCGAACTCTCTTAGATATGGTTCGTTCTATGATGTCACTTACAGATTTACCGCTATCATTTTGGGGTTATGCATTAGAAACAACCGCATTCACTTTAAATAGGGGATCATCTAAATCCGTTGAAACGACACCGTATGAATTATGGTTTGGAAAGAATCCTAAATTGTCGTTCCTTAAAGTTTGGGGTTGCGAAGCCTATGTAAAGAAGTTACAACCGGACAAGCTTGAACCCAAAGCGGAAAAATGCGTCTTCATAGGATATCCAAAAGAAACTATTGGGTATACCTTCTATCATAGATCCGAAGGCAAAATCTTCATTGCCAAGAATGGATCCTTTCTACAGAAGGAATTTCTCTCGAAAGAAGTGACCGGAAGGAAATTAGAACTCGACGAGGTTGTCGAACCTTCTCTCGAACTTGCGAGTAGCGCAGCACCGGAAGAAGTTCCTGTGGTGGCTGCACCAATAAGAGAGGAAGCTAATGATGATGATCATGAAACTTCGGTTGAAGTTGCTACAGAACCTCGCAGGTCAACGAGAACTCGTACCACTCCTGATTGGTATGATCCCGTTATGAGTATCATGTTGGTGGACAACACTGATGACCCTGCGACATATGAGGAAGCGATGATGAGCCCAGATTCCAATAAATGGCAAGATGCCATGAAATCCGAAATTGGATCCATGTACGAAAACCAAGTATGGACTTTGGTGGACTTACCGGATGGCCGGAAGGCTGTCGAGAACAAATGGATTTTCAAGAAGAAAACAGATGCTGATGGTAATGTTACTGTCTATAAAGCTCGACTTGTCGCAAAAGGCTTTCTACAAATTCAAGGAGTTGACTACGATGAGACTTTCTCACCAGTAGCGAAGCTAAAGTCTGTGAGGATTTTGTTAGCAATCGCTGCATATTATGATTATGAGATATGGCAGATGGATGTCAAAACAACGTTCCTCAATGGAGACATTGATGAAGAGTTGTATATGATGCAACCCAAAGGTTTTGTCAATCCTAAATATGCTAATAAGGTATGCAAACTTCAACGGTCCATATATGGGTTGAAGCAAGCATCCCGAAGTTAGAATCAACGTTTTGATAAGGTAATCAAAAGTTTTGGTTTTATACAAACTTATGGAGAAACTTGTATTTACAAGAAAGTGAGTGGGAGCTCTGTAGCATTCTTAATACTATATGTAGATGACATATTGTTGATTAGGAATGATGTAGACCTTTTTAATAGTGTCAAGGAATATTTGAATAATAGTTTTTCAATGAAAGGTCTTGGCGAAGCAGCTTACATATTAGGCATAAAGATTTATAGAGATAGATCGAGACGCCTAATATCATTGTCACAAAGTACATATTTGGACAAAGTTCTAAAGAGGTTTGGAATGGAAGATAGCAAGAAAGGGTTCTTTCCCATGTTGCCCAATACGACCTTGAGTAAAACTCAAAGTCCAGCAACGGCAGAAGATAGAGAAAGGATGAGTAAGACTCCCTATGCCTCAGCCATAGGATCTCTAATGTATGCCATGCTATGTACTAGACCCGACATTGCATATGCTGTTAGTTTGACTAGAGGATATCAAAGTGATCCAGGAGTGGATCATTGGACAACGGCCAAAAACATCCTTAAGTACTTGAGAAGAACTAAGGATATGGTTCTTTCTTATGGAGGTGATGAACAGCTCGTTGTTAATGGTTACACCGATGCTAGTTGGAACACCGATCCGGATGATTCTAAATCTTAATCTGGATACGTATTTACTTTGAATGGTGCAACAGTTAGCTGGAGGAGTGCAAAGAAAGCGTTATGGCGAGATCTTCAACTGAATCGGAATACATAGCTGCTTCGGAGGCTTCACAAGAAGCGATAAGGCTTCACAAGAAGCGATATGGATGAAGGAGTTCATTACAAAGCTCGGTGTGGTTCCAAGTGCGCTGGACCCAATGTCTATCTACTGTGATAACATGGGCGCCATAGCCAATGCGCAAGAACCAAGGTCACACAAGAAGCTGAAGCACATCAAGCTACGTTTTCACGCTATTCGAGAACATGTCCAAGATGGTGACATAAATATTTGCAAAGTACACACAGATCTGAATGTGGTGGATCCGTTGACTAAACCTCTCCCGAGGGCAAAACATGACCAACACCAAACTGCCATGGGTGTTCGGTATATTACCATGTAATCTAGATTAGTTGACTCTAGTGCAAGTGGGAGACTGTTGGAGATATGCCCTAGAGGCAATAATAAATTTAATTATTATTATATCTTTGTGTTTATGATAAATGTTTATATTCATGCTCTAACAATATTAACAAGGAAACATTAATACTTGTGTGATTTGTAAACTAAATTATAGTCCCTAGTAAAGCCTCTTCATAATACTAGCTTGTTGGTTAATAAATGATTGTGGTTTTCCTATCATGAACATTGAGATGTTATTATACAACAATATCATATCGTTAGGAGAATGGTATGATGGACATACTCCTATAGATAAGCGTAGCATAAAGATCAAGTCATTTTAATAGTTCAATTGCTATATGCTTTCTGATACATAGTAACCTAATTCCTTCGACCATGAGATCATGCATATCACCATCACCGGAAGGATGCTTTGATAACATCAAACACCACACCGTAACTGGGTGGTTATAAAGGTGGCATTGAGTGTTCGGAAAGTATGGGTTGAGACACATGGATCAAGAGTGGGATTTGTCCATCCATATGACGGATAGATATACTCTGGGCCCTCTCGGTGGAATGTCATCCAATTGGCTTGCAAGCATGTGACTGGCTCACAAGGGATCACATATCACGGGAACGAGAAAAGAGTACTTATCAGTAACGAGGTTGAACTAGGTATGCAGAGATACCGACGATCAAAACCTCGGATAAGTAAACTATCGTGAGACAAAGGGAAATTGGTATCGTATGTAAGTGGTTCATTCGATCGCAAAGTAATCGTAAAAATATGTAGGAGCCATATGAATTTCTAGATTTCTCTATTAGTTATTGTTCAGAGAAGTGTCTCGATCATGTCCGCATAATTCACGAACCGTAGGGAGACACACTTAAGGATTCGATGTTGTTGAGTAGTTATGGAATGATGAGTAAGAGACCGAATGTTGTTCGGAGTCTCGGATGGGATCCGGGATATCACGAGGAGATCCGGAATGGTCCGGAGAATAAGATTCATATAAGGAAAGTCCTGTTTCGGGGTTAGAGAATGATTTCGGTGTTTTCATCGGGAATGTTTTAGAAGGTTCCAGAAGGTCCGGCACTCCGGAGGGGAAGGGTACATGAATGTATCATAACAAGTTGGAATGGTTGCATCATGTACTAGGTGTCATCGCTGAGCAAAATAAAGGGATAAATCAAATCCTAGTTTGAAAAGTCAAACGCCAATTTGAAAAGTCAAACGGCAAGTTTGCTTGGTGGAGGGAGAGTAGGAAACCTACTTGGGGAGGAGTTCCTCTCCCTCCACCCGCCGGCATTGGAGGCCGAGTTGGGGAAGGACTCCCCTCCCCTGGCCGGCGCCCTCCCACCTATATAAGGAGGGGCAGGGGTGCCCCTCTAGATACACACCTTGCCCCACCAAACCCTAATCCTAGCCGCCGGCCATCAAGTCGCCGCCGCCGCCCTAGGGTTTCTCCCAAGCCGCCGAGTTGGGGCTTCTTCTTGCCCTAGCCGCCGGCCTAGCCCTCTCTCCTTGGTGTGTCTAAACCCTAGATCGCCAAGGCCTCTCTCATAGTCCACCATACTCGCTCCGGCTTAAGGCGAAGCCCTGCGAGATCTCCCCTCTACTTCCGGTACCACGCCGTCGTGCTGCCGGAATCGCGAGGAGAGGGCTACAACCTCCGCTGCCTGCTGGAACAAGGGAGAGGAAGGTCTTCATCGAGTACCGAACGTGTGACAGACTGCGGGAGCGCTGCCGGAACGCAGCGCCGGAAGGATCGTCTACACGATCTTGAGATCGGCAAGAGTACGACTACATCACCCACGAGAATCCGCTCTCGTTAAACACTTTGGAATCTTCAAGGGTGAGTTATTCTATCGACTCGTTGCTACAATCTAGTAGATAGATCTTGGCTTGTTTGTTTGTATGCGGTAGAATTTTTTTGTTTTCCATGCTACGAACCCCTACAGGAATGTGGCAACGTGAACACTAATATGTGTTGGAGGAGAGACAAGTCGCCATGTTTGTGTGTGTGTGTGCCTGTGGGGTGGGGTGTGTGTGGGGGGAGGAGAAGATATTAGGACCGTGATAGAACCAAGGGGGAATCCTTGTCCCATGGCCCCCTGATCCATGGTCGGTGTGGCCATCTCGGGTGCAACAGTGCCACAAGAGGAGGCCAGCCGACAAGCCACGTGCCAAACCAGAGGACGACGACCCTGTCATGAGCAATCTTCCCTGATTACTATCTTACCTTGTTGTTAGTACATGTATTGATGATTATTTGGTACGCAAGTGAGATATATGTGCTAGATGCTTAGCTATTGTTCCATCACATTTTCTGGTTTGCCTATGCTAGTTAATCTCTTATATACTGTTGTCATGATGTGTGATCGTGTGAAAGTGAAGTGGTGGGCCTACCCATCCCAACCCGGGATATGCTGGGATTCGCAAAGAGTAGCACCTTATGATGTTCATGACCAATCGGATCTTAACGTACCAGTAGGTACCAGAGGAGATCGCTATGATCATTAGGGTGCGGCCCTTTTCGAAAAAAAACTATTGTCTTGATGTTAATATGGATTCAACCAATTTAGAAAATTTCAACATTTTAAACTTTATTTTGGCCCGTTGCACTTTATATATACACTAGTTGGTGTGTTTTACTCTTGAAAAGTTGTGTTTTTCTGTCAAAAAGTTGTGTTTTTTTGCAATGTGCAAATGTTTTTTATGTTATCAAATATGTTTATATATTTTTTCTTTCATTTTATTTTGCTCTTGTTTTATTTTGGTTGACCAAAGTTTGAATTTCTTAATGTGGTAAGAAATTTTTGTGTTAATAAATATGTTCATATATGTTGCTTGTGCTCCTTTTCCCTCGTTTAATTTAAACGACTGTTTTAGCCGCTAGTTTTCAGTCTATTGTTGGTGGGTCAGAAAAACTTAGTCAAACATAGTTGGACCCTTTTTGGTTTAGGAAAAACAAAGCTATGCAATAATTAGTAAATTGACTGGGCTTGTAAAGCAAAACTGTTACTCAATTACTCCCTCGGTCCTAAAAAAGGATGTCGTATTTTTTAAATTCAAATATATCGATACACTAAAACAAATATAGATTGATGCGAATATAGAAAAATCTACGACATTCTTTTTTTTTTTTTGATACGGAGGTAGTAATAAAGTTTGCACATTATACACGGGCGCATACGTATAGCTTAAACAGTAGCCTGCCTAGAACTTATAATGGCCAACATCGTATAGGTGTACGTTATGGAAAAACGAACGTTGCTACTTTTGGTCTTTTGGATGACATGGAACTGGACGACATCCTCCACCACATCCGCAGCGAACGTCCTGGCCACTAGCCGATAGCAGGGTGTGCCACCCCATCCACTCTGCTCCAGCCCACGAGCCAATCGCAGCGCAGATTGTGATTTCCGAATAAGGACGTGCTCCCGTCCCTTCGGATGCACCCTGGTATTTAAGCTCACTCTGCTTCTGCTCTCTTCCTCAAGCAGCCTGCCATCAATAGCAGCAACATATCAGCAGCTTGCCCTCTTCGAAGCCTCTAGCAATGGCCGCCACCACCATGACTCCGTCCTCCCCTGCTATGAAGCTGGCCGGAGCTTCATCCGTCCTCGGCGGCGGGCGCATCACCATGCGCAAGGCCACGGCCAAGGCGACCAGCTCCAGCAGCCCGTGGTATGGCCCCGACCGCGTGCTTTACCTCGGCCCACTTTCCGGTGAGCCCCCAAGCTACCTCAGCGGTGAGTTCCCAGGTGACTACGGGTGGGACACCGCCGGGCTCTCAGCCGACCCAGAGACCTTCGCCAAGAACCGTGAGCTCGAGGTGATCCACTCCCGTTGGGCCATGCTCGGTGCTCTTGGCTGCGTCTTTCCTGAGCTACTCGCCCGCAACGGCGTCAAGTTTGGCGAGGCTGTCTGGTTCAAGGCCGGTTCCCAGATCTTCAGCGAGGGTGGCCTAGACTACCTCGGCAACCCCAGCCTTGTCCATGCCCAGAGCATCCTCGCCATCTGGGCCTGCCAGGTTGTGCTCATGGGCGCCGTCGAGGGCTACCGTGTTGCCGGTGGCCCGCTCGGGGAGATCATCAACCCGCTCTACCCTGGTGGAAGCTTCGACCCCCTTGGTCTAGCCGACGATCCCGAGGCGTTCGCTGAGCTCATGGTGAAGGAGCTCAAGAATGGCCGCCTTGCCATGTTCTCCATGTTCGGATTCTTCGTGCAGGCCATCGTCACCGGTAAGGGTCCGTTGGAGAATCTTGCCGACCACCTCGCAGACCCCGTCAACAACAATGCGTGGGCCTTCGCCACCAACTTTGTACCCGGCAAGTAATAACTTAAAAAATGAGTTCCTAGGAGTATACATGTACTCTGGACTCTAGATGTACCATTAAGATGTGATCTATCTGAGACGTTTGCAGTTGAGGTCTACTTCCATGTTGGTCAATGACCTATGTCATAACATGATATGTTTACAAGGAAAATCAAGGATCTTGACTTTCATATGAACATGAGTGGACATTGTTTGATCGTTTTGTTATCTGTTTTCTCACGTCATTTGTTTCTTCGGTTATAAATGAAACAAGATATATTGTTACACCTTTGCTACACCTCTTGTGCCAAGTGATAAACCATAATTTAAAATAGATCATGATAGCTCGCGTTGCCGCGAGTTCGTCTATTTTTATGATAGAATGATTGTAATTGAAATATTGGTCCGAGACATGAAATGTCAGATTTGCATATAACACAATCAAGAACAGTAGAGATGTCAATTAGTAAGATGATTTACAATCTAGCATGAATCCCATATTTAAATGTAGCAAGGTTTGCAAACGGTCTTATCTAAGAGGAAGCTCAGCAGATTTCAATCCCAACAAAGCATTTGAATCTAAGCATCGAACAAATTAACCACAAGAGAGTAATGAGAAGCATTACAAGAAAATAGTGATGTAGAAAATCGTCAACGAATTATTTTGAGGACCCAACAAAAAAAAGAATTATTTTGGGGAAGATAATGCAACACTTTCAAAGTGATTTGCTTAGATGATACTTGCAATTCAAGCAAAAACGGCCAACCACATCTCAGATTGAGACTTGAGGGGCGCGCCACTAAAATTATCCCAACCGCATCCGCATATGAGAGACGGATGCCCCGCTCCAGCTTCCGGTCCGTGGTCAACCGGATTGACGCTTGAAGGGTGGGCATCTCGCTGGATTCGTCGTCCGCCAAATCACCTGGCGTCTCCTCCTCTTCGGTTTTTTCTCTCGTTCCCCATCGGCGACATGCCTTGTACCACGATCGAGTAAAAGAAGTAACGGGCTATAATAGGCATCCATGCCCAATTAACCACACCAAGTCTATTTGATGTGCAGAGAAACATTTCTAAGGGATAATTCAGCCATTTGATGATCATCCAACGACCAGAAAACTCCATATGACTGTGATCCAACGGCCGAAACTGCCTAGATCGTGGGAGGCCCCCGCTTTGTATCAGTTTTAGTAATGGTGTTTACCACGACAACAATGGATGGTTCACATCACTCCTGTCAACGTTTGCACAAAACACCACTATCGGGCATGGGTAATATATTGGACATAGTGAAAAAATCACGCATTTGCAACGAGGCTCACCATAAATTGGCATCCGCAAGCCAACCCACATCGAAACATCCGTAGTGGATGACCATTGTCGATGGGAAGGTCATATCAGCCATGGATACTTTACAATGCCATGCTTGCCCATTCTGAAACTCTAAGAAAATGGTTAAATGGTTTTAACCATTGGTGATGTCACCACCCTAATATATATTGCCTCTGTAATCCACGCAAAAACTCCAAATCTCTCACTCTGTCACCCACTCTCACCGATCTCGACGTAGTGTGATGGTGATGCTTGCCATCAGCTTGCTCTCTCGCGCCTCCCGGCGAGAGAGGGTGTCCAACATGTTAGGGCATGACGTCTCATCCTCGTCAGCATTCCAATCTCGTGCCTGATAGGACGGGAGATGAGAGAAGGAACAGGCGAGGCGAGACACATGTTGGAGAAGTGGAGGAGGTGACGGTGACATCACATGTGTGGGATGGGAGGATGAGGGGTAATCACTGGTATTCAGGAGAGAGCGGACCAAGGAAGACATTGGGCCAGGATCCATCTAGGTGGCCGAGGGAGAGGACAAAGATGAGACCGACATTGATGAGAGAGAACCCATGCCTCGTGGAGCTTCGATCTGTGGTTGGCGCGGGCACCTCAGGTCTATAGCAGCGATGCGAGAGCATGCTCGCTGAAGAGCCACCCGAACTAGAGGAGGACGACTCTGACATTGAGCGACATCACCTAGGTCCCCGTCTTAACTTATTAGAGCATCTCCACTCATCCCCCCATACGACGTCTAGCGGTAGCCCGTATGGGGAACGCCGGATGATTTTTAGTTATAGGGGGTGGATGCTACCCAGTCACACCCCCAATACTAAAGATAGTGGGGAGGCTGCCGGGTAGGTCCTTGGGATCAAAAGTGGTAGCCGGTGTCCCCGATTGACTCCCTATGAGCTGGGGGTGGGCTGGGAGCGTCGGATGTTTATTGAGCCTCCGCCGGCTGAAAAAATTTATTTGGTGGGGACGACCAGGAGCAATTTTCCACGCCGGCGCCCCCCTAAAACCGTTGCGGGGGGGGGGGGGGGGGGGTGTGGGGCGGGGGGGGGGGGGGGGGGGTGGAGATACTCTTAGTACCCATCTTTATGATTACCACGTATGCAAATTAGATAGATGTGCTGGGATGTTTACATATAAATCTGTGGCATCACTAGCTAATCTCATATATACTGCTGTCCTAATATTCATATGGATTTAAATAATGAAAACTACTAGTGATTTCAACATTTAGAATTTATTTGGGCCGGTTGCATTTTATATATACAGTAGTTCTGTATGTGTTTTTCTCTCAAAAAATTATATTTTTTCAATGTCTAAATTATTGAATACTCCCTCCGATTTAAAAATATAAGTGTTTTAGCTGTAAAGTAAATGTATCTCGGAACAGCAAACGTCCAGGCCAATATTCCCTTAAAAAAAGGTCCTAGCCAATAGCCGATCCACAACAGCCACCCCGTATCCACCCTCGTCCAAACCACAAGCCAATCGCGCCCCCACTCTCCTCGCGCGCGCCCTGGTATTTAAGCTCCATCCGTTGCTGCTCTCTTCCTCACTCAGCCAGCTATCAGTAACAGCAGCACATCGGCATTTTGCTCTCCTAGCAATGGCGTCCACAACCACGACTCCGTCCTCCCCTGCTATGAAGCTCGCTGGGGCCTCATCCGTCCTCGGCGGCGGGAGCATTACCATGCGCAAGACCGCAGCCAAGGCGACCAGCTCAAACAGCCCGTGGTACGCCCCGGCCACGTGCTATACCTTGGCCCACTTTCGGGTGAGCCCCAAGCTACTTGTGATATGAATATATCCTACGGGTGTCTATATTGGTATATCCGGTTTATCTTAGAGAAGGTCTACATAAAGACTTGCTGTCTAAGGAGACTCCGGATGGTCCAAATCTAGTAGAAGTTTGACTTTTTGGAGAACACGGCCAAGCTATAGATAGAATATTTAAGAGTGAAACCCAAACTTGTAACCGACTCGATCTATTCAGGGACTTGACATATCTATATAAAGACTAGAAGGACACAGCGAGGAGGCTCTCTTCCCAACTCATACACACATCTCACGCCAGACCGCATCTGCGCACCTCTGTAACCTTCGGTTCTGTCGTAATCCAGAACAGACAAGTAGGAGTTGGGTTTTCCATCCGGGGGCCTAAACCTGGATAAACCCCGTGTCCCCTTGTTGCGTGTCTGTTAACCGTCCCGCGATCTCCAGCATCCCCATCTTCTCCAAAACCCAAGTTTATAACAATGGGCATTGACGAGTTGAACCCTCGTTAATTGGCGCCGTTTGTAGGAACTGGGGACGCTGATCGTGCGGTCGTGACAGTTCCATCCGGAGCGATCTACGATTCCTTAGCGACGGAGAATCACCTTCTCTTCGGCGCTTTCGACTTCACTGCCCACTCACCTGCCACCCGCAAAGATTTTGAGTCCGTAAGCGACGAATTCGAGATACTATTCGGGAGCTTCTGCTTCCAGGTGGGCAAAACTGGCACCCTACGCCTTCTAGAGAGGGTGCCACTTCCATCAATCAGGCCCGCCTCGTGGGTCCCATGAATCGACGCCCTGCGCACGTCGTCGCTGACAGACGATTCAGATGACAGCGGCAGCTGCAACTTCGACCTCTGCAACCATCCTACGGAGGAAGGAACCTACAGCTCTAGATCTGAGAGCTGCGAGAGTAACAATCTCTCCCCGCGCTACATGTGCGCGGCGATCCATGACGGCAACGTCGACGACAAAAACAAGGCGCCACTGAACCCCCCTCCGAATCCTCCACCCAACCCCCAGGCCGAGAACGAGGGAAACGGGGCACCCCCGCCAGATCCCGACGGGAATAGGGCACCTCGAGGCAACAAGGGTACAAAACGCGTCTAGATCCACCTCTCCAACAAGGATTGGGAGAAGGTGCGCGCCGCTGTATGAGGCACTCACCCTCTACCTGTCGACGCCCCTCGTGACATATTGATGGGATATCACTGGCTCCTCATCGAGGAACACAATCGCCAGATAAATCAGCAAAACAAGTTCGATCAGCGCAGGCGAGCGGCTGATGAGTCGAGCATTCAGCGATCTGCGCTCTCCGCTAGCGGCTCTACCTCGAAGGGCCACGACGGTGGAAAGTATCGCTCTCGCCTGGAGCGCATGGACCCTACGACACGACGCGGGGCCACAAAGGCACTCCACATGTCCTTCAAGACGATGGACTCACATAGCAACATTATGCACAAGATGCCGCAAGTCGCGGTCATGGCGGCCACCACCTACCTCGCATCCAACCCGCCACCAGCAGGGGACCCAAGGAACACTGCGGATTTGCGCTTGCAGGACTCGGACTCGTCGGAGCTGCGCTCCACCATGAAACACCCGTGAAGCCGAAGAAAAAGTCGCGGTAAAAATTCACTCGAAGCCGCACACCCTCATCCGAGGAGGAAGAGCATGACCTGCCTCGACGCCGCCGCAGCCCACGGTGCAGGAGCATCAACTATGGTGCTCGTAGAGAGCTCGCATATCGCAAGATCGACAAGTCACGCGCCAAGCGTGCGTGCTCAACTGAGCCCGAAAATGACGACGGGGAACTGTGTAGCGCCGTATGGCAATCATGGATGCCGAAAAGCTTCAAGCTCCCTTCAGATAACCAAAAATTCGACGACGCATAGGAGACGAAGACTTGGCTCGACGATCACCTGTCGCCAGTCAAGCTCCATGGTGAGAGCAAAAACACAGCCATGCAGTGCCTTCAGCTGCAGCTGACAGGTGCAGTCAGGGCCTGGCTCAGCAGTCTCCCCTTCGGCTCCATCCGCAGCTGGAAAGAACTGGCGTACAGCTTCATACACAACTTCAAGGGCACCAACAAGAGACTAGCTTCAATCGAAGAACTACGGGCCTACTTCCAGCGGTCCAACGAGTCCATCCGCTCGTACATACTGCGTTGTTCCATCATCAAAAACTCCACCACAAACATCTCTGAGGAAAGGGCAATCGACGCCTTTAACAACGATGTCAAGCACCATGAATTCAAGGAGGAACTCGGACGCGTCAAGCCCAAAACCATCGATCACCTAATGGACATCACCAATCGCTGGGCCAATGGCGAGGATGCAGTCAACCGAGCATGTTTGGATGACAAGGATGACTTCGGCCGTAGGCGTGACCGCCGCGGAAAGAGAAGATCGCGCGTTTACGATGATCGCGAAGAGGTCGACATAGTTGTGGCTGGCTACACCGATCGCCGCGATGATAGCTACTGCATCAGCGGGTACCGCGGTGGCAACTACAGCGACAGCAGAAGGACCGCCCAAACATGGCAGCGCCGCAACCGCGATGATGAGCCATCCACATTCGAAAAGCTGTCGGGTCCCTTCACCACCCACTTTTACATTGACAAGCATGATGGAAAGAGGAAGGCCAGCCACATGCTCAAGGACTATAGGGAGTTCCAGAAACTCCACGAGGGCTTCGTTCACATGCGACGCCAGGCGGTGAACCTAGGATTCGTCCCCACTCCAGGAGCAATCGCACACGACGCTCTGCCTCCACCACCTGGAGCACCCGCGCAACCTGCGGCTGCGCCGGCGCAGAATAACGGGGCAGATGCGTACCTGCCTCCATTGGGGTCTATGATGATACAGAAGGGGCGCCCAACCAACATGGTGCAGAAGAAGATCACCCGCCAGGTCAACTTGGCCGTCACCTCTGCGCCAGCCATACCTGAATACCTCAGTGGCTTGGAGTTATGCATCACATTCGGCTATTCGGATCACCCGCGCTAGATACGTTGCCCAAGTCACTCTGCCTTGGTGCTCGAGGCCCAGATCGGAGGGTTCGAGATGAGCCGCGTCTTCATGGACGGCCGCAGAAGCATCAACCTGATGTTCGCCAGTACACTCGCAGCTATGCGGATCCCACTATGTAGCCTAGAGGCGTCGGACACGACGTTCCATGGCATCGTCCCATGGAAGGGCATATACCCCCTGGGCAAAATATGGCTTGACGTTATCTTCGGAAAGCCCGACAACTTCAGGCATGAGCAGCTGGAGTTCGAAGTGGTGGACTGGCCCTCACGGTACCACGCCATCCTCGGGCGTGTGGCATTCGCAAGATTCATGGTGGTACCGCACTACGCGTACCTTCTAGTGAAGATGCCAGGACCTAGGGGAGTCATCACTGTCCCAAGAAGATTCACTAGATCAGACAGCTGCGACAGGAACTTCAATAGAATCTCCCAATTGTTTGGCATGCAGGAGGAGCTCACAAGGCTGAAGGAGGTCACAAACAACGGTCTTCCCCTAGTCACCAGGAAAAACGCGCCTGATATGTCGTTTGACTCCACAGTCAACACTAAAGAGGTGCAAGTCCACCCGACGGACGCCTCCAAGACTGCCTTGATCGCCAACGACTTGAGTCTCGTATAGGAAAGCGTGCTCGTCGAATTCCTCCATGAGCACTGGAAAATTTTCGCCTGGTGTCCTGCGGACATGCCAGGAGTTTCTAGGGAATTCGCCGAGCACGCACTCAATGTGTTTCCGGATGCGAAGCCAGTCAAGCAGTTGATGCGTCGACTGTCCGAAACAAGAGCTGAAGCCGTTGGTATAGAAGTCAACAGACTCCTCGACGCCAACTTCATAAGGGAGATTAAGGAAAGCACCTGGGTAGCTAACCCCGTGCTGGTCCCCAAGAAGGACACATACATCCTGCGGATGTGTGTGGACTTCACGTCGCTCAACAAGCACTGCCCTAAGGACCACTTCCTCTTACCATGGATCGACCAAATCATCGATTCAACTGCAGGTTAAGAGAAACTCTCCTTCCTCGACGCCTACTCAGGCTACCACCAAATTCGAATGAAGGTGAAAGATCAGGAGAAAACGGCGTTCATCACGCCGTTCGGGGTGTTCTGCTACAACACTATGCCCTTCGGACTAAAGAACACGGGAGCCACATATCAGCGATGCATACAGGCATGCCTGAAGAGCCAGATCGATCGCAACGTGTAGGTCTATGTCAACGACATAGTTATCAAGACCAAGGAGGACAGAACATTCATCGACGATCTCCATGAGACGTTCGATAACCTTGATCGCTATAAGATCAAACTGAATCCGGACAAGTGCGTATTTGGTGTCCCGTCCGGCCAATTGCTCGGGTACTTCATATCTCAGCGGCGAGTTCCCAGGAGACTATGGGTGGGACACCGCTGGACTCTCGGCTGACCCGGAGACTTTCGCCAAGAACCGCCCGCTCGAGGTTATCCACTCCCGATGGGCCATGTTGGGCGCCTTAGGCTGCGTCTTTCCTGAGCTTCGTGCCCGCAACGACGTCAAGTTCAGCGAGGCCGTCTGGTTCAAGGCCGGCTCTCAAATCTTCAGCGAGGGTGGCCTCGACTACCTCGGCAACCCTAGCTTGGTCCATGCTCAGAGCATCCTCGCTATTTGGGCCTACCAGGTTGTGCTCATGGGCGCCATCGAGGGATACCGTGTTGCCGGTGTCCCGCTCGGTGAGATCGTGGACCCACTCTATACTGGTGGCAGCTTCGACCCTCTTTGTCTAGCTGACCACCCTGAGGCGTTCGCTGAGCTCAAGGTGAAGGAGCTCAAGAATGGCCGTCTTGCCATGTTCTCCATGTTTGGATTCTTCGTGCAGGCCATCGTCACCGATAAGGGTCCGTTGGAGAATCTTGCCGACCACCTCGCCGACCCCGTCAACAACAATGTGTGGGCCTTTGCCACCAACTTTGTACCTGGCAAGTAATAACTTAAAATTTGAGTTCCTAGGAGTATATGCATACTCTGGATGTATGATTAAGATGACATCGTTGATGTTTCTAAGCTAAAGAAGATGTTTGCAATTGAGGACTAGTTCCCCGCTTGTTGGTCAAAGGGCCATTTGGAACATGAAATTTCTACAAGAAAAATGCAGGTTCTCGATTTCCATATGAATATGAGTGGACACTATTCAATTGTTTTTGACCCCGAACCGCATGACCCTGCTTATATTCATTTATAGAAGAGCACTATTCAATTGTTTTGTTATATACACACAAACTCGAGCATTAGAGACAGCATCTAGGTCCGGTTTCTATCAAGTTTTAAAAAATCTGCCTCTTCCCGTAGCCCTCGGCGGGTCAGGATTTTATAACTATCTCTAAAACTCTCAGAGTCGGTGGAAACTTAGCACCGCCTCTAACAATTGTTCACTCGGAGCCGGCCAGGAAAAGAAACGGGCTCTAAGATATTCCTTTAGCTGGTCATTAATCACAATCGTATGTATGAGCAGGCACATAGATACGGCCATTATTAGAAGCCGTCGCAACGTGTAGGCTTCAAACGTGCAGCTCCACTAAACATGAACATGCAGTTTGAGCGACTATACTTTAAACAGTTTTTTTAACAGCGGAGCATCCCTAAAGGGGCTAGAGCCTTCGTTAATACAACAGTGGGTGTACAATGATATTACAAAGGACCCTGTAAAATCAGAAAATAACACATGGATCTCTGGCATTTGTAGATAAGACCTTGCTAAAAGATTTGCAATTACAAACTAGTCCTATATCTTCCCTACCGTGGAGCAGAGAGAGACGAACGCTCCAGCCATGGAAGAAGACAGGGGCGAGACCACTTGTCTCTGGCCCGGCAAAGCCCTCGGCGCCCGACCTCGAGAAGGGCCTCCCAATGAAGGTAGAAGATATACCGGAGCTCATCGGCTTGGAGAAGGCCATCCTGGCCATGAAGATTCGCGTCTTCTCGGACGCCTCTCGGACGCCGAAGAGATGCTCCGGTGAAAAAAGGCTCTTGAGCTCCTGTGCCGATTTAGAGCAGCCAGAGCAACAGAGGCACGCCAACACCACAACAGAGGAAGTGGCTCACCGTCGAACCCAGAGAACCTGCCACAGACCTAGGAAAGTGGTCGTAGTAGATGGCGATGGCGACATACCAGGGAAAAGCACTGCTTATTGAACGAGGCTTCACCAAATCCGCCCTGTAGCCAAGCTTCCACCAAGGAAGCTCAGCTAACAGTGATGGTGGCGATCGCCTGGCGCAGCGGTGGAGCACCAGATCGAAAGACCTCAGGAGGAAGGGGAAGACGGCCTTATTGTCGGAGATGTCGTGCTCCATCCTTCTTTGACACCACCACTCTTTCCACTAGAGGTGGACAAAGCAGCGGATATGCCAGATCTGTCTGATGGAATCTAGCACTCTATTCCCAGTCGGCACAGGCGCACAACAACTACAACTACTAACCCTAAGACCTAATCTACTGAGACCGGCACCTCTCCTTTGCCTCCATCGGCCAGTGATGCCACCGACGGGAGCATCCGATCCGGGGTGCGTGAGTCGACTCTCAAGGGGAGGTTGGTGGAGACGAGAGATAGGGGGATAAGCTCAGTCCTTTAAACAGTTGCTGACGAGGGGTAACCTCGGCAATGCCCGTTGTTATGGAATTATGATTTCATGGAGAAGAGAGCATTGGGGATTTCGTCGGTTGATCAGACAATCAAGAAAGTTGATGTTGTTTGATTATAGAGATAACGCGGTTACAAAGTCGCCGATTCGCTAGTTGCGAGCTAACTTCACGACGGATTGCATAAAATCTAAGGTGACCTCTCCGTCGGGTCTTCCCAACCTTTATATGAGAGGCTAGGTCCTAGAACCATATCCGGAGAGGCTACATGTTTACAAGTACAATGCGAACTCTATGTCGGTTCATGACTATTTCTTGATCGGTAAGGCAAGTCTTTATTTGACGGGTGCTTCTTGGATTCCTTTGGTCCTTTATGGCTCGTAAGATTTTATGCGCCTAGGATAACTAATCATAGGGACATGATAGGTCATACCCATGTCAGTAGCCCCCGAGACTATCCGAATCATAGATTCAGGTTGAGTCTCAAAACACTGTTCAACTATAAGCCAAAGTTTTACTGTAAGCAAATATTCTTTATATTTTATTTTATGTTCGTATGGATTTGGTATAACGAGCTTGATGCATCCGATGGATCGAGAATCAGTTAATTGCTCTTGGAAAAAAACATCATGAACCTACATCAAATTCAAGTCCCCGGGCTTAAACTTGAAACTTAATGGCGTAATTTAGTTCGGGCCACGAAGTTCTTATCGAATACTGAATTCCAGTGTTTTTATTTCGGGTACTCAACGCGTCTGTTGATACTTTTCATCGTATCGTGGATACGGATTAAATATTGCCAGAGCGCATTCGTGTGTGATTATCAAGCCTCACAGGATGCATCTTCGGGTCTTATCTTCATGTCGTGGACACGACATTCAGACATGTTATCATTGCAGATACAGTCTGAGAAAATTTATCGACTACCTTGTTTGACGGTTGGAATAGCTGAAGTTATCTACTTCCTTAGTGTTATTTGTCGGGTGCTCCCGATGGGAGTAGCCGTATGAGGATACAAGTATGTAATACTCATGTGTTTGCTTCTCTTAAAAGTTTGTATTGTTCATTGGCTGCACGACAGCGCTCCCGATGGGAGTAACCCTCGAGGCTACGAACTAATACTTGGATTCGAGTGTAGGCTCAAAATTTATGCTTTATTCTTGATGAAATGTCGACTTCGTAGGAGAATATGTTTTATCGGGTGCGCGACAAGAGCCCCCGATGGGAGTAGCCCCCGAGGCTATGTTGTGTTGCTTTGATCGGAGCATAGGCTCGAAGTAGATCCTAAACCCGAGGAAAATTTTATACTAAATTCTATCGGGTGCGCGACAGCGCTCCTGATGGGAGTATCTCTTGAGTCCATGTTCGCGTGCTTGCATCGGAGCATAGAATCATAGTATTTTATTCGAATGAAGATACTTTCTATTCCTTGATCTTTATTTACCTCTCATGACGTCACGGATGAAGAAGATGGCGTGCCACAGTTTTGCGAAAAAACAAGAACCGATGGGATGTGATAGTAGTGGGCCCCTTTGCTCCAGTGCATGCTGACGTGTGGGTGGTGTAGAGGTGTTAACTTTACCGTGTGGCCCCATGTTTGCGCGAAAATTAAGGCATCGTGCGGTCGCCGCCATATTTAAGATGGAATTTTTACTACTCACAATTCCTCTTATTGTTAGAGCCACGCGTCACCATCTCCTTTGTTGTGGCGCTTCATCGCCTTTGATAAACGATAAAGTTTCTCCACGTCTTTCTTTATATTGCGAGGGTCTCGGACTTTTACTGCTCACCCCTATTCGCAGTCAACTCCTTCCTCCCGTGCGCCGCTTTAGAGATCCATTGCGCTCTTGCTCCCAGTTCTTTGTGAATCACCATCACTTGTTCTCGCTCGAGAGATATCATGGGAAGGTCAAGGGGAGCCTCATCTTCCGCCGACTCCACATCGAGGAAGAAGAGAGCCATCGACTGGGTGGCCTCCAAATGCTCTGCGCGTGACCTGCGTGAGGCGCGAAATTTCAACCTGCTGGAGGAGGATTCATTCAAGCTCCCTGATACGTCGGAAACGTATCTATAATTTTTGATGTTCCATGCTTGTTTAGTATCTACTTTGCTTTGCTTTGTCTACACTTTGAGGTGTTTTTATATGTAAGATCCCTCCTTTGTAAAGGAAAAGGATCCCTGTGATTGCAATGCTAGTCCCTGGATCAATGCTAGCATCCACAGTTTAAGATGAAGTACACAGATACAAAGGTCATTTATTACATCCATTCCAGAGATAGAACATAGTCATTTACAACTCAAGGCCACAGGCCTGATACAAGAGTTTTTGGAATAAGTAAATAAACATAAGTCTTCATCTTCATGTTCCAGAGGCAAGCATGTTGAGTGTAGACTCATGACACCTAATCATCATCGGAGTAACCTGCAACATCACAAGTTACATCCATAGTGGGTCAATACTTTGGAATAGTATTGGCAAGTGATACCTTAGTAAATTTTAAGTGGACTATATTACTATATGCATTTTGGCTAAGTGTAGTTTGGCTTGCTTTGCTCAAAATAGGTTTTTCCTATTAGTTGAAATCACTAAGTTTTCTTTGTCAAAACTTTCCCAAGAAACCATCAATAGACATTGAGGTCCTTCACCCTTGTTCACCCACAAGTTTTTACTTAGAAGTTGGAGTGATGAGATTCTTGATAGCTTCCATGTCTTGATGCTCAAGTTGTCCATTGCCATGGACTTGGCTAAGTACTTAGATTTTTCCATCCGCAGAGGTTGTGCACTTTCCCCACCAGACTTGGTTTCCCAAGACATGACCTTTCAGAAGCCTTTCCTTAGACCAAATGGACGCGCTCCAACCTATCATTCCCACTACCACTAACTATCCAAATGGCTAAGTTCTAGCAACTTATGTGATCCAGGCAGAGCCCATATTGCCAAGTGGCTGCACTATAAGTTTCTCAACACTTGGCCTCTAAAATCCCTTTGTGCCTGGGTGGCATACCACAAAGTGAGATACACAAGGTAAACCATGTCCATGGGCCTTGTGTAACCAGTCAACCAAAAACCACCATTCAAGTCCCATTCCACCTAGGAGATTCATTGACTTAGTTGTTTTTATTAAGAAAACATAAGTCCAAAGACTTAGAATTATTTTCATCATAGCATGTATATACTTTACCAACCCTTGTTTGCTACTAGCTAGGCTAAGAATGGCATAGTAACTTAACTTAGGAAAATTCCTAGCAATTCTACATCTACTTAGGATTTCCCAACTTAGCATTTGGCAAAAATAATAACATGCAAGACTTAGCAAAATTTCTAATGCTTGTACAAAATATAGGGATGGAAATATTCATGAAGTACCACTTGCCTTGGTAATGGGGAGAGTAGCACTCTTCACAATCACAGTCACTAGCAAAGTCTACACAAAAATGGTAGCACAAAATTACACACAATTCATATACAAACATAAACTTATATGCATGCAATGCAAAAATGCTAAGTGATGATTTTTAAAACTCCACCAAGCAAGTGCATGATACTGAAACATAACCAAGTCAAAAACTTGCTAACCCAAACTTATTTAGCACTAAAACAATTACTACACAAATTCTATATTCAAAATAGTCCTAAACAAGTTTCTGCATCTAAAGTCATTTTAACAGAAACTTTTCACTAAACACATTGCAGAAACAGAAAGGGCTTGTCTCCCTGATTCCAACGATATAAAATTTGCAAAAATCTAACGTGGAAATCAAAAGTTATAGCCATTTCAATTTTTGATCTAAATCTGATTTCAAATCTGTTTTTGAATCAAAACCCTAGCCACGCGTCATGTTCCTACTGGCGCGTACCGCTTTGCTCCGGATCGCGCTCGCTAGCCATAGGATCTAACTAACGATGCACGGTTCAGATCTAATCATACCGCTTCGCTAAGTGGACTAATCGTACGCGCTGGATCCAGATCTGACGACTACAAATCATCTAACCAAACTCGAGCGGTGCTAGCGGCGGCGACTGGCGGCGGCGCGTCTGTCAGCGGCGGAGCTGGCGTTCTAGGTCGCGCGGGAGTGGGGGAAGTGGCTTACCATAATCGTAGGAAGCTGCTGATGCTCAAGGTGGCGACGGCTTGGGACGGGGCGCACGGGGTCGTCGGGGATTCCTCGCCGGAGTTCGCGAACGCGTCAGGCACGGTCAGTTGTCGACGTTGGCGAGGTTCCGCGTCGCGCTAAGTCAAAAGAAAGGCACCGTTAGATGCGCAAGACGACGGGGGTTCTAGGTGTATCGGGCAGAGGGCCAGGGGCGGCTGGTACTTACGGGGAGAGGTCGCCGGAGTTCGTGCAGAGGACGGTGGCGCTCTGTCGAAGTCGTTGCCGATGCTAGGGATCATGCGAAGACAAATGGGGAGTGTCAGTAGGTGCGCAAGGACTTGCTGAACTTGGTAGTATGAGTCAGAGACAGAGGGGAACACGAAGCTCACCGGAATTCGTCGGCGGAGTCGTCGGAACAGCGGCGGCGTCGAGCGAGTTGTGGGCAGCCTGGTGGCGTGAGGGAGGAATTGTTTGGGGGGAAATGGTCGCGAGAGAGTGGGGATTATATAGCCAGAGGCTCGACAAGAAACGCTTACTGAATCAATGCAATTTATCTCGCGGAATCAAGGCAGCAACGGGCAGCGGCGGAGTTCGTGCGCGGGATTTGGGGAAGACGACGCTGACGTGGAGAGGGCCCGCTCGTCAGCGAAACGCGCAGAGAGAAAGTGGGGTCCGGGTGTAAGCGACCGCGTGGGTGTGTTTGTGCGTGCGAGAGAGAGAGAGAGGGTGGCCGGGTGGGCTAACTGGGCCGGTTCTGCTGCTGGGCTAGATTAGGAGCGCCTGGCCCTTTTCTTTTCTATATTCCTTTTCTTTTTCTGTTTTGATTTTCCAGGAATGGTTTTCAAATGAATTCAAACTCTTTTTGAATTCAAATCTTTCTGGGGTTTTTGCAGTGTGCAACAGTCTCAAATCTAGGCATAAAATCATGTGGTTACTTTGTATAGGCTTGGTCATTTTTGGAGAAACAAAATAACAGGGACTTTGCATTTGAATCTCAAATGTTTGAAAAATGGTTTTTGTACCATTTCCATTTTGTAAAGCTTGGTTCAAATTCCACATTCAATCCATTCAACAAGGGAGACAAACAATCTAGGTTTTAAAACAATCAAATTCTCAAATGGGGATGGTCATTTGATTTAAGTTTGCTCACATAAAATGATAGCACTATGTGCTTCTGTTTTTCTGAAATGAGTTTTGAAATTGATCTTAATTCTATATGCATGCATGAATGATATGAAATCTTTGAAATCATGATTTTAGGGATGTTACATTATATCTTTTCTGGAACTAACCTATTAACAAGTTGCCACTATGCCAGTTGCCTGTTTTCTTCTATTTTTGGTTCCAGAAAGGCAGAAAATCAATATTTTCGGAATTGGGCGGGACAAAAGCCAAAGTCAATAGTTTACCGTGGGCGACACGAAGTGCTGAGGAGAGACGGAGAGGCGCCACAGGGCGGCCAAACCCCCTAGGCGCGGGTGGGCCCAACCCACGCGTGGGAAGGGTGTGCCCCCCTTGGTCTCCTCTCAGCCTCGCCTCTTCGCCTATAAGAAGCCCCCGATACAGAAACCCTAGACACCCGATCAAAACTCCACGAAACCTTATGTAGCTGATGACCCACAAGTATAGGGGATCTATCGTAGTACTTTCGATAAATAGGAGTTTCGATACCAACGAGGAGCATAAGGTGTTGACTAGTGGTAAGGAGCAGGAAATCTCTGTAAATACTTAGCAAATGGATTTTTAGTGGTTTTCTGATAAAGCAACAAAACAAAGTGCAAGTAATAAAGACAACGAACAACTTCAGCAATTTGCCCAATCCTTTCTTAGCAAAGTACAAGCCGGTGAAAATATTTATAAGGACCAAACGTTCTCGAGGACACATGGGAATTATGTCAAGTGCTTTCGCTTCATATAGCTGGGTACTTTTCTTTGGTGTTGTAAGTGTTGTGTGGGTGAACCTGTGCTAATGTACCGACCTTACTTAGACTAATACATACTTGTGATTAAACCCCCCTGCAAGAATCCATAACTATAGGAAAGTAATTAAGATATAAACCTAACCACAACCTTAAACTCTGAGATCCTACACTCCCTTGTGCAAAGGTGTCCTAACGGGGGTTCAGGTTTCTGTCACTCCGGCAACCCCACAATTAGTATCCAAATACACAATGCATTCCCCTAGGCCCATAAATGGTGAAGTATCATGTAGTCGACGTTCACATGACACCACTAGAAGAATAGCACCACAACTTAAATACTAAACCATTGAATAATAACTCAACACAAATCCACTACTAACAACATGACTTCTCCCATGTCCTCAAGAACTAGACAAACTACTCATAAGACATCATATGGATCAAGATCAAAGATGATATGGTGATGGATAACAATCTGAACATAAACAATAATTCAATGGTTCCACTCACAAGCATCAACTACAATAGTAATTAACACCGGGAAAGTTTCCCCTAAGAACTAATGCAAGATCCAACATGATTGTTATAGCGGGATGGAGTGGTGATGATGGTGCTGGTGGAGATGATGGTGTGGATGAAGATGATGATCCCGATGAAGTCTAGCTTGATGACGGTGTTGATGGCGACAATCTCCCCTCTCTAGGAAGGGATTTCTCCGGCAGAAATCTGTCTGCCGGAGAGCACTTTCTCTCTTGGTGTTTTCCGCCCTGTAGAGGCGACGAAAATACTTCTATGGTCGCTCCCCTAGTATTAGGGTTCCATGGGGAAGATATATGAGAGAGGGCGGAGTTGGGAGCCGTCCAGGTGGGCCACACCTGCCCTAGGCGCGGGGAAAGGTGGGCCCACGCCTAGGGGGTGTGGGCCTCCTGTGGACCGACTACACCTCTCCTTCTGGCTTCCTACGTCTTCTAGGAAAATATAATTTTCCAATATTTTTGTGATCTTCGCGAAATTGCATCGAAACACATATTTTTCCATCAGAAACCTGACTCCGACAGCCCATCCTCCAAGAATCATCCAACATGCAAAAACAGAGGAAAAGACATAAGTAACACCTCATAATAAGACATATATCAATGAATAGAGGCAAATTATGATATAGAATGGTGATGCAAATTGGACGTAGCAACTCCCCCCAAGCTTAGTCCTTCGCTTGTCCCCAAGCGAAAACTGAGCCCAGTAAACATGTCCACAGGTTTATGGAGTGAAGTGTCTATAAAAGAATACGAACAAGAAGGATCACACTTACCATTACACAACTCATAGAAGAAAGAAACTAACCATTATATAACTTAGCTTGCAACAAGTATAGGGGTCACAATAGAGATGCATAAAGATAAATCATAATTGGAATTGGCAAACTCTTGTTCTTGGTCAGAGAACACCTGGCAAACAGTTTCACAAAAAGCTTTTTGTAGAAGTCTTCAAAATAGGAGCACTCTTTGCTCAAAAAGGTTTTTTCAAAATGAAGGCTTTCAAAGTAATAATCAATAGATAAGAGTTTTGTGAAACAAGGAAAATAAAGAACATGATTGAATAAATCACCATATGAATGCTTGCAACACAAAAACTCAAATGCTTTCTAGAGATAGAGAGGAAGTAGGTTTACTGGCTCAACTTAGAAATAGGATAAAAGTCCCTTCATAGAGGGAAGTAGGGATTTCAAGTCATAAAGAGCTTCCAAAAGATTATGGTACTTACTAGCTTTGAGCCCTCATTGCCCCTATCATAGGCATCTTGAGATGATTAAGGTTAAAGTGCACAAAGATGGAGTATATGCTTGGCGAAATATAAGTTGGCAATCTCATGTCCCTCGAGTACGAGGGCCGCTCCTCATGCTACTCAACTTTAGTCACCGGTAAGTTCTTGTCATTGTAAGTACATGTGTATCATAAAGAACCGCCAACGGGGTACCCCTTGCACATGGTACAGGAGCTATCCCATAACCAAAATGACAAGGCAAACAGACAATGAGCATCTCAACGATCTTTTTTATTTACTATGTGCATAGCTTTTTATTGAGGATGCTTCACAAAATGCTCATTATGGTGATGCTGTAAGTTTCCACCATGATTAGGCATGGCTTAGGCTAGCAGCCCAGGCGTTTCTCTAACACACATACATCACTCCATGGACTTACAAGCTCCATCTTTATTTCACACCGTCGACATCCGCAAACAAAAGAGCATGATATCAACTGTGTACAACGTACAAGTGCGATGTTGAAAGCGTTCCCCGTGACAGCACGGTTCTTCTAATTCCAACGTATAGATGCAAGCATATACAACTTCGATGACACAATGGTTCAAGTCTATTAGGGGCAAGAAAATAAGGTGTGCCATCAAGTTCGTGAGAGCTTTACTAACTAGTTTTGTCATAACAAAATACTTTTTAATTTGAAAGATAGATGAAGCTTGAGAATTTTCTTGGAATAACAATAATGCTAATAGGTAGATATGGTGGACACAAATGGCACAGGTTTTGGTTCAAATGGGTTTGGAAGAATGAGAAAAAGGCCTTCTCAAAACAGGTTTTTGGCTACCAAGGCTGGGTAGCAAGCAAAAGAGTTGAAAGAAACAAGCAAACCTACAAGTGATAAAGCCAAACATGCAATATTACTTGAAGACACAAAAGGTCTTAAATAAAGAATACTCACCCTCAAAGATTCCAAAGCAGTAAACGTGAGCAGATTCTCGTGGGTGATGTAGTCGTACACTTGTCGATCTCAAGATCGCGTAGACGATCCTTCTGGCGCTGCGTTCCGGCAGCGCTTCCGTAGTCGGTCACACGTTCGGTACTCGATGAAGACCTTCCTCTCCCTTGTTCTAGTAGGAAGCGGAGGTTGTAGTTCTCCCCTCACGATTTTGGCAGCACGACGGTGTGGTGTCATAAATAGAGGGAAGATCCTGCAAGGCTTCGCCTAAGCCGGTGCGGGTTATGGTGAATCTAGGGTTTATGGTGATCTAGGTTTAGAAGGCCGGAGAGGAGGATGTGGAGTCGGCAACGGCTAGGGTGACGGCGATGAGCCGACATCGATAGCATGGTGGTCGCGACGGCTTGGGCGGCGGCGGCGGCGCTGGATGGGAAGGGCTGGTTGTGATCTCTTGGGGCAGCCCCTCCCCTCTATTTATGAGAGGGAGGGCAGCTTGGGAGGGGGAGTTTGAATCCTTCCCCAAACCCAAGTTGGAGAGAAGGAAGGACTCTTTCCTTCTTCCACTAGGAAACTATTGTTCCAATTTGACTTTTCAAACCTCTCTTTTGACTTTCAATTTAGAGCTTTATTTCTCTCTCGCAAATGCCCAACCAAGTGACCTAGGACATGATCCAATCATTCCACTTAACCATGATACATTCATGAACCATTCCCCTTCCGGTCCGGTGAACCTTCTAGACCCTTCTAGAACCTCTCCGATGAAAACATCAGAATCATTCCCAAACTCCGGAATCAGACTTTCCTTATATGAATCTTATTCTCCGAACCATTACGGATCTCCTTGTGATATCCCGGATCCCATCCGAGACTCCGAACAACATTCGGTCTCCCTACTTACAATCCATATCTACTAAACAACATCGAGTCCTTAAGTGTGTCTCCCTACGGTTCGTGAATTATGCGGACATGACCGAGACACTTCTCTGATCAACAACTAATAGAGGAATCTGGAAATTCATATGGTTCCCACATATTTGTATGATTACTTTGTGATCGAATGAACCACTTACATACGATACAAATTTCCCTTTGTCTCGCGATAGTTTACTTATCCAAGGTATAATCGTCGGTATCTCTATATACCTAGTTCTACCTCGTTACTGATAAGTACTCTTTTCTCGTTCCCGTGATATGGCATCCCTTGTGAGCCAGTCACATGCTTGCAAGCCAATTGGATGACATTCCACCGAGAGGGCCCAGAGTATATCTATCCGTCATATGGATGGACAAATCCCACTCTTGATCCATGTGCCTCAACACATACTTTCCGAACACTCAATGCCACCTTTATAGCCACCCAGTTACGGTGTGGTGTTTGATGTCATCAAAGCATCCTTCCGGTGATGGTGATTAACATGATCTCATGGTCGAAGGATTTAGGTTACTATGTATTAGAAAGCTTATAGCAAGTGAACTATTTGAATGACTTGATCTTATGCTACACTTAACTATAGGAGTGTGTCCACCACATCATTCTCCTAATGATATGATCTTGTTGTTAATAACATCTCAATGTTCATGATCAGGAAACCATGATCATATATTAACCAACAAGCTAGTTTAACAAGAGGCTTTACTAGGGACTCTTACATGTTTACAAATCACACAAGTATTAATGTTTCCGGTTAATACAATTATAGCATGGTATGTAAACATTTATCATAAGCATGAATATATGATAATAACCACTTTATTATTGCCTTTTGGGCATATCTCCAACAGTCTCCCACTTGCACTAGAGTCAATAATCTAGTTTCAAATATTTGTGTATTCAACACCTATGGCTTTCCGGTGTTGTATGTACACGATTGCTAGTGGTCAATTGATATTCGGATCCGACACTTACAGGTCCGTGTGTAATTGCATGTCTTCGCGTCTCTACGCATCACTCATTCTCTAGTGAGATGGATTTGTATAAATTTGGTCCTTTGGTGAGACCTTTAGTTCCTTGGGGTTTAAAACATGTTGATAATATTGTCGTACAATATATCTTCATAGTACTATCCCGCTGTGAACTACACCTAGTTTGATAACAAACTACTTGACACAAATGCCCTGTTTTGTTGCTATAATAGCAGTCATATACTTAGCCTTTTGTTGTAGTATCTGTCACAATGTCTTAACTTTGGAACTCATCCAAATCCATTATGGAACTTACTTTCCATTATATTGTGCCATCCGTAGTTTTAGATTGAGATAAACTTAATTTGTAATTTGTGACAAAACTAGTATCAATGTAGTACTTTTACAATGAACTAATCATCTATTTGTCACTTCTACAAAATAATATATTCTTAGTTCTTCCAAAAGATCATAAGAATATCCTTTATATCGTCCAATGATCATCTTATGAATCATTCTGGTATATGCTCATAACATTTAGAGTATAGGACATATCTGTATGTGTACATATCACAGTTTGATTGATAAACTCTCTTTGTGATTTCAGTCATCAAGTATCAATCTATACTTGAATCTTTGTTTCACTTACCAAGTGTCGATACACTTGAATTTCGATTTAATCCTTTCTATGTGGCAAGAACCTTTCTTTTCATTTCCATACTGAACTCATTCAATATCTCATCTATGCACATTTGGCACAACCATATTAGCGTCTCAATCTATCTATATAGATATTTATGCCAAATATTTGGGTTTTGCCTAAGTATTTCATCAAGATGAAATTCTTAACATGTGTTAATAAAAGATACATCATTTCCAATCAACAACATGTCTTACACATAATGTATTAGAAATATGTCTTAGCGCTCCCACTTAATTTCTTGTAAATACAAGCATCTTCATCGTCTCTGATGAATTTAAACTCTTTTAACAATTTCATCACGGTGAAGATTCCAACTCCACGATGCGTACTTCAACCATTGAAGTTTGCATACATTTTTAGCATCACTTGAATTAACAAAACCCTTTGGACCGTGTTATGCACAAGTCTTAGGTAACAATTCTATTAGAAGAACTTGTTTTGTTTATTCAACTACCACATAACAAAATTATATGTAGTGGTTGCTACATTAATCCTTCTATACTAAATATCGCTATCAAAGATGAAATCTTGTCATAGTCAACTGCTTGAACATTGTCGCGAACTCTTTCCCAACATGTCGACTATTTCATAGATGTGAAACATCCATGTCTATTTCTTTATAGATCCAAACACGACTGTAAGGTCTTACACCTTTCTCGAGGGGCTTTCAAGTTCAAAGCTTGATTTCTCGTGTATGGAACTATCACGGATGTTATGGCTTCAAGCCATTTGACGGAGTCAGGGCCCATCATCGCTTCTTTGCATGTAGTCCGTTCATTATTGTCAAATAATGATTCAACCCTCAAATCTTGGTATTTGATTGTTTGCCCGACCTACTTGGTTCAATAGGAACTTTGAACTCCGTGAGCACAACCTTTGAGGCACGTGAGCCATAAGCATTGTTGCTGCCTCCAGAACGCTTTCTGGTGCTGCGCAACTCAGCACATATAGCTAAGGTTCTTTTAACCTTATCAAAGTTCTATTGTCCTCCCACTTAACTTTTCATGAAAAATTCCTTCTCAAGAAACTTGACGTTCTAAGCGACAAACACTTTTGTCTTTGGTGTTATGGAGGATCACTTAACGATTATTCAAAATAACATACAAAGGAATGTTCATCCGACTTTGGTTGCAAACATCTACTTATGCATATCTAACCAATGTTTAAGAAAGGACAACTTGGGTTTTATCCCAAACCATAACTTTATATGGTGTCATTTCAACGGATCATGATGGTGCTCTTTTCAGTGAAAAAGCGGTAGTCTCTAAAGCTTTTAATCTTTAAAATATAATGGCAGTTTTATGAATTACACCTTTGATCTTACCATGTCAAACAAGGTTTCATTGCATATCTCGATTATTCCATACTTATATGGTGTTTCGAGAAACGCAAATCCATGGAATGATTCCTCAAATCTTAGGTGGTATGCTAAAGTTGTAACTCAAATATCCTCCTTTATGATCCTATCATAAATTATTTATTTTCTTGTTACATTGATTTTGCACTTCATCTTGAAAGTCTTTGAATTTTTCAAATGTTTCACACTTCATCCTTATTAAGTAAATATTCATATATTCACTCAAATTTTTGGAGAAAGCATATGAAGTTGAAATCCATCGCTCTTGACTAGACATGATGGACTTCATACAACAATATGTACAAGTTCCAATAAGCTAGTAATCCATTCCCTTTGGCCTATGAACGGACTTTTAATTATCTCTAGGAAAGTTTCACAAGCGTTATTTGATCGAAATCAAAAGACTCCAAAATTCCATCCACATGGAGTTTCTTCATATATTTCCAATATAATTTAAACGGCGATGTCAATTCCTAAGTGATATTTCTTATCAATTGTATTTCAACATTTTTAGCAATAGTTTTATGGATGTGATTTATCCAACGAGATTTGTAAACCATCCATCTTTAATGGATTACGACAATTATTTGAACAACCCTTTTGTTCTCATAATACCCGATGAAACAAATCTTGAAGACAAGCTTTGATGTTAACGAGCAACACAACAACCCTTTATTTGTTCTCGATGAACATCATCACATATTCTTTTGCTAGTTACTTAGGCCATTGTAGTTCATGAATTGTGTTGTTTCGTATGATGATTCACACCAACAAATTCAGTATCCAATACTCAAGAACTACATTGTTTAACAAGCAAAGAATATAGCCATAACATGTATATCCTATATATACCTAAGCTGAACAATTCTAGTCTTTTCTTTTCTGCCAAATATTTCTGAGATTTCTCTTTCAGTATTTCTTTATACTTTCATAGGAATTAATCAACATCAATAGTGACACCATACTCATGACACATAGTCCAAAGCGTGTATAGTTAAATACCAATGTCTTTGGACTTGCACTTTGAAGTAGATCACCATTATCAAATGCTTGGTGTTCTTTAAAATTCCATTCTTTAGTAATATGTAAGTGTAGTAAACATTTTATCTACATCTAATATTCATCCTTATCATGAAACTATTCATGATCAAGATACTTTATCTTATAATGGTGAATTGTGAGTATAATGTTGCTCTCCAAAATCTTTTGGAGGATTAGGACGACTAGCGTCTCCAACCTTTTGCAAATTCCCATCAAATATGAGAACATGAATTTTTCCATATTATACTCTATCATGTTGCAACCAAAACTTCGTTTCAGATATCACAATATCTTTCACACATGATGGTTTCTGAAACAATTCTTTCAGCTCCCAGATAACCTTGATATTAAAACAATCTTTCGAATATCAAGAATCATGGAGACAAACATGACACTCATATACTAACACTGAAATTATTACTCTTGATTTAATACTAATTATTAAACTTCACGAAGTAACCAGAACTTACTGAAAGTTTGCAATAGGACTTTTAACTTTAGATTAACACTTCAAAACAATATGATACCAGTTCGTAAAGTAACTAACCAGAATTCTATAGTTCTAGTATCTCAATTATAACTAAGCGCAAGGTGGTAAATGGATGCCAATGACTACAACAACTCTTCAAATTCACTTTGATTTAATTTATGATAAATAGTGTTCAAATTTTAATCATATTGCTGTTGAACTCCCACTCAAAACAATATCCTCACATTGTTTTTAGTGATTACATGAACCAAATCCACTATACCAAGTCCGATCATCACGTGACATGATGTAGTTTCAAAGGCGAACAATCATCATGTTCATCATATCATCTATATGACTCATGCTTTACCTTTCGGTGATCCGTGTTCCGAGACCATGTCTATACATGCTAGGCTCGCCAAGATGTAACCTTAGTTTTCGCATGAGCAAATTTGGCTTGCTCCCGTTGTATACACTCGCAGAATCTAACACACCCGATCATCACGTGGTGCTTCGAAACAACGAGCTTTGGCAACGGTGCCTACTAAGGACGAACACTTTATAACTTGATATTTTGTGAGAGGGATCATCTTATAATTCTACCGTCGCGATCTAAGAAATACAAGATGCATAAAAGGATTAACATCACATGCAATTCATAATATGTGATATGATATGGCCTTTCTTCTTGTGCTTCCGATCTCCATCTTCAAGCACGAACATGATCTCCATCATCACCGGCGTGGCGTCAAGGTCAATGGCACCGCTCCATGGTTGTCGTCCTCCAGCATCAACTATTACAACTATTTTGAATAATAGACACGCAGGTCTTAACGAAATTAAAAAACAACCATATGGCTCCTTCCGGTTGCCGACTTACAATAAGCAACATTGCATACATCATATATAATCACAATCATGGCCATATCACATCACAGCACACCCCTGCAAAACAAAGTTAGATGCCTCTAATTTTATTTGCATATTTTACGTGGTTTGGGGATTTCAATAAGTGTCGTTCTAACTTAAGAACAAGAACCACAGCGTTGATGCTTGAACTATCAAGTGCCTGTTATAAATTGAATCTATACTATGATGGGAGAGACAGACACCCGCAAAGCCACTTATGCAATACAAGTTGCATGTTAAGCGTGGAGCAAGTCTCATGAACGATGTCATGTAAGGTTAGCCCGGGCCGATTCATCCCATCATACGGCAAGATGCAAAGTACACAAAAAGCAATTGATAATAAAAGCACCACCGCCCACAATGACCATTATGTTCTACTCGTGCAACAGATCTACATATAGACACGGCTATGATACCACTGTAGGGGTTCGTAGCATGGAAAACAAAAAAAATTACCGCATGCACACAAACAAGCCAAGACTATCTACTAGATTGTAGCAACGAGTCGATTAGAGTACTCACCCTCGAAGATTCCAAAGCGGTTAACGAGAGCAGATTCTCGTGGGTGATGTAGTCATACACTTGCCGATCTCAAGATCGCGTAGACGATCCTTCTGGCGTTGCGTTCCGGCAGCGCTTCCGTAGTCGGTCACACGTTCGGTACTCGATGAAGACCGTCTTCACCCTTGTTCCAGCAGGCAGCGGAGTTTGTAGTTCTCCCCTCACGATTTCGACAGCACGGCGACGTGGTGTCAGAAATAGAGGGAAGATCCCGCAGGGCTTCGCCTAAGACGGTGCGGGTTATGGTGGATCTAGGGTTTCCGGCGATCTAGGTTTATAAGGCCGGAGAGGAGGAGGTGGAGTCGGCGGCGGCTAGGGCGGCGACGGCTTGGGCGCCGACGGCGACGCTGGGTGGGGAGGGCTGGTTGTGATCTCTTGGGGAAGCCCCCCCCCTCTATTTATGAGAGGGAGGGCAGCTTGGGAGAGGGGAGTTTGAATCCTTCCCCAAAACCCAAGTTGGAGAGAAGGAAGGACTCTTTCCTTCTTCCACTAGGAAACTATTGTTCCAGTTTGATTTTTCAAACCTCCCTTTTGACTTTCAATTTAGAGCTTTATTTCTCTGTCGCAAATGCCCAACCAAGTTACCTAGGACATGATCCAATCATTCCACTTAACCATGACACATTCATGAACCATTCCCCTTCCGGTCCGGCGAACCTTCTAGACCCTTCTAGAACCTCTCCGATGAAAACATCGGAATCATTCCCAAACTCCGGAATCGGACTTTCCTTATATGAATATTATTCTCCAAACCATTTTGGATCTCCTCGTGATATACCGGATCCCATCCGAGACTCCGAACAACATTCGGTCTCCCTACTTACAATCCATATCTACTAAACAACATCGAATCCTTAAGTGTGTCTCACTATGGTTCGTAAATTATGCGGACATGACCGAGACACTTCTCCGATCAACAACCAATAGAGGAATCTGGAAATTCATATGGTTCGCACATATTTCTATGATTACTTTGCGATCGAATGGACCACTTACATACGATACCAATTTCCCTTTGTCTCGCGATAGTTTGGTATCTCTGCATACCTAGTTCAACCTCGTTACCGATAAGTACTATTTTCTCGTTCCCGTGATATGTCATCCCTTGTGAGCCAGTCACATGCTTGCAAGCCAATTGGATGACATTCCACCAAGAGGGCCCAAAGTATATCTATCAGTCATATGGATGGACAAATCCCACTCTTGATCCATGTGCCTCAACACATACTTTCCGAACACTCAATGCCACCTTTATAGCCACCCATTTACGCTGTGGTGTTTGATGTCATCAAAGCATCCTTCCAGTGATGGTGATTAACATGATCTCATGGTCGAAGGATTTAGGTTACTGTGTATTAGAAAGCTTATAGCAAGTGAACTATTTGAATGACTTGATCTTATGCTACGCTTAACTATAAGAGTATGTCCACCACATGATTCTCCTAATGATATGATATTGTTGTTAATAACATCTCAATGTTCATGATCAGGAAACCATGATCATATATTAACCAACAAGCTAGTTTAACAAGAGGCTTTACTAGGGACTCTTACATGTTTACAATTCACACAAGTATTAATGTTTCCGATTAATACAATTATAACATGGTATGTAAACATTTATCATAAGCATGAAGATATGATAATAACCACTTTATTATTACCTCTTGGGCATATCTCCAACAAATACTGATCAACAATATCCATCATATAATAGAGGTTGCAAACTAAAATAAGAAGTGCAAAAAGTAAAAGATGAAACTTCTCATTAATATTCCATAAAGGCACTCACACCAAGGGATACATAGATAATCAACTAAAGGAGAGATACTTCCACATGCAGACCAACCTATAAGATAACCCCTCTACCAAATATATGAATCCACTAAAAAGGTAAAAGATAATGATGATGATACCGCGGCACTCTCCCAAGCTTGGGACAAGCCAAGGGGATGCCAAACATGATGATGAATTACTCCTTTGGTGGTGGTGGTGTTCTCTTGTCATCATAAAACTTCCAAGGCAAAGGTTACCCATCCAAAAAGGACGTCATGGTTTTCGCAATCCTGAAACTCGCTGTAGAGCTTATGCGATCAAATCTAGCCTCATACTCACAGTTTTGATTTTGTATGTCGTAGAGTTGTGCTTGTAGTTGGTTGGTGGTCTGACGGAGCGAGAAGATCTCTTCTCGGAGCTCAGCAACCTCCTCCTCGTGCTTGACGATGAGTTCTGAACTTATCTTGTGAATAACATCCACTTCGTGTTCTGCCATATTCTTGTACCTGAAAACCTCCTGCTCCAATGCTTCCATCCTATCTTCCAGACTGCCTTCTCCTTTGGGGCCTTGAACTTATTTCATCTGTACCTTCCCATCTTTGAGAATCAACTCCTTGGGATGGATCGTCAACTCATACATGTATGGGTTGAGGACATCCGCAGAGGAATCCTTCATGGGTGATCCAGAGGAAGACATTGTAGCTCCAAAACTGAGAATTTGCATGACAGAAACAGATAGAAACAAAAACATGGCGAGAAATCGATACAAGAACATCGGGGGATCCGGGGGATTATATATTCCGAAGTTTCAATGCATAAGAAAGGTACTAATATGAAAACGAGGAAGAGACGGATCTCGGGGGGGGGGGTCACACCCCCTCCAGGCGCAGCCAGCTGGGGCCCGCGCCTAGGGTGGGTCTGGGCACCCTGGCCTCTGGTTCCTCCTCTGTTCCGTCTCGTAACTTGCCTTATGTAATAAAAACATCAAACATATAAAAAGATTAGGCTTTTCCGAACCTTCTGTTTTCACCACTTTTACCTATTCAAAGACGAACTCTGCAGATTCTGGTGCTTGGTTTCTAATAAATTCTTCCGGAGTCATCATTTGAATAATATCAACATCTTCATTATAAGAATCTCCAGAAATATAATGTTTGAGCCTTTGTCCATTTACCACCTGTGTAGTGTTGTCCTTCAAAGAAGATATTTTGATAGCACCTGAACGATATACTTCCTCAATAACAAAAGGTCCTTCCCATTTTCATAGTAGTTTCCCTGCAAAAAATCTGAGACGAGACCTATACAGAAGAACTTTCTCACAAACATGGAACTCCCTTTTGAGAATCCTCCTATCATGCCATCTTTTTACTTTTTCCTTAAAGAGTCTAGCATTTTCATAAGCTTCACTTCTCCACTCATCTAAGGTACTCATGTCAAGCAATATTTTCTCACCAGCAATTTTAAAGTCTCTATTCAACTCTTTCACTGCCCAATAAGCTTTGTGTTCTAATTCTAAAGGAAAGTGACAAGCTTTCCCATAGACCATTTTGTAAGGAGACATCCCCATAGGATTTTTATAAGCAGTTCTATAAGCCCATAAAGCGTCATTCAACTTTTTAGCCCAATTTTTCCTAGATCTATTGACAGTCTTTTGCAAAATAGATTTAATTTCCCTATTGGAGAGTTCTACCTGCCCACTGGTTTGGGGGTGATAAGCTGAAGCAATTCTATGGTTTACATCATACTTACCGAGAGTTTTTCTAAAACCCCTGTGAATAAAATGGGAGCCTCCATTATTAATGAGATATCTAGGCACACCAAACCTAGGAAAAATAACATCCTTAAGCATTTTTAAAGAGGTCTTACCATCAGCGCTGTTTGTAGGTATGGCCTCTACCCACTTTATAACATAGTCAACAGCAACAAGAATATGAGTATACTGTTTTAAAGGAGGAAAAGGACGCATAAAGTCAAATCCACAACAACCAAAAGGTTCAATAACAAGAGAATAATTCATAGGAATTTCATTGCGTCTAGAAATGTTACCAACTCGTTGACATTTATCACATGATAAGACAAACTTCCTTGCATCCTTGAAAAGGGTAGGGCAATAAAATCCAGATTGTAAAACCTTTTGTGCATTCCTATCCCCAGCATGATGTCCTCCATAAGCACTGCCGTGACATTTTCTCAATATCTCTTGTTGTTCAAATTCTGGAACACATCTTCGCATAATACCATCTACTCCTTCTTTATATAAATGTGGGTCATCCCAAAAGTAATGCCTTAGGTCATAAAAGAATTTTCTTCTTTGCTGGGCTGTAAAAGTGGGAGGCAAATACTTGGAAACAATAAAGTTAGCATAATCAGCATACCGAGGACTTTCATGCGGACTTACCCTTATTGCAGCCAACTTCTCATTTGGAAAACTATCATTAACAGGCAGAGGGTCAAAAGAAATATTTTCCAAACGAGATAAATTGTCAGCAATAGGATCGGATTTTCAACACCTTTCCTATCTACAATATGCAGATTAAACTCTTGTAAAAGCAACACCCATCTAATAAGCCTAGGCTTAGCGTCCTTCTTAGTCATAAGGCACTTAATAGCAACATGATCAGTATGAATAGTGACCTTTGAATCAATAATATAAGGCCTAAACTTATATTAGGCAAAAATTACAGCTAAGAACTCTTTTTCAGTAGTAGCATAATTCTTTTGAGTAGCATATAGAGTCTTGCTAGCATAATGAATAGGAGCACCCAAAGGACAGCACCCAAAGCAAAATCACTAGCATCACACATAATTTCAAAAGGTAAACTCCAATCAGGTGGTTGAACAATAGGAGCAGTTGTCAAAGCTTTCTTCAAAGTTTCAAAAGCTTCCTTACAATCATCATAAAAAACAAAAGGTACATATTTTTGAAGAAGATTAGTAAGGGGCTTCGAAATTTTGGAGAAATCTATAATAAACCTCCTATAGAAACCAGCATGACCAAGGATACTACGAATACCTTTAATATGTGTAGGACAAGGCATCTTCTCAATTTCTTCAATTTTGGCTCTTTCAACTTCAATGCCTCTTTCAGAGATCTTGTGTCCAAGAACAATCCCTTCATTAACCATGAAATGGCATTTCTCCCAATTAAGAACAAGGTTGGTTTCTTCACATCTCTACAAAACTTTATCAAGGTTGTGCAAACAGTTATCAAAAGAAGTTCCATAGACAGAGAAATCATCCATGAAAAACTCTACAATTTCTTCACAAAACCATGAAAGATAGCAGACATACATCTCTGAAAGGTAGCAGGAGCATTACATAAACCAAAAGGCATACGCTTATAAGCATAAGTACCATAAGGACAAGTTAAAGTGCTTTTCTCTTGGTCTTGTGCTTTCACAACAATTTGAGAAAACCCAGAATAACCATCAAGAAAATAGAAGTGAGTCTTTTTAGACAACCTCTCAAGCATTTGATCAATAAAGGGCAAAGGATAATGATCTTTCTTAGTAACTTTATTAACCTTTCTAAAATCGATGCACATCCTATACCCAACCACTACTCTCTGGGGTATAAGCTCATTATTCTCATTAGGCACAACGGTAATTCCCCCTTTCTTGGGAACACAATGAACAAGGCTAACCCATTGACTATCAGCAATAGGGTAAATAATACCAGCATCAAGGAGTTTTAATACCTCATTTCTTACCACATATTTCATCTTAGGATTTAGACGGCATTGGTTCTCAACAACTGGTTTTGCATCAGGTTCTATATTAATAGCATGCTGACATATAGTGGGAGAAATTCCTTTTAAATCATCAAGAGTATAACCCATACCTCCTCGGTGTTTCTTCAGTATTTCCAATAACCTTTCTTCTTCCTTTCCTAAAAGTTTAGAACTAATAATAACATGATATACTTTATTATCATCAAGATAAGCATATTTAAGATCATCAGGTAAAGGTTTTAATTCGAAAATAGGGTCCCCTTTAGGTGGTAGTGTGGTACCCAAATCTTCCACATGTAGGTTATGCTTAAGTTGCTCGGGCTGACGAAGAAAAACCCCGTCAATCTCATTTCTTTCTTTCATGAATACTTTGCTCTCATGATCTTCCATAAATTGCTGCAAGGCATTGTTAGGAGCAAGAGAAATAGCAGAAAGTTCTTCCACCCTGAAATCCTCATTAGGCAGTTCATTTTCATAAGGAGTTTTAGCAAATTTGGAAAAAATAAACTCATAAGACTCTCCATCAAACTTAGTCAAAACTTTTTCCTTCCTACAATATATAATAGCCCCACAACTATTCAAGAAGGGTCTACCAAAGATAATAGCATAGGTTTTACTAGCTTCTTTACCAAGTACTAGAAAATCAGCAGGATATTTAATCTTACCACAAAGAACCTCTACATATCTTACAATGCCAACGGGACAGACTGTCTCTCTACTAGCAAGGTGAATAACCACATCGATGTCCTCAAGCTCACAAGGACCAATTTCATGAATAATTTCCCTGTAAAGCTCATAAGGAATATCACTAGAACTAGCACCAATATCACATAAACCATAGTAGCAATGATCACCAATTTTAACAGAAAGCACAGGAACACTAGCTTTTCTAGATTGTCTAGGATGATAAATAGCATTAGAAGCGTCTTCACAAAAGACAATGTGCCCATCCTCTATATTTCTAGTGACAAGATCTTTAACAATAGCTACCACAGGCTCAATTTTAATTTGCTCATCGGGCTCCAAAGTTTTCTTTGCACTTTCGCTAACCACATTAGTTATGATAGAATGTTCCTTTACCTTAGAAGGAAAAGGGATTTTCTCAACATAAGGTTCATGCAAAATAGGATCAACAGTACAAACCTCTATGCTAGCAGGAACATGAGTAGCAATGTCTTTATATGGAGCATGGTACTTGTCCCACTCTTTTTTGGGAATTTCAATATAAGAGGCAAAGGCCTTAAAACATTTTGCAAGAACTTGAGGATCAAGACCATACGCAGTGACACGGAAATCATCAGTTCCCATAAAAGATTTAATGCATTCATAATCATAGTTTATACCTGACTTTCTTCCTTTGTCATTCTCCCAAGCTTCAGTGTTCTCTTGAATACGGTCTAGGATATCCCATTTAGCTTCTTCCTTCATACGTGTGAATGATCCAGCACAAGAAGCATCTAGTAAATCTTTATCATGAAGAGAAAGCCTAGCATAAAAATTATTGATAATAATATTGTTAGGGAGTTCATGAATATGAGATTTAAGCATTAGTAAATTCATTCTCCCCCAAGCTTGAGTTGTACTCTCTCCATCACGAGGCCAAAAGTTATATATCAGATTTCGATCCTTATGAATCTCACTGGGGGGTAGAATTTAGAATAAAAGATAGATGCAATTTCCTCCCATTCCATGGATTGTCCATTCTTCAACAGCTTATACCATTCTCCATCTCTCCCTTTCAAGGATATAGAGAGTAACTTCTTCTTCACCTGTTCAGTTGTGATACCTACACACTTAAACAACCCGCATAATTCATGGATAAAAAGCAAATGATCACGAAGATGGACAGTTCCATCCCCTAAATAATAATTATCCATAACACGATCAACAATACTTGTCGGTATCTTAAAAGGATCTATCTCAACAGGTGGTGGTTCATCTATTACCCTAACAGTGGTAGTAGTTTTCCCAAACAGAAAACCAAGTGGGTTAGCCATATTGTAAACAAATTAACAAGCAGTAACAAAAAGCAATACTCACAGTAGAAGTTTCCTTTACCAGTTCCACTCTTCAATAGCGCTTCAATCCCCGGCAACGGTGCCAGAAAATAGTCTTGATGACCCACAAGTATAGGGGGTGTATCATAGTACTTTTGATAAATAGGAGTGTCGATCCCAACGAGGAGCAGAAGGTGTTGACTAGTGGTAAGGATCAGGAAATCTCTATAAATACTTAGCAAACGGATTTTTAGTGGTTTTATGATAAATAAACAAAACAAAGTGCAAGTAATAAAGACAACGAACAACTTCAGCAAGTGGCCCAATCCTTTCTTAGCAAAGGATAAGCCGGTGGAAATACTTATAAGGACCAAACGTTCTCGAGGACACATGGGAATTCTGTCAAGTGCTATCGCTTCATATAGCTGAGTACTCTTCTTTAGTGTTGTAAGTGTTGTGTGGGTGAACCTGTGCTAATGTACCGACCTTACTTGTACTAATACATACTTGTGATTAAACCCCTGCAAGCATCCGCAACTACATGAAAGTAATTAAGATATAAACCTAACCACAGCCTTAAACTCTGAGATCCTACACTCCCTTGTGCAAAGGTTTCCTAACGGGGGTTCATGTTTCTGTCACTCCAGCAACCCCACAATTAGTAGCCAAATACACAATGCATTCCCCTAGGCCCATAAATGGTGAAATATCATGTAGTCGACATTCACATGACACCACTAGAATAATAGCACCACAAATTACATACTAAACCATTGAATAATAACTCAACACAAATCCACTACTAACAACATGACTTCTCCCATGTCCTCAAGAACTAGACGAACTACTCACAAGACATCATATGGATCAAGATCAAAGATGATATGGTGATGGATAACAATCTTAAAATAAACAATAATTCAATGGTTTCACTCACAAGCATCAACTACAATAGTAATTAACACCGGGAAAGTTTCCCCTAAGAACTAATGCAAGATCCAACACGATTGATGATGATGGTGCTAGTGGAGATGATGGTGTGGATGATGATGATTATCCTGATGAAGTCTAGCTTGATGACGGTGTTGATGGCGAAGATCTCCCCTTTCCGGGAAGGGATTTCACCGGCAGAAATCTGTCTGCCGAAGAGCTCTTTCTCTCTCGGTGTTTTCCGCCCCGCAAAGGCGGCGAAAATCTTTCTATGGTTGATCCACTGGTATTAGGGTTCCGTGGGGAAGATATAGGCGAGAGGGCGGAGTCGAGAGCCGTCTAGGGGGGCCACACCTGCCCTAGGCGCGGGGCAAGGTGGGCCCGCGCCTAGGGGTGTGGGCCCGTTGTGGCCCGGCTACGCCTCCCCTTCTGGCTTCCTCCGTCTTCTGGGAAAATATATTTTTCCAATATTTTTTTGGTATTTTTCTGATCTTCACGAAATTGCATCAAAACACCTCTTTTTCCATCAGAAACCTGACTCCGCAGTCCATCCTCCAAGAATCATCCAGCATGCAAAAACAGAGGAAAAGAAATAAATAACACCTCATAATAAGACATATATCAATGAATAGAGGCAAATTATGATATAGAATGGTGATGCAAATTGGACGTATCAGTAGCCTCCGCCACCATCATCCCTAGATCGGGGGGATCTGGAGTTCTTCCCGGCACCCTGCCAGAGGGGAAATCATCCCGGAGGCCTTCTTCTCCGGTATGAAGCGTGAGTAGTTCCACCTTGGACTACGGGTCCATGTAGTAGCTAGTTGGTTGTATCTCCTCCTTGTGCTTTCATGTATAGATCTTGTGAGCTCCGTTCATGATCAAGATCTAATCTATTTGTAATCATGCATGTTGTGTTTTTGGGGATCCGATGGATATTGAGATTACTATGTCAGATTGATTAATGGTTTTGTCTATTTGATTCTATCATATATGTGTTGTTTGTGATCTTGCATGCTCTCATTTGTTAGTAGCTATCTTGGCCAAGTAGTTGCTAGTGACTCCAAGAGGGGGTATTTATGCTCGATAGTGGGTTCATGCCTCTAGTTTCCAAGGGAAGTGACATAAATCTCTTTGGTTGTAAATGTGTTGTTGCCACTAGGGAGAAAACAACGGTCTCTTGTTCATGGAACAAGTGGATTGTTTACCTTACACACTTTGATTAAAGCAGTTATCTGTTGCTTGCAACTTAATACTGGAGGGGGTTCGGATGATAACCAGAAGGTGGACTTCTAGTCATAGATGCAGTTGGATGGCGGTCTATGTATATTGTTGTATTGCCCAATCAAATCTCATAGTATCTTTTTGTCTGGTAATGCATTTTTATGCCTTGCTCAGTTCCTATCAATTGCCCTGCTGTAATTTGTTTACCCTTCATGCCATGTTGTTTATCTAAGGAGAGCACCTCTAGTGAACTATGGACCCCGGTCCAATCTTTACCATTGATACATCTTCCACTGTTACTTGTTTACTTGCTGTAAACCATCATCACCTTCCACACCACGTTTAATCCTTTGTTACAACAAACCAGTGAGTTTGACAACCTCACTGATTCGTTGGGGAAAAGTCTTGAGTTTGTGTTGTGCAGGTTTCCATGTTGCTTGCAACACCTGTGTGACATTTCCTTCCTCCTACTGGTTCGATAACCTCGGTTTCTTACTGAGGAAAACTTGGTGATGTGCTGCATCACACCTTGCTCTTGGGGTTTCCCGACGAAGCACTGCACGTTGACGCAGTGACATCACTCCCTGTCTATGAGGTCGTGCATGCACCCGAGTCGGGATGGCGGGTAATATTCCTCTCCTTATTGTATCACGGCATGTATCTCCTAGCCTGCGAGTTCCTTCGGGGGCTTCTCTTCATCTATGGCGTGCAGCTCTACCAGCTGAAGCCGAATTCCATCCTCCACATCGCTTTTTTCATCACTCTCTACAAGAGTTTTCTTGGGATCCATCCCCATTGGGTCATGTGAAAACATTTATTTTTTGTTCGCCGCAACGCCTCTGATACTATTGTTCACGATATCGGAAGCGTGATTATCTCTGTCCAGTTTGATTTTAATTATTTTGATTTGAAAACCATGGATTCCGTCCAAGGTTGGGAATCAAAATGGTTTTACATCAAGGACCGGCAAGTCGAGGGCCATAAGTTTGGGTTAGCCCCCATCAACCAGAAGAAAACTTGTCGAAGGCTTAACTCTTGGGAGAAGTGCCCCTCTGTTCAAGGGATGAAGGAAATCCAGCCGCTTCTGGACCGGATCAGGGACTTGCACACTGCAAAATTGTTGGGTCTATAGATCCCGGCATACTTTTTGCGGATTTGTGTTCAACCTGTTCAGGCCCGGCTGGCTGGCATGTGGACTTATGCTGGTAGGAAGGATCTAATGAGGATTACACCCTAGGATCTAGCAGTTAATGTCCTAGAAAAGAGGGTGCACTCCTTTCACAACCTTGACGAAGAAAAACCCAGTCCCTTTGGACTGTCAGGTAAAACCCTTCGGCAAGAAAAACTTGGTTCCTCAAGTAAGTTTTTTCGTGTTCTTACACTTTATAATTTGTCGCCACTCTTTTTGTAATTTCTTGTCTTGACTCTTTTCCTTGTTATTTGCATGGCAGAACCACAATTATTTGGTGTCTATGCCTCTGTCACATCCCAAAATTTTCCAAATTTTGAAATGTGAAAAATAAATAAACAAAATAAATAATTGTTGAAATTTAGGGTGAAAAGAAACTTTTTGGAAATATCAAAACCCTACTTGAACAAAATTTGTATAAAATGGAATCCAACAAATTTCAATCAAGTAAAATGCATTCATCAAAGAATGTATCTTGAATTTAAACACTTGGGAAAATAAACCAAAACCCTAAAACCCTAAAGGAAGAAATCATTTCCAAGATATCTTAAATACTATGGATTTGATCCATATAAAAATTGGTCAACAAACATTTATAAATGATCAAGAATGATAAATAAAAATATTATAAAACCATAGAAATTGGTTTCATTTAATTTGGAGCCATGGTTAAGAACTTATTAATATAATAAGATAAAAGGAAATAATTTTGCAAAGCTATTAAGCTCCTATCTAAAATCCATACCAAATTGTGAGCAAAATAGTCCTAAATAGATATAAAAGGATAAACAAATGTTAAATAAAAATATACAAATTGGAATCACCAATTTTGGATATATATAAATAAAAGATATGGATTTTACAAGATAAAGAAATAAATAAATAAATAAATAAATAAGGAATATCTAAAAGCCAAATTAAATCTTGGCCAAATCCATAAACAAATAAAATGAAAGTTTATTTAATAATAAATAAGGGTAAAAGATTATTTAAATAAAATCATAAGGATTGAACATTATTAAATTTTATTTAAATAAAGATAAGTTGCCTAAAGAATAAATTCCAAGAAAATTATTTAGAAGACAATTTAAATCTTGAGTTAAATCCATAAGAAAATGGAATAAATATAATCCAAATAAAATCAAGGGATAGAGAATATCCAAATAAAATTATATGGCATTGACCATATTCAAATTATATTTAATAAAGATAAAATCCCTAATGTAAATGAATAATTAAATCATGAGAAAATAATAAATAGAAATTTCCCAATGTGGATATAAAGGTTATTTAATTAACTTAAATGGAATAAAAGAACCATTTGAATAAAATTTATATGGAATTAAAACCATATTTGATTTTATTTGAATAAAGACAAATGCCCAATTTAAATGATTAATAAATCATATTAAAATATTTTAAGTAATTCAAAGTGAATTATTTGCACTAATGTATAAATAAAACCTACTGAGAAAGGTTTGGTGAAAATTAGAATTTAAATAAGAGTTTGAAATTATAACTAAAATCTTAATTGAATAAAGGGAAGTGCCTATTTTAAATAAATAATAAACCATAAAAGAATAAAAGAATTATTCTAAAATGTACTTTAAAATGCATTGATAAACAACATTAAAACTTACTGAAAGTTTTGAGAAAAGTTTGAATTCAAACAAGTATTTGAATCAATTGAATAAATTCAAAATAGGAAATAGGAAATAGAAAAGTAAAAAGAAAAAGGAATCAAAATAAAAAAAGATGAAAAAAACCCAACCCAACAGACCAGGCCCAGCTAGCCCAATCTGGCCCAACTCGAAGCCACCTCTCTCTCCCCGCGGTAACGCTCCTCACCCGCGAACCAACCCACTCGTCCACTGACCGCAGGACCCCACCGCATAACTCTCTCTCTCGCTGACTCCCAGGTCCTACCTGCCAGTCGTCTTCCCCACCCGCGGACCCATTCTTTCCCAAACCGCGCTGTTGTTTCTGCCATGATTGCGCGCTTTCAATTCGAGTTAATTGACGATTAATCCCTCGCTGCAACGACGCCCTCTTAATCGCCCATGTCCCCTCCTTCTTTCCCCTCAGACCTCACTCGACCGGAGCCCCTAGGCTGCTTGAATTTCTCACTTCAAGCCACACTGCTCCGACGAGCTGCAACACCAATTCCGGCGAGCCCAGCCACCCCTTTGTCACCTCGACCACACGAGTGTGATCCCCATCTCCATATGCATCTCCCAGTACCAACCACTCGCTCGCGCGCACTCCTAAACGACGGCAAGCATAACATCTGAGTGCCGTCATCGTCTGCCATTTCTCCGACGAGCTTTCGAGGTAATTTCCGACCGCCCCTCTCTCCCTAGTTGACACTCGCGTAACCAGCATCATCTTGGGCATCTAATGAACCATTTATCTTGCCTTCCTGAGCCGTGTAGCCTCGCCAACGATGACACCAGAGCGAACCTGACGCAGACACGAACTCCGGCGAGCAATAGGCGACGAACCCGTGCGCCCTCTATCTCCCCACGAGCACGTTGAGCATCAGCACTCCACGGCGAACTCGGTGAGCCCTTACCCTCTCTCGCGCGCTTCCTGTATCGCCGGCAACGTCGGAGCCCGAGCGCCGCCGCCGCGCAGCCGCCGCCAGTTTCTGGTCAATGCGCTGAGAGCCGTCAGATCTAGATCGTAGAGCTGCGATAGATTCACTTAACGAAGGGGTACGAGATCATCTATGCCGCACGATTTTATTTAGATCCAACGCACCACGTTGACCGATCCTGCCGAACCGGTACCAGCCAATTAGATCAAGACGCGTGGCACAATTTTGTTTTAAATAGACAGAAACATTTCTATTAGATGTTTGGATTTGAAAAATTCATAACTTTTAATCTACATGTCCAAATTTTACAAATTTTATATCAATGGAATCAGCAAACAGAATATTTTCCAACCATGCACTTTGTTTAGTGATTTGCTTCTGCAAAATTGGTTGTTTTTTGCAAAAACATGTGTAGGCCTAATTTGAGTATAAAATTATTCTAAAAATTATTTTAGGGTAAAATCTTTTGTAAGTGGATTCTTTTGAACCTACTGACCATAAAAACCAAATTTTGGATTAAAGTGTATTTTGTGATACTAGGGAATAAATATTTGAATAGAAGCATTTCTAGTTAAATAAAAATGTTGTAAAATAAGTTTTGGATTTAAAAATATATTTGGTGAACCCATTATGTTTTAAAAATGCTTTTTGAGTAAAAAATTTGGAAAATGATTTTGAATTAAACTCTCAGACCCTAAACAATAAGTTTTGGATTTAAAAATATATTTGGTGAACCCTAGAAAATTATTACTTTGTTTAAAGGCATTTCTAAGAAAATAAAATATTGCTTTGATTTAAAAATGGTTTATAGGTAAAACCTTTTGCAAATGGTTTTAATATTAAACACTTGAACTTAAAACACTAACATTTGTGTTTTAAAATATATTTGTCAAACACTAGAAATTTTTACCTTGATTTAAATCATTTCTAGCAAAACAAAAATGATTTAAAGTGGCCATTTTCACTAAATTAATATCAAATGGTTTTACCACTTTTATTAATGACCAATAGGTGCTTTAAAATGTTTATAACCTATTAGAAACCACTTTTCCAAATAAAACAATCATTTGCATGCTTGCATGCATTACTTTGTTTTACTATTTTATGTGGTGAATTGTTTGAATGCTAGATTGAATTTGTGCCTTGATTGAATTGTAGTGAAATTTTAAGAGTGTGACTATTGCAAGATCAAGGAGTGAACTTATATTCTATACCAAAAAGGCAAGTGGTGCTTCATACTTTTGTCCTATTATTTTCACTATGCATTAGTGATATTTCTAAGTAGGACTTGCATGGAATTTTCTATGTGTTAACTATGCCATGGGAAATCCTAGTAGATGAAGCCTTAGTAGAATTTCCCCTAAGTTAAGATCCCTACTAATATCATGATTAGCTTAGCTAGTAGAAAACAAGGGTGTATTATATTCATGCTATGAAATATTTCTAAGTCATTGACTTTTGTTTTGTTTAATAAAACAACTATGTGAATGAATCACCTGGGTGGAATGGAAAGAATGGGTTATGTTGAGTGGTTACACAGGGCCCCATATTTATGGCCTACCCTAGTGTATCTCACTTGTGGAAAGCCACCTAGGAACAAAGAGATTTTAGATGTCAAATGTTGAGAAGCTTCAAGTGCAACCACTTGGCATTATGGGCTCTGCCTGGATCATATAGGTTGCAATAACTTAGCCAGATGGATAGTTGGTGGTAGGGGGTGATAGGTTTAGGAACGCATCCATTTTGGTCTAAGGGAAGGCTTCTGAAATATCTTGTCTCGATGCATTTCGAGTCTTGTGGGGAAAGTGCACCACCTCTCGAGAGAGTAAAATCTAAGTACTTAGCTGTGTCCCCGGTAAAGGACAATTTGATCATCAAGACATGAAAGCTATCAAGGATCTCCTCATCCCAATTTCTAAGTTAAAAACTTGTGGTTAAACAAGGGTTAAAGGATCACCAATTTCTATTGGTAGATGCCCTGGGTGATTTTGACAAATAAAAACTTAGTGTTTTCAAATGATAAGGAAAATCTATTTTGAGCAAAGCAAGCCTAAGCTCCACTTATCCAAATGCATATAGATGATAGATACCACTATTCTACCATAGTATCACTTGCCAATACAATTCAAATGTATTGACCCTTGTGGCTGTAACTTATTATGTTGCAGGTTTGTTTGATGTTAGTGAAGTGTGTTGATTAGGATTACAAGTCTACAACCAACATGATTGCCTGTGGCACTTTGAAGATGAACTCCATGCTATATAGTTATTTCTGCTGCATTGTAATGAGATAGCCAAATGAGCTATGTAAGATGTAATGAATTATTTTATTCCTGGTTATAAAGTTGTAATATGACCTATGTTTCTTCATATTACATATTAAATTGTGGATGCTAGCTATTGATCCAAGGACTAGCATTGCAATCACAGGGACCTTTACCTTTATAAAGGTGGGGGCTTACAGCCTCCATTGCCTGAGTCCGATGAGCTGCCTGACAACGCCACCGTATCCAAAGGATATGCTAAAGCTCCAAGCACAGCTGAGGATGACGAGGCTTCCTCTACCAACTCATCTTGTGATACTGTGTAGGTTTCCTAAGCTCATTCTGAGGACTTCAAAGTAGTAGCCGTGTCTGGAAAGCGGAAACGTACTGAGCATGTTGAAATGTTCAAGGATTCCTACGATTCAACAAGCTCCAAGCTGAAATTTGTCCAACCTGTCTCCGTTCCTCCTCCTCGGATGGGTATTTTCCGGATGCCGCATGACATCAGCTCGTAAGTTTATTGCTTCTTATTTTTTGTCTATATTATTCAGTTAGAACAAAGACCCGACAAATTTCTTTTCGTCAATAAGAGCGATGAGGACGAGGAAATCTCTCCAAAGTCGCCGATTGGTGCTTCTGCTTGGCTCCTCCAGAAAAATCCTTAGGCGAGCCAATAAGTTTAGCCGAGCTTTCGATTCAGGTTGTCGCTACACTGGACCCGAAGTACACAGCATCGTCACCTCCTAAGACACCTTTAAAGAAGAAGAAAACTATGGGCAAGGACGTGGCGATAGCCGAGAACCCGTCAAAGCCCGACATGAAAGATGTGAGTATCGTGCTTCTTTTTTATTTCCTGAGATTTTTCTCTGCTTCAGCCCCCGAGTGATTTTTTCTCGTCTTGTGCAGCCACGATGCATGAGATGGTTGAAATGGCCTTTCGATTCATCAAGATCCATCATGAAGCCGAAGAGTATAAAGGTAATGCTTTTCCTTGTTCTCATCTTATATCCTTTTGCTGATGCTTTACTTATCCGATGTTGTAATCACATTTGTTGTAGCAGCTGGTAAGGAATCTGCGATTATTCTAGACCAGGCTCTACAATGGATGGATGATCTGGAGGCTGAACTTAAGAAGATGGAATCATCGCTTGAGGAGGCCAAACAGACCGCCGCTGCTGAAGCCGAGTCTTTCAAGAAGAAAGCCGACACCGCGGCTGCTCGTAACGAGTATCTTCGGCTTCGCATAGAGGTCCTGAATTCCTCCTTGACTAGTAAGTTGTACCACATGTTTTTCTGCTCTCTATTTGTCAGAATTTTTATCGAGTTCTGAGTGACTGTTTTTTTCTCTATAGAAACTATGGGCCAGTCCTTGTCTTTGGAAGAGGATCAACTATCCAATCCTTTGTGGGACGTCGTTGGGGTCTTGGAAGCAAACAGCATGCACGGGCGCAATCTTCTGATTCGCTCACACCGCGCCTTTAAAACTCTGCATGCTGAAATCTTCCCCGAGAAGGAAGTACCCGCTGATATGAATGATCTAGTGACTATCATCAATACTGATACTAACCCGCTGACAGGGTATAGTTTGACGCAGTCGAATACCTCCTTCGGGTAGTGCTGCCGCTCCCACAAAGGCTACAACCTATGCTCCTTCGGCTAGCGTCATTACCTCCATTGAGAAAACCGCCTAGCTTTAGGTCTTATTTGATCCTTTATTTTGTGTTGTAACAGGCTCCTTCGACCATGTTTTGTTTTATCGGGTTTATGCTTCTAGAAACAATGTTTTGTCCTTGTATATATTGTTCTTATTTTATTTGAACCTTGTCCTGTATCCAAATATCTGAATGTTTATATGTTGTCTGTCTTCCTAGATGATGTCTGATTCCTCTGGTCCTTCGATTGTTCCTTCTGCTTCTATTGTGTGTGCGACATCACCTGATTCCACTACTTCTAGCAATGCCATTACCCGCATTGTGGAACCTCCTTTGTATGTTGAAAATATTAATGTATAAAACGATTGGAGGCTGATCTTCGAGCTATGCAAGCCATAGTCATTATTTCTCATTCGAAGACACAAAAAATCTTGGACCACGAAGCCTTTCTTCTGGAAGAAATTTCCAGGGCGAGCGAGAAGATGCTTTGTAAGTCTCTCTCGCAGAGCCCCCGAGTCTTTTTACATAGTCAAAAATAAAATGACCCTGAGTTTTGATTTGTTCTAGGCATCCGATTAAATGAGGTGGAAGAGAGCCATCGACTGCATACTCGGATGAACGCACTGATAGAAGCCTATAGGGGTACGAGTGCTGATTTTTTGACTGATAACAAATGTGCTTTCACGCTTTCCCTTCTCTAGGATCGGGTATCCAAGGTGGAAGAATTTGTAGAGTGCTACCACCAAGATTTAGCTCGAGTATATAAAGCGTTATTTCCTCGAGATCCCTAGCCTCAAGGCCTTGCCGTGTTGATGAAAAAGTTTTTGTTCCCCCTGATTTTTTCCTTTTTGGACAAAAATCAGGATTGCTGAAATTGGAATGTTACACAAAAGATTGTTGCAATGTTATTGGAAATAAGTGGATATTCAAGAACAAGCAAGATGAACATGGTATTGTTGTAAGGAACATGGCAAGATTGGTAGCTCAAGGGTTCTCTCAAATTGAAGGCATTGATTATGGAGAGACATATGCTCTCGTGGCTCTCCTTGAGTCCATACGTATCCTTCTTGCTTATGTGACATATCATAACTTTAAATTGCAACATATGGATGTAGAAAGTGCATTTATAAATGGTCCATTGCACGAGTTGGTATATGTAAAGCAACCCTCGGGGTTCGCGGATCCCAACTTCCCAAACCATGTCTACAAACTTGATAAGGCGCTCTATGGGCTTAAACAAGCTCCACACACGTGGTATGAGCACCTTAGAGAGTTTTTGTTAGACCGTGGGTTTGAGGTTGGGAAAATTGATCCCACTCTTTTTACTAAGAAGGTTAATGGAGAGATTTTTGTATGCCAAATATATGTTGATGATATTATCTTTGGCTCATCTAACAAGGCTTTTAATGATGAATTCTCAAATCTTATGACTAATAGGTTAAGATGTCTATGATGGGAGAATTGAGGGTATTTCCTTGGTTTTGAGATCAAGCAAGCGAGAGGGGGAACCTTCTTCAATAAATCCAACTATACTCAAGACATGCTCAAGAGGTTCAACATGAAAGATCTAAATGGAGCTCCTACTCCCATGGCAACAAAGACTCATCTTGAACTAAACCCAAATGGTAAAGATGTGGATTACCTCTATGATTGGCTCTTTGCCTTACCTCTGTGCATCTAGACCCGATATTGTGTTAAGTATAGGAGTGTGTGCAAGATATCAAGTGGCTCCTAAAGAAAGCCACTTGATTGTGGTTAAGAGAATCTTTCGATATTTGGTTCATACCTCAAACTATGGTATTTGGTATCCTAGGGGCTCAACATTCTCTCTTTGTGGGTACACGGATTCGGATTGGGATGGTGATAAGGATGATAGAAAATCAACCTCCGGGGCTTGCCAATTCATTGGTAGGTCCTTGGTGTGTTGGTCTTCTAAGAAGCAAAATTGCACATCTCTCTCCACCGCCGAAGCCGAATATGTGGCTGCTGCTAGTTCTTACACTCAATTTCTATGGATGAGGCAAGCTTTAAAGGAATACGGTGTCCATTGTGACAAAGTGTCTCTTTTATGTGACAATGAAAGTGCTATCAAAATTTCCTACAACCTGGTGGATCACGCACGGACAAAACATATTGAGATCCTCCATCACTTTGTTAGAGATCATGTTGCTCGTGGAGATATTGAGCTAGCCTATGTTTCAACCAAAGACCAACTTTCTGATATATTCATGAATCCACTTGATGAAGCAAGATTTTGTTATTTGTGGAATGAACTAAATATTATTGATTCAAGGAGCTTGACTTGATTACCTTGCATACTCACTTATGTCTTGACCCCTATTGTGTTTAGATGCAGGCATGGTGATAGGGGAGTGCGGTCCTAATACATTGGACTATCCCTCCCCCCATAATTCCAACATTAAAGAAAATCAATTCTCTTAATATCATTTCGTGATATGTGAGCTTCATTGATGAGTAGTGACTATGAACCCAAGGATAATACTTCGCGGTGTCATGCCACAAACTCTTACATCGTGGCCTCGGCCACCACCCTCCTCTTATTGAAGAGGTTGGTTCTTGGTTTGTTCTATTTTGAGCTTTATTGAACGTCTTCTCAGAATTTTTATGGTTTTTATTGATTCTTCACAGTTTGGCATTTTAACCCAAGCCTTTCCCTTGATATAAACCATCTATCTCTCATATATGTTCCCATACACTCATACCTGCCTTTTTGGGATCGAAGAGAATTGGAGTCTCCGGTGTGCCCACACCGGAGTCTCCGGTGTCGACGGTTTTCGGGCCTGACATAAGGGAGGCCGGGGTGAATTGAAACAGACATTTTCCTTTTTACACCCCGACCTCTCCTCTCTCACACGTCGTATCCTCCTCAAAATCGCCACCCCAGAGGTCACGAAGCCCCCAGGGATCCGCCATGCCGTCGACTAACTCCTTACTCTCCATCCTTGGGCCCTTGAACTTAGGGTTCATCCCCTTTGTGTATTTTGGAGTTTTCTACTGATTTTGCACACTGGAATCACTTGTTGCATGCACACTATCACATTAGTCTCAAATCCTTGCCCGATCTGTTAGAAACAATGCCTCCCACAGCGTCCTTGTGCATACCCGAATCTCCAGACCGGAGATTCCGGTCTTCCAGGCCAGAGACTCCAGTCCCTTAGGTCGAAGAATCTTGTCCAAACCGGAGATTCTGGTACGCACAACGGAGAATCCGGTGTGGATTGTCTCTATCACATCCAACAAATCTTTGAGGGTCTTGTTTTCATCTCTGGAACATATATGCTTACCTCCAAGCTATCCCCCTCCTTCCATTTTCACATATGGCTCTGCTTCTCATCGTCCCCCTCGCACCAAGTCCAAGACAAGGAGGGCTGATCCGTAGTATGATGAGGTCGAAGCTCGATATGTTGTGCCCCCGTCCAATCGGAGGTAGCAGGCCAGAGATGCAACGTTCATGAGGCGGGAGCGTGAGCGTATTGAGGAGGAGAGTCAAGCAAAGAGGGATAAGTATGATAATCTGCAATCCCTGGCCTGTATGTTGAATAAGGAGTACCTTGAGCTGCGCAAGATGCAGTTTTATGACTTGCCTCGGACCAGCTATGACCCATGCTATTGGAGGAAGGAGCAGCTAGTATTCATGCAAGACATTTACTGTAAGCTCACCAAGTCCCCGGTCTATCCTCAGAAGTACATGGTGTTGGAGATATGCCCAAGAGGCAATAATAAAGTTTTTATTATCATATCTTCATGCTTATGATAAATGTTTACATGCCATGCTATAATTGTATTAACCAGAAACATTAATACTTGTGTGATTTGTAAACATGTAAGAGTCCATAGTAAAGCCTCTTGTTAAACTAGCTTGTTGGTTAATATATGATCATGGTTTCCTGATCATGAACATTGATATGTTATTAACAACAAGGTCATATTATTAGGAGAATGATGTGATGGACATACTCCTATAGTTAAGTGTAGCAAAAGATCAAGTCATTTAAATAGTTCACTTGCTATAAGCTTTCAAATACATAGTAACCTAAATCCTTCGACCATTAGATCATGTTAATCACCATCACCGGATGGATGCTTTGATGACATTAAACACCACCTCATAACTAGGTGGTTATAAAGGTGGCATTGAGTGTTCGGAAAGTATGTGTTGAGGCACATGGATCAAGAGTGGGATTTGTCCATCTATATGACGGATAGATATACTCTAGGCCCTCTCGGTGGAATGTCATCCAATGAGCTTGCAAGCACGTGACTGGCTCACAAGGGATCACATATCACGGGAACGAGAAAAGAGTACTTATCGGTAACGAGGTTGAACTAGGTTGAACTAGGTATGCAGAGACAAAGGGAAATTGATACCGTATGTAAATGGTTCATTCGATCACGAAGTAATCGTAGAAAAATGTTGTGACACCCTTGGGATTAGGGATAGAAAAATCCTAGACCTCTGTCTGATATAAGCCTAACCTAAATCTCGAAAGCGTACAGAGGGAGAATTGATAACACAATAGTGACCCTATGACACAAAAATTATTACAGCAAGCTCATAACTGAGCAAAGAACCAAATATTACAAGCAGAGGTCACTGACCACAAACATCAAACAACGGAAGGCAAATTATGCTATTGAGTATAGCAAACATAACAAATGGCCTAAGAGGCCTGGAGCATAACGATGACGTCCAATCCATAGATCCCAGACTGCCGACTGGGAACTCCAAACTACTCGTCGATGTCGATGCCGTGAAGAAATCATCTTCTATGATAACACTCACTATGCTGCAAAAGTATCAACGAAGCAAGGGTGGGTACGGGGTGTAATCCGCAAGACTTATGGCTGGTGGAGTTATTTTGCATAAAGCCATCTTTGTTTGCAAAACAAGAGGGAGAAGAATCTTGACTAATCAGATTTTTTTAAAAGGGGATAAGAGAGCGACATCTCTAGCTTTGATCATCTTTTGATATCCATCGAATCATCATCAGCTAAACCTACCTAGGATCACCCCCTCGATCCCTGAGGAAGCATCCTTAAGGACACATTAATTTGCCAAATTTTACGATTAGGTTCAAGTTCACTATGATCTTTGAATCTGGTCTCCAAGTTCGTCCATAACCGTGGACATGGATTTTCGACAATATTAATACCCTGCAGGGGTGTACAACTTTACCCACACGTACCAACTGATTCTTAATGCCATATCATTAGCCCTCTTTCTTGGAAGGCCGGCAGTGAGTGGTTGACCACGACCTTTACCTTGCTTTTGCCGAGACCATGATTCACGCACTAGGGAGATGCCGCTGTAACGGGTCGAGTCCCGAAGACGGTCCCTAATGATGTGCGCAGGGTTCAAGATTACAGATGCCGGACATCTCTTATTCCCGGTGTCACATCCCAAAATTTTCCAAATTTTGAAATGTGAAAAATAAATAAACAAAATAAATATTTGTTGAAATTTAGGGTAAAAAGAAACTTCTTGATTCCAAATGGAAATCAAAACCTATTTTGATCAAATAGAATCCTAAAAGGATTTAAAAAGATAAACAAATAATAAATAAAATTATAATAATTGGAATCACCATTTTTGGATCCTTTTTGATCACCTAAAAGGATTTAAAAAGGATTTTAAACCACCTAAAAGGATTTAAAAAGATATGGTTTTTATAAGCAAAGGAAGAAATAAATAATAAGGACTATTTTAAAGGGACAAATTAAAACTTGGCCAAGCAAATAAAATAAAATATTTTTGTATAATAAAAAGAGTAAAGGATTATTTAAATAAAATCATGAGGATTTGTTATTATCCAATTTCATTTAAGTAAAGACATTTCCTATTTTAAATGAACACTAAAACATAATAAAGTATTTTAAATTATATTTCATAGTGTTTTATTTTTAATAAAACCTAGAGAAAAGGTTTGGTAAAAATTTAGATTTAAAATAGAGTTTTAAAACATATTAAATCCTATTTGAAATAAAGACAAATGTCTATTTTAAATAAATAAAAGACCCTAAAAAGAATAAAAGAGATATTGTAAACTTGACTTTAGAATTTATTAATAATCAATATTTGAATATACACAAAGTTTGGTAGAGGTTTGAATTTAAATGAAGATCGAATTATTTGAACAAAAATCAAAACAGATAAATGAAAATAGAAAAAGAAAAATGAATCAGTATAAAAAAATGAAAACCAACCAGCCCAGCCCAGCTAGCCCATCTCTCTCACTCCGCAGGAAAACGTTTCACACCCCAGAACCGACCCGCCCCCTCACTGACTGATGGTCCCCACTGCCTCTCTCCCTCTCTCGCTGACAAGCAGACCCCACCAGTCAGTCTTCTTCCTCACCCCGCGACGACCACGCCTCCCTCGCCGGCCGTTTCTGCTCGTTTTGACTCGCATCAATACGCGTCAATGCCTCGCTTAAACCTCGCCGCGACCATGCTAGATTAAACGCCTGCGACCCCTCTCCATTTTCCCTCGCTCGCTCCTCCCTCTCGGCCACAGGGCTGCCTCGATTTCGCACTTGAGCACACTCTGCTCCGACGAGCTCTCCGAGCGATTCCGGCCGCCACTCGCCGCCCCTTGCCTCCCAGTTCCCACTAGCTTGCTCGCCATAACCGTACGCTTCTCCCAGTGTCGCCCGTTCAGCCGCGCGTGCTCTTCAACGTCGTCAACGTCAACGCAAAGCACCGCCATCGTCTGTTTCCTTCTCCGACGAATCCCCCTGGTAACCACCGACCGCGCCTCCCCTTCTCAGTTATGCTCTTGTACTCCCCACTCTCCCGTGAATCTAACGACACTGTTTTCTTGCTCTCTCGTGCTCCGTAGCGACGCCACCGACGAAGCCCGTGCGTGTCCGACGATGCCAAGAACTCTGGTTCCCATCGTCCCTATGCGCCCCTGCCTCCCCATTCTCTTCCTCGCTGGTGAGCCTCCCCATTCTCGTCCTCGCTGGCAAACACGTTGAGCATCACAACGATCCCACGAACCTGGTGAGCCTCCCCATTCTCTTCCTCGCTTCCAATAGCCGCCGCAGCGCCGTAGACCGAGCTTGCCGCCGCTCACCGTCGCCGCGCACCCCCAGTTGTTGGTCGCTTGATCAAACGGCCGTCGGATCTTGATCCAGTGGCTACAATAGAACACAACCCGAAGGGGTATCCTTTGATTTGGTCCATGCGATCCACTTTAGATCCAACGCACCGCATCTGCTGATTAGTGCGAAGCGGTATGGACGAATCAGGACGTGACGCGTGGCCCAGTCTGTTTTATAAAAACCAGAATAGAATCTATTAGATGTGAATTTGTAAATTGCATAACTTTAAATCTACACGTATAAATTTTGTAAATTTTATATAAATGGAATCAGCAAAACAAGTACTTTCCAACCATGTGCTTTGTTTAGGAAATTTCTTCTGTTAAATTTTTTGTTTTTGCAGAAACTTGTGTAGGCATATTTAGAACATAAAAGTTATTCTAGAAATGTTTTTAGGATAAAATCTTTAGCAAATGGTTTGTTTTGAACCTACTTACCATATAAACCAACTTGTGGAATTAAAAGTGTATTTTGTGAAGCCAAAGAGTAAATCTTTGAATTAGAACATTTCTAGTCAAATAAAATTATGGTTTATGTATTAAAAATGTTTTTTGAGTAAAACCTTTGGAAAATGATTTGATTCAAACTCTCTAACCCTAAACACCAAGTTTTATGATTTAAAAATATATTGGGTGAACCCTATAAAAATTATTACCTTGCTAAAGGCATTTCCAACAACATAAAATATTGTTTTGGTATAAAAATGGTTTATAGTAAAACCTTTTGCAAATGGTTTCAATATTAAAACACTTCACCTTAAAAACACTAACATTTGTGTTAAAACTATATTTGGCAAACACTAGAAAATATTACTTTGATTTGAACCATTTCTAACAAAACAAAAATGACTTAAAGTGGCCATTTTCACTAACTTGATATCCAATGATTTTGCCACTTTTATAAATGACCAATATGTGTTTTAGAATGTTTATAACCTATAGAAACCACTTTTCCAAAATAAAACCATCTTTGGCATGCTTGCATGCATTGCTTTGTTTTTATTATTCTATTTGATGATTGCTTGAATGGTAGATTGAATATTTGCTTGCTTGATTGAATTGTAGTGCAATTTGAAGGGTGTGACTATTTCAAGATCAAGGAGTGAACTTATAAATTCTCTACCAAAAAGACAAGTGATGCTTCATACTTTTTGTCCCATTATTTTCACTATGCATTAGTGATATTTCTAAGTAGGACTTGCATGGAATTTTTGCTAAGTATAAACTATGCCATGGGAAATCCTAGTAGATGAAACCTTAGTAGAATTTTCCTAAGTTAAGATTCCTACTACTATCATGCTTAGCTTAGCTAGTAGAAAACAAGGGTGGATTATATTCATGCTATGGAATATTTCTAAGTCAAGGACTTGTCTTTTGTTTAATAAAACAACTAAGTGAATGAATCACCTGGGTGGAAAGGGACTTGCTTGGTGGTTTTTGGTTGAGTGGTTACACAAGGCCCATTTCTATGGTTTACCTTGTGTATCTCACTTGTGGAATGCCACCCAGGAACAAAGAGATTTGAGATGTCAAATGTTGAGAAGCTTCAAGTGCAGACACTTGGCATTATGGGCTCTGCCTGGATCATATAGGTTGCAATAACTTAGCCAAATGGACAGTTGGTGGTAGGGGAATGATAGGTTTGGAGCGCGTCCATTTTGGTCTAAGGGAAGGCTTTTGAAAGATATTGTCTTGGTGAAACCAAGTCTTGTGGGGAAAGTGCACCACCTCTGCAGAGTGTAAAATCTAAGTACTTAGCCATGTCCCTGGCAAAGGACAATTTGAGCATCAAGACATGGAAGCTATCAAGAATCTCCTCATCCCAATTTCTAAGTTAAAAACTTGTGGTTGAACAAGGGTGAAGGTTCACCAATTTCTATTGGTGGTTGCTTGGGTATTTTTGACAAGCAAAAACTTAGTGTTTTACAAATGATAAGGAAAATATATTTTGAGCAAAGCAATCCTAAGCTCCACCTAGCCAAATACATATAGATGATAGACTCCACTATACTACCATAGTATCACTTGCCAATACAATTCAAATGTATTGACCCTTGTTATGTTGCAGGTTTGTTTGATTTTAGTGAAGTGTGTTGATTAGGATTACAAGTCTACAACCAACATGATTGCCTGTGGCACTTTGAAGATGAAGGACCCCATGCTATAATATATTCTGCTGCATTGTATTGAGATAGCCAAATGAGCTATGTAAGATGTAATAAATTATTTTATTCCTGGTTATAAAGTTATAATATGACCTTTGTTTCTTGATATTACATCTTAACTGTGGATGCTAGCTATTGATCCAGGGACTAGCATTGTAAACACAGGGATCTCTACCTTATTAAAGGTTGGGACCTCTACAGATGGTATCAGAGCACTGTGTTGCCTGTAGGATTGTAACCCTAGGATTGGACAAAACCCCTTAGAAAAATAGGAGTTGTATTTGTTCCAAAACTTATTTACAAACAATCTTGTAAACTGTTTCCCCAACCATTTTTGGTTTTGATTCTACATCTCTTCCTTTCAAACTTGATGGATAAATCCTCAATCATGAGAAAAGGACTTCACCAACTCAAATGACTTCAACTTCCACTTCACCAAAGACTTCAACTTTTTTTTCACCAAGGACTTCAACTTGGATATCACTAAGGACTACAAGTGAAACAAGAAATATTACTCAAGACTTGATGGCTAAAGAAACACAACTTAGAGGGAACCATCATCACCTTTGAAGTTGTGTGATCAAGATTCAAGAAATTCTCCAAGGATACAAAGATCTTGTTCATGAAGAATCAACTAAGAAGGATGGTATGATCTCAAGTGAACCATATAGTTGGACCACCATATTAAGTTTAGATCAAACCCACCAACTATTGTGGTGTAGAAAAATATTTTGTTACTTAAAACATGTGCTGAAACTTGTTGTTTGAGTGGAATGTTTGTTTGTGATTGCTTGCACATTGCTTCTGTGAAATTGTTGTGTGTGACTAGAATTATTTCCTTAGAAATCTTTTGCCTATTCTAATCTCAATCCAACCCAAACAGATGACTACTCTAAGAAACTCCAACATCAAGAATGGTGGCAACAACAACCAAGAGATGCACATGAGAGAACTCATAGTAACCCAAACCCAGTTGAACCATGTGACAACTCAGTTTTTAGCAAACAACAATGAGTTAGACCCAACCATGCAAAGGTTTTTGGAAACCCAAACCCAATTGATGCAAAAGGTGACAAATCAAATGATCAACATGGGAGACAACCCTTCCCAAGGAGTTTGTGGCAACATTGATGTCAAGGATGATGTTATAGAAAGAACTCCAGCTTGCAATATTTGTGGAGACATGGAACACATTTCCAAGGAGCATAAAGATCAATGCCCTAATTGTGAAGAGAAACATCCAACTATTCAATGCCCCACATCCCAAGCTACTTGTTTCCTATGTGAAGGAAATAATCATGTCCCTATCCAATGCCCCATCTATTCTATAGTCCAACAAATGAAGCAAGATGGAATACATCAAATGTTTGGTAACCTCCATGAGGGAACAACTTCTACCAAGAAGGATGAAGGCAAAGTAAGAACCATGCATCATAAGGCCAAATCCAAAGTGACCACAAAGTGTTGCTACTCTTGTGAATAAGAAGGTCATATCTCTAGTAACTGTCCCAAGAAGAGAGAAAGATTTCCCACCTTTGAGGTGAGGTATGAAGAGCATGAACTATAAGAACTCCTAGCTTTGGAGAGACCCAAAAAGAAGAAGAAGGACATAAGCCAGTTGCAATGTTACAATTGCAAAGAGATGGGACACTATGCCAGTCATTGCCCAGAAAAGAAAAAGAACCAAGGAAATAAACAAGAGGAATTGATACCAAAGAAGAAGAAGGATAATAGCCAAGTGATGTGTTTCAAATGCAAAGAGCTAGGCCATTATGCAAACAAGTGTCCAGAGAAGTCTCATCAAGATCCCAAGCAAGCCAAGATGTAATCAAGTTAAGAACTTTTTAAGGGTGGTAGTACCCTAGTTGCCTTGAAGCCAATTTGTAACCCCTATCTTTCCCAAATCTCAGGACGAGATTTCTTTTAAGGGTGGTAGCCTGTCACATCCCAAAATTTTCCAAATTTTGAAATGTGAAAAATAAATAAACAAAATAAATATTTGTTGAAATTTAGGGTAAAAAGAAACTTTTTGATTCCAAATGGAAACATCAAAACCTATTTTGATCAAATAGAATCCTAAAAGGATTTAAAAAGATAAACAAATAATAAATAAAATTATAATAATTGGAATCACCATTTTTGGATCCTTAAATAAAAAGATATGGTTTTTATAAGCAAAGGAAGAAATAAATAGTAAGGACTATTTTAAAGGGCCAAATTAAAACTTGGCTAAGAAAATAAAATAAAATATTTTTGTTTAATAAAAAGAGTAAAGGATTATTGAAATAAAATCATGAGGATTTGTTATTATCCAATTTCATTTAAGTAAAGACATTTCCCATTTAAATGAACATTAAAACATAATAAAGTATTTTAAATTATATTTCATAGTGTTTTATTTTTAATAAAACCTACTGAAAAGGTTTGGTAAATATTTAGATTTCAAATAGAGTTTTAAAACATATTAAATCCTATTTGAAATAAAGACAAATGTTTATTTTTAAATAAATAAAAAACCCTAAAAAGAATAAAAGAGATATTCTAAACTTGACTTTAGAATGTATTAATAATCAGTATTTGAATATACACAAAGTTTGGTAGAGGTTTGAATTTAAATGAAGATTGAATTATTTGAACAAAAATCAAAACAGATAAATGAAAATAGAAAAAGAAAATTAAATCAGTATAAAAAAATGAAAACCAACCAGCCTAGCCCACCAAGCCCAGTCCAGGCCCAGCTAGCCCATCCCTCTCACCCCACAGGAAAACATTTCACACCCCAGAACCGACCTGCCCCCTCACTGACTGATGGTCCCCACTGCCTCTCTCCCTCTCTCGCTGACAAGCAGACCCCACCAGTTAGTCTTCTTCCTCACCCCGTGACGATCACGCCTCCCTCGCCATCCGTTTCTGCTCGTTTTAACTCGCATCAATACGCGTCAATGCCTCGCTTAAACCTCGCTGCGACCATGCTAGATTAAACGCCTGCGACCCCTCTCCATTTGCCCTCGCTCGCCCCTCCCTCTCGGCCACATGGTTGCCTCGATTTCGCACTTGAGCACACTCTACTCCAACGAGATCTCTGAGCGATTCCAGCCGCCACTCGCCGCCCCTTGCCTCCCAGTTCCCACTAGCTTGCTCGCCATAACCGTACGCTTCTCCCAGTGTCTCTCGTTCAGCCACGCGTGCTTTGCAACATCGTCAACGTCAACGCAAAGCACCGCCGTTGTCTATTTTCTTCTCCGGCGAAGCCCCCCGGTAACCACCGACCACGCCTCCCCTTCTCATTTATGCTCTTGTACTCCCCACTCTCCCGTGAATCTAATGACACTGTTTTCTTGCTCTCTCGTGCTCCGTAGCGACGCCACCGATGAAGCTCGTGCGTGTCCGACGACGCCAAGAACTCCGGTGAGGAATTCCCATCGTCCATGTGCGCCCCCTGCCTCCCCGCGAACACGTTGAGCATCACAACGATCCCATGAACCTGGTGAGCCTCCCCATACTCTTCCTCGCTTCCAGTAGCCGTTGCAGCGCCGTAGACCGAGCTCGCCGCCGCTCACGGTCGCCACGCGCCGCTAGTTGTTGGTCGCTTGATCAACGGCCGTAGGATCTTGATCCAGTGGCTACGATAGAACACAACCCGAAGGGGTATCCTTTGATCTGGTCTGTGCGATCCACTTTAGATCCAACAAACCGTATCTGCTAATCCGTGCAAAGCGGTATGGACGAATCAGGACGTGATGCGTGGCCCAGTCTGTTTTATAAAAACCAGAATAGAATCTATTAGATATGTGTATTTGTAAATTGCATAATTTTAAATCAACACGTCCAAATTTTGTAAATATTATATCAATGGAATCAGCAAAACAAGTACTTTCCAACCATGTGCTTTGTTTAGTAAATTGCTTCTGTTAAACTGTTTGTTTTTGCAGAAACTTGTGTAGGCATATTTAGAACATAAAATTTATTCTAGAAATGTTTTTAGGATAAAATCTTTGGAAAATGGTTTGTTTTGAACCTACTGACCATATAAACCAACTTGTGGAATTAAATGTGTATTTTGAGAAGCCAAAGAGTAAATCTTTGAATTAGAACATTTCTAGTCAAATAAAATTATGGTTTATGTATTGAATTTTTTTTGAGTAAAACCTTTGGAAAATGATTTGATTCAAACTCTCTAACCCTAAACACCAAGTTTTATGATTTAAAAATATATTGGGTGAACCCTATAAAAATTATTACCTTGCTAAAGGCATTTCCAACAATATAAAATATTGTTTTGGTATAAAAATGGTTTATAGGTAAAACCTTTTGCAAATGTATTCAATATTAAAACACTTGACCTTAAAAAGACTAACATTTGTGTTAAAACTATATTTGGCAAACACTAGAAAATATTACTTTGATTTGAACCATTTCTAACAAAACAAAAATGACTTAAAGTGGCCATTTTCACTAACTTGATATCCAATGATTTTGCCACTTTTATAAATGACCAATATGTGTTTTAGAATGTTTATAACCTATAGAAACCACTTTTCCAAAATAAAACCATATTTGGCATGCTTGCATGCATTGCTTTGTTTTTATTATTCTATGTGATGATTGCTTGAATGGTAGATTGAATATTTGCTTGCTTGATTGAATTGTAGTGCAATTTGAAGGGTGTGACTATTTCAAGATCAAGGAGTGAACTTATAAATTCTCTACCAAAAAGGAAAGTGATGCTTCATACTTTTTATCCCATTATTTTCACTATACATTAGTGATATTTCTAAGTAGGACTTGCATGGAATTTTTGCTAAGTATAAACTATGCCATGGGAAATCCTAGTAGATGAAACCTTAGTAGAATTTTCCTAAGTTAAGAGTACTACTACTATCATGCTTAGCTTAGCTAGTAGAAAACAAGGGTGGATTATATTCATGCTATGGAATATTTCTAAGTCAAGGACTTGTGTTTTTGTTTAATAAAACAACTAAATGAATGGATCACCTGTGTAAGGTTCCCAACCTTTAATAAGGTAGAGATCCCTATGTTTACAATGCTAGTCCCTGGATCAATAGCTCGCATCCACAGTTAAGATATAATATCAATAAACAAAGGTCATAATACAACTTTATAACCAGGAATAAAATAATTTATTACATCTTACATAGCTCATTTGGCTATCTCAATACAATGCAGCAGAATCTAACAATAGCATGGGGTCCTTCATCTTCAAAGTGCCACAGGCAGACATGTTGGTTGTAGACTTGTAATCCTAATCAATAAACTTCACTAACATCAAACAAACCTGCAACATAATAAGTTACAGCCACAAGGGTCAATACATTTGAATTGTATTGGCAAGTGATACTATGGTAGTATAGTGGAGTCTATCATCTATATGCATCTGGCTAAGTGGATCTTAGGCTTGCTTTGCTCAAAATAGATTTTCCTTATCATTTGAAAACACTAAGTTTTTGCTTGACAAAATCATTCCCAAGGCATCTCCCAATAGAAATTGGTGATCCTTCAATCCTTGTTCAACCACAAGTTTTTACTTAGAAATTGGGATGAGGAGATTCTTGATAGCTTCCATGTATTGATGCTAAAATTGTCCTTTACCTGGGACATGGCTAAGTACTTAGATTTTACACTCTGCAGAGGTGGTGCACTTTCCCCACAAGACTTGGTTTCACCAAGACAAGATCTTTCAGAAGCCTTCCCTTAGACCAGAATGGACGCGCTCCAACCTATCAAACCCCTACCACCAACTATCCATTTGGCTAAGTTATTGCAACCTATATGATCCAGGCAGAGCCCATAATGCCAAGTGGTTGCACTTGAAGCTTCTCCACATTTGACATCTCAAATCTCTTTGTTCCTGGGTGGCCATCCACAAGTGAGATACACAAGGTAAACCATAGAAATGGGCCTTGTGAACCACTCAACACAAACCATTCCTTCCATTCCACCCAGGTGATTCATTCACTTAGTTGTTTTATTAAACAAAACACAAGTCCTTTGACTTAGAAATATTCCATAGTATGAATTATAATCCACCCTTGTTTTCTACTAGCTAAGCTAAGCATGATAGTAGTAGGAATCTTAACTTAGGAAATTTCTACTAAGGTTTCATCTACTAGGATTTCCCATGGCATAGTATATACTTAGCAAAATTCCATGCAAGTCCTACTTAGAAATATCACTAATGCATAGTGAAAATAATGGGACAAAAGTATGAAGCATCACTTGCCTTTTTGGTAGAGAATAATAGTTCACTCCTTGATCTTTGCAATATTCACACTCTTCAATTCACTACAATTCAATCAAGCAAGCAATATTTCAATCTACCATTCAAGCAACATCACATAAAATAATAGAAACAAAACAATGCATGCAAGCATGCCAAACTTTGTTTTATTTACAAAAGTGGTTTATAATAGGTTATAAATATTCTAAAACCCTTATTGGTCATTTTATCAAGTGGCAAAACCATTTGTAAAAGGTTTTACTCATGAACCATTTTTAAACCAAATCAATATTTTATGTGGTTGAAAATGCCTTTATCAAAGTAACAATCTTTATAGGATTCACCAAATACATTTTTAAATCATAAAACTTGGTGTTTAGGGTCAGAGAGTTTAAATCAAAACATTTATCAAAGGTTTTCTCCAAAAAGCATTTTTAACATACAAACAATATTTTTATTTGACTAGAAATGGTTTAAATCAAAGATTTATTCTTTTGCTTCACCAAATATGTTTTTGAAACCACAAATTGATTACTATGGTCAGTAGGTTCAAAACAAACCATTTGCCAAAGATTTTTATCTCAAAAATCATTTTAGAACAAATTTTATATTCTAAACATGCCTACACAAGTTTCTGCAAAAACAAACAATTTAACAGAAGCAATTTAGTAAACAAAGTGCATGGTTAGAAAGTACTTGTCTTGCTGATTCCATTGATATAAAATTTGCAAAATTTGGATGTGTGGTTTGAAAGTTATGGATTTTTCAAATTGGCACATCAAATAGAACATTTCTGTTTTTATTCAAACAGACAGGGCCACGCGTCACGATTCTATTCGCCCATACCGGTTAGTGCGGATCAGATTCTCTGGTGCGTTGGATCTAAACAGATCGTGTGGCTCAGAAGCAAGCGTACCCCTTCGCTTAATCAATCTATCGTGGCCACGCGATCCAGATCGGACGGTGCACAACGTGCTTGCCATCGAGTGGCGGCGCTGGCGGCGGCAGGTGGCGGCGCTGGCTCTGCCTACGGCGTCGCGGTGATTGCAGGAAGCAAGGTAGGAAGGGGAATGGCTCACCAGGTTCGCGTGGTGTCGCTTATGCTCGTCGTGCACGCGAGAAGGCAAGGGGCGCACGGTGGTGGCGTGGATCCCTCGCCGGAGTTGAGCTACGCCTCGGGCTCGTCTGTTCGTCGACGGGGGCGAAGATTTATGGCATGCTAAGACAAATGGAGGGCACCGTTAGGTTCGTATGAGAGTCACGAACATGTGAGCATCCAAGAGAGGGGAAGGGGCTGTCTATTCTTACCAGGAAGACTCGCCGGAGTTGAGGCCGACGGTGGCGATGCTCAGCTATCGTCGTTGCCGACGCTGTGGGTCAAGCGCGAGCAAGATGAGGCCACTGGGAGGTTCGCCAGGAGGTGGGGAGCAAGTGAGCGTGGTCGAGGAGGCAAGGGGCGGCGAGGTACGGCCGTAATCGTTGCCGGAAGACGTCGGAGACAGCGGCGGTGCAAAGCAAATTGGAGGCAGCCTAGTGGCTCTCTGGCAGCGGGGTTTGAGGGGAAAGAGAGAGAAAGGAGAGGGGATTTATCGAGCGTGATTGATGACAGGAATTACTCTCTGCATTGACATGATTTACTCCCGCGAGATCAATGCAGAAACGGTGAAGAAATGGTCGCAGGGTGGAGACGATGGTGAGGTGGCAATGGGGCCTGGCGTCAGCGAGTGAGAGAGGGAAGAGGTGGGGCCAGCTAGTCATTGACTCTGCGGGTTCTGTCTATGGTGAAAAAACGTTTCACTGCGGGAGAGAAGGAGTGGGCTGGACTGGGCTTAGTTGGGCCTGCTGGCTGGGCTGAGGTCCGATTCATTTTTTTTATACAGAAACTTTTCCCTTTTCTATTTCTTTTATTCTGTTTTGATTTTTGTTTAATTATTTCAACATCAATTTGAATTCAAACCTCAACCAAAATTTGTGAAGATTCAAATACTGATTAATAGTATATTCTGAAGTCAATTTTGGGAATAAATCTTTATTCTCTTTGGGGTCTTTTAATTATTTAGTTAGGCCTTTGTTTTAATTCAAATAAGATTTAATGATATTTTTTAAAAAATCCATTTGAATTCTAAATCTTTCCAAATCTTTTTAGTAGGTTTTATTTGTTTATTTGGGTGTCAAATAATTCACCTTGAATTATTTGGAAATATTTTTAATATGATTTATTAATCATTTTAATTTGGGTATTTGTCTTTATTCCAATAGAATTTGGTTTATGCCCTTTTATTTTATTTGGAAAATTCTTTATCCATTATTTTATTTGGATTTGTATTACTTTCATTCCATTTTCTTATGGATTAGGCCAAGTTTTAATTTGGTCCTTAAATATTCCTTATTTAATATTTCCTTCTTTATCTTTTAAAATCCATATCTTTTTATTTATAGATCCAAACTTGGTGACTCCAATTTGTAAAATCTTGTTTAATATTTGTTTATCCTTTTAAATCCCTTTAGGATTATTTGCTCACCATTTTGTATGTATTCTTAGATAGATTCTTTATTAGCTTGGGAAATTACTTATCTTATTAAATTCATAAGATTTTATCCATGGCTCCAAATTAAGTGAAACCAATTTATATGGTCTTGTAATATTTCTATTTGTCTTTCTTGATCTCTTGTAAATGTTTGTTGACAAATTTTTATATGGATCAAATCCATAGGCTTGGATATAACTTGGAAATGATTTTCTTCCATTAGGGTTTTAGGGTTTTGGTTTATTCTTCAAGTGTTTAAATTTCCAGATACATTCATTGAGGAATGCACTTCACTTGATTTGGATTTTGTTTGATTCAAACTTTAATTAAAGTTTGCTCAAGATGGGATTTTTAAGTTTCCATTTAGAAACAAAAGTTTCTTTTCACCCTAATTTTCAACAATTATTTATTTTGTTTATTTATTTTTCACATTACAAGATTTGGAAAATATTGGGATGTGACAGGCTACCACCCTTAAAATAAATCTCATCCTGAGATTTGGGGAGGCTAGGGTTACAAGTTGGCTCAAACAACTAGGGTACTACCACCCTTAAAAAACTTTCCAACTAGATTACATCTTGGCTTTCTTGGGATCTTGTTGAAATCTCTCTGGGCAAACATCTGCATAGTGTCCTTTGTTTCCACACTTGAAACATGTGACAAGGCTGGGATCCTTCATAGGCTTGTTTATCTTGTGCTTCATCTTTTCTGGACAATTGCTTGCATAGTGTCATGGTTCTTTGCAATGAAAACATATCACTTGGCTGATATCTTTCTTTTCCTTTGGTATCATTGCCTTTTGTTTGTTTCCTTGTTTCTTCTTCTTTTCTGGACATTCATTGGCATAGTGTCCTATCTCTTTGCAAGTGTAACATTGCTCTTGGGTAATATCCTTCTTGCTAGGGTTGGGGCATTTCTTCTTCTTCTTGGGTCTCTCCAAAGCTAGGAGTTCTTCTAGTTCATGCTCTTCATACTTCACCACAAAGGTGGGAAATCTTTCTCTCTTCTTGGGGCATTTACTAGAAATATGACCTTCTTCTTCACAAGAGTAGCAACACTTTGTGGTCACTTTAGATTTGGCCTTATGATGCATAGTTTTGATTTTGCCTTCATCCTTCTTGGCAGAAGTTGTTCCTTCATGTGGGTTTACAAACTGTTGATGCACTCCATCTTGTTTCCTTTGTTGAACTAGGGAGTAGATGGGGCACTGGATAGGGACATGACTATTTCCTTCACATAGGAAGCAAGTAGCTTGAGATGTGGGGCATTGATTAGTTGGATGTTTCTCTTCACAATGGGGGCATTGATCTTCATGCTCTTTGGAAGTGTGATCCTTGTCTCCACAAACATTGCAAGCTTGGGTTCCTTCTAAAATATCATCCTTGACATCCTTGTTGTCATAAACTCCTTGGGAAGAGTTGTGTCCCATGTTGATCATTTGAGTGGCCATCCCTTGCAACAACTGGGATTGAATTTTCAAAAACTTTTGTATGGTTGGGTCTAGTCCATTGTTGTTGGCTAAAAACTGAGTTGTCACTTGGTTCAACTGGGTTTGGTTTGCTAGTAGTTGTTCTCTCATGTTGATTTCTTGGTTGTTGTTGTTGCCATCCTTGATGTTGGAGTTCCTTGGAGTAGTCATCTGTTTGGGTTGGATTACTTTCATTCCATTTGCTTATGGATTAGGCCAAGTTTTAATTTGGTCCTTAAATATTCCTTATTTAATATTTCCTTCTTTATCTTTTAAAATCCATATCTTTTTATTTATAGATCCAAACTTGGTAACTCCAATTTGTAAAATCTTGTTTAATATTTGTTTATCCTTTTAAATCCCTTTAGGATTATTTGCTCACCATTTTGTATGGATTCTTAGATAGATGCTTTATTAGCTTGGGAAATTACTTATCTTATTAAATTCATAAGATTTTATCCATGGCTCCAAATTAAGTGAAACCAATTTATATGGTCTTGTAATATTTCTATTTGTCTTTCTTGATCTTTTGTAAATGTTTGTTGACAAATTTTTATATGGATCAAATCCATAGGCTTGCAGATAACTTGGAAATGATTTTCTTCCATTAGGGTTTTAGGGTTTTGGTTTATTCTTCAAGTGTTTAAATTTCCAGATACATTCATTGAGGAATGCACTTCACTTGATTTGGATTTTGTTTGATTCAAACTTTAATTAAAGTTTGCTCAAGATGGGATTTTTAAGTTTCCATTTAGAAACAAAAGTTTCTTTTCACCCTAATTTTCAACAATTATTTATTTTGTTTATTTATTTTTCACATTACAAGATTTGGAAAATCTTGGGATGTGACAACCTGGGTGGAAAGGGACTTGCTTGGTGGTTTTTGGTTGAGTGGTTACACAAGGCCCATTTCTATGGTTTACCTTATGTATCTCACTTGTGGAATGCCACCCAGGAACAAAGAGATTTGAGATGTCAAATGTTGAGAAGCTTCAAGTGCAGCCACTTGGCATTATGGGCTTTGCCTGGATCATATATGTTGCAATAACTTAGCCAAATGGATAGTTGGTGGTAGGGGAATGATAGGTTTGGATCATGTCCATTTTGGTCTAAGGGAAGGCTTCTGAAAGATCTTGTCTTGGTGAAACCAAGTCTTGTGGGGAAAGTGCACCACCTCTGCAGAGTGTAAAATCTAAGTACTTAGCCATGTCCCTAGCAAAGGAAAATTTGAGCATCAAGACATGGAAGCTATCAAGAATCTCCTCATCCCAATTTCTAAGTTAAAAACTTGTGGTTGAGCAAGGGTGAAGGTTCACCAATTTCTATTGGTGGTTCCTTGGGTATTTTTGACAAGCAAAAACTTAGTGTTTTAAAAATGATAAGGAAAATCTATTTTGAGCAAAGCAAGCCTAAGGTCCACCTAGCCAAATACATATAGATGATAGACTCCACTATACTATCATAGTATCACTTGCCAATACAATTCAAATGTATTGACCCTTGTGGCTGTAACTTGTTATGTTGCAGGTTTGTTTGATTTTAGTAAAAGTGTGTTGATTAGGATTACAAGTCTACAACCAACATGATTGCCTGTGGCACTTTGAAGATGAAGGACTCCATGCTATAATATATTCTGCTGCATTGTATTTAGATAGCCAAATGAGCTATGTAAGATGTAATAAATTATTTTATTCCTAGTTATAAAGTTGTAATATGACCTTTGTTTCATGATATTACATCTTAACTGTGGATGCTAGCTATTGATCCAGGGACTAGCATTGTAAACACAGGGATATCTACCTTATTAAAGGTTGGGACCTCTACACCCGGCCACACTTACCTACCTGTATGAATGCACCTCCTTCGAGAAGAACCAGTATGCGCATGTTGAATGGAAAGCCCGAACTATGTGACTCGTGGAATCTACTCGGCAAGTTAGTTGGTCGAGGGGGTTTCCAGGCCCCCGTGTGGTTGTACGCTCATCTTGGACCATAGGCAAGAACTCAGGTCCTAGTAGTGGCAAGTATGGGACTACAAAAACCACAACCCATCGTGGCCTCCCATACAAGCCTTAGCATGTTCAACTTTCATCTCTGATCATACCACGTCATCCTATCAAACTAGGTTCATTCGCAGCTCTGATTCATCAACCGGATGGACCAGTGGTAATAGCTAAGCGTGGCTAAGCACAACAGATGTGACAGCTCTAGCAACGCTTCACGAGCCAAACCCTAGTTATGCTAGGAGCAGTGGATCAAGGAATATAGACTTCAAAGGAAACATGCATCAGATAGGATTACTCTATCTATCGATAAAAGACTTTAGAATCGTATGCACATGGCAGGAATTGAAATGCTTGAAAACATAGGATTATATCATGTGTGGGGCTTCGCTTGCCTTTGACATTTGATATCCAGAAAGCAGAGATTCGGACATCTGGTACTTGACTTGATTATAGTTGATCAAGTATTGGTCTTCGATCTTCGACGGTGTTGATCTCGGGCTTCGATCTTCATTCCGATATCGTATTCTACCGGGGAAGAACCAAATACCAGAAAGAAAGAAAATAATCAACACATGGCATTGATGCAATTCTCAATCAAGGATGATGGTATGAAAAGTTAAATTGCATTGTAATAAACCCTAAAGCATGCTTGGTCATTTTAAACGGAGTCCAAAAGGACCAAACCATAGAACAGGGGGGTCCTCGGAATCACCTATGGGGTTCAATTGGTTCTTCGAATTATACTTGCAATTGAATTTGTTGAACAATGCATGATTATAGTTTAAAAAGATAGAGCTCATTTTTCTAAACATTTTGATATATTATTTGTATTTTTATGATTTAAAATGAATTAGTTATGAATTTCTCCATTTTTAATTCATTTTAAATCATTTTTGGAATATTATAAAATAATTTACATTTTGGAATTAATTTTAATATTTTTATTAAACAGAAATCATTTCTGAAAATGTTTATTTGACTTACAGGATGGACCCACCTATCGGGTATTTATCATTTACTGAAATGATTTTCAAAAAACATTTAAAAATAAAAGAAAAGGGGACATTGCACCATGCTGATGTCATGCTGACGTCAGCTATGGAGCTCCTCCCAGATCGAGCACTGGCTCGGCGATAAGGTGCTCGTGGGCGAGCGGGGAGGGGTGTGTTGGATGTGGGCGAGCGCGCTGAGCCAGATAGTGGTGGCGCCGCCCTGGATTGGTCACCGGAGTGACCTCTCCGACAACAAGCGGCGGCGAAGCTTGCAGGTGGACAACGGGGAGGGGGCTGGAGCGCGAGAGGAAGGGAACAGAGGGGTCTGCGAGGACCGGTAGCTCACCCTGAGTGCGATGGTGGTGACGGCGAGGCCGGGGATGGTCTAGAACGGCCGTGAACGATGATGAACGCGACGGCCGGTCGGGGAAGGTGATGCCGATTAGAGAGCCTGGGGCCTCTCTGGCTCGCGTGCTTCAACGAGATGAACAAGGAAGACACGGTGGTCATGGCAGTGTCCTCGGCTTGGACCGAGACGGTCGGGAACGGCGACATCGTCGAGCTCCTGTGAGCTAGGGTTTCGGCCATGGCTCGGAGAAGAGAGTAAGAGGGGAAGAGTGGCGTTCTAGGTTTCCCCGGCTGCAAGGTATGGCTTCTTGTAGGCACCAGTGGTTGGCGGCACGAATTGCGGCGCATCTCCGGCGGCGGACGGCGGCGGCAGCAACACGGAGCTGCTCTCCATCGTCGTCGATGAAGACGGAAGAGAGGAAAGAGGCTGAAACGGTACGAGGCCAGGCTGGGCCGCGCGTTGGGCCAGGTGGGCTGCACCAAAGCAAATGGAAAGGGCCAGGGTTTGCTGCGCTAGGCGACATGGAGAGAAGAGAGGGAGAGGTGGGCTCGACCCAGATAGGGATAGGGTCAATTTTTATTCCTGCAACCCTTTTTCTAATTCTGATTTTCTTCTATATCTTTGTATATTCATTTTGTAACCTGTTTTGGATATTTTCAAGATACAAAACTTTTGTAAACATTTCTAAAATACTATAGGGGCCCTTATAACAATTTGGGCTCCATGGGTTTTGGAGGTTTTTCAAATATTTCACAACCCTTTGAAGGTTTTCAAATAGAGAGGGGAGAATTAGGGTTTAGAGTTTTGAGAGCATTTTTGTTTCATGCATACATTTTAAAATGGTGCTCATGAATGCACAATAAATTCCTAATTACTATTAATAAAACTAGGGGTGTTACATATGTGGGAGCCTTATGAATTTCCAGATACCTCTATTGGTTATTGATCGGAGAAGAGTCTCGGTCATGTCTGCATAATTCACGAACCATAGGGAGACACACTTAAGGATTCAATGTTGTTTAGTAGATATGGAATGTGAGTAAAGAGACCGAATGTCGTTCGGAGTCTCGGATGGGATCCGGGATGTCACGAGGAGATCCGGAATGGTCCGAAGAATAAGATTCATATAAGTCTAATTCCGGAGTTCGGGAATGGTTTCGGTGTTTTCACTGGAATGTTCTAGAAGGGTCTAGAAGGTCCACCGAATCGGAAGGGGTAGGGTACATGGATGTGTCATGACAAAGTGGAATGGTTGCATCATGTCCTAGGTCACTTGGTTGGACACTTGGAAGAGAGAAATCAAACTCTAATTTGAAAGTCAAAAAGGCAGTTTGAAAAAGTCAAATCCCAACATGGTTTCCGAGTTAGGGAGGGTTTCTGAGTTAGGGAGGGTTTCCACCTAGGTTGGGAACACCCTTGGACGCCCCCCACCTATATAAGGGGGGGTGGGGGTGCACCCCAAGGTATCCCCCTTGCCCTAGGCGCCCAAGAACCAATCCCTAGGCCGCCGCTGCCCCCCCCCCAAGACGTCGGCACCCTAGATCCCCTATAAATCGCCGATGCCGTCTAGTCTAAACCCTAGCCGCCGGCTTCCCTCTTCCCTAGGCATCTAAAACCTAGATCGCCGAGTCCCTCTTCTACTCCATCATACTCGCTCTGGCTTAGGCGAAGCCCTGCGGGATTTCCCCTCTACTTCTGACACCACGCCGTCGTGTTGCCGGAATCGCAAGAAGAAAGCTACAACCTCTACTGCCTTCTGGAACAAGGGAGAGGAAGGTCTTCATCGAGTACCATACGTTTGACTGACTGTGGGAGATCTACTAGAATGTGGCACCGGAAGGATCGTCTACGCGATCTTAAGATCGGCAAGTGAACGACTACATCACCCACGATAATCTACTCTCGTTAACTGCTTTTGCTCTTCGAGGGTTAGTACTCTATCGACTCGTTGCTACAATCTAGTAGATAGATCTTGGCTTGTGTGTGTTCACGCGATAGGTTTTTTTTGTTTTCCATGCTATGAACCCCTACAGTGGTATCATATCCGTGTCTATATGTAGATCTGTTGCACGAGTAGAACACAATGGTCATTATGGGCGGTGGTGCTTTTATTATCAATTGTTTCTTGTGTACTTTGCATCTTGCGGTATGGTGGGATGAAGCGGCCTGGGCTAACCTTACATGACATCGTTCATGAGACTTGCTCCACGCTCAACATGCAACTTGTATTGTATAAGTGGCTTTAAGGGTGTCTATCTATCCCATCATAGTAAAGATTCAATTTATAACGGGCACTTGATAGTTCAAGCATCAAAGTTGTGGTCTTGTTCGTAAGTTAGAACGGTACTTATTGAAAGCCCCAAACCACGTAAAATATGCAAAGAAAATTAGAGGCGTCTAACTTTGTTTTGCAGGGGTGTGCTGTGATGTGATATGTCCATGATTGTGATTATATGTGATGTATGCAATGATCCTTATTGTAAGTCAACAACCGGCAGGAGCCTTATGGTTGTATTTTAATTTCTTTAAGACCTGCGTGTCTATTATTGAAAAATAAATAAACAAAATAAACAATTGTTGAATTTTAGGGTGAAAAGAAACTTTTTGCTTCTAAATGGAAACATCAAAACCCTTCTTGAACAAATTTGAATGAAAAAGGAATCCAACAAATTTTCAATCAAGTGAAATGCATTCATCAATGAATGTATCTTGAAATTTAAACACTTGGAAAAGTTAAACCAAAATCCCAAATATTAATGAAAGAAATCATTTCCAAAGATCAAATGCATTTTATGCATGGAAAGAATCTTGAATTTAAACACTTGGGAAAATAAACTAAAACCCTAATGAAAGAAAATCATTTCCAAGAATCTCTCTAAGACTATGGATTTGATCCATATAAAATTCAGCAACAAACATTTATAAATTATCAAAATCATAAACAAAAATATTATAAAACCATAGAAATTGGTTTCATTCAATTTGGAGCCATGGATAAAAACTTATGAATTTAATAAGATAAAAGGAATTAATTTCCAAAGCTAATAAAGCTCCTATCCAAAATCCATACCAAATTTTGAGCAAAGTAATCCTAAAAGAATTTAAAAATTTAAACAAATATTAAATAAAATTATACAAATTGGAATCACCAAATTTGGATCTATAAATAAAAATATATGGATTTTATAAGACAAAGAGAGAGAAAAATAAATAAGGAATATTTAAGAGCCAAATTAAATCTTGGCCAAATCCATAAACAAATGGAATGAAAAGTTTATTGAGTAATAAAAAGGAGTAAAAATTGCCTAAACTAAATAATATGGATTAAACCATACTCAATTTTATTCAAATAAAGTCAAATTGCCTAAACTAAATAATAAATCCCAAGAAAATTATTTAGAAGACAATTTAAAATTTGAATTAAATCCATAAGCAAATGGAATTAAGATAATCCAAATAAAATAAAGTAAAATATTATGCAAATAAAAGTATATGGGATTAAACCATATTCAAATTATATTTAAATGAAGACAAAATCCCTAATAAAAATGATTAATTAAATCATGGGGAAAATAATTGAAATTACCAAAATGGATTAAAAGTTATCTAATTAACACGAAAAGAATAAAATATTAATTAAATAAGATAATATGGAGTGGAAACATATTTAAAATATTATTTAAATAAAGACAAATGTTTAAATTAAATAAATAATAAAGCATAAGAGGATAAAGAAAATATTCTAAAATAGACTTTACAATACATTGTTTAAACATTATTAAACTACTGAAAAGGATTGAGAAGAATTTTAATTCAAATGGGTGTTTGAATCATTTGAACAAAATGAAAACAGAAAAAGAAATGGAAAAAGAAACATAAAATAAAAAAATGAAGCAGGTCAACCCAACCCGCCTGGCCCAACTTAGGCCCAGCGCAGCCCACCTCTCTCCCTGCGAGCCCCCTTTCTCACCGCGCCCCATACCTCCCTCTCACTGACACGCAGGACCCACCTCCGTCCACGTCATCGTCGTCCCCGCGACCTGTTCTTCCCAACTCCTTCACTCACCCGTTTCTGCCTTGATTCCGAGTCGTCAATTCGCATCAATGCACGAGTAAATCCCGCCCGGCGACCATGCGTGTTAAATCTCCTCCCTTTCCTCTCCATTTCCCCCAGACGCCACTCCCTCTCTGCCCCAGGGCTGCTCCAATTTCCCCTTGCAATCCACTGTTCCTACGACACTCCGGCCATGATTCCGGCCAACCTCGACCCCCTCCTACCTCCTAGCTCACACGAGCTTTACCAGCAGCCCCGTACGCATCCGCCAGTACCTCCCGCTTGGCCGCGCGTGCCCTAGAGCGTCGGCAACGACATCGACTGAGCGCGCCGTCATCTGCGTCCACTCCAGTGACCTCCCCCGGTAAACCTTGACCACGCCTCTCCCCCTCAATGACACCCTCGCACTCTCCTTCGTCTTGCACATCTAACGCCACTCGCGGCTTGCTTTCCTGTGACTTGTAGCTTTGCCGTTGACAATGTCTGAGCATGCCCATCGCCAGAAGCTCCTCCGACGAGCAATTGTCAACGCGACCATGCGCCCCTGGACATTCCACGACGACGTTGAGCTTATCCACACTCCTGCGAACACGGTGAGCAACACCTATTCCTCCCTCGCTTCCTATTTTGCCGGCAAAGTCACCGCCCGAGCGCCAGCGCCGCTCGCCGTCGATCCATCGCCGCTAGATTTGGTCAGTGCACACCAGCCGTTAGATCTTGATCGCATGGCGTAGGATATATCACTTAACGGAATCGGTACGAGTCAATCTGATCCGTGCGTTGCCCTTTAGATCCTACGGTCTGTATCAGTCGATCCAACCGAATCGGTATCGTCCAATAGCAACTAGCCACGTGGCCCCGCCTGTGTTTTTAAAAACAGAAACATTTCTATTAGTGGTTTAATTTTGAAAAATTCATAACTTTTGATCCACACGTCCAAAATTTGCAAATTTTATATCATTGGAATCAGGAAAAAGAAAACTTTGCAACCATGCCCTTATTTTAGTATTTTGCTTCCAGAAAATTAGGTGTTTTTGCAGAAACATTTCTAGGCGTATTTTGAGTATAAAAATTATTCTAAAAATGATTTTAGGGTAAAATATTTTGCAAATGATTTGTTTTGAACCTACTTACTAGAAACACAAACTTTTGGGTTTAGAAATATATTTTGTTAAATACAAGGAATTATACCTTGAATAAAGGCATTTCTAGTAAAACAAAAATGTTGCTATGATTTAAAAATGAAAAGTGAAACCTCTGCAAATGGATTTGTTTTAAACACTTTGAACATAAACACTAACTTTTGTGTTTAAAAACATTTATGACTAACACTAGAAATTATTACTTTGATTTAAACCACTTCTAGCAAAACAAAAATGATTTAAATGGCTATTTTCACTAAATTGATTTTAAATGGTTTTGCCACTTGTATAAATGACCAATAGGTGTTTTAAAATGTTTATAGCCTATTATCAACCACCTTTAAAAATAAAAAAATCTTTTGCATTCTTGCATGCATTGTTTTGTTTTCTTTATTTTATGTGGTGAATTGTTTGAATGCTAGATTGAATTTGTGCCTTGCTTGATTGAATTGTAGTGAAACTTGAAGAGTGTGACAATTGCAAGATCAAGGAGTGAATCTATATTCTCTACTAAAAAGGCAAGTGGTTTTACATGTAATTGTCCTATTATTTTGACTATACACTAGTGATATTTTGTATAGGGCTTGCATGAATTTTTTACTAAGTATCTATATGCCATGCTATGGGAAATCCTAGTAGTTGTAGTCTTGGTAGAGTTATACTCTAAGTCAATATACTTGTTGATATCATGCTTAGCCTAGATAGTAGCAAACAAGGGTGATTTATATACACATGCTATGGAAATTTTACTAAGTCTTTTGACTTATGTTTTTGCTTAATAAAACAACTAAGTAAATGAAACACCTGGGTGGAATGGTAATTAATTGGATGGATTTTTGTTGAGTGATTACCAGGGCCCATTTTCATGGCCTGCCCTGTGTATATCACTTGTGGAATGCCACCCAAGAACAAAGAGATTTGAGATGTCAAATGTTAAGAAGCTTCTAATGCAGCCACATGGCAATATGGGCTCTGCCTGGATCATATAGGTTGCAACAACTTAGCCAGATGGACAGAAGGTGGTAGGGGGTGATAGGATGGAGCGCGTCCATTTGGTCTAAGGGAAGGCTTCTGAAAGATCTTGTCTCGATGCATGTCGAGTCTTGTGGGGAAAGTGCACCACCTCTCGAGAGAGTAAAATCTAAGTACTTAGCCGTGTCCCCGGCAGTGGACAATTTGAGTATCAAGACATGGAAGCTATCAAGGATCTCCTCATCCCAAGTTATAAGTTAAAAGCTTTTGGTTGAACAAGGGTTAAAGGATCTTCAATTTTTAATTGGTAGATGCCTTTGGGTGTTTTGACAAACAAAACTTAGTGTTTTCAAATGATAAGGAAAATCTACTTTGAGCAAAGCAAGCCTAAGCTCCACTTAGCCAAATGCATATAGATGATAGATACCACCATTCTACCATAGTATCACTTGCCAATACAATTCAAATGTATTGACCCTTGTGGCTATAACTTATTATGTTGCAGGTTTGTTTGATGTTAGTGAAGTGTGTTGAATAGGATTACAAGTCTACAACCAACATGATTGCCTGTGGCACTTTGAAGATGAAGGACTCCATGCTATAGTTATATCTGATGTATTGTAATGAGATAGCCATATGAGTTATGTAAGATGTAATGAATTATTTTATTCCTGGTTATAAAGTTGTATTATGGCCTTTGTTTCTTAATATTACATCTTAAACTATGGATGTTAGCTATTGATCCAGGGACTAGCATTGTAAACACAGGGATCTCTACCTTATCAGGTTGGGACCTCTACAGGTTGTAATAGTTGATGCTGGTGGACGACAATCATGGACCGGTGCCATTGACCTTGACTCCACGCTGGTGAAGATGGAGATCATGTTCATGCTTGAAGATGGAGATCGGAAGCACAAGAAGAAAGGCCATATCATATCACATATTATGAATTGCATGTGATGTTAATCCTTTTATGCATCTTGTATTGCTTAGATTGCGACGGTAGCATTATAAGTTGATCCCTCTCACAAAATATCAAGTTATAGAGTGTTCGTCCTTAGTAGGCACCGTTTCCAAAGCTCGGTTTTTTGAAGCACCACGTGATGGTTGGGTGTGTTAGATTCTGCGAGTGTATACAACAGGAGCAAGCCATATTTGCTCATGCGGAAACTAAGGTTACATCTTCACGAGCCTAGCATGTACATACATGATCTAGGAACACAGATTACCCAAAGGTAAAGCATGAGTCATATAGATGATATGATGAACATGATGATTGTTCGCCTTTGAAACTACATCATGTCACGTGATGATCGGACTTGGTGTAGTGGATTTGGTTCGTGTGATCACTAAAACAATGTGAGGGATATTGTTTTGAGTGGGAGTTCAACAGTAATATGACTAAAAGTTGAACACTATTTATCATAAGTTAAATCAAAGTGAATTTGCATAGTTGTTGTAGTCATTGGCATCCATTTACCACCTTACGCCTACTTATAGTTGAGATAATAGAACTATAGAATTCTGGTTAGTTACTTTACAAAATGGTATCGTATTGTTTTGAAGTGTTAATCTAAAGTTTAAAAGTCCTATTGCAAACTTTTAGTAAGTCTCGGTTACTCCGTGAAGTTTAATAATTGGTATTAAATCAAGAGTAACAATTACAATGTTAGTATATAAGTATCATGTTTGTCTCCATGATTCTTGATATTCAAAAGATTGTTTTAATATAAGGGTTATCGGGGAGCTGAAAGAATTGTTTCAGGAACCATCATGTGTGGAATATATCGTGATATCTGAAACGAAGTTTTGGTTGCAACATGATGGAGTGTAATCTAACAAAATTTATGTTCTCATATTTGATGAAAAATTACAAAAGGTTGGAGACACTAGTTGTCCTAATCCTCCAAAAGGTACTGGAGAACAACATTATACTTGCGATTCACCGTTATAAGCTAAAGTAGCTTGATCATGAATAGTTCCATGATAAGGATGACTATTTGATGTCGGTAAAATGTTTACTACACTAAGAGTTTACTAAAGAATGGAATTTTAAAGAACACCAAACATTTGATGATGGTGATCTACTTCAAAGTGCAAGTCCAAATATATTGGTATCTAACTATACACGCTTTGGACTATGTGTCATGAGTATGGCGCCACTGTTGATGTTGATAGATTCTTTTGAAAGGATAAATAAATACTGAAGGAGAAATCTAAGAAATATTTGGCGGAAGAGAAAAGACTAGAATTGTTCAGCTTAGGTATATAGATGATATACATGTTATGGCTATATTATTTGCTTGTTAAACAATGTGGTTCTTAAGTATTTGATACTGAATTTGTTGGTATGAATCGTCATACAAAACAACACAATTCATGAACTACAATGGCCTAAGTAACTAGCAAAATAATATGTGATGATATTCATCGAAAACAAAATAAAGAGTTATTATGTTTCTCGTTTAAATCAAAACTTACCTTCAAGATTTGTTTCAATAATTGTTATTTCGATCAGGTATTATGAGAACAAAAGGGTTATTCAAATAATTGTCATAATCCATAAAATATGGATGATTTGCAAATCTAGTTGGAGAAATCACATCCATAAAAATAGTGCTAAAAATGTCGAAAGACAAATTTATTGAAAGATCACTTAGGAAGTGACATCGCCATTTAAATTATATTGGAAAAAAAACATGAAGAAACTCCATGTGGATGGAATTTTGGAGTCTTTTGATTTTGATCAAATGACGCTTGTGAAACTCTTAGAGATAACTAAAACTTCGTTCATAGGCCAAAAGTGAACGAATGACTAGCTTATTGGAACTTATACATATAGATGTAGGAAGCCCATTATGTGTAGTCAAGAGTGATGGATTTCAAACTTCATATGCTTTATCCAAAAATTTGAGTGAATATATGAATATTTACTTAATGAGGATGAAGTGTGAAACATTTGAAAAGTTCAAAGACTTTCAAGATGAAGTGAAAAATCAATATAACAAGAAAATAAAGAATTTATGATAGGATCATAAAGAAAATTATTTGAGTTACAAGTTTAGCATAACACCTAAGATTTGAGGAATCGTTCCATGGAATTGTGTTTCCCGAAACACCATATGAATATGGAATAATCGAGATATGCAATGAAACCTTGTTTGACATGGTAAGATCAAAGGTGTAATTCATAAAACTGCCATTATATTTTAAAGATTAAAAGCTCTAGAGACTATCGCTTTTTCACTGAAAAGAGCCCTGTCATGATCCATTGAAATGACACCATATAAAGTTATGGTTTGGGATAAAACCCAGGTTGTCATTTCTTAAACATTGGTATGCTATGCATAAGTGAGATGTTTACTACCAAAGTCAGATGAACATGTCTTTGTATGTTATTTTGAATAATCGTTGAGTATTCCTCCATAACACCGAAGACAAAAATGGTTGTCGCTTAGAAAGTCAAGTTTCTTTGAGAAGGAATTTTCCGTGAAAAGTTAAGTGGGAGGACAATAGAACTTTGATAAGGTTAAAAGAACCTTAGCTATATGTGCAAAGTTGCACAGCACCGAAAAGTGTTTAGGAGGCAGCAACAATGCTCATGGCTCACGTGCCTCAAAGGTTGTGGTCACAGAGATCTAAGTTCCTATTGAACCAAGTAGGTCAGGTAAACAATCAAATACCAATATTTGAGGGTTGAATTATTATTTGAAAATAATGAACCAACTACATGCAAAGAAGCGATGGTGGGTCCTGACACTGTTAAATGGCTTGAAGTCATAAAATCCATGATAATTCCATACACGAGAAATCAAGCTTTGAACTTGAAAGACCCTTTGGAAAGGTGCAAGATCTTACAGTCGTGTTTGGATCTATAAATAAATAGACATGGATGTTTCACATCTATGAAATACTCAACATGTTGGGAAAGAGTTCACAACAATGTTCAAAGGTTGACTATGACAAGATTTGATTCATAGCGATATTTAGTCTAGACGGATTAATGTAGCAACCACTACATATAATTTTGTTATATGATAATTGAACAAACAAAACAAAGTTCTTTCAATAGAATTGTTACTTAGGATGTGTACATAACATGATCCAGAGGGTTTTGTTACAAAAGGATGCTAAAGGTGTATGCAAGCTTCAATGGTTGAAATAAGCATCGAGGAGTTGGAATATTCACTGTGATGAAATTGTTAAAGAGTTTAATTTCATCGGAGACGATGCTTGCATTTGCAAGAAATTAAGTGGGAGCGCTAAGACCTATTTCTAATACATTATGTAGAAGACATATTGTTGGTTGGAAATGATGTATCTTTTATTGACACAGGTTAAGAATTTTATCTCGATGAAAGACTTAGGCAAAATCTGAATATTAGGCATCAATGTCTATAAGGATAGATTGAGGCGCTAATATGGTTGTGCCAAATGTACATAGATGAGATATTGAAAGACTTCAGTATGGAAATGACAAGAAAGGTTCTTGACACACAAAAAGGATTAAATCGAAATTCAAGTGTATTGACGCTTGATAAGTGAAACAAAGATTCGAGTATTTTTTATACTTGATGGATAAAATCACAAAGAGCATATTAATCATACTGTGATATGTACACATCTAGATATGTCCTATGCTCTAAATGTTGTGAGCATATACCAGAATGATTCATAAGATGATCATTGGACGATAGTAAATATATTCTTATGATCTTTAGGAATAACTAAGAATATATTTGTAGAGTTGACAAGATGGTTAGTTCATTATAAAAGTACTACATTGATACTAGTTTTGTCACAAAGTACAAATTAAGTTTATATCAATCTAAACTAAGGGTGGCACAATATAATGGAAAGTAAGTTCCATACTGGATTTGGATGAGTTCCAAAGGTAAGATATTATGACAGATCTACAACAAAAGGCTAAGTATATGACTGCTATTATAGCATCAAAAGAGGGCATTTATGTTAAGTAGTTTGTTATCAAACTAGGTGTGGTTCACAACAGGATAGTACTATGAAGATATATTGTATGACAATATTATCAACATGTTTTAACCCCAAGGAACTAAAGGTCTCAAGAAAGGACCAAATTTATACAAAGCCATCTCATTAGAGAATGAGTGATGCGTAGAAACGCAAAGACATGCAATTACACATGGACCTGAAAGTGTCGGATCCGAAGATCGTTTGACCACTTGCAATCGTGTACATATAACACCGGAAAGCCATAGGTGTTGAAAAGACAAAGATTTGAAACTAGATTATTGTCTCTAGTGCAAGTGGGAGACTGTTGGAGATATGCCCAAGAGGCAATAATAAAGTGGTTATTATCATATCATCATGCTTATGATAATTGTTTACATGCCATGCTATAATTGTATTATCCGGAAACATTAATACTTGTGTGATTTGTAAACATGTAAGAGTCCCTAGTAAAGCCTCTTGTTAAACTAGCTTGTTGGTTAATATATGATCATGGTTTCCTGATCATGAACATTGAGATGTTATTAACAACAAGGTCATATCATTATGAGAATGATGTGATGGGCATAATCCTATAGTTAAGTGTAGCATCAGATCAAGTCATTTAAATAGTTCACTTGTTATAAGCTTTCAAATACATAGTAACCTAAATCCTTCGACCATGAGATCATGTTAACCACCATCACCGGATGGATGCTTTGATGACATCAAACACCACTTCATAATTGGGTGGTTATAAAGGTGGCATTCAGTGTTCAGAAAGTATGTGTTAAGGCACATGGATCAAGAGTGGGATTTGTCCATCCATATGACGGATAGATATACTTTGGGCCCTCTCGGTGGAATGTCATCCAATTAGCTTGCAAGCATGTGACTGGCTCACAAGGGATCACATATCATGGGAACGAGAAAAGAGTACTTATCGGTAACGAGGTTGAACTAGGTATGCAGAGATACCGACGATCAAACCTCGGATAAGTAAAGTACTGCGAGACAAAGGGAAATTGGTATCATATGTAAATGGTTCATTCGATCATGAAGTAATCTTACAATTTGTGGTAGCCTTATGAATTTCCAGATTCCTCTATTGGTTATTGATCGGAGAAGAGTCTCGGTCATGTCTGCATAATTCACGAACCGTAGGGAGACACACTTAAGGATTCAATGTTGTTTAGTAGATATGGAATGTGAATAAAGAGACCGAATGTAGTTCGGAGTCTCGGATGGGATCCGGGATGTCACGAGGAGATCCAAAATGGTCTGGAGAATAAGATTCATATAAGGAAAGTCTAGTTCCGGAGTTCGGGAATGGTTTCAGTGTTTTCACCAGAATATTCTAGAAGGGTCTAGAATGTCCATCGAACCGGAAGGGGAAGGGTACATGGATGTGTCATGACAAAGTGGAATGGTTGCATCATGTCCTAGGTCACTTGGCTGGACACTTGTAAGAGAGAAATCAAACTCTAATTTGAAAGTCAAAAAGACAGTTTGAAAAAGTCAAATCCCAACATGGTTTTCCGAGTTAGGGAGGGTTTCCACCTTGGTTGGGAACACCCTGATGACCCACAAGTATAGGGGATCGCAACAGTCTTCGAGGGTAGTATTACCTAATTTATTGATTTAACACAAGGGGATCCAAAGAATACTTATAAGCCTTAACAATTGAGTTGTCAATTCAGCTGCACCTCGAAATAGTTCTTGCTCACAGAAGTTTATCAGTAGCAACAGTTTTGTAGTAGCAATAGCAAAGTAACAGCAACAGTAGAACAAGAGCAATAGTAACAATAGTAGCAAATGGTAGGATATGAGTGAGGTAGGCATAGGGATGGATGGACGGGCGTTGCATGGACCAGTCTAAACATGTAACTTCAATATCTAGGGAAATTGCAGATAAATAAGATAAAGCATCCAAGTACTAAACAATCATAGGCATGTGCTCCATATATAGTCATATGTGCTCGCAATGAGAACTTGCACAACATCTTTTGTCCTGCCAGCCCGTTGCAGCAGGGCCTCAAGGGAACTATTGGCAATTAAGGCACTCCTTTTAATAGAGCACCGGAGCAAAGCATTAACACTCCGTGAACACATGTGATCCTCACATCACAGCCATCCCCTCCGGCTGTCCTAATTTCTGTCACTTCGAGGCCTTTGTATCTGGACAATGATATGTGTACACAACTTGTAGATAAGATCACAAACAATACTATCATCATGAATCAATAATAAGTTCAGATCTGATATCATGGCACTTGGGCCCTAGTGACAAGCATTAAGCACAACAAGTTGGAACAAAGTCCAATAGCACTAATAGAGATACTAGGCACCATGCCCTAACAATCTTATTCGATTACATGATAGAACTCATCCAATACTAGGCACCATGCCCTAACAATGGATGAGGGAAACATGGGTGGTTGATGGAGAGGCGTTGTTGATGATGATGGCAATGATCCTCTCCAAATTCCCCGTCTCGGCAGGGTGCCAGAACAGAGTTTCTGGTTCCGAATTGCAGTTTCTAGTGGTGGTGGTGCAGCGGAACTCTTTCTGGAAAAACGTCAAACCCCCCTGAGTTTTTAGGTCAAGAGGCAACTTATAGGCGAAGAGGGGGGCCGAGGGGGTACCTGAGGCGGCCACACCCCTCTAGGAGAGGCCAGGCCTTGCCCGCATGGCGGGGGTGTGGGCCCCTCAGGCCTCCACTCCGTCTCGTATTCTGGCTCCGTGATGTAGGGGTTCGTAGCGTGGAAAACAAAAAAATTCTACCGCATGCACACAAACAAGCCAAGATCTATCTACTAGATTGTAGCAACGAGTCGATAGAAGCACTCACCCTCGAAGATTCCAAAGCGGATAACGAGAGCGGATTCTCGTGGGTGATGTAGTCGTACACTTGCCGATCTCAAGATCGCGTAGACGATCCTTCCGGCGCTGTGTTTCGGCAGCGCTTCTGCAGTCGGTCACACGTTCGGTACTCGATGAAGACCTTCCTCTCCCTTGTTTCAGCAGGCATCGGAGGTTGTAGTTCTCCCCTCGTGATTTCGGCAACATGACGGCGTGGTGTTGGAAGTAGAGGGAAGATCTCGTGGGGCTTCGCCTAAGCTGGATGCGAGTTATGGTGGATTAGGGTTTCCCGGAGATCTAGGGTTTAGATGACCGGGAGGAGGAGGAGGTGTCAGCGGTGGCTAGGGCGGCAGCGACGAACCAGCGGCGGTGTGAGGCGGCGTGAGGCGGCGCGGCGGCGGTGGTGGTGGGCGGCGGCGCGGCGGTGGCTTGGGCGTGGCGGCGGCGCGGGTGTGTGGGGAGGGCTTGTCTCTTGTGGTGTTGGGGCAGCCCTCCCCCTCTATTTATGAGAGGGAGGGCAGCCTTGGGAGGGGTGGGTTTGAATCCAAACCCAAACCCAAGTTGGATTGAGAGAAGGACTTGTTTCTTCTCCCACTAGGAAACCATTGTTCCTGTTTGACTTTTCAAACTTCCCGTTTGACTTTTAATTTAGAGCTTTATTTCTCTCTTGCAAATGTCAACACCAAGTGACCTAGGATATGATCCAATCATTCCACATATCCATGACACATTCATGGACCATTCCCCTTCCAGACCGGTGAACCTTCTAGACCCTTCTAGAACCTCTCCAATGAAAACATCGGAAATTTTCCCGAACTCCGGAATCGTACTTTCCTTATATGAAACTTATTCTCCGGACCATTCCGGATCTCCTTGTGATATCCCGGATCCCATCCGAGACTCCGAGCAACATTCGGTATCCCTATTAACATTCCATATCTACTAAACAACATCAAATCCTTAAGTGTGTCTCCCTACGGTTCGTGAATTATGCGGACATGATCGAGACACTTCTTTGATCAATAACCAATAGAGGAATCTGGAAATTCATATGGCTCCCACATATTTCTAAGTTTAGTTTGCGATAGAATGAACCATTTACATACGATACCAATTTCCCTTTGTCTCATGATAGTTTACTTATCCGAGGTTTTGATTGTCGGTATCTCTGCATACCTAGTTCAACCTCGTTACCGATAAGTACTATTTTCTCGTTCCCGTGATATGTGATCCCTTGTGATCTAGTCACATGCTTGCAAGCTAATTGGATGACATTCCACCGAGAGGGCTCAGAGTATATCTATCTGTCATATGGATGGACAAATCCCACTCTTGATCCATGTGCCTCAACCCATACTTTTTGAACACTCAATGCCACCTTTATAGCCACCCCGTTACGGTGTGGTATTTGATGTCATCAAAGCATCCTTCTGGTGATGGTGATTAACATGATCTCATGGTCAAAGGAATTAGGTTACTATGTATCAGAAAGCTTATAGCAAACGAACTATTGAAATGACTTGATCTTAATGCTACACTTATCTATAGGAGTATGTCCATCATACCATTCTCCTAATGATATGATCTTGTTATTAATAACATCTCAATGTTCATGATCGAGAAACGACGATCATCTATTAATCAACAAGCTAGTATTATAAACAGGCTTTACCAGGGACTCTAATTTAGTTTACAAATCAAACAAGTATTAATGTTTCCGGTTAATACTATTATAGCATGAATGTAAACATTTATCATAAACACAAAGATATAATAATAACTACTTCTATTATTGCCTCTAGGGCATATCTCCAACAGTCTCCCACTTGCACTAGAGTCAACTAATCTATATTACATGGTAATATACCAAACACCCATGGCGGTTTGGTGCTGGTCATGTTTTCCCCTCGGGAGAGGTTTAGTCAAGGGATCCGCCACATTCAGATATGTGTGTACTTTGTAAATCTTTATGTCACTATCTTGGACATGCTCTCGAATAGCGTGAAAACGTAGCTTGATGTGCTTCAGCTTCTTGTGTGACCTTGGTTCTTGCGCATTGGCTATGGCGCCCATGTTATCACAGTAGATTGACATTGGGTCCAGCGCACTTGGAACCACACCGAGCTCTGCAATGAACCCCTTCATCCATATCGCCTCTTGTGAAGCCTCCGAAGCAGCTATGTATTCCGATTCAGTTGAAGATCTCGCCACAACGCTTTGCTTTGCACTCCTCCAACTAACTACTGCACCATTCAAAATAAATACGTATCCATATTGAGATTTAGAATCATCCGGATCGGTGTTCCAACAGGCATCGGTGTAACAATTAACAACGAGTTGTTCATCACCTCCAGAAGAAAGAACCATATCCTTAGTTCTTCTCAAGTACTTAAGGATGTTTTTGACCGCTGTCCAATGATCCACTCCTGGATCACTTTGATATATGCTAGTCAAACTAACAACATATGCAATGTCGGGTCTAGTACATAGCATGGCATACATTAGAGATCCTATCGCTGAGGCATAGGGAGTCTTACTCATCCTTTCTATATCTTCTGCCATCGCAGGACTTTGAGTTTTACTCAAGGTCGTATTGGGCAACATGGGGAAGAACCCTTTCTTGCTATCTTCCATTCCAAACCTCTTTAGAACTTTGTCCAAATATGTACTTTGTGACAATGATATTAGGCGTCTCGATCTATCTCTATAAATCTTTATGCCTAATATGTAAGCTGCTTCGCCAAGATCTTTCATTGAAAAACTATTATTCAAATAATCCTTGACACTATTAAGAAGGTCTACATCATTCCCAATCAACAATATGTCATCTACATATAGTATTAAGAATGCTATAGAGCTCCCACTCACTTTCTTCTAAATACAAGATTCTCGATAAGTTTGTATAAAACCAAAACTTTTGATCACCTTATCAAAACGTTGATTCCAACTTCAGGATGCTTGCTTCAATCCATATATGGACCTTTGAAGTTTGCATACCTTGTTAGCATCTTTAGGATCGACAAAACCTTTGGGTTGCATCATATACAACTCTTCATCAATGTCTCCATTGAGGAATGCTGTTTTGACATCCATCTGCCATATCTCATAATCATAATATGCAGCGATTGCTAACATAATCTTCACAGACTTTAGCTTCGCTACTGGTGAGAAAGTCTCATCGTAGTCAACACCTTGAATTTGTCAAAACCCTTTTACGACAAGTCGAGCTTTATAGACAGTAACATTACCATCAGCATCTATTTTCTTCTTGAAAATCCATTTGTTCTCGACAGCCTTCCGGCCATCCGGTAAGTCCACCAAAGTCCATACTTGGTTTTCGTACATGGATCCAATCTCGGATTTCATGGGTTCTTGCCATTTATTGGAATCTGGGCTCATCATCGCTTCCTCATATGTCGCAGGGTCATCGGTGTTATCCACCAACATGACACTCATAACGGGATCATACCAATCAGGAGTGGTACGAGTTCTCGTTGACCTGTGAGGTTCCGTAGTAACTTCAACCGAAGTTTCATGATCAACATCGTTAGCTTCCTCTCTTATTGGTGTAGGCACCACAGGAACCACTTCCGGTGCTGCGCTACTCGCAAGTTCGAGAGAAGGTTCAACAACCTCGTCGAGTTCTACTTTCCTTCCAGTCACTTCTTTCAAGAGAAACTCCTTCTCTAGAAAGGATCCATTCTTGGCAACGAAGATTTTGCCCTCGGATCTATGATAGAAAGTATACCCAATAGTTTCCTTCGGGTATCCTACGAAGACACATTTTTCCGCTTTGGGTTCAAGCTTGTCTGGCTGTAACTTCTTTACATAAGCTTTGCAACCCCAAACTTTAAGGAATGATAATTTAGGTTTCTTCCCAAACCATAATTCATACGGTGTCGTTTCAACGGATTTAGATGGTGCCCTATTTAAAGTGAATGCGGCTGTTTCTAATGCATAAGCCCAAAATGATAGCGGTAAATCTGTAAGTGACATCATAGAACGAACCATATCTAAGAGAGTTCGATTACGATGTTCGGACACACCATTACGCTGTGGTGTTCCCGGCGGTGTCAATTGTGAAAGTATTCCGCATTTCTTCAAATGCTCGCCAAACTCGTAACTTAGATATTCACCTCCACGATCAGAACGTAGAAATTTAATCTTCTTGTTACGTTGATTCTCTACCTCACTTTGAAATTCCTTAAACTTCTCGAAAGTTTCGGACTTATGTTTCATGAAATTGATATACCCATATCTACTCAAGTCATCCGTGAAGGTAAGAACATAACGATAACCACCGCGCGATGCTACACTCATTGGACCACACACATCGGTATGTATGATTTCCAATAAGTCCGTAGCTCGCTCCATCATACCAGAAAATGGAGTCTTAGTCATTTTACCCATCAAACATGCTTCGCATCTTTCAAGTGATTCAAAATCAAGTGATTCAAGAAGTCCATCGGAATGGAGTTTCTTCATACGCTTCACTCCAATGTGACCAAGACGACAATGCCACATATAGGTCGAGTTATCGCTCAATTTCAAACGTTTAGCTTCAATGTTATTAATGTGTGTATTTCCACAATCGAGATTCAATAAGAATAGACCATCTATCAAAGGTGCATGTGCATAAAACATATTACTCATATAAATTGAACAACCATTATTCTCGGACTTAAACAAGTAACTGTCTCGCAATAAACATGATCCGGATATAATGTTTATGCTCAATGCAGGAACCAAATAACAATTATTTAAGTATAAAACTAATCCCGATGGTAGATGAAGAGGTAGCGTGCCGACCGCGATCACATCAACCTTTGATCCATTTCCAACGTGCATCGTCACCTCGTTCTTCGCTAGCTTCCGTTTATTCTGCAGTACCTGTTTCGAGTTACAAATATGAGCAACCGAACCAATATCAAATACTCAGGCACTACTACGAGTACTAGTGAGATACACATCAATAACATGTATATCGGATATACCTTTCTTCTTGATGTTGTTGTTCTTCAAATCTGCCAAGTACTTTGGGCAATTCCGCTTCTAGTGACCTTCTCCCTTGCAGTAAAAGCACTCAGTATCAGGCTTAGGCCCAGCCTTGGTCTTCTTCACCGGTGCAGTAACTTTCTTACCGCCCTTCTTGAAGTTTCCCTTTTTCTTAGACTTGCCTTGCTTCTTGAATTTGGTGGTCTTATTGACCAACAACACTTGGTGCTCTTTCTTGATCTCCATTTCTGCAGATTTCAACATGGAGAAGAGTTCTGGCAATGACTTTTCCATGTTTTGCATATTGTAGTTCATCACAAAGTTCTTGTAACTTGGTGGTAGTGATTGGAGGACACGGTGAATCCCCAAAGCATTAGGAATCACTATTCCCAAGCTTTGAAGCTTGCTTGCGTGCCCAGACATCTTAAGCACATGCTCACTGACGGAGCTGCCCTCTTCCATCTTGCAGTTAAAGAACTTTTCAGAAGCCTCATAACTCTCAACTGCCGCGTGAGCCTCAAATATCATTTTGAGTTCACGGACAATATCATGTGGGTCATGGTTCTCAAACCTTTTCTGAAGCTCCAATTCCAAACCATACAAGATAGCACACTGAACTATGGAGTACTGATTCTTCCGAGCGAGGAAAACATTCTTTACCTCATCGGTAGCAGTAGCTGCAGGCGGGTCACCCAGCGGTGCATCCAGCACATAGGTCAAATTACCAGCATTGAGGACAGTCCTCAAATTGCGAAACCAATCCGCGAAGTTGCTTCCATTGTTTTTCAACTTCTCTTTCTCTAGGAATGCATTAAAATTGATGGTAGGGGTCGCCATTGATCTACAACATATTTGCAATAGTTTAGACTAAGTTTATGACAAATTGAGTTCTAATTAATAGTTAAATTAATCTAGGTGAACTCCCACTCAAAACAATATCCCTCAAATTGTTTTAGTGATCACACGAACCAAATCCACCACATCAAAACCGATCATCACGAGAGTTGATGTAGCTTCAATGGCGAACAATCAACATATTCATCATATCTACTATATGTTCCGAGACCATGTTTGTACATGCTAGGCTCATCAAGAACAAACCTTAGCTTCCGCATGAGCAAATCTGGCTTGCTCACGTTGTATACACTCACAGAATCTAACACACCCGATCATCACGTGGTGCTTCGAAACAACGAGCTTTATCAACGGTGCTTACTAAGGATGAACACTTTAAAACTTGAAATTTTGTGCTTTAGGGATCATCTTATAATGCTACCATCGCAAACTAAGCAATACAAGATGCATAAAGGATTAACATCACATGCAATTCATAATATGTGATATGATATGGCCTTTCTTCTCGTGCTTCCGATCTCCATCTTCAAGCACGAACATGATCTCCATCATCACCGGTATGGCGTCAAGGTCAATGGCGATGTTTCATCGTTGTCATCCACCAGCTTCAACTATTACAACTACTTTGAATAGACACGCAGGTCTTAACGGAATTTAAAAGACAACCATATGGCTCCTGCCGGTTGCCAACTTACAATAAGGGACATTGCATATATCATATATAATCACAATCATGGCCATATCACATCACAGCACGCCCCTGCAAAACAAACTTCTTTGCATATTTTACGTGGTTTGGGGCTTTCAATAAGTGTCGTTCTAACTTACGAACAAGAACCACAACGTTGATGTTTGAACTATCAAGTGCTCGTTGTAAATTGAATCTATACTATGATGGGAGAGACATACACCCGCAAAGCCACTTATGCAATACAAGTTGCATGTTGAGCGTGGAGCAAGTATCATGAACGATGTCATGTAAGGTTAGCCCGGGCCGCTTCATCCCATCATACCGCAAGATGCAAAGTACACAAAAGGCAATTGATAATAAAAGCACCACTGCCCACAATGACCATTGCGTTCTACTCGTGCAACAGATCTACATATAGACACGGCTATGATACCACTATAGGGGTTCGTAGCGTGGAAAACCAAAAAAAATTACCGCATGCACACAAACAAGCCAAGATCTATCTACTAGATTGTAGCAACGAGTCGATAGAAGCACTCACCCTCGAAGATTCCAGAGCGGTTAACGAGAGCAGATTCTCATGGGTGATGTAGTCGTACACTTGCCGATCTCAAGATCGCGTAGACGATCCTTCCGGCGCTGCGTTCCGGCAGCGCTTCCGCAGTCGGTCACACGTTCGGTACTCGATGAAGACCTTCCTCTCCCTTGTTCCAGCAGGCAGCGGAGGTTGTAGTTCTCCCCTCGTGATTCCGGTAGCATGACGGCGTGGTGTCGGAAGTAGAGGGAAGATCCCGCAGGGCTTCACCTAAGCCGGATGCGATTTATGGTGGATTAGGGTTTCTCGGAGATCTAGGGTTTAGATGACCGGGAGGAGGAGGAGGTGTCGGCGGTGGCTAGGGCGGCGGTGACGAACCGGCGGCGGCGCGGTGGCGGCGGCGGAGCGGGTGTGTGGGGAGGGCTTGGCTCTTGTGGTGTTGGGTCAGCCCTCCCCCTCTATTTATGAGAAGGAGGGGCAACCTTGGGAGGGATGAGTTTGAATCCAAACCCAAACCCAAGTTGGATTGAGAGAAGGACTTGTTTCTTCTCCCACTAGGAAACCATTGTTCTAGTTTGACTTTTCAAACTTCCCGTTTGACTTTTAATTTAGAGCTTTATTTATCTCTTGCAAATGTCAACACCAAGTGACCTAGGATATGATCCAATCATTCCACATATCCATGACACATTCACGGACCATTCCCCTTCCGGACCGGTGAACCTTCTAGACCCTTCTAGAACCTCTCCAATGAAAACATCGGAAACTTTCCCGAACTCCGGAATCGGACTTTCCTTATATGAATCTTATTCTCCGGACCATTCCGGATCTCCTCGTGATATCCCGGATCCCATCCAAGACTCCGAACAAAATTGCTATCTTAATTTCCCCTATCTTAACTGAATTCGATTTCTAAAAAATCGATCGAATTTGTTTTTGGTTTAAGCAGAAGAAGTTAATTACCCAAGTTTCAAACCCTAATCGGGGAGTGCAGTAGAGAACCTGAGATCCGATGCGAACAATCAGTCGAAGGAGCGGAGCGCGGGCGCACTCACTCTAACGGCGTACCTTTCGCATGATGGGTCAGCGACGAAATGGGAACAGCGGCTAAATCCCTATTAACATTCCATATCTACTAAACAACATCGAATCCTTAAGTGTGTCTCCCTACGGTTCGTGAATTATGCGGACATGATCGAGACACTTCTTTGATCAATAACCAATAGAGGAATCTGGAAATTCATATGGCTCCCACATATTTCTAAGATTACTTTGCGATCGAATGAACCATTTACATACGATACCAATTTCCCTTTGTCTCACGATAGTTTACTTATCTGAGGTTTTGATCGTCGGTATCTCTACATACCTAGTTCAACCTCGTTACCGGTAAGTACTCTTTTCTTGTTCCCGTGATATGTGATCCCTTGTGATCCAGTCACATGCTTGCAAGCTAATTGGATGACATTCCACCGAGAGGGACCAGAGTATATCTATCTGTCATATGGATGGACAAATCCCACTCTTGATCCATGTGCCTCAACCCATACTTTCCGAACACTCAATGCCACCTTTATAGCCACCCAGTTACGGTGTGGTGTTTGATGTCATCAAAGCATCCTTCTGGTGATGGTGATTAACATGATCTCATGGTCGAAGGAATTAGGTTACTATGTATCAGAAAGCTTATAGCAAACGAACTATTGAAATGACTTGATCTTAATGCTACGCTTATCTATAGGAGTATGTCCATCATACCATTCTCCTAATGATATGATCTTGTTATTAATAACATCTCAATGTTCATGATCGAGAAACCATGATCATCTATTAATCAACAAGCTAGTATTATAAAGAGGCTTTACCAGGGACTCTAATTTAGTTTACAAATCACACAAGTATTAATGTTTCCGGTTAATACTATTATAGCATGAATGTAAACATTTATCATAAACACAAAGATATAATAATAACTTCCTTTTTTATTGCTTCTAGGGCATATCTCCAACACGTGAATCTTCTGGTGAAATAGGATTTTTGGCATATTTTTCGGGATTTTTCCTGATAGTTGATTTTCTGCACAAAAACTAGACACCAAGGCAATTCTGCTGAAAACAGCGTCGGTCTGTGTTAGTTGTATCCTAATCACGCAAGTTTAGAGGAGAAACAATAGCAAAAGTGTTCGGGAAAGTAGATACGTTTTGGACATATCAACTCCCCCCAAGCTTAGCTTATTCCTTGTCCTCAAGCAATTCAGTTGAAAACTGAGTGTGATAAAAGAACTTTCACGAACACATTTGCTTCATATGATGTAAATATTTTCAGCATAGGAGTAGATACTTAGACAATTCATAATAAGGAGTATGCAACTAAGTATACTTAATAGTCATTGCAAGATATGAAGAGATTCCAACTCAATAATAATAAGTAGCATGAAACATAAACATAAGCAACATTGCAATGCTCATAAGAAGGTATGATAGAGTGGTATCTCGCTTGCCTTTGATGGTGGAGCAAAACATGAATGCCAAGGCACCTCTGAAGTTCAAGTGAATACTAGAAGTAAAGATATCAGAGATACAAGCATCAAAGTCATGACATAATTAACCAAGTTTTAAGACAAGCACATTACACTAAGAATGACAACTAAGCTCTCAAGAAGGTGCTCATAGAATAAGTGGTGATTCAACAAGTAAGTGAAAAGGTTTTGAAAAGTTTGAAAGGCTTCCAAATGCTGAAAGTATGGTACTCATTAGCTTTGAGCTCTCATTGCCCCTATCATAGGCATCTTTAAATGGTTAAGGTGAAAGTGAGGGTCCAATATGAGTTATATGCTTGACAGACCATAAACTGGAAATATCATGTCCCTTGAGTACGAGGGCCGCTCCTCATGCTACTCAACTTTAGTTACCGGTAAGTTCTTGTCATAGTAAATACATGCGTATCATAGAGAACCGCCAACGGGTTACCCCTTGCACATGATACAAGAGATATCCCATGATCAAAATGACAAGGCAAGCAGACAATGAGCATCTCAGCAATCTTTTTATTTGCTATTTGCATAGGTTTTTATTGAGGATGCTTCACAGATTGCTCATTATGGTTATGTTGCAAGTTTCCACCATGATTAGGCATGGCTTAGGCTAGCGGCCCATGCGTTTCTCTAACACATATATATAACTCCATGAACTTACAAGATCCCCTTTTATTTCACACCGATGACATCTGCAAGAAAAAGAGCATGATATCAACTGGGTATATATTTACAGGTGTTGAAAGTGTTCCTCGTGACAGAACGGTTCTGCTAACTCTCGGCCTATAATTTGCAAGCATATAACTTTCATGGACAGTCATAATGGTTCAGGTTTATTAAGTGCAAGGAGTAAAGTGTGCCATCAAGTTCATGAGAGCTTTACTAACTAGTTTTCCCATAACAGTCAAACATTTTATTTGGAAGAAAACGAGGCATAATAAATTATGCTAGTAGGTAGGTATGGTGGACACTGTTGGCAATATTGGTTTTGGGGAGTTAGAAGCACGAATAGAGATCATACTTAGTGCAAGTGAAGGCTAGAAATAGAGAGGGAGTGACAAACGAGAGAGCAATAACTGTCATAATCATGCTTGCAACAAAACATGACTAATTATGGCATGAAAGTGATACAAGAACTCTAGGGAAAAATAAATCATCGAGGCTTATTGACTATTGTTCAGTCATATGCATGCATGACATTGTGCCAAGTCGATTCACATGAAACATTCAGAGGAGGATATCACAATATCATACCAAGTTATGAATAGAACAATGCAAGCAAACATTCATATGACATGCTACAAACTATTAGCAAGCTGGAGCTAATCATAAGAAAGCAAGAACTACTAAGCATCCATAAATAACATACACCTTACATGAATAGACTAAGCATGCCCACAATGATTTGTATATGTACAAAAATGAAAACAACTAGAGTTCGTTACCAGCCTCTTACCACACCTCAAGTTGTCTTAATCTTCATTATTTCCCTTCACTTGTGTGGCTTGAATGATAACATGAAACCAAAGTCCACTGAGAACTGTTGACCTTGCAAAGAACTTCACAAAACCAAAGAGGAACAACAAATATTTTTGGTGTTTTTGATTTTTAAAAGCAAGCACACAAAGAAAAAACAAACAAAGCAAAATCTTTTTGGATTTTTCTTTAAGGCAAACAAAGATAAAAATCAAAGAAACAAACCAAGATAAACAACAGAAATACTTTTGGTCTTTTTGTGTTTTGGGAAAGCAGAAACAAGAACCAAAAACAAAACGAAACATGGATATACAAAGAACGGACGAAACATGATATATAGATGAGTGTGATGTTGGTATACCTCCCCCCAAGCTTAGGCTTTTGGCCTAAGTGGGGCTCAATAGCGCGGGTAGTAACCCCAAGCTGGTGGGTCATCATAGGAATGATCATAATCAGGCCCTCGCGATGAAGAAGAAGACGCGCTCCAATCATAGAAGGGCTGCTGGTATGAAGACTCCCCCATGTTGGAGGGCTGAACCGAATCATCTCCGGCATCCTCTCCAACATTCTCCTCTTGCTGGGAGAGCTCCGCCATGTATGTGTCAAACTCTTCCTCCGTGAGTGACTGTCCTTGCCTGTTATCAAAATTAAACAAAGCAGGTGTAGGCAAATAGACTACTTTCTCAGTCCTACCCCCTCTCCAACCACGCTTGACAAAGGATATCTCATACGGTAAATCTCTCACAGAAGCCCAAGAAGAAACAAAATTATGTTGAACCATGGAATTGAGATCAAGTCTCTCTATGGGGAACCGATAATCTGAATGGTGAGGCTCTAAACCATGAAAAGCTATCAAACAAGAGGCAATGAGGCCTCCACAAATTCTTCCCCTCTCATGGTTGGTGGTAAGACGGTAAGCTATCAAGGCACCCAGGTAATAAGATCTATCCCTATTCAAAGCAGCTGAGATAAAAGCTAGATCAAATGAAGATAATTTTCTAGTAGTCTTTCTAGCAAGAACACACTTGGTAATGAAATAGGCAAAATATCTAATGGATGGGAACTGAATGTTCCGAATTTTACCACTTTCCTTTGAGAAGTCGCAACCTTGGAAAATTTCAGCATATAAATCCATAAGTGGCTTAGGCCTCTCCTTGATCTTCTCACAAGATCCCCAATGTGGCACTCTAATAGCTGCACAGAAATCAGCAAAAGGTAGGTCGACAGCTATATTGTAGATTTTATAATGGACCATGGGGTTAGACGAGGACCAAATAAACCGGAAGTCCTGCACCACAGCCATGGTTAGCTTAACGTATTGAAATGGTTCCTCTTCAACAAAGTGTTCCAACCCTGCATTAGTAATCATAGTTTGGAAATCCTGGAAGATCCCCACGGCTCTCGTAAATACAGGGGATGGATATATGGAAGGGAAAACTTCTTCCTCGTGATGGACCTTCATTGGCTTAGGTACCATCAAATCATATTGATTCAGTGGGTATGCACTCATCTTCCTTTCTGAAATTTTTAGACAAAAATCAAACCCAGGTGATTTCCAAGTTGATAAATGATGAGGAACTACTATATGAACTTGCTAGAGGGATAAACATGCATCAAAATGAAATCTCTAGTCATAGAACAAGCATGCAAGCTCACACAACCTGTACCTATAGCAGCAAAATACTCAAGATACAATCTACCAATCACAAATCTAATTGGACAAGCGGAGGAGGCACATACCAAGGAGCAAACCCTCCAAAAATCAGCAGCAAAGATGGGCTGAGCAAGGATATCAAAAATCGGGAGCAAGAACAGTAGGAACTCGAGCTTGAGAAAGTTTTTCGGTGTTTTTTGGGAGAGAGAAATAAGTGGCTGGAAGGAGGCAACTTGGAGGGCCACAGGTGGGCCCCACCCAGGCCAGGCGCACCCTAGGGTTGGCCGCGCCACCAAGGGGTGTGCTGGCTTGGTGGGTCCCCCTGGGCCACTCCAAGTGTCCCTCTGCCCCTTTTTACAAGAAAAAATTTAATATGAATTTTCAGGGATTTTTCGGAAACTTTATTTTTGGCAAATTTTCAGGGTATGAAAATTGATTTTCTCGCAGAAAAAAAAATTTAGAAGAAGCAAAAGCAAACCAAAACCAAAACTATAGAAGTTCTAAGACACGCTAACAAGCAAACAACTAGCAAAACTAAGACTAACAAGAGAAAGAGCAAAGACTAGGAAGGAGAAAAATAAAAGTGAGCAAGTATAACCATTATGAAAGCATTGTTTTGTTCATTAAAATCCCTTTGTTAACAAGATTGATCAAGTCTTGTTACCAAAAAAATCTTATATAAAAAAACTTTGAATTTCACAAAATGATTATGTTACCTCAAACTTGATAGCAATAGTCCCAATCATAATAGTTTCAAAACTTCCTTGTGGAATGGGACAATATATTTCTCCAACTTTGATGCTCTCAATATTTTCAATGGAATTCGGGCAATAGCTCTTATCAATCTTCTTGGGGAAATAGACAGTATGCTCTTTGTCATTAATATTAAAAGTTACTTTTCCTTGATTACAATTGATGATAGCACCTGCAGTATTAAGAAAAGGTCTCCCAAGAATAATGGACATATTATCATCTTTAGGCATCTCAAGCACAACAAAATCAGTTAAAACCAAGCAATTATGAGCCACTTGAAATGAACATCCTCACATATACCAATAGGAATAGTAGTTGACTTATCAACCATTTGCAAAGATATATCAATTGGTATCAACTTTTCTAGCTGGAGTCTCTTGTAGAGAAAAAATGACATAACACTAACTCCAGCTCCCAAATCACATAAAGCAGTTCTAACATAATTATTCTTAAAAGAGCAAGGAATAGTTGGTATACCTAGATCACCAAGTTTCTTTGGAACCTTATCATTGAAGGAATAATTAGCAAGCAAAGTAAAAATTTCCTCATTAGAAATATTCCTTTTATTAAAGACAATATCCTTCATATACTTTGAATAAGGAGGCAACTTAATAGCATCAGTCAAAGGAATTTTCAAAAATAAAGGTTTCATCCACTCACAAAACTTGTTATAGTGTTCTTCCTCCTTTGACTTGTGTTTCTTATTGGGAAAAGGCATAGGTTTCTGCACCCAAGGTTCTCTTTCACTACCATGTTTATTAGCAATGAAATCTTCCTTAGTGTACCTAGTGTTCTTAGTGTGCTTCTCAGGTTCTTTCTCAACTTCCTCCTTATCAGGAGCATCATTTTTATCATTACCACTCTCAGTTTCAGCATCAGAGACAGATATACTATTAGGATATACAGCAGGTTCAGGTGGTTCCTCCACTATTTTGTGTTTCTTTTTCTTTCTCTTATGAGGACTACCACTGTTTTCACCTTGTTGAGAATCCTGACCAATTCTTTTAGGGTGTCCTTCAGGATATAAAGGATCTTGAGTGGCTATACCACTCCTAGTTCTAATTCCATAAGCATGTTTATCTCCTGAAGCATTAACTAGCATAACTTTTTGAACCTTAGCAAGTTGATCAATTTGAGTTTGAACCATTTGAAAGTGTTTACAAAGCATTTTAACATCATTAGCAGTTCTTTCCACAATATCTTTCAACTCATTAATAGCTCGAGTTTTCCAATAAATGATTCTGAACTTGTTTATTAAAATTACCTTGCTTAACATAAAAGGTGTCAAGTTCCTCTAAGCATTTATCAGGAGGTTTACCATAGGGAATATCACCTTCATTAAAGTGGAGAGAGTGTACCTCAATAGTAGATGAGTGGGGAATTGGCTTACATAATTCTTCTATAGGAGGTAGATTCTTCACATCTTCAGCTCTAATACCTTTCTCCTTAAGACATTTCTTAGCTTCTTTCATCACTTCATCATTTAATGCAATCATTCCCCTCTTCTTTGGTGTTGGTGTTGGAACTGGTTCAGGCACAACTGGTTCAGGAGTAATAAGCTCAGGTGTATTTAGTTCAGTTGAAGTCCAATCATCATAATTCTTGCTTATTTTAGACATCAATTCTTCAGCATCTGTAGGAGTTCTTTTCCTGAAAACACAATTAGCAAAACTATCTAGGTATGTCCTAGAATCATCAGTTAGTCCATTATAATAAATATCAAGAAGCTCATTTTTAGGTAATGGACATCCAGGATATGCATGACTTAGGCAATTTCTCTTCTTCTCCCTGTTTAAAACCAAAAATTTTCTGCAAAGCAGCATGTCTAGCACTAGGAGGAAAATATTTCTGGAAGAAAGAAGCAATCAAACAATCAGGGCTATCAATGGATCCAAAAGGTAACCTATTAAACCAAGCTTTAGCTTCTACTTTTAGTGAAAAAGGGAAGATCTTAGTAACAAAGTACTTGCACATCTTAAAATCATTAGAGAATAAGGCACTCATAGTGGAAAGCTCATTCATATGTGCCACAACACTCTCATTTTCAGTCCCACAAAAAGTTTCTTTCTCAACAATGTCTAAATAGGATAAATCAAGAGAGAAATCATAATCTTCATCTTTAATATCTATGGGAGAAGTGGCAAACTTAGCATTAGAAGACAGTTTAGGAATGATGGTACGTCTCTCAAGGAGACTCCTAATAGCACTAGCACCATGTGTGTTTTGGTACTCTTCAATACATTCATCAGTCATTTCAATGGAGCCATCACTAATATCATATCTCTCTCTAGACTCAGGTGAGCTAACAGGTGTAATAGTGTCTTCACTAGGAGTTTCAGTGTTTCCCAAAATAGTTCTAGCAATAGTAGCATCTAGGAATGGACCTAATGAACCACTTGCATCAAGCACAGTAGAAGTAACATCATGAGTATCGGAAGTAATTTCAGATTCAGCAGTAGTAGCGGTGTGTGTAGCATGAGTATGTGGTGGTGGTGTGACAAGCTTACTTTTAACAGACGGTGAATCAAGAGCAGCAGAGGTGTTTAGGACAGTACCTCTTCTTGTAGTGGATGGTAAAATAGGAAAATTCCCATCACGAGGCTTCCCCATGATGAAAGGAGTAGCGGTGAACGATAATAGATCCAAGTGAACTTACAAATAAAGATATGCTCCTCAGCAACGACGCCAGAAAATAGTCTTGATGACCCATAAGTATAGGGGATCACAACAGTCTTCAAGGGTAGTATTACCCAATTTATTGATTCGACACAAGGGGAGCCAAAGAATACTTATAAGCCTTAACAACTGAGTTGTCAATTTAGCTGCACCTGGAAATAGTTCTTGCTCATAGAAGTTTATCAATAGAAATAGTTTTGTAGTAGCAATAGCAAAGTAATAGCAGCAATAGAAGTGTATAACAAGAGCAATAGTAACAATAGTAGCAAACAGTACGATATGAGTGCGGTAGGCATAGGGATGGATGGACGGGCGTTGCATGGACCAGTCTAAACATGTAACTTCAAGATCTAGGGCAATTGCAGATAAATAAGATAAAACATCCAATAACTAAACAATCATATGCATGTGCTCCATATATAGTCATGCGTTCTTGCAATGAGAACTTTCACAACATCTTTTGTCCTGCCAGCCCGTTACAACGGGGACTCAAGGGAACTACTGGCAATTAAGGCACTCCTTTTAATAGAGCACCGGAGCAAAGCATTAACACTCCATGAACACATGTGATCCTCACATCACAGCCATCCCCTTCGTCTGTCCCAATTTCTATCACTTCGGGGCCTTTGGATCCGGACAATGATATGTGTACACAACTTGCAGATAAGATCACAAACAATACTATCATCATGAATCAATAATAAGTTCAGATCTGAGATCATGGCACTTGGGCCCTAGTGAAAAGCATTAAGCATAACAAGTTGCAACAAAGTCAAATAGCACTAATAGAGATACTAGGCACCTGCCCTAACAATCTTATTTGATTACATGATATAACTCATCCAATCCCTACCATCCCCATAGCCTATAGTGGGGAATTACTCACTCATGGATGAGGGAAACATGGATGGTTGATGGAGAGGCATTGTTGATGATGATGGCGATGATCCTCTCCAAATTCCCCGTCTCGGCAGGGTGCCAGAATGGAGTTTCTGGTTCCGAATCACGGTTTCTAGTGGTGGCAGCGCAGCAGAACTCTTTCTGGAAAAACATCGCCCCCCCTGAGTTTTTATGTCAAGAGGCAACTCATAGGAGAAGAGGGGGGCTAAGGGGGTGCCTGAGGCATCCACCCCCCCTCCAGGCGCGGCCATGCCTAGCCCACGCAACAGCGGGTGTGGGCCCTCAGGCCTCCACTCCATCTCGTATTCTGGATCCGTGAATCTTCTGGTGAAATAGGATTTTTGGCATATTTTTCAGGATTTTTCCTGATAGTTGATTTTCTGCACAAAAACTAGACACCACGGTAATTCTACTGAAAACAGCGTCAGTCCGTGTAATTTGTATCCAAATCACTCAAGTTTAGAGGAGAAACAATAGCCAAAGTGTTCGGGAAAGTAGATACGTTTTGGACGTATCACACCCTTGGACGCCCCCACCTATATAAGGAGGGGTGGGGGAGCACCCCAAGGTATCCCTCTTTCCCTAGGCGCCCAAGACCCAGTATCTAGGTCACCCAAGTCGCCAGCGCCCTAGATCCCCTCTAAACCGCCACTGCCATCTAGTCTAAACCCTAGCCGCCGGCTGCCCTCTTCCCTCGACATCTAAAACCTAGATCGTCGAGGCCCTCTTCTACTCCCACATACTCGCTCCGGCTTAGGCGAAGCCCTGCGTGATTTCCCCTCTACTTCCGACACCACGCCATCGTGCTGCCAAAATCACGAGGAGAAAGCTACAACCTCCGCTTCCTGCTAGAACAAGGGAGAGGAAGGTCTTCATCGAGTACCGTACGCGTGACCGACTACGGGAGCGCTACCGGAACATGGAGCCGGAAGGATCGTCTACGCTATCTTGAGATCGGCAAGTGAACGACTACATCACCCACGAGAATCTACTCTCGTTAACCGCTTTGGATCTTCGAGGGTTAGTACTCTATTGACTCGTTGCTATAATCTAGTAGATAGATCTTGGCTTATGTGTGTGTTCATGCATAGATTTTTTTTGTTTTCCATGCTCACATGGATATTGAGTAGATGCGTGCTAGCTCTTACTTCACTGATGCCATTTGGATTTCTGAGAAGCTTGGACTGTAGGGACTAATGGAGCTCCGTGAGGACTACAACATCACTCTTGTGTAGCAATTCTATGCCACGATGGTGTTTGGGACTGACCAAGCAAGGAAAATGACTTGGATGTGATGAGGAGATCACCATTGCACTGCTACTTTCTTTGACTTTGCCAATGTCATTCATGAGACCTTTCAGGGCGTGTCCACCCATGTTGGGCACCACATGCATTATGCGTCTCTTGGTGAGAACAAGAACAAGTTGGAACCGATGTATGGCAAATATGGTGTTGTGGGTGAGGCCAAGGGCCTCAAGCCCCTCTACAATCTGATATTGAGGATTTTTTGCCGGACCATTTCCCCCAGTGCTGGAAATGATGATGCAATTAGATGTGGATTGGTCAACTTGCTGTATCATACTCACAAGGTTTACTATGCTGGCCTAGAAACAGAAGGCGATGCTATAGACATCATGGATTTCATCTTTGAGGAGATGCATCATGCCATGCTCTACAAGAAGTCTCCATATGCACCACTTGTCATGAGGCTCATCAACACCCAGGATCACGGTTCACCTCTTGTTATGCCTCCCAATATTGTGGAGCATGCACTTGTGTCTCTCCAAAAGAAAGGACACATGGGGCCACCCCCTAGACGCTCATATGCTAATGAGGAGGATGAGCTTTCAGAGACCGAGCAGGCTCCACTCCTCCTAGGGCTCGGATGAAGAATGCCTCCAATGCACCCATGCAACCATGACCCACGAGTATGTTCGGGACAAGGTCAAGAAGGCCTCCTTTTGGGAAAATACCCTTTGTTGCATGAATGTGGACATCCGCAAGGAGCAGCATGCCTCCTACAAGAGCAACCGCCGGATTGAGAAGCTCCTCAAAGAGATTAAGGCTCAGGGAGAAGTGGATGACGAGGAAAGAGGTGATGAGTACACAGATGAGCATGGCACTCAACCATCCACTGAGTGTGATTACACACTCTCATTTGGGGCATGGAATTCCCAACATGATAGCCTAGTGGACTGGAAGAATTTTTCTGAGGTCACTTCTGGTTTTGCTTCTTAGGGCACGTCATCTTCTCGCCCTCACGACAAAGGGTCTGCTGATCCCGGTGGTGATGATGACTATTGATGATGGCAAGTGCACAGATCATTTGTAGCTATTTTCAAAATAAAGATATCGATCCCACAGGGAGCAGTAGGCGAAAGACTAAAATGCTTTTAACTAAAACTAAATGAAGTACTTAAGGAATAATTATAAGATGCAAGAAAAGTCGAATTGTTTTTGGGTTTTTGGTTGAGTGAAACAGTAAAGTAATGTAAAATAAAATGAAGTAAAACTTAGTGCAGAAAATAGTAATCGCGTATTTAAGAAAGATTGAAACTGCAATAGGGAAAGGCGTTCTCAGGGAGTGGTGGATACACCGCTAGTAATTTAGACTAAGTGATCAAGATTATTATAACGAATATTTTCATGATATGCATGTATGTGGGAGGAGCTCCATATATGGATGATCAGGTAGCAACCACTGCTCACACCATCCTTTATAACCACAGCTGACAGATAAACAACATCAATCATATTATCCCGCTATTAAGGGATCTATCCCGCAGCATGGACATGGCTTAATGAGTTCTCCTTGCTTCCCCAAGTTAGTACGTAAAGTATGACAACGACTTTATAGTCACAGTAAGTTCTATCATCCCTCCGTCTACCAACATGTAATCCCCTCCATCAAGTCCCTGTAAGAGGCAAATATTAAGGAGGTGCACAAGTCCCAACATCAATATGAAGACAATTAACACATACATATAATGATGTATAACATAATAATCCCTATTTCATCTCAATCATATACTATGGTTTCTCCATCTCCCCAAGAACTAATGATCTACTCACACATGGAGGCAAACATCATCATGGCAATGGTAATAGAAACGATTATCGATGAATAGTACTTGTATAAATCCATAATTAGTGCAAGAATTACAACAAGATCTAGATGGGATGGATGGAGATGATGGTGGTGATGAAGATGCAGCAGTTGATGAAGATGGAGATCGATGCCTTGGCTTCACAGATCTGTTTAGGGTGAAGATGGATCCCTAGGGCAAATTCCCCCTCCAGACCCTTCTAGAGGTGAGGCTTTCGGCGATTTCTGGGTGTTTTGTATGTCATCTCCCCGAACCAGTTGCACGGGGTGAAACTATTTTAGGAGGCGGAGGCGGTGCCAACTATACGACAGCGGCCCGTATAGTTGGTCGTCAACTCTTCTGTGTCCTTTGCTCACTTCAGGTTTTCTTCTGGTATTATTAATATTTTCCAAATAAGCGATCTACGTAGTTTTTGGCTCCTTTTCACTCCAATATAACTGCTCCAAGAATTGTGTCCATTGGACCCATCATCTGATCTAATCCTAGTGAAAATAAACATAAAAAGTGCGTGTGAACATCGTAAAATACCAAGATCCTACATCTACAATGCAAAATAATAACCTAAAACATGATGCAAATATGAACTCATCAACTATGAGGATGACGATGACGAGGATGAGGATGATGACGATAATGACTACGAGTGATCCTGTGGGGCGCTAGCTTAGGTCTTTTCCCTTTTCGACATTTCGATGCCAAAGGTGGAGAAGACATTGTCATCGAGATTTGCATGGGCTAGGAATTTGGATCTTTTATGCTTATTATGCTTATTTAAAATTCAAATATTTGCTTGCTTTGCTCCTATGATACTGTAATCTGACTGAGAACTATGTTTAGTATCTATTACCTATCTAGTATCTATTACCTACCATGCATGCTTTACACATTTATCTTACATCACATCATCAGGGGGAGCATTGTTATATATCATTTCAAATATTTCCATGCAAAATCACTTGTTATCATCGAACACCAAAAAGGGCGAGATTGAAAGGACATTTATTGTCTTAATCAGTTTTAGTGTTCATTAACAACTTGTAGATCATTTTATAGTGTGCTTATGTCTACATGATGATATAATGAAAAGTGAAAATGAATTTGCCCTGTGGAATTGTCCCTGCAAGAAACTACAAGTTTTAGGGACTTCCGGACCGGAGTCTCTGGTGTGAAAACACCAGAGTCTTCGATGTGGTCTGGAGTTCTCCCCAAAGTCTTCGGAGGGGCCACCAGAAATAAGTCTGGGACATGTATTACGGTCCGGAATCTTTGAAGAGTATCCAAAGGGGGTTTCTCCAAGCCAGCTTGGACAGTCTATATGGTGGTCTGAAGACTGACCGGAGATGGGCCAGAGTCTCCGGTCTGTAGTTCAGAGTCTCCGGTGTGGAAGTTGGTCCAACGGTAAGAAAACAGTTCAGCTCATTGGGCCTATATATAGGGTACCTCATCCCTTTTCTCCAGATGCTCGAGCCTGCCAAGAACACCACCTCCATTTGAGCCACCAAATCACCAAGATCTCTTCATCCAACCATCCAAAGTCATTGATCTTTGGAGAATCGAAGGAGGAGGCCTTGATATATAGCTTCACCAATAGAGATCTTCATTTCCCCCTCATTCACTTGAGGTCCCCTTGCTCTAGTATTTCATTGGAAACCCTAGCTCTTGATTTGGTTCTTACAATCCTGTCTTTGATTGTGTGATAGCTTGCTTGCATTCGGGAGCCTCCAATTCAATTGTAGATGTGTGCCTCGAAATTGTTGTAAAGGTGTTGGCTTCCACCTCGAAGGTTGCCTATATAAGTGGAATAGGTGAATCAAACCCGTTGGGATGAGGTTCATCGGATAACAAGGGAGGCCTCTCATGGCGTTGGTGGTTTGATACCACCCCCTCTCCAAACACATACGCACTTCCCCTCAAAAGGAAGGAACTACGGGAAATAAATCATTGTGTCTCCGCGTGCTCCACTTTGGTTACTTCTATCCTTTACTGCACTTTACTTATCTTGTTCTTTCTTAGTGTTTGTGCTAGGTTCACATATAGGTAAATTCACCGTAGTTGCATAATCTAGTGAATTTACCTTTTGTGTCAAACCCTAACTTGAAAAATTGTAAAATTTGAAGTAGCACTTATTCACCCCCTCTAGGTGCCCATATGATACTTTCACCATGTATCACTATATGATAGCATATCTCTTTATGAAGCAAAAAAATAAATGTTAGTTCTGGTTTGTTTGCCGATGATTTGGCATTGATGTGCAACTTTGTGCAGTATTACACTCTCCATGAGCATGACTGGATACTTATTTGCTAAATAGTTTGGGTATTTTTTAGAGCAAGAGTTTTGGTATTGATATGTAGTGATGATGGTAGTTTTTGTCTCTATGTCTGATATGAAGAGTGTCTCTATTGTTGCTGCTGGTTTATATATATTGCTGCTGCTGGTTATATATTTTCTGGTGGTGGTGGTGGTGGTGCTGCAGGTGGTGTTCTGTACGTTTTTTCTTTTTGAGATTCCAATGTTTCACCGGAATGTTGGCTCAATTCCGTTCCGGTGAATTTCTGGCACTCCTAGGTCTAGAAAATTAGAAAAGGTCACGCCCAAATTTTGTGTGAATTTTGGTGATTATTAGTTCCATTTCTTTTCATGTTTAGATATGTCAGGTGGTGGACAGCACGACACCGAGGCGGTCACTTCTATAAAGAAGGATTATTGGGAGCATTTGGAGGAGATGTAATTACAGGTGGACCTAGAATCCGTGTCGCGGGAGGAAGAGGGATGGAGGACGAGGATACATCATCCGATGAGGAGATGGGGGATGATGCCGATGGTAAGGGCGCCACTACCACTGATGGCGGTGGCGGTGGTGAAGCCACAGATGGTAGCCACCAACCGAAGAAGCCCCGAAAGGAACGGACCCCGATCACGGTTGGCCTCAAAAGGTCCATCTTCACAAGCGTGAGCGATAAAGGGGTGCCTTTGGAGCTAGGGGAATTTGTCATTTCGTACTCACTGCAGCTCTCTGCAATCCTCCGGAATACCGTCACGATCAACACCGAGAACCTAAAGGCCCGTTAGAACGAGCGTTACTGCCATCAACTTTTCAGGAAGCTGCACACAAGATACGCGTACCCGGATGATGAGGACAACAAATATAACAATGACAATCTCAAAAGGAATCCAGTAAATAAGTTTGCCCTCAAGACGATGACCAAGGCCTTGTCGAATTGGAAGGTGTGGGTGAAGAGGCTCATTTACAAGCAAAAGCTAAGTTACGAGCATGCCGTCAAGAAGGAGCCTCTGGTCACGGAAGATCACTTTAAGGTGTTCAAGGCCAGATGTGACTCTGCCGCGGGCAAGGCCAAGAGTCTGTACTTCAAGGAGTTGTACGAGATGAACATTGGTACCCACCATCTTGGCTCCGGCGGTTATAGAGCTGCGATTCCCAAATGGGATAAGGAGGATGCCTCCGCTCGTGAAAACGAGGAGACACCTCCCTTTGCCAATATCATCAAAGTGCAGACAAAGACTTTGCTAGGGCCTGGTTTCGCAAGCCTAAAGGGAGTTCTGAATATTCCTCGGAACCCACCGGCCCCTTCGCTCCGAAGGTGAAGGACTTCAACAATATATATGTAAGTAATTTGCATGCAAGTCGATTAATTGCATTCACAATTAATCAATGGAGTCCAATTTCTCAAATGCTTCATGTTCCTTATGCGCGGGACAAGGAATGTAGGAGCTCCTCATCCCAGGGGTCTGCGCCGGTCGCCAAGTGGGACACCACTTTTAACAAAGCGCTGAACTAGGTCAAAAATGTCGATCCCTAGGAGCCACCGTCGTCGGCTGGCCACGTGTCTGGCTTTGGCGGTATTCCATGGTCCGAATACTATGGCACCTCACCGCGAAAGGGCAAGAAGGCCGAGAGCGCCGAGGTAAAACACCTAAGGGAACAAGTGGATAAGTTTCTGCAGTTGCTCCAAGATACAATGAAGGAGGCTATGACAGTAGTCCAGACACAATTCCAATCACAAGTCTAGATACAAGTCCAGACACAAGTGACCGAGAAGCTCAACACCATCCTTCCCGCCTACTTAGAATATTACGCCAAGTGTAAGAAGAGTGGTAAACGGGGGCCGCGCCCAGTTCCCAACATCGCCAGCGACCAATCGGACAACGTGGCACCAGATGTGTTGGTGACTCCTTCGGCGGGGCCCGAAGGTCTGGAGCTTACCTTGTCTGGTGCGGCGAAGGAACCGACCCGCACCGTGCCAGCAAGCAGCCACTCCGCCACTTGCGTGCTTGATGTCGGTAGTGGTGCCTCGACATTGGCCAAGCTCGACGCCCTCAAGGTAACTAATTAAAGAAAGATTTGGGAGGCTCAACCGATGACTTCATCTCCCGTTTTACTGACGACCAGCCTATACATGTCTTTCGCAGGAAGACACTCCTTGCACTCTACTGCAGTGGATGAACGACGAGTTGAAGGATGTTGCCAAGGGTTCTACCATTCAACCTGCGAACCGCATCTTCCACAACAAACCAATGGCACCCTACGTGCTTAGGGTCAAATACAGTATGGTGCTTCTGGGCTACGAGGTCTTGGAACTCCCTCTCAACCACATGGATGGGATAGTGACAATCCGGCAGTCCTCAATACTAGCTTTGGCTACATGTTACTATGGCCGAAGAGCCAGATCTGTTTGGGGATGGAGGGACGGGGCACCACCCCATAGGCAGCACAACCATCACATGAAGACATCGAGATGGCACAATATCCCTCCGACAATGATGATGAAATTGATGAAACCTTTGGCGACCAGTTCCTGAACACAAGGTTTGGTGATGACCATGAGCAACAAGGAGGCCAACTGTTAACGCATGAAGTTGTCGAGCCCCAAGAAGCACCTGGACCCTCAGTGAAACCCAATTGCCAAGTGCATCTGTTCCCATCTAGTCAGGAGACGCCACCACCCGTCGCCTTCCTCGAGCCTCGACACCCTCCATAGGGTGGCCAATGAGTTGATGGCGACACCCAATGATGCTGTAAAGGGCAAGAAGGATCGCAGAAGGAAGCCTAAGGGTGCGAGACAGAATCCAAAGCATGCTTTCTAGGCTCAGGACGACCCTGCATCAAATCACAGGAAGCGGGTGCACGAGGCAGGTACACCGATGCTCAGTGAATCGATGCTCGCGTTCGTAGGCTTGCAAATGTGTAGTATTCATCATGACTGTCTTTTTGTTGAGGGGAACCGCATTCGAGAGGGTGATCAGTCATACCTGGTTTACAAGGCTAAGGTGCCAAATGTCTCGGTCTTCGTCGCAGTAGCCCCCGGGGATATTTTCTACATGCGGCATACCGACATCTTCGACATGTTGCAAGGATTCCGGCTGCACGATACCCTGGTCCGGCTGTTCTCGCTCAATATGGCCATATAAATCATTATAAACAGGACCCCGAGCATCGCGATAGTGGATCCCAACTTCATGCGTGACACCGTCTTGAGAACACATGAGGGCGTCCTAATGGCGACCAACTACCTCTCATCATTCCTGCAAACAAACTCGGGCAAGGATGTGATCCTCATTCCGTACCATCCAGAGTCGGAGAGTGGTCACCAAGGCTACGTGATCATATCCTTGAATGTGCAACGCTCAAACATAATGTATCTTGACTCCGGTAGTGCGACGAGGAACGACTACTCCACTATCAAGAGAGTTCTTGACGATGCTCTCAACGGCTACATAGCAGCAGGAGGCGTCATCCCTAGTAGGAAAGCTAAGAGGCACGACATGCACGTGTTCGACCACACAACGCAGTTTTGCTGCGTCAAGCAGGCACCTGACAGCGGGAAGGATGCCTTCTACGCCCTACACCACATGAAGGCGTTTGTACGGTTCCAACATAACAACGTGTTGCCATCTAACCTTCGAGGGTGGGCAGAAGATCTTGAACGTATACAGTATTGCAACCTCAGGATGGATTTCTTCGATATCTAGGAGGATATCTCGATAATCGTGCACCAAAATATGGTAAAATCCGGGGGCCTCTTCTATGGCAGCACTCCACCAACAAGGAGATAGATAAACACTTAGCAAAGTAGGTTGGGCAGGACGCTCATGACATTAGTGAAAGGAGCTAAACAGGGCTTCATCAATATCCCCGAGCAGACTCATCAGTCGAAGAAGTCTTGATGTTTGCCTAGCTAGCTGTTAGTTCCGAACTTATGTTGTAAACTTTATCCCTATGTTAACTTGCCTAGCAACCTCTAGAGTATGTTTCGTAAACCGTTGAACTTGATTGTGAGCGACGATAGTTATTTGTGTTATGAACTATTTTAGTGCTTGGGCATATGTTGCTTCTCATTCGTTATTGCCGCCCTAGTTCTTGGTTTGCTTTTCGTCTTTCTTCGAAATGTTGATGATTAAAACATGTTGTGGCACTATATATGTGTATTACTATACCGCTGCTGGATCTGGTGTGCCAAGTAGACTTGTAATTTGAGCTTCCTCTACTTTCCACACCGGGTCCATCAGCGGCATTGTTATTTCCATGCCCAACCTAAGTATGAGGCACTAATCCAAGTTATTCTTGGTTTGATTTTTCATCTCGTAGCCCCAAAGTCGAAAGATGACAAATATTTTCAAGATTCATATACATAGACATAATATGTCCAGTGGTAAGCCAATGAAATGATTCTAGGTCTACGGCAACGACTCCTTTCGACACACCAAACTCGAAATGAGTCGTTGTCGTGGAGACCGAATCCTTTCTTTGGCTTACCACTGGACATATCATGCCCATGCTATAAGAATCGTGGAAGTATTTCTCTTCTTTCGTCTTTGCCGATACGAAGAGATTAGATAGCGTGAATAAAATGAAATGATGAATTGTGTAGTTTCAAATATCTTATTGTAGCCCCAAAGTCGAAAGGAAAGACATTACTTCACTATTCTTATAGCATGGGCGACATTGTTATATGAATCGTGGAATGATTTATTTCCTTTCATTTTTGGCGATACGAAGATATTAGATAGCATGAATTAAATTAAATAGTGAATTATGTAGTTTCAGATATCTCATTGTAGCCCTAAAAGTTGAAAGAAAAGACATTACTATACTATTCGTATACCATGGGCGACATTGTTATATGAATCGTGAAATGATTTATTTCCTTTCGTCTTTGGCGATACAATGAAATGATAAACTATGTAGCCCCAAAGTCGAGAGAGGACAAATAAGTTCATGATTCATGTAGCATGGCGATATTGTGTTAGTTAATACTATTTCATCTCGTAGCCCCAAAGTCGAAAGAGGACAAATATTTAAGAGATTCATATACATAGACATAATATGTCAACTGGTAAGCCAAGGAAAGGATTATAGGTCCACGACAACGACTCCTTTTGACACACCAAACTCAAAATGAGTCATTGCCATGGAGACCGAATCCTTTCTTTGGCTTACCACGGGATATATCATGCCCATGCTATATGAATCATGAAAGTATTTCTATTCTTTCGTATTTAGCGATACAAAGAGATTAGATAGCGTGAATTAAATAAAATGGTGAATTATGTAGTTTCAAATATCTCATTGTAGCCCTAAAGTCGAAAGGAAAGACATTAATCCACTATTCGTATAGCATGGACGACATTTTTATATGAATCGTGAAACAATTTCTTTCTTTTCGTATTTAGCGATACAATAAAATGACAAACTATGTAGCCTCAAAGTCGAGAGGGGATAAATAAGTTCGTGATTCGTATAACATGGCGACATTCGTATAGCATGGCACCTATATATATATATATGCATGATCTTATCTTATGAACCGCTATTGCTTTCCACTGACATATATAGCTAATATCATCTATCTTGTGTACATGAGATGGCGAAGAAGTGCTATGTCGTGTATGTCGGTAAGGTTCCAGGTGTGTACGAGGAGTGAGAAGACGACCAGAAGTAAGTGAACAACTTCTCAGGCAACAGCTACAAAGGCTACACGAGTAGAGAGGTGGCGGAAGAGAAATGGAGGAAACATGTGAGAAAGAAGTGAAGGAACTTCGTCGTAATCACCACCTTGCTCTTCATGGTAGGTTGTGTGCTTTACTTTACCTAGAGAGCTCCGTCGTGTAGTTGTAATGTGATTATAATTATACTCGGTCACCGAGGGATGTGAACTTAGTGTTTTGTGTGATGTACTCTAGTTGGTTCATGTGTGAACTCTCTCGTATGTCGCGGATTAATTCAAGTTGATGTGTGATGTACTTGTATTCGTGTTGGTTATATTATGTTTTGGCCAATTGCAACTTTTTAGAATTTCTGTGTTGTTTATACTGTATTCTGGACTGTATAATATATGTATATTGTGTATTCTGTACTGTAATATGATTTTATAAAATTTAAAATTTGAAAATGCTATTTAAGGCGCATATGTAAACTTATTAGAGACGCATATGTCAGACATAGTCAAGACTCATCTCTCAGACATATTCAAGTCGTATCTCATATGCGCCTTGTATAACCTATATATGTGAGGCGCCTATCAACGCCTCCTATAAATATTTACGAGGTGCATATCAATATGCGCCTCGCATATATATGTTATACAAGACGTATATGAGATGCGACTCGGATAAGAAATACTAGTAGCGCGGGCCTCAATGCGCATCACATATGCGCTTCTGATGGCTTTTATGATTCGCCTCGAGTAGACTTTTCCCTAGCAGTGAGGTATGCCCATGGCGATCTTTGATTACGGCTGAAGGTTTTGAATCCTGCAGGTGAGTCTCTCGGATTCATTTCTTCCTCTTCTTTTGTCTTGGAGGAGAAGTTGATTGCTATGCCGTCTCACCTTTTCGCTTTTTGTTGCAGGTTGATTGGTCGGCGTGGGGTGGATTCATGATGGAGGCGGACTATTGGGCGAGGGGTGGGGGACGCGAGTTGGGTTTTACTGTCGTTTTATGAGAGACTTGGACATAGGGATCGGTGGACGCGGGGACCAGGGATCGCTGTCGTGACATTCGCTGGCGTTTTAGAATGGGTGCCGCTGTGTAGCCTGGTCCTAAGTCTAATTACTTCCTCTGTTTTAAAATATATTTTTTAAATATCAAATTCTGAATAAATTTAAACACTATTTAATATATAGTTTCATCTAAATTTAAAAAATACGAAGCATCTATTTTAAGACGAAAATAATAATTTACATAAACTAGCTGAATGCGCGTGCGTTGCTATGAGATGGCGAAAAAATTATATAGAAAAATAAAATAATTTTTCTAATTTCGAATAAGATGTTAGACGACATATGGTCTATAGTGGTACATAAAAAAATAATTCCTTTTCCAACTGCTTTCGTCTTTCACATTGTTTTTATATTTTAGCATACTTACTAATACTCCTTACAAAAAACCACTGCAAGCTAGCTGGTTAGAAAGTTTACAAGTTGATGTAGTTATACTCGTCTGAAGGATTTCTTTTGAATTTGCCGAGCCGCACCTGCCGGCCATATACCACGATAGAGGAAAGCGTGATGTTGTTTTCCACGAGGATCAGCACCACGTCGGGACTTCCCGGTTGCCGATGTCGGTGCATGACAAAGATGTGAGCCAACGATGCTATGGGCAACTCCACAGCCGGGACAAGGCGGATGCGGATGTTGCGGTGATTCTCGAGGGGTCGAACACCGCGGATATGCTTCTGGCCACCGCCGCCATACTGTGCGGTCGCACTCCGAGAATCTGCCCACAAATGATGTACCCACCAGGGGACGACGTGGACACCAATGCCCCTGTTGCTCTTTCCTGGTCCTGAACCTCGACTGCAAAAGATCGAGGCCAGCGTGCGTGCACCCTCGACTGCAAAAGATCGGGGCCAGCGTGCGTGCACCAGATATGTCCAATGTAATTTCCATAAAATATTCTAAAATAAAAAATTGCTTTTTTTGTATCATATAACTTCTTCATGCATATATGTGCCTCTCAAAATATTTTCATTAAAATCGCATTTTATTTTATAATTATTCCTCTTTTTTATTTCAAATTAAAATTCTAGTCATTTTATTTATTTAAAAAACTATTTTTAAAAGTTTTTTAAAATTTGTTTTTAGGGAAGGCGGTCGAGTCATGCGTCCTACTACCCTCACAGCCCAAAACCCAGCTAAACCAAATTCTAATCGTACCTTAACCACACGCACATAAAACTTCACCCCGCCGCCACCCACCCATATCAGCACGCACACACTCACACCACGACCCAGTCTAACTCCGGCGGCACACAACACTCACACGCACTCTAAGACACGCACACCCACTATACACTCAATGACTCAATGCACCAACATGATCACGTCCCACACCACCGAACGCTGCAGGCACCACCACAACGCACGCACGCAACTCGCTCCTTGTCATATCCCAAAATTTTCCTAATTTTGGAATGTGAAATAAATAAATAAGTTTGTTTGATTGTTTGACTATGCTGAAAATTCTCAAAGAGAAGAAACTTTTTGAATAGAAAATCCTCTCAACCTTGAATTCAAAATCTTATATTCTTTTGTTATGACCTAAGTAGTCATATAGGCAAAAGGGCATGGATTGATATGGATTATAGAATTGGTGTACAAGATTTCAAAATGAAAATCATGAAGCATTCATAAGCATTTCATTACATCCATGCAAAGTTCTCACAAACTGAATCCAAATCCTGGTATCTAAATCCTATAGTTGATTCGCCCAAATGTTTCTAAAGGGAATTAAATTGACTTTATAAAATCCACTGTTGCTAAGGCATAAATTATTGATAATTATAGCCTAAAAAGATCCAATTAATATTACAAAAATTTAAAAACAAGAATCGTGTCATTTGAAGTTCGTATGCAAAAAATGTGAGGAAAACAAGTAAATAGAAAAAGAAAAAAAACTAATTAGGCCGGCCGAACCAGCCGGAGGCCCAGCAAGGACGGCCCAGCCAGCCGACCAGAGCAACCGCGCCTATAGAGAGCGATCGATCCCATGAGGTGCTTTAAAACGCGTGCAAATCAGTTTTTCTCGAACTTGTCTCTACTTAAACTCTTATAACTTTTTATCTACAACTCTGAATCGATTTCCGTTTGTTCCTACTTGTTCCTTACTCCAAGACCTATCTATACACCATCCTAAATCTCCATATAAACTCGTGGAGGCACAGCTGTATGAGTTTTTCTTCTCGAAATCTCGAATCTACACATCCCCGAATCTTATTTCGCTTTTTAACCCATCTAGACTTCGTTGTTTGTCTTCGGCCAAAAAACGAAAGTTGTAGAACTCGTCAAAATCTTTCAATCCCGATAAACCTCACCTATTTTCATCCACCATAGTCGGAGAATTTTGTATCGCAATATTTCAGATATGACGGTGTAAATCCAAGATGTACTCACACTCGTTTCTTCAAATCCAAATTCCTTTGGTGAGAGGGTAGGACTAATGATTCTCCACAACTTTCATGTTTTAAGTTTTTCCGTTTGACCTATGAATTTTTCTCTCTAACACAGATCTATTTCTTGTCTATTCTGAGCCAAAATCGGGTCAATCTCCTCTCCTAACCACTGGATCTCATCCCAACGGTCAGGATTAGATCGATTCCGCGAAGGGGTATGAGCCAACCGGATCTCGCCACGTATCAACACCAGGTCAGCCCCGCGTCCCAGTCAGCATAGAATATTCCCAGGGAATATTCCCTGTAGATTTGAAATTGAATTTAGTTTGCAGGAAATTGTGTAAATTTGCAAAAATCATATAAAAAGATTCGTAGATCCAAAAATAGCAAATTATATATCAATTGATTCAGAAAAACGTGTAGAATATTATTATGGCACTAGATCTAACTTTTACTGTACGTGGTTACTGCAGTAATTTAATTAATTTTAATGGTCTTTTAGATTAATAAATTCATAGGAAATTATCTGTAACTCCGAAAAATATAAACAATATATCAAATTTAAGCTGCTATAATGTAGATTAATAATATCTGGTTATATCCAGCCTTTGCCGATTATTTACCCCGTAGCAATTTAATTAGTTTTAATGGCTTTATAAATCATTAAATTCATAGTAAATTAATTGCTTGTCACAAAAATATAATGATATACCGATGGAAAGCTGGTTACATGTAGATCATCAATATGCAAATGGTTCAGGCAAATACTGTAAGGTTATTCTGTAGATATTTAAACAAGCTAATGCCCGTTTTTGAGTAATAAATTTATAAGAAAATAAATACTATTCAAAAAATTACAAATAATATGTCCCTGGAATCACAATTCCGTGGAGATTACAGATATAATTTTAGTTTGATTTTTAGGAGACAGAAACTATATGAATCATTTAAAACCCATTAAACACAATTAAATCATACAAAAAGATCTATAACTCCGATTAGGGTGAATCCAATGCCTACTGGTTCGTATTAACTTCCTCTATCCAGTAAACCCAAGAAACAAATTTAATTCGATAGTTAGAACAGGCGTTACAATAGAACTATTAAAACCCCCTATATTAACAAGTAATTATTAATAACAAGTACTCCATTGCATTAATTGGTCTCTTTCAGTATTGTTTAGAGAACTAAAATAACAACCATTGTGACTTATTAAATTGTCATGCATGCATTTGTTGCATTTGTTTGATCTCTATGTGCTATTGTTTATGATTGTATGCAATTGTTTGCTCGATAGATTGCGAGGAGTACAACGTGTGTGATTGCAACTACTATGATTGCAAGTATTATGGTTATGTCGAGAGCAACCATTATATCTATAAGAATTGTGAGGATTATCTAATCGACTGTATCTACAACAAAGGCAAGTGGTGCTATCTTGGTCATAAATGTCCTGCTGTTTTTCTATGCATTGTAGATGTTTTTGTAGAATTGCATATATAGGAATTGATGTGTATATGCTATGTTATGTCCCATATTATTCCCTAGCATTCCTTGTTTATGAGCCACCGTTGGTAGATGTGCTTAGCCATGCTATGATGAACGAGAGCTGGGTTACATCACTGATGTTGATTCTAAATGTGTTGGTTTGCGAAAACTAAAACAACTTAATCAATGAATCTCCTGGATGTGATGGGATTGATAATTTTTGGTGGTATCATTGCGGAAAGGCACCCAGGACACCGAGAAAGGATTGGTTTCTTTGTTTGGTAGCTTTCATGTGCAACCATGTGCCAATAATGAAATGGGCGGTTGGTTGGACTCAGTAAGTTGTGGTAACTCGAACCCACGTATCCAGAGATGTAGAATAGTGTAGGTTGGACCGGTGCGTGTCGGGTTTGGGAAGCTACTTTCCGAACGGTTCCTTCTTGGATTTCTCCCTATCATCACCCAATATGAGAGTGGTGGTACGAGCTGGGCTGACCAAGTCACATGGATAAAGTGTACTAACCCCTGTAGGGTGTATAAACTAATCGATTAGCCGTGTCCCCGGTTATAGACAATTTGAGCGACCTGATACTGATGCTATGATATTTCTCACTCATCCTTATTTATTAATTACTTAAAACTTGTTGGGTGAACATAATTGGGTAGGAGCACCTGGGAGTGAACCAGAGTGTCCTATTTATCGTATTGGAAAACTATTTTGTTACAAATGTTAGGATAAAACCGTTGCTTTATGCAAATGAGCTTGAACTCCACTTGGCCAAATAAGCATGTAGTTGATAGATATGTTGTTAACCACTTTAGCCTACTTGCCATACATTCAATGTATTGATTCATTCGTGGCTGCAACGTTTCATGTTGTAGGTTATATCGTATCTGAGTGATCGTTCATAGGTCGCGAGACTCCACTCAACAATTGTTCGCCTGTGACATATTTGAAGGATGGAGATCTACCTTGTATTCGTTTTCCGCTGTGTACTTGAATAAATAATGTAAATTCTGGATCATATTCGTTATATTTATGATGCACGGTTATATTTTTTATCATTTTGTACTGTGTGTGCCAGTGAACCGATCTAGGGATTGGCACTATACACATGAACTCAGCCTTATCAGGCGAGGGTGTTACACTCCTGGACCCCGTCTCCTTCCTCCCACGATCCTGTGTCGCCTCCTCCCTCCTCTCGATCGGCGCCACCGCCTTGATCCTGTCCTCCATGCTGCAAGCCTTGCCCTCTCTCTCTTGCCATGAACTGCCTCCGCCATCACCGTCGGGTGCTCGCTCGCGTCCTTCCCGAGCCCGTCGCCCCTCCTCTCCGGTTCTTCCGCTATTCCCCGTGCCCATGTTCGCCACTAGGCCTCTTCTTCGACCTCCGCGCGGCTGCTGCCTCAACTCCGGCGCTCGCCCGCGACCTAACCGTGCGCCGCCATCGCCTACGCCTCCTGGCCCGCTGCTTTCTCTCTCAACTCACTTCCCTGAGCAGCAAGTCCGGCTCCGTCCATGTTCTCAGCGCCACCGTCTTCGACCACGTCGGCTTCGCCTGCCGAACTGCAAGTCGCTGCCGGCCATGTCTCCTTGTGGCGGTCTTCCTCCCTGGAGCTCGTGCTCTATCTTCGCCGCCAGCTCTACGTCGACAGGCTCCTACGACTTCACTAACCAACAAAATCTTCTAGCCTATCGCCTGCAGCGCCTCATCTTGTCGATATTTGACCGTCGACGAACAGGAGGAAGGAGGCGGGCGGGCCGTCGGGGTCACCAGAGCGCGGCCGTAGCACGCACGCGTCCAGGAGGTGCATAGCCGACCACCGTATTGCAGCGTCCAGGAGGTGTGGCCGGAGGCAGCGAGCATGGAACGGCGGGGGCGGGGCTTCCTCGATCCCTCGGACAGGGCGTGTACACGTAGGAGGAGAGCAACATATGTTACCTCGTCGGAGGAGGCGGTTACCGGCGGCGGCGAAGACTTTGTAAACGAATCGTTCAGTTTTTGACTGCGGTGACAGGACAGATAATTCGGTCAGAGAGGAGCAAAACCGAAAAAATAATATCGAACGAAAAGGGTTAAAAATATATTTTTGACGGATATATAAAAGATAGTAGATAGATTGGTACGGCTGATTCACGTCGGCATTAAATACTCAGCCCGAAATTTACTGTTTTCGAATTTTGAAAACAGCCCTACTGCCTTTTCAGTGGGTTCTCGCCCTCTTCCCCCTTCTCCCGCTCGCCCTCGCCGAAATCGCGATGGCTCCCGCCCCTCGCCCGCCGACGGCGACGCCTCCAGCCGCATCCTCGTCCCGGATAGACTCGCCGTCGCTCAAGGCAGCCCTCGCTATGGCTCTCATGCACTACAACCGCATCCCATCGAGAGCCGCCGCCGCTGCGGGCACCTCCACCCCGCCTCTCGTCCACTGGAAGCGCAAGGTCTCACCCATTCCCCTTACCACAAATCCTTAATTCCACCTCTATTTTATTCTATTCTCTCCTCCCTCCCAGGCTAAGGAAAGGAAGCGTGAGATCCTCCGCCTCCGCGAAGAGCTCAAGCTCCTCCAAGGTACGTGCGCGCGCTCGCGTTCGTTCGGTTTCCAGCGCCCTGTTGGTGTGGCTTAGATGTGTTGTGGGGTCAGATGGGGTTCGCGGGGAGGACATGGTGCCGCCAGTTGCGTCGTGCCGGTGCCACTTCTTCGACGGGTGCGGGGACCTGCAGCTGCCGCTGCCGCCCGGTGGCGGGGAGCATTGGGTCGACGAGGTGCTGCGGAGGAGGTTCCTCAGATTGGGTACGGTTGCTGCAATCGAGATGAAATTTATTGGCATCCATGCGATGTTTTCCTCTCGAATTTGAACATTTGTGTTGTGCAATTGAATCGCAACAGCGCGGTGGAAGGAGAAGCGGCGGAGACTGGACTCTCTTCCAGTCAGTAGTTTGATGGGTAGGTGTATCTTTATGCTTTAACTATTCTCTTTCCACGAGCGTGTATGAACTTTGCGCCATTTGAAAAGTTCGGATCGTTCCACTCTTACAAGTCCCTATTTCAGGTTACCGCAGGAAAAAATTATCTGCTTGAACTTGAATTGTTTCGTTGTGCAGAGTTCAATAGAGAGGATGAGATACAACAGCTTAGCTTGTCAGCTGATTTCCTGGTGGAGCTATCAGATGGCATTTTTACCCAAGTAAAATTTCATTATCTCGTTCTAAGTAAGATCCACTTACTTTTTGTTTCTAATCTTGGATTCACTTGTGCAGAGAGAACCTACGTCCTCGTTTGCTACATTCTCTCACCAAGCAGTAGACTTCATTTTGTGTAAGTCGGAATCTTGCTATATTATAATATATCAGCGATGAATCCGACCACTAACTTAAGTTATGCATAGTGTCATGTTTAATCCAGTGATATCTTAACTAAGAAAGTATAACTACCAACTTGTAAGGTTGTTCCCAGTTGAGTCAACATGTCTGATTATGCATATTACTCAAATATTGAGCACACATTCCTGTATTGGTGTGTATTCATTTGCAAGAATTACTATAGTCGAAGTTTTCTATTCTCATGGTTTTGATATTTGAAGGAAGAAAGTGCAATATTATTTTCAGCCTTCTACATCCTGTCTGTGCTGAACGCCTGAACCATCACTATTTGGTCCGTATATACATTTTCATGCTTGAAGTGTGCAGGATATGTTGTGGTTGTTTGCAATACTGAAATTTATGGCATGCTCAGGCCAAGTTTTCAGATTTCCTGGCTGTAGAATATTTAGTTTTGTAGTACCCTAGTAGTTACCACTTACCAATTTAAGCAGGAAGCAGGATAGAGTAGACACGCAGACACATCTTACATGAATGTACATGAATTATGTTTTCACATGTCAAACCAAGGGTGTAAAGTCCACAAATCTATCATTCGATTTTCTGCAGAATATGACTTATAAAGTCACTCCCAGCCTGTTTCCTGAAAAAAAAAGTTCCAAAAAAAATCACTTCTAGCCTTAGGTTTTCGTTATCTTATAGTTGCTTGCTAGTTTACTGTTTACTATAGCCATACAATACTATATCATGATTAACAAACATCTCTGAGTTATTAGGGCTGCACTGTCCGACCAAAGTATGAGTGTAGAGAATATAATGCAGACATGGTTACAAATGTGTAAATGATGAAAAATTCTATTTATGTTATATGTTTAATCTATATTTGATTGAGACATTTCAGCTTCACTGAGGAACATTCTATCATCAAAAAGGGAAAAGGAACTGGTTGAGGAGATAATCGATGGTCTAGTAGCACGCTTGATGAAAAGGATGTGCACCATTCCTGAAAATACTGGTACTTCAGTTTCAGGTGATACTTATTTGATATGTTTGTAAGTGCTTTCATTGTCTTTTCTATGTCCTTGCAAAACAGTACACACAAGGTGATTGTCTGACAGAATGATGTAATGCATCCTTAAGCTTGATACGGATTTTGGGTCCACAGGTTATTCTTGCTGATTCATATTCACTGTTTTAAAATTTTGAGTATTCTGCTGTGACCACAAGCCCAGCCTTTTTCTTTCACAATATAGAACAAGTTGCTTGATGCTCCAAGATCCTCGTAGTATTTTACTCAGGGGACAACTTTGAGTTATGCTTTGTAAAATCATCAATGGTCTGCTCTGGGAGACTGAGAGATATTTTAGCTTACCTTAATATTCTAGTGTTACATTACATGAGGAAGCATTGTAGCTTGCAGCTTCCACCCCAACTTACGGTTAAGAAAACCCCCGTTCTGTATAAAGATTACAAATGTATGTTTCCTTTATATGCTGTCCACAAAGTAACATTGAGTACATCTTACTGATAAAAATTAAACTTGTACTTTGTGTGGAACTCCTAATAAGTATGAAAACTTAGTTATAGACTTTATGGTGTTTGTTTTACATTCTTATTTATAAGAAAATCATATCAATGTATTCTTTTACATGATCGCTTTGAATCCTGTTTCATTTTGATTGGTTTCTGCTGAGTGGTCATTTGATTGAAGAGTAAACCACACTGGACATAAGCTATGAATTTTTGCAGTCATGTGTGTGCTCCTAATATGACCAATAGCACATTGATTTGTTCATTCCATTTTGTTCAATCCTTTGCAGGGTCAGTTGACTGCTCAGATGCCCAATTTTCTGTGCAGCACTTATTCCGCAAGTTAGGACATGAAGAGTTCATTGGTCAGCGGATAATCCTTGCAGTTTCTCAAAAGATCTCAAATGTATCAGAAATATTACTTCTGGTAGATCCATTTGATGATTCCTTCCCTGATATGCATGACAATATGTTCATTATGTAAGCTTAATATGATCTTCTATCAATTCTGATTTAGATTGCAATAGACGAGCAATAGTTTCTTTACTTATGCCAATCATGATTGTTCTGTACTCCAGTGTATCCATTTTAACTTCACCAGTTTATAACAAACTGTATTTGATACTTTAGCATTGAAATCAGTATGAAATACTACTAACAGCAGTTTGCACAGGGCAACTATTCTTACATTACATGTGCAATAGTAGTCATTTAGTCTTGAGTTATGGATAGAAAATTCTTTACAAAAGGCTACTATTTCCAGTTCATAAAAATGGTCTGAATGGCCGATCAGTTGCCATTAATTTGGTGTTGGTTGTCAAAATTTGGTTAATTAACAAGCTATATCCCATTTATTTGGTGCCTCTAACTTCTGGCATCCTCCACGTGCAACAACTTCAGTAGTCCCATTGATTCAATTTTTTTATTCCTTCTTTGTCGTGTTGATATTAGCTGTCTCTATAGATGTAGATGGATATGCCATATGTGAAGAATTAGCTGAACATTTGAAGGAGGCAACATCGCTACTTCCTTCTACATCCTTCCAGGAATAGATGATAGCGTCGAAAGCTTATTTCCAAACTTTTTTTTATCTTGACAAGTAAAATATAAAAAAAATTGCCTGGTTAGGTGAAAACGACACCATTAGATTTGTGATGGAAATTGTGTTCACACCATACTCCTTTTAGAACTAAATAGTAACATGTTCAAACAAAAACAATGGTCAAATCTGCAACTTGTAGAATGCAATCTGTGCTCATGTCTAAGATGATGTATCCATACCGGTAGACGTAGTTTCATGTATGGATAGTGCTAGATTATGATTAATCATATTCTTGGTAGATAAAATTCTTTAGAACAAATAAAATAATAGACGTATGCTAGTCATATATAGATAAGAATTCCAGTTAAATGTATAGTTCACAGTACTACTATTTCTTGATGCACAATAGTTCATGCACGGTGTCAGGATATTGTTTGTAGCCTATAGTTGTAAAGTCACATGTTCTCTTTTCTGATAATGATGTAGTTCCAGATGAGATGCATTCAGTTATCTGCATCACATTAAGATAACACAAGCTATACTCTAATGTTCCAGTTACATCAATCTTGATGACATTAGTCCTACTCTTTGGCTTCTTGAGTCATGATGCAGCTGGTGTGCTTGATCTTTCAGGCCCACTTGAAATATGATTGTGATTATGATCTCCAGTTGCATGATTCTTGGAGATGCTTCCAGTTGATGCTAAACTTACTAACTGTTTTTCTGGAGTTGCATACTTGCTGCTTCTTCCAAGATATCTTTTGTTATTTTGATTCTATAAATTGTATAACTGAATGTTATGTGTGATCATTCTATTCTTATGTTACAGGATTCAATTAATCGAGTTCCTCATATCGGATTACATAAAAAAATGGCTATGTTGCGAGCAATTCGACAAAAGTTAGTATTTTCTTTCCCCTGACTACACGTTGCCCTATATATTATGTTATATCAACTGTGTTGCATTCAACATGGCAACTTGAAAATTATCAGGATCAGATTACTTGATTTAAAGAAATTGTATCATATCAACATCTATTTCTGACTCGCTGGATTCTATTGGTTCAAATGTTTCCAGTCAGTCAAGAGCTTATAATGCTTATAGTATCATTGCATTGTGCATCTCCAATCACAAATCTTTATCGATAAATACTAAAAAGTACATTCAAATAATGCCACTACCAATCGAGCTTCATGCATCATGCTATGCTGTATCTTCCTGATAACTCCTTCCAAGAATCTGATCAAACTTGAATACAACTGTTATCCAGAAATTTTTGAAGAATGGGCCCGATCCATTCTCAAGGCGCGCAAAGACTTGGAAGTCCTAGAAAATATAAATGGGCTTTATGTTGTGTACATTGAGCGAGTGGTAGGAAGGTTGGCAAGGGAGGTGGCTCCTGCTGCTCATCAGGGGAAGCTGGACCTAGATGTCTTCTCCAAACTCCTGTGCTGAGAAGGTCCAGCTTCAGACTTGCCAATTTATTTACTGACAAGGTACTTGACCGACCTGTTTGCAGTTCGCCTTTACTCCAGAAATTAGAAATTAATAATCTATTGTTTTGCTGTTATTCTTGAAGCACATCTTATTTCATTGTTTTCTAGTACTCACATAGTTATATATCACTTTCTGCATATCAATTTCAGGATGCTTACCTATAGAAAGATGGTACTATAAGCTGATTCCTTTTCCTCATTGAATGGCCAGGAACCAATGCATAGCCTATCCATGTTTTATTAACTACATCATGTGTGGATGCGTTGTTACTGCAAATCAGTTCACTATAACCATTTATGTAGCATTAATTTTCTAGAGACTTGCATATGTGGATTCTGGTCTATAAGAGAAAATTAAGAATCTATGGGGCAGCTTCCATTGTTTGAATCATCAATGTATATAACTGGAACACCTTTCGCTTCACAACCTTGCTTTGCACTTCATGTCTTTTATTCTCCAGAGGCTTGCAAGTGCAATTCATAGTTTCAAACTCTATAAAGAACAAAACAAAGCACATCCTTATTTTCTATTGATTATCGAGATGCTCTACAAGAAGTGGCAAACTGTTCACACACATTCATAGGAATACCGGATCATGCCGTATCTGCTTTAGAAAGGGAAGAGTACTTTTTATTAACTCAGATAGCGTAAGGCCATTGTGGGCGCTGTTGTCCGCTAGTGTTGATGTGCATGTTTCTTTCTCCATTTTAGTTGTCGTGTTGAAATCACAGTGCCAACTGGTGAGGCCAAGTAAATGACTAGGTGTGTTTTGGGGGTACTTTACTCAACAGATAACTTTTGCTTTATAATTATGATCCCATCCCATCTGTCTCCTTGTGTCTGAAAACACAATGGCTTTCTGGAACTGGAATTACAAATTAATTGGCTGTACTCTTACAGCCGTAATCCAACAAACTGTCATCCTTATTCCCTCTCTCTATTTAGATATATCCAATAATTCTTAAAACAATACTAATACGTTTATAACACAATTGTTCATTGGATTTTTTCAAGAAATACTTACAAGGCTCTGCATGCCATTTCACATCTGTGAACAGCCTAGGTATGTGAAATTCTGTTTCAGTTACATGGTGAGGACAGCAAGCGCCATGTAGGAAAAGTGTGAGCATGCTCATATAAAATTAGGTTTGGGGCTTAAAAAGTCTAGACATGAGTATTGTTAGAGTATACGTATCTGTTAGGGATAGACTAGGTTACTTGTCTTGTACTCCAAGTTGGTCCCTGTACGTCTATATATACTTGTCCGAGAGGCTCAATAATACAACCATCATATTCCGCAATCTCTCTCTCCCTCTACCCTTCAACATGGTATCAGAGCGGCACGGTCCTTGACCTAGCCGCCGCCTCCGCTTCCGCCGCGCCGCCCCCGAGGAGGTCGATCTCCATGATCTCCGTCGGGGGCCGCGCAACCCGTACGCAGGGTTCGTCCGCCGATCCGTGATCGGCTGCCCTGCAAGTCTTTTTTTCCGATCTCTTGATCGGTTTTCTTTTTTGGTTTACCGATCTAGATCGGATTGCGTCGCCCATCGCCGTCGTCATCACCGCGCCTCTACTCCGACCATCGGCATCGACAATCTACACCGCGCCCGTGCGCCTGTCACCTGCGCCGCTGTGCCTTCCTCGGTAGGCCATCGCGGCCTCATGACAGGCTGCCGCGCACCGTGGCCGGCTGCTGCGGCTTCCTCGGGAGGCTGTCGCGGCCGACCCCCCTCGGATTGTCTTCGCCGTCATCGTCCGGGATCGCACCGACAACGACGCCGCAGATTCCGATCTGCCGTCGTCACGGACTTGGCGCGTACAGCGCCGCCGTCGGTCTGATCAACTGATCTGGCGCTCGTCTCCGCCGAGTACGTCCCCGAGCACGCGCCTACCACCGATCAAGCATCGGGCTGCCGCTGCGTCGCCCCTTCGGGCCGTAGCGTCGCCGCCTTTGGTCCCCGCCACCGGCTACCAACGCGCCTTCTCAGGCGTGACCGTCGCTGGAGGTTCTCACACCGCTGCACTGACTCGCGCCCTGCAGCTACGCCGCCCCATCAGGCAATAGCGTCGCTGCACGCGGTCATCGCCGTCACACCGCAAGGACGTCGCAGGCTTCCACCGCGCCACCTCCCTCGGCGCGGGTCGCCGCCGTCCGCGCATGGTCTTTGTCATGTCGCCGGGTTCTTCCTCGCCTACTTCGAGCACCGCCGCCGCATCTCCACAGGTAGCCTGCATGGCCACTCCTGGCTGTCGTAGGTCCCGCCGACTGCCCCTCCGTCTAGGCATCCAGTATGACCACTCTTGGTCGTCGCTGGTTCGCCGCATTCTACGTCTTCGTCCAGCACGACTTCGTCGCCATCGTCCTCGCCTCGTCCTCGACCACACCTACTTGTCTACTCCGACAACCGCGGCCTGCATCGGCACTTCGCCGATCTGCGCAACACAACCGTCGTAGAGTCCTCCTCTGCTAGTCTCCTCTCTGACATGGCGTGAAGTTGTTTCTACTGGTCCCGTTCTTCGCATGCCCGGTACTGGCAACACCGGTGCGTGCCTTCGTCCCCGACGCGTTCCCGAGTCTGGCAAGCCCGGTTGTAGCGCTTCGTCTTCATTGGCTTTGACAAGGTCTTCATCGGCATCGACTATCTCCTCTACGTCTGCCTCGACTGCGTCATACCGACTTCGTCTTCGCATACTCGGTTTTGGCAAAACCAGAGTATGCCTTCGTCCCTGACGTGCGCCTGGTTTTGGCAAAGCCATGGCCGCACCTCGTCCTCGATGGCTCGGACTGCATCGGCTTCGGCATCGCTCTCTCCGACGACTGCCCTGACGCGTCTCCGTCCTTCTCCTGGCTACACTATGCGCACGCGGCTTAATATGCGGCTACCTCGACACCGGCAACCCCGACCACGACATCGAACACGGCGACCCCTCGCGCGGCTACCTCGACCAAGGTTGCAGCACCCACCGCTCTCGGCTCACTCGACACCGGCACAAGGGCTACCACCTCGCCTGAGCTCCTCACAACATCCTCTACGGTCCAAGCTTTTGCGCCGTGACACCGTCCATGACGTTCCCGCTACCACTGCGGGGGGATGTCAGCACACTGGTTTACTTCGGCTCTCCAGTCTGACCGTTCGCGTCGTTCCAGTTGTTCACGATGCTACCGCTACGACTGCGGGGAGATGTTAGAGTATACGTATCTGTTAGGGATAGACTAGGTTACTTGTCTTGTACTCCAAGTAGGTTACTTGTCTTGTACTCCAAGTTGGTCCCTGTACGTCTATATATACTTGCCCGAGAGGCTCAATAATACAACCATCATATTCCGCAATCTCTCTCTCCCTCTACCTTCAACAAGTATAAATGCTTCCCCTCTTATTTTTGGAAAGAATGAACTTGCACTCCTCACCCTAAGACAAGTCGATAAGCCCTACTTAGCTTTATTATCCAAACCAGTGTTTGTGGAGTTAAATCACCTTTCTAGTCGGCAGCTATCATCGCCCCCTTTCTCTACTTGCATAACAACAGCCATTCTGATGGAGAGATGACAAATTAATCATTCTGAGGCTGCTCTTTCAAGTCTTTGTATATCTTGGTTAATCTCAGCCGCCCTCTTCACTCCCATTGACGGGCCTATATGCTTGATCAATGCAAGGTCCTTTTCACGGAGGCCGATATAATCTGGCATACTGTGTCTCGGTTGCAATTGACAAGTGAATCTGGCCTTCTTCCCCAACTGTGAAAACATCTGAATCCCAGGTTTGATACACGACTCACTCATCTTCTTATTGCCATTTGAACGGAAATGAGCTAAACGACAGAGAGTGCACGGTACTTGTTAGGTTAACTCAGTGCCGAGGCCTAGTCGATATCAGATTGATTATTACCCATGGATGAAGGACTTCCTGGATGGCATCTTCTGCGAGACTTGAAGTAAAACAACCTGTTTGGAATGTGTCGACCACCGGTGAGTCTCGATGCACGTCAAATCGGATACTAACCGTGCAAGTGAAGTTACGTAGTGACTGCGCTATCTGGGTTATGACTGTCCGGTTAAGGAAAACGCAGGAACTCCGTACAAAACCACTGGGCAAACTATGTGCCTTCATGGCAAATAAGCTGTCACTTCCAGAATGCGTGCATGTACCTTAAGGTGGTACCAAAACCCAAGCACAGGTTCTGGAAGTAACAAGTTTAGACCTGGAGCAAATGTTGCCAATCATTGTCCAGTCCAAGCATCGTGTCTCTGCCGCTACCTTGATTTTCCGACTGAAGACCATCGGTCTGTCTGGCTCCCACCGGCCAGGCTACAACACGTTAGGTGGCGCTTGAATTTACAACCACCGATGTAATATCAGATCGGCTCACGGTAGATAACACACAGCAGAAGCTGTTGTACTTGCCCGTGAGAAATCATGGCGACGCATTATATAGCTAGCTATCAACCATACATGACTAGTAGATAACCCGAGCGATAACATATGATAATGGACGGATGGACGGAGACAAGACGATGGAAGTGTCCGGCGCCCCACCAGTTTGTCCATTTGCCTCGTCCGACGGCAGCATCATAACGACCCACCATGTGGTTCTCTGAGATATATACCTGAATCGATTCTCAAAAGGCCCCAGCGAGGAGCGGTGCAACGGAGCGAGGCACACGCAACTGCAATAGGCAGAGCGGGCATGAAACCCGGCATGCTTTTGGGACAGCTAGGATGGATGTCTAGCCTGAGTTTGTGTCGCCTGCATGCAATGCAAGTACAAGAAGCACTTTGGTATTTTGTTTTGAAACGGGCAAAAGCTTTCCCTTTTCGTCGAATAGGATAGAGAATGCGAATAACATGGCTAGCGGCCAAAATAAAATAAAGCACTACGCAATTACTAATCTCCCGGAATGATGTTGCCCAAGTGTCGAGCACCGGTGATCACCCACATAAGACGCTTCCTCCTTGATATTAGCGAAGATGATCGTGGAGGGGTGAGCTTGTTGCAGAAGACCCTCACATTCGTTCCAAACTGTCCAAGATGCCAACATGAGAAGGGAGGCAATGACTTTTTGGAGAGTTTGGGATGGAAGTAACATGTAACCACCAGATTTTGATGTTTGGCTCTCCTACCCAAGACGAAGTGTCTATGTTATGCAACCCTAGCCAATCTTTTATCATGTTCTAAACACGCGATGAGAAGCAACAGCCATAAAGAAGGTGCGCCACTGATCCCGACTCCCTCCGACATAGAGGGCAATTACCACATTGGGTCACCCCTTCTTTGCAACCTATCCGTCATCGCAAATTCTGTTTTGCGAGACTAGCCACAAATAAAACGACACTCTGGCGGTGCCCATGTCTTCCTGGTGGCATCCTGAAGATCAAAAAGTGGTGGCCATGTCTTCCTGATGGCATCATGAAGATCATAGAGTGGCGCTCATGAAAACTCGGCATGCAGAGGCTGTGGAGTACGTTCCAAAAGAAGAGATGTTCTATGAAAGCGCTCTAAGCAAAGGATACAAGAGATTCCATATGAGGAGCCAAACGAATAGCAATAGCTTTGGGAATGATCTTTGCAATGGCATGAATGAGACTAATTGGCAGGAGATCCCCAATTTCCTCGGCCGCATCTTTCTTTGGCAGCAACACTACGTTGGCGGAATTTAGCCGGTGCAAGTGAGATCTGTTTGCAGCCTCTAAATTTTTTGAATGGCTCTCATGATATTGAACTTGACGACCCCTCAACACTTTTTGAAGAATAAACCGGTAAAACCACCCGGCCTCGGTGCCTTGTCATTGAGCATTTGTTACATGGCGTTTGGTATTACTTATTGCCGAGTTGGAAGGACCGTCGCTCAATGGATAAAAATTAGTCCACGTCGGCCGGAAGTTTGGGAAATGATATGTTTAACTAGTGCGCTTGCACACGTCAAGCTAGGACGATGTGAACATGTAAGGAATGGTAGAGGGGGAACAGTGATTGCTTCAACACGCCTTGCCCTTCCGCTGTGTTTTGTTAGCCACGTGATAAACTAGGATAGTAGTTTCAACGACAAGATCGCAGAGAGGGAACAGTGAGATGGTTAGCTTTGAAATGCGAGGACGCTCTGGCATTCTTCTTTTTTCCATGGAGGACTATTTTTCAATTGTATACAGTGAGGAAAGTTGCAATTAGCTTGTCCAGATCGCTGGAGCCATTAATTGCACGCTTGCTTTGCATGTTGAGTGACTAGCACAAAAGTTCCATCTGACAAAGAAGAGGACACCCGCCCGCCTGTAAGTAAAAAAGAGAGTCGTCCATAGGCCATAGCTAACACCATCTAAGCAGTAGGTTGTTCCAAAAAAAAAATCTAATTAGTAGGTAGCTAGCGAATGCACTATCTAATGGACATATATACGTTTGTGCAACTGAAAGCTACAGGAGTAAGTGAATTGTAATCGCATCATTACCTAGCGCCGAGCGGCGTACATACGCTGACTGCCGTGGGACCTCCGGATTTATGGTTCGAGAATCCTCGTTATGTCTATAATTCACGTTTTCATAATCAGTGAGCCGTGAGCATAACCGACAAGTATCATTATAACATCCAGAGAACAACAAGTGCAAAACTTACATCCTTGCCATTATGGCGATTTCATTCATCAATAGCGAAAGTCTTCATTCACAGAGCCCATGTTAAGCCTTAACCTACATGCGACTGATTGGAAAGACGGCATAGCTCGCATAGACGTCAGCATCTCCATCGTTTCTCTCGATCCTCCGAAAGTTTGGCCAAGTAAATAGTCAGGGACAATGCCGGTAAGTACTTTGAATATACTCGCAAACCATCTTAAAAGAGCAAAAATAAAGGATATGCAATATGACTGTGGTAGTAGTAGAGCTTCATAAGAGGTTCTTTTATAAACTAGTTTCTCTTGTAGATATAGCATGTCTATATTTTGTTGAAAACTTTTGTAAAACATTTGGAAAGTCTTTCTGAAAAGTTTTAGAAAACTCTAGGATTGGGTCACCCATTTGTTTCTTTCTCTCGTTCACCCGATGACCAAACTTCTTTCCTTCCTTTTTCCCGACCATCCCATGGTCAAAACATTTCCAAAGCCTTTGCTTTTCCGAAGTCCTTTTTTGAAATTGACATGGATATGCTCTACGGGTACCTAATATTGGCCTACCCGGTTCAGCCCAGTGAAGGCCCACACGAAGACTTGCTGCTAACACGAAGCCCAGGGAGACTCCGGATGGCCCAAGCCCGGTAGAAGTTCGACTCCTTGGAAAACACGACCAAGCTATAGATAGAATATTTAAGGGTGAAACCCTAACTTGTAACCGACTCGACCTACCCGAGACTTGGCCTCCCCATATAAAGTCCAGGAGGGCACGACGAGGAGGACCTCTCCAACTCATACACACACCTCACGCCAGATTGCATCTGCGCACCCCTTGTAACCTTCGGTTCCGCCATCAATCAAGAACAGACAAGCAAGAGTAGGGTTTTCCCTCCGGGGGCCTGAACCTGGGTAAACACTGTGTCCCCTTGCTGCATGTCTGTTAACCGTCTCGCGATCTCCAGCATCCCCATCTTCTCCAAACCCAAGTCCATAACAATGGGCATTGACGAGTCGAACCCTCTTCAGAAACCAAAACCAGGACCGCTCTACAGCAACCTTCCCAACCGCCCATGACCGTGGACATGGCTATTCGAATAGATTTACACTTTGCAGAGGTTGTACACTTTACCCACATCATCCGAGTACCCTGCCCTGATCTACACCGATCGTGGGTCGAGTAACCGGTCAAGACTCTTCGGATGTCACTCTAGTATAAGCCCTACCCTATGAGTTATCCCCCTCAACACCGGGACGTCTGTATCCACGGACTAACCGGAGTGCCTTTCGACTCCTCGAGAAGGAGCACTTTTAGTGTGGGGCTCATAGTATCGCCCGGCTGCTCCCGAGGGCAGTTCGCAATTCCTCTAGGTGATTGTCGCACAGTTGACCCTTTATGTAAAGGAACCGTGACACTCGAGGGAGATGATCCCTTATAAGTAGTTTTGAGAATTCCCATACCAGAGTAGCAAACTTCAAATCCAGCCCTGTCCCATTCCAGAGTAATGTGGTTGCACGGATTAATTGTTCTAGCAAAACCGCAAAGAACCGGGTGCATTTTTGTAAACATTTTTCCTCCATCTTTGTCCAACATTTTTGTAAAACAAAACCTTTTTCATTTCTCGAACTTCTCTTGGTAGGTCAAACCTCACCAAGGTTTTGCCATAAAACATTTTTATAAAACTTTTCTGGGATCTTCCTATCCTATAGTTTTGCTTCGGCTAAAACGGGGTCTGCAAAGGGGCATGGTGTTATACACCATCTACCATACTAGGGGCAAGTAGGTGTCGACAAGGGCATTGTACTTGGCAGTACAAAGGTGTAATAGTTTGGAGGAGCCAAACCACTACTAGATGTAACTCAGCATATAGTAAAATGATGCAGTTTCGTAAACAGTAGATAAATGCATACGTAAAACAATAGGACAAGATCTTATGAGCAAGAAGGTGGCTTGCCTGTGACCAGCGAGATGTCCCGAGACTTCTGTAGAATACCAGAATACCAATAACAATAATATTAATAATCCGATGCGTCCTTCTTCTCGGTGTCACACAATCGCAACTATCGCCGTTATCGAGCAAACATGCAAACAAGCAATACATCAATCAAGCCAAAGCTTACAAGCAACACTACAGATCAGAAAGCAGACATACAACACCTTATTTACTTCAGTAGATTTGACCAATTGGAACTAAATCAATTGATTTTATTTTAGTTGCATAAGTGGAATTACTATTAAGATTTAGAGGCCAATTTACCTATGCAAGGGTTTTTAAGGCAAGGCAAAGTTTCTGTATGATATCAATATGCAAAAATGACATCATCAGATAGGTAAAATGAAACTAAGAAAAGTGGTTTCACTATTTCATCAATTACCATTGATTTATAATGCCTTTTCTTGTGAATAAAACTCTAGTTTTAGGAAATAATTCACCAGAAAAGTTCTGGAGCTACAAAAATTATTTCCTTGGATGGTAAGGTAGTTTGATGGACTGATTCATTGGGAGTTGGAATCACTTCAAGATATTTACCACAATGCCCTTAGGAAATTCCCAAAGTCGATTCTGGATGATATTTGTCTTTTTAATCAGATTTAAATTATAGGATATTTTGGTATGATTCCAAATAAACATATTAGGTATTTTAAATACCTTTCTATAGAAATCGGAGTCACTCTTTTTGGATTCATAGAATTATTTTTATGATTTTATTGGTGAATAAACCATGCACAAAACAGTTTAATTCACCATAAATCAACAGGGGCATAGAAAATTATGGGCTCCTAGAGTTTGGTATATGTTATGTTTTATGAATTATGGAAGTTGGAACTATGTCAGTACTTATTTATATGTGACCCAGAGAAATTCCTAAATACAAAAATGGGTTGTTTTTGTTATTTTTATCAGGGGCAAATTATGAAGTCGTTTAGGGTGGTCCAGGGGGATATGCAAGGTACTCACCATACCTTTCACCCTAAAAAGGATTTAACCCAAATGGAATTACACAATGTTCTGCAAGAATTTATTAGTGTAATGGATACATCTAGGGGCTTGATTTTATATAATTGTTTTAGACAATATCTGGACTAACCAAGGATACTACATGTTCAATAAAACATGTAGGGACATAGGAAAAATTAGATCTAGGCATATTAAGCCATTTTCCATTTTTGTTTTGAAATAAAGCTAGAAGGCAAATCGTGGATCTAGAAAAGGGGGTTAAAAAGGAAAAGGCGAAACAACAGTACCTGGGCCAGATCTACACCCGACGGGGGATGCGCGTGAAGGGGATCCGGCCCATCCGATGGGGGCTGCGCGCGGGAGCATTGAAATTTCAAAGGCCGGGGCCAGGCCCATGCGTCAGCGGCACGCAGGGCTCGAAGGGGTATCCATCAACGGCGGCCGTCCGATTAGAACCTGATGGACGGTTGGGGGTTATCTTCTTCGCTGGGCCACACGTGGTGGGGAGGAAACCCTAGGACGAGCGGACCCGGTCCAGGGCTCGCCTAGAAGGCTTCTCCAGCGACGGGGAGGTGACGAGAAGAAGCGGCGTTCCTTGGGGAGTCCATCGATGGGCAGCGAGACTAGGTTTGGTGCCGGGATGGAGATCCTCGCGCAACACCGACGGAGGACGTCTCGACGAGCTCCGGAACTCGCCGGTGCTATCTCAGGACCGCATGCATGTCAAAGGCGAGGCGACTGGTAGGATGCATGGGTCGGGTAGGAAGTAGAATTGGTCTTGGCGGGGCTGCAAAAGCTCGAAGTGGGCTGGGACACCGTCGAAGTTCTAGCTCGGTCATGCAACGACTGCAGCATCTCCGAGGTACCTGCAGCAAGGGGAAGACACAGAGAGGTAGATCAGGTCGAGGAGATGGCATGCATTTTGAGGGAGAGGGAAGAACGACAGAGGGATGGCCACTTCTTCAAGACTTCGAGAAAAACCTAAAAGAGGAAGTGCTTCTTCTCCATGGAGTTGGGGAGATCTGGGGTGAGCTGGGGCTCGTGGGGGTGAGACTCTAGGGGTCAGGAGAGAAATGTGGGAGCAAGGGCGAGGGAGGAGGCCTCTAGCCTATTTAACAGGAGAGGGGTCGGTGTAGGGTGCACCAAGTGCACACATGGCCATCGCTTGGTCCATGGCCTTCCCATTGGCAGTCAGGGGCGGTGAAGAGGGGAGTTTGGGGCCTGTTACACGACCAGAGGGAGAGGGGAGGCATGCTGCAGCTAGGGTGGAGATATTTTGCAACACATGATGGCCACACATTTTTCTCCTCTCTCAAGCACATGAGACAAAAGAGGGGTAAGCTATAGTGGTAGGCTACATTTGAAAGTGTTTAAGAGTTGTGTCATTTTATTATTTCGTATACTTCCATCTCTCTAAATCTTAAAGTTTGGCTTTCACCTCATAGATTCACTTGATTGCAACTGAGACACTAACTCTATAAACAAATTAAATCATTGAAACACCTCCTATGTTGGCCGCAATCTCCATAGCAAGCGCGCGCCCAATTGAGCTCCCGAGTTGCGTCAATTGATTCTCTACAGCAAGCGCCCCCTCTAATCAGAACATTTGGTGTGACATCTAACCTATCCTACGCATGGTTTCCATTGTCATCTTTCATACAGGTCAACAGGACGACACCATATTGCGGCCAGGACGAACAGGAGGCCGAAGTGAAGCTAGACATAACTCGTTGACCGGAGAAGGTCTGTCGTCGCTGGATAAGGGATGCCATCATCGGAGAAGAATAAGGAAGGGGAGGCAACGACAGGGGCAAGGGCACAGGCCTGGGTCAGGCTCCCATCTTGCAACGACAACTTTGGTAAGTTGTGGGTTCGGCGCTCACATGGATAAGCTGTGGGTCCCATGCTGATCTAGATAAGTGGAGAGGTGTCCACTACGGGACCCGACTAAACGCAGCCCCACTTTTCAGCATGTAACGACAAGGCTGGCAGACATCGAGTTTCAGACCGCGTGAGAGTTTCGGACAGGAGGTTGGGCAAAAGTGAGCAAAATTTTAGTGCATGGGGAAACGTGAGTACAACTAACGAACCAGGGGCACGAAAATAGAAATCCCTAGAAAATAAAGTTGGTGGCTGATGGATGTGAAATACCACCTCTTTTATCCATATAAAATGTGTTATTTATCTCTCATATCATGTTTCTTCTAGCTATAGCTATGCCTTATATGCATGACTTCTAGTTTTCATTCTACTTTCATATGAGCTTTGCGTATTTAGTAGTTTAGATGGAATTTTATCACCTTCCTTGTCTATGACATGTGTGTAGGTGTTGATGATGATTATGGATTAAGTAGAGGCAAAAGGAACAAAGAGAGCATAGTATGGAGGAGCTACAGGGACCAGACTTAGCCATTTAAGAGGTTGAAAAAGTGATTTTTACCAACTTCTCAAAATAAATATCCAAGATCACTGGGTTAGCCCTCGTCAATACGAATCCAACGAGCCGAAAACACCCAAAACGGAGTTCGTATGAAGAAATGACGACCAAAATACGAAAGTGTGCTGAAGGTATGACGACCAACTATACGGCCGGAGGCCGTATAGCTCCGGACTTATAGTTGCCAAAAAAGGTCGGGAACGACGGGATTTGACCCTAGAAAAGCTCCAGAAGCTTCCCAAAGTCATATGACGGTATTAGGGGTACCCTAGGGCACCCCAAGGCCTATATAAAGAGGGGAGGAGCCAAGAGAGAGCCACCAAGCCATATCCTCCACCACGGCGGTTCCCTACCGTCGTGCTACCACCATAGACGCCTCCAATCAGATCTACACCATCACCACCACATAAGAGGATAAGGGACTAGGATCTTGAAGTCCTCCACATCGATCTACATTGTCATCTTCATCAACAACGTCTCCATCACCGATCCCCTTTAGTTACTTGTTGTAATTCTAGATTGAATCTTGGATTTGCACTTGTCTTCAATTGTATCATCATACTTCATCCATATTCTATCCATGATATTGATTGCCTTCATGTGTGATTAGTTTCCTTTGTTCTTGGGGAAATAGAGAAACCCTAGTATGTGATTGAATTGAGATAAATATTATTATGTGATATTGTTCATTATGTGTTTGTGTTAATTGTCTTCATCTTGATGTTGGAAGTTGTGCACCTCCTTAATATTTGCCTCTTGCGGGACTTGATGAAGGGGATTACTTGTTGGTAGATGGAAGGATGATAGCACTAATTGTGACTATAAAGTAGTTGTCATTATTTTCGTACTAACTTAGGGAATCAAGGAGAACTCATCAAGCCATGTCCATGCCACGGGAGAAATCCCTTAATAGTAACACGATGGTTGTCGGTTATTGTCTGCTGGTTATGACGGATGATGTGAGCAGTGGTTGCTACCTATTCATCCATATATGGAGCTCCTCCCACACATATCATACATGGTCTTACTCATTATAATAATTTTGATCACTCTTTCTAATTACTAGCGGTGGATCCACTACTCCCTTAGAACTCTTTCCATCATCTTTCAAACCTTCCTAATCACACTCGCATGCTCTTGTTTACTTACAACTTTAGTTTACTTATTGTTCTCTTATTTGAAAACCCAAAAATATATTTTATACAAAACTAGCATTTTATCTTGTTACTTAGAACGTTATTTAGCATTACTATTTCATTATTTAGTTCAAGAGTTATTTAGAATTCAGACTCCTGCTTCCTGTGTGATCGATATATTTATTTCGAAACTAGCTACAAACGATCTGTGCACTTGCAGTCATCAAGCTATTTTCTGGCGCCGTTACCGGGGAGCTAAGCGCTGTAGGTCTTTTAGATTTTGTTTAATTATTTTAGTTTTGCTAGATTTTGTTTTAAGCTTTCTTTATTTGCTACATTTGTCTTTTTTTTGTTTACAAACCACCATAAAAATATTTGTTACTAATAATGTCTTCCAAGAAGACTACTCTTGAACAAGAGAAGCTTGCAAGGGAGGAGAAGTTGCGAGAAATACTGAATGAATGGATAGCTCTGGTGAATGATTATTCATCCATGTCATGTGCCTCACACAAGCGGTTTGCTTGTAGATTCTGCGGATCCAAAGATCATATCGCCTACCAATGTAAGTATAACATTGATTCTGCATTGGAATCTTATAATAGAGATGAGTTTAAAAGCTTAGTTGATATGGAGGTTCTATAATTTACGCTTTATACTGGTTGTTCAGAATTGCTTTCTTGTATAAAAAAAATATCCGAGAAAGATGCTAGGAGATTGATGAAATAATTGAAGAAGTTTATCTCATATATTCACTTTGCTGTGAGTACTTTATGGATAATGTTTTAGCTTGTAATGTTTATGAGCGGATTTCATCCCGCATGGAAAAGCCTAGCCTTTTGCAGGATAATTTTTTTAAAGAGAAGGCAACATCACTCAAAGATCCTCCACCGAAACCGCCTGAACATATTGCTAATGAAGAGGTGACGCTTGACATTTCACCCTCTCGACTAGTGAAAGGTAAGCCCGAAGGTAAAACTATCACTGAACTATTCACGGATTATATTAGTAAGAATGAAGAGGAGCAACTTCAACCACTTGAATATCCTACTTCTGAAAATAACCTTCCACACTGATATGTCCAATTTGCATCACCATTCTATATCATAATTTGTCTCTATTCATTGATATATGTCTTATTATGAGGTATTACTTATGTCTTTTCCACTGTTTTTGCATGTTGGATGATTCTTGGAGGATGGACTGTCGGAGTCAGAGTTCTGATGGAAAAGGAGGTGTTTTGATGCAACTTCGCGAAGATCAGTAAAATACCAGAAAAATATTGGAAAATTATATTTTCCGAGAAGATGAAAGAATCCAGAAGGGGAGGCGTAGCTGGGCCACAGGGGGCCCACCCCCCTAGGTGCGGGTCCCCCTAGGACCCTAATACCGGGGGGAGACCACAGATAGATTTCCGCCGCCTCTGCGGGGCGGAAAACACCGAGAGAGAAAGATCTCTCCGGGAGACATATTTCTACCGGGGAAATTCCTTCCCGGAGAGGGGATATCATCACCATCAACACCATCATCAAGCTAGGCTTCATCGGGATCATCATCATCATCCACACCATCATCTCCACCAGCACCATCATCACCACTTCGTCCTGCTGTAACAATCGTGTTAGATACTTGCTTAGTTCATAGGGGAAACTTTCCCGGTGTTAATTACTATTGTAGTTGATGCTTGTGAGTGGAACCATTGGATTATTGTTTATGTTCAGATTGTTATTCATCACCATATCATCTTTGATCTTGATCCATATGATGTCTTGTGAGTAGTTCGTCTAGTTCTTGAGGACATGGGAGAAGTCATGTTGTTAGTAGTGGATTTGTGTTGAGTTATTATTCAATGGTTTAGTACTTAAGCTGTGGTGCTATTCTTCTAGTGGTGTCATGTGAACGTCGACTACATGATACTTCACCATTTATGGGCCTAGGGGAAATGCATTGTGTATTTGGCTACTAATTGTGGGGTTGCCGGAGTGACAGAAACCTGAACCCCCGTTAGGACACCTTTGCACAAGGGAGCGTAGGATCTCAGAGTTTAAGGCTATGGTTAGGTCTATATCTTAATTACTTTCCTATTGTTGCGGATGCTTGCAGGGGTTTAATCACAAGTATGTATTATTCCAAGTAAGGTCGGTACATTAGCACAGGTTCACCCACACAACACTTACAACACCAAAGAAGACTACTCAGCTATTTGAAGCGAAATCACTTGACAGAATTCCCATGTGTCCTCGACAGTGTTTGGTCCTTATAAGTATTTCACCGTCTTGTCCTTTGCTAAGAAAGGATTGGGCCACTTGCTGCGTTTGTTCTTTGTCTTTATTACTTGCACCTTGTTTTGTTGCTTTATCAGAAAACCCCTAAAAATCCGTTTGCTAAGTATTTACAGGGATTTCCTGCTCCATACCACTAGTCAACACCTTTTGCTCCTTGTTGGGATCGACACTCCTATTTATCGAAAGTACTACGATACACCCCCTATACTTATGGGTCATCAAGACTATTTTCTGGCGCTGTTGCCAGGGAGTGAAGCGCTATTGAAGAGTGGAACTGGTAAAGGGACTTCTACTATGAGTATTGTTTTTTGTTACTGCTTGTTACTCTGTTTCCAATATGGATAACCCACTTGGTTTTCTGTTTGGGAAAACTACTATCACTGCTAGGGTAGTAGATGAACCACCACCTATTGAGATAGATCCTTTTAAGATACCTACAAGTATTGTTGATCGTGTTATGGATAATTATTATTTTGGGGATGGAACTGTACATCCTGGTGATCATTTGCTTTTTATCCATGAATTATGCGGGTTGTTTAAGTGTGCAGGTATCACAACTGAACAGGTGACGAAGAAGTTACACTCCATATCCTTGAAAGGGAGAGCTGAAGAATGGTATAAGCTGCTGAAGAATGGACAATCCATGGAATGGGTGGAAATGGCATCTCTCTTTCATTCTAAATTCTTTCCTCCCAGTGAGATTCATAAGGATAGAAATTTGATATATAACTTTTGGCCTCGTGATGGAGAGAGTACAACTCAAGCTTGGGGGAGATTGAAGTTACTAGTGCTTAAATGTCCTATTCATGAACTCCCTAACAATATTATTATCAATAACTTTTATGCTAGTCTTTCTCTTCATGATAAATATTTACTAGATGCTTCTTGTGCTGGATCATTCACACATATGAAGGAAGAAGCTAAATGGGATCTACTAGACCGTATTCAAGATAACACTGAAGCTTGGGAGAATGGCAAAGGAAGAAAGTAAGGTATAAACTATGATTATGAATGCATTAAATATTTTATGGGAACTGATGACTTCCGTGATATTAGGAATGAGTTTGGTCTTGATTCTCAAAGTATTGCCAACTGTTTTAAGGCCTTTGCCTCTTACATAGAAATTCCCAAAAATAAGTGGAATAAGTACCATGCTCCTTATAAAGATGTTTCTAGTCATGTTCCTGTTAGAAGTACTGAAGTTTGTACTACTAATCATATTGTGCCTAAACCTTATGTTGGGAAAATACCTTTCCCAGCTAAGGTAAAGGAGTACTCTATGATAATTAGTGCGAATAAAAAAGGTACTAAGAGAATTGTGGAGCCTAATGAGCAATTGAATATTGAACCTGTGGTAGCTATTATGAAAGACCCTGTCACTAGAAATATAGAGGATGAGCATATTGTCTTCTGTGAAGATGCTTCTAATATTGTCTCTCATCCTAGTAAGGCTCGAAAATCTAGTGTTCTTGTGCTTTCTATTAAAATTGGTGATCATTGATATTATGGTTTATGTGATATTGGTGCTAGTTCTAGTGCTATTCCTTATGAGCTTTACAGGGAAATTATGCATGAAATTGGTCCTTGTGAGCTTGAGGACATTGATGTGGTTATTCACCTTGCTAATAAGGAAACCATCTGCCCTATTGGTATTATAAGAGATGTGGAGGTTCTTTGTGGTAAGATTAAGTATCCTGCTGATTTTCTAGTACTTAATTCAGCAGCTAGTAAAACTTGTCCTATCATTTTTGGTAGACCTTTCTTGAACACTTGTGGAGCTATTATAGATTGTAAGAAGGAGAAATTTTTAACTAAGTTTGATGGAGATTCTTATGAGTTTAACTTTTCCAAATTTGCTAAAGCTCCTTGTGGAAATAGCTTGCCTAATGAAGATTTCAGGATGGAACAACTTGCTTCTATTGATCCGGTTTATGACCTTGGACCTCTTTTTGGTGATTTTAAGTATGCTCATTCTGATAATAAAGTTGTTGCCAGTGACAGTTAAATTTTCAACTTTATTCAAAGTGCTACTGAAAGTTATTATGAGAGAGGGAAACATGATTTTATGCATCTCAATAATGTTAAGTTTCCCCGTTTTATGTTGAAAGCTTTGAAGTTGCATTTGTTTTGTCTTCCTATGATGATGGATTTTTATTTCAAAAATTTGTTTTCTCATGACACTCCCATGCATAGAAAGTGGGTTAGACTCAAATGTGTTGGTTATTTGCTTCTTGATGCTCTCTTTCACTTCAAATATATATCTCCTTTGTGAGCATCCTTGAAACTTTCAAGCCTAACTTAAAGGCAGTAAAGAAAAGTACTTGTTGGGAGATAACCCAAGAGTTTGGTTGAGTCTTGGAAGTTATTACCTCTGTAATAACCGCTCCTTATACTTTTTTGTTTTGGTTTTTGTGTCAAGTTCAACTACTTTTGAGAAGTAGAGGAGTTGTGAAAAGTGGCTGTCCTGGGACAGATTTTTGTGTTGCATTGTAAAAATTTGTGAGGGAGCTCAGTACGTCGGATAGAGCTGTATTTTTCTGAGCTTGTTCTCCAAGTTGTTTCTCAACTTTCATTAGTTCTGAACTTTTTGATTTGAGAAACAGAAGGTTCTCGAAAAATCAATCTTTACCTGCTGGTCTATTTTGACAGATTTCTGCCATCATTTGCATTTGCCTCTTACAGAAGCCTTTGTTTTGATGGATTTCAGTTGAAGTGTGAACCTAAAGGTTTATTGTTTTTTGCTTACACTAATGTTTCCATTTAGGTTTTTGTAATACCTTGTAGGAAAGGAATTTCTAGGAGAAGGAGAAAAGGAATCTGCAGAGTTCGTCTTTGAATAGGTAAAAGAGGTGAAAACAGAAGGTTCGTGAAATCCTAATCTTTTTATATTTTTGATGTTTTTAATACATAAGGAAAGTTACAAGACGGAACAGAGGAGGAACCGGAGGTCGGGGTGGCCAAACCCACCCCAGGCGCGGGCCCCAGTTGGCCGCGCCTGGAGGGGGTGTGACCCCCCGAGCTCCGTCTTCACCTCGTTTTCGTATCCGTACTTTCCTTATGTATTGAAACTTCGTAATATATAACCCCCCGGATCCCCCGAGGTTCATGCATCGTGTTCTCATCGTTTTTTCGTTTCGATCTATTTCTGTTAGGAAAACTTCTCAAGTTTAGAGCACCATGGTCTCCGCCAACGACAAAGTCAAAAAGCCCGAGGAAGATGATCCTCAAAATCCCAAGGAGGAGGAGATTTTGGTAGGGGATGAAGAAGACATGGAGGATGACAAACAATCGGACACCCGCACTACTGTCGCAAGCATTGGAGTGGTGGCAAAACCTACCAAGCTTAGGAGGACAGCACGGATGTCTACAGGAGGGAAACCTCCGCGTCTTATCTACAATCCACGGTCATCTCCTCCACTCACCAAGAGACATTTCAATACTCTTATACATGAGCGTCAATATCAACATGTGCCCAAAGGGAACTTGCCCTCTATGTGGGATATGCCTTGTTCTAACCATGCAGGGGAGGAGCACACTAAGAAAGAAGAGTGGGGAAAGAATAGCAAGGACTAGAATTCTCGGGCCGATATGATCATGAACCGCATTGAGCAGAATTCGGAGTTGATTCGTACTCTGACCTTTGAGATTGAGGATTTGAAGAAACTGATTGAGGAGCTTACCAAGAGAACACCACCACCGAAGGAGTAATTCGTCATCAGGTTTGGCATCCCCTTGGCTTGTTCCAAGCTTGGGGGGAGTGCCACGGTATCACCATCATTATCTTTTATCTTTTACCTTTTTTTGGATTCATATCTTTGGTAGAGAGGTTATCTTATAGTTTGGTTTGCATGTGGAAGTATCTCTCTTTTAGTTGATTATCTATGTATCCCTTGGTGTGAGTGCCTTTATGGAATATTAATGAGAAGTTTCATCTTTTACTTTTTGCACTTCTTATTTTAGTTTGCAATATCTATTATATGATGGATCTTGTTGATCAGTATTGGCATCACTTTGGGAGCATCAAGTGCATCTAAATTGGTTTTGGCAAACCGAGTTCTGGTCAGTAGCAATACTTTTTGAGGTTTGAAAGAAAAAGAGAAAAGCTTACAGGTATTTTGTATCATTTATATTCTTTCTTGTTGGCTCTTAAGCTTAGTATTCTTTACTTAAGATCTTTTGTGTCTTCAAGGAAGATTGCATGTTTGGCTTTATCACTTGTAGGTTTGCTTGTTTCTTTCAACTCTTTTGCTTGCTACTCAGCCTTGCTAGCCAAAAACCTGTTTTGAGAAGGCATACTTCTCATGTTTCCAATCCCTTTGAACCAAAACCTGTGCCATTTGTGTCCACCATATCTACCTATTAGCATTATTGCTATTCCAAGCAAATTCTCAAGCTTCATCTATCTTTCAAATTAAAAAGAATTTGTTATGTGAAAACTAGTTAGTAAAGCTCTCACAAACTTGATGGCACACCTTATTTTCTTGCCCCTAATAGACTTGAACCATTGTGTCATCGAAGTTGTATATGCTTGCATCTATACGTTGGAATTAGCAGAACCATGCTGTCACGGGGAACACTTTCAACATTGCACCTGTACGTAGTACATAGTTGATATCATGCTCTTTTGTTTGCGGATGTCGACGGTGTGAAATAAAGAGGGAACTTGTGAGTCCATGGAGTGATGTATGTGTGTTAGAGAAACGCCTGGGTCGCTAGCCTAAGCCATGCCTAATCATGGTGGAAACTTGCAGCATCACTATATTGAGCATTCTGTGAAGCATCCTCAATAAAAAGCTATGCACATAGTAAATAAAAAGATCGCTGAGATGCTCATTGTCTGCTTGCCTTGTCATTTTGGTTATGGGATAGCTCCTGTAACATGTGCAAGGGGTACCTCGTTGGCGGTTCTCTATGATACACATGTACTTACAATGACAAGAATTTACCGGTAACCAAAGTTGAGTAGCATGAGGAGCGGCCCACATACTCAAGGGACATGAGATTGCCAACTTATATTTCGTCAAGCATATACTCCATCCTTGTTAACTTTAACCTTAATCATCTCAAGATGCCTATGATAGGGGCAATGAGGACTTAAAGCTAGTAAGTACCATAATGTTTTAGAAGCTCTTTATGACTTGAAATCCCTGCTATCATCTATGAAGGGATCTTTCTCCTATTTTCCAAGTTGAGTTAGTAAACCTACTTCCTCTCTATCTCCAGCAAGCATTTGAGTTTTTGTGTTGCAAGCATTCATATGGTGATTTATTCAATCATGTTCTTTATCTTCCTTGTTTGCACAAAACTCTTATCTATTGAGTATTACTTTGAAAGCCTTCATTTTGAAAAACCTTTTTTGAGCAAAGAGTGCTCCTGTTATAAAACTTCTACAAAAAGCTTTTTGTGAAACCGTTTGCCAGATGTTCTCTGACCAGGAACAAAGTTTGCCAATTCCAATTATGATTTATCTTTATGCATCTCTATTGTGACTCCTATACTTGTTGCAAGCTAAGTCATATAATGGTGAGTTGCTTTCTTCTATGAGTTGTGTAATGTTAAGTGTGATGCTTCTTGTCCGTATTATTTTATCGACACTTCACTCCATAAACCTGTGGACATGTTTACTGAGTTCAGTTTTCTCTTGGGGACAAGCGAAGGTCTAAGCTTGGGGGGAGTTGATACGTCCAATTTGCATCACCATTCTATATCATAATTTGCCTCTATTCATTGATATATGTCTTATTATGAGGTATTACTTATGTATTTTCTACTGTTTTTGCATGTTGGATGATTCTTGGATGATGGACTGCCGGATTCAGGGTTCTGATGGAAAAGGAGGTGTTTTGATGCAATTTCGTGAAGATCAGAAAAATACAGAAAAATATTGGAAAATTATATTTTCCCAGAAGATGAAGGAAGCCAGAAGGGGAGGCATAGCTGGGCCATAGGGGGCCCACACCCCCTAGGCACGGGTCCCCCTGGGCCGCGCCTAGGGTAGGTGTGGCCCACCTGGCCAGCTCCCGACTCCGCCCTCTCGCCTATATCTTCCCTACAGAACCCTAATACCAGGGGGACCACAGATAGATTTCTGCCGCCTCTGTGGGGGCGGAAGACACCGAGAGAGAAAGATCTCTCTGGCAGACAAATTTTTGCTAGGGAAATTCCTTCCCGGAGAGGGGAGATCGTCGCCATCAACACCATCATCAAGCTAGGCTTCATATGGATCATCACCATCATCATCCACACCATCATCTCCACCAGCACCATCATCACAACTCTGTCCAGCTATAACAATCGTGTTGGATACTTGCTTAGTTCATAGGGGAAACATTCCCGGTGTTAATTACTATTGTAGTTGATGCTTGTGAGTGGAACCATTGGATTATTGTTTATGTTCAGATTTTTATTCATCACCATATCATCTTTGATCTTGATCCATATGATGTCTTGTGAGTAGTTCTTCTAGTTCTTGAGGACATGAGAGAAGTCATGTTGTTAGTAGTGGATTTGTGTTGAGTTATTATTCAATGGTTTAGTACTTAAATTGTGGTTCTATTCTTCTAGTGGTGTCATGTGAACGTCGACTACATGATACTTTTCACCATTTATGGGCCTAGGGGAATGCATTGTGTATTTGGCTACTAATTGTGGGGTTGCCGGAGTGACAGAAACCTGAACCCCCGTTAGGACACCTTTGCACAAGGGAGCGTAGGATCTCAGAGTTTAAGGCTGTGGTTAGGTCTATATCTTAATTACTTTCATGTAGTTGTGGATTCTTGCAGGGGGTTTAATCACAAGTATGTATTAGTCCAAGTAAGGTCGGTACATTAGCACAAGTTCACCCACACAACACTTACAACACCAAAGAAGAGTACTGAACTATTTGAAGCAAAAGCACTTGACAGAATTTCAATGTGTCCTCGAGAATGTTTGGTCCTTATAAGTATTTCCACCGGCTTGTCCTTTGCTAAGAAAGGATTGGGCCACTTGTTGTGTTTGTTCTTTGTATTTATTACTTGCACCTTGTTTTTTTGCTTTATCAGAAAACCCCTAAAAATTCGTTTGCTAAGTATTTACAGGGATTTCCTGCTCCATACCACTAGTCAACACCTTCTGCTCCTCGTTGGGATCGACACTCCTATTTATCGAAAGTACTATGATACACCCCCTATACTTGTGGGTCATCACACACACAAATAGTATGCATGCAAACGATATCTCATTATCTAGTAATGAATTCTATAAGTCCCAAACTTATGATGATTGTTCTGAGGAGGATTCGTGCCTAGACAATGATTTTGGGGACTTTGGTAATGAACTAAAAAAATCAATATTTTCTTGAATATTGTGATGCTACTAACATGGCACGGGAAATCTCATTGGAGAAGGACGAAGTTCCCAAGAAAAGGATGAACATGAAGAGGAACCACTAATCCTTGAGGATATGCAACTACTGGACATGTGGAAGCAGGTGGATTAGTGTTGTGGTGATTTGTTTAGTTAGTCGAAGGGATGATGCAATATAATGGTAATCCTAACAAGATTTATGATTATGAATGCATTCCTCTCTATAAAGAATTTTTATCAACCAATAATCACATAAACGGTAATAATGTAGAACTCTTGGAATATATTGTTTATGAAGGGTCTCATGAGCTTCTTAGAAAATTGGTATTATTATGAAAAGTAGCGATAATGAGGATTTAGCATGGTATCATGGTATTATGGATTATATTGTCAATTATTGTCAAGAACATTTTAGTGGGAATGCACTTGTGATAAAGAGTAAAGAGCTATGTAAAACAATAGTTCCCGAAACTAACATTTTGCAGGAACCACTGGATAATGAGGAAGAACACCAAAAAGGTGAGGTTAAATACAAACATCATTCTACTAATAATAAGTTTGTTTATGATGCCTCAATCTCTAGTAATGATTCTTATTGTGTTGAAACTGAAGATAATTTATCTGCGGATGCTTTATGCCTAGATACTCATTTGGAGAACACTAATAATGATGAACTGGAGATAAATCCTTGTAGTATTAATGAGCAGGTTTCAGGAGAGCACATATTTGATGAAATATTTGTTGATGATGCTTATTTTTGTGACTGGATTGATAACTGTAGAACTGATGAACTTGTTAGCAAGGGTGATGAACTAGAGAATGACACTTTTGAAATTTTCCCCACTGTTAAAGATGAGTATTATGAAGTGTTCCCTCGTGATAGTGTAGCCCAAGAAGAGTACAATGAATTGTATCCCGATGATGCTATCAAAGGTAAAAGGTTTGAATTTATATGTTATTATCTAATCCTTTTGTTGAAGCTATCTAGGGAGGTATGCTCACCACACATGGCACATCAATCATCATTTGTGAGCAATAACACATTTATCTACATGACACCAATGCATCGCAAGCGGGTGAGACTTCGACCAGGCTATAATAGTAAGTGCTCCAAACCTCTTTTGGAGGTAATAATAAATAATTCTCTCGCTCCTGTCTATTGAAATAATAATGGAGAAAAGCCTGGCTACTTGGTTATAAGAAAGCGCTTCCCGGGAGGCAACCCGGAAGTCATTAGGTATCTTTCTTAGTTTCGTGTCTTGAGTCTAGATGTATTCATGTTGTATTGGCATTTTTATTCTTTGCATGATTTGCTATCAGAGTTATCTTGTTGTAGTTTTCAAAAGGTATAATTTATTGTTACTATGTGTTGCATAACTCGGTGGTACTAAAATTCCTGTTTTATATATGCCATTGTTGGTCAACAATTTAGACTGTCATTTTTTCTATCAAAACATGGTGTTTCGCTAAATTTCAGTTTAAGAAAAAAATTCTCGAAGAAACAGAATTTTTTTGGTAAGTACAGAAGGTTTAACGACCAACTATACAGCGGGAATACAAATTCCGGCCGTATAGTTACCTATGCCTTCGTCAATTTTCTTGCAAAGGATACCGAAGGTTTAACGACCAACTATATGACGGAAATAAAAATTTCGGCCGTATAGTTTCGGCCGTATAGTTATCGATGCCTTTGTGAAATTTTCTTTTCAAGGTACAGAAGTTTTAACGACCAACTATACAGCGGGACCGATTTAGGCCGGCCGTATAGTTGCGGCCGTATAGATATCGACACCTCCTTTGAAATTTTATTTTAGTTTACTACACGTTTGCAACCAACTATACGGCGGGAAATATTTTTCCGGCCGTATAGTTGTTACGAACACGATTCCAAGGTTTGGGTAAGGTAACTAAAGGTCAGAAATCCTTCTATTTTTATCTCTTCTTCCTCTAAAACATCGAAACACCACTTAGGAGCTTCTTCCATGTTCTAGAGAAGCCGAGCATATGTAAACAATAAAGTTCTACCTCAGAAACTTCCTAGACTATAATTATCTATAGAAGTTCATGCTTTCTTTTTACTTTCTTTTTGTCGGTTGGGTGAACAAACTTCGTTCGTACACCAAACCGATGTCTTTTATTTTGTATTTTTTTGCAGGGACTTAAACCTTGTGTGACGACATGTATGATAGTGCCAACCATTCAAACACTCGCATGAACCACTTGGTTGCTTTAATTGAACATTCCTACATAGTAATGTCTGGTAAAACTTTCCAACTCGAACCTGTTTTAATAAGCATATAGGGGCTGCACACTCGTGTTTCATATTTTGTCTCACTTGCACTTCATCAAAATTTGGGAGTATGTACAACTCTTGGACCTAGTTTGTTGACTTAAGCGTGGTGCTTAGATTGATGAACCGACTCAATGGGACTTATATTTTATCACTTGTGAGCTACCCGTGTTTCCAAAAACATAAAATGTTTTATTTTTTTCTTAGTTTCCAAGCAGGTTCTCAAGGAAGGCAGCCACCAGGCTATATCAAGAAATATACGTTAAAGCAAAGGTTCTTTGTCCATCAAAAGAGAGGTTACTTGTACCTCAACGGTAAAGTGTGTCACCCTTGTTTTCAACTAAGCTTGGGAAGGTAACCACTTATCAAACTCTCTTTTGGAAAATGTATTTTCTCTTTTCTTTTGGTAATATACTCAAGTTTGGTTCTTGCAAAATTCTAAGCTTTGGGAGGTTACTTCTGCATGTGTAGAGTCTTGTGAAATGTTTATATTCGATGAAAGTTTAATGCAATCATGTATCCCGCTATTTTTGAATGCTTGCTTAAGTGAGTTTAGTTTTGTATTTATATGGGGATACACTTGCTCATGATAGGCACCATAGGAGTTGACCTAGAGCTTGTATGCATCTTGCCAAATTGTTTATCAAGCTTGTGACACTATTTGTGATCCTCTAGAAAACATTGCCACAATCTCTACACTTGGAAATAATGAATACTAGATCAAGATCTTTTGAAATTTGTTGGATGTAACCTAATAGCTTTGTCTTAAATAAATAGGTTATGCTCGACCCCATAATGTCAAAACAATAGACTTGATAGTTTGCTTACAGAAGGAGTTATTAATTGGAAATGATATTTCAAAGTTTTGAGTTCTATGCTAAATAAGGTGTTGTTTAATTGTCTTAAGTGTTTATCCTTAAAGATACTCAACATCACATATGTGATGATCAACTTGATGGTACTCTTTGAAAGGATTTGTTTGAAGAAACTAATATTTAGTGGTAATTGAGATGCATGGCAAATCTTGACCTGTTGATTAAAGTATGATATTGCTTTACGCATGTCTGCACCACTTTCGCACAACATGTGATGCTAAGAACTCCTTTGGCCTTTGAACAGTCCAAAAAGAGGAAAATCTTGGAGTGTGGCTAGGAGTTGCCCAACATATGTAGCAGAAATGCTATATTTGGGTATGCATTGGTATTCTCATGGGCCTGCGTTCAAAGCAAAAGAGGGAATACTCCTCTGACCGTTATGAGAAATCATTATACCAAAAAGGGAAACCTTGGTAATGGTTAGGAGTATCCATTCTTAGCCTGCACATGTAACACCCTGGTTCTGAAAAGACCGTGGCCTCTATGTGACATGCCAATCCCTGGATCGGTTCATTGGCCCACAATAGAGTAAGATGAATAACATAGCAAAATATCCGTGTATCATAAATAACGAAGATCCAGAGTACCATTATTACAATAAAAGCTTAGCCCAAAGCTAGCTCAAATTATTCAGGTAGCAACATAAATAAAGTAAATCCTCCATTCTTCAAATTGCCCACAAGTGAACAAGTGCCGAGTGGAGTACCGTGGCCTATATCGATTACTCAGAATCGGAATAACCTGCAACATGAAACGTAGCAGCCCCGAAGGGTCAATACATGGAACGTATGGCATGTAGAGCTAGTAAAGGAGACAATAACACTAACATCTACATGCATATTTGGCAAGTGGAGCTATGTCTGGCTTGCATTTGCAAATACTTTTGTCCTACTTTCATAAATAGTTTTTGATTTTCTTTGAAAAGATCCCAATTAAGTTAACCCAACAATATTAAAACAATTATGAAATTACAATGAGCGAGAAACATGTCATGGAATCAATATCAAGCAACTCAGTTGTCCATAACCGGGGACACGGCTAATCGATTAGATTATACACCCTGCAGGGGTTAGTACACTTTACCCATGTGACTTGGCCAGCCCAGCTCGTACCATTACTCTCACTTTGGGTGATGATAGGGAGAAGTCCAAGATGAGACCGTTCGGGAAGTAGCTCCCCAATCCCGACGAGCACCGGTCCAACCTACCAAAATTCTATATCTCTGGATGCGCGGGTTCAACCTACTAAGTCCAACCAACCGCCCATTCCATTATTGGCACATGGTTGTACACGTAAGCTACACAATAAAGAAGCCAATCATTCTCTCTTGATACCTGGGTGCCTTTCCGCAATGAAACCACCAAAAATTATCAATACCATCACACCCAGGAGATTCATTGATTAAGTTGTTTTAGTTTTCACAAACCAATACTTTTAGAAACAAGTCTAAATGATGTAACCCAGCCCTCGTTCAACATAGCATGGCTAAGCACATCTACCAACGGTGGTTCATCTACAAGGAAGGCCCTACCACATAATAGGACATAGCATAGCGATAGTATCATCCTACACATGCATCTACAAAATACACGATAATGCATTGAAAATAGTAGGACGATATCATGAACAAAATATCATCTACTTGCCTTGGTTGTAGCGGTCGGAAGAACAATCCACACACGAGCAAGCGTTGCACTCGTCACAATCTACACGATACAATTGCATTCATAAACAAACAATCCACAACATATGCAACAAATATGATGCATGAATGCAAGAACGACAAGTGAATTGGTGCTACAGCTGCACCACAACATCCTATTCCATAATACTACCGATTGCATGCATGGAAAATAGTTTTAGCGCTAGGAAAACTATTAGGTAGAAGTAATGCTCCAAACTAGAGCTAGAACTCAATTAATTCACTATCGGTATTATACTGTTTGTAAAATCTTGGGAAAATTCTACCGCATAGGCATCGCTGATTAGAAACAGTACCAACTGGAATTACTCAAAAAGGAATTACAAAACTCCCCGAGTAGTTAAAACACTGCAGAAAGCCACTAGACAGTTTCTGCAGAAGTTTTTACTGTAAGCCTATCTTTCTAATTCACGATGAGATTCCCCTCGTTCCACTGAATCCAGGGACATATCATACGCGATTTTTGGAGCTACGGATCTTTTTCTACGAATTTATTACTCCGAAAAGGCCACTAACTAGTTTGATTAAACTGTACTAAACGTTGCTGCAAAAGTCTAAACCAAAGGTACAGAGAGATTCTACACGACTCACTGAATCTACACATATTTTATTTACAATTTTTGGCCAAGCGGTTTAATTTCTATGCAATTTACAAGTTTCTACCGAAATCTGTCAACTAAAAGAATTAACGAAATTAACAAGTCAACTATGTCTGTTGACTGGTCAACGCGTCTGCTAACTGGGTGTCTGACTAGTCAACGCCTGAGTCTGACCGGTCAACGAACGATCTGAGCCGCTGATCTGAGATCTGACGGTGGCTGCAGGCTTACCGGAAACAAACGGCGAAACGGACTCCGGACAGTGCGGCGAGCGGTTCCGGGGACGACGGTGACCTGCGCGGTAGGGAAAACAATCAGCGTGTGGTTCGAGATCGTCAACGCGGCGCGCAAGACGGCGCGCGTGTGTGCGTGCGTGCGTGCGTGCGTAGACGCGCGCGGCGCGGCAAGCGGCAGCGGCACAGCGGGCAGCGCATGTGCGCGTGCGTGTGTACGCGCGGCGCAGCACAGCGGCAGCGCGCGCGCAAGGGTAGCAGCAGCGCGCATGGCAGGCGCTAGGGCGGCGCGCGCGGCAGGTGGCGGCCAGGTGCGGGGCAGCGGCTGCAGCAGTGCGCTGCGGGGTCGCGGCGAGGCGCGGCGCGCTGGCGGCGGAGGCGCGCGGCGAGGCGGCGGTTGGCCGCGGCGCTGCAGGCGCAGGCGGGAGGCGGCTCGGTGGCGGGGCGGGTGCGGCGCAGGCGGGAGGGCGACGTGGCGCGGCGAGAGAGAGGGAAGAGAGGAGGCGGCGCGGGGGTACCTGGCGGCGGGGTTGGCGCGGAGGCCGAGGCGGAGGGGCGGCGGCGTGGTCCAGGAACCGAGGGAGGAGGCGGCGATCGCGGGAGGTGAGGGCGATGGCGGCGGGGTTGGGCGCGGTTCTCGAGGGCACCGACGGTTATCGAGGCAGGGGCGGGGTTGGCCGGGTGGGTCCCCTTAAGTGGCCCTCTCGCGGAAATCTAGACTGATTCGGCGCGGAGTTGGTTTCGGACTCGGAAATCGGTCCAAAACTCGGACCGTTTTCCGATCTATTAAACAAACGGCCGTAACTTCTCCGTACGAGCTCCGAATCGAGCGATTCTTGCTCCTACGGTTTTGTAGAGTCGAGGGGAACAATCTAGGGTCAAGGGTTGGGCGAAACCTCTAGGCTGCAAGGGTGGACAACGCTAGTCCTACTAAAGCCTCCCGCAGGGGCCTCGTAGCAAAATAGAATAGGGTTTTGAAAATAGCGTTCCGCCGATCCTTTTCACTCGACGGTTTTGAATGGAAAGGCATGATGCAATGCTATGAATGATATGCAAGACCAAATCTAAAATTTCGGATGTGACAAGACTAACCCCCTTAAGATGAATCTCGTCCTCGAGATTCGGCGGGGCTAGCAAATAGGTGCGGGTAGTCCTCTCGGATGTCATCCTCACGCTCCCAAGTGGCTTCCTCTTCGGTGTGGTGGCTCCACTGCACCTTGCAAAACTTGATTGTCTTGATACGGGTAGTTCTCTCCACTGTCTCCAGAATCTTGACCGGTTTCTCCTCATAGGTCAAGTCGTTCTCAAGCTGAACCTCCTCTAGCGGTACAGTGTCTCTCAATGGTGTATCCGCCATCTCCGGATGGCACTTCTTCAGCTGGGATATGTGGAACACGTTGTGAACAGCGGACAGAGCCTCTGGCAACTCCAACTGATAAGCAACTTCTCCTTTGCGTGCTAAGACCCGATACGGTCCAATAAATCGAGGTGCCAGCTTACCCTTAATTCCAAATCTCTTGATTCCACGAAGTGGCGACACTCTGAGGTATGCTCTATCACCTATCTCATACACCACTTCCTTGCGTTTGGCATCAGCGTAGCTCTTCTGCCTTGATTGTGCTACCTTCAGCCTGTCTCTAATCAAGGCGACCTTCTCCTCAGCGTCCTTGATCAAATCGGGTCCAAACAACTGACGTTCTCCTACTCCATCCCATAGCAACAGAGTCCGGCACCGTTTCCCATATAGCACATCGAACAGTGACGTCTTGATGCTGGTTTGGTAGCTGTTGTTATAGGAAAACTCAGCATATGGCAAGTTCTCATCCCAACTAGAACCATGAGCCAAAGCGCGAGCTCTCAGCATGTCCTCCAAAATCTGATTCACCCTCTCGGTCTGTCCATCAGTCTATGGGTGAAACGCTGTGCTAAACTCTAATCTAGTACCAAGTGACTCGTGCAGCTGGCGCCAGAAGTATGAGGTAAATTGGGTGCCTCTATTAGATACGATACTCTTAGGAACTCCATGTAGGCACACAATTCTGTCCATGTAAATCTTGGCCAACTTTGCACTCGTATAGGTCGTCTTTACCGGTATAAAGTGGGCTACCTTGGTCAAATGGTCGACCACTACCCAAATAGAGTCATATCCTGACCTGGTCCTGGGCAATCCTGTGATAAAGTCCATTCCCACTCTATCCCACTTCCAATCCGGCACAGGCAATGGCTGTAGCAGTCCTGCTGGCTTCTGGTGTTCCGCCTTCACTCGGCTGCACACATCACATAGGGCAATATGCTTGGCGATATCTCCCTTCATGTTGTTCCACCAAAATCTTCTCTTCAAATCCATATACATCTTTGTGTTGCCCGGATGTATGGAGTATGGCGAGTTATGAGCCTCCTGCAGAATCAACTCCCTTATCTCCGGGTTGCTGGGCACACACAAACGATCTCCATACCACAAGGTACCATGCTCATCCTCGCGAATATCCTTTTCCCGATTCTCCTTCATCTTTTCCTTTATCTCCTCTATTTCCTTGTCTCCTATCTGAGCCTTTATGATCCTGTCCTGTAGCGTCGGTTGGACTTCCATTGTAGCTAGGTATCCTTCAGACACTACCTCCAGTCTAAGATCCTTGAATTGCTTGCACAAATCATCAGGCAATTCCCCAATTGTCAATCCGTTGGCATAAACCTTCCGGCTCAGAGCATCTGCTACTACATTGGCTTTTCCTGGGTGGTATTGCAGATTCATATCATAATCCTTGATAAGTTCCAACCATCTCCTTTGCCTCATGTTCAGTTCCTTCTGCGTGAATATGTACTTCAGGCTCTTGTGGTCGGTGTATACATCACAGTGTTTTCCCATTAAGTAATGCCTCCATACCTTGAGCGCATGAACCACTGACGCTAACTCCAAGTCGTGTGTGGGGTAATTCCGCTCATGGTGTTTGAGTTGTCGCGAGACATATGACACCACTCTCCCATCTTGCATCAGCACACTCCCAAGTCCCTGTCGAGAAGCATCACAGTACACTTGGAAATCCTTCTGAAGATCTGGTAAACATAGAACAGGCGCAGTCACTAGTCGACGCTTCAGTTCCTGAAAGCTGGCTTCACATACGTCTGACCATTCAAACTTCCTCTCCTTCTTCAGAAGCTCAGTCATCGGCTTAGCAATCTTGGAAAAGTTTTCAATGAACCTCCTGTAATAACCAGCAAGTCCCAAAAAGCTTCGAATCTCTCCCGCATTCTTGGGTGCTTCCCACTCAGTTACTGCAGTCACTTTGCTTGGATCAACAGCGACTCCTTCTCCTGACACTACGTGTCCAAGAAACCCAACGGTGTTAAGCCAGAATTCACACTTGCTGAATTTGGCATACAGCTGGTGTTCCCTCAGTTTCTCCATAATCAGTCGCAGATGTTTCTCATGCTCAGCATCATTCTTGGAATATATCAGTATGTCATCAATAAACACCACCACGAACTTGTCCAAGTACTCCATAAATACCTTGTTCATCATGGTCATGAAATATGCCGGGGCATTCGTTAGTCCAAAAGACATAACCGTATATTCATATAGACCATACCTAGTGGTGAAGGCGGTTTTTGGTACGTCCTCCTCCCGTATCTTCAATTGAAAATAGCCAGATCGCAGATCAATCTTGCTGAACACCTTCGCTCCTTCCAGTTGATCAAACAAATCATTTATGTTTGGTAGAGGGTACTTGTTCTTGATGGTCACTTCATTCAGCGAGCGGTAGTCCACCACTAATCTCTTGGTGCTGTCTTTCTTCTCCACAAACAGAACAGGTGCATCCCATGACGACGAACTAGGCTGAATGAATCCCTTGTCCAACTGCTCTTTCAGCTGCTTCTTCAATTCCTTCAGCTCGTCCACATCCATCTTATATGATCTCTTTGCTATAGGTCATGTTCCCGGCATCAGGTCGATGAGAAACTCCACTTCCCTATCAGGTGGCATCCCTGGCAGCTCTTCCGGAAACACATCAGGGTAATCCCTAATCACTGGCATAGTATCCATGCTAACCCCCTTAAGAGAATTCAACTTACACCTTCCTGGTCGTACAACCGACTTGAATCTAATCCTCTTACCATCGGGGGTTTTGAGTGAAACAGCTCGCTGTGCACAATCTATGTGTCCCTCATGCATAGACATCCAATCCATACCCAGAATAACGTCTAATCCCTGTGACTCCAACACTACCAAATGTGCACTGAAGTTGTGTGTTCCAATCATCACAGTTAAGTCGCGGCATCCCGCGCTAGCTATCATATCTCCTCCAGGTGAACTCACTCTAATAGAACTTTTCATAGACTCAGTAGGTAACTTATACTTATCCACAAATGCCCTTGATATGAATGAATGCGATGCACCAGTATCGAAAAGTATAAGTGCAGGGTAAGTGTTGATTGGAAACTTACCAATCACAAGGTCAGGCTCATCTGGAATCTCATCCACATTCATGTGGTTCACTGTGGCCTTCTCATTGTTGGTTGGCTTCAGTCCTTTCCTCTCCGGACAGTTGTCAGCATAGTGTCCCTTCTGTTTACACTTGAAGCACGTCACCTCACTCAGATCCTTCTTCACAAAGTTGCGATCACGGTTGCGGTCATGTCCACCGTGTCCTCCAGAGTGGTGAGAGTGTCCTCCCTTGTGGTTGTGGTGGTTTCTCCTATGGTTGTCATGACGATGTCCATCGCCTCCATGGTGGTGGCGGTCATGGCTCCCATGGTCACTCCCTCCATGCTTGGAGTATCCATCATATGAAGTGCGAGACTTGTGATGTGAACCAGAGTGGTGATTGTTACTCTTCCTCTTGCGGTTCTCCACCTGCTTGTGCTTCCCTTCCAAGATTCTGGCCTTATCCATAAGCTCCTGGAAAGTGGGGCAGTAAACCACCAGTAGCTATACTGAAAGCTCATCACTGAGGCCATCCAGGAATCTCTCCCTCCTTTTTGCATCAGTGTCAACATCCTCAGATGCATAACGGGACAGGTTGTTGAACTCCTCAATATACTCGGCCACGGTGCGATTGGTTTGGCGCAAGTTGCGGAACTCCTTCCTCTTCAGGCTCAGAACTCCTGAAGACACGTGGTGTTGGAGATATGCCCAAGAGGCAATAATAAAGTGGTTATTATCATGTCTTCACACTTATGATAAATGTTTACATACCATGCTATAATTGTATTAACCGGAAACATTAATACTTGTGTGATTTGTAAACTAAAATAAGAGTCCCTAGTAAAGCCTCTTGTTAAACTAGCTTGTTGGTTAATATATGGTCATGGTTTCCTGATCATGAACATAGAGATGTTATTAACAACAGGATCATATCATTAGGAGAATGATGTGATGGACATACTCCTATAGATAAGCGTAGCATAAAGATCAAGTCATTTCAATAGTTCAATTGCTATATGCTTTCTGATACATAGTAACCTAATTCCTTCGACCATGAGATCATGCATATCACCTTTTCTGGATGGATGCTTTGATGTCATCAAACACCACACCGTAACAGGGTGGCTATAAAGGTGGCATTGAGTGTTCGGAAAGTATTGGTTGAAACACATGGATCAAGAGTGGGATTTGTCCATCCGCATGACGGATAGATATACTCTGGGCCCTCTCGGTGAAATGTCATCCAATTAGCTTGCAAGCATGTGACTGGGTCACAAGGGATCACATATCACGGGAACGAGAAAAGAGTACTTATCAGTAAACGAGGTTGAACTAGGTATGCAGAGATACCGACGATCATAAACCTCGGATAAGTAACATATCGTGAGACAAAGGGAAATTGGTATCGTATGTAAGTGGTTCATTCGATCGCAAAGTAATCGTAGAAATATGTGGGAGCCATATGAATTTCCAGATTCCTCTATTGGTTATTGTTCGGAGAAGTGTCTCGATCATGTCCGCATAATTCACGAACCGTAGGGAGACACACTTAAGGATTCGACGTTGTTTGAGTAGTTATGGTATTATGAGAAAGAGACCGAATGTTGTTCGGAGTCTCGGATGGGATCCGGGATATCACGAGGTGATCCGGAATGATCCGGAGAATAAGATTCATATAAGGAAAGTCCCGTTTCGGAGTTCGGGAATGATTCCGGTGTTTTCATCGGGGATATTCTAGAAGGTTCCGGATTGTCCGGCACTCCGGGGGGGAAGGGGTACATGAATGTGTCATTACATATTGGAATGATTGCATCATGTACTAAGTGTTCTTGCTGTCCCAAATATAGGATTAAATTGAATCCTAAAACAGAAAAGTCAAATGTCCAGTTTGAAAGTCAAACTGCCAAAACAAGAAACTGTGGGAAACAAGCAAGAGGAGTTGGAACCAACCTGGAGGAGGAGTTGGACTCCTCCAGGCCGGCGCCCAGCCCAAGGCCGAGTTGGGGAGGGACTCCCTCCCTCCCCTGGCGCGCCCACTCCCTCCCACCTATATAAGGAGGGGCAGGGCTCCCCTCCTACACACAAGTTTCCTATCCTCTAAACTAAACCCTAGATCTAGACCCCGGTTTAGAGCTATTCGGTTTAGAGCCTTCTAATTGGTTTAGAGCCTTCTAATTGGTGTGTCTAATTACTAGACCACTAATAGCCTCTCTCATAAGCTCCACCATACTCGCACCGGCTTAAGGCGAAGCCCTGCGGGATCTCCCCTCTACTTCCGGTACCACGCCGTTGTGCTGCCGGAATCGCGAGGAGAGTGCTACAACCTCCGCTGCCTGCTGGAACAAGGGAGAGGAAGGTCTTCGTCGAGTACCGAACGTGTGACCGACTGCGGGAGCGCTGCGGGAACGCGGCGCTGGAAGGATCGTCTACGCGATCTTGAGATCGGAAAGAGTACGACTACATCACCCACGAGAATCTGCTCTCGTTAACCGCTTTGGAATCTTCGAGGGTAAGTTATTCCATCGACTCGTTGCTACAATCTAGTAGATAGATCTTGGCTTGTTTGTTTGTATGCGGTAGAAAATTTTTGTTTTCCATGCTACGAACCCCTTCAGTGGTATCAGAGCCGTGTCTATATGTAGATCTGTTGCACGAGTAGAACACAATGGTCATTGTGGGCGTTGATGCTTTTATTATAGATTGCTTTTTGTGTACTTTGCATCTTGCGGTATGTTGGGATGAAGCGGCCCGGGCTAACCTTACATGACATCGTTCATGAGACTTGCTCCACGTTTGACATGCAACTTGTATTGCATAAGTGGCTTTGCGGGTGCCTGTTTCTCCTAGCATAGTTAAGATCCAATTTACAACGGGTAATCAACAATGCTAGTATCAATGTTGTGGTTCTTGTTCGTAAGTTAGAACGACACTTATGGAAAGCCCCAAACCACGTAAAATATGCAAAGAAAGTAGAAGCGTCTAACTTTGTTTTGCAGGGGTGTGCAGTGATGTGATATGGCCATGATTGTGATTATATTTGATGTATGCAATGTTCCTTATTGTAAGTTGGCAACCGGCAGGAGCCATATGGTTGTCTTTAATTTCTGTTAAGACCTGCGTGTCTATTCAAAATAGTTGTAATAGTTGATGCTGGTGGACGACAACCATGAAGAAGCATCATTGACCTTGATGCTATGCCGGTGATGATGGAGATCATGTTCGTGCTTGAAGATGGAGATCGAAAGCACAAAGAAGAAAGGCCATATCATATCACATATTATGAATTGCCTGTGATGTTAATCCTTTATGCATCTTGTATTGCTTAGTAGACGACGGTAGCATTATAAGATGATCCCTCATGCACATAAATTTCAAGTTCTAAAGTGTTCACCCTTAGTATGCACCGTTGCCAAAGCTTGCTGCTTCGAAGCACCACGTGATGATCGGGTGTCTTTGATTCCGCGGGTGAATACAACGTAAGCAAGCCAGATTTGCTTATGCGGTAGCTAAGGTTTGATCTTGACGAGCCTAGCATGTACAGACATGGCCTCAGGAACACGGATTACCGAAAGGTAGAGCATGAGTCATATAGTAGATATGATGAACATGTTGATTGTTCGCCATTGAAGCTATATCAATTCTCGTGATGATCGGTTTTGATGTGGTGAATTTGGTTCGTGTGATCACTAAAACAATGTGAGGGATATTGTTTTGAGTGGGAGTTCACCTAGATTAATTTAATTATTAATTAGAACTCAATTTATCATAAACTAAATCAAAGTGAATTTGCATAGTTGTTGTAGTCATTGGCATCCGTTTACCACCTTGCGCTTAGTTATAATTGAGATGATAGAACTATAAAATTCTGGTTAGTTACTTTACGAACTGGTATCGTGTTGTTTTGAGGTGTTAATCTAAAGTTTAAAAGTCCTATTGCAAACTTTCAGTAAGTTCCGGTTACTCCATGAAGTTTAATAATTAGTATTAAATCAAGAGTAACAATTCCAAGTGTTAGTATATAAGTATCATGTTTGTATCCATGATTCTTGATATTCAAAGGATTCCCTTAATATCAAGGTTATCTAGGATCTGAAAGAGTTGTTTCAGAAACCATGATGTGTGGAAGATATTGTGATATCTGAAACGAAGTTTTGGTTGCAACATGATAGAGTATAATATGGCAAAAGTCATGTTCTCATATTTGATGAGAATTTGCAAAAAGGTTGGAGACACTTGTTGTCCTAATCCTCCAAAAGGTTTTGGATAGCAACATTATACTCATAATTCATCGTTATAAGCTAAAAGTAGCTTGATCATGGACGATTCCATGATAAGGGTGAATATTTGATGTAGGTAAAATGTTTACTACACCAAGAGATTACTAAAGAAAGGAATTTGAAAGAACACCAAATATTTGATGATGGTGATCTACTTCAAAGTGCAAGTCCAAAGACATTGGTATTTAATTATACACGCTTTGGACTATATGTCATATGTATGACTTCACTATTGATATTGATAGATTCTTTCAAATAGAAAAGGAAATATTGAAAGAGAATCTCATAAATATATGGCAGAAAAGAAAAGACTAGAATTGTTCAGTTTAAGTATATAGATGATATACATGTTGTGGCTATATTCTTTGCTTATTAAACAATGTGGTTCTTAAGTATTTGATACTGAATTTGTTGGTATGAATCGTCATACGAAACAACAGAATTCATGAACTACAATGGCCTAAGTAACTAGCAAAAGAATATGTGATGATGTTCATCGAGAACAAATAAAGGGTTATTATGTTGCTCGTTAAAACATCAAAGCTTGCCTTCAAGATTTGTTTTATCAGGTATTATGAGAACAAAAGGGTTGTTCAAATAATTGCCGTAATCCATAAAAGATGGATGATTCACAAATCTCGTTGGAGAAATCACATCCATAAAACTAGTGCTAAAATGTCGAAAGACAAATTGATTGAAAGATCACTTAGGAAGTGACATCGCTGTTTGAATTATATTGGAAAGATAACATGAAGAAACTCCATGTGGATGGAATTTTGGAGTCTTCTGATTTTTGATCAAATGACGCTTGTGAAACTTTCCTAGAGATAATTAAAACTTCGTTCATAGGCCAAAAGGGAATGAATGACTAGCTTTTTGGAACTTGTACATATTGTTGTACGAAATCCATTATGTGTAGTCAAGAGCGATGGATTTCAACTTCATATGCTTTCTCCAAAAATTTGAGTGAATATATGAATATTTACTTAATAAGGATAAAGTATGAAACACTTGAAAAGTTCAAAGACTTTCAAGATGAAGTGCAAAATCATTGTAACAAGAATATAAACAGTTTATGATAAAGATCATAAAGGAAGATATTTGAGTTACAAGTTTAGCATAATACCTAAGATTTAAGGAATCGTTCCGTAGATTTGCATTTCCCGAAACACCATAAGAGTATGGAGCGTTCGAGATATGTAATTAAACCTTGTTTGACATGGTAAGATCAAAGGTATAATTCATAAAACTGCCATTGTATTTTAAAGATTAAAAGCTTTAGAGATTACCGTTTTTCCACTGAAAAGAGCTCCATCATAAACCGCTGAAATGACACCATATAAGGTTATGGTTTGGGATAAAACCCAAGTTGTCCTTTCTTAAACATTGGTATGCTATGCATAAGAAAGATGTGTGCAACCAAAGTCGGATGAACCTGTCTTTGCATAAACTGTTCCTCCATAAAACACCGGAGATAAAAATGTTTGTTGCTTAGAACGTCAAGTTTCTTTGAGAAGAAATTTTTCGTGAAAAGTTAAGTGGGAGGACAATAGAAACTTTGATAAGGTTAAAAGAACCTTAGCTATATGTGCAGAGTTGCGCAGCGCCGAAAAGTGTTCCGGAGACAGCAACAATGCTCATGGCTCACGTACCTCAAATGTTGTGGTCACAGAGATCTAAGTTCCTATTGAAACAAGTAGGTCGGATGAACAATCAAATACCAAGATTTGAGGGTTGAAACATTATTTGAGAATAATGAACCGACTACATGCAGAGAAGCGATGATGGGCCCTGACTCTGTAAAATGGCTTGAAGCCATAAAATCCGTGATAGTTCCATACACGAGAAATCAAGTTTTGAACTTGAAGGACCCTCGAGAAAGGTGTAAGACCTTACAGTTGTGTCTGGATCTATGGAAAAATAGACATGGATGTTTTACATCTATGAAATAGTCGACATGTTGGGAAAGAGTTCACAACAAGTTGTATATGACAAGATTTGATCTTTCATAACGATTTTTAGTCTAGACGGATTAATGTAGCAACCAATACATATAATTTGTTATGTGGTAGTAGAATAAACAAAACAAGTTCTTCTAATAGAATGGTTACCTAGGACGTGTGCATGACACGGTCCAAAGGGTTTTGTTAATTCAAAGGATGCTAAAAACATATGCAAACTTCAATGGTTGAAGTAAGCATAGCGGAGTTGGAATCTTCACTATGATGAAACTGTTAAAAGAGTTTAATTTCATCGGAGACAATGAAGATGCTTGCATTTGCAAGAAATTAAGTGGGAGCGCTAAGACATATTTCTAATACATTATGTGGAGGACATATTGTTGATTGGAAAAGATGTATCTTTTATTAACACATATTAAGAATTTCATCCTGATGAAAGACTTAGGCAAAACCCAAATATTTGGCATCAATAGACGCTAATATGGTTGTGCCAGAAGTACATAGACAAGATATTGAATGAGTTCAATATAGAAACTACAAGAGAGGTTCTTGTTGCACAGAAAGGATTGAAAGAGTTCAATGTTGATGATATATTCAAGTGTATTAGCACTTGGTAAGTGAAACAAAGATTCAAGTATAGATTGATACTTGATGTATGAAATCACAAAGAGTATTTATATCAATCATACTGTGATATGTACAAATCCAGATATGTCCTATGCTCTAAATGTTGTGAGCATATACCAGAATGATTTGTAAGATGATCATTGGACAATAGTAAGGATATTCTTATGATCTTTTGGAAGAACTAAGAGTATATTATTTGTAGAAGTGACAAATAGATGGTTAGTTCATTGTAAAAGTACTACATTGATACTAGCTTTGTCACGAAGTACAAATTAAGTTTATCTCAAACTAAACTAAGGGTGGCACAATATAATGGAAAGTGAGTTCCATAATGGATTTGGATGAGTTCCAAAGTTAAGACATTGTGACAGATACTACAACAAAAGGCTAAGTATATGACTGCTATTATAGCAGCAAAAGAGGGCATTTGTGTCAAGTAGTTTGTTATCAAACTAGGTGTAGTTCACAGTGGGATAATACTATGAAGATATATTGTACGACAATATTATCAACATGTTTTAACCCCAAAGAGCTAAAGGTCACACCGAAAGACCAAATTTATGCAAAGCCATCTCATTAGAGAATGAGTGATGCGTAGAGACGCAAAGACATGCAATTACACACGGACCTGGAAGTGTCAGATCCGGAGATCAGTTGACCACTAGCAATCGTGTACATACAACACCGTAAAGCCATAGGTGTTGAATACACAAAGGTTCGAAACTAGATTATTGACTCTAGTGCAAGTGGGAGACTGTTGGAGATATGCCCAAGAGGCAATAATAAAGTGGTTATTATCATGTCTTCACACTTATGATAAATGTTTACATACCATGCTATAATTGTATTAACCGGAAACATTAATACTTGTGTGATTTGTAAACTAAAATAAGAGTCCCTAGTAAAGCCTCTTGTTAAACTAGCTTGTTGGTTAATATATGGTCATGGTTTCCTGATCATGAACATAGAGATGTTATTAACAACAGGATCATATCATTAGGAGAATGATGTGATGGACATACTCCTATAGATAAGCGTAGCATAAAGATCAAGTCATTTCAATAGTTCAATTGCTATATGCTTTCTGATACATAGTAACCTAATTCCTTCGACCATGAGATCATGCATATCACCTTTTCTGGATGGATGCTTTGATGTCATCAAACACCACACCGTAACAGGGTGGCTATAAAGGTGGCATTGAGTGTTCGGAAAGTATTGGTTGAAACACATGGATCAAGAGTGGGATTTGTCCATCCGCATGACGGATAGATATACTCTGGGCCCTCTCGGTGAAATGTCATCCAATTAGCTTGCAAGCATGTGACTGGGTCACAAGGGATCACATATCACGGGAACGAGAAAAGAGTACTTATCAGTAAACGAGGTTGAACTAGGTATGCAGAGATACCGACGATCATAAACCTCGGATAAGTAACATATCGTGAGACAAAGGGAAATTGGTATCGTATGTAAGTGGTTCATTCGATCGCAAAGTAATCGTAGAAATATGTGGGAGCCATATGAATTTCCAGATTCCTCTATTGGTTATTGTTCGGAGAAGTGTCTCGATCATGTCCGCATAATTCACGAACCGTAGGGAGACACACTTAAGGATTCGACGTTGTTTGAGTAGTTATGGTATTATGAGAAAGAGACCGAATGTTGTTCGGAGTCTCGGATGGGATCCGGGATATCACGAGGTGATCCGGAATGATCCGGAGAATAAGATTCATATAAGGAAAGTCCCGTTTCGGAGTTCGGGAATGATTCCGGTGTTTTCATCGGGGATATTCTAGAAGGTTCCGGATTGTCCGGCACTCCGGGGGGGAAGGGGTACATGAATGTGTCATTACATATTGGAATGATTGCATCATGTACTAAGTGTTCTTGCTGTCCCAAATATAGGATTAAATTGAATCCTAAAACAGAAAAGTCAAATGTCCAGTTTGAAAGTCAAACTGCCAAAACAAGAAACTGTGGGAAACAAGCAAGAGGAGTTGGAACCAACCTGGAGGAGGAGTTGGACTCCTCCAGGCCGGCGCCCAGCCCAAGGCCGAGTTGGGGAGGGACTCCCTCCCTCCCCTGGCGCGCCCACTCCCTCCCACCTATATAAGGAGGGGCAGGGCTCCCCTCCTACACACAAGTTTCCTATCCTCTAAACTAAACCCTAGATCTAGACCCCGGTTTAGAGCTATTCGGTTTAGAGCCTTCTAATTGGTTTAGAGCCTTCTAATTGGTGTGTCTAATTACTAGACCACTAATAGCCTCTCTCATAAGCTCCACCATACTCGCACCGGCTTAAGGCGAAGCCCTGCGGGATCTCCCCTCTACTTCCGGTACCACGCCGTTGTGCTGCCGGAATCGCGAGGAGAGTGCTACAACCTCCGCTGCCTGCTGGAACAAGGGAGAGGAAGGTCTTCGTCGAGTACCGAACGTGTGACCGACTGCGGGAGCGCTGCGGGAACGCGGCGCTGGAAGGATCGTCTACGCGATCTTGAGATCGGAAAGAGTACGACTACATCACCCACGAGAATCTGCTCTCGTTAACCGCTTTGGAATCTTCGAGGGTAAGTTATTCCATCGACTCGTTGCTACAATCTAGTAGATAGATCTTGGCTTGTTTGTTTGTATGCGGTAGAAAATTTTTGTTTTCCATGCTACGAACCCCTTCACGTGGTTGGTCCTGAAACCTTCCTCAAACATTGCCCAAGTCACGGTATCCAGCGAGTGGGTGATCTGAAAAGTGTCCCACCAAGAAGCGGCTGGTCCCTCCAGTAGGTGAGCGGCAAACCTCACCTTCTCAGCATCAGTGCATCCAACAGTTACTAGATCCTTGTTGACTGAACGCAACCAGTCGAGAGCAACCATCGGTTCCATTGCAATAGAGAACTTAGCTGGCCTTAGCCTCAGAAATCTGGTGAGAGCATCTCCCTGAGGCTGATTGTTTCCATTGTTGTTGTTCTGATTTGCCATGAACTGCATCATCACTTGGGTCAGCTGTGCCTGAGCTGCCATGAGTTGCTCCAACTCAGTGGGTTGACGGCGGGGAGGCATCTGCGGTTCAGCACAGGTAAGTTTAGAAAGAATCAACTACGATAATAGGATTCTACCCATGCATATGATCAAGCAACAACAAACAATAGCAGACAATCACAAGCAAGCAACACATCAACAAACAGGTGATCCAGCAACATCCCAGGGGTTATCCTAGCAGTATATACCTACTGAAATAGTTTTACAAGAGTTGGCAATGGTTAACTAAACAGTAGATCAACTAAACAACAAAACAGCAATTCTGACAGAACAGTCCAGCAGCGTTCATGAATTTTTCCGCCTGACTTAGACTCGTCAGAAAATTTAGCTGATTTTTTCACATATAGTACAGAGAGTTTCGCATCAGCCCAATTTTTTTCAGATTTTTCCGAGTTATCAGAAAAATATGAAAAATCGTACAGTACTGCTGTATCAGCAGAAAAATGCAGCGAAAATAACACAGATAGTAACCAAAATTGCCATAACTCTTTCATAAAAACTTGCACAAATAATTCCTGGGATATTGGATTACACAAATAAGCAACTAATCACTCTTAAACTAACACGAACTAAGCTTCACAACGATCGAGACTAATTCTAAAGAATTTACCTAACGAGGACTAATTGGTGGACTTCTATCTACTTGAAGAGGTTGCAGTAGGTCCTTGCTGTCATGCGTTGACGCTTCGGTTCGCGGTACAACCATGGCGGCAGAGTGTACACCTCTCCTGAATCATCACTTGAAATCTCAAACTCCACCTCTTCTGGATCCTTCTCTTCTTCTTCATTCTCAGCTGCAACTGCAACAGCTTCATCTCCTCCACCATCATCGTCTCCATCATCATCATCCTTGTCCTCATCATCATCATCGTTCCCACTGTCATCATCATCCCCATTGTTGCCATCATCTCCATTGTCATCATCAGAGGGTGGATTCAGCTGTGCTTGGAGAGCGGCAATCTGGGCTGTCATAGCTTCGATAGTTTGATCCCTTTCCTGGACGGTCCCTTGCAACTGTTGTAGGTTCTGGGTGTTCTCCTGCACAGTACCATGAAGATGAGCTATGGTTGCATCTCTGGCTATCAGGGCATTCTCCAGAACTCCCACAGCTTCATGCAGGGTGTCAATCTCCTATCCTTGGACCACCATACCATTGCTAGCAAAATCTGCAATCTCCTTTATCATCCTCACCTTCTCAGCTAGAGCTCCATTCTCCCTTTCCATGTCCTCTATGTGCCTCCGACGGGGTGGCATGTTGTTCCTGTCACCCGGGGTAACCACAATGTGCCCATCTTCATCACGCCTTCCATAGTCACGGTAGGGTGAATCTGCTGGCAGTAGGTGTCGGACATTATGGCACTAGCGAGACAGGGCTTCATGTATGGCCAAGTTGATTCCAAGTCCCCAGTTGCAGTATGTCTTGGTGTAGATCAAGTGCACGGGGTTTGGCAAGGCGGCATCTCTGAATATGAAGGTAGTGATCTCCCATGCATCCTCTCCATATCCATAGGTGTACAACCTTCTTCCCTTGAACATGGGCAGTGGCAATCCCAATGACTGCGAGAGCTGAGCTAACTGCCTTGCAAAGGGTCTTGGTGACTCCATGGTGGCATACTCAGTCGTGACTTCTCCCATCTATCAAGTAAAATAGGAAAGTGTGAGAATAGCATATGGTAAGAATTTACGAGGGTGAAAGGCATAAGATGAAAGACAGAGTTAATATAGGCTTTAATAAATCTATGGCTTCCTAATCCAATCCTAGGTCACGATCCTACAGTCGACACACGGGCTCTGATACCATCCTGTAACACCCCGGTTCTGAAAAGACCGTGACCTCTATGTGACATGCCAATCCCTGGATCGGTTCATTGGCCCACAATAGAGTAAGATGAATAACATAGCAAAATATCCGTGTATCATAAATAACGAAGATCTAGAGTACCATTATTACAATAAAAGCTTAGCCCAAAGCTAGCTCAAATTATTCAGGTAGCAACATAAATAAAGTAAATCCTCCATTCTTCAAATTGCCCACAAGTGAACAAGTGCCGAGTGGAGTACCGTGGCCTATATCGATTACTCAGAATCGGAATAACCTGCAACATGAAACGTAGCAGCCTCGAAGGGTCAATACATGGAATGTATGGCAAGTAGAGCTAGTAAAGGAGACAATAACACTAACATCTACATGCATATTTGGCAAGTGGAGCTATGTCTGGCTTGCATTTGCAAATACTTTTGTCCTACTTTCATAAACAGTTTTTGATTTTCTTTGAAAAGATCCCAATTAAGTTAACCCAACAATATTAAAACAATTATGAAATTAGAATGAGCGAGAAACATGTCATGGAATCAATATCAAGCAACTCAGTTGTCCATAACCGGGGACACGGCTAATCGATTAGATTATACACCCTGCAGGGGTTAGTACACTTTACCCATGTGACTTGGCCAGCCCAGCTCGTACCATCACTCTCATTTTGGGTGATGATAGGGAGAAGTCCAAGATGAGACCGTTCGGGAAGTAGCTCCCCAATCCCGACGCGCACCGGTCCAACCTACCAAAATTCTACATCTCTGGATACGCGGGTTCGGGTCACCACAACCTACTAAGTCCAACCAACCGCCCATTCCATTATTGGCACATGGTTGTACACGTAAGCTACACAATAAAGAAGCCAATCATTCTCTCTTGATACCTGGGTGCCTTTCCGCAATGAAACCAGAAAAAATTATCAATACCATCACACCCAGGAGATTCATTGATTAAGTTGTTTTAGTTTTCACAAACCAATACTTTTAGAAACAAGTCTCAATGATGTAACCCAGCCCTCGTTCAACATAGCATGGCTAAGCACATATACCAACGGTGGTTCATCTACAAGGAAGGCCCTACCACATAATAGGACATAGCATAGCGATAATATCATCCTACACATGCATATACAAAATACACGACAATGCATTGAAAATAGTAGGACGATATCATGAACAAAGTAGCATCTACTTGCCTTGGTTGTAGCGGTCGGAAGAACAATCCACACACGAGCAAGCGTTGCACTCGTCACAATCTACACGATACAATTGCATTCATAAACAAACAATCCACAACATATGCAACAAATATGATGCATGAATGCAAGAACGACAAGTGAATTGGTGCTACAGCTGCACCACAACATCCTATTCCATAATACTACCGATTGCATGCATGGAAAATAGTTTTAGCGCTAGGAAAACTATTAGGTAGAAGTAATGCTCCAAACTAGAGCTAGAACTCAATTAATTCACTATCGGTATTATACTGTTTGTAAAATCTTGGGAAAATTCTACCGCATAGGCATCGCTGATTAGAAACAGTACCAACTGGAATTACTCAAAAAGGAATTATAAAACTCCCCGAGTAATTAAAACACTGCAGAAAGCCACTAGACAGTTTTTGTAGAAGTTTTTATTGTAAGCCTATCTTTTTAATTCACGATGCGATTCCCCTCATTCCACTGAATCCAGAGACATATCATACGCGATTTTTGGAGCTACGAATTTTTTTCTACGAATTTATTACTCCGAAAAGGCCACTAACTAGTTTGATTAAACTGTACTAAACCTTGCTGCAAAAGTCTGAACCAAAGGTACAGCGAGATTCTACACGACTCACTGAATCTACACATATTTTATTTGCAATTTTTGGCCAAACGGTTTAGTTTCTACGCAATTTAAAAGTTTCTACCAAAATCTGTCAACTAAAAGGATTAACGAAATTAACCAGTCAACTGTGTCTGTTGACTGGTCAACACGTGTGCTGACTGGGCGCTGACTGGGCGTCTGACTAGTCAACGCCCGAGTCTGACCGGTCAACGAATGATCTGAGCCGCTGATCTGAGATCTGACGGTGGCTGCAGGCTTACCGGAAACAAACGGCGAAACGGACTCCGGACAGTGCGGCGAGCAGTTCCGGCGACGACGGTGACCTGCGCGGTAGGGAAAACAATCAGCGTGTGGTTCGAGATCGTCAACACGGCGCGCAAGATGGCGCACGTGTGTGCGTGCGTGCGTAGACGCGCGCGGCGCGGCAAGCGGCAGCGGCACAGCGGGCAGCGCGCGACGCAGCACAGCGGCAGCGCGCGCGCAAGGGCAGCAGCAGCGCGCGTGGCAGGCGCTGGGGCGGCGCGCGCGGCAGGTGGCGGCCAGGTGCGGGGCAGCGGCTGCAGCAGCGCGCTGCGGGGTCGCGGGCGAGGCGCGGCGCGCGGCGAGGCGGCGGTTAGCTGCGGCGCTGCAGGCGCAGGCGGGAGGCAGCTCGGTGGCGGGGCGGGTGCGGCGCAGGCGGGAGGGTGACGTGGCGCGGCGAGAGAGAGGGAAGAGAGGAGGCGGCGCGGGGGTACCTGGCGGCGGGGTTGGCGCGGAGGCCGAGGCGGAGGGGCGGCGGCATGGTCCAGGAACCGAGGGAGGAGGCGGCGATCGCGGGAGGCGAGGACGATGGCGGCGGGGTTGGGCGCGGTTCCCGAGGGCGCGGGCGGTTATCGAGGCAGGGGCGGGGTTGGCCGGGTGGGTCCCCTTAAGTGGCCCTCTCGCGGAAATCTAGACTGATTCGGCGCGGAGTTGGTTTCGGACTCGGAAATCGGTCCAAAACTCGGACCGTTTTCCGATCTATTAAACAAACGGCCGTAACTTCTCCGTACGAGCTCCGAATCGAGCGATTCTTGCTCCTACGGTTTTGTAGAGTCGAGGGGAACAATCTAGGGTCAAGGGTTGGGCGAAACCTCTAGGCTACAATGGTGGACAACGCTAGTCCTACTAAAGCCTCCCGCAGGGGCCTCGTAGCAAAATAGAATAGGGTTTTGAAAATAGCGTTCCGCCGATCCTTTTCACTCGACGGTTTTGAATGGAAAGGCATGATGCAATGCTATGAATGATATGCAAGACCAAATCTAAAATTTGGGATGTGACAGCACAGTATGATTAAACACACTAAGTTTTGGCATGATCTCATTACTGATGAACTGAAGTTTTAGAAAGACAAAGAATAGAAAATGAGTGTTTGATAGCCATGATTCATTGATGTGGATAACCAAATGAGACACTCTAATGATATGATTCTTTTGACATGTTCTCGCATTTCCTTTTGGCATAAATATCGTTACTAAGAGATAAACTTTCTAGAAGTTCAATAACTAATGTTTGCACTTGAGAGCCTTAACTAGATGACATGATTGGGTAGAATCGATAAACTTTATTCCTATTTATGTTGGGCATATATTTGTTACTAAGTTTTGTCTGATAAAAATAATTATATGAAAATTTATACAAAAGGTGCAATAAGAGGATCACAAGTTTGTTTGCAAGTTAGATTCACTGTTGACATGGAGCATATACGTTTTGATGAATCTTTAGTGGTCTTTATAACTAAGCTTGTGTTGCCTTGTATGAATACATGTTTTATCTCTTCGAGCTTGTAGAAGAAATAAGAATGCAAGGCACTGATTTCCAATGATAAGCTATTTCACAACAATTAATTTATTATCGACCCTTCCAGCTCGAGGAGGAGCAAGGTCTAGCTTGGGGAAGTTGATGGCTATGAAATACCACCTCTTTTATCCATATAAAATGTGCTATTTATCTCTCATATCATGTTTCTTCTAGCTATAGCTATGCCTTATATGCACGACTTCTAGTTTTCATTCTACTTTCATATGAGCTTGGCATATTTAGTAGTTTAGGTAAAATTTTATCTCTTTCCTTGTCTATGCCATGTGTGTAGGTTATGATGATGATTATGGTAGAGGCAAAAGGAACAAAGAGAGCATAGTATGGAGGATCTGCAGGGACCAGACTTAGACATTTGAGAGGTTGAAAAAGTAAATTTTCCAACTTCTCAAAATAAAGATCCAAGGCCACTAGGTTGTAGCCCTTGAAGGGAATATGCCCGAGAGGCAATAATAAAGTGGTTATTATCGTATTCCTTATTTATGATAAATGTTTATTTTGTATGCTATAATTGTATTAATACGAAAACATTAATACATGTGTGTTTAATAAACAAAAATGAAGTTCCTAGTTATGCCCCTCTTATAAACTAGCTCGTTGATTAACAAGATGATCAAAGGTTTCCTGATCATGGACATTAGATGTTGTTAATAACGAGGTCACAACATTGTTGGAATGATGTGATGAACATTCATCCGAAGTATAGCATTACGATCAAGATCATTGTGTTTATATTGCTATAACATCATACGAAGTAATCTTAATCCTTAGACCATGAGATCATGTTAATCACTAACACCGGAAGAGTATCTTGATAACATCAAACGTCACACCGTAACAGGGTGACTATAAAGATGGGTTCAGTGCTACGAAGGTGTTATGTTGAGGCTCATGGATCAAGAGTGGAATTTTTCCATCCCGATGACGGAGAGATATACTATGGGCCCTCTCGGTGATATCACATTAGTTAGCTTGCAAGCAAGTGCTTTGATCACTAGAATGTTATATCACGGGAACGAGAAAAGAGTACATGTCAGTAACGAGATAAAACTAGGTATGGAGATACCGATGATCGAATCTCGTACATGTAATATATCGCTAGACAAAGGGACTGAGTTACATGCGTATAAGGTTCACACGATCACAGAAGTCATCGTTGAATGTGTGGGAGTCAGTACGGATCTCTAGGTCCCGCTGCTGATTATTGATCGGAGAGGGTCTCGATCATGTCTACATTATTGCAAACCGTAGGGTGACACACTTAAGGGATACCGATACCATTTAGAGAAAATAATATTCCAGAGAAAGAAAAAGGAAAGCGCATGAATTTATTTCACCAGACACCGGAACTGTTTCGGTTCAAATTACTGAAACTGGTTCTGCATGTGAAATTGAATACTAGCAAGGGGTTTTATCTGAATGTTTGTTAATTCAAGTAATTAACAAAATTATTAATAAATAAATAAAATAATTTTATTTAATGAGAGATTGCATTAAATTTGGTGGAAATTTAATGGGATTTGAGTGGAGAAAATGGAGGGTCTTATTTATGTGAGTGGAGCTTCCACCACATGAATGAGGGAGAGGTGGGGGCACCCTCTATGGCCGGCGCCCATGCCCCCTTGGGCTGTCCCCTCCCCTATATAAGGATCCCCTCCTCTCACTTCTCACTCACAGCTCCTCCTGAAGGATCTCCCTCCCCCTTTAGAATTTCCCCATGGTCTCGGATCAGCGAGATACATATTCCCGGTGGCTTTTTCTGGAAGGATTTGTTGCTTCCGCTGCTTCGCTGGAGCGAGGGAACGGAGGTTGTCAGGGTACCCGGACGTGTGTGTGATCACGGATGCACCACTGCTTTGCGGTGCTGGACTTGATGGTGCTGGACCGGCTAGACCAGATGGACTTCATCATGATCTTAAGATCGGAAAGCGTTCGACTACATCATCCACGAGTACAACATTGTTAACGCTATTCGGTCTTCGAGGGTATGTATTATATGGATGTATATCCACCTGTTGCTTGTATCTAGTAGATAGATCTTGATACTTTGTTGTTCCCATCGTAGGAATTTTTTGTTTTCTATGCTGCGAACCACTCGCTAAGGAACCAAGATATCATCCAAAGACCAAGCATATCAACCGCAAGTTTCATATAATCCGAGATTATATAGCAGATGGAGATTTGAAGATCAGCAAAGTACATACAGATCTGAATGTCGCAGATCCATTGAGTAAACCTCTTCCACGTGTAAAACATGATCAGCACCTCAGTGCCATGGGTGTGAGATTGTTGCCAAATGTAAACTAGATTATTGACTCTAGTGCAAGTGGGAGACTGTTGGAATTATGCCCTAGAGGCAATAATAAAGATGTTATTATTATAATTCTTGTTCATGATAAAGTTTATATTCCATGCTAGAATTGTATTAAGCAGAAACTTTAATACTTGTTTGGTTTGTGAACAACACCGTGTCCCTAGTACGCCTCTATGGACTAGCTCATTGATCAATGATGGTTAAGGTTTCCTAATCATAGACATGAGTTGTCAATTGATAATGAGATCATATCATTGGGAGAATGATATGGTGGACAGACCCAAACTAAGCAAAGCTATTAGATCGTTTCATCGTGTTCGTCTTTCCGAAGCTTTTCTCATGTCAAATATTGTATTCCTTAGACCATGAGATAATACGACTCCCTGGTATCGGAAGAAAGCTTTGAGGTCATCAAACGTCATCCTATGAGAGGGTGATCATAAAGGTGTCTCTCAGGTGATCGGAAAGTATCTATTGGGTTGTATGTATCGAGATGGGATTTGTCCCTCCCAAGTCGGAGAGATATACTTCGGGCCCACTCGGTAATCGATATCAACACCGCTTGCAAGCATGTGGTTAAGGAGTTAATCACAAAGTGATATCGGATTACGGAACGAGTAAAGTACTTGCTGTGAACGAGATTGAACTAGGTATGACGATACCGACGATCGAATCTCGGGCAAGTAAAATATCGCGAGACGAAGGGAATATATATATGGGATTGATTGAATCCTGGCATCGTGGTTCATCCGATATGATCATCGATGAATGTGTGGGAGTCAATATGGGTGCCCAGACCCCGCTGTTGATTATTGATAGAAGATCATGTCTGCATATTCTCGAACCCGCAGGGTCACACACTTAACGTGTCTCGACGCTAGGATAGATTGGATAATTGGTTTATGAATTTTTGTTCGGAGTCTCGGATGGGATCCGGGACATCACGAGAGGTTCCGGAATGGTCCGGAGAATAAGATTCATATAAGGCAGTGCAGTTTTTGGAGTTCGGAATTGTTCCGGATTAATCGGTATTGTACCGGAAGCTTCTAGAACCTTCCGGAAGGGGACCAACGTGGCCCCACCTTCCGGGAGGGGGCATGGGCCTATGAGGGAGTGTCCTGGCCGCATTGGGCCAGGGGCACAAGGCCCCATAGGGCCCAGCCGATCCTAGATAAGTTTAAACTCGTTTAAACTAGAGATAGGGTTTCTAGATAAGGGATAAGTTTAAATCGTTTAAACTAGAGATAGGCTTGGAGGATGGGCAAGGGCTGGCCGCACCCCCCCTCTATATATAGAGGGCTGGTGCGCCCCCTCCACCTACCAAACACACCTTCCTCCAAACCCTAGTAGCCCTGCTACCCTCCTCTCTCCCTCCCGACTGTTTGTAGGCGAAGCCCTGCGGCAGAAATTCTCCACCATATACACCACGCCGTCGTGTTGTAGATCCAATCTATCTATCCACCCTACTTGCTGGTCCGAGGAAGGAGGAGACGTCGAGGTGCTGCACGTGTGCATCTCACGGAGGCACCGCCACTTGTGGTGCTAGATCGGATCGGATCGCGAGGAGGAGAAGCGAGTACGACTACATCACCCACGTTCCGACGAACGTTCCGCTGTGCGAATCTTCAAGGGTATGAAGATCTAATCCAATCTCTCTCGTTGTTTGCATCTCCTAGATTAGATCTTGGCTTTTCCTCTGTTCGCTTCCGTAGAAAATTTTGATTTACTATGCTGCGAAACCCTTCAATAAAGGCACCTCACTCCCTCCTCTCATCTCACACCTCCTCATGAAGGATCTCTCTCCCCCTTTAGAATTTTCCCATGGTCTCGGATCAGCGAGATACATGTTCCTGATGGCTCTTTTTGGAAGGATCTGTTGCTTTTGCTGCTTCGCTGGAGCGAGGGCGCGGAGGTTGTCGGGATACCCGGGCGTGTGTGCGATCACGGATGCACCACTGCTTTGCGGTGCTGGACTTGATGGTGCTGGACCGGCTAGACCATATGGACTTCATCACGATCTTGAGATCGGCAAGCGTTCAACTACATCATCCACGAGTACAACCTCGTTAACACTATTTGGTCTTCGAGGGTACGTATTTTATGGATGTATATCCACCTGTTGCATGTATCTAGTAGATAGATCTTGGTACTTAGTTGTTCCCATAGTAGGAATTTTTTTGTTTTCTATGCCGCGAACCCTTAATTGGTATCAGATCCGGATCTATGCGTAGATGCTTTGCACGGGTAGTACACATATGAGTATATGGGCGATGATGATCATGTTATTGCTTCTTAGTTGTATTTTGGATATTGGTGGCATAGTGGGATGAAGCGGCCCGGACAAACTTTACATGTCCTCGCACATAAGACTTGTTCCACGCTTGACATGCAACTAGTTTTGCATAAGTGGTTAGCGGGTGTCTGTCTCTCCTACTATAGTCAATATCTAATTTGCAACGAGTTATCAATAATTTGGTTATCCTTGTTATGGTTCATGTTCGTAGGTAATAACGGTTCTAACTTCGAAAGCCCTAAGCCACGTAAAACTTGCAATGGATAAATTAGAAGCATCTAGTTTAGATTATTGCTGGGCTAGTGTCATGATATGGTGATGTTGTAAGTAAAAGTATAAGTCGATACTCTTACAACACACATAACGTGTAAGTTCCATAGACCTTGGCTTTACACATAAAAGAATGATGGAGATCATACCACGATGCACATGATAATGATAAAGTGCAAGGACCATATCATTTTATTTTTCACATGTGATGTTTGTTGCATCTTATATTGCTTGTTTGGCGTTTTGTTAGCATAATAAGATGATCCCTCATTTAGATATCAAGATAAAAATATGTTCTTCCTTAAGTACGCACCGACAATGTTTCGTCGCTTCAAGACATCACGTGATGATCGGTTGTACTTGAATCCACGAGCATATCTCGGGTGTAAGACAATTTTATACATGCAAATACTAAGGTTCTTACTTGGCGAGCCTAGCATGTGTAGACATGGCCTCAGAACACGGACCGAAAGGTTAATCATGAGTCATATGTTTCGATATGATGACCATACGGATGCTCTCCTTTGAAGCTACACTGACTCACGTGATGATCGTACTTGGTGTAGTTGATTTGGTTCATGTAATCACCAAAAAGACACGAGGGATGTCGTTTTTTAAGTGGGAGTTCATTTCTCATTTGGATTAGTAGAACTCAATTTATCATAAATTAAATCAAAGTGAATTTGCATAATTTGTTGTAGTCATTGGCATTCGTTCACCACCTTATGCGTAGTTGTAATTGAGATAATAGATAAAGAATTCTGGATATTTACTTTACAAACTGGTATCGTATTGTGTTGAGTGTCAATCTAAAGTTTAAAGTCCTATTGCAAACTTTTAGCAAACTCTGTTTACTCCGTGAAGTTTAATAATTAGTATTAAATCGAGAGTGACAATTCCAGTGTTAGTATCTAAAGTATCATGTTTGCCTCCATGATTATTGATTTAAATATCAAGATTATCTAGGAGCTGAAAGAATTGTTTTAGAAACCATCATATGTGGCAGATATAACGATATCTGAAATAATTTTTTGGTTGCAATATGATAGAGTATAATATATGTTCTCATATTGGATGAGAATTTGCAAAGGTTGGAGATGCTAGACATCCTAATCATTCAAAAGGGTTTTGGAAAGTAACGTTATATTTACGATTCGCCTTTATAAGCTATATTAGCTTGATCATGAAAGTTGTCATGATAAAGATGAATAGAAAATGTATGTAAAATGTTTACTACACTAAAAGATTACTAAAGAATGGATTTTGAAAGAACGCCATTCATTTGATGATGGTGATCTACTTCAAAGTGCAAGTCCAAAGGTATTAGTATTTAAATATACACGCTTTGGACTATGTGTCATGTATATGGCGCCACTTTTGATGTTGATAGATTCTTTTAAAAGGAAAAGGAAATGCTGAAAGAGAATCTATAGAATATATTTGGTAGAAAAGAAAAGATTGGAAATATCCAGTTTAGGTATATAGATGATATACATGTTATGGTTGTATTCTTTTCTTGTTAAACAATGTAGTTCTTAGGTATTGAATACCGAATTGGTTGGTATGAAATTTCATACAGAACGACGCAATTCATGAACCACAATGTCCTAAGTAACTAGCAAGAGAATATGTGATGATGTTCATCGAAAACAAACAAACCGTTGTTTGTAATTCTCGTTAACATCAAAGCTTGCCTTCAAGATTTGTTTTAATAATAGTTATTTAAATCAGGTATTATGAGAACAAAGATTGTTCAAATTATTATCGTATTCCATATAAGATGGATGATTTACAAATCTAGTTGGAGAAATCACATCCATAAAACTAATGCTAAAATGTCGCAAGACAAATGATTGGAAGATCACTTACAAAGTGACATCGCCGTTTAAATTATATTGGAAAGAAAACATGAAGAAACTCCATTTTTATGGATTTTTGGAGTCTTTGATTTGATCAAATGACGCTTGTGAGACCTTCCTCGGGATAATTAATACTTCGTTGAAAGGCCAAAGAAGAACGATCGACGAAATTATTGGAATTTATACATATCGATGTATGTAGTCCATTATGTATAGTCGTAAGCAATGGATTTCAACTTCATATGCTTTCTCCGGAAATTTTTGAGAGAATATTCACTTAATGAGAAAGAAGTATGAAATATTTGAAAATGTTCAAAAACTTTCAAGATGAAGTGGAAAATCATTGTAACAAGAAAATAAATAATTTATGATTTTATCATAAAGGGATTTATTTGAGTTGCAAGTTTAACAAAACACCTACATTTGCATCTCTCGAAACACCATAGAAATATGGAGTGTTTGAGATTGTAATGAATCCTTGTTTGACATGGTTGGATCAAAGGTGTTATTTATAAAACTGTCATTATGTTTTAAAAGATTAAAGCTTTAGATAGTACCGCTTTTACACTAAAAATAGCTCCGTCTTTATCCATTGAAATGACACCATGTAAGTTATGGTTTGGGGTAAAACCCAAGTTGTCCTTTCTTAAATTTTGGTATGCTAAGCATAAGTAAGATGTTTACAACCAAAGTCGAATGAGCATCTCTTTATAGGTTATTTCAAATAACCGTTGGGTATTCCTCCATAACACCGAAGACAAAAGCGTTTGTCGCTTAGAACGTCAAGTTTCTTGAAAAATTAATTTTTCGCAAAAGTTAAGTGGGAGGACAATAGAATTTTGATAAGGTTAACGAACCTTAGCTATATGTGCTGAGTTGCGCAGCGCCGGGAAAATGTTCCGGAGGCAGCCACAATGCTCATGGATCACGTGCCTCAAAGGTTGTGGTCACGGAGGTCTAAGTTCCTATTGAACCAAGTAGGTCGGATAAACAATAAAATGCTAAGATTTTAGAGTAAATCATTGTTGTTTGACAATGATGAACTGACTACATGCAAAGAAGCGATGATGGGCCCTGACTCCATCAAATGGCTTGAAGCCATAAAATCCATGATAGTTCCATACACGAGAAATCAAGTTTTTTGAACTTGGAAGACCCTCCGGAAAGGTGTAAAAATCTATCGGTCGTATTTGGATCTATATAGAAACAGACATGGATGTTTCACATCTATGAAATAGTTGACATGTCGTAAATTATTTTATGACAATATTTAAGGAGTTGACTATGACAAGATTTGATATTTCATAAGCAATATTTAGTCTGGACGGATTAAAGTAGCAATCACTACATATAAATTGGTATATGATAGATGAATAAACAAAACAAAGTTCTTATAATAGAATGGTTACCTATGACGTGTGCATGACACAAGCCAAAGGGTTTTATTAATTAAAAGGATGCTAAAAAAGGGCATGCAAACTTCAATGGTTGAAGTAAGCATCGCAGAGTTGGAATCTTCATCGTGATGAAACTGTGAAAGGAGTTTTCATAAGGAGACGATGAAGATGCTTGCATTTGCAAGAAATTAAGTGGGAGCACTGAGACATATTTCTAATACATTATGTGGAGGACATCTTGTTGATTGAAAATGATGTAACTTTTATTGACAAAGGTTAAGAATTTCATTTTGATGAAAGACTTAGGCAAAACTCAAATATTTAGCAAGAATGTCTACATGGATAGACAATGACGCTAATATGGTCGTGCCAAACGTACATATATGAGATATTGAAGGGGTTCAATATAGAAACGACGAGAAAAGGATCTTGTCACATGGAAAAGAATTGAAACAAGATTCAAGTGTATCGACACTTGATAAGTGAAACAAGCTGGCTCAAGTGCTTTGACACTTAATCAGTGCAATCACAAGAATGTTTTGATCAATCATACCATGATATGTACACATCCAGATATGTCCTATGCTTACCAGAATGAATCACAAAATGATCATTGGACGATAGTAAGGTAATTCTTATGATCTGTTGGAAGAACTAAGAATATATTTGTGTAGAGGTGACAAACAATTACAAATAGTTCATTGTAAAGCGTTACATTGATACTAGTTTTTTCACAAGATACAAGATTAAGTCTATATCAATTTAAACTATGGGTGGCACAATGAAATGGAAAGGAGTTTCCATGACGGATTTGAATGAATTCCAAAGTTAAGACATTGTGACAGATACTACAACAAAAGGCTAAGTATATGAATGCTATAGTAGCAGCAAAGGAGGGCATTTGTGTTAAGTAGTTTGTTATCAAACTAAGGTGTGGTTCGCAATGGGCTAACACTAAAGATATATTGTACGACAATAGTATCAACATGACTTAACCCCAAGGAACTAAAGGTCTCACCAAAAGACCAAAATTATAAAATGCCATCTCATTGGAGAACGAGTGATGCATGAAAACACAAAGACCTGCAAATACACACGAACATGAAAGCGTCAGATCCATAGATTATGTTAACCACTTGCATTCACATATATGGAACAGCAGAAAGCCATATGTGTTCAATACGCAAGGTTTTCAAACTAGATTATTGTCTCTAGTGCAAGTGGGAGACTGAAGGGAATATGCCCGAGAGGCAATGATAAAGTGGTTATTATCATATTCCTTATTTTATGATAAATGTTTATTTTGCATGCTATAATTGTATTAATATGGAAACGTTAATACATGTGTGTTTAATTAACAAAAATTAAGTTATGAGTTATGCCTCTATTATAAACTAGCTCATTGATTAACAAGATGATCAAAGGTTTCCTGATCATGGACATTAGATGTTGTTAATAACGAGGTCACAACATTGTTGGAATGATGTGATGAACATTCATCTGAAGTATAGCATTATGATCAAGGTCATTGTGTTTATATTGCTATAACATCATACGAAGTAATCTTAATCCTTAGACCATGAGATCATGTCAATCACTAACACCGGAAGAGTATCTTGATAACATCAAATGTCACACCGTAACAGGGTGACTATAAAGATGGGTTCAGTGCTACAAAGATGTTATGTTGAGGCTCATGGATCAAGAGTGGAATTTGTCCATCCCGATGACAGAGAGATATAATCTGGGCCCTCTCGGTGATATCACATTAGTTAGCTTGCAAGCAAGTGATTTGATCACTAGAATATTATATCACGGGAATGTGAAAAGAGTACATGTCGGTAACAAGATAAAACTAGGTATGGAGATACCGATGATCGAATCTAGGACATGTAATATATCGCGAGACAAAGGGATTGAGTTACATGCGTATAAGGTTCACACGATCACAGAAGTCATCATTGAATGTGTGGGAGTCAGTACGGATCTCCAGGTCCCGCTGCTGATTATTGATCGGAGAGGGTCTCGATCATGTATACATTATTTGCAAACCGTAGGGTGACACACTTAAGGGATACCGACACCATTTTTAGCAAATAATATGCCAGAGAAAGAAAAATGAAAGCGCGGGAATTTATTTCACTAGACACCGGAACTGTTTCAGTTGAAATTGCTGAAACTGGTTCTGTGTGTGAAATTGAATACTAGCAAGGGTTTTTATGCGAATGTTTGTTAATTCAAGTAATTAACAAAATTTTGAATAAATAAATAAAATAGTTTATTTAATGAGAGATTGCATTAAATTTGGTGGAAATTTAATGGGATTTGAGTGGAGAAAATGGAAGGTCTTATTTATGTGAGTGGAGCTTCCACCGCATGAATGAGGGAGAGGTGGGGCACCCTCTATGTCCGGAGGACATGCCCCCTTGGGATGCCCCCACCCCTATATAAGGAGCCCCTCCGCTCACTTAATACTCACACCTTATCTTGAAGGATCTCTCTCCCCCCTTTAGAATTTCCCCATGGTCTTGGATCAGCGAGATACATGTTCCCGTTGGCTTTTTCTGGAAGGATTTGTTGCTTCCGCTGCTTCGCTGGAGCGAGGGAACAGAGGTTGTCGGGGTACCCGGACGTGTGTGCGATCACGGATGCACCACTGCTTTGCGGTGCTGGACTTGATGGTGCTGGACCGGCTAGACCAGATGGACTTCATCACGATCTTGAGATCGACAAGCGTTCGACTACATCATCCACTAGTATAACCTCGTTAAAGTTATTCAGTCTTCAAGGGTATGTATCCTATGGATGTATATCCACCCGTTATTTGTATCTAATAGATAGATCTTTGGTATTTAGTTATTCCCATTGTAGAAAAGTTTTTGTTTTCTATGGTATGAACCCTACAACCCTCGTCAATACGAATCCAACAAGCGGAAAAACACCCAAAACGGAGTTCGTATGAAGAAATGACGACCAATATATGAAAGGGTTCTCAAGGTAAGACGACCAACTAGACGGCCGGAGGCCGTATAGCTCCGGTCGTATAGTTGCCAAAAAGGTCGGGAACGACGGGTTTTGGCCCCAAAAAAGCTTCAGAAGCTTCCCAAAGTCATATGACGGTATTATGGGTACCCTAGGGCACCCCCAAGACCTATATAAGGAGGGGAGGAGTCAAGAGAGAGCCGCCAAGACATATCCTCCACCATGGCGGTGCCCTGCCGCCGTGCTACCACCATAGACGCCTACAATCAGATCTACACCATCATCACCACATAAGGGGAGAAGGGACTAGGATCTTGAAGGCCTCCACATTGATCTACATCGTCATCTTCATAAACAACGTCTCCATCACCGATCCCCTTTGGTTACTTGTAATTCTATATTGAATCTTGGATTTGCACTTGTGTTCAATTGTATCATCATACTTCATCCATATTCTACCCATGATGTTGATTGCCTTCATATGTGAGTAGTTTGTTTTGTTCTTGGGGAGATCGAGAAACCCTAATATGTGATTGAATTGAGATAACGATTATTATGTGATATTGTTCATTATGTGTCTGTGTTAATTGTCTTCATCTTGATGTTGGGAGTTGTGCACCTCCTTAATATTTGCCTCGTGCGGGGACTTGATGAAGGGGATTACTTGTTGGTAGACGTAAGGATGATAGCACTTATTGTGACTATAAAGTAGTTGTTATTCTTTACGTACTAACTTGGGGAATCAAGGAGAACTCATCAAGCCATGTCCATGCCACGGGAGAAATCCCTTAATAGTGCAGTAACACGATGGTTGTCGGTTATTGTCTGCTGTGGTTATGACGGAAGATGTGAGTAGTGGTTGCTACCTATTCATCCATATGTGGAGCTCCTCCCACACATATCATACATGGTCTTACTCATTATAATAATTTTTATCACTCTTTCTAATTACTAACGGTGGATCCACTACTCCTTGAGAACTATTTCCATCATCTTGCAAACCTTTGTAATCACACTCGCATACTCTTGTTTACTTATAGATTTAGTTTACTTATTGTTTTATTATTTGAAAACCCAAAAATATCTTTTATACAAAACTCGCATTTTATCTTGTTGCTTAGAACATTCTTTAGCATTACTATTTTAGTATTTAGTTTAAGAGTTATTTAGACTTCAGACTCTTGTTCCCTGTGGGATCGATATCTTTATTTCGAAACTAGCTATAAACGATATGTGCACTTGTGGTCATCAAGCTATTTTCTGGCGCCGTTGCCGGGGGGCTAAGCGCTGTAGGTCTTTTAGATTTTGTTTAATTATTTTAGTGTTCCTAGATTTTGTTTTAAACTTTCTTTATTTGTTGCGTTTATCTTTTTGTTTTTGTTTACAAACCACCATAAAAATAATTTTTACTAATCATGTCTTCTAAGAAGACTACTCTTGAACAGGAGAAGCTCGCAAGGGAGGAGAAGTTGCGAGAAATACTGAATCAATGGATAGCTCTGGTGAATGATTATTCATCCATGTTATGTGCCTCATACAAGCGGTTTGCTTGTAGATTCTATGGATCCAAAGATCACATCGCCTACCAATGTAATTATAACATTGATCCCGCATTAGAATATTATAATAGAGAAGAGTTTAAAAGCGTAGTTGATATGTAGGTTATAGAATTTGTGCTTTATACAGGTTGTTTAGAATTGCTTTCTTCTATAAAAAATATTCGAGAAAGATGCCAGGAGCTTGATGAAATAATTGAAGAAGTTTATCTCATATATTCACTTTGCTGTGAATACTTTATGGATAATGTTTTAGCTTGTAATGTTTATGAGCGGATTTCAGCCCGCATGGAAAAGCCTAGCCTTTTGTAGGATCAAAACTTTAAAGAGAAGGCAACATCACTCAAAGAGCCTCCACCGAAACCGCCTGAACATATTGCTAATAAAGTGGTGACGCTTGAAGTTTCACCTACCACACATATCATACATGGTCTTACTCATTATAATAATTTTGATCACTCTCTATTATTATTACTAGCGGTGCATCCACTACTCTCTGAGAACTCTTTCCATCATCTTGCAAACCTTCGTAATCACACTCGCATGCTCTTATTTACTTTAGTTTACTTATTGTTCTCTTATTTGAAAACCCAAAAATATCTTTTATACAAAACTCACATTTTATCTTGTTACTTAGAATGTTATTTAGCATTACTATTTCAGTATTTAGTTCAAGAGTTATTTAGACTTCAGACTCCTGCTCCCTATGGAATCGATATCTTTATTTCGAAACTAGCTACAAACGATTTGTGCACTTGCAGTCATCAATGGCATTCAAGTGGCACGCTACCGACCTTGCACCACTGGTAACTACTATTGGTGGCATGTGGGCCGAATGCCACTAGTATCGCATAAAAATTGTTGACATTCTTAGCGGTACAAATGCTGATACTTGCATTTTATATCATCATAATAGCCACATATAGGACTAGTTTATATTTTTATTTGTATTGTTATAACATTAATTATACAATTTTTAAATGGTTTATGGGACTTTTCTACAAAGTCTCTTATTTTGGTATTTAATTTCTTGAAGGCAGAAAACCTTCTTTTTTTTGTATTTTGCTATTTCAGGGACTTTCTCGACTCCAATTAATTTCAGTAAAAATACCACGGAAGTTTTTCATCGCGAGAAGGACAATGGGATTTGAAACTATGCGGGGGAGCCATGAGAGCTGAACGAGCCTAGGTGGCACATGCCCACCTGTGGCCACGCCACCCAAGCCTATTCAGGCCTTGAATGTTGCCTCAGATCCCATTTTTACAGACGACTCTGTTTCACCAAAAAACCTACGTCATATTTTTCCTACGATTTTCAGAGGCGGCGGTAGAGGATAAAGTCCTCTCTTACTCTAGTAGAGGGCCTATACTACTGCTCCGAGGCCTCCAGAGAGGGAGAAATCAAAGACATCGTCATCACCACTCCTCCTTGGCGTAAGGGGAGGCTTCTCCATCACCATCTCCATCTCTAAGATCCATCTCTTTCCCCTCATAGTTTGTGATCAGATTGAACCCTGGATAATGTTTTAGTGCCTTGTGCATGATTGTGCTTGGTAACTTGTCATTTTATTGTGGTAAAGTTATAATTTCATATTATGTTGTATACATATGCTCTTGATCCATATCATGTTTCAACGTTGTGAATAGTTTCCCATGTTCTTGAGGGCATAGGATGAATTGGCTATGATTTTAATATATTATTCAATGAGTATTTGCTTAAGTTTTAATCTTTTATGTGGTTCTATGATGGTAATATGCGAACGTCGAATTCATATCACTTCACCTATATGGTATCATAGGTCTGCACCTATATGGTAATATGCAAATGTCGTGGCAAGCTCTAGATCCAATCTAGGAGGTGATGCTGCTGAGTAGAAGGGCGGGGTTAACCATTACCTTAACTCCTTGGTAACTCCTACATAGATTTGGACCTTCAAGGAGGGGTGCTTATCTTGGAGGAGGTGAAATCCTCCAATACCAAAGACACCATGGAGTAAAGGCTACATATGCTGGAGGGTACAATTCTCAGGTATGGCACCGTGGTTGAGCATAGCCTTTATGCTCATCACCACATGAATCTCGAGCTAGAGAAGAAGGTTGAATCATATGAAGAAAGGATCAAGTATCTAGAGTAAAAACATGAATACATGATCGAAGAGCTAGACATGTTCTGAGCTCTCATGTGGGATGCGAGAACCAGAATTGTGAATATGAAGATCGCTTCAATAGGATTGTTGAAGATGCAACCACTCAGTTCAATGATCCACCAATATCTTTCTATAGTGGGAGGCCTTATCCCTAGAAGCTCAAGGAGTGGGATACTCATTATGAGGAGAACGATGCACATGAGGAAGAACCTGCAACAACAAATCAAGCTTGGGGAGTTCCACATAGTATTTTATGCTTTTTAGTTTATCAGATGCATTTAGTTATGGTTTTTGGTTTGGGGTTCCTTTTTTATTTTATCTATATTTTATTTTAGTTTATGCAAATCTTTTAGAGAATCATCATGTATCCTTGTTCGAGTGGTTTTTCAATGAAATAGAAATTATGGTGTCATCCATAGTTTCATTATCTGGAAGATTTATAGATAACACTCATATAGATGAGCACACCATATTTATAAGCTTATGTAACATCTTACCTTAAAAATATAACTTGAGTATGTTGGACAAGCATAGAATTAATCGAAATTTGTAATGGTAAAAGTCCCAAAGGAAGATGTGTTGAGATTTGGAATTTAGAAGATATATATGTGGTTTTGTAGGATAAAAAGTTAGGAAGAGCTGGTAACAAGTGGGAATGATATACTATTTTTATGCTTAGTAACCAAAGGGTAAACTAAGGGTTATCGATATTTCAATACATATGCTCTAATGGAAAAAGTAAATGCAAAGGTGGGCACCCGAGGATTCGGTTAGCTATGGAAAGTGAAAGTTAAAGTTGAAAGAGCATATAGCATAATTGAAAGATCCATAAATAAGGTTTATGCTAGGGATACTAAGAAGCAACAAGATCGTTAACTGATACCATACAAGTGGTGAAAGTGTTCAATACAAGTTGAACTTCATGTCTATCTTGTTATATTTATTCTCTTCTTGTAACTGATTATCCTATGAGGGTTTATCTATTTTGCAAAGTCCTGGAAAGTGCAATGATTACTGGTGAAAGTCAGTATGAAAGAAAAGATGATTCAAATTGTCTAACATGCAATGGTTATTCCTATTCAAAAGGAAAATGTAGTTGCTAGAGTTTCTACTTATGTTTTCCTCATTTGTATAAGTATTCATTACAAATCTTTTAAGGTAATTGATCATGCATAAGTTTATGATACAATGCCCGTATTTATTTTATCAACCATAAGATCATTGATGCATGATATGATCTATTCGCTTATTTGCTCCAGGACGAGCAAAGGTTTAAGCTTGGGAGAGTTAATACTTGCATTTCATATCATCATAATAGCCACATATAGGACTAGTTTATATTGTTATTTGCATCATTATATCATTGTTTATGCAATTTTTAGATGATTTATGGGACTTTACTACAAAGTTCCTTTATTTGGTATCTTTTTTGGGAGGCAGCAAACCTCCTTTTTCATATTTTTCTATTTCATGGACTTTCTAGACATCGATTAATTCTAGGAAAAATACTGCAGAAGTTTTTCATAGCAAGAAGGACAATGGGCCTTGGAACTACGCGAAGGGAGCCACGAGATCCGAACAAGCCTAGGTGGCATGGGGCCCACTAGTGGCCGCGCCACCCAAGCCCGTTCAGGCCTCGAGCATTGCCTCGGCTCCCCCTTTTTATAGATGACTCGTTTTTCCCAAAAACCTATGCCATATTTTTTCAATGATTTATAGAGGTGGCAGCGAAGGAGAAAGCCCTCTCTTACTCTGGAAGAGAGCAGATCCTGATGCTCCGAGGCCTCCGAAGAGGGTAAATCAAATCCATCATGACCACCACTCCTCGTTGGCATAGGGGAGGCTTTTCCATCATCCCCAACATCAGCACCATCTCCATCTCGAAGATCCATCTCGTCCCCCTCATAGTTTGTGATCAGATTGAACCCCGGATATTGTTTTATCGACTTGTGCAGGATTGTGCTTGGTAACATATCATTATTTTGTGGTGAATCTATGATATCATATTGTGTTGTATATCATATTCTACTGATCCATATCATGTTTCACCGTTGAGAGTAGTTCCTCTTGTTCCTAAGGTCATAGGATGAATTTGATAGGATTTTCATATAGTATGCAATGAGTATTTTGTTATGTTTTAATATTTTATGTGGTTCTTTGATGGTAATATGCAAACATCGACTGCATATTACTTCACCTAAGTGGGCTCATAGGGCTACACCTTAGTGTATTGAAGAGAGTAGGGAGGAAAGGAATGACATGAACCGTGTCCCGAGTCTTGGAGTTGTATTAAGGGTCTTTTTAGATCGGGGACCTTAGAACTTTATGCTATGGTTGTACTTTATGTCTTAATGAATCCTTTGTTTGAAATTGGCCTTCGGACCAATCATAAGGGGTGCACTTGCTCATGCCTATGGCTGCACTATTTTAGGCTCCGTCCAAAGATAATAAAACTTGTCAAGAAACTTACTATGCTGCTATAGAAATCTTTATGCTGAGTAAATCCAGGCTACCCTCAGGAACGTTTGCCACATATAAGAACACACACTTGAGCTTGTCCTCTTGCAACATGTAGGATTGGCTTTCTATGAAAGAGCATTTAATTTATTGCAATTTAGTTTACCATGTTTTACTTTTCTACAAACTATAAACCCAAAAATAACAAACATTTGCATCTATTATTTTTTTACTTGTTAGACTTACTAAACAGTACCTTCATATCCTCATGGGTTCGACAATCATTTGTTATTGAAAGGTACTACAATAGATCTCCTGCACTTGGGAGACATCAAACACCACTATTATATTTTTGAAACTTAAAAGAACAAAATTATTTAGCTTATTCTCTCAATTTCAATGGACCACTGCTGGATTTAGTATATCTACTATGAATTGGCAATCAGAACATGTCGGAAATTACTGAATATAATAGCAATAGCATATTCACCACAATTTGTTAATATGAGCCGCAAAGGTTCAACACAAGCTATAACGTACATCTAAAAACAAGGAAGTAGGTTCATGAGCCGCATGCATACATGCTCTTAACAAACATTTCCAAACAAGGATCACTAGGAGTATGATGACTCCGAGCCTGAACCGAGGAGGTCAATGACGAACATTATCTGAAGGTTCCTGCGTGAAGTGCTCCTGCTAGTGAGGAGTATGGAGTGTCCACCTTGTAGATTTGCGGATTAAAGAAAGTTCTTCCATGTCTCCATGTTGAAGATGATGCCACCTCCAATTCCAACGAATACTCCAACCGGGCCTTCTTGAGGAATTGCTAGAGAAGAAACCATCCTCAAGGGTAGTTTCTAACATGCAAAAGTTATATAGCTTAATGTTAGATAGAGCACCATCAAATGGTACAAAAACAATAAGAAATTAAGAAAAATGTTAATTCGGTATACATACCATTTTGTGTTGATCAACATTCGCCTTGTCAAGCAAGTGACAAATGGCAGTCTAGTGAAGGAATTGCTTGGAGGAAAGCTTTCACTGAGGTGCTCCTGCTCACTAGAGCTAAGCTGGCATATTTGAGATATAATTGCAGACTCTAATGGGTCATCCTCCTCCTCGTCGCTACCCTCATCATCGCTGCCCACGTTGAAAGAGAGGACATAGATCCTCGATCCAGGAGCTCCTCCAACCTGCATTCGCAATGCGAGTCATTGTTCATTCTTTGTGCACATCAATATTATATGTTTGCCCAAGAGCCAATAATTGCAAGCTATCTCTTGTTATGCAATTAAAATCCAGCTATACATTGCATGGGACAGTCTGCATACAAGAGCACAAATTAAAAAAATGATAATAACATGAAATAAAATAAGTTGAATAAAGTATATGCATATGAGTGAATGTTTAAATAGAACCTCTACGAGATAGACACTGAATAGTGAGCTTGTTGACGAAATTCCCTTAGACTCACTAAAACAAACTTTGCATAGTACCATATCCTCTACTAAAATAAACAACAAATCAACTATATAAATATAACAATATAAAGTCAACTACACATTATAATTCTAAAATCAAATACACATAGTAATTCTAAAATCGAGAACACGAGAATCCTAACATACCCTAAAATCAAGAATAGGAAAACACAAGAACACTAACATTTTATAATAACAATTTTTACATATAAATCAACTAAAAGAATCCTAAAACTTATACTGACAATTTCTACACGTGCATAAATTATTTACAAGAACTATAAAGTTTACACAAGAACCCGATGCACACCACGAAAACACCTCTCAATCTTCCATGATACGACACCAAGAGCAAACAAATAAAAAATACAAACTAATTATTAGATTATTAAAAAAATCATAAAATCATCTACCAACTAAATCATTTACATTACATTACACTAAATCATCTACCAACTCAAATAAACTAAACAAAATCCATATATTACACAAAATAATCTACTACACAAAATCACGTACAACACAAAATAATCTAACAACTAAAACTAATTACACCTAAAATCATCTACCATAAAAAAATACCTAAATAGTCTACACATTTTTTATCTAAATCAACTAAACAAGTACATTAAAAAAGAGGAAGAGGAGAGGCCTCACCATCGACGACACAGATGGGATGGTGGCAGCTCCAGGTCGCTGTGGTGGTGGAGGGAGGCTCTGGCTCTCGGTCATTGTGGCCACACGGACGTGGTGGTGGCGGCAGACGTGGTGACGGCGAGCGGAGTTGAGGGAGAGAGGGATACGATGGAGGCGAGAGGACTAGAGGGAGGAGAGGGGGCAACGTTGTAGGCGTCAACTAGAACGAGGGAGGAGGAGCGTCACATGGTGTAAGTAGAGAAAGAGATAAGGCCAAGGGAAGAGATCCATGTGGTAGACTTGGCCCGCGGCCGCTTCCCTATCGATGGCTTACATGCTTTGGGCCCACGCTGCCATTACAATGCTATTGATGGCGTGCAGACTAGACCGTAAATATTCTGGCACCAAAAGAGTCTAGGGCCAGGCACTAGTGGCGTGCTTGTTTTGCTGGCATGCTACTAGTAGTGTTCATCCTTTTAACACTCCACCGGTAATAGCAGCGGCGTGACACATGGCTGACCCGGCACCAATAGTGTGAACTATAATAGTTTTCCTAATAGTACGTCATGGATGGCACAAGTTTTCCTGCTAGTGCATCATGGATCGCTCAAAGTACGCTCAAAGTAGAATCGACTAAAATCAACCATCTAAAAATCAAAGACAACATGTAGTGACATTGCATCGATATGGTATCATATAATCAAAATGCCGGTTACACTGCATCAACATGATATCCTATAATCAGAATGACAACTACACTGTTCATATATATCGTGTGCAACCATTTTCAGTTGATTGATCCATGTGCCAACTCTTTGTGACCCATGAGCTGGTCTCTTTGTAATAAGAATGATGTAATAAATTTCAATAAGTCAATAAGGCTATATGCATCGGCGGATGCGGAGGCCAGGGTTATATCCCTTGTCAAAAAAAAAATCGATTGGTTGCGTCCAATATTCAAAGTCTGCCGCTTCTCTGGATATTTCTTTTATGAATTTGTTCCAATGTTATATTGTTTGACTTTAGGCAAATTTGATACTTATTCATGTGGAGAGCGGAGGGCATGATCGAGCTAGCTAGCTCGTCCAGTTACTGCAGTAGCTAATTCATTATGGACGTAGTACTCCTTCATACACATTGGTACAAAACAAGCAGTAAATTAAAGGAGCACTTAACAACAAAAGCATGCACCGAACCCAACTGGCGTACGTACGTGCGTACGTATAAGTACGAACGGCTGGCGAAGATAGCTAGCTAGCTAGCAGCTAGTCGATCGATCAACGACATGACGTGCGTGCGTGCGTGCGTGCACCTTACAGCTTGAGCGACAGGTCGATGCCGTCGTCGCCTTCGCCGGCCGCGTGCACGCGGTGCCCGTGGCGGCGCCGCCCGGCGTCGGCGATCCAGCTGACGACGGCCGCCGCGGCGGCAGCCGACCCCGCTGCTTGTGCGCCGCCAGTATCCCCTCCGCCTGGCGTCGGGTACCAGCCGAGCAAGTCGGACGAGGGCGGGGAGGAGGAGGAGGCGGAGAGCTCGCGGCTGCGCTTGGCGAGGCTGCGCTCGACCTTGTGCGCGTTCTGGTGGCCGCCCAGCGCCTGCGAGCTGTAGAACCTGCGCCGGCAGTAGGTGCACGAGAAGGTCCGGTCGCCCACGTCCACAGCGGGCACCAGTGGCGCCACCGTCCGCGGGTGCCTCGCCGCCGCCACCGTTGGGTGGACGAGCCGCAGGTCCAGATTCACATCGCCTGCCGGCGACCTCGCACTCTCCATTAGTTTCCTGGTTGCGATCGACAGATCGAGACCAGTGAGCTAGAGCTAGCTAGGTAGGTATAGAATTGCAGTACACCCTGCAGTGCGCAGTGCGCGGCATATATAGAGACGAGGCAGGCTCGAGGAGGAGGGCGAGTTGTTCTGCTAGCTCGATCAGCGGGGCTCCAAGCTCTGGCTGGACTGCACATAGCTAGGCTAAGGTGCGAGGACGACTTAATTAGTATGGGGGTTTGTCTGACGGACGGTGGTCACGCGCGTACGTACTCAATTATTGAAGTTACACCAGACGTGGAGCTGGTTGGTGCGCGCCTGCAAATTTAGCATGCTTGTTACACTGCTAGCTTTGATTAGTGTCCACTAATAGTGAGGTAACATATCTTGATAGATTTGATGGTGATGGCAGATTCAATCCATGTGGTTACATAGCCAGCAGTACGGGCTCCTTGGCAACAGCTAATGCCCAATCAAGGATCAGAGAGAGAGACACTACATGGACTAAGCAATAGAGAAGACGTGCGTGCTCAACGGTTTCACTTACCAACACTGGGAAACCAAAAAACTGTGGGCGCACATTTCCAAACCATGCAGGAAGGACTGCATGCATGTGCTATATATATTCGACACATCAGTTTATTTTATCAAAAATAGTTCATGTATACACCACTAATCAGCTAATATTAGTGCAATAATGCTTAATCTATGTGGCATGACATGCTTAGAGTATTGAAAGTGGAAATGTGGAATTAGTACACCATGGCCATGACCGGTCACGAAGATTCATATAGACATATGCACGAGTGTGGAACAATTCTCCCAGAAGAAATGACTGCAAAACATTGAAGTATCCCCCCGTCCCGAATTAGATGTCACAAAGTTGCGTAGATGCTTATGTATGTAGACACAACTTAGTGGATTGATACTTGCATATTTAGAAAAATACGCGACATCTAATTCTAGACCGAGGGAGTAGATGGTACCTATATATACATTGCACAAAAAAATCTGGTGTAAGAAATGATTACACAGGTATTCCGTTCGACGGGGGCTCAAGGGACAACTTTTGGGTCCAACTTGTCGGCGCTGGGGCGAGTTTGAATTTTGAACCCGCCGCCGGTATCCTGCCTCGCCGGAGCCGGCCATCCCCTCGCCTCTTCCCCGCGATGGAGCCGGCCCCGCTTCGGTGGCGAGCTTCCTCGGCCTCGGTGTTCGCAGGGTGCCGTCCCGGGTGGTCTCCGGCCACCGTCGTGCTCCGGTTGGCGGAGGGGCGCCTCGTCCTGCTCAACGCGGCCGTCGTCGTCGTTGATGCGTGGGACCGGCGTCGCGGGGAGTTCATCCGCCAAGGCACGTCACTCCCGTTCCCGGCTCACCAGGTCAAGGTATAGGCGTCCGTTTCCTCCCTGTGTCCCCGTCAGTCGACTGATGCAGGCCACAGAGGACTCCGACACCCCCACCGCTTCGGCCCCTGTCGGCGGAGGTGGTGGCGGAGCTGGCTGAACTCCATGGCACGACATGGGGAGACGTGGAGGACGTGGTAGAGGATGGCGCGCCGACGGCGGAGCTTCCACCGGAGGCGGGGATTGGAGTGGATTGGGACCTCACTGGCGGGGAGGAGGGGGTGCCGACCCCGTGTTGTCCCTCTTCCCTCATCCGCCCGTCCGTGGGGGACTTTCTCCCCCTCGCTAGGATGGCCGGCCCGTTCCCTCGCCGGCGCGGCCGGACCCCGGCGACAGGCGCAAAGGGTCTTCCACAGCAGGGATTGGGGGGCGTAGGACAGGGGGCTCGTGCGCTTGGGCCGCTAGCAGGCCGCACAAGTGGGGTTGTGAGAGGGATGGGTAGTCAGGCCGCTCGCGGGCCTCGGCCCGCTAGTAGCCTGGACCGGCCGCCCCACTCGTGTCCCGCCCTGCCATCGAGCCGCAGAAGCGGTATAGGACAACACCTGAGCTGCGACGGGCCCAATACCGTTCCACTGTACCCCCAAAGAACCCTAGTTTCCCCAAATTCGCCTGGTACTGTTTTGTTCCTCGACACGCCTCCTCCCCCCGCCACCTTGTCGCCACCGCCTCTGCGCCGGTCCTACTTAGGAGCGCGGATGTCCCATCGGCCCCGCAGTCCCCGAACCAGGGGCCGCCTTGCCTCTCCTTGCTAGGGGAACTCGCCTCCGCGTGGCCCCTTGGCTAGTGACCGTTGCTCGCCGCCGCATGGTGTCGTGGCCGTGACCACCACCCGCCGCCGGCACGCGGCCAGCACAGCTACCGACACACTAGACGCCGCTCTCCGCCACCCTAGCGAGCCTCCCACTTCCACCATCCCTCTCGGTCACCGCCGCGGGCACGTCATCGCCTCAAGGAGCTGTGGCCCCGTGGGCAGTCTCAACCACATCCTGCGGACTAGGAGAGGGAGGCCCGGCTGCGGGCGGCGGCCCTGCAGGCACAGGGTGCGGTGGGCGCGGACAACGAGCGTCCTGGCCGAGCGGATGCAGACTCATGGAGGCACGAGCAGGAGTCCACCCAACCGCAACAGGGCTCCCCGGGTCGTGACATTAGAGCAGATGCCGAGGCTCCAGGCGGAAACAAGAAGAAAAAGAAGAGAAAGAAGAAGAAGAAAAATAAGGGCCCGGCCGCTTCGGCCACAGGTGTGGTGGTTCCGACGGACTCAACCTCTATGCCGGGCTGCTGACGGACACTGGCGTGTCCCCGCGGACGGGAATGCCTTAAGTACTACAGCCACGGGGTGGATGGAGGCTTTTACTTCATCGACATGGGCGGGGTTTCGATGATGGTCCATGGGACATTGGTGATGGTGACGGTCATGCCTATCCAAGGCCCTCCTGTCGATCGAGGTGACCGAGTCTCTGATCCAGGAGGAGCTGATGGCGGTATAACCGGGTCACGAGCGGCCGGTACGTCGTGTCTCCACCACTGAGTTCCCGGTCTCATTCCTGTCGGTGGCCATCCTGCGGATGTGTGCCTGTGGTTCATCCTTCACTCTCCCGATACATAATCTGAAGGTTCCCATCCAGCTATCCTCTGCAGTTCAGGAGTCTGTGCTACCGCTCTTTGAGGTTTGGGTCTGCCTCCTTGGCATCCCTGACGAGGCCAGGATGCCTGATTTTGTTTCCCTCATCGGGCAGGCGGTGGGCAAGGTGCTTGAGGTGGACGGGGGCTCTCTCTCGGGACACGGATAGGTCCGGGTGAGGATCCTTTTCCCAGACCGTTCGGTGTTCCCCGTCTCCCTGCCGCGCTTCTTCTTTGACCGCATGGGCAAGGACCTGCTGGTGGAGCTCGACGAGGACGCGCGCCACCTGAGGCCAGACCCCCGACCCCTTTGTCCCCCTGCCGGTGATAGCCCGGGGAAGGGCGGCAGAGGACAAGTCCTCGAAGGATAGCGACTCTGGGACAGACCCCTTACCGCTGGCGATGGACGCCTCGCCTCCGCCTCTGCAGCCCTCCCAGAGAGTCGAGGGTGGTCCATCGGCGGCCCAGACAGTGGCTCCCCCAGGTCCAGGCTCCTCAGGAGGGGGGGGGGGGGCTTCTTCACCGGACGGCGTCCTCTATCTCTCAGCGCCCCTGCAAAGCTGGCACCGGTGGATCTCCCTCGCTACTATCGCCCTGATCCCCCGATGAGCATCGGCCTGGATATCATGCAGTATGGCTCCAACCTCGACGTCGACCTTCCGCTTGCTCAGGAGATTCCTTACCCCGGTCTCTCCTGCCCTCGCGCAGAGGTGGTGACCTCGGGAAGTGTGGGGATGGTGGTGTGCCCTCAGGCATCGCCGCGGTCGCTGGGGGTTGTGTGCTACTCGCTCACCCCGGACACACCGGACCCCGTCGCTGTGGTTTCTGACTTGATCGACTCTGACCCACCCGCGGAAGCTTCCAAGTTGCTTCGTCCTAGGGCCCCACGTCCTCCTCCCCCTCCTCCCTCCTGGCACAACGTCTGCCTTGCGGGGTGTCAACACCCGGATTTTTAATCCCAGATGCCTGTTATGCCGTACGTTGCAATCCTAGATTACCATTTTTGCGAGACATAACAGATTGGTAGCATAGTTCATCATCCATTACAAACCATAATAGTATTACAAATAGTTGATCTCATGATCAAGTCTGATTACAGTCAAAGCAGCAGAATAATAATAAACGTAGCATGGTCGGGGCTCCATCTTCAGGGTCACAGGCAATGCTGATGATGGGATATGATCCTAGTTATCGTAAGCGTCCTGCTGTCCATCTTCCTTGTAGTCTCCTTCATAGTATGGCCATGGGAATATCCAAGGACAAAGCCATGAGTACTTTGAAGTACTCACAAACTTTCACTAAAGCAAACATGCCAATCTATAGGATTCATAAGCTCTAGGTTTGTTTGCCGCAAGCCAATTTTATTTCAACCACTATCTAGTACATAATATCTAACTTTAGTTGTCTAGGTTACTTAGGTGAGAACCTAACTTCATCTCCACAACTTGTGGGGTCAAGTCAAAGTCATCTTTCAAGTCACGGGTCATTCTGGACAACATCTGACAATAGAACAGTATGTCCATCCAACTGTCCATAACCACGGACACGACTATTCAAATAGTTTGGCACTCTACAGAGGTGGTACACTTTCACCACAACATTCGATACATCCGTCAGGAGCAATCCTGAATCATCATACTTAGTATGCGGATAATTAGTCCTAACCTTTCAATTACATAACCTAGTGTAGGCACCTCCCCTATGAGTTTGGCCTCCCAACCATGACCATCTGTCATCTTGGGCACTACATAGATGGACAATCAGATTCATAAGGTAGCCTCAGCTCACCTTGTTCCGCGAGGGAATCCAGACTAAGACATATAAACTTCTAGTCAAGCCCTACCCAAACTCGGGTATTGTGGTTGTACGGTAAACGTTGGAATGGTATCGCATCCGAACCCAACCATCAGTTTTTATCAAAGTCAAGTCACATACTTCATTCACCAACATCTTCCAGTCATTGTGTCCATAACACATGTCAAAGCATTTCAATAGAATGACACATCATTCCAAGGTTTTCATAATCATTTGTTCCCATCTAAAGATCAGGTTTATTTTAGCACTAGCATCTAGCAAATGGGGGTATGTGTCACTAGTTGTAGGGTACTAAGCTGGTGTATCTATCTTCATCAAGCTCCAAGATCTTGATGACACTTTCCTCCTTTTCCACTAATCATCCAATTTATTAACTACTGAATAACTTTGTAAAAGTAAAGCTTGCAAATAAAACTAGGATTTAGTATAGTAAAAAGGGGTATCACAAAGGTATGTATAATAAGGCTTGCATGGTCTAGCATGCTTAGTATAGCTTGCATGCTTGATAGAAGAGCTTGCCTTGATTGGTAAGGTGGTTGAAGTTCTCTTCCTCGTCTTCGTAAAATTCCTCCTCATTGTAGCCTGGATTGACACTAGCGCCTATAAATAAATACGAGGTACACAATCACCAATCAATACTTAACTACTTCTATTTATCACACAAGGGTCACACTAGATGATCTAGCATCATCTCTATCAGTACAAGAAAGGGTGATAAGGTTTTATTTATCTTATTAGGAAAGTAATTTCTACTCATTGAAAGGTTGTTTAGGATTTAATATTCTCCAAATTAAAAATATGGGATCATATTGACACATGTCATCACCACATACTCTAATACTTGGGAATGTGATTTAAAAAGGTTGGCCTAATTTATAAAGTTTAACACTATTATTTAATAATATTTAAGTGGCTAAAAATGACTAGAAAGTCCTTCTTTTAGTTTTGGTCCAGGACTACTGTATGTAAGTATGTAGATTTTACATATTCAGAAAGGCCTTGACAAATGTGATTTTTGAGAGTTGGAATAAACTCAAAATCACCTATGGTTGATTTTAGAAAAAAGTTTGAAGTTGCAAAAGCTACTGGCTTGTTATTTTTGCTGAGGGTGATCCATAGTTTCAAACTATTTGAATCCAACGGGAGTGATTAGAGATTTTCATCTACTTTCAAATAAAATTAGATTCATTCAATTTGGTGCAATGGATCTCTCTGAATCGATTTTTAAAGTTCACTATTGAAGGGGTTTTTGATTAAAAAGAAAAAGACTAGATTTGAATTACTGGGCTCACGCGGGAAACACTACTGGACTGGCCCAACTGCACAGCGTGCGCAACGGGCTCACTTAGGCTGGTCCCACACGTCATCGGGTGTTTCTAAACAAAGCGGTGTCGACTAATGTTGGCCCTATGATTACAACACGATCTACGGTCGAGGTTCATCGTCTATTTTAACCTAGCAGGGCAGTGAGGGTGGCTGGGGGCTTACCAGGGCTCCAGCTAGGGTTGGCGGTGTGGGAGAATGATCTTGTCGACGACGGTGAGTCAAATGGCGGTCACGGCAGCTCCTAGGGTGGCTCCAATCGAAGGCACCTTTCCCTCATGGCAGGGCGGACTCCGATCAAATTCCGGCGACAGGGTGCTCGCCTTGCTCTGGGAACATGTTAGGGGTGTTTCTGAGTGAGAGAGGAGTGGAATGGTGTGAAGATTGAGGCTGGGGGAAGGGTCTATTTATACCCTCGAGGGTGAGGCATTGCGGCATGGAAAGGGCTCGTCGGCGACGTTGCTACAGGTCGAGTTAGGCATGGAGAAGGGCATGGGTCGACGCTGTTTGGTGTGGCGAACGTCATGCGAGTGGTGGCTCAACAAGGGGCGGTCTCTCAGTCGGTCGGGCGACGTCGGTGTTCTGTGTGGATATGGAGGTGTTGGTCAGCGAGTACGGTGGTCAAGGGGGCGCGCAGTGACCAATGGGCATGTCTGGGCGGTGGCTGGTGATGCCACGATTGCGAGTATGGGCAGAGGGGTCGAGTCATGGCGTGTCTGCGCCAGGCGGTTGCGGCGCTCTGTCATGATCTCGGCATGTCTGTCTTAAATGGGTGTGGTCGTTCCAGTATCTCCGCGTCTTTCTGTTGGTCGAGGGGTGGATAGAGAAGGGCTGTGAGGTCACGGCTACTAGCTAGACATCGTGAGCGAGTGAGGCGCGGCCTGTGGCGTGATGTCCATGTCTGAGTGACATGGTGAGCTCGGGTACCACTGGCATTGATCAAGATAGTGAAGAGGAGTGGATCAATTGCATGGCTGGGTACTGGGGGTCATCGTGGGTGATCTAGGGCAAAGATTTGGACTACAATTGCAGAGCAATTGATTGATCACAAATAGTAGATAGTTGGTAGTTGTATTGTGATCACCAAGTGTTCGATCAAATGGCTGCATGAACTAAATCATCACCAAATTCAATGATTTTTGGTGAGTGATCTGATACTAATCTTGGTAGTTGATGCAGCACTGAGTTGATGTAGGAGCTCTTCGTTGGAAACCCCAAGAGCAAGGTGTGAAGCAGCACAACAACAAGTCTTCCCTTAGTAAGAAACCGAGGTTATCGAACAAGTAGGAGGAAGGAAACATCACACAGGTGTTGCAAGCAACGCATAGACTAGCACCACACAAACTCAAGACTTTTCCCCAACTAATAGTGGGGTTTTCAATCTCACTTTGTTGCTATAACAAAGGATTAATTGTATGGTGTGGAAAGTGATGGTGGTTTGCAGCAAGTAAACAATGGAAGATGTATCAATGGTAAAGATTGGACAGGGGTCCATAGATCACTAGAGGTTCTCTCCTTGGATAAACAACATGGCATGAAGAGTAAACAAATTACAGCAGGGCAATTGACAAGAACTAAGTAAGGCATAACAATGCAACACCAGACAAAAAGATCCTATGAGATTCGATTGGTCAATACAACAATATACATAGACCGCTATCCAACTGCATAAATACTCCCTCTTGGAGTCACTAGCATCTACTTTGCCAAGATAGCTACTAGAAACAGAGAGCATGCAAGATCTCAAACAACACAGACATGATAGAATCAACAAGATAGAATCATTAATCAATCTGACATAGTAATCTCAATATCCATCGGATCCCCGCAAACACAACATGCATGATTACAAATAGATGATCTTGATCATGAACGGGGATCAAAAGATCTAAACATGGTATCACAAAGGAGGAGAAACAACCATCTAGCTACTGTATGGACCCATAGTCCATGGTGGAACTACTCACGCATCATACCAGAGGCTGGCATGGTGATGAGAAGGCCTCCGGGATTATCTCTCCCCTCCGGCATGTTGCCGGGAAGAGCTTCAGATCCCCCGATATAGGGACGATGGTGGCGGCGGCTACAGACTATTTCGTGGAGATCTGATCGGGTCCATAGGGTTTTGGAATTGGGGGATTATAGCAAACCGGTGAGATTGACAACCTCACTGTTCGTTGAGGCAAAGTCTTGAGTTTGTGTTGTGTAGGTTCCAAGTCGTTAGCAACAATTTTGAGTCGTTTCCTTCCTCCTACTGGTTCGATAACCTTGTGAAAGGACTATATCTTCCCATGATGTTTTTGGTGTTAAAATGACAATCCCAACCGTGGTTTTAACTGTGCTCTTGAGTTTCAGGGGAAACGTCGTTGTTGTCTCATTCTATTGTGTTGGATGCTCTCTTGTGATCTTTTGAAGACGGTGGCCTTTTAGTCTTCTCCTAGTTTCTTTCCGGTTGTTGTTTTTAGGTCACCGTACTATTAAGAGGGGGTCCATGTTGGAAGGCTGTGGGAAATCACTTGTTCTTGCACAAACCTATATGCACCGCCACAGCCATCCCATTATCCCGTGAGAGAGAGCGTGTTCCTGTTCTGTTGGGGCCTTTTGTGTCTCACCGGAACTTCCGGTCATAGGCCGGAAGTTCCGCTCAAACTTTTCTGCGGGCTGTTCTACAGTTTGTTCCGACGCTAGTTCCGCCCAAGTTCCGGTGGCGGTTCAGTAACCTTCTGTTTTGAAGTGTGCTATTTTCCGGAACTTGGCCGGAACTTGCATCGGAACTTGTCCTGCCAAAAGTTCTTGAGCGGAACTTCCGCCTGAAAGCCGGAACTTCCGGTCAGACTCGTTTCGCGACCCAGAAGTTCCGCCTCTTATTCCGCCCCAAGTTTCGGTGGAGGCTTAGTAACCTTCTGTTTCGAAGTGTGCTATTTGCCGGAACTTGGACGGAACTTGCTCGGAAGTTCACCGGAACTTCCGGTCCGTTTTGACCGGAACTTCCGGTTGCGCTTCTAGAGCGGGCGTCAATGGTCCGATGACCGTTGGAGCCAGGCTGGGCGGAACTTCCGGCCTCTCACCGGAACTTCCGGTGAGGTCGCGGGGGCTGTAACGGTTCAGCGCGAGGGGGCCTATTTAAGGCACCCCTCTTCTTCCTCCCACTTGCTCTCAAATTTTTCTCTCTCCTCCATTAATGCTTGAGCTTCACCTTACTAGATCTCTCTCTCTAGCCACTCAAATGACTTGATCTTTTGAGAGGTGAGGGAGGTGACCTAGATCTACACTTCCACCAAAGAAGAATTGATTTCCCCCACCCATCCTTTGTGGATCTTGTTGCTCTTGGGTTTCTTGGAACCCTAGACGGTGTAGGGCATCCTCGGAGCTGAGGCGTGTGTTGTAAAGCTTCGAGGTGTCGTTGAGGGCCTCCAATTGAGTTGTGGAGCCTCCCCCTCAACCTTGGTGTAAAGGTTTCGGTTGGCGCCTTCAAGGTCACCGGTTAGTGGATTGTGAGGCCTCCTTTGTGGGGGAGCTCACCGGAGAAGAATGTGAGGCCTTTGTGGCGCTCGGGTGACCTTGTGTGGCCCCGACACCTCTCCAACATAGACGTAGCTCCTTGGGAGTGAACTACGGGAATTACATCTCCGTGTCCCCTCGCCGGTTACTTCGTTCCCTTCCTTTACTCCTTGCTATTTACTGTTTTTGTTGTTGGTGTTTGTTTTCTTGCATTTAGGTTGTTCACTTAGTTGCATCTCTAGATAACTTTCTTTCTTGTTGAGCCTAAAAGTGAGAAAGAAATTAAAATTGGGTAGACACCTATTCACCCCCCTCTAGTCGTATCAAGTCGGTACTTTCAATTGGTATCAGAGCCCAGGCTCTTACTTCGGGCTTTACCGCCTAAGAGATTATGGCCGACGAAGGGGGTAGTGAAACTTAAAAAGCCAAGAACTTGGCCACTATGGATGACCTCAAGCAATTGGAGTCATCCATGATGTCCAAGTTCGAGGAAATGATGACTCTCTTGCAATCTCTCAAGCCAAACCCCATGGTTGCTATTGACACACCCCAACCCAACGAGGTTCCTCCCACCGTTACGGTGTCCACCCCAGGGGTAACTCCCGCGGCTGCCACCACTCACTTGGGACTTGGTTTTGTTGCTCAAACCTCTACCAAGGTTCCAAGTGAGAACATCGAGGAGCCCGAGAACCCAACTTCAAAAGGGGAGAATGGAGGAAAGGACTACTCGGCGGTACCCCCACCGCCGAAGTACACTCCGGATCCACCCATTCCCATGCCACACATTATACCTCAAGGAGCACCACCCATGCTATATACGTCTAATTTCGCCAATTGGCAATATCTAATGCGCTCACATATTTCCAGCTCATCCATTGAGTTAATGAGGATTGTGGAGGATGGATTCTCTCCATTTGACCCAAAGAAGTTGACACGAGGTTAAGTGGTGGACAAGCAACTCAATGCTACAGCTTTGGGAATGATTCAAAAGGCCTTGACTCCAAAGGATTTTGCTCACATTCGCCAATTTGACACTGCCAAGGGAGCTTGGGATCAACTCACCGAGCTCTTTGTTGGGAATGCTAGCATCCAAAGCTCCAAGTTTGATGAGATCAACAACGAGTGCGATGGTTTCGCAATGCAAGATGATGAGACCCCTGAAGACATGTATAGGCGCCTTAAGGTCCTTTGTTCCACTATGAGGGACCTTGGGGATCACTATGTTGATGACAAGTTTATGAAGAGGAAGTTCATTCAAGCTCTTCTCCCATTTGAAGAACAAAAGCTCAACTCTATCAAGGGAAGAACCAACTTTCACTTAATGACCTCCCAAGAAGTCTTGAGTGAAGTAATTGCCATGACTATTGCTAAGAAGAATGCGGAGTCCGCTCGAGCTAGAGCCATTGGATCAACAAAAGTGAACCTTGCTTTGAAGGCCAATGCTATTGAAGTTAATGATGATGATACATCAAGTGAGTGGTCTCAAGAAGATCTCAAATGTGCCTTCAACGAACATCTTGCTCTCGCTTCAAGGGCCTTTTGGAACAAGTCCGGATTCAAGTCAAGATCAAGGGACAACTCAAGATTCAAATCACCCAACAAGTCTCCCAAAGCAAGGTCATGCTACAATTGCAACGACAAGAGTCACTTCGTGGCCAAGTGTCCCTTTGAGAACCGTGAAGACAATGGTGGTCGTCTCATTCGCAAGGTCAAGTCAAGACCTCCTCATCCCTTAAACAAGAACTACACCGTCAATAACGCCACTAACAAGGAACGATCCATTGTGGTCCATGAAGAATATCTTTCGGGCACGGATGAAGATGATGATGAAGTTCGTGGTGGAGAGATTGTGGGGGTTGCTGCTATTGCCACTACCTCAACTCCACGTCTATCCCTCTTCGACTCGCCAAATGAAAATTTCATCTCCTCCAACCAAAAGTGCTTCATGGCCAAGGCCACCGAGGTATCACCGAAACCCACTCCTCAACCTATCTCTACTGAGCCTTCCTCTCTTGATCTTGTTGGTCTAGAGGTGAAGAAAGATATGATTGACATGTGTGAATTTGTTGCTACCTTAGATGAAGAAACTAAAAACTGCTTTGAGTCCTTACTTGCACAACTTGAAAATGCTAGAGATGCCTTAGATTAAAAGGAAGAACTTCTTGACTTGCTAAGTAAAAATGAAAGAGATGCCGCCGATGAAATTGCCTCTCTCACTCAAAGTCTTGAGGATGAACAAAATATGAGAATTAATCTCGAAGAAAATGTGTCTAAGCTTGTAGATGATCATAACAACACTTTGACCTCTACAATTAAAGAACGTGACCATGCTCTTGCTTTGATTAAGGTTCTCAAGAAAGAAAATGCTGAGTTTGTGGGTGGTCATGATAGGACTCAAAAGGATCTTGAGAAACTCAAAGAGGAACACAAAGCCTTGGAGAGTAAATTCTCAAGTCTTTTTGAGGCTCATGAACAGCTTCAAACTCAATTAACTTGTGATCTTTCTAAGTCTTCCGCTGCGCAAATTATAGACTTGTCTAGCTCTCCTAACCCTTGTTGCAAGCATGAGCATCTCATAGAGGAGGTCAAGGTTTTGAAGGATCAACTTGCCAAGACTAAGAAGAAGAAGAAGAAGAAGAACAAGAAGAATAAAAAGAACAAGGGCATGGCCCAAGGAGTACCAAATGGCCTAACCCTCTTGCAAAGTGACAACTTTGCCGGAAAGAACAATTCCTCTTATATTCTTTGAAAATCTTATGATGGTCATGTATATGCTAGATATGTGGGGACATCTTACACACATGATTATCATTGGGCCATTTGGGTGCCAAAGGTTCTTGTCACTAACAAAAGGGGACCCATTGCAAAATGGGTACCTAAAACCAAGGCTTGATTTTCTTGTAGGACTATGCTTCCGGAGGATCAAAATGGGTGCTTGATAGTGGTGCCACGAGTCATATGACCGGAAGCAAGTCTATCATGACCGAATTGAGACCCAATATTTCCAACACCATGGTCTCCTACGGTGACAAAACAAGCTCTCAGGTTTTGGGTTTTGGCAAAGTGGTGGTAACCCCGGATGTATCCTTGGTTGACGTCATGCTTGTCAAAACTCTTGGTTACAACTTACTCTCAGTTCGTGCTCTTTCTCTTATGGGTCTTTCTTCTTTCTTTAATTCTCATTCCGTGGTCCTCATGTGGAGCAAGTCTCTCAAGGTGGCTTTTGTAGGATATGTAGAACATGACTTGTACGTGGTGGACTTTTTAGGGACCACTACTCCTCATGCTCTATGTCTCTATGCTAAAGCCGACAAGGGCTGTTTGTGGCATCGCCGCCTAGCCCATGTTAACATGAGGACTTTGCAAAGACTTCACTCCGAGGGCCACATCCTTGGAATTAACGATGTTTCTTTTGCCAAAGATCGTGTTTGCAGGGCTTGTATTGAAGGGAAGATGCATGAAACTCCTCACAAAGCGCTCAATCAAATCACTACCAAGAGATGTTTGGAGATCTTGCATATGGATCTCTTTGGTCCTCCCTCTCATGATAGCCTTGGAGGCAAGAAGTATTGCTTGGTTATTGTGGATGATTTCTCAAGATACACTTGGGTGTTCTTTTTCAAGTACAAGAGTGAGACTCAACAAACCGTCATTGACTTTGCTAATGAGGTTCAACGGAAGCACAATGCAACTATTCTCTCAATTCGAAGTGACAATGGCACCGAGTTCAAAAACTATACCTTGGATGAGTTTCTCAGTGATGAAGGAATCAAGCATCAATACTCCACTCCCTACACCCCTCAACAAAATGGAGTTGCTGAAAGGAAGAATCGCACTTTGATGGATGCGGCTCGGTCTATGCTAGCGGAGTTCAAGTCTCCATACAACTTTTGGGCTGAGGCCATCTCCACCGCTTGCCATGCAACCAACTGGCTTTATCTCCGCAAGAATAAGAACAAGACCCCCTATGAACTTCTCACCGGGAAAAAGCCTAATGTTAGCTACTTTCGGGTGTTTGGTTGCAAGTGCTACATCCTCAAGAAAGGAGTTCGGTTGTCAAAGTTTGAATCCAAGGCTCAAGAAGGAATTTTCGTTGGTTACTCAAATCAGTCCCATGCTTATAGAGTCTACAACAAAGCCAATGGAAGAGTTGAAGAGACGAGCAACGTGAAGTTTGATGAAAATCATGAGTCTCTTGTTAGGCAAGATGGTGTTTGTGATCCAAGTGATGAAATTCCTCCCAAGGCCATAGGAAGAATGGGTGTGGGTTTCCACCTCCCCATTGAGGATCCCCTTATGGACGAAGGAGAAGGACCAAGCTCTACTCAAGTGGAGCCCTCACTCTCACAAGATCATCTTGCACCTCAAGGACCTACTTTCTTGGCACAAGCTCCCTCAAGCTCTTCCGAAGCTTCCCATGCTCATGACTCTCCAAGCTCTAAAGAACAAGCTCTTCATCAACAACATCAACCTCCCCATGATGGGGCTCCTCCTCAAGGCACCTCCCACGGACAAGCTCTTCATCAACCTCATCAACCTCCCCAAGATGGGGCTCCTCCTCAAGGTCACGTTTCTCCCCAAAGGTCAAGCTCGTCGAGATCAAGAGCAAGTCAATGATCCTCAAGGATCCTCTCCAAGTGATGACTCCCCCGAAGTGGAAATTGATGAAGATGACCCTCGTGTTCGTGCTTATAGTCAAGGGGGCGGCTCAATTGGTGGAAATGACCAAGTGGTAGCTCAAGAATCTCGAATTGAAGCTCAATCCCGTCGTCAAGCCTATCGTCTCGCCAAGCTTGTTCGAGATGGCCATATCCTTGATAATGTCTATGGAGATTTCAATAAAGGTTCCACTACTAGGAGGCAACTAGCTTCCTTTTGCTCTCACCATGCGTTTATCTCTCTTGTGGAACCACAGAAAGTCTTCGAAGCTCTTGAAGATGATGATTGGCTTGATGCTATGAACGAGGAACTTCACAACTTCAAGAGGAACAATGTTTGGACATTGGTTGAGCGGCCTAAAGACTGTCAAAACGTCATTGGAACCAAGTGGGTCTTCAAGAACAAGTGCGATGCGAATGGAATTATCGTGCGCAACAAGGCAAGGTTAGTTGCCCAAGGATACTCACAAGTTGAGGGCATCGACTACGGTGAGACTTACGCCCCCGTTGCTCGCCTTGAATCCATTCGTATGCTTCTTGCCTTCGCCACCCATCATAACTTTAAATTGCATCAAATGGATGTTAAGAGTGCTTTTCTTAATGGTCCTTTGAAAGAGTTGGTATACGTCAAGCAACCTCCGGGTTTTGAGGATCCACTTTTTCCGAACCATGTCTACAATCTCAATAAGGCACTCTATGGCCTCAAGCAAGCCCCATGTGCGTGGTACGATTGCCTTAGGGAGCTCTTGTTAGACCGTGGCTTCGAAGTGGGCCTCATTGATCCCACTCTTTTTACTAAGAAAGTTGGAGGCCACTTGTTCGTATGCCAAATCTATGTTGATGACATTATCTTTGGGTATATTAACAAAACTTTTAATGAGGATTTTGCCAAGCTCATGACCGACCGCTTCGAGATGTCCATGATGGGGGAGTTGAAGTTTTTCCTTGGATTTGAAGTCAAACAATTGAGGAAAGGGACTTTCATCAACCAAGCCAAGTACATCCAAGACATGCTCAAGAAGTTCAAGTTTGATCAAGTCAAAGGTGCCAAGACTCCCATGCCAACTAAGGTTAATCTTGATCTCGATCCCAAGGGTAAGGAGGTGCATCAAAAACTCTATGATCGATGATTGGTTCTTTGCTCTATCTTTGTGCATCCCGACCGGATATTATGTTGAGTGTGGGTATGTGTGCAAGATTTCAAGCCACACCAAAGGGAAGTCACATGGTGGCTGTCAAGAGGATCTTTCGATATTTAGTTCATACCCCAAACTTTGGGTTGTGGTACCCCAAGAGAGCCAGCTTTGATCTCATTGGTTACACGGACTCGGACTGGGCTGGTGACAAACTGGGAAGAAAGTCAACCTCCGGAGCTTGTCAGTTTCTCGGAAGATCTTTGGTTTGTTGGTCCTCGAAGAAGCAAAACTGTGTGTCTATGTCTACTGCCGAAGCTGAGTACATCTCTGCCGCAAGCTGCTGTGCTCAAATGGATGAAGCAAACTTTGAAGGATCTTGGACTATCTTTTGACAAGGTGCCTCTTCTTTGCGACAATGAGAGTGCCATTGCTATTGCTCACAATCCCGTGCAACACAACCGGACCAAGCACATTGAGATTCATCATCATTTCATTCGGGACCATGTTGCTAGAGGAGACATTTCTTTGGAGTATGTTCCCACCAAGGCAAATCTTGCGGATCTTTTCACGAAGCCTCTTGATGAAGCAAGGTTCCGAGAGTTAAGGCATGAGCTAAATATCATTGATTCGAGCAATGTTGCTTGAGCCCTTGCACACCTACCCGTGTCTCAATGTGTATCTTGTTTGGATGTAGGCATGGATTTAGGGGGAGTGTAGTTCCTCTTATGAACAAACACTATCCCTATTATGCGCACATTAAAGTTTTCATACTCTATGGTCTCTAAAGGAGACCATTTGAGCTTCATGATGAGTGTTGGTAATGAACCCAAGATATATCTTCGCGGTGTCAAGCCATTTACTCTTATATAAGGTGGCGTCGGCCACCGACTCATTTGTATTTGTGTTTTTGACCTTTTTGTTTTTCTTGTTTTTGTTGGTTTTGGTTCTTGACAGTTTGAGCTATCTATCCTAAGCCTTTCCTTACCTCAAGCCCTCTCTATTCCCTGCACAAGTTCTTCCTTGTGATCCTATCCTGAGATGGTCTTCCTGGCGTCAGCGGAACTTCCAGTCAGTCTGACCCGGAAGTTCCGGTCCATCGGAACTTCCGGTCCCTGACCGGAACTTCCGATGGTGCTCCCTGTCCTATATAAGCTGGGCCCTGGGGGAAAACGGGATCTTCTTCCTTTTTTCCCCCAAGACCCATCTTCTATTTGGAGCGCCGCCGGCCAGGACCTCTCCACGAAGGAGCTCCGACCCCTTCGTCTCCAACCTCTCCTCCGCAGATCTGCTCCGTGGGATCCTTACCCACCTCGATCTCCCGCCATGGACTCCGATATTTGCCCTCAACTCCCTCCATTAATGGAGATCTTGCTCTCTCCATGGCTTGAGTTAGGGCACACCTTGTCTAGGCTAGTTCTTTGGCTAGAACTTGTTGGAAGATCTTGGTAGGTCTAGGGTATCATGCTTGAGTAGATTGGTCCAATACATCCTAGAAAAATCTGTGAACTTGTGGTTTTTTAGATCTACATCTAGTGAACTACTGTTTGGAACCGTCAGTTCGTGGCCTCACCGGAACTTCCGGTGAGCCACGACCGGAACTTCCGGTGGACCATTTTCACCAGAAGTTCCGGCGATTCAGCGGAAGTTCCGGCCACAATGCAACTTTTTCTATTTGTATTTTTCCAATCTATTTCTTTTGTTTCCTCTTCGGAACTTGTGCACTTATCCCACCTTCCCTCCCTATTCTTGTGCTTTCTTCTCAGGGGAAGGAGATACTCGCCAAGGCAAGCGTGCCCGCCGACCATCCGCTGACATTCCTCCTGAGATTGATGAGGAAGATGTTGAGGTTGTGCGTCCGACCGCTCAGACTTCTCGCCAGAAGGCTGCTGCTGCTCGCCGTGCTGCTGCTGCTGCTGCTGCTGCAGGGAAGAGGCCTGCTCTTGCTCAGAAGGCCACTGCTGCTAGGCCAGACATGACCAAAGCCAAGATTTCCAAGTGGTCTCAGAAGGCTTACTCTGCATTCAGGGCTACGGATCCCTACCTCGTGCCTCGTGATCGTCTTTGCTTGGATCCTCATTTTCACACCTGCCGTCAGGAACAGATTTATGAAGAAATTTATGCATCGAAGAGGAAGTTCGTGGTTGCTCCTCAGAAGTACATCAATGTGCCTCACATGGAAGAGAAGCAAGTCTACGTTGGAGAGGCTCTTGATATTTGCCAGAAGTTTGGGCTGATCCCCCTCATGGAGCACCGTCAGAACTTTGATGTGACTGCTATTGCTCAGTTCTACTCCACTCTGTTTCTTCACATGCAGTCCTCTACTGAAGGTGTGATGAAGTGGATGACCAGGGATGTGTTTCTTACCGCTACTTGGGCTGAGTTTGCTGAGCTTCTTGGCTATCCCATTCAGCCTGGCCGCGGGGCAAATGGTTGGCGTGTTCATGGTCCTGTAGCTGCTGATCCTGAGGTCCTGGAGCCTCTCTACATTGAAGGATGGGGAAGTGTTGGGTATGTGAATCATCTGCTGCCAGTTTATGACATCATGCGCAGGGTGTACTTGAACACCATCTCTCCCAAGGCTGGCAACTTTGATCAGTTTCATGGATATCAGGTTGACCTCATGCATCAGACTTATCTTCGTCGAGATACTGACAGGTCAATGGATGTTATGCACTTCATCTACTCAGAGATGTGGGCGGCTCTCATTGAAAAGCGCTCCTGCATCTGTGCTCCCTACATTCAGACTCTCATCAATCACAAGTGGCTCGAGAAGACTGGCAACCCCTTCCCTCAAGACAACATCACCATTCATGAAGAGAAAAAGTTCCGTGTGAGTAAGCACCAGAAGCCTCGTACTCAGGAAGAAAAGGAAGATGCTCTCAAGAAGACTCAAGATGTTGCTAGTGGTCCCTCCTCTGCTCCTGGTGGCTCCAGTGCTGGTGGTCCTTCTCTCCAGAGGCAGCCGTCTTGGGCAAAGAAGCTGCTTGGGAAAGTGAAGAAAACTTTCTGCTTTCTGCAGGACCGTGAGTATCAGGCTTATGTTGATCAACGTCACAATATTCAGCGCCAGAAGGCCATCATGGCAGCCCTGAGCATTCATTGCTCACCGGTCTCTAGCTCTATCACTGCTCCCAAGGAGGATTGGGTTCGCAACAACTGCAACTGGTCCGAAGATGAGTCTGAGGAGGAGGTCACTGGTCCGCCTGAGTCTTCTCCTCCTCCCCCTTCTCGTGGCTGGGACGAGTAGATTGATCTCTTCTTCCTTTTTGGTGTCTCGATGCCAAAGGGGGAGAAAGATGTCTATTAGGTTGTCTACGGGATTTGCATGGGATGAGTCGCGAGCCTGTTCTTGCCTTTGATCTTTTCTTACTCGCGAACTCTCTAGTTTATTTGTGTGCTTGTGGTTTTATGTCCGTGAACTTATGTGTGCTTGTGGACCATGTGGTATGTTATGTTTGATACTATGTGGTATCTATTATGTGGTATCTTATACTTTGCCGTGAGTGTGGTATCTTGTTGTCATCTCTTGAGCTGTTGCTATGGTGGTGGAGCCTCATTGCTCTTATTGTTATTATTACTCCGTTTGTCTCCACCACATTTAGTCGGTTCTGGTATGATCTCTATCCCTTTTTGTACCTTGCACTTGTGCTATCTTTGCAATTGTTAGGGGGAGCCTACGTGTATGTGTGCTAGTCCTGTCCTTAGAGGTCTTCTCTCTACCTTGCACACATACAGGGGGAGCTTGCCCCGTCCATTGCAAAGATTGCTTTGTTTCTATGCAAATCTGTGGGATTGTCATCTAACACCAAAAAGGGGGAGATTGAAAGGACTATATCTTCCCATGATGTTTTTGGTGTTAAAATGACAATCCCAACCGTGGTTTTAACTGTGCTCTTGAGTTTCAGGGGAAACCTCGTTGTTGTCTCATTCTATTGTGTTGGATGCTCTCTTGTGATCTTTTGAAGACGGTGGCCTTTTAGTCTTCTCCTAGTTTCTTTTCGGTTGTTGTTTTTAGGTCACCGTACTATTAAGAGGGGGTCCATGTTGGAAGGCTGTGGGAAATCACTTGTTCTTGCACAAACCTATATGCACCGCCACAACCATCCCATTATCCCGTGAGAGAGAGCGTGTTCCTGTTCTGTTGGGGCCTTTTGTGTCTCACCGGAACTTCCGGTCATAGGCCGGAAGTTCCGCTCAAACTTTTCTGCGGGCTGTTCTACAGTTTGTTCCGACGCTAGTTCCGCCCAAGTTCCGGTGGCGGTTCAGTAACCTTCTGTTTTGAAGTGTGCTATTTGCCGGAACTTGGCCAGAACTTGGCCGGAACTTGCATCGGAACTTGTCCTACCAAAAGTTCTTGAGCAGAACTTCCGCCTGAAAGCCGGAACTTCCGGTCAGACTCGTTTTGCGACCCAGAAGTTCTGCCTCTTGTTCCGCCCCAAGTTCCGGTGGAGGCTCAGTAACCTTCTGTTTCGAAGTGTGCTATTTGCCGGAACTTGCTCGGAAGTTCACCGGAACTGCCGGTCTGTTTTGACCGGAACTTCCGGTTGCGCTTCTGGAGCGGGCGTGAACGGTCTGATGACCGTTGGAGCCAGGCTGGGCGGAACTTCCGGCCTCTCACCGGAACTTCCGGTGAGGTCGCGGGGGCTGTAACGGTTCAGCGCGAGGGGGCCTATTTAAGGCACCCCTCTTCTTCCTCCCACTTGCTCTCGAATTTTTCTCTCTCCTCCATTAATGCTTGAGCTTCACCTCACTAGATCTCTCTCTCTAGCCACTCAAATGACTTGATCTTTTGAGAGGTGAGGGAGGTGACCTAGATCTACACTTCCACCAAAGAAGAATTGATTTCCCCCACCCATCCTTTGTGGATCTTGTTGCTCTTGGGTTTGTTGGAACCCTAGACGGTGTAGGGCATCCTCGGAGCTGAGGCGTGTGTTGTAAAGCTTCGAGGTGTCGTTGAGGGCCTCCAATTGAGTTGTGGAGCCTCCCCCTCAACCTTGGTGTAAAGGTTTCGGTTGGCGCCTTCAAGGTCACCGGCTAGTGGATTGTGAGGCCTCCTTTGTGGAGGAGCTCACCGGAGAAGAAGGTGAGGCCTTTGTGGCGCTCGGGTGACCTTGTGTGGCCCCGAAACCTCTCCAACATAGACGTAGCTCCTTGGGAGTGAACTACGGGAATTACATCTCCGTGTCCCCTCGTCGGTTACTTCGTTCCCTTCCTTTACTCCTTGCTATTTACTATTTTTGTTGTTGGTGTTTGTTTTCTTGCATTTAGGTTGTTCATGTCACATCCCAAATTTTAGATTTGGTCTTGCATATCATTCATATCATTGCATCATACTTTTCCTTGCAAAACCGTCGAGTGAAAAGGTTTGGCGAAACACTATTTTCAAAACCCTATTTTATTTTGCTACGAGGCTCCTGCGGGAGGCTTTAGTAGGACTAGCGTTGACCACCCGTGTAGACTAGTGGTTTCGCTCAAACCTTGACCCTAGATTGTTCCCCTCGACTCTACAAAACCGTAGGAGCAAAAATCGCTCGAATCGGAGCTCGTACGGAGAAGTTGTCACCGTTTTAGTGAATCATCGGAAAATGGTCCGAATTTCCGGACCGATTTCCGAGTCCGTGCCTAACTCCGAACCGAATCAGTTTTGATTTCCGCACGAGAGGGCCACTTAAAGGCGGACCCCACCTGGCCCGGCCGACCCCGCCTCCCACTCGATAACCGCGCCCACGCCTCGGGAATCGATCCCGACCCCGCCGCCATCGCCCTCTCCCCGCCACCTCACCTCCTGGCGCCGATCGCCGCCGCCACCGACCGCCTCGTCGCCGACCCGCCGCCCCAGGTGCGTCTCGCCACCACGCGCCTCTCCTCTCACTCTCTTCCCGCCGCCGGCGCCATGCCCCGCCGCCTTGCAACCCGCGCGCCGCCGCCAGCCTCCACCCCGCCGCCAGCGCCTGCCCGCATCCCCGCCGCCTGCGCCGCACCACGCCACCGCGGCCAGCCGCCGCCAAGCCGCCACGCCACCCGCGCGACCCCGCGCCTGCCGCCGCCCCACCGCCGCGACGCGCCGCCAACCGCCGCCTCGGCCCGCGCGTGCGCCGTGCTCGCTGCGCTGCTGCAGCTGCCGCCGCTGCCGCCTGCACCTGCCGCCCCCGCGTGCTGCCGCTGCAGCGCTGCGCTGCGCGCGCTGCTGCCGCTGCAAGCCGCCGCTCGCCGCTTGCTGCGCCGCTGCATGCGCTGCCGCTAGCTGCTGCACGCACACACGCGCGCACGCACACGCACGCACGCACACGCATGCACGCGTGCCGAACGCCGCCGCCGTTGCGTGACCGTTTAATCCATTGCGCTGACCCTCTCCCTCCGCGCAGGAAAAACCCCGCCGTCCGGAATCGATCGCCGCACCGTCTGGGACTCGCCGCCGTCCGTTTCGCCGTTTGTTTCCGGTAAGCCTGCAGCCACCGTCAGATCTCAGATCAGCGGCTCAGATCGTTCGTTGACTGGTCAGACTCAGGCGTTGACTAGTCAGACGCCCAGTCAGCGCCCAGTCAGCAGACGCTTTGACCAGTCAACATACACAGTTGACTGGTTAATTTCGTTAATCCTTTTAGTTGACAGATTTCGGTAGAATCTTGTAAATTGCGTAGAAATTAAACCGCTTGGCCAAAAATTGCAAATAAAATATGTGTAGATTCAGTAAGTCGTGTAGAATCTTGCTGTACCTTTGGTTCAGGCTTTTGCCGCAAGGTTTAGTACAGTTTATTCAAACTAGTTAGTGGCCTTTTCGGAGTAATAAATTCATAGGAAAAGATCCGTAGCTCCAAAAATCGCGTATGATATGTCCCTGGATTCAGTGGAACGAGGGGAATCTCATCGTGAATTAAAAAGATAGGCTTACAGTAAAAACTTCTGCAGAAACTGTCTAGTGTCTTTCTGTAGTGTTTTAATTACTCGGGGAGTTTTATAATTCCTTTTTGAGTAATTCCAGTTGGTACTATTTCTAATCAGCGATGCCTATGCGGTAGAATTTTCCCAAGATTTTACAAATAGTATTCTACCGGTAGTGGATTATTTGAGATCTAGCTCTAGTTTTGAGCATTACTTTTGCTTAATAGTTTTCCTAACGCTAAAACTATTTTCCATGCATGCATTCGGTAGTATTATTGAATAGGATTGTGTGGTGCAGCTGTAGCACCAATTCACTTGTCTTTCTTGCATTCATGCATCATATTTGTTGCATATGTTGTGGATTGTTTGTTTATGAATGCAATTGTATCGTGTAGATTGTGACGAGTGCAACGCTTGCTCGTGTGTGGATTGTTCTTCCGACCGCTACAACCAAGGCAAGTAGATGCTACTCTGTTCATGATATCGTCCTACTATTTTCAATGCATTGTCGTGTATTTTGTAGTTGCATGTGTAGGATGATACTATCGCTATGCTATGTCCTATTATGTGGTAGGGCTTTCCTTGTAGATGAACCACCGTTGGTAGATGTGCTTAGCCATGCTATGTTGAACGAGGGCTGGGTTACATCATTGAGACTTGATTCTAAAAGTATTGGTTTGTGAAAACTAAAACAACTTAATCAATGAATCTCCTGGGTGTGATGGTATTGATAATTTTGGTGGTTTCATTGCGGAAAGGCACCCAGGTATCAAGAGAGAATGATTGGCTTCTTTGTTGTGTAGCTTACGTGTACAACCATGTGCCAATAATGGAATGGGCGGTTGGTTGGACTTAGTAGGTTGTGGTGACCCGAACCCGCGTATCCAGAGATGTAGAATTTTGGTAGGTTGGACCGGTGCGCGTCGGGATTGGGGTGCTACTTCCCGAACAGTCTCATCTTGGACTTCTCCCTATCATCACCCAAAATGAGAGTGATGGTACGAGCTGGGCTGGCCAAGTCATATGGGTAAAGTGTACTAACCTCTGCAGGGTGTATAATCTAATCGATTAGCCGTGTCCCCGGTTATGGACAACTGAGTTGCTTGATATTGATTCCATGACATGTTTCTCGCTCATTCCAATTTCATAATTGTTTTTAATATTGTTGGGTTAACTTAATTGGGATCTTTTCAAAGAAAATCGAAAACTGTTTATGAAAGTAGGACAAACGTATTTGCAAATGCAAGCCAGACACAGCTCCACTTGACAAATATGCATGTAGATGTTAGTACTATTGTCTCCATTTACTAGCTCTACTTGCCATACATTCCATGTATTGACCCTTCGGGGCTGCTACATTTCATGTTGCAGGTTATTCCGATTCCGAGTAATCGATATAGGCCACGGTACTCCACTCGGCACTTGTTCACTTGTGGGCAATTTGAAGAATGGAGGATTTACTTTATTTATGTTGCTACCTGAATAATTTGAGCTAGCTTTGGGCTAAGCTTTTATTGTAATAATGGTACTCTGGATCTTCGTTATTTATGATACACGGATATTTTGCTATGTTATTCATCTTACTCTATTGTGGGCCAATGAACCGATCCAGGGATTGGCATGTCACATAGAGGCCACGGTCTTTTCAGAACCGGGGTGTTAAGGATGGTATCAGAGCCCGTGTGTCGACTGTAGGATCGTGACCTAGTAATGGATTAGGAAGCCATAGATTTATTCAAGCCTATGTTAACTCTGTCTTTCATCTTATGCCTTTCACCCTCGTAAATTCTTACCATATGCTATTCTCACACTTTCCTCTTTTACTTGATAGATGGGAGAAGTCAGGACCGAGTATGCCACCATGGAGTCCCCAAGACCCTTTGCAAGGCAGTTAGCTCAGCTCTCGCAGTCATTGGGATTGCCACTGCCCATGTTCAAGGGAAGAAGGCTGTACACCTATGGATATGGAGAGGATGCATGGGAGATCACTACCTTCATATTCAGAGATGCCGCCTTGCCAAACCCCGTCCACTTGATCTACACCAAGACATACTGCAACTGGGGACTTGGTATCAACTTGGCCATACATGAAGACCTGTCTCGCCAGTGCCATAGTGTCCGACACCTACTGCCAGCAGATTCACCCTACCGTGACTATGGGAGGCGTGATGAAGATGGGCACATTGTGGTTACCCCGGGTGATAGGAACAACATGCCGCCCCGTCGGAGGCACATAGAGGACATGGAAAGGGAGAATGGAGCTCTAGCTGAGAAAGTGAGGATGATAAAGGAGATTGCAGATTTTGCTAGCAATGGTATGGTGGTCCAAGGACAGGAGATTGACACCCTGCATGAAGCTGTGGGAGTTCTGGAGAATGCCCTGATAGCCAGAGATGCAACCATAGCTCATCTTCATGGTACTATGCAGGAGAACACCCAGAACATACAACAGTTGCAAGGGACCGTCTAGGAAAGGGACCAAACTATTGAAGCTATGACAGCCCAGATTGCCGCTCTTCAAGCCCAGCTGAATCCACCCTCTGATGATGACAATGCAGATGATGGCAACAATAGGGATGATGATGACAGTGGAGACGATGATGATGAGAACGAGGATGATGATGATGGAGACGATGATGGTGGAGGAGATGAAGCTGTTGCAGTTGCAGCTGAAGGTGAAGAAGAAGAGGAGGATCCAGAAGAGGTGGAGTTTGAGATCTCAAGTGATGACTCAGGAGAGGTGTACACTCCGCCGCCATGGTTGTACCGCGAACCGAAGCGCCAATGCATGACAGCAAGGACCTACTGCAACCTGTTCAAGAAGTAGATAGAAGTCCACCAATTAGTCCTCGTTAGGTAAATTCGTTAGGATTAGTCTCGATCGTTGTGAAGCTTAGTTCGTGTTAGTTTAAGAGTGATTAGTTGCTTATTTGTGTACTCCAATATCCCAGGAATTATTTGTGCAAAATTTTATGAAAGAGTTATGGCAAGTTTGGTTACTATCTGTGTTATTTTCGCTGTAGTTTTTCTGCTGATACAGCAGTACTGTACGGTTTTTCATATTTTTCTGGTAACTCGGAAAAATCTGAAAAAACTTGGGCTGATGCGAAACTCTCTGTAATATATGTGCAATAATCAGCTAAATTTTCTGACGAGTTTAAATCAGGCGGAAAAATTCGCGAATGCTGCTGGACTGTTCTGGCAGATTGTTGTTTTGTTGTTTAGTTGATCTACTGTTTAGTTAACCATTGCCAACTCTTGTAAAACTATTTCAGTAGGTATATACTGCTAGGATAACACCTGGGATGTTGCTGGATCGCTTGTTTGTTGATGTGTTGCTTGCTTGTGATTGTCTGCTATTGTTTGATGTTGTTTGATCATATGCATGGGTAGAATCCAATTGTGGTAGATGATTCTTTCTAAACTTACCTGTGCTGAACCGCAGATGCCTCCCCGCCGCCAACCCACTGAGTTGATGCAACTCATGGCAGCTCAGGCACAACTGACCCAAGTGATGACTCAGTTCATGGCGAATCAGAACAACAACAATGGAAACAATCAGCCTCAGGGAGATGCTCTCACCAGATTTCTGAGGTTAAGGCCAGCTAAGTTCTCTACTGCAACAGAACCAATGGTTGCTCTTGACTGGTTGCATTCAGTCAACAAGGATTTGGTAACTGTTGGATGCACTGATGCTGAGAAGGTGAGGTTTGCCGCTCACCTACTGGAGGGCCCAGCCGCTTCTTGGTGGGACACTTTTCAGATCACCCACCCGCTGGATACTGTGACTTGGGCAATGTTTGAGGAAGGTTTCAAGACCAACCACGTGTCTTCAGGAGTTCTGAGCCTGAAGAGGAAGGAGTTCCGCAACTTGCGCCAAACCAATCGCACCGTGGCCGAGTACATTGAGGAGTTCAACAACCTGTCCCGTTATGCACCTGAGGATGTTGACACTGATGCAAAAAGGAGGGAGAGATTCCTGGATGGCCTCAGTGATGAGCTTTCAGTACAGCTACTGGTGGTTTACTGCCCCACTTTCCAGGAGCTTATGGACAAGGCCAGGATCTTGGAAGGGAAGCACAAACAGGTGGAGAACCGCAAGAGAAAGAGTAACAATCACCACTCTGGTTCACACCACAAGTCTCGCACTTCATATGATGGATACTCCAAGCATGGAGGGAGTGACCATGGGAGCCATGACCGCCACCACCATGGAGGCGATGGGCATCATCATGACAACCATAGGAGCAACCACCACAGCCACAAGGGAGGACACTCTCACCACTCTGGAGGACACGGTGGACATGACCGCAACCGTGATCGCAACTTTGTGAAGAAGGATCTGAGTGAGGTGATGTGCTTCAAGTGCAAACAGAAGGGACACTATGCTGACAACTGTCCGGAGAGGAAAGGACTGAAACCAACCAACAACGAGAAGGCCACAGTGAACCACATGAATGTGGAGGAGATTCCAGATGAGCCTAACCTTGTGATTGGTAAGTTCCCAATCAACACTTACCCTGCACTTATACTTTTCGATACTGGTGCATCACATTCATTCATATCAAGGGCATTCGTGGACAAGTATAAGTTACCTACTGAGTCTATGAAGAGGTCTTTTAGAGTGAGTTCACCAGGAGGAGATATGATAGCTAGCGCGGGATGCCGCGATTTAACTGTGAGGATTGGAACACACAACTTCAGTGCACATTTGGTAGTGTTGGATTCACAGGGATTAGACGTTATTCTGGGTATGGATTGGATGTCTATGCATGGGGGACACATAGATTGTGCACAGCGAGCTGTTTCACTCAAAACCCCGGATGGTAAGAGGATTAGATTCAAGTCGGCTGTACGACCAGGAAGGTGTAAGTTGAATTCTCTTAAGGGGGTTAGTATGGATACTGTGCCAGTGATTAGGGATTACCCCGACGTGTTTCCGGAAGAGCTGCCAGGGATGCCACCTGACAGGGAAGTAGAGTTTCTTATCGACCTGATGCCAGGAACAGGACCTATTGCAAATAGACCATATAAGATGGATGTGGATGAGCTGAAAGAATTGAAGAAGCAGCTGAAAGAGCAGTTGGACAAGGGATTCATTCAGCCTAGTTCGTCGTCATGGGGTGCACCTGTTCTGTTTGTGGATAAGATAGACAGCACCAAGAGATTAGTGGTGGACTACCGCTCGCTGAATGAAGTAACCATCAAGAACAAGTACCCTCTGCCGAACATAAATGATTTGTTTGATCAACTGGAAGGAGCAAAGGTGTTCAGCAAGATTGATCTGCGATCTGGCTATTTTCAATTGAAGATACGGGAGGAGGACGTACCAAAAACCGCCTTCACCACTAGGTATGGTTTATATGAGTATACGGTTATGTCTTTTGGACTAACGAATGCCCCGGCATATTTCATGACCATGATGAACAAGGTATTTATGGAGTACTTGGACAAGTTCGTGGTGGTGTTTATTGATGACATACTGATATATTCCAAGGATGATGCTGAGCATGAGAAACATCTGCGGCTGATTATGGAGAAACTGAGGGAACATCAGCTGTATGCCAAATTCAGCAAGTGTGAATTCTGGCTTAACACTGTTGGGTTTCTTGGACACGTAGTGTCAGGAGAAGGAGTCACTGTTGATCCAAGCAAAGTGACTGCAGTAACTGAGTGGGAAGCACCCAAGAATGCGGGAGAGATTCGAAGCTTTTTGGGACTTGCTGGATACTATAGGAGGTTCGTTGAAAACTTTTCCAAGATTGCTAAGCCGATGACTGAACTTCTGAAGAAGGAGAGGAAGTTTGAGTGGTCAGATGTATGTGAAGCCAACTTTCAGGAACTGAAGCGTCGACTAGTGACTGCGCATGTTCTATGTTTACCAGATCTTCAGAAGGATTTCCAAGTGTACTGTGATGCTTCTCGACAGGGACTTGGGAATGTGCTGATGCAAGATGGGAGAGTGGTGTCATATGCCTCGCGACAACTCAAACACCATGAGCGGAATTACCCCACACACGACTTGGAGTTAGCGTCAGTGGTTCATGCGCTCAAGGTATGGAGGCATTACTTAATGGGAAAACACTGTGATGTATACACCGACCACAAGAGCCTGAAGTACATATTCACGCAGAAGGAACTGAACATGAGGCAAAGGAGATGGTTGGAACTTATCAAGGATTATGATATGAATCTGCAATACCACCCAGGAAAAGCCAATGTAGTAGCAGATGCTCTGAGCCGGAAGGTTTATGCCAATGGATTGACAATTGGGGAATTGCCTGACGATTTGTGCAAGCAATTCAAGGATCTTAGACTGGAGGTAGTGTCTGAAGGATACCTAGCTACAATGGAAGTCCAACCGACGCTACAGGACAGGATCATAAAGGCTCAGATAGGAGACAAGGAAATAGAGGAGATAAAGGAAAAGATGAAGGAGAATCGGGAAAAGGATATTCGCGAGGATGAGTATGGTATCTTGTGGTATGGAGACCGTTTGTGTGTGCCCAGCGACCCGGAGATAAGGGAGTTGATTCTGCAGGAGGCTCATAACTCGCCATACTCCATACATCTGGGCAACACAAAGATGTATATGGATTTGAAGAGCAGATTCTGGTGGAACAACATGAAGGGAGATATCGCCAAGCATATTTCCCTGTGCGATGTATGTAGCCGAGTGAAGGTAGAACACCAGAAGCCAGCAGGACTGCTACAGCCATTGCCTGTGCCGGATTGGAAGTGGGATAGAGTGGGAATGGATATCACAGGATTGCCCAGGACCAGGTCTGGATATGACTCTATTTGGGTAGTGGTCGACCATTTGACCAAGGTAGCCCACTTTATACCGGTGAAGACGACCTATACGAGTGCAAAGTTGGCTAAGATTTACATGGACAGGATTGTGTGCCTACATGGAGTTCCCAAGAGTATAGTATCTGACAGAGGCACCCAATTTACCTCACACTTCTGGCGCCAGCTGCACGAGTCGCTCGGTACTAGATTGGAGTTTAGTACAGCGTTTCACCCACAGACTGATGGACAGACCGAGAGGGTGAATCAGATTTTGGAGGACATGCTGAGAGCTTGCGCTTTGGCTCATGGTTCTAGTTGGGATGAGAATTTGCCGCATGCTGAGTTTTCCTACAACAACAACTATCAAACCAGCATCAAGACGTCACCGTTTGACGTACTGTATGGGAAACGGTGCTGAACACCATTGCTATGGGATGGAGTAGGAGAACGCTAGTTGTTTGGACCTGATTTGATCAAGGACGCTAAGGAGAAGGTCGCCTTGATTAGGGACAGGCTGAAGGTAGCACAATCAAGGCAGAAGAGCTACGCTGACGCCAAGCACAAGGAAGTGGTGTATGAGATAGGTGATAGAGCATACCTCAGAGTGTCGCCACTTCGTGGAATCAAGAGATTTGGAATTAAGGGTAAGCTGGCACCTCGATTTATTGGACCGTATCGGGTCTTAGCACACAAAGGAGAGGTTGCTTATCAGTTGAAGTTGCCAGAGGCTCTGTCCGCTGTTCATAATGTGTTCCACGTATCCCAGCTGAAGAAGTGCCATCCGGAGATGGTGGATACACCATTGAGAGACACTGTACCGCTGGAAGAGGTTCAGCTTGAGAACGACTTGACCTATGAGGAGAAACCGGTCAAGATTCTGGAGACAGCGGAGAGGACTACCCGTACCAAGACAATCAAGTTTTGCAAGGTGCAGTGGAGCCACCACACCGAAGAGGAAGCCACTTGGGAGCGTGAGGATGACATCCGAGAGGACTACCCACACCTATTCGCTAGCCGCGCCGAATCTCGAGGACGAGATTCATCTTAAGGGGGTTAGTCTTGTCACATCCCAAATTTTAGATTTGGTCTTGCATATCATTCATATCATTGCATCATACTTTTCCTTGCAAAACCGTCGAGTGAAAAGGTTCGGCGAACGCTATTTTCAAAACCCTATTTTATTTTGCTACGAGGCTCCTGCGGAAGGCTTTAGTAGGACTAGCGTTGACCACCCGTGTAGACTAGTGGTTTCGCTCAAACCTTGACCCTAGATTGTTCCCCTCGACTCTACAAAACCGTAGGAGCAAGAATCGCTCGAATCGGAGCTCGTACGGAGAAGTTGTCGCCGTTTTAGTGAATCGTCGGAAAACGGTCCGAATTTCCGGACCGATTTCCGAGTCCGTGCCTAACTCTGAACCGAATCAGTTTTGATTTCCGCGCGAGAGGGCCACTTAAAGGCGGACCCCACCTGGCTCGGCCAACCCCGCCTCCCACTCGATAACCGCGCCCACGCATCGGGAATCGATCCCTACCGCGCCGCCATCGCCCTCTCCCCGCCACCTCACCTCCTGGCGCCGATCGCCGCCGCCGCCGACCGCCTCGTCGCCGACCCACCGCCCTAGGTGCGTCTTGCCGCCACGCGCCTCTCCTCTCTCTCTCTTCCCGCCGCCGGCGCCATGCCCCGCCGCCTTGCAACCCGCGCGCCGCCGCCAGCCTCCACCCCGCCGCCAGCGCCTGCCCGCATTCCCGCCGCCTGCGCCGCACCACGCCACCGTGGCCAGCCGCCGCCAAGCCGCCACGCCACCCGCGCGACCCCGCGCCTGCCGCCGCCCCACCGCGGCGACGCGCCGCCAACCGCCGCCTCGGCCCGCGCGTGCGCCGCGCTCGCTGCGCTGCTGCCGCTGCCGCCTGCACCTGCCGCCCCCGCGTGCTGCCGCTGTAGCGCTGCGCTGCGCGCGCTGCTGCCGCTGCAAGCCGCCGCTCGCCGCTTGCTGCGCCGCTGCATGCGCTGCAGCTAGCTGCTACACGCACACACGCGCGCACGCACACGCATGCACGCGTGCCGAATGCCGCCGCCGTTGCGTGACCGTTTAATCCGTTGCGCTGACCCTCTCCCTCCGCGCAGGAAAAACCCCGCCGTCCGGAATCGATCGCCGCACCGTCCGGGACTCGCCGCCGTCCGTTTCGCCGTTTGTTTCCGGTAAGCCTGCAGCCACCGTCAGATCTCAGATCAGCGGCTCAGATCGTTCGTTGACCGGTCAGACTCAGGCGTTGACTAGTCAGACGCCCAGTCAGCGCCCAGTCAGCAGACGCTTTGACCAGTCAACATACACAGTTGACTGGTTAATTTCGTTAATCCTTTTAGTTGACAGATTTCGGTAGAATCTTGTAAATTGCGTAGAAATTAAACCGCTTGGCCAAAAATTGCAAATAAAATATATGTAGATTCAATAAGTCGTGTAGAATCTTGCTGTACCTTTGGTTCAGGCTTTTGCAGCAAGGTTTAGTACAGTTTATTCAAACTAGTTAGTGGCCTTTTCGGAGTAATAAATTCGTAGGAAAAGATCCGTAGCTCTAAAAATCGCGTATGATATGTCCCTGGATTCAGTGGAACGAGGGGAATCTCATCGTGAATTAAAAAGATAGGCTTACAGTAAAAACTTCTGCAGAAACTGTCTAGTGTCTTTCTGTAGTGTTTTAATTACTCGGGGAGTTTTATAATTCCTTTTTGAGTAATTCCAGTTGGTACTGTTTCTAATCAGCGATGCCTATGCGGTAGAATTTTCCCAAGATTTTACAAACAGTATTCTACCGGTAGTGGATTATTTGAGTTCTAGCTCTAGTTTTGAGCATTACTTTTGCTTAATAGTTTTTCTAGCACTAAAACTATTTTCCATGCATGCATTCGGTAGTATTATTGAATAGGATTGTGTGGTGCAGCTGTAGCACCAATTCACTTGTCGTTCTTGCATTCATGCATCATATTTGTTGCATATGTTGTGGATTATTTGTTTATGAATGCAATTGTATCGTGTAGATTGTGACGAGTGCAACGCTTGCTCGTGTGTGGATTATTCTTCCGACCGCTACAACCAAGGCAAGTAGATGCTACTCTGTTCATGATAGCGTCCTACTATTTTCAATGCATTGTCGTGTATTTTGTAGTTGCATGTGTAGGATGATACTATCGCTATGCTATGTCCTATTATGTGGTAGGTCTTTCCTTGTAGATGAACCACCGTTGGTAGATGTGCTTAGCCATGCTATGTTGAACGAGGGCTGGGTTACATCATTGAGACTTGATTCTAAAAGTATTGGTTTGTGAAAACTAAAACAACTTAATCAATGAATCTCCTGGGTGTGATGGTATTGATAATTTTGGTGGTTTCATTGCGGAAAGGCACCCAAGTATCAAGAGAGAATGATTGGCTTCTTTATTGTGTAGCTTACGTGTACAACCATGTGCCAATAATGGAATGGGCGGTTGGTTGGACTTAGTAGGTTGTGGTGACCCGAACCCGCGTATCTAGAGATGTAGAATTTTGGTAGGTTGGACCGGTGCGCGTCGGGATTGGGGTGCTACTTCCCGAACAGTCTCCTCTTGGACTTCTCCCTATCATCACTCAAAATGAGAGTGATGGTACGAGCTGGGCTGGCCAAGTCACATGGGTAAAGTGTACTAACCTCTGCAGGGTGTATAATCTAATCGATTAGCCGTGTCCCCGGTTATGGACAACTGAGTTGCTTGATATTGATTCCATGACATGTTTCTCGCTCATTCCAATTTCATAATTGTTTTTAATATTGTTGGGTTAACTTAATTGGGATCTGTTCAAAGAAAATCGAAAACTATTTATGAAAGTAGGACAAATGTAGTTGCAAATGCAAGCCAGACACAGCTCCACTTGCCAAATATGCATGTAGATGTTAGTACTATTGTCTCCATTTACTAGCTCTACTTGCCATACATTCCATGTATTGACCCTTCGGGGCTGCTACGTTTCATGTTGCGGGTTATTCCGATTCCGAGTAATCGATATAGGCCACGGTACTCCACTCGGCACTTGTTCACTTGTGGGCAATTTGAAGAATGGAGGATTTACTTTATTTATGTTGCTACCTGAATAATTTGAGCTAGCTTTGGGCTAAGCTTTTATTGTAATAATGGTACTCTGGATCTTCGTTATTTATGATACACGGATATTTTGCAATGTTATTCATCTTACTCTATTGTGGGCCATCGAACCGATCCAGGGATTGGCATGTCACATAGAGGCCACGGTCTTTTCAGAACCGGGGTGTTACAGTTCACTTAGTTGCATCTCTAGATAACTTTCTTTCTTGTTGAGCCTAAAAGTGAGAAACAAATTAAAATTGGGTAGACGCCTATTCACCCCCCTCTAGTCGTATCAAGTCGGTACTTTCACCTTGGTTTCATACTGAGGGAATAATTACTGTTGTGCTCATCATACCTTCCTCTTGAGGTTTCCCAACGAAGATCTATAGTGATTTAAGCCGCATCAGTGTCCTTGCCCTCCATGAAATTATTCATGAGGTAAAGACACGTCGTCAGAAGGGAATGTTCCTTAAGTTAGATTTCCAGAAGGCCTATGATCGGTTGGACTAGGCCTTTCTGCCATTAGTCCTCGAGAGGCGGGGTGTTGATGACATGATGATATGTTGGATCATGCAGTTTGTGATGAGTGGCAGGACGGCGATCGATATTAATGGGGACATTGGCCCCTACTTTAGTCCGTCATGTGGGGTTAGACAAGGGGATCCTATTTCCCCTCTTTTGTTTAACTTCGCGGTTGATGCCCTGGCAGAGATTTTGGATAAAGCCAAAGTCGCTGGCCACATCTATGGTGGTGGGGCATCTGATTCCTGGAGGGGGTATCACCCACCTCTAATATGCGGATGATACCATAATTATGGTCTAGGGCTCGGATCTCGACATTATCAATCTCAAGTTCCTTCTCCTTTGCTTAAATTCAATGTCAGGGCTGAAGATTAACTTCGACAAGAGTGAGGTTTTCGTTCTAGGTTATCCCGAGGAGGATCGACAAAACATTCCCGATAACCTCAATTGTAGATTGGCGGACTTCCCTACTACCTCCCTAGGGATGCCCATCCATGAGACTAGGGTCCTGATTAAGGACCTTGCACCCCTGGTGACGAGAGTCCGGTCTAAAGCCAAACCCTGGCGGGCGAGGCTTACGACCAAGGGGAGCAAGACAGTCCTCATGAACTCCTCTCTCTTGAGTCTGCCCATGTACTAGATGGGATGTACTTACTCTCGGAAGGAACCCATGCAGACTTTGCCAAGAAGCTGTCTAGGTTCTTCTAGGCTACTAGGGACGGCCATCAGAGGTACCATATGGTGAAATGGGTAAACATTTGCGCCCCCATGCCTTGGGGGCTGTAACAACCCTAGTTTCATTAAATATTAATTAGGGTTTGATTTGTGCATAGCATGAGCATCATCTTAAAAATGCATGCAAGAAACAATAGCAAAACCCTAATCCTAACTCCTTTCCTATTTATTTGAAATGTGTTCAAATGGTTTTGAATTTCAAAAAGTAACAAAAAGTGTGGAACCCAAATAGTTATAAAGGGTCCCTAAAATATTTTAAAATGTTTATAAAAGTTTTTTGTATTTTGAAAATAATCAAAACAGATTACAAATGGAAATACAAAAGAGAAATTGAAAACGGAAAATAGAAAAAATATCTGGGAAAAAAAGGGTTTCTATCCTAATCAGGCCGCAACCCTCTTTCCCTCCCTCTGGCTTGGCCCAACCGGGAATCCAACCTAGCCCACTTGGCCCAATTCCCTGGCTCGGTACCCCTTCGCGTTTCTTTTCCTTTTCTTCAACCTCTAGCCAGAAGGACATCGAGCAGAAGCTGTTGCCTGTCTTTGTCATCGGCGTTCAGCCACGCCAGGATCCCCGCCGACGCCACGATGCGCGTTACCGCCTCCCTGAGCATCTATAAGACCCCCTCGCGCCTTTGGAAGAACCCTAGATCCCCTCTTATCCCAATTTATCTCTGACAGACAAACCCTAGCCCCAGACATCGCTGGTGCCCGCAGTTTCCGACCACCCCTCGTCGTTCTGAGGCCACCATCATGACCACTGTGGAGTCCTCGTTCACCTCGTCCAACCACGCAAGCCGGAGAAGCCCCAGGTGCCGCAATTGATAGCTCCCTCCCGCGCTCCGGCCGCCGTGCGTGCCACTGATTCTGACCTCCCTCGAGCTCCCCGATCCCTCCACGAGCATCACGGTGAGCCTAGGAGTCCTCCAGTACCCTCCCCTCCCAAGTTTGCTTCTAGAATCATCCCCACGACGTGTGTCTGTGAGCACCGCCGCCGTTTGTCGTCGTCGGCCAAGCTCCGACGACCATTCGAGGGCGGCGCTACCACCACCAGGACCGCCTCGCTCTCCTCTTTCCAACGCCCCCAACCATAGCCTCTTGCGCGCGCTTAATCGCCAGTTCCATCATTGATCTAAGGATCAAGCTCTGTATGACGTCAGCATGACCTCATGCCTGTGCAATATTCTCTTTTTCTTTTCTTTTATTCATTTCTATAATTAAGGAATACCTAACATGTGGGCCCCTGTTGTAAGTCAAATAAATATTTCAGAAATATTTAATAAATTTATTAAAGTAATTCTAAAATGTAAATTATTTTATAATATTCTAAAAATGATTTAAAATGAATTAAAAATGGAGAAATTCATAAATAGTTCATTTTAAATCAGAAAATACAAATAATATATCAAAATATTCAGAAAAATAAACTCTATCTCTTTAAGCCATAATCATGCATTGTTATTCAACTTTCATGACAAGTTTAATTAGAAGAACTAAATAACCCCTCTCATATGCCTCCGAGGTTTTCCCGAATTAGGGTTTATACCCTCGGGACCGCGATTAAATTGTCAAGCATGCCTTAGGGGTTTATTTCAATAATTTTAACATGTCATTTCATCGTCCTTGATTAAGCATTGCATCGATGTCATGTGTTGATTGTTTCCCTCTCTTTCCGGTGTTTGGTTCTTCTCCTATAGAATACGAGATCAAGATTGAGATTGAAGACCGAGATCAACATTGTCGAAGGTTGAAGACCAATACTTGACCAACTGTAATCAAGTCAAGTACCAGATGTCCGAAGCTCTGCTTTTTGGATATCAACTAGCAAAGGCAAGTGAAGCCCCACACATGATATAATCCTATGATTTCAAAGTATTTACATTCTTTCCATGTGCATACGATTCCAAAGTCTTTTATCGATAGATAGAGTAATCCTATATGATGCATGTTACCTTTGAAGCCTATATTCCCTGATCCACTGCTCCTAGCATAACTAGGGTTTGAATTGTGAAGCGTTGCTAGAGCTATTACATCTGTTGTGCTTAGCCATGCCTAGCTGTTACCGCTGGTCCATCCGGTTGATGAATTAGAGTTGCGAATGAACCTAGTTTGACAGGATGACGTGGTATGATCGGAGATGAAAGTTAAACATGCTAAGGCTTGTATGGGAGGCCATGGTGGGTTGTGGTTTTTGTAGACCCATACTTGCCACTACTAGGACCTGAGTTCTTGCCTATGGACCAAGACAAGCGTACAGCCACACGGGGGCCTGGAAACCCCCTCGACCAACTAACTTGCTGAGTAGATTCCATGAGTCACATAGTTCAGGCTTTCCATTCGACATACGCATCTTGGTTGTTCTTGAATGGAGGTGCATTCATACAGGTAGGTAAGCGTGGCAGGGAACAAGAGATGCCAAACATCCATAATCTTGAACCCTGTTCACATCATTAGGGATCGACTTTGGGACTCGATCCATTAAGTCGGCATCTACCTAGTGCGTGACTCATGGTCTCGACGAAAGCAAGGTAAAGATCGTGGTCAACCACTGTCTGCCGGCCTTCCAAGGAAGAGGGCTTATAGTTTGGCATTAAGAATCGGTTGGTACGTGTGAGTAAAGTTGTACACCCCTGCAGGGTTAAATCTTTTCGAAAATCCGTGTCCACGGTTATGGATGACATGGAAACCAAATTCAAAGATCATAGAGAACTTGAACCTAATCGTAAAACTTGGCAAGTTGATCAACGTGTGCTTAAGGATGCTTCCTCATGGGTACGAGGGGGTGATTCTAGTTGGTAGGTTCAGCTGATGATGATTCGGTGGATATCAAAAGATGATCAAAGTTGGAGATACCGCTCTCTTATCCCCTTTTAAAATGTTCTGATTAGTCGAGGTTCTTCTCCCTCTTGATTTACAAAACAAAGTTGGCTTTATCTAAAACAACTCCAACAGCCATAAGTCTTGCGGAGTACACCCTGTACTCACCCTTGCTTCGTTGATACTTTTGCAGCTAAGTAAGTGTTACCATAAGAAGATGAGTTCTTCACGGCATCGACATCGAAGAGTAGTTTGGAGTTCCCAGTCGGCAGTCTGGGATCTATGGATTGGACGTCATCGTTATGCTTCAGGCCTCTTAGGCCATTTGTTAAGTTTGCTATACTTAATAGCATAATTTTCCTTCTATTGTTTGATGTTAGTGGTCAGTGACCTATGCTTGTAATATTTTGGTTCTCTGCTCAGTTAGGAGCTCGCTGTAATAATTTTTGTGTCGTAGGGTCACTGTTGTGTTATCAATTCTCTCTATGTACGCCTCGAGATTTATGTTAGGCTTATATCAGACAGAGGTCTGGGATTTGTCTAGCCCTAATCCCGAGGGTGTCACAGGTTTTGGTATTAGAGCAGTACCGACTGTAGGAAACCTTTCTATTGGTCGATGTTGAGTCTAGTGTTTGTGAAAACTATTTTCAAAGATGAAAATTATGTGCGAAAACTCTAGTATGCTTCTCTTTCTCCTTATCCAGTTTCGCTCTAAGTCTGGGTTACCTTATCTTGTGTTGATTTGGAAAAGTTTTCTATCTCGTCCAGTCTTTCAAAGCTTAGGTGCCTTTTCAGGCATGTCGGTTCTCAACCATTTGACCTAGTGTTGATTTCTCTAGAGTGAGTTGTGTGTGTTCCTTGCTTCCCTTGTTCTGTTTCAACTAAGAGGTTTCTTTCTATCATAATATCTCTATTTTTTGGGTCCACACCATCATGTTGATGGTTCCTCAATGTTCTGCTCTAGGCCTCGAAGTTTCCTTTCGCCTCGTGTTCCTCCTTTTCATTTGTTTGGGTACTTCAGAAGTCATTTCTTCTCTTGGAAGCTACCTCGTGATTACTAGCTTGTAGTGTACGCTTTGTCACTCAAGTAGTAGTTATTCCTTTCTTTGGGTTTTAACCCTTGGACTTGAACCTAAGATCCCCGATTGTGCTGGATTCTGGTGTTGCGAAAATTGTACATGACGCTGATCTTTAACCCAAGATCCATTTTGTTGACCCCTGTTGTTAATGTTCACAGATTACTTCATGATGGTTAGTACCTTCTGGTATAGCCTTCAAGCTTGTGGATATTGACGCTATTGAAAAGTGACGATAAAGGACTTCCCCTACCACATGATATGGCAGATGTTCTTTAATGGAACCAAATAGATCACGACAAGAGTGCTCCTCGTGAGTCTCGCATATTTATTCGTGACTCCACCACACCGTCCTTTTCTATGCATTGGTCCTCGGAAGATTTTTGACTTAGGCATCCACATCTTGGGATTCTATTCTGGGCATGTTCTTCCTTCTTTGTTGTTTTCCGACCTCTGACTACCAATTGGTAGCCAAGTAGTAAATGTGCATTGGTGTCTTCCGATGGAAGATAATCTTGTGGTCCGTCGAGACAAACCAATTCGGGATGTCAGGAGAAACAAACTCTAGTACCTCATCATTTCTAAGACCAGGTCAAAGCGTTGTAATCCACAGATCAACAAGCATTGATTAGCTTATGTTCTGTTCTATCTTAGAGTATCACATTCCTTTATATCAAGAGGTCGTGCTGAGTCTCATGACCCTCTTAATGAAGTGATGCTTTTACACATATTTACCCACCCTTTCTCGAGCTTTCGTGCTCGTGAATGATGCGTGTGCGTACTGATGTGGCCATCTAAGATTCTTAGCAATTCTCATTGCTTTGAACTTCAAGGACCTTTGTATCATTCTTAGCGTGATGGTTAACCCTATCACTAAGCAAAGTATGATTGTGATACCAAGTCCTATATTCTGGTACACCCTCTTCAGTCAAAGAGTTAGGCTTATACCGAAGCTCTGAGACTATGTCTTCTTGTCTTACCAAGGAAGTTTTGCTCTCGAACTAAGTGACATATCGGTGGTTCATGATATTCTAGACGTCTTCCTAGAAGTATCTCCATGTTGCCACATGGCCGTGTTGTCAGGTTCTTGAGTAAGCTGTTTTTTTAAACCGCTTATTTCTCCAAGGATTCGTACTGGATACCCTGAACTAGTTGGTTGAGCTTAAACAACAACTTGGAGAATTGTAAGACAAAAGTTCTATCCAACTCAGTTCCTTCTTAAAGGGATGTCTAGTTGTGTTCGTGCTGAAGCAAGATAGTATCTCCTTTGTGGACATGTTATCTTCCCCGCCTTTGATTTGATTGGGCAATCGTCAAATCCAACTCAGTTCCAAGGACAATCTTGATGGTGTATCTACTTGATGTTGTTTCACCTAGGTACATCTTCATGTTCTTTGGTCTGACCAATGTCATGTGATTCCGTTTTCTTGGAGTGTACATATAAGTTTGTTATTGAGCCCATCAATGACATCCTTACCGTCTCCCTGTTATATCAGATTCATACGCAATATTTGGCATTAATGTAGGGTTTCGTAGCATGGAAAACAAAAATTTTCTACCGCATACAAACAAACAAGCCAAGATCTATCTACTAGATTGTAGCAACGAGTCGATAGAATAACTCACCCTCGAAGATTCCAAAGTGTTTAACGAGAGCGGATTCTCATGGGTGATGTAGTCGTACTCTTTCCGATCTCAAGATCGCGTAGACGATCCTTCCGGCGCTGCGTTCCGGCAGCGCTCCCGTAGTCGGTCACACGTTCGGTACTCGACGAAGACCTTCCTCTCCCTTGTTCCAGCAGGCAGCGGAGGTTGTAGCACTCTCCTCGCGATTCCGGCAGCACAACGGCGTGGTACCGGAAGTAGAGGGGAGATCTCGCAGGGCTTCGCCTTAAGCCGGAGCGAGTATGGTGGAGTATGAGAGAGTCCCTCGACGATCTAGGGTTTAGACACGCCGAGGAGGAAGCTTGGCCGGCGGCTAGGGTTGCTAGGTGGTGGCGGCGGTTTGGCCTAGGTTGGCGGCGGCGACAGTGGAGGTGGCGGCGCCGGCGGCTAGGGTTTGGAGGAGAGGATCTTGTGTGTCCTAGGAGGGAGCCCTGCCCCTCCTTATATAGGTGGAGGGGCCGGCCGGCCAAGGGGAGGGAGAGGAGTCCCTCCCCAACTCGGCTTGGGTGGGCGCCGCCGGTTGGAGGAGGGAACTCCTCCCCAACTCGGTTTCCCACTCCTCCTCTTTTCCTCTCTCCAAATTTAGCCGTTTGACTTTTCAAACTAGCTGTTTGACTTTTCAAACTAGGATTTGAATTAATCCTTTATTTGGTTCAGCGATGACACTTAGTACATGATGCAATCATACCAACTTGATACAACACATTCATGTACCCTTCCCCTCCGGAGTGCCGGACATTCCGGAACATTCTAGACCATTCCCGATGAAAACACCGGAACCATTCCCCAACTCCGAAACGGGACTTTCCTTATATGAATCTTATTCTCCGGACCATTCCGGATCTCCTCGTGATATCCCGGATCCCATCCGGGACTCCAAACAACATTCGGTCTCTTTCTCATCATTCCATAACTACTCAAAACAACGTCGAATCCTTAAGTGTGTCTCCCTATGGTTCGTGAATTATGCAGACATGATCGAGACACTTCTCCGAACAATAACCAATAGAGGAATCTGGAAATTCATATGGCTCTCACATATGTCAACGATTACTTTGTGATCGAATGAACCACTTACATACGATATCAATTTCCCTTTGTCTCACGATAGTTTACTTATCCGAGGTTATGATCGTCGGTATCTCTGCATACCTAGTTCAACCTCGTTACCGATAAGTACTCTTTTCTCGTTCCTGTGATATGTGATCCCTTGTGAGCCAGTCACACGCTTGCAAGCTAATTGGATGACATTTCACCGAGAGGGCCCAGAGTATATCTATCCGTCATATGGATGGACAAATCCCACTCTTGATCCATGTGTTTCAACCAATACTTTCCAAACACTCAATGCCACCTTTATAGCCACCCAGTTACGGTGTGGTGTTTGATGTCATCAAAGCATCCATCCGGTAAAGGTGATATGCATGATCTCATGGTCGAAGGAATTAGATTACTATGTATCAGAAAGCATATAGCAATTGAACTATTAAAATGACTTGATCTTTATGCTACGCTTATCTATAGGAGTATGTCCATCATATCATTCTCCTAACGATATGATCTTGTTGTTTAATAACATCTCAATGTTCATGATAGGGAAACCACAATCATCTATTAACCAACAAGCTAGTATTATATAGAGGCTTTACTAGGGACTTCAAATTAAGTTTACAAATCACACAAGTATCAATGTTTCCTTGTTAATACTATTATAGCATGAATGTAAACATTTATCATAAACACAAAGATATAATAATAACTACATTTATTATTGCCTCTAGGGCATATCTCCAACAGTCTCCCACTTGCACTAGAGTCATCTAATCTAGATTACATGGTAATATACCGAACACCCATGGCAGTTTGGTGCTGGTCATGTTTTTCCCTCGGGAGAGGTTTAGTCAACGGATCCGCCACATTCAGATCTGTGTGTACTTTGCAAATCTTTATATCCCCATCTTGGATATGTTCTCGAATAGCGTGAAAATGTAGCTTGATGTGCTTCAGCTTCTTGTGTGACCTTGGTTCTTGCGCATTGGCTATGGCGCCCATGTTATCACAGTAGATAGACATTGGGTCCAGCACACTAGGAACCACACCCAGCTCTGTAATGAACTCTTTCATCCATATCGCTTCTTGTGAAGCCTCCGAAGCAGCCATGTATTCTGATTCAGTTGAAGATCTCGCCACAACGCTTTGCTTTGCACTCCTCCAGCTAACTGCTGCACCATTCAAAATAAATACGTATCCAGATTGCGATTTAGAATCATCCGGATCGGTGTTCCAACTAGCATCGGTGTAACCATTAACAACGAGCTGTTCATCACCTCCATAAGAAAGAACCATATCCTTAGTTCTTCTCAAGTACTTAAGGATGTTTTTGACCGCTGTCCAATGATCCACTCCTGGATCACTTTGATATCTGCTAGTTAAACTAACAGCATATGCAATGTCGGGTCTAGTACATAGCATGGCATACATTAGAGATCCTATGGCTGAGGCATAGGGAGTCTTACTCATCCTTTCTCTATCTTCTGCTGATGTCGGACTTTGAGTTTTACTCAAGGTCGTATTGGGCAACATGGGCAAGAACCCTTTCTTGCTCTCTTCCATTCCAAACCTCTTTAGAACTTTGTCCAAATATGTACTTTGTGACAATGATATTTGGCGTTTCGATCTATCTCTATAAATCTTTATGCCTAATATGTAAGCTGCTTCGCCAAGATCTTTCATTGAAAAACTATTATTCAAATATTCCTTGACACTATTAAGAAGGTCTACATCATTCCCAATCAACAATATGTCATCTACATATAGTATTAAGAATGCTACAGAGCTCCCACTCACTTTCTTCTAAATACAAGCTTCTCCATAAGTTTGTATAAAACCAAAACTTTTGATCACCTTATCAAAACGTTGATTCCAACTTCGGGATGCTTGCTTCAATCCATAGATGGACCGTTGAAGTTTGCATACCTTGTTAGCATCTTTAGGATCAACAAAACCTTTGGGTTGCATCATATACAACTCTTCATCAATGTCTCCATTGAGGAATGCTGTTTTGACATCCATCTGCCATATCTCATAATCATAATATGCAGCGATTGCTAACATAATCCTCACAGACTTTAGCTTCTCTACAGGTGAGAAAGTCTCATCGTAGTCAACTCCTTGAATTTGTCGAAACCCTTTTGCGACAAGTCGAGCTTTATAGACAGTAACATTACCATCAGCATCTGGTTTCTTCTTGAAGATCCATTTGTTCTCGACAGCCTTCCGGCCATCTGGTAAGTCCACCAAAGTCCACACTTGGTTTTCGTACATGGATCCAATCTCGGATTTCATGGCTTCTTGCCATTTATTGGAATCTGGGCTCATCATCGCTTCCTCATATGTCTCAGGGTCATCGGTGTTGTCCACCAACATGACACTCATAACGGGATCATACCAATCTGGAGTGGTACGAGTTCTCGTTGACCTGCGAGGCTCTGTAGCAACTTCGACCGAAGTTTCATGATCATCATCATTAGCTTCCTCTCTAATTGGTGCAGGCACCACAAGAACTTCTTCCGGCGCTGCGCTACTCGCAATTTCGAGAGAAGGTTCGATAACCTCGTCAAGTTCTACTTTCCTTCCAGTCACTTCTTTCGAGAGAAATTCCTTCTCTAGAAAGGATCCATTCTTGGCAACGAAGATTTTGCCTTCGGATCTATGATAGAAGGTATACCCAATAGTTTCCTTCGGGTATCCTATGAAGATGCATTTTTCCGCTTTGGGTTCAAGCTTGTCCGGCTGTAACTTCTTTACATAGGCTTCGCATCCCCAAACTTTAAGGAACGACAATATAGGTTTCTTCCCAAACCATAATTCATACGGTGTCGTTTCAACGGATTTAGATGGTGCCCTATTTAAAGTGAATGCGGCTGTTTCTAATGCATAACCCCAAAATGATAGCGGTAAATCTATAAGTGACATCATAGAACGAACTATATCTAAGAGAGTTCGATTACGACATTCGGACACACCATTACGTTGTGGTGTTCCCGGCGGTGTCAATTGTGAAAGTATTCCGCATTTCTTCAAATGCTCGCCAAACTCGTAACTTAGATATTCACCTCCACGATCAGAACGTAGAAATTTAATCTTCTTGTTACGTTGATTCTCTACCTCACTTTGAAATTCCTTAAACTTCTCGAAAGTTTCGGACTTATGTTTCATGAAATAGATATACCCATATCTACTCAAGTCATCCGTGAAGGTAAGAACATAACGATAACCACCGCGCGATGCTACACTCATTGGACCACATACATCGGTATGTATGATTTCCAATAAGTCCGTAGCTCGCTCCATCATACCAGAAAATGGAGTCTTAGTCATTTTACCCATCAGACATGCTTCGCATCTTTAAAGTGATTCGAAATCAAGTGATTCAAGAAGTCCATCGGAATGGAGTTTCTTCATACGCTTCACTCCAATGTGACCAAGACGACAGTGCCACATATAGGTCGAGTTATCGCTCGATTTCAAACGTTTAGCCTCAATGTTATTAATATGTGTATTTCCACTATCGAGATTCAATAAGAATAGACCATCTATCAAAGGTGCATGTGCATAAAACATATTACTCATATAAATCGAACAACCATTATTCTCGGACTTAAACAAGTATCCGTCTCGCAATAAACAAGATCCCGATATAATGTTCATGCTTAACGCAGGCACCAAATAACAATTATTTAAGTATAAAACTAATACCAATGGTAGATCAAGGGGTAACGTGCCAACCGCGATCACATCAACCTTTGATCCGTTTCCAACGCGCATCGTCACCTCGTTCTTCGCTAGCTTCCGTTTATTCTGCAGCACCTGTTTCGAGTTACAAATATGAGCAACCGAACCAGTATCAAATACCCAGGCACTACTACGAGTACTAGTGAGATACACATCAATAACATGTATATCAGATATACCTTTCTTCTTGATGTTGCCATTCTTCAAATCCGCCAAGTACTTTGGGCAATTCCGCTTCCAGTGACCTTCTCCCTTGCAGTAAAAGCACTCAGTATTAGGCTTAGGTCCAGCCTTGGTCTTCTTCGTAGGCGTGGCAACTTTCTTACCACCCTTCTTGAAGTGTCCCTTCTGCTTAGACTTGCCTTTCTTGAATCTGGTGGTCTTATTGACCAACAACACTTGGTGCTCTTTCTTGATCTCCACTTCTGCAGATTTCAACATGGCAAAGAGTTCTGGCAACGTCTTGTTCATGTTTTGCATGTTGTAGTTCATCACAAAGTTCTTGTAACTTGGTGGTAGTGATTAGAGGACACGGTAAATCCCCAAAGCATTAGGAATCACAATACCCAAGCTTTGAAGTTTGTTTGCGTGCCCAGACATCTTAAGCACATGCTCACTGACGGAGCTGCCCTCTTCCATCTTGTAGTTAAAGAACTTTTCAGAAGCCTCATAGCTTTCAATTGCCGCATGAGTCTCAAAGATCAATTTGAGATCCTCGACAATATCATATGGGTCTGAATTCTCAAAACTTTTCTGAAGCTCCGATTCTAAACCATACAAGATAGCACACTGAACTGTGGAGTACTGAGTCTTCCGAGTGAGGTAAACATTCTTTACTTCATCGGCAGCATCAGCTGCAGGTGGGTCACCCAGCGGTGCATCCAGCACATAGGTCAAATTACCAGCTGTGAGGACAATCCTCAAATTGCGGAACCAATCCACGAAGTTGCTTCCATTGTTTTTCAACTTTTCTTTCTCTAGGAACGCATTAAAATTGATGGTAGGGGCTGCCATTGATCTACAACATATTTGCAATAGTTTAGACTAAGTTTATTACAAATTGAGTTCAAATTAATAATAAAATTAATCTAGGTGAACTCCCACTCAAAACAATATCCCTCACATTGTTTTAGTGATCACACGAACCAAATCCACCACATCAACACCGATCATCACGAGAGTTGATATAGTTTCAATGGCGAACAATCGACATGTTCATCATATCTACTATATGATTCATGCTTTACCTTTCGGTGATCCGTGTTCCGAGACCATGTCTGTACATGCTAGGCTCGTCAAGATCAAACCTTTGTTTCCGCATGAGCAAATCTGGCTTGCTCATGTTGTATACACTTGCGGAATCTAACACACCCGATCATCACGTGGTGCTTCGAAACAACAAGCTTTAGCAACGGTGCTAACTAAGGGTGAACACTTTATGACTTGAAATTCATGTGCATGAGGGATCATCTTATAATGCTACCGTCGTCTACTAAGCAATACAAGATGCATAAAGGATTAACATCACATGCAATTCAAAATATGTGATATGATATGGCCTTTCTTCTTTGTGCTTCCGATCTCCATCTTCTAGCACGAACATGATCTCCATCATCATCGGCATTGCATCAAGGTCAATGACGCTTCTCCATGGTTGTCGTCCACCGGCTTCAACTATTACAACTACTTTGAATAGACACGCGGGTCTTAACATAAATTAAAGACAACCATATGGCTCCTGCCGGTTGCCAACTTACAATAAGGAACATTGCATACATCAAATATAATCACAATCATGGCCATATCACATCACAGCACACCCCTGCAAAACAAAGTTAGACGCCTCTACTTTCTTTGCATGTTTTACGTGGTTTGGGGCTTTCAATAAGTGTCGTTCTAACTTACGAACATGAACCACAACATTGATACTAGTATTGTTAATCACTCGTTGTAAATTGGATCTTAACTATGCTAGGAGAAACAGGCACCCGCAAAGCCACTTATGCAATACAAGTTGCATGTCAAGCGTGGAGCAAGTCTCATGAATGATGTCATGTAAGGTTAGCCCGGGCCGCTTCATCCCAACATACCGCAAGATGCAAAGTACACAAGAAGCAATCGACAATAAAAGCATCAACGCCCACAATGACCATTGTGTTCTACTCGTGCAACAGATCTACATATAGACACGACTCTGATACCACTGTAGGGTTTCGTAGCATGGAAAACAAAAATTTTCTACCGCATACAAACAAACAAGCCAAGATCTATCTACTAGATTGTAGCAACGAGTCGATAGAATAACTCACCCTCGAAGATTCCAAAGTGTTTAACGAGAGCGGATTCTCGTGGGTGATGTAGTCGTACTCTTTCCGATCTCAAGATCGCGTAGACGATCCTTCCGGCGCTGCGTTCCGGCAGCGCTCCCGTAGTCGGTCACACGTTCGGTACTCGACGAAGACCTTCCTCTCCCTTGTTCCAGCAGGCAGTGGAGGTTGTAGCACTCTCCTCGCGATTCCGGCAGCACAACAGCGTGGTACCGAAAGTAGAGGGGAGATCTCGCAGGGCTTCGCCTTAAGCCGGAGCGAGTATGGTGGAGTATGAGAGAGTCCCTCGACGATCTAGGGTTTAGACACGCCGAGGAGGAAGCTTGGCCGGCGGCTAGGGTTGCTAGGCGGCAGCGGCGGTTTGGCCTAGGTCGGCGGCGGCGGCAGTGGAGGTGGCGGCGCCGGCGGCTAGGGTTTGGAGGAGAGGATCTTGTGTGTCCTAGGAGGGAGCCCTGCCCCTCCTTATATAGGTGGAGGGGCCGGCCGGCCAAGGGGAGGGAGAGGAGTCCCTCCCCAACTCGGCTTGGGTGGGCGCCGCCGGTTGGAGGAGGGAACTCCTCCCCAACTCGGTTTCCCACTCCTCCTCTTTTCCTCTTTCCAAATTTAGCCGTTTGACTTTTCAAACTAGCTGTTTGACTTTTCAAACTAGGATTTGAATTAATCCTTTATTTGGTTCAGCGATGACACTTAGTACATGATGCAATCATACCAACTTTATACAACACATTCATGTACCCTTCCCCTCCGGAGTGCCGGACATTCCGGAACATTCTAGAACATTCCCGATGAAAACACCGGAACCATTCCCCAACTCCGAAACGGGACTTTCCTTATATGAATCTTATTCTCCGGACCATTCCGGATCTCCTCGTGATATCCCGGATCCCATCCGGGACTCCGAACAACATTCGGTCTATTTCTCATCATTCCATAACTACTCAAAACAACGTCGAATCCTTAAGTGTGTCTCCCTACGGTTCATGAATTATGCAGACATGATCGAGACACTTCTCCAAACAATAACCAATAGAGGAATCTAGAAATTCATAGGGCTCCCACATATTCCAACGATTACTTTGTGATCGAATGAACCACTTACATACGATATCAATTTCCCTTTGTCTCACGATAGTTTACTTATCCGAGGTTATGATCGTCGGTATCTCTGCATACCTAGTTCAACCTCGTTACCGATAAGTACTCTTTTCTCGTTCCTGTGATATGTGATCCCTTGTGAGCCAGTCACACGCTTGCAAGCTAATTGGATGACATTTCACCGAGAGGGCCCAGAGTATATCTATCCGTCATATGGATGGACAAATCCCACTCTTGATCCATGTGTTTCAACCAATACTTTCCGAACACTCAATGCCACCTTTATAGCCACCCAGTTACGGTGTGGTGTTTGATGTCATCAAAGCATCCATCCGGTAAAGGTGATATGCATGATCTCATGGTCGAAGGAATTAGATTACTATGTATCAGAAAGCATATAGCAATTGAACTATTAAAATGACTTGATCTTTATGCTACGCTTATCTATAGGAGTATGTCCATCATATCATTCTCCTAACGATATGATCTTGTTGTTTAATAACATCTCAATGTTCATGATAGGGAAACCACAATCATCTATTAACCAACAAGCTAGTATTATATAGAGGCTTTACTAGGGACTTCAAATTAAGTTTACAAATCACACAAGTATCAATGTTTCCTTGTTAATACTATTATAGCATGAATGTAAACATTTATCATAAACACAAAGATATAATAATAACTACATTAATTATTGCCTCTAGGGCATATCTCCAACAATTAATGTTGGAAACCTTTGAGAACCATCTTCGTGTTATCTCGAAGTATGTGTTCTGGATGTTAGAAGTAACCTTCTCTAGTTCACGTGCAATTGTTGAAAGTTGTCGCCGTGGATTCGAGTAAAGTTATCTTTGTTTCCTCAGAAATCATTCCAAGTTAGTCAAGCATGTGCGAAGTATTCTTGATATGGTAGGTTGATATCTTCACATATCGAGAAGAACCTCCAAACACATCAAGCCACTGACTGATTTGTCATGGAAGATAAGAAGTCCAATAGAACTTCGATATCCTCCTAAATGTTTCCCAACAAGGATTCAGTTGTATTTCGTTGCAAACAATTCATGTAGATGCAATTATCTCTTGATACTTTGCTATCACATGGGTTCCGCAATCTAGCTCATCTTTTGGAGCTTGACATTGAAGTCCATGTTTTGAGAATCTAGTGACTTTACCTCTGGTAAATGTTGCACACTTTCTATTCGGACATGCTGAGTCTAAAGTATCTCTCCACTTAATCAAAGTTGAATCTCAAGCAGCAATAATGATTGGTGTTCCTCAAGGTTATGACATAGGTCTATTGTAACTCTGAAAAGATTGATGTAATGGTTGGCACAATCAATCGAAAGCCCTACTGTCACCTTATCCTGAATCAGCAATAACAACCACTCCTCATGAGGCATCTTCTATGACTTAATAAAGGAGTTGCTCTTATGGTTTCATTTGGATCCGAAGTCCGACCTTTCCTTGAATGGTTAAAGGCTTGTTAGTAGCCTGATATCAGTGACTCAAACATCAGGAGAACATTTAAAGTAGTGTTGCTAAATGTCTCTCGGTCAATCCTCCAGACCCTTTTTACGATGGCAAACAATCTTGTTATGCCAAGTAATTGAAGTCTGAGAATGAAGTTTCTTTCTTCTCGTGTCATCAGGAATCTTCTAAACTATTCATCTTGGTGGTGTAAAGTGATATCATGATCTTTGGCAAGGATTTTGATAGTCCTAGATGAATAAACAGTTTCCTTTCCGCTTTCTTAAACATGTTCGAAGAGCGACCATGATTTTGGTAATCAATAGTTTCTCTTGTTACATGTTCCTTGTGGCTCTTACAAGTCCTCTCCACCGGAATAACCTTCTTTCTTGGCCTTCTGTTGAACGAAAGAGTGACCCTTCTGTTTCAAAAGTAGTTCAATAGCTTGATATTGTTGGTATCCATCTCTTCCACCTGTAAAACTTTACTTAAGCTGTTTAGTAGAGGTTTACCTCTTAAAGTCTGTGTTCCTTATCTATTCTGTTTGAAATCTCCTTTCTTCAAAAGTTTACCCTCTTCTGTAAGTTCCATGGTCTCAAATCTTATGAAGACCAGTTATCTGTCACCTTGAAAACCATCTACTTTTGTTCCTCCGTTACCTTGGCGTGTTTCATGTTTGTTGGCTCTAGAGATGTTCATGAAACATCTATCCATGAGTTAACCATGAGATACTTAGTTCGTGGTTCCGTGTCATTACCTCTCTTCCTTAGTGTGAGAAGCCACCTCGAAGATAATGAAGCGCTTCATCCATTTGTCATTGTGGCATGGATCAACCTCTTCGAGAAGATCATTGAAGTTTAGTGTAACCTTGTTCCTTCTATCTTCCTATCTAGGAATCTCAGGTCGAGATTATTTTAAGGGGGATAGAATTGTAACAACCCTAGTTTCATTAAATATTAATTAGGTTTTGATTTGTGCATAGCATGAGCATCATCTTAAAAATTCATGCAAGAAACAATAGCAAAACCCTAATCCTAACTCCTTTTCTCTTTATTTGAAATGTGTTCAAATGGTTTTGAATTTCGAAAAGTAACAAAAACTGTGGAACCCAAATAGTTATAAAGGGTCCCTGCAATATTTTAAAATGTTTATAAAAGTTTTTTGTATTTTGAAAATAATCAAAACAGATTACAAATGGAAATACAAAAGCGAAATTGAAAACAGAAAATAGAAAAATATCTGGGCAAAAAAAGGGTTTCTATCCTAATCAGGCCGCAACACTCTTTCCCTCACTCTGGCTTGGCCCAATCGGGAACCCAACCTAGCCCACTTGGCCCAGTTCCCTGGCCGGGTACCCCTTCGCATTTCTTTTCCTTTTCTTCAACCTCTAGCCAGAAGGACATCGAGCAGAAGCTGTTGCATGTCTTTGTCGTCGCCATTCAGCCACGCCAGGATCCCCGCCGGTGCCATGATGCGTTCTACCGCCTCCCTGAGCATCTATAAGACCCCCTCGCGCCTTTGGATGGACCCTAGATCCCCTATTATCCCCAATTTCTCTCTGACCGATGAACCCTATCCCCAGACATCGCCGGCGCCCGCAGTTTTCGACCACCCCTCGTTGTTCTGAGGCCACCGTCGTGACCGTCGTGGAGTCCTCGTTCATCTCGTCCAACCACGCAAGCCGTAGAAGCTCCAGGCGCCGCAATTGATAGCTCCCTCCCGCGCTCCGGCCATCGTGCGCGCCACCGATTCCGACCTCCCTCGAGCTCCCCGAGCCCTCCACGAGCATCACAGTGAGCCTAGGAGTCCGCCAGTACCCTCCCCTCCCTTGTTTGCTTCCGGAATCATCCCCACGACGTGTGTCTGTGAGCACCGCCGCCGTTTGTCGTCGCCGGCCAAGCTCTGACGACCATTCGAGGGCGGCGCTACCACCACCAGGACTGCCTCGCTCTAATCTTTCCAACGCCCCCAACCACAGCCTCTCGCGCGCGCTCAATCGCCAGTTCCATCATCGATCTGAGGATCAAACTCTGGATGACGTCATCATGACGTCATGCCTATGCAATATTCTCTTTTTCTTTTCTTTTATTCATTTCTGTGATTAAGGAATACCTGACATGTGGGCCCTTGTCGTAAGTCAAATAAATATTTCAAAAATGTTTAATAAAATTATTAAAGTAATATTCTAAAAATTATTTTGTAATATTCTAAAAATGATTTAAAATGAATTAAAAATGGAGAAATTCATAACGAATTCATTTTAAATCAGAAAAATACAAATATATCAAAATGTTCAGAAAAATAAACCCTATCTCTTTAAGCCATAATAATGCATTGTTAATCAACTTTCATGACAAGTTTAATTAGAAGAACTAAATAACCCCTCTCATATTCCTTCGAGGTTTTCCTGAATTAGGTTTTATACCCCTCGGGACCCCGATTAAATTGTCAAGCATGCCTTAGGGGTTTATTTCAATACTTTTAACTTGTCATATCATCATCCTTGATTGAGCATTGCATCGATGCCATGTGTTGATTGTTTTCCTCTCTTTCCGGTGTTTGGTTCTTCTACGGTAGAATACGAGATCAAGATTGAGATTTAATACCGAGATCAACATCGTTGAAGCTTGAAGACCAATACTTGACCAACTGTAATCAAGTCAAGTACCAGATGTCCGAAGCTCTTTTTTTTGGATATCAACTGGCAAAGGCAAGCGAAGCCTCACACATGATATAATCCTATGATTTCAAAGTATTTACATTCTTTCCTTGTGCATACGATTCCAAAGTCTTTTATCGATAGATAGAGTAATCCTATATGATTCATGTTACCTTTGAAGCATATATTCCCTGATCCACTGCTCCTAGCATAACTAGGGTTTGACTTGTGAAGCGTTGCTAGAGCTATTACATCTGTTATGCTTAGCCATGCCTAGTGGTTACCGCTGGTCCATCCGGTTGATGAATTAGAGTTGCGAATGAACCTAGTTTGACAGGATGATGTGGTATGGTCGGAGATGAAAGTTAAATATGCTAAGGCTTGTATGGGAGGCCACAGTGGGTTGTGGTTTTTGTAGTCCTATACTTGCCACTACTAGGACCTGAGTTCTTGCCTATGGACCAAGACGAGCGTACAGCCACACGGGGGCCTGGAAACCCCCTCGACCAACTAACTTGCTGAGTAGATTCCATGAGTCACATAGTTCAGGCTTTCCATTCGACATACGCATCTTGGTTGTTCTTGAATGGAGGTGCATTCATACAGGTAGGTAAGCGTGGCAGGGAACAAGAGATGCCAGACATCCATAATCTTGAACCCTGTTCACACCATTAGGGACCGACTTTGGGACTCGATCCATTAAGTCGGCATCTACCTAGTGCGTGACTCATGGTCTCGACGAAAGCAAGGTAAAGATCGTGGTCAACCACTGTCTGCCGGCATTCCAAGGAAGAGGGATTATAGTTTGGCATTAAGAATCGGTTGGTACGTGTGGGTAAAGTTGTACACCCCTGCAGGGTTAAATCTTTTCGAAAATCCGTGTCCACGGTTATGGATGACATGGAAACCAGATTCAAAGATCATAGAGAACTTGAACCTAATCGTAAAACTTGGCAAGTTGATCAACGTGTTCTTAAAGATGCTTCCTCATGGGTACGAGGGGGTGATCCTAGTTGGTAGGTTCAGCTGATGATGATTCGGTGGATATCAAAAGATGATCAAAGTTGGAGATACCGCTCTCTTATCCTCTTTTAAAATATTCTGATTAGTCGAGGTTCTTCTCCCTCTTGATTTACAAAACAAAGTTGGCTTTATGCAAAACAACTCCACCAGCCATAAGTCTTGCGGAGTACACCCTGTACTCAACCTTGCTTCGTTGATACTTTTGCAGCTAAGTAAGTGTTACCATAAGAAGATGAGTTCTTCACGGCATCGACATCGAAGAGTAGTTTGGAGTCCCCAGTCGGTAGTCTGGGATCTATGGATTGGACGTCATCGTTATGCTTCAGGCCTCTTAGGCCATTTATTAAGTTTGCTATACTTAATAGCATAATTTGCCTTTCGTTGTTTGATGTTTATGGTCAGTGACCTATGCTTGTAATATTTTGGTTCTCTGCTCAGTTATGAGCTCACTGTAATAATTTTTGTGTCGTAGGGTCACTGTTGTGTTATCAATTCTCTCTCTGTACGCCTTCGAGATTTTGGTTAGGCTTATATCAGACAGAGGTTTGGGATTTGTCTAGCCCTAATCCCGGGGGTGTCACAGGGTCATAGGTATTCTTGACTCGCGCCGCTTTAATGTGGCTCTGATGCTAAAATGGGTCTGGCACATCCTTAGGGATGATGGAGGCCTTTGGCTTCAACTCATCAAGGCCAAGTACCTCTGAGGCCGTCCTCTTTTAGCCTGCGATCGTCGGGAGGGTTCTCAATTTTGGCGGGCCATCTAGGATATTAAGCAGTATGCCGGAGATGGCATCTCATTCGGCATTGGGGACGGGCAAAATGTGCAGTCGTGGCCTGATCCATGGATACGGTCGTCCCTGCTATGTGAGCAGTTCCCCACACTCTTTTCCATCCCCGATGATCCTCGTTGCCGAGGCCTTTCGAGAGGGGAGCTGGAACATCTTGTTCTGACAAACTGTTAGTGAGGCCGAGGCGGAGGATTATCAGCGCCTAACGTATGCCCTCCCGGTTTCCTTGTCTGAGGAACAGGACTCGACATCGTAGCGCTTGACCTCGGGTGGGGAGTTATCGGTGAGCTCGGCATATCGGGCCCTCTTCCAGGGCCCGGAGCTACGATGGACCTCGTCCCTTTGGAAGGCACCCCTCCCCCTTAGTATTCGCATCTTCGTATGATAGCTCCTACGGGATCGTCTGCCTTCGGGGGTGGAGGTGGCTAAGCGTAATGGCCCGGGCAATGGTCGGTGTCCCCTATGTGGGACCCCAGAGACATGTGCCCATATTGTATTCTCTTGCACGTCGGTTTAGTTCATTTGGAGCTTTGTTAGGGAGGCGCTGGGGCCTTCTTGGCAGGCGCAGGTGCTTGGGGAGTTCCTGCAGTCCGAGGCGAACCGCTCCGGAAGGGGACGCCTCCTCTTCTGGATGGTTTTTGCGGCTCTGGCTTGGACCCTTTTGAACGTGCGAAACAAGATGGTGATTGAGCGTATTTACCCCTCCCGGGCGTCTGACTCGATTTTTTCTCTTATTGCCTTCCTCCAGCAGTGGTCTCCGTTGGTGAGGCAGCATGACCGGACGGTCTTTGACGACACTCTTCGGGCTTTGAGGTCGGCGGCGTTCCCCTTCTCGGTGCCGGATCAGGCGTGATGTTTCCTCCCCGGGCGGTCGCTAGGGTGTTGTTGTGGTTCAGTCGTTTTCCTTTTTTCTTTGGGCTTTGATGTGTTGTGGCCCTAGCGGATATGCACTTGTTTTTTCTTTTGCGTTGGCCTCGGCCGGTGGATTGGTTAGATGCTTGTATGTTTATAAAGCGGGACTAAAGTCTGATTCGAAAGAAATGATTACCTATGCATGTGCACAGCAAAAAAAAAGTCGATGACTAATCTATATACCGCAACTATTATTTTTACTCTGGAAAGCAAACGACATGCTTTTTCTACGAGTCAGTCGATTTAGTTACAACATTTTCTGTTGTTTAAAAGCCTCGGCAAGGCAGTTTCTGCCGTTCAAAACTATGGATCAATGCATGGGTGAATCTGAAAGACTACACACTATATAAAGCAAGTGAGCCTACGAAGAAAATAATCCTCCAAACTCCAAAGTGCTACTCGATGATCACTCTGCTAGTGATTTGACCTGCTACTAGCGTACTGTGTACACTTTAGGTGTCTCTACGAGATACTTATATAACTGCTGACGATACATATAGAGAACTCTACGTATATAGACAAATAATATACATATGGCTACCATGAATTATAGAATATACATGCGTACTTATAAGCCACAAGCTGCATATATAATATATGTATAAGTATAGTGCACATATGTTGGTCAGATGGAGACTGTGGATGCATGTCCTTAACACAGGATCAGAGCAAGTACACCATGCCTGACTTGGACTAGTCTGGTGCATAATGCATTCAGGATCAGATGCTACCACCCATTCCTAACTGTCCCTGCAGGCTGCAGTACAACAAAGATGATGCTCCTAGCTAGCTAGGCTTCGGTGCTCTGCTAGCTAGATCACATGTACTAGTACTTATACAAACAATCCTAGCTGCTGCACGGTGAAACTACATGTCCCTTCTTGACAAGACCACAGCTGCCTGGTTTACTCGGCTACTGCATGTGGACTTTAAAACGATAGGACCAGGACCTGGATCTGCGGCATCTGATATACTAGTACAGACTACAGTTGCTGTTGGCGCAAAATAGTTCTGGTGGTCTCCAGGGAAATACGGTACAGTACCTGGTAGCGTGTCAACATAGATATGTATGTTGACCTAAGTGCAAGACTCAATCTGGCCTTGCAATTATTATGCAAGGGGACGATCCAATGTTATTGTTGTGCTATAGTAGCGCTAGCGGGACGGTCTGCTATAGCTTCAAATAGGTCCGCTATTTGCTTTAGGTTATAGCTAGCGATAGCTCCCCTAATCTGCATAGATACCGCTGTTTGCCGGAACAACGTGCTAACTAAAAATCCTAGTTATATATAGTAGTATTTTTGGGGTTTAAATCATGCGTAAATTTTGTCAAGTGACCTTAATTTTCTCATTTTCACAACTCCAGCTTCCTTATTCTTGGTGACCATGTGAGAAATATATTTTTAGGGGGTTAATGTTTGGACCTGTATTAGTTAATATATTTCTGAATACTTGTATCCGATATGACTTACTTGTGTTGTATTTATATTTATCTATTTATTTATTGGGTGGCTAATTCTTAGTTGACTGAGAATTAGTGAAGTGATGCCGTCTTCGTGATTTTGAACTACATATATAATTTTTTACCATGTGATTTTTTTGTACTATGTGAACCATTTTTCTCAGTTGCAACTACACTTGCAACTTAAAAATATCAATTAAAACTCCACTTGTAACTAAAATTCTTAGTTGCAGTAACCGAAAAATCTTAGTTGCAATCTTACTTGCAACTAAACAATCCAAGTTACAACTTCACTTGCATCTCATACGATGCACAAATCACAATGCAAATCTGAAGGATCTACAAATGAATGAGGTCTAACTTAATTCTCAGTTGTACTGCGTATACAGTTTTTTAGTATGTGGATTTGTTGTACTCTGTGAACCATTTTTTTGCTCAGTTATAACCACACTTGCAACTTAAAAGTATCACACATAACCATGCTTGTAACTAAAAAATCTCAGTTCCAGCCCACTTGTATTAAAAAACTCAGTTGCAATCTTACTTGCAACTAAATAATGTCCATAACTTCAATTGTAACTCATAGGATGCACGAACCACGATACAAATATTATGGTTTTAGAGTTGAATGAGCTCTAATTTAATTCTTAGACGACTGAGAGTTAGTAAAAATGTTATGTATTTATTGTTAAAGCTAGAAAAGGACGGTCATCTTTTAGAGGAATGAAAAGAAATTTGGTTTGCACCCGGCCTTTCAATAGCTTTGATGAAACTTCATCACGAAGTCGTAAAACTGTTATCTAAATGGTTGGTTATATTAGAAACCTCGAGTGCGCCTTCATCGATCAAACACCCTTAGGGGAACTGACATAGTTCGCTCGAACACGAGGACTTTTCATGAACATTTCTAGAATTTCTACAGCAAACAATTAATACCAGTGCTAGCGCTATATATCTTGATATTTCTTATCCGAATCTGGTTGGTTATTAGTTCAACAGAGACCTATCATATTGTACTTGTTTTTTCCTTGAAATTTATTGTGCGCTACGCCAAGGACCAGTACCAAGATGCAAAAACAAGCACCAAAATTGGTTAGAGTGCAAAGTGAGTTCCTTTTGATTATTTGGTACTTTAGCTTACCGGCCGGCTAGCCCCCCCCCCCCCCCCCCCCCCCCCCCCCTTGTCCCCTACAGTTGTAGTACCAGCAAGATCGATCACCAGCAGTATACAAATCTCTCGCTGGTCTCACGTAGGAGGTACGTGTGCGTACTCCCATGCACAGTTCCATATGTTTCTTTACACGTATCACGTACGCACCGCACATCTGCATGACGATCGACCACCAACCAACCACTTGATATATAGTAGTACTGAAAAAGAACAGTGTGTGTACGAGTACGTGTGCATGCATCATGCATGCTATAGATTGATTTTTGAATAGATGTACTCAGGTCCCGGTTCTGAACCATGGCTAACATGAGCAGCGCCCTAGGGTCCACGCCTTTGAGGTGCCCACAATTGCATCCTTCCTTGTACATATACGTGTTTATGTTGGGCTAAAAGAAAAGAACCAGAAGCATGCCGGCAAACTAGCACAGGACCAGCTAAGTATAAAACATGTTGTTGAAACGCTAGGCCTGTGAAACCTGAGAAATTGAGTTGATCTGGTTCGTAAGCAACTTTTGTAGACCTGATGTGTAGGCCTCGTCCGTCTCAATCGCTCGCGGAATTTAGTGATTAGCACGTCGTCCGTTAGTTTGGAATGAACCAGACGAAGGCAAATTGTTTTGCCTATTGCAAATGTGCTTTTCGACAATGAAAATAGTGAACACGGTGCTACGTAACAATATCTCCTTCCAACCAAAATAAGTTATTTAGGTTTATCTAGATTCACATGTATTTATATACTAAAGTATGTCTAACTATTCGAAAAAACATGAATAACTACTCCCTCTGTTTTAAAATATATGTCGCAGATTTGTTAAAATTTAGTTAAATCTAGATGCTATTTAATATATAAATTCATTTAAATTTTGACAAACTCGCGACATCTATTTTTAAACAGAGGGAGTACATCGATTTGCTTCCTAGAGCAAGGACTTCTATTTTCATCAATTCAAATTAACGATGTAATGGACCACTTTTGTAATCATAATTTGATTTATTATTATGATAAATTGCTAATTATAATTTTTACTTAGGAAAATTTCTACAATATATATTATAGTTAGTACGAGCTAAAAATTGTTAGCTCCGCCCCTAGTGACATGTATTACCCTTAGGGGCCCACTCGTCAACTTTGTCCTAGGGCCCCACAAAGTATAAAGCCGGCCCTCATGTACTCCTATATTGCTGGTCACTTCGATAGAAGCATGGCGCCGACCGGGTATCTTCTTTTCTCGATCGATCCGTGAGTGAGAATGATCGACGATCTCATCTCCACACAGTCAGTGTGCAACGCAATGCCTGCAGAGAGGCAGGTGCTGAAAAGAACTCAGGAATCAGGATGATGGATTGATGATATGGATCTGCACAGTGCATGCATTATCTGCGGTTTGTTTCCATGTCGCACTGGGTCCTCCGGATTCCGGCATGTTCCTGGGGCAGAGATTTTATGATATGATATAACTATATGATGCGAATCTGACAGGAGATTTGGTCGGCATCTACATGATGGAGATGAGGACTGCGGGCATGGTCGGGTTATATACACCCGTCTACAACTTCGAGGCGGCTGATGGGATAATTTATATGTCATGCATGGAACATATAAGATTCGCCAGCTTGGGGTTCTTCTCAACACTTCGCCGGCGATTCCATGCTCAACCTCCTGTGCGCAAATTATTCCGTTGTTTTTCACTGCATCTGTAGCCGACATGATGTTTCTACTCACCTGCCTCTCCAAAAAAATAATCGAATTGCCCCAATAAATGTAGCTTCAGGTGCAGTTTTGCTCCCTTATTGGGCTTCTGAGGTGTGTGGTATGGCTAGCTTTTCAGCCATCCTCTGTATGGGTCTGCAGTGGACAACTTATTAATAGCCCGATCCACCAACCTCCCAATACAATCCGGCCCAACTAGGTACACACTTTATTCAGTGTCCAATGAAATTTAAAGTCGATTCAGCGAGAGTTTCATCTCTTCTCTATCTCTACTACTTATAAAAGAGCAAACAAGAACTTCTCTATACGTACCCCATCAGATGTAAAAAAACATACTATAACCACACGATCAGCCTCTCTAAACACAATCTAACAACCTCCATTAGCCTAATTTTTTTTTAGGTGCACTTATCAAATAGGTTTAACGGACTGTACTCTGTCCCGCGCGGAAACCCCGCCCCGCGTGCATGTAGCCTCTCCCATCTTGGTTCCCCTCGCCTGGAACCACCACGGATCAGTTTTCTTCCGTTTTCTTTACCGATCCAATCAAAACGGAGATCTCTCTTTGTCGGTCGCCGTCCAAGCCTGTGCGCCTCCGGCTAGATCCTCTCTCCTGGTTGCTGCCACAACGCCGTCGTGTCCCGCCGTCGCAACTTGCCCTGCCCATCCTATCCACAGCGTCACACGTCCCCTGCCACTGTTGAACCATACGCCTCTTCGTAGGTCCACGGACGTGCACGCCCCCGCCAAGGGCGAGGTGATTCCACGAACTAGCGGCGACCCATGTCGACCGACGGCTGGCTTCAGAGCGAGGCCGCCGTGATGGTTGTGGAGTCATCACCGGACTAGCCGGCATCTGACGCGTTTTGCAAGTCTAAGTCAGGAAGTAGTTCTTCCTCAAAGGTGAGGCCATCGATGTCTATACTATGTGCGTATTTTCTTAGAGCAGGCTTGGTACAAACTCGCACGATCTGCCCCTTCCTTTTCAAGGATTCGACCTGAAGTTGTGAATAACAAAGAAGTGCAACTTTGCAGCAGACCCTAAAATTGTGAGATGCACCTGAAAGACCGCCAATGCTATAGTTTTTAGCGTGAAGAGTGCAAACCACCAATAATTAAATGATCATTGTTAACAAATGTTTAGGTATTCCTTGATTCAATGATTCGTTATACTAAGAGAAGGAAGAAAATTACTCTGCATACCATTGTAGCATATGAGATTGTAGGAAAAAGCATGTACATGTAGATATTTGTGGGGTCTATAATTTTGAGAGATCAGATCTTGGCAATGTTATTTTTTCCAAGCTATCTCAAACAGAAATAAGGCGAGTTAAAAAGATTCCGACATTTTCTACAAATCTGCTCACTTTTATGCATGACAAATCAAAGTTTTTTTTATCGTCATGGATGAAACTCATTTATATTTCTCCTATATACCTCCTAGATGAGAAATCAAACAAATACATGATACACAATCAGCTGCATGACATGCAGCCACAACAACCGATCCAAGCCTTCCACACAGACCAAAATCGCCGATCATCATCCTGGTTGCTTTCATTATCTCATCTCTATCAGTTCCATTGAGTTACCTGTGATTGCATCATACCTAAATCTATTTATTAAACTTATGTTTGCCAGATTGATAATCTTTTAGCGGTTACTTCATACATTGTAGGCAAGAACCTAATTTTTCCAACTTCATTGGTATTTACGTTTGAAAGGTCATTGTCTTGGCTCCGCGGGGGAACTTACAAAGCTTCCAAATAAATATATCACCAAATGCTACTATATTAGTTTGTAAAACTTCAGTTTCACTTATTGGTAGAGCAGAAAGTTTGTGAACTTGCTCATCTTGTGTTTCTTAAAAAGCTTAATGAAATATGTAGTATCCATACATGCAAATCATTTATACTTGGCCTTTTATTCCTTTCTAGAATCTCCAACATGGTTGGTTTGTATACGAAAATGTTGATATGAAGCTCCACATCATTCTAAACAAAATTATTAACCACTTTTTATGCATCAATATATAGGCGAAGACAAACATAATGGATGATTTCAAAAAGTTCTCTAGATGTTTTTAGGAGATTTTGGACTGACATCACCTCAAAAGTGAACGATATGAAGGAGATCTATGTGAAGTACTCAGTCACCAACATTGGCAGGCAAGTTGTACAATTTTTAAGTAATTTTATTTCAGGGTAACACTATAATGAGATGCTATATTATAGTCAAATTATATTCTTTAATCGTTATTAACATGAAATGCTCTTCATGTCTTACAGAAAATGACTTGGCCATATGTGCACTAGGCGCTATTCAGGTGTGTAAGGAGACATCTTTTGTTATCCATTAGTAGTTCACAATAAGTTTCCAAGTATCTATTGATGCTTCCTATGAACTGAAATATTTAAAGCATCTATAGTTATCATATGCCTTGATTTGTGAATGAAAAATTCAGTATGATCGAATGATGTATATTGGTAATTTGTTCTACCTGTGTTTCCAGGACAATTGCGAGCAGCACTATCTAAAATCAGAAGTCATATATAGAGGAAAAGGGACCAATCACTCTTGGCAACCTAGGTGAATTCGAATATAATACCAGTGAAGTTAGGATGTAAGCTTATATGGTATTCATTTTTTTTTTGGTTGGCAATGACTTCCCAACTACAATCTGAACAGACCAGTGAGACATCATTATTTTCGTCATCAGTTTTGAATTGCTTTAGTCCAAATATAATAATGAGTCTAGACTAGAATAAGCTACTTCATTTTATTTTCAGTTTTGCGGCCAAAAGAAAAATGTTCAGAAAGTGGACATTGCATCGCATTTGAAAGAATTCAATCATAGTTTTTACCACATATATCCTTTTAGCCATACTTTTTCCCACTACAAATATATTATTTTTGAAGGTAAATATTGATGGATTGTTGGAATGAGATAACACTTGAACGACGCCGATGTTCCACTCCACGAGATGATGGCACATGGCCTGCGCCGAATTATGTATTTCTATTATTTTATGCCCAATTTATTTCTGTTCTAATGCTCCTTTTCCACTGATGAATGACCTCTTCCTTCAGGATGGCGACACAATATCTCCTCAGCTGGTATTCGCGATGCATATAAAATTCATACTCCCTCAGTCCCATAATAGATGTATTAGATTTATCAAAATTTGAATGAATCTAGATACTATTTAGTATATAGGTTCGTCTAAATTTTGAAAAATCCGAGACATCTATTTTGAAACGGAGGGAGTATTAAACTTGCTGTAGCAGTGCACTCGAGTAGGCATTGTAAAATTTGTGGTTTTCTCTAATCTAATTGCGTTGTCTCCTCCTTATAAAATATGGTTCCTATGTGGACAACCGAAAGAGTGGAAATAAATTGAGGCCCGCGTTTGGTATGAAAGTATTTTTAAAATATTAAGAGAATACTTTGGTTTTTGAAAAAACTGAAGTATTAAATACTTTGAGGTGTTTGGATCCAACAAATAATATGGTTTTAAAACTGAAGTATCCTCCAAAACTATGGTTTTTTTGAAGTATTTGAGAAAAAGGTCATATCCTCTTTTTTCTAAAACTGAGAAAAGAGAAAAACTGAAGTATTGCTTTGCTAGGCACTAAAATACTATGATATTGATATACTTCAGTTTTAAAAGAACTTTGTTGCCAAACTAGCCATGACTCATTTTTGTAGATTCAAGTGTAGTTCATCATTAGAGGCTTATCTTTCAAGAGGATTAAATATTTTTGGTTGCTATTTGTTTCAAAAAATAATGTAGAGAATATGAGAGTACATACAACTTCATAATTTTAATAGAATTGATTTATTATAATAAGTATATTGCATTAGCGTGCACGTACACACTTACTAATTTTGAAAAGTGAAGCAAACTCTCGCGCAAATGATGGATTTCGAATGTTTTGGTCGGGCGATGCCCCAGTTAACGGCATCACACTTGATCTGGTCGAAGATGATTGTGGGCATTGTCGATATTTACCAAAGACTACACGGGAGCTTTTTCATTTCTTCCTAGCTATTGAGATATGTGTTGTATTAGTTATAAGTTTTCGTGTATTTTTAGGGTTGTATCTATAACATTGTCAATATATATATGAGCAGTCGGCTCTAATAGTGTCGTGCGTTGTCCCATATATTTCCACATGGTACGTTTACTTTGACGAGTTGGTGTTTCCGTTTCAGCAGGAATCTTTAACGACTGCATTGACGACGACCCCGGCGTCCGCTGGCCCTCCTGCGGCCGGCCCTCCGCGCCGACGAGTGATCGCGGAGGCCCCTTCCGTGCCCGTCTCGCCTGGTCCCTCGGAGCCCGTGCCCGCGTCGCCTTCTGGCTCGCCGGCCGTCGCGGCTCTGCCTTCGCCGAGCCCGCGACGCTGCCTGTGCCCGCGACGCCGCCGTCTGCGTCGCCCCCGACCAGCGCGGCCTCCTCCTCGTCGGCCTCGTCGTCGCCTGCCTCGTTGTCCGCTTTGTCGCTCTCTCCCGCCGCTGTCCCAGCGGCGGACGCTGCTGCCCCCTGCGGGTGTGCTCACCTGCGCGCGTGCGGGCGTGCGTGGGCCGTCCACCTGCTACCCCGCCGATCAGTACGTCTGTACGGCGTCTATGTTTGAGCTCTCCCTGGTGCCCACCTCTGCCAGGGCCGCCTTGCGCGACCCGCAGTGGCACGCCGCCATGCAGGAGGAGTACGACACGCTACAGCGCAATCGGACCTGGGAGCTGGTCCCCCGTCCTCCTCGCGCCAACGTCATCACCGACAAGTGGGTCTTCAAGCACAAGCTTGGCCCGGATGGGCAATCTGGAGCGCTATAAAGGGCATTGGGTGTCCGCGGATTTCGCCAACGTGCCGGTGTCGACTTTACGGATACGTTTGCCCCGGTTGTCAAGCCGGACACGATCCGCACCGTTCTGCACCTCGCCGCCTCTCGCGCGTGGCCGATGCACCAGATGGACGTCTCCAACGCTTTTCTCCACGGTCATCTCTCTGAGCAGGTGTACTGCCAGCAGCCTATCGGCTTCATCGTGCCGACCTCTCAGCAATTTGCAGACATCATGATGAAGGGATTACCGTCGACGATTTTTCCTGAGTTTCGCTCCAGTCTATTTGTCGGTACCGACCCTTTGACTGCGGGGGGTGTTGAGATATGTGTTGTATTAGTTATAGGTCCTCGTTTATTTTTAGGATTATACCTGTAACATTATCAATATATATATGAGCAGCCCGGCCCTATTGGTGTCGTGCGCTTATCCCGTACCTTTCCACGCTAGCTACTCCAATAGAGCAAGCAAGCGCCACAAGGTTCCTGCTAGAGGCCTTCGGAGATGCTTCTGACTTCAGCGCAACATGATGAAAAGCTCCATATCACTCGTCTTCCAATTTTATGAAGAAATCAGTAGCCTATTTGGGTCTTGGGAGGCCTGTAGTAGGAGGCCACAAGGCTCCTGCATGCTAGAAGCATTTGGAGATGCAAAATCTCCAACTTACCGATCACCTATTTGGCTCAACCTCTTCGTCTTGGAAAAGCTAGAAAGGAGGATTTTCAGATCCTAATTGATAAGATTAGGAAAAGATTAGCGGCATGGAGGACTTATCTTTGTTCAGTCTGTGCTTTCGGCCATTGCTATTTTTCAAGGTCATCGACAATATACCAAGAGATTTTCTATGGAAGGGGACTAAAACTGTGTAAAATTAATGGGGTCATTGTTTGGTCAATTGGAAACAAATCTTCCATCCAAAGGAAGCTGGAGGTCTGAGTATCCTAGACTTAGAAAAGATGGATTCGGGACTTGCGAAGATTGCCCCTGGAATAATTAGGTAATTCATAGAATTAAACAGACAGATGCATCTTCAATGCTGCAACCAAACTTACAGTGGGTAATGCTCTCCACTCTTTGAGGCATTCCCAGGCCTAAATTTTGCTCCGGATGTATGAACTTTTTTAGCCTGGAAATGGACATTTCCCAGCGGAGTTCCCAGGACGACACCGGTACACGTGACGGCCAGGATTAGGGGACGCCGAGGGCGTCGAGCTCCGTGCGCACCAGCGCGTACCGTGTAACATTCCAGCATTAGAGCTTATAAATAAGCTGAATACAGATGTGTGCATTGCATTCATGCATAGAAAATTCGAATAATTTTAGCGCTTTTAAATAAAAAACTTGTCAAAGTGATTGAAGCTTCTCTCAACTTGATGGAATTGAAGTAGATCATCAAGTTGACTGCGATAAGTCTCAATATGACCTTTGCTAAAACCTTATTTTGGGTAAGGGAGATTTGATCTAAGGGTAGATCAAATGTAATAAAAGTTAACCCTAATACATTACTTAATGATCTATATTTAATCCTTAAGTAATCATACCCTAGTATTCATTACACAACTCATGAATACTAAGTTATAAACATAACTTAAGTAATAGGAGCGTAACAACTAAATCTTGATTTATTTTAATCGCATCTACTTATACCATGTGTATCATGAAAATACCTAACTTTAACTCTTTAGTGAGATTGAGTAGGAAAGAAACCAAGTCAAGATCATTCACCATAAATCTTTCTTTCCATATCAATCCTTATGGAATCCTATCTCAATATCTATTGTTCATCAATGTTGAGTAATCAACTATTGATTCACCAATTCTTAAACTATCAATTCTTGATCTATCAACTCTTGTCTTTATCATAACAGTCACTTTAAGTCCTTAGAGAATGAAGTAAGAAGAGGTAGATGGTAATGCTAGCTTTAGGTAACATCTATAGGATGGGAGTGATTGAAGGAAATCAAATCAATATGGTAACAAAGAAGATCACAAGGATGAATCCTAAAGATAGATACCAAGGAGAAATCCTATTGGATTAAGTAAGCATAGTCCATGAATAGCATTCCTTAATCCAATAGAGATACTAAGAAGATAATTTCAATACAACTATAATGTTGTATTGATGAAGCCTTAATTAGCCAACTGGAAACCTAAACCATAAAGGATCAAAGGATTATAATGACCATGTCTTATTCACCAAGATTGAATGCTTATATCAAGTATAAGTGACATTGGTGGATAAAACATGATTAAACCCTAGTATAGATATATTATCCTAGGTTAGCCTTGACAAATCACATTAATATAATGTGAGTTTGGAGTATGAGATACCAGAGTTAAGTAGAGACAAGATAGTATGATCAAGATGATGCTAGAGTAACATAGGATTATAGAAGTAGTAGTTTCCTCTTGGGAAATACTCACACTTGAGGTGAAGTAGTTTGATATAGACACCTACTGGAGTAATATTAAGGAGGATGATTAAGGAAGAGTATGAATGGAGTTAGAAGTAACCACTTAATGGATTGGAGATTATTAATAGTAGAATAGTTTGGTATAACCAAGTATGGATATGAGAGGATTATGAAAAGCTTTAGTGTCAAGCTCATTAGAATTATAAATGGATTTAGAAGAATAAAAAGTGGATAAAAATATTCTTGAAAAGTAAAGCTCATCATGTTAACACATGATGATGGATAGGACGAAGTAGTATATTTAGGAAAGAAATTCTTTAAGTAGAAGTCAAGAATTATGAAATATGGAAGGTAGGACTTCTTGGTAAACATGCAAACCTAAATCTTTAACCAAACATAATGTCCATTTCATCTGATTGATCTATCATCTTATTTACACAAGGCTTCATATAAATATTTACTATATAAAATCACTTGAGCACATCTTTGTCATTTTCAACCATCATTATCATAGGTGCTTATGGAACTATCTTTATCAATTGTTTCTCATAAATTAGCCTAGAAAACAATCCCACTATTTTACTTTAAATGGTGCTATTATTAAAATCACAACCATAAAGACAATAGGTTTAGCCATTAACCTTTATTCACATCAATAAAATAAATATGAGAATATTAAATCTTCTAAGAACTTATGGTAAAGCATTTTCAATTCAAACTTTAACTAATATGTTAGTTGTAATAAAAAATATATATTACTATTTCCTAAATCTATGAGAATAATATCAACCATATTAATTCTTTTGAATATCATGCATCAAATAATGATATATGATCATTATATAAAATTTTCCCTCCAAACTATAAGTTAACAAAAATTAAATTCTATCATTAAATAAAGAAATATCATAAAATAAATCCATGGCTTATTATGGAAATAAAATGAATAACAAAGTTCCTTACCAAATATTAGAATGATCTATATAAACAAAATAAATAAATACAATATTAATTAATAAAAGATCATAACATTACTTTAATGTCATTCATTACTGTTGCAACTATTTAACAAATAAATTCTCTAAAAGAAATTTGAAACAAATGTGTAATACACAAATCTGAAAATAAAAGAGAAAAGAGAAAAGGAAACAGTAAAGAAAAAACTATAACCAGGCCGCAGCCCATTACCCCTCTTTCTTAACCATCGCCCACGAGCAACCACAGCAACCCAACCGCAGCCCAGTAGCAGCCCAACAACCAGCCCGACATAGCTTTCTCTCTGGCTGACGAGTGGGCCAGCAAGGGACTGCGGGTTGAACCTTGCAGCGTCTCAAGGGGTTATCCACAAAAAGACCTTCGTCGTCTTCCTCGTCTACTGGAAGCTGGTCGGTGGAGGCAGCCGATGATGTCCGTCGCTGCCGTGCGCTGCGATGATCTCCGCCGACATTCGGGGTGGAGATAAGATTGCCACCGTGACTCTCCCGCTCGTCCTCATCCCCATATTCCCTCTGAAACTCTCTCTCTCTCGAGTTCCTCTTTTACCGAAAACCGAGCCTCGCCGGAACTGCTCATTGCCGTTGATCCCGAGCCCCCTGGCCTCCCTGAAGGTGTCGTTGGACTCACCTTGTAGCCCTCGTTCTCCCAAGCTAGGTCAGGGAAGCCCGAAGATCCTCTATCGAGCCAATCGACATCTCACGGCCGCCGCCAGTCACCGACGTTGTAACATCCCAAAAATACTAAACTTGGATCATCAAACTCTAATCATCAAAATTAGGGTTAACAAAAACTTGTCTAAATAAAATTATGAAAGCATGCATATGTGTATGCATTTCATTTTGAATTCTTTTAAACCACCTTGTTTGCGTGTTCCATTGCTTGTAAATGGATGCTTAGGTGAAATAAACATCATCTAAACATTTCCCACACTTTTCCCAAAGACAAGTAAATCAAAACAAGTAAAATAAGGGAATGGTCATTTTGACCAATTTAACTCCCATGCCTACTTTGGCTGTCTCAAACTTTCAGAACCTAACAGAAACTTCTCTGGATCTTTGCACCCCTTGAATGTACTCATAACAAGGTATCAAGGCCCACTTTGTGATCATCCAGAAACTTTCAAATGCATAGTTTAAATGACAATTCAAAATTGAATCTTTATCATATGGGAAGATCACACTTTTTCAAAAACCACTCAAACAAGCTCAACTTTCAAAACCCAAGCATCTGCAGACTCACCAGCACCAATCTAGCACACCCACCAAAAATCTTTTCAAAATTCAAAACTTGAATTCTTGCGGCCATTTCATCACACACTTGGCAGATTCAAATCAAACTGGCCTAACTTCACTGTTTGGAGCAGTAATTGGGCTAAGCAATGTTCACCATTGATCACCCTTGTCTCCCCCAGTGCCAACCAGTGCTTGGACCAACTCTAGCCCCTACCCTTTGCTCCATGCCATGCCAACCCGAGCACCCCCTTGCTAGCCGACAATGGCTAGCTAGCCAGAGCAAGCACCAAGCCAAAACAACATGTCTAGGAGGCAGCCCACCGTTCATCGCCACTCCCTGTCCAGCGCTTGAACCCTGCCAGCCACTGGACCACACGCACGGACCGCGCCCAGACCGCCAGCGACCATGCCGAGCATGCGCCAGAGCGCCACCCTCGACCAGAGCCCACAGACCGCGCGCCGCCCTTGCCGCGTGCATACACGATCACCACCGACCCAGGAGACCGCCAGACATCCCCGTTCGCCGCCCCGTGACGCACAACTATCGCTCACCGTCGAAGACGCCGCCTCTGCCGCGCAGAGTGTCGCGTGTTCCAGACCAAACCGCACCGCCCCTACAAGCGCATTAAAACCGTAGAGCATCGCCAGCAGACCACCAAGCGATCGCCACCGCCGGCCATGCCTCTAGCAGCTCGTAGCCATGTCGCCACCGTCGCCCTCCCATGCCGTTCGGTCTCACCGTCGAGACTATAAATAGAGGACTCCCCCGCTCGAATTCTTCACACCATTCCACTCCTCTCTCACCCAGAACCACCCCACCTCAGTCCCGGAGCAAGGCGAGCAACGCATTGCCGGAATTTCACTGGAGCCCGCCGCCTCTGGAGAAGAAGGGCGCCATCGATTTCGTCCACCCGAGGAGCTGCCGTGACCACCCCTGAGTTCGCCATCGTCGACTTTGTCGTTCGCCCGCCTCGCCGACCCTCGCCTGCACCCCGGAGAGCCCCCAGCAACCCCCACTGGCCGCGCTAGGTTTCTATCTCGCCGGCGTTGCTCAACGTCGACGATGACTCCCAACCGTTGGATTAGAATCAGATCGAGCGACCCACATCGTCCTATACCGCTTCGCACCCCCTGTCTCATTAACGTGTGGGAACAGCCACTTAAGCAGCCCGCGGAAGCGCTACGCTTAGCAGGCTGGCCCGTTAACTTTTCCCGCGCAGTCCAGTTATTTGAATTAAACCTTTTCCATTTTATTTCAAACACACTTCTGTACCCAGTTTCAAAAATCAACCCAGATCGATTCAGTGCACCAAATTGAATGAAACTAATTTTGTTAGAAAGGTCTAGGAATGCTGAATCCAAGCCCGTTGGATTCAAGTCATTTGGATCTATAGATCACCCCTGGTAAAAATAACAAGGCAGAAGCTTTTCTGCATTCAAACATTTTTCAAATTTAAACCATAATATCTTTTGAGTTGATTCCAATTCTCAAAAATCACATTTAACCATACCTTTCAGAATATATAAAAATATATTGGTTTACTTACAAAAATAATGTTCAAGTAATAAAAGAATGCTACATAGGCATTTCTAGACACATTATTTAATTAAAATAAAAGGGTAAAACCTTATTAAATTGTGACACCACTTTAAATCATATTCCCATGGACTAAAATATGTGGTGATGACATGTGTCAACATGATCCCATGTTTGGTTTGGAGAATATTAAATCTTAAGTAGTTTTTCAATGAGTAGAAATTACTTTTCTAAAAATAAAAAGAATTAAACCAAGCCTTAACCTTGTAATGTTAGAGATGATGATAGATCATCTATAGGACCCTTTTGTGTGATGATTGCAAGTAGTTAAGTATTGTTTGGTGATTGTGTACCTCGTATTTATTCATAGACGCTAGTACCGACCAAGGATACGAGGAGGAAGGAGGATTCTACGAAGAAGAAGCCGAGGAGAACTTCAACCACTGCTCTGCTCAAGGCAAGCTTATACTGATATTTATGCAAGATGATACTATACCTATGCAAGCCAATACTTGCAAGCTTTATTATCTAAGTGGACCAGTGCAAGCTAACCCTTGCAAGATACCCTACTGATGCCACAAACCACTATTTGTTACTATGCCCGCTATATGCCTTAAGCATATGTGATCATATCCACTTGATAAACCAATCCTAATTTTACTTGCAAGCTTCTTACTTTATTTCTTTATCAAAGCTCTTACTTAGAGTTTACTTAAGAAATTGGTAGATACTAGAAAGATTTGTGAAGGTTGCATAAAGAGCATAAAATTTGGCCTAAGTTAGAAATCTTGATATCAGCCTAAGACATAAGGTTGTACTTAGTTGAAACTCCACTAGTCCACCACCCCTCATTAGTACTTACCCCCACTCATAGATGCTAGTGCTAAGCATAAAACTTGATCAACTTTTAGATGGGAATACTTGGTGGAAAACTGGTTATGAAAACCTTGGAATAATGGATCATTCTATTTAAATGTTTTGGACATGTGTTTCCGAACAAAATGATGGTTTTGGTGATGAAAATGTTGAGGCATGAGCCTTAGCCCTTTATAAAACTGATGGTTGTCTGGATGCGATACCATTCCAATTTTATCGTACAACCACAATACCCGAAGATTGGGTAGGGCTTGACTGGAAACTTATATACCTTAGTATTAGTTCCCTCACGGCCAAGGTCTGAGCTGAGGCTACCTTGTGAAGATTGTCCACCTGTGCAGTACCCAAGATGACAATCGGTCATGGTTGGGAGGCCAAACTCACAGGAGAGGTGCTTATACTAGGGCGTGTAATTGAAAGGTTAGGATTGATTATCCGCATACTGAGTATGGTGAATTCAGGATTAGTTCCCGACGGATGTATCGAATGTTGTGGTGAAAGTGTACAATCTCTGCAGAGTGTCAAACTATTCGAATAGCCGCGTCCGCGGTTATGGACAGTTGGAGTGGCCATACTGTTCCCCCGTCAGACTTTTCAAAATGACTTTTGAAATGAATTGAGACTTTGACTTGACCGCAACAGGGTTGTGACATGAGTTACAAGATCCCACTTAGGAGTTATAAAATCGTGATTAGCTTTGGAACTTCGTAGAGATAAATCTGGCTTTTGCAAAACAACCCTAGAGCCTAGTGTCCTATTATCCAAAAACCCCTTTACTTGTAGTACTAGTTTGCGAGTAATTAAAGAGTACTCATGGCTTTGTCCCTGGCTATTCCCATGGCCAGACTATGAAGAGGAGTACCTGGAGGATGGACCCCAGGAAGGTTACGACAACTAGGATCATCTCCCATCGTCAGCATTGCCTGTGACCCCGAAGATGGAGCTTCGCCTACGCTACCATTATATTTACGTATTCCGCTGCTTGATGTTGTATTAAGAACTGGATCATGAGATCCCTATTTGTGTAAAAACTTACGTACCGTTTGTAATGGATGATATACTATGGTATCCAATTCTGTTATGTCTCGCAAAAATGGTAATCCTGGGATTGCGATGTATGGCATAACAGGCATCTGGGATTAAAAATCCGGGTGTTGACAGACGTTCGTCATCAAATTCGACCTCGCCTCGCCCTATCGACCGCACCATCATGTTCCTGGTGAGTCACTGAGGCTCCTCGTATGCTTAAAAGCTTCGTTTGCTCCCTAAATCAATGCCGCCATGATCATCTGCAAGCACCACCGTATGAGCTCGTCGTCGGCAGTCCTCCAGCGACCAAAATAGGGCGGCGCCACCACCAATAGGTCTCTTGAGACACCCTATTTCCAACAAGCCTAGGCACTACCCCGCGCACGCACGAAATCGCTCGATCGATCACCGATCTGAGAGGGTTTCCGGCGGGATGACGTCAGGATGTTCTCATCCTTGACCAAGTCCAAGTTTTGACTAGTCCACTGCCCGCGTGGCATCTGACGTGGTCCTCACCCCATGGGTCAGTGAATAGGGTAGAGTTAGACTGGGTGTAAAAAGTTCTCTGCCTATTTAGTAAATTGGTAAAAACAAAATAAATTCAAATATAAATATTCTAGAAATGTAATAAAATAATTAAATCTTATAAATTTAATATCTTTTGTTTTGTAATTCAGAAAAATACATGTAATATATGAAAAAATTTAGAAAAATAAAATCTATAAATTAAAACCATTACCAAACATTATTATATTAACAATTTAAATAATTATTATTTAATAAAGGTTTTATAAGTAATAAAACTTTTATAATTCATATTTTAATAATGGTAAATGTTAAAAATATAAATAAAATACCACAATTCTTGGAAAAATAAAAACAACACTTTAAAACTATAATTATACATTATTATTTCACTTAATTAAATATGTGTTAATTGTTAAGTAATAACAAATTAATAAACCTTATAAAAATCATATCTTATTATTTTTAAATCACAAAAACAAGTGTAATATAGCAAAATGATCACAAAAATAATACCTACATGTTAAAAACATAATATTCCACTTTTGAGTTAAATAAAAAGTTAAACACTTTTATAACTTGAATTTAAACCTATTTCCTTAAATTAATAATTCATATAAAGGTAAATAAAATTGTTAATAATGCTAAAAATAGCCAATTGAGTCTAATAAATAGTATTAGTCTTCAATATTGATAATATGAAGTCAAAATGGTTCAACTCATTTTAAATGCAATTTTATTGAATTATCCTTCAACCATAAATGTAGATTATTTTATAAAGGATTCTTATTTAATATAAAATCTCCAAGAATAATTTATAATGAGATAAAACCTATTCCTTTACTTTAACTACAAGTTTATAAACAAATCAAAACACTATAGTGAGTTCATAAGTAATAAATAATATTGTTTACTTATTCACAAACCTTAACCACACCCTTATAGGGAGATAAATCCGTTTATACATTTATAATGTAAAGAAACTACTACTTAAATAAAAGTAATGCCATGCTTAAGTAACTTTAAAGAAACATTATGAAGTAAACAAGGTATAAGTATAATAAGCATTACACCTAAAGTCCATCTATGATTTTAAAGTTAACTTTACTCTATAATACTTTAAATACCATTCTAAAAGACTTTGTTGTGTGTTTTATAGTTAACTTTGGTCTGTTATAATTAAGTCATAAAGCATCTCAAGTCCAAACTATTCAAGCAAGCACAAACAACATCCACCACATTTGATTAACCACAAAAATTGATTAGACCTTAATAGAGTAATCTTTTCTTCAAAAGTTATTCATTTTGCCACTTCAATCAACATATGACAATTAATAATAATCACATTACATTAAGCTTTACTTATATACCTAGAATTGTTAACACTTAAGTTCATTATAAATGTCATCATTTGAAAGGTAAAACTTGAAGATAAGATAATTCACATGTAAGTAGTCCTTGAGTAGCACATCTCATTAGTATATCTTAATGTTGTATGCCATTATGTTTACATGCTGTTTCACACACACTCACAAGCCTTAATAAGAAGCACATGTGTGAAACTTAATCTAAAAGGGCAACACATTCCAAGGAAACCCTTTCCAGTATCCAAACCCTAGAACCATGCTATCCCCGGGATTCGAGTTTACGGAAGTGCATTACATTACTTATGCATAAGAGCATTTTGCTTCTTTAAACATTAGTCCTTACTGGACCAATGATGCTGATTTCAGATATTGGATCTTATATTTTCTCGAAGACCTTGAGTGCATAATCTTGCAATCACAAAGGGCAAGTTCACACTTGCTCATGTCCTTTGATTATTTTCTGTAAAGTATTTTGCAAATCCAGTGTTGTCATCACCTGCATTAAAAAAAGGATAGAAAACACTATTTTCATAATAATGTGATTATAGGTTATTTACCATGAGGTAATAACCTACTATAAGAGTTCCGGTGGTAAAGGAACGTATTATCTAGGACTTAACAACCAATGTCGCCAGTTATTCTTGCGCCGTATATTACGCGTTGACCATGAGATTTGGAATGGGATGAAAAAGTCAGCTGTATCTTTTCCCTCTCGCATGGAGCCGGATGTGCGGGTCGTGGCTGTTATCACTCGTAGCATGCATATTATATGGTAATTCGTAGAGGATATGCAGCATATGGGTGGGAGCCCTCAACGTCCCATGATAGTTCCGGCATCTGAACGGTTTGTACTGCCAATTGCCGTAATTCAATAGGTGGGCTGGCGTATACCAAGGAGACATGCGGGGTCGCGGAGAAGGTAGTGTTGGCTTGGGTCTTAGTCTGGGCCTCACACCAAGGAAGTGTGAACAGGTTCGTGGCCCGGATGTGCAACAAAGCTAAGATCTCTCATGGGTAAAGTAACGCACCTCTGCAGAGTGTAAGAACTGTAACTTGTTACTCCCTGTTTCGGGAAGGTGCTGCGAACGCGGCAGGAAAGGAACTCCATGAAAGTTCTGGTAAACCCGTGAAGGCTGACGGACATAGCTTTTCAGAATAAAAGCAACCTTTGAAGAAATGTTTACGAAAACTTGCATAGCCTACGACCTATGGTCTGTGGCTGTAGTTATAGTGCATCAAACACTCCTTTTCTAGTGAACTTGCTGAGTACGCTCGTACTCAAAGTATCTTCTTAACCCTTGCTAGATTCTAACGCCAGTACAGACGACGTCTATGTCAAGTCATGCTCCAGGAATCATCATTGAAGCCTAAGCTCTTCAATGAAGTCAAGAAAGTTAACATATACATCAACTCAAGTGAAGATGAGTTTACTAAGTAGATAAGAATATAATCTCTAGCCATAGAACCTATTTCTATAGTGTATTGCAATAGCAGCCATGCCAGATCATTAGGTAAGATACTAGACTTAATAGTAGGATAGTTTTGGAGTTATTTACTTCTGATTCTTCTTTGTAAGAAGTTTCTTTCTCTCTCTTTAACCTAGAGTGTTGTCTGTATCTTGTGTAAAGATTTGAGTTGTAACCTATAGTCATGTCTTGGACCTGCTGTGTTTCTGTTGTACCACTCTGAGGGATGTAATACTAGTGAACGGTGTTTCATTGGTGTTATGTCAACGACTATAGTGTACTACATCATGCAGTGGTATGCTGGGTCACCGTAGTTGGTATCAGAGCATATGCTTTGACCTTAGGATTAAAACCCTTTTATGAAGATCTGTAGGTTGGATAGTGACTATAGGAGCCATCTTATCTAAATCAAATATTCTTATGACTTGTGATGAGTATCCACTTGAGGATAACTTTGTCACACCTAAGTCAGATGCTTAAGTCATTCTTTCTTAGGAGGAATTATTTTATCTTTTCTCAGTATAGTACTATTTACTATCTTTGGAAGGAGACATAAACCACAAAGATACTGTAGGCAAGTGTAAGTCATCAATTGAAGAAGTTCTAATAGTATAGCTTAACCCTAGAATTTAAGTAAGAACAGTAAAATCTTAGTATCAGTTGATAACCGAAGGCAACATGATGAATATCATTAGGATCAATGTTGATGTAATGAGTAGTAATCATGTGGGATTCACTTGAGAATTTCACGTGATGAAGTGAAATCATGATAAGACTGAATGATAGAGTCATGAGAAATAAAGTCATCATGGTTATATTAGCTCTTAAATCATAATGAATAGGTAACACATCACAAGATCATGGTGAGATTAGCTCCAAAACCATGATGAGAGTATAAATATGATAAGTAATTAATTGATTATCTTGAGGTAGAAGTAAGGAAATAACATGATAGAACTATGATAGAACTCATAAGTGCTAGTAAATTCTAATAATCTTTGGTTTAAATTAGAAAATAGAATCTAATTAGTCGTTTGGAGAGATCATGTGAGATTAACTTACTAATAAAGAAAGGTTGGTTATAGATAGTCATTCCAAAAGTGAGACAAAAGGGGTAGTCAAAACCAAATTGAGACACTTTGCTTAAGATTATCTTGTTGCAAATGAGCAATTTGGGTAAATACTGAGATAAAGAATAGTTTGACCCTATGTGCTAAGTATCACGATGTAAACCTATATGAGGAGGTGTCATATACTACACAACTAAGCCTGAATTCTAGAGATATTATACTCAACTACTATATTCTGGGCTTAGAATATTGTGTGTTATATGTACCACATTTGAATTTCTTGGTTTTTCTTGGATCTTTTTGATTGACTAGATCTGTACATGAAGTTTGACTTGGTGTGCAAATGCATGTTGCAACATCCAGTTACTACTTGATGTTATAGACCTAGATAGAAAAGAGAATTCATGTAAGGGAGTGACGATTTTCAAAGACCAAGATGAAGACTTACATGAAGGATGAAAAAAGTATAAGGGATATTAGCACAGTCTTAAGGATTGATCAAGTTCAGATCATTACTGAGCAGTAATAAGGAGAAAATCTAATGTAGAAAATACATGGAGCAACAAGAAGTGATGAACTTAAAGTTCAATGGAAGTAGGTGATGTTGCTAAGAAGTTGATGGAGTAGTGGTATCTAGTTCATGGAAGTCTCATGAATTAGTACAAAGAAGAAGCTTTGGAACCAAAATGGTATTCAAGCTCTGACAATTCAGAGAGAATGCCAATAGTACGTCGAAGAACATTAGGGTAACACCTACAACCTAGGATGATCCACAGCTGGTATTTGATCCATAATTGGTATTCTGATCCATAGTTGGTATCTTGTCCGCAGCCGGTGTTGGTTGACATAGTTAACCAGATCATCTTAATGGTTGCATAAAGAGCATAAAACTTGGCCTAAGCTAAGTAAGACATGAAGGAGTATAAGATTTTAAGCGACCCTTTTTCAAGGCGCTTCGCGAAGTCAGACTTATCAAAGCAAAAATTTCCAAATAGTAAGTAAGACAAATAATGCTGAAAGATTTACTTCGGAGATCCACAATTGTGTGGATACACCGTACAATCTTTCATAAGACCCTAACTAGGTAGAATATAAGCTGGATAGAGACCCATATTCTAGTTATAAAGCCAATGGTTACTATGTAGACAGTCTAGAGACCGTTAGTAAACACTAAGGGGAGATAAACAGTAAACGGAAGTACTGTTATCTGAATTCCAGAGTAAAGGTGGGAGAAGAAATACTAACTTATGACAACACTAAGCCTTATTTTCATAAGGTTAAAATAAAGTCATGATTATAAAAGTACTTAAGATAATGACAAAATATTGTCTAAAGCCTGAAAGGGTAAAAGCTTGAAGTAATAAAATAGAATAGTCTTAATAGGCTAATTTTAAAATAAACAATTCTTAAGTGATCCTTAAGAAGTAACATAGCACATCCAATGGGACATGTGTCAAGAAATAAGAAATTCCGATGGGTTTGGACTAAATGTGTTCAAAACCAATATCCGGAAGGATTACCAGTACAACTCATACAATGACAAATCAAAGATTAGTCTTTTGGCCACAACTTTTGACTAATAGAAGTTTAAAACACTGTTTTAATGAGACTTCCCAGATCTTAAATAGTATAGTAAGGAAGATTGATGATCAAATTAAGGTATTGGATTAGGATACCTACTTAGGAAAATGAACTAAAGAAGAGACCACTAATTAAGGAGTTTATAATAAAGACATATTCCTCCAGTAGAATATTAGAAGAACTTCGGAGTATTGGAGACACCAAGTTAAATATTGTTGAGTATGATGAAGATTCAAGGAAAAGATTTGGATATGGGATATCACAATTATTCCCATTGAGGTTACCATAGAGTTGAGATATATCGTAATCAATGCAAGACTATTCCTTACTCCAAAACATGAGAGTATGCGAACATCGAGGATGGAGTTTATTTTAAGGGGGAGAGTCTGTAACATTCCAGCATTAGAGGTTAGAAATAAGCTGAACACAGATGTGTGCATTGCATTCATGCATAGAAAATCCGAATAATTTTCGCTCTTTTAAATAAAAACTTGTCAAAGTGATTGAATCTTCTCTCAACTTGATGGAATTGAAGTAGATCATCAAGTTGACTGCGATAATTTTCAATATGACCTTTGCTAAAAACTTATTTTGGGTAAGGGAGATTTGATCTAAGGGTAGATCAAATGTAATAAAAGTTAACCCTAATACATTACTTAATGATCTATATTTAATCCTTAAGTAATCATACCCTAGTATTCATTACACAACTCATGAATACTAAGTTATAAACATAACTTAAGTAATAGAAGTGTAACAACTAAATCTTGATCTATTTTAATCTCATCTACTTATACCATGTGTATCATGGAAATACCTAACTTTAAATCTTTAGTGAGATTGAGTAGGAAAGAAACCAAGTCAAGATCATTCACCATAAATCTTTCTTTCCATATCAATCCTTATGGAATCCTATCTCAATATCTATTGTTCATCAATGTTTAGTACTCAACTATTGATTCACCAATTCTTAAACTATCAATTCTTGATCTATCTTGTCTTTATCATAACAATCACTTTAAGTCCTTAGAGAATGAAGTAAGAAGAGGTAGATGGTAATGCTAGCTTTAGATATCATCTATAGGATGGGAGTGATTGAAGGAAATCAAATCAATATGGTAACAAAGAAGATCACAAGGATGAATCCTGAAGATAGATACCAAGGAGGAATCCTATTGGATTAAGTAATCATAGTCCATGAATAGCATTCCTTAATCCAATAGATATACTAAGAAGATAATTTCAATACAACTATAATGTTGTATTGATGAAGCCTTAATTAGCCAACTGCAAACCTAAACCATAAATGATCAAAGGATTATAATGACCATGCCTTATTCACCAAGATTGAATGCTTATATCAAGTATAAGTGACACTGGTGGATAAACCATGATTAAACCCTAGTATAGATATATTATCCTAGGTTAGCCTTGACAAATCACATTAATATAATGTGAGTTTGGAGTATGAGATACTAGAGTTAAGTAGAGACAAGATAGTATGATCAAGATGATGCTAGAGTAACATAGGATTATAGAAGTAGTAGTTTCCTCTTGGGAAATACATACACTTGAGGTGAAGTAGTTTGATATAGACACCTACTGGAGTAATATTAAGGAGGATGATTAAGGAAGAGTATGAATGGAGTTAGAAGTACCCACTTAATGGATTGGAGATTATTAATAGTAGAATAGTTTGGTATAACCAAGTATGGATATGAGAAGATTATGAAAAGCTTTAGTGTCAAGCTCATTAGAATTATAAATGGATTTAGAATAATAAAAAGTGGATAAAAATATTCTTGAAAAGTAAAGCTCATCATGTTAACACATGATGATGGATAGGAAGAAGTAGTATATTTAGGAAAGAAATTTTTTAAGTAGAAGTCAAGAATTATGAAATATGGAAGGTGGGACTTCTTAGTAAACATGCAAACCTAAATCTTTAACCAAACATAATGTCCATTTCATCTGATTGATCTATCATCGTATTTACACAAAGCTTCATAGAAATATTTACTATATCAAATCACTTGAGCACATCTTTGTCATTTTCAACCATCATTATCATAGGTGCTTATGGAACTATCTTTATCAATTGTTTCTCATAAATTAGCATGGAAAACAATCCCACTATTTTACTTTAAATTGTGCTATTATTAAAATCACAACCGTAAAGACAATATGTTTAGCCATTAACCTTTATTCACATCAATAAAATAAATATGAGAATATTAAATCTTCTAAGAACTTATGGTAAAGCATTTTCAATTCAAAATTTAACTCATATGTTAGTTGTAATAAAAAATATATATTACTATTTCCTAAATCTATGAGAATAATATCAACCATATTAATTCTTTTTAATATCATGCATCAAATAATGATATATGATCATTATATAAAATTTTCCCTCCAAACTATAAGTTAACAAAAATTAAATTCTATCATTAAATAAAGAAATATCATATAATAAATCCATGGCTTATTATGGAAAGAAAATGAATAACAAAGTTCCTTACCAAATATTAGAATGATCTATATAAACAAAATAAAGAAATACAACATTAATTAATAAAAGATCATAAAATTACTTTAATGTGATTCATTACTGTTGCAACTATTTAACAAATAAATTCTCCAAAAGAAATTTGAAACAAATGTGTAATACACAAATCTGAAAATAAAAGAGAAAAGAGAAAAGGAAACAGTAAAGAAAAAACTATAACCAGGCCGCAGCCCATTACCCCTCTTTCTTAACCATCGCCCACGAGCAACCACAGCAACCCAACTGTCAACACCCAGATTTGTAATCCCAGATGCCTGTTATGCCATACATCTCAATCCTAGGAATACCATTTTTGCGAGACATAATAGAATTGGATACCACAGTATATCATCCATTACAAACCATACATAAGGTTTTACACAAATAGGGATCTCATGATCCAGTCTTAATACAACACAAGCAGCGGAATACGTAATAATAATGGTAGTGTAGGCGAAGCTCCATCTTCGGGGTCGCAGGCAATGCTGTCGATGGGATATGATCCTAGTTGTTGTAACCTTCCTGGGATCCATCCTCCAGGTACTCTTCTTCATAGTCTGGCCATGGGAATAGCCAGGGACAAAGCCATGAGTACTCTTTAAGTACTCGCAAACTAATACTAACAAGTGAAGGGGTTTTTTGTAACAGGACACTAAGCTCTAGGGTTTTTTTGCAAGAAGCCAGATTTATCTCTACTAAGTTCAGAAGCAAGAGAAGCTAGTCACAATGTTATAACTCCTAAGTGGGAACTTGCATTTCATATCACAACTCTGTTGTGGTCAAGTCAAAGTCTCCGTTCATTTCACAAGTCATTTTGAAAACATCTGACGGGGGAACAGTATGGCCACTCCAACTGTCCATAACCGCGGACGCAGCTATTCGAATAGTTGACACTCTGCAGAGATTGTACACTTTCACCACAACATTCGATACATCCGTCAGGAACAAATCCTGAATTCACCATACTCAGTATGCGGATAATCAATCCTAACCTTTCAATTACACGCCCTAGTATAAGCACCTCTCCTGTGAGTTTGGCCTCCCAACCATGACCAACTATCATCTTGGGTACTGCACAGGTGGACAATCTTCACAAGGTAGCCTAAGCTCAGACCTTGGCCGTGAGGGAACTAATACTAGGGTATATAAGTTTCCAGTCAAGCCCTACCAAATCTTCGGGTATTGTGGTTGTACGATAAAATTGGAATGGTATCGCATCCAGACAACCATCAGTTTTATAAAGGGCTAAGGCTCTTGCCTTAACATTTTCATCACCAAAATCATCTGGTGTTCGGAAACACATGTCCAAAACATTTCAATAGAATGATCCATCATTCCAACGTTTTCATAACCATTTTTCCACCAAGTATTCCCATCTAAAGTTGATCACGTTTTATGCTTAGCACTAGCATCTACAAGTGGGGGTAAGTACTAATGAGGGGTGGTAAACTAGTATAGTTTCAACTAAGTTCAATCTTATGCCTTGGGATGATGTCAAGATTATCTAGCTTAGGCCAAATTTTATGCTCTTTATGCAACCTTCAAATATCTTTCTGTTATCTACAATTCAGTTAAGTAAATTCTAAGTAATAGCTTTGATAAAGAAATAAAGTATAAAGCTTGTAAGTAAAAACTAGGATTGGTTCATCAAGTGGGTAGGATCATCTATGCTTAAGGCATATAGTTGGCATGGTGACAAGCAAGTATTGGCTTGCACAGTATCAGTATAGGCTTGCTAAATTGAAAGTGTTATCTTGCCTTGTGCAGAGCAGTGGTTGAAGTTCTCCTCGGCTTCTTCTTCATAGTATCCTCCTTCCTCCTTGTATCCTTGGTCGGTACTAGCGTCGATGAATAAATACGAGGTACACAATCACCAAAAAATTCTTAACTACTTATAATCATCACATAAAAGGGTCCTATAGATGATATAGCATCATCACTAACATTACAAGATTAAAGCTTGGTTTAATTCCTTTTATTTTTAGAAAAGTAATTTCTACTCATTGAAAAACTACTTAAGATTTAATATTCTCCAAACCAAACATGGGATCATGTTGACACATGTCATCACCACATATTTTAGTCCATGGGAATGTGATTTAAAGTGGTGTCACAATTTAATAAGGTTTTACCCTTTTATTTTAATTAAATAAGTGACTAAAAATGCCTATGTGGCATCCTTTTATTACTTGAACATTATTTCTGTAAGCAAACCTATATTTTTTTATATATTCTAAAAGGTATGATCAATTGTGATTTTTGAGAGTTGGAATCAACTCAAAAGCTATTATGGTTTAAATTTGAAAAATGTTTGAATGCAGAAAAGGTTCTGCCTTGTTATTTTTACCAAGGGTGATCTACAGATCCAAATGACTTGAATCAAACGGGCTTGGATTCAGCATTTCCAGGCCTTTCTCACAAAATTGGTTTCATTTAATTTGGTTCACTGAATCGATCTGGGTTGATTTTTGAATCTAGGTGCAGAACTGTGTTTGAATGAAAATGGAAAAGGTTAAATTCAAATGACTGGGCTGCGCGGGAACTGTTAACGGGCCGGCTCAGTGTCACTCCGTGGCGCGGGGCTCAACTGACAGGGGTTCCACCAGTCAGTGGCTCTTTAAATGCGAAGCGGTACGGGGCAATGTGGTGCGCTCTAACTAGTTCTAATCCAATGGCTGAGGGTCATCGTCGACGTTGGGCTACGTCGGTGAGACAGAAACCTAACACGGCAGGTAGGGGTCGTCGGGGGCTCACCGAGGCTCAGGCGAGGGTCGGCGAGGTGGGAGAACGACGAAGCCGACGACGGCGAACCTCCTGGTAACGGCAGCTTCTCCTGGGGCGGCTCCAATCGCTGGCTCCCTTCTTCTCCAGAGGTGGCGGGTTCCGGTGAAATTTCGGCGAAGTGCTGCTCGCCTTGCTCCGGGAACAGGGTGGAACGATTAGTGAGGAGAGGGGAGTGAGATGGTGTGCTCAATTCGGCTGGGGGTGGCCTCTATTTATAGTCGCGACGACGAGACCGAACGGGATGGGTAGGCGACGGTGGCGACATGGCTACGGGCTGCTAGAGGCATGGCCGGCGGTGGCGATCGCTTGGTGGTCTCCTGGAGATGCTCTACGGCTTTAATGCGCATGTAGGGGTGGTGGAAAATGGTCTAGAACACGCGACACTCTACGCGGCAGAGGCGGTGTCTTCGACGGCGAGCGGTGGCTGTGAGGCATGGGGCGGCGAACGGGGATGTCTGGCGGTTTCCTAGGTCGGTGGCGATCGTGTATGCACGCGGTGAGGGCGGCGCGCGGTCTGTGGGCGTGTGTCGAGGGTGGCACTCTGGCGCACGCTCGGCATGGTTGACAGAGGCACGGGCGCGGCGTTCCTGGGTGCTCTGCTCGATGTCTTTGAGGCAGGGCTGGTCGAGAGGGGGCGGTGAGGCATGAGTGATCTCCCAGACAAGGTTGGCATGACTAGTTTCTTTCCTAGCTTGCTGTCTACACTGGGGTGGCATGGGTGGCTTCGGCTGTTCACCATTGATGGCATTGGCGAGCTCACAGTGGTGCTAGTGATTAGTTAAGTTCGTTAGATGATCTACTGAGGCTATTGTGAGCTAGAGAGGGAACCAGTTAGGCTCAAAACACTGCACACTATAGAGTTTTGATTTTGTTAGATTTGAAACTGCAAGGTGTTTGATGAAATGGCCGCAAGAATTCAAGTTTTGAATTTTGAAAAGATTTTTGGTGGGTGTGCTAGATTGGTGCTGGTGAGTCTGCAGATGCTTGGGTTTTGAAAGTTGAGCTTGTTTGAGTGGTTTTGAAAAAGTGGGATCTTCCCATATGATAAAGATTCAATTTTGAATTGTCATTTAAACTATGCATTTGAATTTTCTGGATGATCACAAAGTGGGCCTTGATACTTTGTTATGAGTACTATCAAGGGGTGTAAAGATCCAAACAAGTTTCTGTTAAGTTTTGAAAGTTTGGGACAGCCAAAGTAGGCATGGGAGTTAAATTGGCCAAAGTGACCATTCCTTTATTTTGTTTGTTTTGATTTATTTGTCTTTGGTAAAAGTGTGGAGATTGTTTAGATGATGTTTATTTCACCTAAGAATCCTTTTGCAAGCAAAGAAACACATAAACAAGGCAATTTAAAAGAATCCAAATTAGGATGCATACACATATGAATGCCTTCATGTTTTTATTTAGAAAAGTTTTTGTTAACCCTAAATTTGATGATTAGAGTTTGATGATTCTAGTTTAATATTTTTGGGATGTTACAGACCTCCCCCTTAAACAAAATCTCGTCCCAAGATTTAAAAAAGGACGAAAAAGATTACCTAGGATTTGAAAAGATCGGGAAACTCCGTCCTGATGTGATCTTCGCGCTCCTAGGTAGCTTCCTCTTCCGTGTGGTTGCTCCACTGAATCTTGAGAAACTTGATGCTTCGGGTTCGGGTAGTTCTGAAAGCTTCTTCCAAAATACGGATGGGTATTTCGGGATAGGTCAGGTCATCGTTGATCTCTATCGTCCTCTGATCAATATTCTTGAACACTTCAGTCTTCTCGGGGACTGAGAGACACTTGCGAAGTAATGAGATATGGAACACATTGTGCACGGCTGACATCTCTTCGAGTAGTTCCAATTGATACGACACTTCTCCTTGACGGTTCAGAATTTTGAAAGGTCCGATATATCTGGGGGCTAACTTTCCTTTGAGTTGGAAACGCTGCATTCCCTTCAATGGCGACACTTTCAGATACACAAAATCTCCTATGTTGAAGGTGAGGTCTCGACGTCTCTTGTCGGCATAACTCTTCTGTCTGGATTGGGCCGTCTTGAGGTGCTCACGAATCCTGTGAACCTTCTCTTCCGCTTCTCGTAGGATGTCGGGTCCGAAAATTTGACTCTCTCCTACTTCCGACCAGTTCAAAGGGGTGCGACACTTCCTTCCGTACATGAATTCAAATGGGGCCATTTGCAAACTAGCCTGATAACTGTTGTTGTCTGAAAATTCTGCAAATGGCAGACAGTCTTCCCACTTGGATCCATATTCTAACACACAAGCTCTCAGCATATCTTCGAGTATTTGATTTACTCGCTCCGTTTGTCCATCGGTCTGAGGGTGATACGTGGTGCTGAAATCTAGGCGGGTTCCTAAACCTTTTTGAACTTTCTTCCAGAATCTCGAGGCAAATTGAGTTCCTCGATCTGATACAATGTTCTTGGGGACTCCATGCAAACTTACTATTCTAGCAATGTATAATTCTGCTAGCTTCGAACTCTGATATGTGGTCTTGACGGGTAAGAAATGGGCGACTTTGGACAATCTGTCTACTATGACCCAGATAGAGTCATTTCCCCTACTAGAGGTAGGCAATCCGGTGATAAAGTCCATTCCAACGGAATCCCATTTCCATTCCGGAATCTGCAATGGTTGCAACAATCCAGCGGGTCATTAATGTCCTGCCTTGACTCACTGGCATATATCACACTTGGCGATATAGCTTCCGATTTCTCTCTTCATTTTATGCCACCAAAATTGCTCTTTCAAATATTGATACATCTTAGTTCCTCCGGGATGGATAGAATAAAGAGTATCATGAGCTTCCTTCAAAATAACTTCTTTCAACTCAGAATCTGCTGGTACACAAAGGCATCCTTTGTACCTCAGAACTCCTTCTTCGTCTTCGGTGAATCCAGGTACTTTGCCTGTACCGATACGACGCTTGATTACGTCGATACTAGCATTTCCTTTTTGTGCCTCTTTGATCTGACTGATCAAAGTGGGCTGGAGTTCTATGCTAGACAAAAATCCTTCACTCAGTAATTCTATTCGAAAATTTTCCATCTCTTTGTGTAGGCTTGGTTGCTCCTTTAAAATCATGGAGTTCAAGTGGCACGACAATCTGCTAAGGGCATCTACTACCACATTGGCTTTACCAGGGTGATAGTGAATGTCCAGGTCGTAATCCTTGATTAGCTCAATCCATCTTCTCTGCCTCATATTCAGCTCCTTCTGAGTAAATATATATTTCAGGCTCTTGTGATCCGAATAAATCTCACAACGGTTTCCCATCAGGTAATGCCTCCATGTCTTAAGGGCTAGAACTACGGCTGCGAGTTCGAGGTCATGGGTTGGGTAATTTTGCTCATGTTGCTTCAGTTGTCGAGATAGATAAGATATAACTTTGCCTTCTTGCATTAGCACACATCCGAAACCGATCTTGGATGCATCACAACACACATAGAAGGGCTTAGTAATATCCGGCATGATCAAGATTGGGGCTGAAATCAATCTTCTCTTGAGTTCTTGAAAACTTGCTTCACATTTGTCGGTCCATTCAAACTTCTTGTCCTTCTTCAACAATTGGGTCATGGGTCTGGCGATACTCGAGAATCCTTCTACGAATTTGCGGTAATATCCCGCCAATTCGAGAAATGCACGAACTTGGGTTTGAGTGGTTGGGGCTTGCCAATCTTCTACATCTTTCACTTTGGCAGGGTCAACGGCAATTCCTCCGGCTGATACAATGTGATCGAGGAATCCTACTTCCTGTAACCAGAATTCACATTTGCTAAACTTGGCATACAACTGATGCTCTCTAAGGGTTCCAAGAATGGTCCTTAGGTGTAGCTCAGGTTGTTCTTCCGATTTGGAATAAATCAGGATGTCATCGATGAAAACAACGACAAACTTATCCAGGAAGTCCATAAAAATCTTATTCATGAGATTCATGAAATAAGAGGGGGCATTGGTTAATCCAAAAGACATAACTGTATGCACGTACAATCCATATCTGGTGGTAAAGGCAGTCTTGGGAATATCCTCTGCACGAATCTTGAGTTGATGATAACCAGTTCTAAGGTCAATCTTAGAAAACACTTTGGCACCGGTCAACTGATCAAACAAATCTTCTATCTTGGGCAAGGGGTACTTGTTCTTGATGGTGACATCATTCAACTTCCGGTAATCCGTACACAAACGGTTACCTCCATCCTTCTTGTCCACAAACAAGACAGGTGATCTCCAAGGTGAAGCACTTGGTTGAGTCAATCCAATTTCCAGCATGGAATCCAGTTGCTTCTTCAGTTCTGCTAGTTCCGATGGGTTCATACTATATGGTCTCTGGGCTATGGGTCCTGTTCCGGGAATTAGTTCGATGATAAACTCGATATCCCGATCTGGGGGCATACCGGGAAAAACATCTGGAAATACATCGGGGTATTCACAGATTATCCGGAGTTGGTCAATGGTAGGTTGGGCTATACTCTTGTTGCACTTGAATTGGCGAGGTAAGGTTTCAGATATATGCTCAACTGATATTCCGGCTGTACTAGTCATGGTGATGGCTTTCTTGGCACAGTCAATCAATCCTTTATGTTTGGACATCCAATCCATTCCTAGTACTACTTCCAAACCTTTAGTTCTGAGTACTATCAGATTAGCATAAAAATTTATGCCATGGATTCGGATAGGGACGACTTTGCAAATTTTCCTAGCCTTGGTGGTTGAACCGGGATTTGAACGATCATTACATGCTTCAGTTTGGTTGGTTGAATTTTACTAGTGCATGCAAATTCTTCGGTGACAAATGAGTGCGATGCACCAGAATCAAACAACACTCCAGCAAGTACTGAATTAACAGAAAACACACCCAGCATGATGTCTGGCGCTTCCTGAGCTTCTTCAACATGCATGAGAAAAAGACGACCATTGCGGTTGAGTGGATTCCCTGGGGTAAATCTCCTTCCTAGCTGAACACGACGCTGCTGCTGAGCTGGGGCATTGGTATTGGGAGCTGCGGCATTCTTCTTGTTGGGGCACTCGTTGGAATAGTGGCCTTTATTTCCACAGTCATAACAAGTTACCTGCGACTTGTCCTTTGCTGCTACATGCACAACATTGCTTCCAGTTCTCGGGGCAGTGTTGGGGTTGGCAGTAGCATTGTTGTTGTTGAACTTAGGTGGGGCACGGTTGAAATTGCTAGAGTTGCCGGGGTTGTTGTTATTTCCTCCGGGCCTGGGGTTTCCACAGTTGGGATAGGTTGGACGGTTCATCGGGGGTCTGTTGGTTCTCGGGGCAAATCCTGGAGATGGGTTAGGGCGATACTTTGGGGTCTGATGGGTTCCTGGCTGATGCATCATGCGACGCTTGCGGTTCTCATTGGCTTGGTTGATCTTTCCTTCCATCTGGATGGCAGAGTCGATAAGGGCTTCAACATCCGTAAAGGGAATATTGACCAACACAGTCTGCATCTCATCATGCAGACCATTCAGGAATCTTTCTTTCTTCTTGGCTTCAGTGTCGATCTCATCCGGGGCATACCTAGCTAATGACAAAAATTTGTCACGGTATTCCACTACGGTCATCCTTCCTTGCTTCAGTTCTCTGAACTCATCTCTCATCCTCTTGATTAAACCCGGTGGCACATGGGTTCTACTGAAATTGATCTTGAATTCCTCCCAGGTCATCATCTGGCCTCCGGTCATTGCACGAACACTGTTCCACCATGATCTGGCATCTCCGGCTAGGTAGTGGGTGTCTAACAGAACTTTCTCTTTGGCTTCCACTCCGGCGACTTCTAGGTTATTTTCCATGGTTTGCAGCCAATCGTCGACATCTAGGGGCTCTTCTGACTTAGTGAAAACAGGTGGATTGGTATTCTGGAAAATTCTTGAGCTTAGATCCATGGTGGTCCTGATTTTCGTGGCCTTGATTGTTGTGGGCAAGCTGAGCCATCTGTTGCAGGGTGGCTAGGTTGGCTTGACGTTCCGCTCTTTCAGCTTCACGATCAGAAGTCAACATTTGCAGGATATGCAACATCGGGTCCGGGGATGAACCACTTCCTCCGCGTGGCATCTGAAGATTGAGATAGATCATGAGAAAAGAGGGAAATTTCTAAGGTTTTGGGGCTTTGCAAAGTTTTTAAAGTTTGACTCAGATTTTCTAGCAACTTGCTTTTCATTCCTTCCTTCATTCATTCATAGCACACGGTACAAACACACACCACAACAAAGAAAAACAGATGGTTTTAAGAACCATTCTGGAAACTACGATACAGTGGAACCGAATACTACTCACTACGCTAGTGCTCAAGTGATACTACTCCTCGGAGTTGGTGTAGTCGTCATCCTCATCATTTTCGTCATCCTCGATGAAGGCGTAATCATCCTCATCGGTGAAGAAATCCATAGCCTGATCCTCCAGAAAATCATCATCATCGCTGAGATAGGAGTAGGGGTCTCCACAGAGATCCTCTCTGGCATTCTTCCCTTCCTCCAACTGCATGTCTCTCTCGTGGATGGTCTCCTCCAAAGATGAGATACGGTGGCGAAGACGGGCAATGATGCGCTCCTTATTGTCGAGCTGACGGCGGCGAGACTTGCGATCCTTCGCTAGCATGGCGATGGTTTGATCCTTCGTCTTGATGATGGCAGACTTGTGGTTGGAGTAATCACGGCAGTTATCCAACTCCTGCTGACGATCATACATCATGAAGCTAAGGTGGTCCAATTGGGTCTTCATCTCGTGATGGTATGGGGCTTCCAGTGGTTGTCCATTAGCATCACGCCTTGGGCAAAACTCAAAGCGGGTACCCTTGATCTGGTTGATACTCTGCCCACACAGACGGGCAAGAGCTTCCTGCATGGCCCTGGCAAGTCCATCGAGCCAGTTGTTCTCTCTTAAGGTAAACTGAATTCCCTCAGCAGTGGGGGGTTCAATCTTTCCTCGGAGACTTGCAACAATTATCCATTGCAGATCTTCTCCTCCTTGATCATTGAGCTGAGCTCCGAAGAACTCGGGGTGCAGACGTTCCAAAAGTTTCGAAAGCTGGTCCAAATCCCTCTCAAAGATAAGGTCTCCTCCATTTCCCAATTGGTAAAACTTGCTGTACTTCACGTCCATCTAGAAGAATATTAGATGAGTAGATTAATAGAGTGATCAAGTGTGTCAAATTTTTATGTATTTTGCAAGAGTTTTTGAGGAACATGAATTTTCATGAAAGAAGTAAGTGATAAGAATGGGAATAAGTTTTTGTAAATATTTGTTTCTTTTGGTTTTCAAACTAAGTTTTTGATTCAAACGTTTAGTTGGTCAGGATGGCTCTGATACCAACTTGTCAACACCCAGATTTGTAATCCCAGATGCCTGTTATGCCATACATCGCAATCCTAGGAATACCATTTTTGCGAGACATAACAGAATTGGATACCACAGTACATCATCCATTACAAACCATACATAAGGTTTTACACAAATAGGGATCTCATGATCCAGTCTTAATACAACACAAGCAGCGGAATACGTAATAATAACGGTAAAGTAGGCGAAGCTCCATCTTCGGGGTCACAGGCAATGCTGTCGATGGGATATGATCCTTGTTGTCGTAACCTTCCTGGGGTCCATCCTCCAGGTACTCTTCTTCATAGTCTGGCCATGGGAATAACCAGGGACAAAGCCATGAGTACTCTTTAAGTACTCGCAAACTAATACTAACCAGTGAAGGGGGTTTTTGTAACAGGACACTAAGCTCTAGGGTTGTTTTGCAAGAAGCCAGATTTATCTCTACTAAGTTCAGAAGCAAGAGAAGCTAGTCACAATGTTATAACTCCTAAGTGGGAACTTGCATTTCATATCACAACTCTGTTGTGGTCAAGTCAAAGTCTCCATTCATTTCACAATTCATTTTGAAAACATCTGACGGGGGAACAGTATGGCCACTCCAACTGTCCATAACCGCGGACGCGGCTATTCGAATAGTTTGACACTCTGCAGAGATTGTACACTTTCACCACAACATTTGATACATCTGTCAGGAACAAACCCTAAATTCACCATACTCAGTATGCAGATAATCAATCCTAACCTTTCAATTACACGCCCTAGTATAAGCACCTCTCCTATGAGTTTGGCCTCCCAACCATAACCAACTGTCATCTTGGGTACTGCACAGGTGGACAATCTTCACAAGGTAGCCTCAGCTCAGACCTTGGCCGTGAGGGAACTAATACTAGGGTATATAAGTTTCCAGTCAAGCCCTACCCAATCTTCGGGTATTGTGGTTGTACGATAAAATTGGAATGGTATCGCATCCAGACAACCATCAGTTTTATAAAGGGCTAAGGCTCATGCCTTAACATTTTCATCACCAAAATCATCTATTGTTCGGAAACACATGTCCAAAACATTTCAATAGAATGATCCATCATTCCAAGGTTTTCATAACCATTTTTCCACCAAGTATTCCCATCTAAAGTTGATCACGTTTTATGCTTAGCACTAGCATCTACAAGTGGGGTAAGTACTAATGAGGGGTGGTAAACTAGTATAGTTTCAACTAAGTTCAATCTTATGCCTTGGGATGATGTCAAGATTATCTAGCTTAGGCCAAATTTTATGCTCTTTATACAACCTTCAAATATCTTTCTAGTATCTACAATTCACTTAAGTAAACTCTAAGTAATAGCTTTGATAAAGAAATAAAGTATAAAGCTTGTAAGTAAAAACTAGGATTGGTTTATCAAGTGGGTAGGATCATCTATGCTTAAGGCATATAGTTGGCATGGTGACAATCAAGTATTGGCTTGCACAGTATCAGTATAGGCTTGCTAAATTGAAAGTGTTAGCTTGCCTTGTGCAGAGTAGTGGTTGAAGTTCTCCTTGGCTTCTTCTTCGTAGTATCCTCCTTCCTCCTCGTATCCTTGGTCGGTACTAGCGTCTATGAATAAATACGAGGTACACAATCACCAAACAATTCTTAACTACTTGTAATCATCACACAAAAGGGTCCTAAAGATGATCTAGCATCATCACTAACACTACAAGATTAAAGCTTGGTTTAATTCCTTTTATTTTTAGAAAAGTAATTTCTACTCATTGAAAAACTACTTAAGATTTAATATTCTCCAAACCAAACATGGGATCATGTTGACACATGTCATCACCACATATTTTAGTCCATGGGAATGTGATTTAAAGTGGTGTCACAATTTAATAAGGTTTTACCCTTTTATTTTACTTAAATAAGTGACTAGAAATGCCTATGTGGCATCCTTTTATTACTTGAACATTATTTCTGTAAGTAAACCTATATTTTTTATATATATTCTGAAAGGTATGATCAATTGTGATTTTTGAGAGTTGGAATCAACTCAAAAGCTATTATGGTTTAATTTTGAAAAATGTTTGAATGCAGAAAAGGTTCTGCCTTGTTATTTTTACCAAGGGTGATCTACAGATCCAAATGACTTGAATCCAACGGGCTTGGATTCAGCATTTCCAGACCTTTCTCACAAAATTGGTTTCATTTAATTTGGTTTACTGAATCGATCTGGGTTGATTTTTGAATCTAGGTGCAGAACTGTGTTTGAATGAAAATGGAAAAGGTTAAATTCAAATGACTGGGCTACGCGGGAACTGTTAACGGGCCGACCCAGTGTCACTCCGTGGCATGGGGCTCAACTGACAGGGGGTTCCACCAGTCAGTGGCTCTTTAAACGCGAAGCGGTACGGGGCAATGTGGTGCGCTTGATCTAGTTCTAATCCAACGGCTGAGGGTCATCGTCGACGTTGGGCTACGTCGGCGAGACAGAAACCTAACACGGCAGGTGGGGGTCGTCGGGGGCTCACCGAGGCTCAGGCGAGGGTCGGCGAGGCGGGCGAACTATGAAGCCGACAACGGCGAACCTCCTGGTACCGGCAGCTTCTCCTGGGGCGGCTCCAATCGTTGGCTCCCTTCTTCTCCAGAGGCGGCGGGTTCCGGTGAAGTTTCGGTGAAGTGCTGCTCGCCTTGCTCCGAGAACAGGGTGGAACGATTAGTGAGGAGAGGGGAGTGAGATGGTGTGCTCAATTCGGCTAGGGGTGGCCTCTATTTATAGTCGCGACGACGAGACCGAACGGGATGGGTAGGCGACGGTGGCGACATGGCTACGGGCTGCTAGAGGCATGGCCGGCGGTGGCGATCGCTTGGTGGTCTCCTGGAGATGCTCTACGGCTTTAATGCGCATGTAGGGGCGGTGGAAAATGGTCTGGAACACGCGACGCTCTACGCGGCAGAGGCGGTGTCTTCGACGGTGCCCGGTGGCTGTGAGGCATGGGGCGGCGAACGGGGATGTCTAGCGGTTTCCTAGGTCGGTGGCGATCGTGTATGCACGCGGCGAGGGCGGCGCGCGGTCTGTGGGCATGTGTAGAGGGTGGCGCTCTGGCGCACGCTCGGCATGGTTGACAGAGGCATGGGCACGACGTTCCTGGGTGCTTTGGTCGATGTCTTCGAGGCAGGGCTGGTCGAGAGGGGGCGGTGAGGCATGGGTGATCTCCTAGACAAGGTTGGCACGGCTAGTTTCTTTCCTAGCTTGCTGTCTACACTGGGGTGGCATGGGTGGCTTCGGCTGTTCACCATTGATGGCATTGGCGAGCTCACAGTGGTGCTAGTGATTAGTTAAGTTCGTTAGATGATCTACTGAGGCTATTGTGAGCTAGAGAGGGAACCAGTTAGGCTCAAAACACTGCACACTATGGTGTTTTGATTTTGTTAGATTTGAAACTGCAAGGTGTTTGATGAAATGGCCGCAAGAATTCAAGTTTTGAATTTTGAAAAGATTTTTGGTGGGTGTGCTAGATTGGTGCTGGTGAGTCTGCAGATGCTTGGGTTTTGAAAGTTGAGCTTGTTTGAGTGGTTTTTGAAAAAGTGGGATCTTCCCATATGATAAAGATTCAATTTTGAATTGTCATTTAAGCTATGCATTTGAAAGTTTCTGGATGATCACAAAGTGGGCATTGATACTTTTTTATGAGTACTATCAAGGGGTGTAAAGATCCAAACAAGTTTCTGTTAAGTTCTAAAAGTTTGGGACAGCCAAAGTAGGCATGGGAGTTAAATTGGCCAAAGTGACCATTCCTTTATTTTGTTTGTTTTGATTTATTTGTCTTTGGGAAAAGTGTGGGGATTGTTTAGATGATGTTTATTTCACCTAAGAATCCTTTTGCAAGCAAAGAAACACATAAACAAGGCAATTCAAAAGAATCCAAATTAGGATGCATACACTTATGAATGCCTTCATGTTTTTATTTAGAAAAGTTTTTATTAACCCTAAATTTGATGATTAGAGTTTAATATTTTTGGGATGTTACACCAACCGCAGCCCAGTAGCAGCCCAACAACCAGCCCGACATAGCTTTCTCTCTGGCTGACGAGTGGGCCAGCAAGGGACTGCAGGTTGAACCTTGAAATGTCACAGGGGGTTATCCGCAAAAATACCTTCGTTGTCTTCCTCGTCTACTGGAAGCTGCTCGGTAAAGGCAGCCGATGCTGTCCGTCGCCGCCGTGTGCTGTGATGATCGCCGCCGACACTCGGGGTGGAGATAAGACTGCCACCATGACTCTCCCGCTCGTCCTCATCCCCATATCCCCTCTGAAACTCTCTCTCTCTCTCTCTCTCTCTCTCTCTCTCTCGAGTTCCTCTTTGACCGAAAACCGAGCCTTGCAGGAACTGCTCATCGTCGTCCATCCCGAGCCCCCTGGCCTCCCTGAAGGTGCCGTTGGACTCACCTCATACCCCTCGTTCTCCCAAGCTAGGTCAGGGAAGCCGGAAGATCCTATGTCGAGCCAATCAATATCTCACGGCCGCCACCAGTCACCGATGTTCATCGTCAAATTCGAACTTGCCTCTCCCTGTCGACTGCACCATCGTGTTCCTGGTGAGTCACTGAGGCTCCTCGTATGCTTAAAAGCTTCGTTTGCACCCTAAATCCATGCCGCCATGATCATCTGCAAGCACCGTCGTATGAGCTCGTCGCCGGCAGTCCTCTAGCGACCAAAATAGGGCGGCGCCACCACCAATAGGTCTCTCGAGACACCCTCTTTCCAACAAGCCTAGGCACTACTCCGCGCACGCACGAAATCGCTCGATCAATCACCGATCTGAGAGGGTTTCTGGCGGGATGACGTCAGGATGATCTCATCCTTGACCAAGTCCAAGTTTTGACTAGTCCACTGCCCGCGTGGCATCTGACGTGCTGACCCCACGGGTCAGTGACTAGGGTAGAGTTAGACTGGGTGTAAAAAGTTCTCTGCTTGTTTAGTAAATTGGTAAAAACAAAATAAATTCAAATATAAATATTCTAGAAATGTAATAAAATAATTAAATCTTGTAAATTTAATATCTTTTGTTTTGTAATTCAGAAAAATAAATGTAATATATGATTTTTTTAGAAAAATAAAATCTATAAATTAAAACCATTACCAAACATTATTATATTAACAATTTTAAATAAAATACCAAAAATCTAATAATCCAAGGTTGGAGCGGAGAAGTTGGAGCTAACTCTACATGCAAGGCTAGTTTAGGCTTGCTGTCGGGCCAGTACTCTAAGTTCATTAATCTGCTCCTGCTGCAGCTTGAACATGGCTTGAAATTCCTCGTTCCTTTTTTCAACCGCCTCCAACCGCGCTGCCTCCTCCGCCTTCCGTCGGTTCATTTTTCTGGATTGGCTTCTATAAGTGTCGATGTCAGCGGGAAACCATGTCTTCCATGGAACAGATGGGCCAAAGCCTCGTGTTCGTCCGACTTTTTCAGGATTCCCGAGGGCATATGTCAGATCATCGTTCTCTATGTCGGGAATGACCTTTCCATCTTTTCTCAGTTGTATCACTTTAACAAGTTCACCTTTGGGTTTAGTAATGGCCTCCTTTGTAACAATAATCTCCCCGGTTTCAGTGTCATACGACCCCCCATGCCCAAGGAGCCAATTTTTTGACCTCACGGGCCATTGATGTGTAGCTGGCGTGACCCCTTTTAGATGCATTTCTTTCTCGGTTTTTGTCCATTTAGGCACGGCCGTCTTGTAGCCACCTGTCCCCATAGTATGGTGATATTTCTTTTTGGCCGCATTTAACTTATTCTTTTCCGACTTGGCCATAGCTGCTTCTGATTCCTTATATGTCACAAATGGGCCCAGTTATCCCGCTGCTTCTCCAGCGGGCCAGTGAATGGCGGAGTCAGCCCTTCTTGGCAAAGTTGTTGTACAATCTTTTCTTCCAGTCCTTGAACTGTCCGCCCATCTTCTTAAGGGCCCACTTTCTGACTTGCAACCTCAATGCCTCAGTGAGTTCAGGAGTTTCCAATTCAGGCAGAGAGAAGTGTGCCATGAGTGAATTCCAAAGACCGTCTTTGGCTCTGTCATCGACAAAAGTTTCTCCAACTCGATCACTTTTCTTTCCTGGCTTATTCCAATTCTGAGTAGTGATCGGGATGGCGTCCCTGACTATCGCTCCGCATTGGTATACAAATACACTTGCGGCCTCTTTCGGCTCCAAAGGTTCGCCGAACTCAGACACTAGATCAATGGTGAAACGCATACCGTCGGCCAACTTTTTGGTCGGGCCTCGTTTCCTTGCAGAAGATTCGCCCGATGCGGAGGTCTAAGAGAAGAAACAGTTACTAGTACATATATATATATATGAATCAACTAATGCATCTACTAGCTCGTGATCAGCAGAGGCTTTATATACCTCGCCGGTCTTTGCTATGGTGGTGTCTCCACCGTCAGTTCCACCGTCATCTCCACCAAAGAATTCGTCATAGTCGTCTCTTCTGTCGGCTTCATATAAGTTGAGGTATTGGGAGCCATCATCATCTCCATCATCGTCTGCTCCATCATAATTGTAACCTCCTGTACCCTCATCTATCATGTTGTACATGATGTGCTCTTCGTTGTCTCTACCGTCCATAACTTAACTAATACAGAAGAAAGATAAAACCATTTTGCTTAATACGATAACATAAAGGAAGATAAAGTAATCCAGCTTAAACAATGCGATAAAGAAAGATAAAGTACTAGTTAAACAACAATACATCTCGAATAATCCAGCTAGTACAACAATAAAGTACCAATTAAACAACAATACAACCCTATTACACATCTAGCGAGCTCAGCGAAGACGTCGAGCCCCGGCTACTGAGCCGCGGGAGGTGTGCACCCAAAGTGTAGGAACCATCACCGGAGAATATCTCGGGTAAGGTGCCTGAAGAAGCTGCCAGGTATTGGCGTCCCGGACTCCTAAAATGTGCATGTAGCGCCGGACGTGCTCGTCCTCCTCCCTGACACGACGTTGTACCACCTCGTCGGGGGGCGGCTCCCTATACATCGCACCTGGACCACTCGACCGCCACCATAGAAGATCCGGGTCGACGACGACACCCGGATTCCTCACGAGACGACGTCCCCCGGCTGGTAGCACCTCCCAGTGCCATCTCGGCGGAGCCCAGCCCCGTGGATGCCCGGCGACACTATCTAGTAGCGCTCCGGGGGTCACGCCGAGTGAACGAGGATGAGGAATTGGCATATTCCTAAACACTAAATTAAACCTATATACTTTAAACATGATGAAAATAAATAGTATCAACTAAAATAAACTATATTAAACACTAACTAAATTCACTAACTAAAATAAACTATATTAAACACTAACTAAAATCCTAAAATTCACTAACTAGGAAAAATTACACTAAAATTCACTAACTAAAATCCTAAAATTCACTAACTAAGAAAAATTACACTAAAATTCACTAACTAAATTCACTAACTAAAATCCTAAAATTCACTAACTATGAAAAATTACACTAAAATTCACTAACTAAAATCCTAAAATTCACTAAATAAGAAAAATTACACTAAAATTCACTAACTAAAATCCTAAAATTCACTAACTAAGAAAAATCCTAAAATCACTAACTAAAATCCTAAAATACACTAAAATTACACTAACTAATTAACACTAAATAATTTAACAACAAAATAACAAAATTACACTAACTAATTAACCTAAAATAACCCTAACTAATTAATCCTAAAATACACTAAAATTAAACTAACTAATTAACACTAAAAAATTTAACAACAAAATTTAACTAATTAACACTAACTCACCGCAGGGAGAGGGGCGCCGGCTCTGGTGGTGTGGTGGACGGCGCGGGCGCGGTGCGGGATCGGGCGGCGCGGGGAGGGGTGGCGCGGGGCGCAGGGACGGACGGCGGGGCGACGGATGTGTGAGAGCAGGAAGACGGCGCGGCGGCGGCGGGGGCTCTGTGTGCTCCGATTCGGTGCACGAACTGGGGCGCACGGGGTTGGTATTTATAACCACGCCACCTTTAGCCCCGGTTGGTAGCACAAACCGGGACTAAAGGGGTACCTTTAGCCCCGGTTGGTAGCACAAACCGGGGCTAAAGGATTTTCGGGGCGCCGCGTTTCGTGCGCAGCCCCGCACACCTTTAGCCCCGGTTTGTAGGTCAAACCGGGGCTAAAGGTCCTTTTTTAAAAGCTTTTTCAAAAGCTTTTTAAAAACCTTTTTTCAAATTAATTATTATATGCCTGTTTAAAACCTTTTTAAAAACCTTTTTTAAAAACCTTTTTTAAAACCCTTTTAAAAACCTTTTTTAAAAACCTTCTTTAAAAATCTTTTTAAAACCTTTTTTAAAAAACTTTTTTAAAACCTTTTTCAAAACCTTTTTTAAAAACCTTTTTTCAAAACTTTTTGAATTTTTTATGCCTGTTTTGAATTTTTTGTCGTTTCAAACTTAGGTCAAAACGGCGTGCGTGAAGATAGGGGATGAGAATGTTAGAACTTGCATTGGATCTCTGAAAAAGGACATATTGTGAGTCTAAAATTGATTTTTTCAAAAAATCACGGACATTAGATCATGTACCTGTAGTTCAAACCGGACCCACTTCCTACCGATTCGGCAGACATTTGTCTTTTTCACCCGGGAAGGACAGAAAGGTTTGAGATCCCCCGGTTGGGATATAGTTCACGTAATGTGGTCTACTATTTTAGAAAAATGGGATGGTAGCATTCTGTAACTGCATTTTGGTGGCTGCTTCACAAAACTACCCGTCTTTTTGCGCTCGGAAAATGGAAAATGGCTTTTCCGAGCGACGAAAAGGAAAACTTCCTCCTGGAACATTGTTCTATATCCCAATATACACATGCATGCACAATATAGGCACCGTATCACAAACTATGCCGCGATTCAACACATAACATCCGTCTCTTGGACCGAAAGCCATGAAACCTCGAACATGATAGGTTATTTTGTGAAGGTTTTTTGGAGACATAATCAGTATACCAAGTTTGATATTTTTCCTTGCAACTATGTCACATAATATCACACCACGTGAAAGATTTACATTGTTCGGACCTTTTTTGAATTTTTTATGCCCGTTTTGAATTTTTTACCGTTTTGAACTTAGGTCAAAACGGCGTGCGTGAAGATAGGGGATGAGAATGTTAGAACTTGCATTGGATCTCTGAAAAAATGACATATTGTGAGTCTAAAAAATGATTTTTTCAAAAAATCACGGACGTTAGATCATGTACCTGTAGTTCAAACCGGACCCACTTCCTACCGATTCGACAGACATTTGTTTTTTTACCCGGGAATGACAGAAAGGTTTGAGATCCCCCGGTTGGAATATAGCTCACGTAACGTGGTCTACTATTTTAGAAAAATGGGATGGTAGTATTCTGTAACTGCATTTTGGTGGCCGCTTCACAAAACGATCCGTCTTTTTGCGCTCGGAAAATGGAAAATGGCTTTTACGAGCGACGAAAAGGAAAACTTCCTCCTGCAACATTGTTCTACATCCCAATATACACATGCATGCACAATATGGGCACCGTATCACAAACTATGCCACGATTCAACACATAACATCCGTCTCTTGGACCAAAAGCCACGAAACCTCGAACATGATAGGTCATTTTGTGAAGGTTTTTTGGAGAAATAATCATTATACCAAGTTTGATATTTTTCCTTGCAACTATGTCACATAATATCAGACCACGTGAAGGATTTATATTGTTTGGACTTTTTTGAATTTTTTATGCCCGTTTTGAATTTTTTGCCGTTTCAAACTTAGGTCAAAACGGCGTGCGTGAAGATAGGGGATGAGAATGTTAGAACTTGCATTGGATCTCTGAAAAAACGACATATTATGAGTCTAAAAACGATTTTTTCAAAAAATCACGGACGTTAGATCATGTGTCTGTAGTTCAAACCGGACCCACTTCCTACCGATTTGGCAGACATTTGTCTTTTTCACCCGGGAAGGAAAGAAAGGTTTGAGATCCCCCGGTTGGGATATAGTTCACATAACATGGTATACTATTTTAGAAAAATGGGATGGTAGCATTCTGTAACTGTATTTTGGTGGCTGCTTCACAAAACGACCCGTCTTTTTGCGCTCGGAAAATGGAAAATAGCTTTTCCGAGTGACGAAAAGGAAAACTTCCTCCTGCAACATTGTTCTACATCCCAATATACACATGCATGCACAATATGGGCACCGTATCATAAACTATGCCGCGATTCAACACATAACATCCGTCTCTTGGACCGAAAGCCATGAAACCTCGAACATGATAGGTCATTTTGTGAAGGTTTTTTGGAGACATAATCAGTATACCAAGTTTGATATTTTTCCTTGCAACTATGTCACATAATATCACACCATGCGAAGGATTTACATTGTTCGGACCTTTTTTGAATTTTTTATGCCCGTTTTGAATTTTTTGCTCTTTCGAACTTAGGTCAAAACGGCGTGCGTGAAGATAGGGGATGAGAATGTTAGAACTTGCATTGGATATCTGAAAAAACGATATATTGTGAGTCTAAGAATGATTTTTTCAAAAAATCCCGGACGTTAGATCATGTACCTGTAGTTCAAACCGTACCCACTACCTACCGATTCGGCAGACATTTGTCTTTTTCACCCGGGAAGGACAGAAAGGTTTGAGATCCCCCGGTTGGGATATAGGTCACGTAACGTGGTCTACTATTTTAGAAAAATGGGATCGTAGCATTCTGTAACTGTATTTTGGTGGCTGCTTCACAAAACGAACCGTCTTTTTGCGCTCGGAAAATGGAAAATGGCTTTTCCGGGCGACGAAAAGGAAAACTTCCTCCTACAACATTGTTCTACATCCCAATATACACATGCATGCACAATATGGGCACCGTATCACAAACTATGCCGCGATTCAACACATAACATCCGTCTCTTGGACCAAAAGCCATGAAACCTCGAACATGATAGGTCATTTTGTGAAGGTTTTTTGGAGACATAATCAGTATACCAAGTTTGATATTTTTCCTTGCAACTATGTCACATAATATCAGACCACGCGAAGGATTATTATTGTTCGGACTTTTTTGAATTTCTTATGCCCGTTTTGAATTTTTTGCCGTTTCGAACTTAGGTCAAAACGGTGTGTGTGAAGATAGGGGATGAGAATGTTAGAACTTGCATTGGATCTCTGAAAAAACGACATATTATGAGTCTAAAAACGATTTTTTCAAAAAATCACGGACGTTAGATCATGTACCTGTAGTTCAAACCGGACCCACTTCCTACCGATTAGGCAGACATTTGTCTTTTTCACCCGAGAAGGAAAGAAAGGTTTGAGATCCCCCGGTTGGGATATAGTTCACATAACGTGGTCTACTATTTTAGAAAAATGGGATGGTAGCATTCTGTAACTGTATTTTGGTGGCTGCTTCACAAAACGACCCGTCTTTTTGCGCTCGGAAAATGGAAAATTGCTTTTCCGAGCGACGAAAAGGAAAACTTCCTCCTGCAACATTGTTCTACATCCCAATATACACATGCATGCACAATATGGGCACCGTATCATAAACTATGCCGCGATTCAACACATAACATCCGTCTCTTGGACAGAAAGCCATGAAACCTCGAACATGATAGGTCATTTTGTGAAGGTTTTTTGGAGACATAATCAGTATACCAAGTTTGATATTTTTCCTTGCAACTATGTCACATAATATCACACCATGCGAAGGATTTACATTGTTCGGACCTTTTTTGAATTTTTTATGCCCGTTTTGAATTTTTGCTCTTTCGAACTTAGGTCAAAACGGCGTGCGTGAAGATAGGGGATGAGAATGTTAGAACTTGCATTGTATATATGAAAAAACGACATATTATGAGTCTAAGAATGATTTTTTCAAAAAATCACGGACGTTAGATCATGTACCTGTAGTTCAAACCGGACCCACTTCCTACCGATTCGGCAGACATTTGTCTTTTTCACCCGGAAAGGAAAGAAAGGTTTGAGATCCTCCGGTTGGGATATAGTTCACGTAACGTGGTATACTATTTTAGAAAAATGGGATGGTAGCATTCTGTAACTGCATTTTGGTGGCTGCTTCACAAAACGACCCGTCTTTTTGCGCTCGGAAAATGGAAAATGGCTTTTACGAGCGACGAAAAGGAAAACTTCCTCCTGCAACATTGTTCTACATCCCAATATACACATGCATGCACAATATGGGCACCGTATCACAAACTATGCCACGATTCAACACATAACATCCGTCTCTTGGACCAAAAGCCATGAAACCTCGAAGATGATAGGTCATTTTGTGAAGGTTTTTTGGAGACATAATCAGTATACCAAGTTTGATATTTTTCCTTGCAACTATGTCACATAATATCAGACCACGCGAAGGATTTATATTGTTCGGACTTTTTTGAATGTTTTATGTCCGTTTTGAATTTTTTGCCGTTTCGAACTTAGGTCAAAACGGCGTGCGTGAAGATAGGGGATGAGAATGTTAGAACTTGCATTGGATCTCTGAAAAAACGACATATTATGAGTCTAAAAATGATTTTTTAAAAAAATCACGGACGTTAGATCATGTACCTGTAGTTCAAACCGGACCCACTTCCTACCGATTCAGCAAACATTTGTCTTTTTCAACCGGGAAGGACAGAAAGGTTTGAGATCCCCCGGTTGGGATATAGTTCACGTAACGTGGTCTACTATTTTAGAAAAATGGGATGGTAGCATTCTGTAACTGTATTTTGGTGGCTGCTTCACAAAACGACCCGTCTTTTTGCGCTCGGAAAATGGAAAATGGATTTTCCGAGCGACGATAAGGAAAACTTCCTCCTGCAACATTGTTCTACATCCCAATATACACATGTATGCACAATATGGGCACCGTATCACAAACTATGCTACGATTCAACACATAACATCCGTCTCTTGGACCAAAAACCATGAAACCTCGAACATGATAGGTCATTTTGTGAAGGTTTTTTGGAGACATAATCAGTATAAAAAGTTTGATATTTTTCCTTGCAACTATGTCACATAATATCACACCATGCGAAGGATTTACATTGTTCGGACCTTTTTTGAATTTTTTATGCCCGTTTTGAATTTTTTGCCGTTTCGAACTTAGGTCAAAACGACGTGCGTGAAGATAGGGGATGAGAATGTTAGAACTTGCATTGGATATCTGAAAAAACGACATATTGTGAGTCTAAAAATGATTTTTTCAAAAAATCACGGACGTTAGATCATGTACCTGTAGTTCAAACTGGACCCACTTCCTACCGATTCGGCAGACATTTGTCTTTTTCACCCGGGAAGGGCAGAAAGGTTTGAGATCCTTCGGTTGGGATATAGTTCACGTAACGTGGTATACTATTTTAGAAAATGGTATGGTAGCATTCTGTAACTGCATTTTGGTGGCTGCTTCACAAAATGACCCGTCTTTTTGCGCTCGGAAAATGGAAAATGGCTTTTCCGAGCGACGAAAAGGAAAACTTCCACCTGCAACATTGTTCTACATTCCAATATACACATGCATGCACAATACGGGCACCGTATCACAAACTATGCCACGATTCAACACATAACATCCGTCTCTTGGACCAAAAGCCATGAAACCTCGAACATGATAGGTCATTTTGTGAAGGTTTTTTGGAGACATAATCAGTATACCAAGTTTGATATTTTTCCTTGCAACTATGTCACATAATATCAGACCACGTGAAGGATTTATATTGTTCGGACTTTTTTGAATTTTTTATGCCCGTTTTGAATTTTTTGCCGTTTCGAACTTACGTCAAATCGGCGTGTGTGAAGATAGGGGATGAGAATGTTAGAACTTGCATTGGATCTCTGAAAAAATGACATATTATGAGTCTAAAAATGATTTTTTCAAAAATCACGGACGTTAGATCATGCACCTGTAGTTCAAACCGGACCCACTTCCTACCGATTCGGCAGGCATTTATCTTTTTCACCCGGGAAGGACAGAAAGGTTTGAGATACCCCGGTTGGGATATAGTTCACGCAACGTGGTCTATTATTTTAGAAAAATGGGATGGTAGCATTCTGTAACTGCATTTTGGTGGCTGCTTCACAAAACGATCCGTCTTTTTGCGCTCGGAAAATGGAAAATGGCTTTTCTGAGCGACGAAAAGGAAAACTTCCTCCTGCAAAATTTTTCTACATCCCAATATACACATGCATGCACAATATAGGCACCGTATCACAAACTATGCCGCGATTCAACACATAACATCCGTCTCTTGGACCAAAAGCCATGAAACCTCGAACATGATAGGTCATTTTGTGAAGGTTTTTTGGAGACATAATCAGTATACCAAGTTTGATATTTTTCCTTGCAAATATGTCACATAATATCAGACCACGCGAAGGATTTATATTGTTCGGACTTTTTTGAATTTTTTATGCCTGTTTTCAATTTTTTGCCGTTTCGAACTTAGGTCAAAACGGCGTGCGTGAAGATAGGGGATGAGAATGTTAGAACTTGCATTGGATCTCTGAAAAAAGATATATTATGAGTCTAAAAACGATTTTTTCAAAAAATCACGGACGTTAGATCATGTACCTGTAGTTCAAACCAGACCCACTTCCTACCGATTTGGCAAACATTTGTCTTTTTCACCCGGGAAGGACAGAAAGGTGTGAGATCCCCCGGTTGGGATATAGTTCACATAACGTGGTCTACTATTTTAGAAAAATGGGATGGTATCATTCTGTAACTGTATTTTGGTGGCTGCTTTACAAAACGACTCGTCTTTTTACGCTCGGAAAATGGAAAATTGCTTTTCCGAGCGACGAAAAGGAAACCTTCCTCCTGCAACATTGTTCTACATCCCAATATACACATACATGCACAATATGGGCACCGGATCATAAACTATGCCGCGATTCAACACATAACATCCGTCTCTTGGACCGAAAGCCATGAAACCTTAAACTTGATAGGTCATTTTGTGAAGGTTTTTTGGAGACATAATCAGTATACTAAGTTTGATATTTTTCCTTGCAACTATGTCACATAATATCACACCATGCGAAGGATTTACATTGTTCGGACCTTTTTTGAATTTTTTATGCCCGTTTTGAATTTTTTGCTGTTTCGAACTTAGGTCAAAACGGCGTGCGTGAAGATATGGGATGAGAATGTTAGAACTTGCATTGGATATCTGAAAAAACGACATATTATGAGTCTAAGAATGATTTTTTCAAAAAATCACGGACGTTAGATCATGTACCTGTAGTTCAAACCGGACCCACTTCCTACCGATTCGGCAGACATTTGTCTTTTTCACCCGGGAAGGGAAGAAAGGTTTGAGATCCTCCGGTTGGGATATAGTTCACGTAACGTGGTATACTATTTTAGAAAAATGGGATGGTAGCATTCTGTAACTGCATTTTAGTGGCTGCTTCACAAAACGACCCGTCTTTTTGCGCTCGGAAAATGGAAAATGGCTTTTACGAGCGACGAAACGGAAAACTTCCTCCTGCAACATTGTTCTACATCCCAATATACACATGCATGCACAATATGGGCACCGTATCATAAACTATGCCGCGATTCAACACATAACATCCGTCTCTTGGACCGAAAGCCATGAAACCTCGAACATGATAGGTCATTTTGTGAAGGTTTTTTGGAGACATAATCAGTATACCAAGTTTGATATTTTTCCTTGCAACTATGTCACATAATATCTGACCACGCTAAGGATTTATATTGTTCGGACTTTTTTGAATTTTTTATGCCCGTTTTGAATTTTTTGCCGTTTCGAACTTAGGTCAAAACGGCGTGCGTGAAGATAGGGGATGAGAATGTTAGAACTTGCATTGGATCTCTGAAAAAACGATATATTATGAGTCTAAAAATGATTTTTTCAAAAAATCACGGACGTTAGATCATGTACCTGTAGTTCAAACCGGACCCACTTCCTACCGATTCGGCAGACATTTGTCTTTTTCACCCGGGAAGGACAGAAAGGTTTGAGATCCCCCGGTTGGGATATAGTTCACGTAACGTGGTCTACTATTTTAGAAAAATGGGATGGTAGCATTCTGTCACTGTATTTTGGTGGCTGCTTCACAAAACGACCCGTCTTTTTGCGCTCGGAAAATGGAAAATGGCTTTTCCGAGCGAAGAAAAGGAAAACTTCCTCCTGCAATATTGTTCTACATCCCAATATACACATGCATGCACAATATGGGCACCGTATCACAAACTATGGCGTGATTCAACACATAACATCCGTCTCTTGGACCGAAAGCCATGAAACCTCGAAGATGATAGGTCATTTTGTGAAGGTTTTTTGGAGACATAATCAGTATACCAAGTTTGATATTTTTCCTTGCAACTATGTCACATAATATCACACCATGCGAAGGATTTACATTGTTCGGACCTTTTTTGAATTTTTTATGCCCGTTTTGAATTTTTTGCCATTTCGAACTTAGGTCAAAACGGCGTGCGTGAAGATAGGGGATGAGAATGTTAGAACTTGCATTGGATATCTGAAAAAACGACATATTGTGAGTCTAAAAATGATTTTTTCAAAAAATCACGGACGTTAGATCATGTACCTGTAGTTCAAACCGGACCCACTTCCTACCGATTCGGCAGGCATTTGTCTTTTTCACCCGGGAAGGGCAGAAAGGTTTGAGATCCTCCGGTTGGGATATGGTTCACGTAACGTGGTATACTATTTTTGAAAAATGGGATGGTAGCATTCTGTAACTGCATTTTGGTGGCCGCTTCACAAAACGACCCGTCTTTTTGCGCTCGGAAAATGGAAAATGGCTTTTCCGAGCGACGAAAAGGAAAACTTCCTCCTATAACATTGGTCTACATCCCAATATACACATGCATGCACAATATGGGCATCGTATCACAAACTATGCCACGATTCAACACATAACATCCGTCTCTTGGACGAAAAGCCATGAAACCTCGAACATGATAGGTCATTTTGTGAAGGTTTTTTGGAGACATAATCAGTATACCAAGTTTGATATTTTTCCTTGCAACTATGTCACACAATATCATACCACGCGAAGGATTTATATTGTTCGGACTTTTTTGAATTTTTTATGCCCGTTTTGAATTTTTCGCCGTTTCGAACTTAGGTTAAAACAGCGTGCGTGAAGATAGGGGATGAGAATGTTAGAACTTGCATTCGATCTCTGAAAAAATGACATATTATGAGTCTAAAAATGATTTTTTCAAAAAATCACGGACGTTAGATCATGTACATGTAGTTCAAACCGGACCCACTTCCTACCGATTCGGCAGGCATTTGTCTTTTTTACCCGGGAAGGACAGAAAGGTTTGAGATCCCCCGGTTGGGATATAGTTGACGTAACGTGGTCTACTATTTTAGAAAAATGGGATGGTAGCATTCTGTAACTGCATTTTGGTGGCTGCTTCACAAAACGACCCGTCTTTTTGCGCTCGGAAAATGGAAAATGGCTTTTCCGAGCGACGAAAAGGAAAATTTCCTCCTTCAACATTGTTCTACATCCCAATATACACATGCATGCACAATATGGGCACCGTATCACAAACTATGCCGCGATTCAACACATAACATCCGTCTCTTGGACCGAAAGCCATGAAACCTCGAACATGATAGGTCATTTTGTGAAGATTTTTTGGAGACATAATCAGTATACCAAGTTTGATATTTTTCCTTGCAACTATGTCACATAATATCACACCACGCGAAGGATTTACATTGTTCGGACTTTTTTTGAATTTTTATGCCTGTTTTCAATTTTTTGCCGTTTCGAACTTAGGTCAAAACGACGTGCGTGAAGATAGGGGATGAGAATGTTAGAACTTGCATTGGATCTCTGAAAAAACGACATATTGTGAGTCTAAAAATGATTTTTTTCAAAAAATCACGGACGTTAGATCATGTACCTGTAGTTCAAACCGGACCCACTTCCTGCCGATTCGGCAGACATTTGTCTTTTTCACCCGGGAAGGACATAAAGGTTTGAGATCCCCCGGTTGGGATATAGTTCACGTAACATGCTCTACTATTTTAGAAAAATGGGATGGTAGCATTCTGTAACTGCATTTTGGTGGCTGCTTCACAAACGACCCGTCTTTTTGCGCTCGGAAAATGGAAAATGGCTTTTCCGAGCGACGAAAAGGAAAACTTCCTCCTGCAACATTGTTCTACATCCTAATATACACATGCATGCACAATATGGGCACCGTATCACGAACTATGTCGTGATTCAACACATAACATCCGTCTCTTGGACCGAAAGCCATGAAACCGGGACTAAAGATATTTCCCGCCATATCCCACCGCTTCCCGCCATGTTTTCCCGCCGTTTCCCTCTGAATGGTGCTTTTAGTCCCGGTTGTAGCCACTAACCGGGACTAAAGATATTTCTCACAATATCCCACCACTTCCCGCCATTTCCCTCTGAACGGTTCTTTTAGTCCCGGTTGTAGCCACTAACCGGGACTAAAGATATTTCCCGCCATATCCCACCATTTCCCGCCATGTTTTCCAGCACTTTCCATCTATATATAGGCCGACCACGCCATGGCTATCCATACATCCGCACCTTCCTCTCTCACAACTATGGACAGTGCCTACTGGGCCATTCTGACCCTCGAGGAGACCCAGGCGTTGTGGGCCTCCAACTACCCTTGCCCGCCGGGCTACCGGCCCGCCGCCGGCTAGATGCTGAGAGCTGGAGGGGTTCCTGTCCCTCCTGTGCCTCAAGGCTCCGCCAGACAGGCGGCCATCACGAATCACTTCTACCACGAGCTCACACCAGAGCAGCGGATGGATCCCCAGTGGGATCTCGACAACTATCACTCCTGGAATGCCTTCTTTGCTAACCGACGGGAAAGGGAGCTCGCCAGGTACGAGGGTGATGGCCCGCCCCCGATGAACCACAATGAAGTCGGTCGGCGTCTGTGGTGGGCTAATCGTACTATCATCAGCGTGATGCGCTACATCGCCGGGGGAGACCATCCTCGCCTGCGGTGCCCACAAGTCTACCCGCCATAGAGCCACAAGAAGGCCCCTCCCCGCCTGGAGGTAGCGGCATCGTCTTCCAGGAGACTCCTCCCCCGCCCGCCGTGAATCCGAGGCCGGAGTGGCAGGTGCCCCGGTATATGCCATGGCTGGGCTGAGGATCTCTGGAGTGGCAGGTGACGATGACGATGACGATGACGATGACGATGACGATGACGAAGAAGACCCTGAAGTTGTGTACTATAGGACTAGGCATGATTATGACTAAAGGGGATGGCTTTAGTCCTTAGTGTTAGCTAGTCCCGGTTTGTCCTGGTTTTTAATATTAATAAATGTCTAAGTGTTACCTAGTCTACAGTTTTGGTACCTGCCTACAGCAATCTCAGAAATTCCTTTATTAACCATGGAGCATCTTCCTTTAATAAATGAAAAATAGGATTAATTCACAAAAGATTTAATACATTACATCACCAACATCCACATCTAGTGTTTTGGTTCTCTTCTTGTCCGTAACCATGGAGCATCTTCCTTATTTAGCGATATGCTTGGGTCAGTTTTCACTTTGAATGGCGGAATTTCATGAAATTTGTCATAATCTTCTGACATGTCTGTCCTGTCCTCAACTCCCACCATGTTTCTTTTTCCTGAAAGAACTATGTGGCGCTTTGGCTCATCGTATGATATTATATTCTTTTGCTTATCTTTCCTTTTTCTCGGTCTAGTAGACATGTCCTTTACATAGAAAACTTGAGCCACATCATTGGCAAGGACGAATGTTCATCTCCGTACGCAAGATTATTGAGATCCATTGTTGTCATTCCGTACAGCTGGTCTACCGTTACCCCACCTCCTGTCATCTTGACCCATTTGCATCGAAACAATGGGACCTTGAAATTAGTACCATAGTCAAGTTCGCATATGTCCTCTATGTAACCATAATATGTGTCCTTTTTCCCATTCTCGTCCGTTGCATCAAATCGGACACCACTATTTTGGTTGGTGCTCTTTTTATCTTGGGCGTGCGTGTAAAATATATTCCCATTGATCTCGTAACCTTGGAAAGTCAATATAGTTGAAGATGGAGACCTGGCCAACAAGTACAACTGATCTCCAACAGTGGTGTCATTCATGAGATGTGTCTGCAACCAACCGCCGAAAGTCTTCACGTGTTCATCTCTAATCAACCTGTCAGACTGCCCCGGGTAGTTCGAGCGTACAACATTCTTGTGTACCTCGAGATATGGAGCCACCAAGGTGGAAATTTGCAGAATTGTATAGTGTGCTTTAGTGAAAGAATGTCCATCCATACATATCTTTGCTTTGTTTCCTAGCGTGCCTTTTCCACTAAGTCTCCCTTCATGTCGTGATTCAGGTACACCGATCGGCTTAAGGTCAGGAATAAAGTCAACACAAAACTCAATGACCTCCTCTGTTCCATATCCCTTGGAGATGCTTCCTTCTGGCCTCGCACGGTTATGGACATATTTCTTTAAGACTCCCATGAATCTCTCAAAGGGGAACATATTGTGTAGAAATACAGGACCGAGAATGGTAATCTCTTCGACTAGGTGAACTAGAAGGTGCGTCATTATGTTGAAGAAGGATGGTGGGAACACCAACTCAAAACTGACAAGACACTGGACCACATCTTTCTGTAACCCTGGTAGATTTCTAGATCGATTACCTTCTGAGAAATTGCATTGAGGAACGAACATAGCTTCACAATGGTTACTCTAACATTTTCCGGCAGAAGCCCCCTCAAAGCAACCGGAAGCAACTGCATCATAAGCACGTGGCAGTCATGAGACTTCAGGTTCTGGAATTTTTTCTCTGCCATATTTATTATTCCCTTTATATTGGACGAGAAGCCAGAAGAAACCTGGATACTACTCAGGCATTCAAAAAAGATTTCCTTCTCTTCCTTGGTAAGAGCGTAGCTGGCAGTACCTTGAAACAACTCCGGATGCCTGCCTTCTCGGTCTTTCATACGTTGTTGGTCCTGTCGTGCTTCTGGTGTATCTTTATTATTTCCATACACGCCCAAGAAGCCTAGCAGTATCACGCAAACATTCTTCGTTAGGTGCATCACATCGATTGCAGAGCAGACCTCTAAGACTTTCCAATAGGGTAGCTCCCAAAATATAGATTTCTTCTTCCACATGGGTGCGTGTCCGCCAGCTTCCTTCGAAACGGATTGTCCGCCAGGATCCTTTCCAAAGATTACTTTTAAATCCTTCACCATATCAAATACATCATCACCAGTATGACGGACATGCTTACTACGGTGATCTGCTTCACCATTGAAATGCTTGCCTTTCCTTCTTAGGGAATGCGTGGGCGGAAGAAAATGACGATTCCCTAGGTACACATTCTTCTTGCACTTATCCAAATAAATACTTTCAGTGTCATCTAAATAGTGTGTGCATGCATTGTATCCCTTGTTTGTCTGTCCTGAAATGTTACTAAGAGCAGGCCAATCATTGATGGTTACGAACAACAATGCCCGTAGGTTAAATTCCTTTTGTGCTCATCCCACACACGTATACCTTGTCCGTGCCATAGCTGTAAAAGTTCTTCAACTAATGGCCTTAGGTATACATCAATGTCGTTTCCGGGTTGCTTCGGGCCTTGGATGAGCACTGGCATCATAATGAACTTCCGCTTCATGCACAACCAAGGAGGAAGTTTATACATACACAAATTCACATGCCATGTGCTATGACTGCAGCTCTGCTCCCCAAAGGGATTCATGTCATCCGTACTTAGACCAAACCATAAGTTTCTCGCGTCACCTGCAAAGTCCGGGTACTTTCTCTCAATTTTTCTCCACTGCGACCCATCAGCGGGGTGTCTCAACATCTCGTCCTTCTTACGGTCTTCTTTGTGCCATCGCAACAATTTGGCATGCTCTTCGTTTCTGAACAAACGTTTCAGCCGTGGTATTATAGGAGCATACCACATCACCTTGGCGGGAACCCTCTTCATCGTGCGCTCCCCCTCAACATCACCAGGGTCATCTCGTCGGATCTTATACCGCAATGCAGTGCATATAGGGCATGCATCCAAATTCTCGTATTTCTCACCGCGATAGAGGATGTAGTCATTAATGCATGCATGTATCTTCTGCACCTCTAATCCTAGAGGGCAGACAACCTTCTTTGCTTCGTAAGTACTGGCGGGAAGTTCGTTATCCTTTGGAAGCAGCTTCTTCATTATCTTCAACAACTTTTCAAATCCCTTGTCAGGCACACCGACCTCTGCCTTCCATTTCAGCAATTCCAGTGTGCTGCCTAGCTTTTTGTGGCCATCTTCGCAATTGGGGTACAACAATTTGTTGTGATCATCTAACATCTGCTCAAATTTCAACCTCTCCCTTTCGCTATCACATTCTCCCTTTGCATCAGCAATGGCCCGACCAAGATCATCATCTGGCTCATATGATGCACGTTCTTCTGCTTCTTCATCATCATTGTCTTCCATTGTAGTACCACCGTATTCAGGGGACATAGGATAGCTGTCATCATTCTCTTAATCTTTGTTGTCTTCCATCATAACCCCTCTTTATCCGTGCTTGGTCCAATAATTATAGCCAGACATGAAACCGAACCGAAACAAGTGGCCATGAAGGACTCTTGAGGAAGAGTATTCCTTCTGATTCCGACACTCACCACATGGACAACAGATAAAACCATTCCGCTTGTTTGCCTCTGCCACAACGAGAAAAGAACGCATGCCTTTAATGAACTCGTCAGAGATTCGGTTAGCATACATCCATTGTCGTCTCATCTGCATTTTATAAGTTCATCAAACAAAATCACGATGCTAAGAGTAGTACTAGTCTAAAAATAAAAGAACACATCGTATACATCAAACAAGCACTGATTTAAAAAACTTTCTACTATATCTTTAGTCCCGGTTGGACACACCAACCGAGACTAAAGGGGTTGCGGCAGGCTGGGGCCGACATAAGCCCGTTTAGTCCCGAATGGTGTCTCCAATCGGGACTAAAAGTGGGTGACGACACTATATGTCGTGAGTGAACACTATGCCAGTGAGTGGCGACACTGTTTCAGTGGGTGGCGACAATATGACAGGGGTGAGTGTCAACATTATGTCATGAGTGTCGACACTATGTTGTGCTGCTTAATCTATAAATAGGCTTCCTTGTGAACTATCAACTGCAAGGAAGATCGTGTGCGAGACCAGGGACACCACTACGGCGGAGCTTCTCGAAGATGTCTTAGGACCTCGTCCTCAGACATCTTCGAGGAGCTCGCTGTAGAGGCACTCCCTAATATGTGAAATTAGTTAGCTCCACCAGCATACTAATTTAGCTAGAAAAGATATGAACTGAAAGATGGTGTGCGAGAGCAGGGACACCACTATGGCAGAGCTTCTCGAAGATGTCTTAGGATGCCTCGTCCTCAGACATCTTCGAGGAGCTCGCCATAGAGGCACTCCCTAATTTAATTTGGTAGCTCCTTGGCGTGTTCATGTTTTTGTTCTTAATTTCTTGCTTAACTGGCCGATGATTAACTAAAATGCTAGGGATCCACTATATATATGTGTGTCTTCATAGTTTTGGTACTTATTTTTGTTTCAATGGATTTTGTGACGATAGGTAGAAGAAAGAAGAATATTTTGTTGCTCGACGGTGACATGATGCACTGTGAACCGACCGGATTTCAAGACAACGTGTCAAACCAAGATATGTATATAGGATAAACTCATGTATCTATGTGCTTCGATGAATCAAATGAATTTCGAGAACTATATGTGCCAAATTAACCAGATATACAGAGATAGAACTCACACAAAATCTATCCATTTCTAGAGCATGAAATGAGCTAAAACAAGCAATGAGAGATGGAATAATGAAGTTGCTAACCTCTTAGGACCCTTGATAGATATGGAGCCAAAAAATCTTCACAAATCTTGAGAAAAATGGGGAAGAACTCGAGATTGAGGGGAGAAATTTGAGAGGGATGATTGTGTGAGCTTGAAATGGCTCGGACTGGAAAGGGGAAGAAGATAGCATCTGCTCTTTTCCAGCGCCAGACCCTTTAGCTCCGGTTTGTTAAACGAACCGGGGCTAAAGTTCACATACGAACCGGGGTTAATGTCTTCTGGTCCCTGCGGCCGTTTCTAGCCGTTGGGACCAGGGCATTAGTCCCGGTTTGTACGCAGGACTAATGCTCTGGACCAAAGGTCCGTTTCTCATTTCACATTAACCATTTAAGTAGTTCTTGAAAAAATATGGTTACATTATTGGAAAAAACCTACCTCCTACCTTCTCACTAAATAAAGCAATTCAGCTAGCCAAGTCAGGTACTTTGGTATGCTAATTACAAGTTCTAACGGTTGCACTATTTCATCAATGTGTAGAAAGGTTCACCGAAAAATGGTAATGCGCTAATTTGTCATCTTATTTAAGCTAATATGCCCACGTGAACTAACATTCATTTATTAACCACTGAAACACTGTATGCCTGAGTCTACCCGTCTCTACTTCTTATGTCCAGACAAAAGGAAGATATTTTAATGATCAATGAGGAAAATATTCCTTATTGACTGCTTCCGAACTCTATATCCATCACAATAGAGGCATCCCATGTGGAGCTTGGACTGGTTCAATGGAGAGGCAACTGGTCAGGGAGAGCAAAAACAATAATATTTTGGGCCAAGAGTAACAATAATCGTTACTCTTGTCCTTGCCGCACTAGATCATGCTAAAGTCGCTAAAAGATAACACAGGACCAAGGCCTAGGGGATAGCTCGCACATCTCTCTGTTCGGCGAGGAAAGCGATCTTATTCGCATCCTCCTATGGTCCATAGACGCAATTCAACTCCAGGGTCACCCTGAGAAGGGGTACCCGAGCCATCATGTTGCATATAACCTGTTCCATTTAGCATTTATTCATATGGTTTTCCAGCGAACATCCTTTTTACTACATCATTTGTGATTGCATCTGTTTTATACCGAACATGGAATCCTATCTTAGCTAGTTAGTACGCATTTCTTCGTTGTTGTGGAAGGATGGATCAAATATGTAGAACGTGCATTTGCATCCTCTAGGAACACACTGACCAGATCCATGAACCTGTTTGAGGCATCTGTGCTGGCAATCTTGGGGTTGACATGGAATATTCGTTGGGATAATGGTTGACGTACAGTTCTCGGGTTCGATGCTACCTTCCGTTTGTTACCACATCTGTAGAATTTCACAATGAAAAAAATAGAGGATCACAACAGGACTAAAGTGCCCGACGAATTGCTGAAGAAATGTACTATAGGAAGAATTGAGTACTTTATGCTGGCAAAATGAAGACAAGGTTGGGAGCAACATGTGGGTAGTCCTCGTCTTTCTAGTAGTGGTGTTGACAAAAAAGATATTTTTGGTTGTCTGATATGTGAGTCGTGAAGGAGAACAAACGAAATGGCAAGTCTGGATTTTCATAATCACGTTAGTAGATGAATGGATAAGTTGTATCCAATTAATTTTAATTAAGTGCATTAATTTTTTGGAATTTCTATTCTCGTGTCCTTAGTTTGTTACTTGTACTCAGTTTTTCCCAGTCACTTAATTCTTTACTTTTTCCCTTCCTCTATTATGAAACCCTCGCAGGCGCTCGGACGGAGGGATCCCGCCAGGTCAAAGGCTTGACCGTTACATGCTGACTTGTGGGACCGTGTTGGGACGGGTCGTGTGTTGAGCGTTATGTTACGTCGCCTCGACCATTACATGCTGACGGGTGGTGTCGTGTTGGGACGGGTCCTACATACGTGGTGAAGGGTGGGGCCACGTTGTGATGGGTCTTACATACGTGGTGAAGGATGGGATGCATGGAGACAAGTCGGAACGGTCATTCTCGCTCATCCAAAGCATTCACTTCACCCCGAGCCTGGAACAGCTCCCACACCGCCCCTCCGCTGCCCCGTCGTTGTTCCCTCCTATCCTATGTCGTCCTTAGCCACAGAGCTGCCGCCCTAGCCGCGGAGCCCACACCACCTCCGGCTCCGCTCCTGCCCCCGCTAGATCTACCACTTTCACGGAACATTATGCAACACCGGCTGGTGTACCGGCCATCCTCTTCGATAATGGCTTAGATATGTAGAGATCGTTGGGAACCCCAAGAGAAAGGTATGATGAGCATACAGCAAGTTTCCCTTAGTTATGAAACCAAGGTTATCGAACCAGTAGGAGTAAGGAAACAACTCCAAGGTGTTGCTAGCAACTTGGAACCTGGACAACACAATCCACAATACTTTGCCCCAACTTACAGTGAGGTTGTCAATCTCACCGGTTTACTAAAAACAAAGGATTAAACATATAGTGTGGAAGATAATAATTGCTTGTAGTAATTATAAATAGTAACGATAAATAGTAGATGGTATATCAATGATAATTAATAGACCGGGGTCCATAGTTCACTAGAGGTGTTCTCCATAAGATAGATATCATGGTGGGTGAATAAATTACAGCGGGGCAATTGACAGATTGAGAATGCATAACAATGCATATACTAGACATCTTGATTCCTACGAGATTTGATTGGGCATTACAACATAATACATAGACCATAATCCAACTGCATCTATGACTAATAATCCACCTTCAGGTTATCATCCGAACCCCTTCCAGTATTTGAAGAGAATATGCCCGAGAGGCAATAATAAAGTGGTTATTATCGTATTCCTTATTTATGATAAATGTTTATTTTGCATGCTATAATTGTATTAATACGGAAACGTTAATACATGTGTGCTTAATAAACAAAAGGTAGTTCCTAGTTATGCCTCTCTTATAAACTAGCTCGTTGATTAACAAGATGATCATAGGTTTCCTGATCATGGACATTGGATGTTGTTAATAACAAGGTCACAACATTAGTGTAATGGTGTGATGAACATTCATCCGAAGTATAGCATTACGATCAAAGTCATTGAGTTTATATTGCTATAACAATTTACGAAGTGATCCTAATCTTTAGACCATGAGATCATGTCAATCACTAACACTGGAAGAGTTTCTTGATAACATCAAACGTCACACCATAACACGGTGATTATAAAGATTGATTCAGAACTAATAAAGTATTATGTTGAGGCCCATGGATCGAGAGTGGAATTTGTTCATCCCGATGACGGATAGATATACTCTGGGCCCTCTCGGTGATATCACATTGGTTAGCTTGCAAGCAAGTGATTTGATCACTAGAATGTTATATCACGGGAACAAGAAAAGAGTGCATGTCAGTAACGAGATCAAACTAGGTATGGAGATATCGATGATCGAATCTCGTACATTGTAATATATCGCGAAACAAAGGGATTAAGATACTAGCGTAAAAGGTTCCGACGATCACAAGAAAGTCATCGTTGAATGTGTGGGAGTCAGTATGGGTCTCCAGATCCCGCTTCTGATTATTGATCTGAGAGGAGTCTCGATCATGTCCGCATTATTCGCGAACCGTAGGGTGACACACTTAAGAGACACCGACATTCATTTGGAGCAAAAGTTTCATGCCGAAAAGAAAAGGAAAGCGCAGGAATTTATTTCACTAGACACCGAAACTGTTTCGGTTGAAATTGCTGAAACTGGTTCTGCATGTGAAATGGAATACTAGCAAGGGGTTTGATGTGAATGTTTGTTAATTAAAGTAATTAACAAAATTCTGAATAAATAAATAAAAGAGTTTTATTTAAATGAGAGCTTGCATTAAATTTGGTGGAAATTTAATGCATGTGAGTGGATTTTTGAGTGGAGGCTTTTTAATGGGAGTGGAGGCTTTTCATTTTGAGTGGGAGATCCACCCACATGAATGTGGAAGAGGTGGGTCCAGCCCCCATGGCTGGGCGCCATGCCCCTTGGGTGCCCCCCTCTCTCCTATAAAAGGCCCCCCTCTCCTCCTCTCAAAGACACCTCCTCGTGAAGGATCTCTCTCCCCCTCTAGAATTTATTCCCCATGGTCTCGGACTAGCGAGATACATGTTCCCGGTGGCTATTCGGCAAGAAAGAGTTGTGCTTCCGCTGCATCGCTGGAGCGAGGAGGCGGAGGTTGCTCGGTTCCTCGAACGTGTGTGCGAGCACGGATGCGCTGCTGTTTTGCGGCGCTAGGACTTCCTCTCGATCTTGAGATCGGCAAGAGATCGTCTACATCAACCACGAGTTTGGACTCGTTAAGCTTTGTCGGTCTTCAAGGGTATGTTCTCTACGGATATACATCCGCCCGTTGTTTGTATCTAGTAGATAGATCTTGGTACATAGTTGTTCCCATCGTAGGAATTTTTTTTGTTTTCTATGCTGCAAACCCTACAGTGGTATCAGAGCCGGATCTATGCGTAGATATTTTGCACGGGTAGTACACATATGAGTATGTGGGCGATGATGATCATTTTATTGCTTCTTAGTTGTACTTTGGATATTGGTGGCATAGTGGGATGAAGCGGCCCGGACAAACTTTACATGTCCTCGCACATGAGACCTGTTCCACGCTTGACATGCAACTAGTTTTGCATAAGTGGCTAGCGGGTGTCTGTCTCTCCTACTATAGTCAATATCTAATTTGCAACGAGTTGTCAACAATTTGGTTATCCTCGTTGTGGTTCATGTTTGTAGGTAAGAACGGTTCTAACTTCGAAAGCCCTAAGCCACGTAAAACTTGCAGTGGATAAATTAGAGGCGTCTAGTTTAGATTGTCGCTGGGCTAGTGTTATGATATGGTGATGTTGTAAGTAAAAGTATAAGATGATACTCTTAAAACACACATAACGTGTAGGTTCCATAGACCTTGGCCTTACACATAGAGGTATGATAGAGATCATACCACAATGCACATGATGGAGATCAAGTGCGGGAACCATATCATTTCACTTATAAACATGTGATGTTTTGATTGCATCTTATATTGCTTGTTTGGTGTTTTATTAGCATAATAATATGATCCCTCATTTAGATATCAAGATAAGAATGTGTTCTTCCTGAAGTATGCACCGACAATGTTTCGTCGCTTCAAGACATCACGTGATGATCGGGTGTACTTGAATCCACGAGCATATCTCGGGTGTAAGACAGTTACACACGCGAATAGTAAGGTTCTTACTTGGCGAGCCTAGCATGTACAGACATGGCCTCGGAACACGGACCGAAAGGTTAAGCATGAGTCATATGTTTTGATATGATGACCATATGTATGCTCGCCTTTGAAGCTACACCGACTCACATGATGATCGGACTTGGTGTAGTGGATTTGGTTCATGTAATCACCAAAAAGACACGAGGGATGTCGTTTTTGAGTGGGAGTTCCTTTCTAATTTGGATTAGTAGAACTCAATTTATCATAAATTAAATAAGAGTGAATTTGCATAATTTGTTGTAGTCATTGGCATTCGTTCACCATCTTATGCATAGTTGTAATTGAGATAATAGAACTATAGAATTCTGGATATATACTTTACGAACTGGTATCGTATTGTGTTGAGTGTCAATCTAAAGTTTAAAGTCCTATTGCAAACTTTCAGCAAATTCTATTTACTCCATGAAATTTAATAATTGGTATTAAATCGAGAGTAATAATTCCAGTGTTAGTATCTTAAGTATCATGTTTGCCTCCATGATTCTTGATTGTTTTAATATCAAGTTTATCTAGGAGCTGAAAGAATTGTTTCAGAAATCATCATGTGTGGCAGATATAACGATATCTGAAACAATGTTTTGGTTGCAAAATGATAGAGTATAATATATGTTCTCATATTGGATGAGAATTTATGAAGGTTGGAGATGCTAGACATCCTAATCATCCAAAAGGGTTTTGGAAAGTAATGTTATACTCATGATTCACCTTTATAAGCTATAGTAGCTTGATCATGAAAGTCGTCATGATAAGGATGAATAGAAGATGTGTGTAAAGTGTTTACTACACTAAAAGATTACTAAAGAATGGATTTTGAAAGAATACCGATCATTTTGATAATGGTGATCTACTTCAAAGTGCAAATCCAAAGGTATTATTATTTGAATATACACGCTTTGGACTATGTGTCATGTATATGGCGCCACTGTTGATGTTGATAAATTCTTTTAAAAGGAAAGAGGAAATGCTGAAAGAGAATCTATAAAGTATATATGGCAGAAAAGAAAAGATTGGAAATATCCAATTTAGGTATATAGATGATATACATGTTATGGTTGTATTCTTTGCTTGTTAAACAATGTGGTTCTTGGGTATTGGATACCAAATTGGTTGGTATGAAATTTCATACGGAACAACGCAATTCATGAACCACAATGGCCTAAGTAACTAGCAAGACAATATGTGATGATGTTCATCGAAAACAAACAAACCGTTGTTTGTATTTCTCGTTGACATCAAAGCCTGAGTTCAAGATTTGTTTTAATAATAGTTATTTAAATCAGGTATTATGAGAACAAAGGTTGTTCAAATAATTACCGTGTTCCATATAAGATGGATGATTTACAAATCTAGTTGGAGAAATCACATCCATAAAACCTAATGCTAAAATGTTGCAAGACAAATGATTGAAAGATCACTTACGAAGTGACATCGCTGTTTAAATTATATTGGAAAGAAAACATGAAGAATCTCCATATTCATGGATTTTTGGAGTCTTTGATTTGATCAAGTGACGCTTGTGAGACTTTCCACATGATAATTAAAACTTCGTTCAAAGGCCAAAGAAGAACGAACGACTAAAATATTGGAATTTATACATATCGATGTATGTAGTCCATTATGTGTAGTCGTAAGCGATGGGTTTCAACTTCATATACTTTCTCCGAAAATTTGAGTGAATATTCACTTAATGAGAAAGAAGTGTGAAATATTTGAAAATGTTCAAAGACTTTCAAGATGAAGTGAAAATCATTGTAACAAGAAAATAAATGGTTTATGATTTTATCATAAAGGGATTTATTTGAGTTGCAAGTGTAACAAGAAAAATAAATGAATTATGATTTTATCATAAAGGGATTTATTTGAGTTGCAAGTTTGGCAAAACACCTAGATTTACATCTCCCGAAACACCATAGGAATATGGAGTGTTTGAGTTTTGTAATGAAACCTTGTTTGACATGGTTGGATCAAAGGTGTTATTCATAAAACAGCCATTATGTTTTAAAAGATTAAAGATTTAGACTACTGCTTTTACACTGAAAAGAGCTCCATATTTATCCGTTGAAATGACACCATGGAAGTTATGGTTTGGGGTAAAACCCAAGTTATCATTTCTTAAATTTTGGTATGCTAAACATAAGTAAGATGTTTACAACCGAAGTCGGATGAGCATGTATTTGTAGGTTATTTCGAATAACAATTGGTTATTCCTCCATAACACCGAGGACAAAGGGGTTTGTCGCTTGAAATATGAAGTTTCTTGAAGAAGGATTTTTTCGTAAAAGTTAAGTGGGAGGACAATAGAACTTTGATAAGGTTAACGAACCTTAGCTATATGTGCTGAGTTGTGCAGCGCCAGAAATCGTTCTGAAGGCTGCCATAATGCTCATAGCTTATGTGCCTCAAAGGTTGTGGTCACGGAGATCTAAGTTCCTATTGAACCAAGTAGGTCGGTTAAACAATCAAATCCTAAGATTTGAGAGTAAATCATTATTATTTGACAATGATGAACCAAATACATACAAAGAAGCGATGATGTGCCCTGACTCCGTCAAATGGCTCGAAGCCATAAAATCCGTGATAGTTCCATACACGAGAAATCAAGTTTTGAACTTGGAAGACCCTCCGGAAAGGTGTAAAAACCTATCGGTCGTATTTGGATCTATAAAGAAACATACATGGATGTTTCACATCTATGAAATAGTCGACATGTCGTAAAGTATTTTATGACAATGTTCAAGGAGTTGACTATGACAAGATTTGATCTTTCATAGCGATATTTAGTCTGGACGGATTAAAGTAGCAACCACTACATATAATTTGGTATATGGTAGATGAATAAACAAAACAAAGTTCTTCTAATAGAATGGTTACCTAGGACGTGTACATGACACGATCCAAAGGGTTTTGTTAATTCAAAGGATGCTAAAAAGGGCATGCAAATTTCAATAGTTGAAGTAAGCATCGCGGAGTTGGAATCTTCACCATGATGAAAAAGGAGTTTTTCATCAGGAGACGATGAAGATGCTTGCATTTGCAAGAAATTAAGTGGGAGCGCTGAGACATATTTCTAATACATTATGTGGAGGACATCTTGTTGATTAGAAATGATGTATATTTTATTGACAAAGGTTAAGAATTTCATTTCGATGAAATACTTAGGCAAAACCCGAATATTTAGCGTGAATGTCTATAGTGGATAGACTGTGATGCCAATATGGTTGTGACAAACATACATATATGAGATATTGAAGGAGTTCAATATAGAAATGACAAGAAACAGTTCTTGTCGCATGGAAAGGAATTGAATCAAGATTCAAGTGTATCGACACTTGATAAGTGAAACAAGATTCAAGTGCTTTGACACTTGATGAGTGAAATCACGAGAATGTTTTGATCAATCATACCATGATATGTACACATCCAGATATGTCCTATGCTCTAAGTGTTATGAGCATATACCAGAATGAATCATAAAATGATCATTGGACGATAGTAAGGATATTCTTATGATCTTTTGTAAGAACTAAGAATATATTTGTGTAGAGGTGACAAACAATTACAAATAGTTCATTGTAAAGCGTTACATTGATACTAGTTTTGTCACAAGATACAAATTAAGTTTATCTCAATTTAAACTATGGGTGGCACAATGAAATGGAAAGAAAGTTTCCATGATGGATTTGGAAGAGTTCCAAAGTTAAGACATTGTGACGAATACTACAACAAAAGGCTAAGTATATGACTGCTATAGTAGCACCAAAGGAGGGAATTTGTGTCAAGAAGTTTGTTATCAAACTAAGGTGTGGTTCGCAACGGGCTAACACTAAAGATATATTGTGTGACAATAGTATCGACATGATTTAACCCCAAGGAACTAAAGGTCTCACCGAAAGACCAAATTTATACAATGCCATCTCATTGGAGAATGAGTGATGCGTGAAGACATGCAAATACACACGGACCTGAAGTGTCTGATCCGTAGATTATGTTAACCACTTGCAATTGCGTATATGGAACACCACAAAGCCATAGGTGTTCAATACGCAAAGTTTTCAAACTATATTATTGTCTCTAGTGCAAGTGGGAGACTGAAGGGAATATGCCCGAGAGACAATAATAAAGTGGTTATTATCGTATTCCTTATTTATGATAAATGTTTATTTTGCATGCTATAATTGTATTAATACGGAAACGTTAATACATGTGTGTTTAATAAACAAAAGGTAGTTCCTAGTTATGCCTCTCTTATAAACTAGCTCGTTGATTAACAAGATGATCATAGGTTTCCTGATCATGGACATTGTATGTTGTTAATAACAAGGTCACAACATTAGTGTAATGGTGTGATGAACATTCATCCGAAGTATAGCATTACGATCAAAGTCATTGAGTTTATATTGCTATAACAACTTACGAAGTGATCCTAATCCTTAGACCATGAGATCATGTCAATCACTAACACTGGAAGAGTTTCTTGATAACATCAAACGTCACACCATAACAGGGTGATTATAAAGATGGATTCAGAACTAATAAAGTGTTATGTTGAGGCCCATGGATCGAGAGTGGAATTTCATGCCCTAAGAGGAGTCTCGATCATGTCCGCATTATCCCGCTTCTGATTATTGATCTAAGAGGAGTCTCGATCATGTCCGCATTATTCGCGAACCGTAGGGTGACACACTTAAGAGACACCGACATCCATTTGGAGCAAAAGTTTCATGCCGAAAAGAAAAGGAAAGTGCAGGAATTTATTTCACTAGACACCGAAACTGTTTCGGTTGAAATTGCTGAAACTGGTTCTGCATGTGAAATGGAATACTAGCAAGGGGTTTTATGTGAATGTTTGTTAATTAAAGTAATTAACAAAATTCTGAATAAATAAATAAAAGAGTTTTATTTAAATGAGAGCTTGCATTAAATTTGGTGGAAATTTAATGCATGTGAGTGGGATTTTGAGTGGAGGCTTTTTAATGGGAGTGGAGGCTTTTCATTTTGAGTGGGAGCTCCACCCACATGAATGTGGAAGAGGTGGGGCCAGCCCCCATGGCTGGGCGCCATGCCCCTTGGGTGCCCCCCTCTCTCCTATAAAAGGCCCCCCTCTCCTCCTCTCAAAGACACCTCCTCGTGAAGGATCTCTCTCCCCCTCTAGAATTTATTCCCCATGGTCTCGGACTAGCGAGATACATGTTCCCGGTGGCTATTCGGCAAGAAAGAGTTGTGCTTCCGCTGCATCGCTGGAGCGAGGAGGAGGAGGTTGCTCGGTGCCTCGAACGTGTGTGCGAGCACGGATGCGCTGCTGTTTTGCGGCGCTAGGACTTCCTCTCGATCTTGAGATCGGCAAGAGATCGTCTACATCAACCACGAGTTTGGACTCGTTAAGATTTGTCGGTCTTCAAGGGTATGTTCTCTACGGATATACATCCGCCCGTTGTTTGTATCTAGTAGATAGATCTTGGTACATAGTTGTTCCCATCGTAGGAAATTTTTTTGTTTTCTATGCTACGAACCCTACAGTATTAAGTTGCAAGCAACAGATAATTGCATTAAGCAGAGTATATAAAGTAAACAATACAGTTGCCCCATGGACAAAGGATTGTTGTTTTTCTCCTTAGTAGTAACAACACATCTACAACCTTAGAAGTTTCTGTCACTCTCCCATATTACTAGAGGCATGAACCTACTATCGAGCATAAATATTCCCTCTTGGAGTTAGAAGCATCTACTTGGCCAAAGTATCTACTAACAATGGAGAGAATGCAAGATCACAAATAACATAGATATGATAGAATCAATAATAAATCTGACATAGTATCTCTATATCCATCAGATCCCCGCAAACACAACATGTATGATTACAAATAGATGATCTTGATCATGAACGGAGCTCACAAGATCTAAATATGATAGCACAAAGGAGGATAAATAACCATCTAGCTACTGTATGGACCCATAGTCCAAGGGTGAACTACTCAAGCATCACACCGGAGGCTGGCATGGTGATGAAGAAGGCCTCCAAGATGATGTCTCCCGTCCGGCAGGGTGCTGGGAAGAGCTTTAGATCCCCCGATCTTGGGACAATGCTGGCGGTGGTTACGGAATGTTTCATGGATTTCTGATCTGGTGCTTAGGGTTTCTGCATCGGGGTGTTTATATAGAAGAATGAGCGAGGTCCGTCGATGCTCGAGGGGCCCGCACCATGGGGCGGCCCGCCCTAGGGGGGCCACGCTACCCTATGGTGTGGCCTCCTCGTGGCTCCTCTTCGTCTGCCCTTTTGACTCCGTCTTCGCTCTGGTAAAATATTGACTTTGGCTTTTGTTCCGTCTAATTCCGAGAGTATTTCCTTACTAGCTTTTCTGAAACCAAAAACATCACAAAACAGGCAACTCGCACTGCGACATCTTGTTAATAGGTTAGTTCCAGAAAATGTATAAAAATGCCTCAAAGTATAGACAAATCATTAGAAAGTTGATACAAAACAAGCATGGATCATAAAAAATTATAGATACGTTTACGACGTATCAAGCATCCCCAAGCTTAACTCCTGCTCGTCCTCGAGTAGGTAAGTGATAAAAAGAATATTTTTTGAGGTCACATGCACCATCACAATCTTGTTCAAAATATTGTAAAACATTGATAGCTGGGATCATAGTACTCTAAACATGAACATGAAAGATGTAGTTCTAACAATAATACATAGCAACTAAGTTGTAACATGAAAATGTACAAACAAAAGATCATGAATAACAATGCACTGAAAGACATTTTTTGTTTCACATATAGAAAACATATCAAGAGTGGTATTTAGCTTGTCCCTCATGGAATAGCAAAACATAAATGCATAGGACACCTTCAAAGCTCATAAGGGTGACTAGATACAAATAATTTAAGAACAAGCAATATCAATATTATGAATCAATCAATAAGTTTTGGGACAATGCACGTTTAACTAAGAATGACAACTATGCTCTCTTAATTGGTGCATAAAGATAGAAGGTGGAGAATGAACATAAAATAAGAAAGAAAGACCCTTCACAGAGGGAAGCAGGGATTTCAAGTTTCATAAAGAGCTTCCAAAAATTATGGTACTTATTAGCTCTTAGCTCTCATTGCCCCTATCATAAGCATCTTGAAGTTATTAAGGTTAAAGTGACACAAATATGAGTATATGCTTGACAAGTTATAAGTTGAAAATCTCATGCCCCTTGCATACGAGTACCGAACCTCATGCTACTCAACTTTGGTCACAGGCAAGTTCGTGTCATTGTAAGTATATGTGTATCATAGAGGAACGCCAACGGGGTACCCCTTTCCCCATGACACATGAGCTATCCCATATCAAAATGACAAGGCAACAGATAATGAACATCTCAGCGATCTTTTTATTTACTATTTGCATAGGTTTCTATTAAGGATGCTTCAGAAAATGCTCATTATGGTTACACTATAAGTTTCCACCATGATTAGGCATGGCTTAGGCTAGCCGCACAGGCGTTTATCTAACACATATACAAACTCCATGAGCTTACAAGCTCCCCTTTTATTTCATACCGCCGAGATCCATAAACAAAAGAACATGACATCAACTGAATAGAATAAGTGCAAAGTTAAAAGCGTTCCCCATGACAACATGATTCTGCTAATTCACAACTTATAGTTTGCAAGCATATAAGCAACATAGATGGGCACAATGGTTCAAGTTTATTAAGTGCAAGAAATAAAGTGTGTCATCAAGTTTGTGAGAGCTTTAATCACTAATTTTAACATAACAAAAGTTTAATTTGGAAGATAGATAAAAATATGAATATACTTGGAATGGTGTAACACACCATGCATAGGAATTTATAGTGGAATCTTTGGAATAACTTGGTTTCTTGGGAGTTGGATGTATGAGTAGAGCTATACTCAGTACAGGTGGAGGGTAGCAAAAGACTTGGAGCGACCAACTAACAGAGCAATAATGCCCATAATCATGCAAAGCGACAAAACATTATTAATTAAAGCATAAAGTGGTATCACAAGTCAAAAACTAAATGATCATAGAGGCTAAGGTGACTGGTTCATAGTCTTAACATGGTGTAAGCATGTGCCAACTCAACCCAAATAAAGCATCAACAGAGAATACCACAATATTATGCTTTTGTATGCCAAAACAACGCATGATTCTTTTAAGGCACATTAAGAAATCTCAATTGTTTGGAACAAGTCATGCTACAGTAATAATTACTAAGTAATAAGTATATGGTCAAAGTAACATCTAACATGACATAATAAAGTCTAAGTCATAGTCAAAACAAGCTTCCTTTTGTACCACTATAAGCATGAAACTTTCTACTCTTTTCCAACGCCAATCAACTTATTTGAAACAAAATGAGAATGCGGGGGTCCAACTAATTTATTGAAGCAAACCAAACAAAATAAAACTAAAAACAAAAACAAATACGCTCCAAGAACAACACAATAGTGCATGAAGGAATAAAAATAAAGTGTCTAGAAAGACGACTTGAGATTTTTATTGATGAAGAAGGGACGCCTTGGGCATCCCCAAGATTTGACGCTTATACCACTTGAATATTTCTTGGGGTGACACGGGTGGCATCCCCAAGCTTGAGCTTTTGTCCATTCTTCATCTCGTCATATCATTCTTCCCCTACACTTGAAAATTTCCTTCATACAAAACTTCAAACAATCTTCATTAGCAACATTAGTGTATTCAAGATAATAAGTCCTTGGGTTTAGTTTCAACACAATTAAAACTTACATTAAAACACAAGCTATTGTAGCCATTCCTTTTAAAAGCTCAAGTGATCAAAGAGAACTTAAAAGAAACCGATTAAGAGGCAAATGCAAATAATGGCAGAAATCTGTCAAAAAAGACCAGTAGGTAAAAACCTATTTTTTTGAATACCTTGTGTTGCTCAAATCGAAAAGTGCTAAACTAATGAAAGTTAGATAATAACCTGGGGAATCTGTTCAGAAAAGTACATCTCAATCCGACGTACTGGGATTTTTCACGGTTTTTTATAGTGAAGAACAAAATCTGTTTTGGGACAGTAACTCCCCAAATCTTACTTCTCTCTCATTAGAGGTTATTCTTGGCACAAAAACCACACAAAAAAGGATAAGGAGAGATTATTACAGAGGCAATAACTTCCAAGACTCGACAAAATAAAAACTTACTAATGGTGCTGACATGGAGCACTTTGTTGGAAATCCCAAGAGCAAGGTGTGAAGCAGCAAGCAGCAAGTCTTCCCTCAGTAGAGTCCGAGGTTGTCGAACCAGAAGGAGGAAGGAAACGTCACAGGGTGTTGCAAGCAACGCGGAGACCTGCACAACACAAACTCAAGACTTTGCCCAACGAATCAGTGAGGTTGTCAAGCTCACCGGTTTGCTGTAACAAAGGATTAAACGTATGGTGTGGAAGGTAATGGTTTGCAGCAAGTAAACAAGTAACAGTGGAAGATGTATCAATGGTAAAGATTGCACCGAGGTCCATAGTTCACTAGAGGTGCTCTCCTTAAATAAATAACATGGCATGAAGGGTAAACAAATTACAACAGGGCAATTGACAGGAACTGAGCAAGGCATAACAATGCAATTACTAGTCAGAAAGATCCTATGAGGTTCAATGGGCAATACAACAATATACATAGACCGCCATCCAACTGCATCTATGACTAGAAGTCCACCTTCAGGTTATCATCCGAACCCCCTCCGGTATTAAGTTGCAAGCAACAGACAACTTCTTTAAGCAAAGTGTGTAAGGTAAACAGTCCACATGTTCCATGAACAAGAGACCGTTGTTTCTCCCTAGTAGCAACAACACATCTACAATCGAAGAGATTTCTGTCACTTCCCTTGGAAACTAGAGGCATGAACCCACTATCGAGCATAAATACCCCCTCTTGGAGTCACTAGCAACTACTTGGCGAAGATAGCTACTAACAATGGAGATCATGAAAGATCACAAACAACACATACATGATAGAATCATAATGACAAAACCATTAATCAAACCAACATAATAATCTCAATATCCATCGGATCCCCGCAAACACAACATGCATGATTACAAATAGATTAGATCTTGATCATGAACGGATCTCACAAGATCTATACATGAAAGCACAAAGGAGGAGATACAACCATCTAGCTACTACATGGACCCATATTCCAAGGTGGAACTACTCACGCATCATACCGGAGAGAAGGCCTCCAGGATGATCTCCCCTCCGGCAGGGTGCCAGGAAGAACTTCAGATCCCCCTAATCTAGGGACGATGGTGGCGGCGGCTACAGACGGTTTCGTGGATGTCTGATCGGGTACCTAGGTTTTCTACATCAGGGGGTTCTTATAGGGGAAGGGGAGACCAAGGTTGCAGCCAAGGCCACCAAACCCTAGCCAGGCGGGCCCACCCGTGCCTGGGGTGGGTCTGACCCCCCTGGCTGGCCTCTCGGGGCTCTCCTCTGGACTTCTTGTTCCCCACGGAAAGTAATTGACTTTGTCCTTTGTCCCGTCCAATTCCGAGAATATTTCTTTACTAACTTTTCTGAAACCAAAAACAGCAGAAAATAGGCATCTCACACTGTTGCAACTTGTTAATAGGTTAGTACCAGAAAACATGTAAAAAGCACCTCAAAGTGTAGACAAGTAAAGCAAAGTAGATACTAAACAAGCATGGAGCATCAAAAATTATAGATACTTTTCCAACGTATCAGCATCCCCAAGCTTAACTCCTGCTCGTCCTCGAGTAGGTAAATGATAAAAAGAATAATTTTTTAGGTGACATGCACCCTCACAATAAAGATCCAACCATTTGCAAGCATTGAAAGCTGGGATCAAAGAACTCTAAACATGTGCATGAAAGATGGAGTTCTAATAATAGGACATAGTAACTACGGATGCAACATGACAAGCTACAAACAAAGATCATGAATAACATGCATTGAAAAACGTTTGTTTGTTTCACATATAGAACATGTTTGAGGCATCTGTGCAGGCAATCTTGGGGTTGATATGGAATATTCGCTGGGATAATGGTTGACGTACAGTTCTCGGGTTCGATGCTACCTTCCATTAATGTCTTTGTTACCACATCTGTAGAATTTCACAATGAAGAAAATAGAGGATCACAATAGGACTATAGTGCCCGACGAATTGCTGAAGAAATGTACTATAGGAAGAAATGAGTACTTTATGCTAGCAAAATGAAGACAAGGTCGGGAGAATCATGTGGGTAGTCCTCGTCTTTCTAGTAGTGGTGTTGAAAAAAATAATTTGGTTGTCTGATATGTGTCGTGAAGGAGAACAAACGAAATGGCAAGCCTGGATTTCCATAATCATGTTAGTAAATGAATGTATAAGTTGTATCCAATTAAGTGCATTAATTTTTTGGGATTTCTATTCTCATGCCCTTGGTTTATTAGTTGCACTCAGTTTTTCCCAGTCACTTAATTCCTTACTTTTTCCCTTCCTCTATTATGAAACCCTCGCAGGCGCTCGGACGGAGGGATGCCTCCAGGTCAAAGGCTTGACCGTTACATGCTGACTGGTGTGACCGTGTTGGGACGGGTCGTGCGTTGAGCATTATGTTACGTCGCCTTGACCATTACATGATGACGGGTGGTGTCGTGTTGGGACGGGTCCTGCATACGTGGTGAAGGGTGGGGGCGCGTTGTGATGGGTCTTACATACGTGGTGAAGGATGGGGCTGCATGGAGACAAGTTGGAACGGTCATTCTCGCTCATCCAAAGCATTCACTTCACCCCGAGCCTTGAACAGCTCCCACACCACCCCTCCGTTGCCCCGTCGTCGTGCCATCCTATCTTATGTCGTCCTTAGCCACAGAGCCGCCACCCCTAGCCGCGGAGCCCACACCACCTCCGGCTCTGCTCCTTCCCCCGCTAGATCTATCACTTCCACGGAACATTATGCAACATCGACTGGTGTACCGGCCATCCTCGTCGATGATGGTTCGGATATGTAGAGATCGTTGGGAACCCCAAGAGGAAGGTATGATGAGCATATCATCAAGTTTCCCTCAGTTATGAAACCAAGGTTATTGAACCAGTAGGAGTAAGGAAACAACTCCAAGGTGTTGCTAGAAACTTGGAACCTGGAAAACACAATCCACAATACTTTGCCCCAACTTACAGTGAGGTTTTCAATCTCACCGGTTTACTAAAAACAAAGGATTAAACGTATAGTGTGGAAGATAATAATTGCTTGTAGTAATTGTAAACAGTAACGGTAAATAATAGATGATATATCAATGGTAATTAATGGACCGGGGTCTATAGTTCACTAGAGGTGTTCTCCATAAGATAGATAGCATACTGGGTGAACAAATTATAGCGGGGCTATTGACAGATTGAGAATGCATAACAATGCATATACTAGACATCTTGATTGCTATGAGATTTGATTGGGCATTAGAACATAATACATAGACCATAATCCAACTGCATCTATGACTAATAATTCACCTTCAGGTTATCATCCGAACCCCTTCCAGTATTAAGTTGCAAGCAACAGATATAAGCAAAGTGTATAAAGTAAACAATATAATTGCCCCATGGACAAAGTATTGTTGTTTTTCTCCCTAGTAGTAACAACACATCTACAACCTTAGAAGTTTCTGTCACTCTCCCATATTACTAGAGGCCTGAACCTACTATCGAGCATAAATATTCCCTCTTGGAGTTACAAGCATCTACTTGGCCAAAGTATCTACTAGCAATGGAGAGAATGCAATATCACAAATAACATAGACATGATAGAATCAATAATAAATCTGACATAGTATCTCAATATCCATCGGATCCCCACAAACACAACATGTATGATTACAAATAGATGATCTTGATCATGAACGGAGCTCACAAGATCTAAACATGATAGCACAAAGGAGGATAAACAACCATCTTGCTACTGTATGGACCCATAGTCCAAGGGTGAACTAATCATGCATCACACCGGAGGTTGGCATGGTGATGAAGAAGGCCTCTGAGATGATCTCTCCCGTCTGGTAGGGTGCCGGGAAGAGCTTCAGATCCCCCGATCTAGGGACGATGCTGGAGGTGGCTATGGACTGTTTCATGGATTTCTGATTTGGTGCTTAGAGTTTCTGCATCAGGGTGTTTATATAGGAGAAGGGGCGAGGCCGGTGGACGCCCGAGGGGCCCACACCATGGGCGGCGCGCCCTAGGAGGGCCGCGCCACCCTATGGTGTGGCCACCTCATGGCTTCTCTTCGCCTGCCCTTTTGACTCCGTCTTCACTCCGGTAAAATATTGACTTTGGCTTTTGTTCTGTCCAATTCCGAGAATATTTCCTTACTAGCTTTTCTGAAACCAAAAATAGCAGAAAACAGGCAACTGGCACTGCGACATCTTGTTAATAGGTTAGTTACATAAATGTATAAAAATGCCTCAAAGTATAGACAAAACATAAGAAAGTTGATACAAAACAAGCATGGAGCATAAAAAATTATAGATACGTTTATGACGTATCAAGCATCCCCAAGCTTAACTCCTGCTCGTCCTCGAGTAGGTAAGTGATAAAAAGAATAATTTTTGAGGTGACATGCACCATCACAATCTTGATCAAAATATTGTAAAGCATTGATAGCTGGGATCATAGTACTCTAAACATGAACATGAAAGATGTAGTTCTAACAATAATACATAGCAACTAAGTTGTAACATGAAAATGTACAAACAAAAGATCATGAATAACAATGAATTGAAAGACATTTTTTGTTTCACATATAGAAAACATAGCAAGTGTGGTACTCCCTCTGTTCCAGAGCTTAAGGCGTCCTCGTTTTGCGTGTTTTTTCTTTGACCAAGAGTTACTCTAAATATGTAAAGAGTTTTGGTATAAAACTAGTATCTCTGAAAAGTATTTTTCAATACGAATCCAATGATACTAATTATGTACAATATAATCAAGATTTTGTTGCTCAATTATTTTGGTCAAACTTTGCTTTGAAAAGCGTGTACGCCTTAAGCCCTGAAATGGAGGTAGTATTCAGCTTGTCCCTCATGGAATAGCAAAACATAAATGCATAGGACACCTTCAAAGCTCATAAGGGTGACTAGATACAAATAATTTAAGAACAAGCAATATCAATATTATGAATCAATCAATAAGTTTTGGGACAATGCACATTTAACTAAGAATGACAACTATGCTCTCTTAATTGGTGCATAAAGATAGAAGGTGGAGACTCAACATAAAAGAAAAAAGAAAGACCCTTCACAGAGGGAAGCAGGGATTTCAAGTTTCATAAAGAGCTTCCAAAAATTATGGTACTTATTAGCTTTCAGCTCTCATTGCCGCTCTCATAAGCATCTTGAAGTGATTAAGGTTAAAGTGACACAAATATGAGTATATTCTTGACAAGTTATAAGTTTTAAATCTCATGTCCCTTGCGTACGAGTACCGAACCTCATGCTACTCAACTTTGGTCACAGGCAAGTTCTTGTCATTGTAAGTATATGTGTATCATAGAGGACCGCCAACGGGGTACCCCTTGCCCCATGACACAGGAGCTATCCCATATCAAAATGACAAGGCAACAGACAATGAGCATCTCAGCGATATTTTTATTTACTATTTGCATAGGTTTTTATAAAGGATGCTTCACAAAATGCTCATTATGGTTACGCTGTAAGTTTCCACCATGATTAGGCATGGCTTAGGCTAGCCGCACGGTCGTTTCTCTAACACATATACAAACTCCATGAGCTTACAAGATCCCCTTTTATTTCACACCGCCAGGATCCATAAACAAAAGAACATGATATCAACTGAATAGAATAAGTGCAATGTTAAAAGCGTTCCCCATGACAACATGGTTATGCTAATTCACAACTTATAATCTACAAGCATATAAGAAACATAGATGGGCACAATGGTTCAAGTTTATTAATGTAGAGGTCCCAACCTTTAATAAGGTAGAGATCCCCGTGTTTACAATGCTAGTCCCTGGATCAATAGCTAGCATCCACAGTTAAGATGTAATATCAAGAAACAAAGGTCATAATACAACTTTATAACCAGGAATAAAATAATTCATTACATCTTACATAGCTCATTTAGCTATCACATTACAATGGAGCCGAATATCTATATAGCATGGAGTCCTTCATCTTCAAAGTGCCACAGGCAATCATGTTGGTTGTAGACTTATAATCCTATTCAACACACTTCACTAACATCAAACAAACCTGCAACATAATAAGTTGCAGCCACAAGGGTCAATACATTTGAATTGTATTGGCAAGTTTCACTATTATGTAGAAATAAGTGGATCCTATCTTTACATGCATATTTGTCTAAGTAGGGTTTAGGATCATTTGCAGAAAGCAATATAGTTTTATCCTATCTTTTCAAAAATAGTTTTGATCTTTTGTTAAATCTTTCTGAACTCCTTGGAAAACTCCAAGTGCTTCTAATCCCTTGTTTTCACCATCAAGTTTTACTTTGAGAAATTGGAATGTCGAGATCTTCCATAGCTTCAGGCCTTAGTTGCTCAGAGTTGTCCGTAACCGGGGACATGGCTAAGTACTTAGAATTTGATCTTTTGCAGAAGTTGTACACTTTACCCACATGACACAATCTCGTCTTGACACCACCAGTGGCCGCTGGATAAGTACACACCAAATGGAGTACCAGCAGATCGAGAATGTGACAAAGTATTTCCATAGAAGTCCTCCCAATACACAATGCTAGCTTGTCTACCAGGCACCAATGTAGGGATATATTTCCCTACACAATTCTAGTTAACCTGAAGATGCCAATGCATGGGTCTTCCACTATGTAGTTGACTAAGCCAGAGCTCATTTAGCATGTGGCTGTACACGGAAGCCACTGCACAAGAAACATGTTCAATCTCTAAGTCCCTGGGTGGTTTTCTTCTAGTGCACATACAAAAAGATAGCCATATAAACATGGTTCCCTTTGTTGCCACCTTGTCCAAAACTTGAGTATCCTCTTTCCACCCAGGTGGTTCATTGAGTACTTGTTTTATTATATAAAACATATATTTTTCCAACACTTCGTATAATCATATCATGTATCCCATCCCAAATATATAGCAGGGCTAAGCATACTACAACTACAATGTTTTCACTAAGGAGGATATAAGGATATCCTAATAGGATATAGCATAGCATAGAAATATGGTAGTCCTATCATGCATGCTACAAAAATCCACTAAGTGTAATGAAAATAGTAGGACATGGATGATAGTGTCACTTTCCTTTTTAAGTAGAGAATATTGGTTCACTCCTTGATCTTGCAAATATCACACTCTTCTGACTTCACTACAATTCAATCAAGAAAACATATATTCAACTAGCATTCAAACCATTCATCACATAAAATGACAAAAACATGGCAATGCATGCAAGCATGCAAAAGATGGTTTTATTTGCAAAAATGGTTTCTATTAGGCTCTAAACATTTTAAAGCTCATATTGGTCGTTTACAAAAGTGGTAAAAACATTTAAATTCAAGTTGGTGAAAATGCCACTTTAAGTCATTTTGTTTTGCTAAAATGATTTATATTAAAGTAATAATTTATAGGGTTAGCCAAATATATTCTTTGAACACAAATGTTAGTGTTTATGGTTAAATGGTTTAATATTAACTCATTTGCAGAAATGTCTTTAACAAGTAATAATTTACTAAGGTTCATCAAATATGTTTTCAAGTCCTCAAACTTGGTGTTTAGGGTCAGAGAGTTTAATTCAAATCATTTTCCAAAGATTTTACTCAAAAAGTATTTTTAACACATAAACAATATTTTTATTTGACTAGAAATATTCTAATTCAAAGATTTATTCTTTGGCTTCACAAAATACATTTTTAAATCCATAAGTTGGTTTCTATGGTCAGTAGGTTTAAAACAAACCACTTAGCAAAGATTTCACATTAAAAATATTTCTAGAACAATTTTTATATTCGAATTATGCCTACACAAGTTTCTGAAAATTCAACCAATTTTATAGAAGCAATTCATTAAACAAAGTGCATGGTTGGAAATTACTTGTTTTGTTGATTCTATTGATATAAAATTTGCAAAATTTGGACGTGTAGATTAAAAGTTATGAATTTTGCAAGTTTGAATATCTAATAGACACATTTCTGTTTTTAAAACAAAGCACTGACCACGTGGCGCTTTCTTACTAGCTGAAAACGGTTCGCGCGGATCGCTCTCTATGGGTCGTTGTATTTTTAATTAGATCGTGCGGCATAGAACACTCCGTACATGTTCGCTAATTGGATCTATCGCGTCACTTGGATCAACATCCAATGGCTCACAACAGCTCTACCAAGAACTGGCGGCGCTGGCGCGGCGGCGAGCGGCGGAGCGCTCAGACGGGGAGGTTGCCGAGGAACTAGGTTGCGCAGAAGAGGGAGAGGATACTCACCGTGCTCGCGTGGTTGTGGTGAAGCTCAAGGTGGCCTCAGTTCGTCGAGGGGCGCACTGGAGCAGCGACGATTGCTCGTCGGAGTTAGCGGCGGCGCCAGGTGCTTCTGTTCGTCGACGGGGGCGGAGCTACAGACCACCAGAAGGCAAGAAGAAGGTGTCGTTAGACATGGGCGAGTGCGTAGATCACAGGAGCATCAACGGGAGGGACAGGGGCAGTCTGTACTCACCGGGGGGACTCGCCGGAGTCAAGGCAGTAGGCGACGACGCTCTGATGTTGATGTTGCCGAGCCTCTAGTGAACGCGCGGGCTAGCGAGCGGCACTGAGAGATGCAGGGGGCGATGGGGAGCACGCATGTGTGGACTGGGAGGAAAGGGGTGGTCGGACGGCGCCGGATTTCGCCGGAGAGGCTCGTCGGAGCAGATGGTTTGCAGCGGTCAATTGGGACAGCCTGGTGGCCGAGAGGACGCGATGCTTGGGGGGAATGGAAGAGGGGGTGTAGGCATTTATGTACGCGTGATTACTGGCGAGAATTGATTGCTCATTCAAACGAATTTACACCTCGAATCAAATGGCAGAAACGGTTGCGAGGTAAGGGCGAGGTCGTCGCGGGTGTAAACGAAGAATAGTCATGTGTGGTTCGTTCGTCAGCGAGGTAGGCAAAAGTTAGGTGCGTCCTACTGTCAGCGACTGCGCGGGTTCACGGCTGAGTGGAAAACGATTCGCTGTGGGGAGAGCAGGTGGGCTAGTTGCTGGGTTGGATTGGGCCTTGCTCCTGGGCTGGCTTCGTTTCATTTTTTTATACAGAATGTTTTTCTTTTTCTTTTTCTATTTATCTATTTTGATTTCTATTCAAACAATTCAAACACTATTTGAATTCAAACTTTTTCCAAACTTTGTGTATATTCTAATATTGTTTATTAACATATTCTAAAGTCAAATTTAGAATAATTAACTTTAGGGTTTATTATTTATTAAAAATAAATAGACATTAGTCTTTATTTCAAAATAAGATTTAAATATGTTTTAAAATTCTATTTGAATTCTAAATTTTACCAAAACCTTTTTAGTAGGTTTTATTTAAAAATAATTCACTTTGAATTATAACTTTTTTTAAGAAAATACTTTAATATGTTTTAATGTTCATTTAAATTTGGGAAAAGTCTTTACTTAAATAAAAAAATGGATATTCATAAATCCTTATGATTTTATTTAAATAATTCTTTACTCTATTTAAACAAAAATATTTTATTTCAATTGCTTGGCCAAGTTTTAATTTGGATCTTTAAAATAGTCCTTATTTATTATTTCTACCTTTGCTTATAAAAACCATATCTTTTTATTTAAGAATCCAAAAATGGTGTTTCCAACTATTATAATTTTATTTATTATTTATTTATCTTTTTAAATCCCTTTAGGATTCTATTTGATGAAAATAGGTTTTGATGTTTCCATTTGGAATCAAAAGTTTCTTTTCACCCTAAATTTCAACAATTATTTATTTATTTTATTTATTTTTCATATTTCAAAATTTGGAAAATTTTGGGATGTGAAAATTAAGTGCAAGAAATAAAGTGTGCCATCAAGTTTGTGAGAGCTTTAATCACTAATTTTAACATAACAAAAGTTTAATTTGGAAGATAGATAAAAAATATGAATATACTTGGAATGGTGTAACACACCATGCATAGGAATTTATAGTGGACTCTTTGGAATAACTTGGTTTCTTACGAGTTGGATGCACGAGTAGAGCTCATACTCAGTACAGGTGGAGGCTAGCAAAAGGCGGGGAGCGACAAACTAACAGAGCAATAATGCCCATAATCATGCAAAGCGACAAAACATTATTAATTAAAGCATAAAGTGGTATCAAAAGTCAAAAACTAAATGATCGTAGAGGCTAAGGTGACTGGTTCATAGTCTTAACATGGTGTAAGCATGTGCCATGTCAACCCAAATAAAGCATAAACGGAGAATACCACAATATTATGCTTTTGTATGCCAAAACAACGCATGATTCTTTTAAGACACATTAAGAAATCTCAATTGTTTGGAACAAGTCATGCTACAGTAATAATTACTAAGTAATAAGTATATGGTCAAAGTAACATCTAACATGACATGATAAAGTCAAAGTCATAGTCAAAACAAGTTTCCTTTTGTACCACTATAAGCATGAAACTTTCTACTCTTTTCCAACACCAATCAACTTATTTGAAACAAAATGAGAATGCGGGGGTTCAACTAATTTATTGAAGCAAACCAAACAAAATGAAACTAAAAGCAAAAACAAATACGCTCTAAGAACAACACAATAGTGCATGAAGCAATAAAAATAAAGTGTCTAGAAAGAAGACTTGAGATTTTTAATGATGAAGAAGGGATGCCTTGGGCATCCCCAAGATTTGACGCTTGTACCACTTGAATATTTCTTGGGGTGACACGGGTGTCATCCCCAAGCTTGAGCTTTTGTCCATTCTTCATCTCGTCATATCATTCTTCCCCTACACTTGAAAATTTCCTTCATACAAAACTTCACACAATCTTCATTAGCAACATTAGTGTATTCAAGATAATAAGTCCTTGGGTTTAGTTTCAACACAAGTAAAACTTCCATTAAAACACAAGATACTGTAGCAATTCCTTTTAAAAGCTCAAGTGATCAAAGAGAACTTAAAAGAAACCGATTAAGAGGCAAATGCAAATAATGGCAGAAATTTGTCAAAACAGACCAGTAGGTAAAAACCAATTTTTTCGAAGAACTTGTGTTGCTCAAATCGAAAAGTGCTAAACTAATGAAAGTTAGATAATCAACTGGGGAATATGTTCAGAACAGTACAGCTCAATCCGACGTACTGGGATTTTTCACGATTTTTTACAGTGAAGCACAAAAATATGTTTTGGGACAGGAACTCCCCAAATCTTACTTCTCTCTCATTAGAGGTTATTGTTGGCACAAAAAACACACAAAAAGGATAAGGATAGGTTATTACAGAGGCAATAACTTCCAAGATTCAACAAAATAAAAACTTACTGATGGTGCTGACGTGGAGCACTTCGTTGGAAACCCCAAGAGCAAGGTGTGAAGAAGCAAGCAGCAAGTCTTCCCTCAGTAGAGACCGAGGTTATCGAAACAGAAGGAGGAAGGAAAGGTCACACAGGTGTTGCGAGCAACGCATAGACCTGCACAACACAAACTCAAGACTTTGCCCCAACGAATCAGTGAGGTTGTCAAGCTCACCGGTTTGCTGTAACAAAGGATTAAACGTATGGTGTGGAAGGTAATAGTTTGCAGCAAGTAAACATGTAACAGTGGAAGATGTATCAATGGTAAAGATTGCACCGAGGTCCATAGTTCACTAGAGGTGCTCTCCTTAAATAAATAACATAGCATGAAGGGTAAACAAATTACAACAAGGCAATTGACAGGAACTGAGCAAGGCATAACAATGCAATTACTAGTCAGAAAGATCCTATGAGGTTGATTGGGCAATACAACAATATACATAGACCGCCATCCAACTGCATCTATGACTAGAAGTCCACCTTCAGGTTATCATCCGAACCCCCTCCGGTATTAAGTTGCAAGCAACAGACAACTGCTTTAAGCAAAGTGTGTAAGGTAAACAGTCCACATGTTCCATGAACAAGAGACGGTTGTTTTCTCCCTAGTAGCAACATCACATCTACAACCGAAGAGATTTCTGTCACTTCCCTTGGAAACTAGAGCCATGAACCCACCATCGAGCATAAATACCCCCTCTTGGAGTCACTTGCATCTACTTGGCCAAGATAGCTACTAACAGCGGAGAGCATGAAGATCACAAACAATACATACATGATAGAATCATAAAGACAAAACCATTAATCAAACCAACATAATAATCTCAATATCCATCGGATCCCCGCAAACACAACATGCATGATTACAAATAGATTAGATCTTGATCATGAACGGAGCTCACAAGATCTATACATGCAAGCACAAAGGAGGAGATACAACCATCTAACTACTACATGGACCCATTGTCCAAGGTGGAACTACCCATGCATCATACTGGAGAGAAGGCCTCCGAGATGATCTCCCCTCCAGCAGGGTGCCAGGAAGAACTTCAGATCCCCCGATCTAGGGATAATGGTGGCGGCGGCTACAGATGGTTTCGTGGATTTCTGATCGGGTACTTAGGATTTCTGCATCGGGGGGTTCTTATAGGCGAAGGGGAGACCGAGGAGGCGACCAGGGCCACCGAACCCTAGCCAGGCGTGGGGTGGGGCCCACCCGCACCTAGGGTGGGTCCCACCCGCGCCTGGGGTGGGTCTGGCCCCCTGGCTGGCCTCCCGGGCTCTCCTCTGGACTTCTTGTTCCCCACGGAAAGTAATTGACTTTGTCCTTTGTCCCGTCCAATTCCGAGAATATTTCTTTACTAACTTTTCCGAAACAAAAAACAGTAGAAAACAAGAATCTGGCACTGTTGCAACTTGTTAATAGGTTAGTACCAGAAAACATGTAAAAATCACCTCAAAGTGTAGACAAGTAAATCAAAGTAGATACTAAACAAGCATGGAGCATAAAAAATTATAGATATTTTTCCAATGTATCAGCATCCCCAACCTTTACTCCTGCTCGTCCTCGAGTAGGTAAGTGATAAAAAGAATAATTTTTGAGGTGACATGCACCCTCACAATAAAGATCCAACCATTTGCAAGCATTGAAAGCTGGGATCAAAGAACTCTAAACATGTGCATGAAAGATGGAGTTATAACAATAGGACATAGTATCTATGCATGCAACATGACAAGCTACAAACAAAGATCATGAATAACATGCATTGAAAAACGTTTGTTTGTTTCACATACAGAAAACATGGCATAGTGGCAATTAGCTTGTCCCTCATAGAGTAGCAAATATATTCATAGGACACCTTCAAAGTTCACAAGGGTGACTAGAAACAAATAGCACAAGAACAAGTAATATCACAATATGCATTAATTAATAAGCTTCGAAACACTGCACACAGAATGACAACTATGCTCTCTTAATGGTGCCTAAATGTAGAAGGTGGAGACTCAATAGTGGTGGAAGAAAGACCTTTTTTTAAAGGAAGCAGGGATTACAAGTTTCAAAAAGAGCTTCCAAAAATTATGGTAATTGTTAGATTTCAGCCCTCATTGCCCCTATCATAAGCATCTTGAAGTGGTTAAGGTTAAAGTGGCAAAGCTATAGTATATGCTTGACGAAGTATAAGTTGGCAATATCATGCCCCTTGAATACGATGGCCACACCTCATGCATACTCAACTTTGGGTCCAGGTAAGTTCTTGTCACTGTAAGTATTTGCATATCATTGAGAACCACCAGCGGGGTACCCCCCTGCACATGGTACAAGTGCTTTACCATAACCAAAATGACAAGGCAAGCAGACAATGAGCATCTCAGCAATATTTTTATTTACCATATGCATAGCTTTTTATTGAGGATGCTTCATATATAGCTCATTATGGTGATGCTGCAAGTTTCCACCATGATTAGGCATGTCTTAGGCTAGCGGCCCAGGCGTTTCTCTACCACATGATACAAACTCCATGGACTTACAAGTTCCCTCTTTATTTCACACCGGTGACATCCATAGACAAAAGAACATGATATCAATTGAGTACAACAAGGTACAAGTGCAATGTTGAAAACGTTCCCCGTGACAGCACGGTTCTGCCAATTCCAACTTATAAGTGCAAGCATATACAAAAAAGTTGTCACAATGGTTCAAGTTTATTAGGGGCAAAGAATAAAGTGTTCCATCAAGTTCGTGAGGGCTTTAATCACTAAGTTTTCACATAACAAAATAGTTTTTAATTGGAAGATAGTTGAAAACAAGAATATACTTGGAATGGTGTAACACACCATGCATAGGAGTTTATAGTGGACACTTTGGAATAACTTGGTTTCTTGAGAGTTGGAGGCATGAGTAGAACTTACTCATACAAGTGGAGGCTAGCAAAAGACTGGGAGCAACCAACTAAGAGAGCAATAATGGCTATAATCATGCAATGCAACAAAGCATACTAATCAAAGCAAAGAGTGGTACTACAATTCAAGGACTAAATGATCATACAGGCTATGGTGACTTATTCATAGTCATAACATGGTGTGAGCATGTGCCAAGTCAACCTAAGCAAAGCATCAAAGGAGAATACCACAATACTATGCTTTTGCATGCTAAAACAACGCATAATTTCTTCAAGGCACACTAAGAAATCCCAATTGTTTGGAACAAGACATGCTACATCAATAATCACTAAGCATAATTCTAAAACAACACCTAGCATGTCATGCTAAAGTCTAAGTCACAGTCAATGTAAGCTCCTCTTGTACTTCAAGCAAGAACTTACTACTCCTTTCCAACACCAAGCAAACTTATTTGCAAAAAAACATAGCGAGAACGGGGGACCAAACTACTTTATTCAAGAAAACTAAACAACCTAAGCAAAGAAAACTAAAACTAAGACGCTCCAAGAACAACACAACTGTGCATGAAACAATAAAAACGAAGTGTCTAGACAGACCTGCGCTTTTTATTAACGAAGAAGGGGATGCCTTGGGCATCCCCAAGCTTTGACGCTTGTACATCTTGGATATTTCTTGGGGTGACACCATGGTGGAATCCCCAAGCTTGAGTTTTTGTCCATTCTTCATCTCATTACATCATTCTCTCTCTACACCTGAATTTTTTTCTTCATACAAAACTTCACACAATCTTCATTAGCAACATTAGTGTATTCAAAAGATATTAGACCACTGGCAAAGCTTTGGAACAACAAGGATTTTCACTAAAAACACAAGCTACTGTAGTAACTCCTTCAAAAAGCTCAATTTACCTGAAGAGAACTCAAAAAGGAATCAATAAGAAGCAAATGCAAATAATGGCAGAAATCTGTCAAAACAGACCAGCAGGTAGAAACCGATTATTTAAAAAATCTTCTGTTGCTCAAATCAAAAAGTGTTGAACTAACGAAAGTTATCTAACATACTGGGGGATTTATTCGTAAATTTTCAGCTCAATCCGAGTTACAGAGCCTCCTCATGATGTTTTTTGGTGGAGGACAGAAATCTGTTTCGGGACAGAAACTCCCCAAATCTTACTTCCCTCTCATTAGAGGTCATTCTTCTTGGCCCAAAAAGAAAACAAAAAGTATAAGGAGAGGTAATTACAGAAGTAATAACTTCCAAGACTCAAGGAAACTCATGGGTTATCTCCCAACAAGTACTTTTCTTTAACGCCTTTAAGTTAGGCACAAGAAGCAAGAAGAATCAAGTATTTTCAAATGAAGAAGCATTAACATTCATACTTGCAAAATCTTCAACTATGAAAGGTATCTCATCCAAATGGGTTTTGGAGGATCCTTTCTCATCTCTCTTTGGTCTACTACCTTCATCAAAAACATTTTCAGGGGTAATCCAATCAAAGTTCTTTTCAAAGGCTTCATGCATTCCAACAAGTTTAAAGGGTATGGGTATATTGAATTATTCTCTGGACTTAGTGTAATCAGAAGTACCGACAACATATACACTTGAACCTAGCATATTGAAACATTCAAAAACCTTTTTGGCTTCCCTAGCAACATCATGTAATTCTTTTGATAAAGTTTCAAGGATGAATTCCCTTTTTTCAACATTCTTTTCTTCTTTTAGTTTTAGGAACAAGAATTGTATGAATGGGTTAAGGCTAACAAACCTAGCCTCGAACATATGAACTAAAGAAGCTACAGCAATCTCATAATTAGGAGCAAGCTCTGCTATAGATTTATCCTCAATATCCTCATGCTTGCTAACATAATTAAATAATTCTTCAATATTATCTCTCCCAATCATGGAGCCACTACCTACTGCAAGATCTTTTAGGGCAAACTTTGGGAGAAACATGGTGAGCTAGAGCAGGGACTAATTTTTTTGTGTTTTTGAATAAAGCAAGCAAACCAAACTAGACTAATTTTTTTGGGTTTTTTGAAAATAGGCAAGCAAAACCAAACAAAAGAAAAAAAGCAAACTAAAAACAAAGTAAAGAGAAAGGAAGTGAAGGACTCCCTTAGTGAAGACTTCCTTGGCTTCCCCAGCAACGACGCTGGAAAAATTGTTGATGGTGCTGACATGGAGCACTTCGTTGGAAACCCCAAGAGCAAGGTGTGAAGCAGCAAGCAGCAAGTGTTCCCTCAGTAGAGACCGAGGTTATCGAACTAGAAGGAGGAAGGAAACGTCACACAGGTGTTGCAAGCAACGCGGAAACCCGCACAACACAAACTCAAGACTTTGCCCCAACGAATCAGTGATGTTGTCAAGCTCACCGGTTTGCTATAACAAAGGATTAAACGTATGGTGTGGAAGGTAATGGTTTGCAGCAAGTAAACAAGTAACAGTGGAAGATATATCAATGGTAAAGATTGGACCGAGGTCCATAGTTCACTAGAGGTGCTCTCCTTAAATAAACAACATGTCATGAAGGAACAAATTACAGCAGGGCAATTGACAGGAACTGAGCAAGGCATAACAATGCAATTACTAGTCAGAAAGATCCTATGAGGTTGATTGGGCAATACAACAATATACATAGACCGCCATCCAACTACATCTATGACTAGAAGTCCACCTTTAGGTTATCATCTGAACCCCCTCCAGTATTAAGTTGCAAGAAACAGACAACAGCTTTAAGCAAAGTGTGTAAGGTAAACAGTCCACATGTTCCATGAACAAGAGACCGTTGTTTTCTCCCTAGTAGCAATAGCACATCTACAACCGAAGAGATTTCTGTCACTTTCCTTGTAAACTAGAGGCATGAACCCACCATCGAGCATAAATACCCCCTCTTGGAGTCACTTGCATCTACTTGGCCAAGATAGCTACTAACAACGGAGAGTATGCAAGATCACAAACAACACAGACATGATAGAATCATAAAGACAAAACCATTACTCAAACCAACATAATAATCTCAATATCCATCGGATCCCCGCAAACATAACATGCATGATTACAAATAGATTAGATCTTGATCATGAACGGAGCTCACAAGATCTATACATGAAAGCACAAAGGAGGAGATACAACCATCTAGCTACTACATGGACCCATTGTCCAAGGTGGAACTACTCATGCATCATACCGGAGAGAAGGCCTCCGGGATGATCTCCCCTCCGGTAGGGTGCCGGGAAGAACTTCAGATCCCCTGATCTAGGGACAATGGTGGCGGCGGCTACAGACGGTTTCGTGGATTTCTGATCTGGTACCCAGGGTTTCCGTATCGGGGCTTCTTATAGGCGAAGGGGGAGACCGAGGAAGCGGCTAGGGCCACCAAACCCTAGCCAGGTGCACGGTGGGGCCCACCCACGCCTGGGGTGGGTCTGGCCCCCTGGCTGGCCTCCCGGGCTCTCCTCTAGACTTCTTGTTCCCCACGGAAAGTAATTGACTTTGTCCTTTGTCCCGTCCAATTCCGAGAATATTTTTTTACTAACTTTTCTGAAACCAAAAACAGCAGAAAATAGGCATCTGGCACTGTTGCAACTTGTTAATAGGTTAGTACCAGAAAACATGTAAAAAGCACCTCAAAGTGTAGACAAGTAAAGCAAAGTAGATACTAAACAAGCATGGAGCATCAAAAATTATAGATACGTTTCCAATGTATCACTTACTGAAAATAAAAATAATCTGGCTATCTCCCAATAGTGATTTTCTTTAATGCCTTTTAGCTAGGCATAGAAAGCAAGAATCAAGTATTTTCAAATGAAGAAGCATTAACATCAACTTTCTTGCCCCTACCTTTCTTACCCTTACTCTTATCTTTAGGGAACGTATGATTGCTTGGTGGAGAAGCGAAATCTATGATGCATTTTCCCACATCTATTATTGCTCCAAGGAGTTTTAGCAGGGATCTTCCAAGTGTAATTTTTCCTTTTCCTACACATTCAAGAACAAGATAATCAATAGACACCACTTTCCCTAGGATCTCAGTAAACACTCATTCAGCTATTCCAATGGGTAATATAGTGGCATTATTGATAAGAGTTATTTATTCTCTACCCTCAGAAAGTCCCCAAAGATTCAAAGATTCATAAATATCCTTAGGCATCAGACAAAATTCATACATAATATCACAACGAGCATAAAAAGTTTCATCATTTATAACAAATTTTTACTGTAGTAATCCATTTTGAAGACTCAGAATTTACTGGAACATATTCATGGTGCTCTCTAAGCATATTATAGCATTCTTTTAAACTAGCTGTATTGGTCTCAAGAGTGTTTAATCTAGCATAAATGTTTGCAAAGGATGAATCAGATTTGCTAGGTAAGTTATATGTTGCAATCAGCTTTTTTATGGTATTAAAGGTTTCATCCTCACCACACTGGAGGAAATCTCCCCCTGTTATAGCATCCAAAGCATATCTATAACAAAGATCAAGACCAAAGTAGAAACTGCTAAGAAACAAGCCTAGAGTCGTCTTAGGTTCAGTTTTTACATGTGAAGCAAAAATTCTAGACCAAGCTTCTTTGAAACTCTCTTCACTTCCTTGTTTGAAAGTGAAGATCATTTCCTCAGGTGACATAGTTATTGGAGCAACACTAGACATAAAAGCAACTCGAAGTAGGAACTATTTTTTTTTGTGTTTTTGATAAAAATAAGCAAAGCGGCTCAACTATTTTTTTTTGTATTTTTGATAAAAAAAAAGCAAAACAAAAACAAAGTAAAGAGATTGGTTGTGAGAGACTCCCCTTGCAAGAATCTTCTTTCTCCCTAAAAAGTGATTGACGAGGCGGAAGAGATTGAAGTTGTCCTTATATTCTCTGGCAATGGTGCCAGAAAATTGCTTGATGGCTCAGATATGTAGAGCTCGTTGGGAACCCCAAGAGGAAGGTATGATGAGCACAGCAGCAAGTTTCCCTCAGTTATGAAACCATGGTTATAGAACCAGTAGGAGTAAGGAAACAACTCCAAGGTGTTGCTAGCAACTTGAAACCTGCATAACACAATCCACAATACTTTGCCCCAACTTACAGCGAGGTTGTCAATCTCACCGGTTTGCTAAAAACAAAGGATTAAACGTATAGTGTGGAAGATAATAATTTCTTGTAGTAATTGTAAACAGTAAGGGTAAACAGTAGATGGTATATCAATGGTAAAGAATAGACCGGGGTCAACAGTTCACTAGAGGTGTTCTCCATAAGATAGATAGCATGCTAGGTGAACAAATTACAGCAGGGCAATTGACAGATTGAGAATGTATAACAATGCATATACTAGACATCTTGATTCCTATGAGATTTGATTGGGCATTACAACATAATACGTAGACCATAATCCAACTTCATCTATGACTAATAATTCACCTTCAGGTTATCAACCGAACCCCTTCCAGTATTAAGTTGCAAGCAACAGATAATTGCATTAACCAAAGTGTGTAAAGTAAACAATACAATTGCCCCATGGACAAAGGATTGTTGTTTTTTCCCTAGTAGCAACAACACATCTACAACCTTAGAAGTTTCTGTCACTCTCCCATATTACTTGAGGCATGAACCTACTACCGAGCATAAATACTCCCTCTTAGAGTTACAAGCATCTACTTGGCCAAAGTATCTACTAGCAACGGAGAACATGTAAGATCACAAATAACATAGACATGATAGAATCAATAATCAATTTGACATAGCATCTCAATATCCATAGGATCCCCGCAAACACAACATGTATGATTACAAATAGATGATCTTGATCATGAACGGAGCTCACAAGATCTAAACATGATAGCACAAAGGAGGAGAAACAAACATCTAGCTACTGTATAGACCCATAGTCCAAGGGTGAACTACTCACGCATCACTCCGGAGGCTGGCATGGTGATGAAGAAGGCCTCCGGGATGAGCTCTCCCCTCCGGCAGAGTGCTGGGAAGAGCTTCAGATCCCCCGATCTAGGGATGATGGTGGCAGCGGCTATGGACTATTTCGTGGATTTCTGATCGGGTGCTTAGAGTTTCGGCATCGGGGTGTTTATATAGGTGAAGGGGCAAGGTCGATGGACGCCCGAGGGGCCCACACTATGCGGCAGCGCACCCTAGGGGGCCCCACACCACCCTATGGTGCGACCGCCTCGTGGCTCCTCTTCGTCTACCCTTTTGACTCTGTGTTTGCTCTAGTAAAATATTGACTTTGGATTTTGTTTCGTCCAATTCTGAGAATATTTCCTTACTAGCTTTTCTGAAACAAAAAACAACAGAAAATAGGAAACTGGCACTGAGACATCTTGTTAATAGGTTAGTTCCAGAAAATGTATAAAAATGCCTCAAAATGTAGATAAAACATAAGAAATTTGATACAAAATAAGCATGGAGAATTAAAAATTATAGATACATTTACGACATATCAGTCGAGCACGAAGAAGATTGGGTGGAATCGGAGCAATCTAACACATGGATTCCATCTGGGTAAGCATCGTCTCCCTTTGTAGATTGATTATAGGTAGTATTTAAGCATGAATCACTAGTGCTCAACTAACTTACTTGCTTTTAGAATAGTATTGATCCAATGCTGGCATTTTGGATGGCTGTTAGACTGGATACTAGCGTAATTCGTGGTTATGAATAATATCTCTATGGATTTTACTTCCCAGCGGTGGTTGCAACCTCCATAACTCTCAGAGATTTGAAAGATAAAATATATTCTAAATTTCCCTGGAGGAGTGGCGATTCAGTTGATTTACAATGTTTCAACATTAGCGACAAAAGATTGCTCCCATTAACTAGAGAAGTTGATCTGGTAATGCTTTTCTCTTTGAATGTTGCCGAACATTTTGGTCAAATTCGTCTCCATGTGCAACCTAAAGTTGAGCACACGGGAAAGAGGGTTAAATCATCATCTGGTGGTCAGGCATCATCAGGTGGTCGGGCATCATGTGTCTCTGCTATCTCTGCTAATAGTGTGCGCCCCGATGCTCCTTATAGGTCCACAACAGTTCCATCTGTTCGCACTATGAGTGTAAGCCAAATCGCTCGTGTGGCCTATGTGGAGGACGAAGCAGAGCCTGACGAGGGAGCGCCTCCACTAGATGATGAGGACGAGTTGATATTTTCTAAATTGGTAGATAGATACAGTAAACATGCACTATATGAGAAATACATAGAGGAAATTTCCCACAGTGCCAGATTTGATGACAACGATGACGAAGAGAACAAGGAGAACAATGACAACCTTGTTTTAGCCGAGTACGATGGTTAGGACTTGCCAATAATTGAGTGGGATAGGGACGATCCTAAGATTTTAGAAGGCAACGTATTTGAAACGATGCGGGACTGTCGTAATGCCCTTACTACATATTGCATTCACACCAATAATGATTATGATGTTATTAAGAGTGAGCCAGCAAGGTTCATAGTGAGGTTCCCATATAATAGGTGTAGGTGGAGGATGCATATATCTACTATGCTCAGGAGTAGTTTGGTTTTGGTATTACAACCAGTTGTGTATTTTAGATCATTGTGTAGAGTTTGATATCTGTACGCGACATTTTCATTATGTTTCAGATAAAAATTAACTAGTTCAAACATTCTTGTCCACCTCAAGGGGGACAGCCAAAGGACAAAACAAAACTAGCAAAGATTAGGTGGTTGGTAGATGCAATCATGGGTTGTATGAGAGTGAACCCATCACTTGGTGAAACAACGCTCATAAAAGATGTTTATAAAAAGTTTAATATTATAGTACCTTACATGAGGATGTTCTATGCAAAGGAAATGGATCTTGAGAGGATCAATGGTCCATGGAATGAAAGTTTTCAGTTGCTTTACAGCTTCAAAGATGAAGTGGAGATGGCTAATCCAGTTAGTGTTGTACAGATAGACAAGTATAAAGTTCAGTACGAGATAAGAGGGAAGACAATACAGAAGGAGTGCTTTAGAAGGGCTTTTGTTTGTTTCAAAGCTTGCTAGCAAGGGTTTCTGGATGGTTGCAAGCCTTATTTGGCCGTGGATGCAACAACTCTTCATGTCAGATTTAAAGGACAGCTAGTAGCTTCTACTGCAATTGATGGCCACAATTGGATGTTCCCTATTGCTTATGGATTTTTGGAGATTGAGTCAGAGGAAAGTTGGACTTGATTTCTGGAGAATTTGCGCGACCTTATAGGTCATACACCACGACTTACTATACACACAGACACTTGCAAAGGTTTGTAAAAAGTTATAGAAGCAGCATTCCCCAGAGTGGATCATAGGGAATGTATGCGACTCTTAGTGCAGAATTTTACAAAGAAATTCAAGGGTAAAGTTTATACTGACAACCTATGGCCAGCTTCATACACATGCAGTTTGAGGAAGCATCTGTATCATTTGGAAGTGTTGTATAAACATAAACCTACGATGAAGGAGTACTTGGATGCACATCATGGAATGGTGTCGTCAAGAAGCCGATTCAATGAAATTTGCAAGGTAGACTATGTAACAAGTAACATTGCAGAGAGTTTCAATGCAAAGGTCAAGTCACTGAAAGGGATTATGCTGTTGCAAATGTTTGATAAGATTAGGCATATGATCATGATAAAAATCGATTTGCATCAAAGAATTGCATCAATAGTATATGCTGGCCATCTCATCCCCCATCTTTGATTAAGGCTTTGCATGTCAAAGCAAAACAATTGAAGATGAAATGCATTAGAAAAGGAATGGAGGCTGAGGTAACGTACACTGATAGTAAATATAGGCAATGGAGGTATCTAGTGAGTTTGGTTGATAGGACATGCCATTGCAGGCAATGGCAGCTCTGTGGGAAATCCTGCATACATGCATTGTTTTTCATGGGTGTTCTAGGACATGAAGAGGGTAAAGTTGATTAGTACGTATCGGAGTATTTATCCGTTGCCAAATTTAGGGCAGCATATGCTCAGAATATTTCTGGCCTTGTTGGGAAAAGACCAATGGATGATAGTGGATCCAGGCTTCAAGCTATACCCTTTAGTTTTTACTAGACACCAGGTAGGCCAAGGAAGAATAAGATGAGAGATAATGCAGAAGGTGGTGCACCATGATACGTACAAAACGTATCTACTTTCCCGAACACTTTTGCTATTGTTTCTCCTCTAAACTTGTGTGATTTGGATACAACTAACACAGACTGACGCTGTTTTCAGCAGAATTACTTTGGTGTCTAGTTTTTATGCAGAAAATCAACTATCAGGAAAAATCTCGAAAAATATGCCAAAAATCCTATTTCACCATAAGATCCACGAAGCCAGATTACGAGACGGAGTGGAGGCCTGGGGGGCCCAAACCCCTGCCAGGCGCGGGCTAGGCCTGGCCGCGCCTAGGGGGGTGCGGCCACCTTAGGCACCCCCTCGGCCTCCCTCTTCGTCTATAAGAAGCCTCTTGACCTAAAAACCGAGGGGGGGATTTGACGTTTTTTCAGAAAGAGTTCCGCTGCGTCGCCACCACCAGAAACCGCGATTCAGAACCAGAAACTCCGTTCTTGCACCCTGCCGGGATAGGGAATTTGGAGAGGATCATCGCCATCGTCATCACCAACGTCTCTCCATTAACCATCAATGTTTTCCTCATCCATGAGTGAGTAATCCCCCGCTGTAGGCTATGGGGATGGTAGGGATTGGATGAGTTCTATCTTGTTAGTGCATGGTGCTTAGTATCTCTATTAGTGCTATTTGACTTTGTTACAACTTGTTGTGCTTAATGCTTGTCACTAGGGCCCGAGTGCCATTGTAATGCCCCAGAAAATATTTCGAAATAAAATTGCGTGTTATTTTGTATTTTACATCATCATGACATCATCATGCATATTTTATTCGTAAAATTATTTTATCAAACTATATTTTATTTTACTAAATATCCATATGGTTTTATTAAACCCGTCTCTCATTCTTATTTTAAAACTAAAACAAATAATATTTCTCACAACAAAAGCTTTTCTTGTTTTATAAATAAAATTAGGCTAAAGACCCGTCTAAAATTTTGGTCCAAAACTAGTTTTATCTAGTATATTTTGGACTAGATAAGTAGTGCATTCCCCTTCTTTCTCACTGAACCCTAGCCCCAAATCTTAGTCAGCTCTAGATCTAAAAATCCCCTTTCTTTTGTGCTTCCTTCCTCCCCAAATCTAGCCGACGGCGAATTTGTTCTTTCCCCGCACCCACTTCCTCGCAGCCTTGTCTTCTCTTATGTGGTATGTATCTGCAGCCATCTCCAATCAAGGTACACCAGCGGTTTCGCCTGGTTCCCATGTGTCCAAGGTATGCTCCGATCTGCTACTCCATACCACGAATCCATGTCTCCACTCGATTCTAATCCTTCAGGTGAGCAAGATATTAGCTGACCAGCTCACGACCAATCAATTCCTTGCCGCATGCTATTGTGCAGATCCTAGGAAACGGCACCGTTCTCTTTCTTGCCGCGCGTACGTGACGTGACCAGCAGTGGCTTTGTCCCGTCGAGCAGCAGCTGCAGTTCGGCTCCACATCACCGCTGCCCTTGTCTCCTCACGCCAGCTTCAGCAGCACAGCACGCGCCTAGCTCGCTATGCCTCTCCGCGTCTGACAGCGCCAAGTCGCCGCCTTGCCCCTTCGCAGCAACCAAGAGCCACGCCGCCCACGCTTCTTCACTCGCGCGCATGCGCAGTGCGCTGTATGCTGTTTCTGATCATGCTCACTCCGGCGATGGGCTTGTTGTCCTTGCCTTGTTCTGATGCAGTTGAGAAGTTCCTGCTCGTTTGTTCTATCGCGCTTTCTAGAGGCTAGCATCAACTCCAGCGGGTGTTCCTCCACGTCCATCCGTTCTCCGTTCGTGTCTGTCGCCACCTGCCTGACACTTGTTCGACAATATGTTCGCACCAGCTCCGATTTCGGCTTCTCCTATTTTAACATGTCCGATCTATACCACTGTCAACCAAGTTTTTCTTTTATAAGTTTGCCTCCATCCCGTCACGCCGCACCAGTCCGTGCCATCCGAATCCGACACCTCTCCAACAAGGTTTTCTTCTTGATATCGATTACTCCCGCAACATTGACTACTCCCAGCACTTCAACTTTAATTTGAAGCCTCTTTTATACGCCTCTTCTATCCAAATTGTGAGACCCAACCCTATCTTTATATACAACTTGCATAAAATCTGGATATCATGTCGAAGGTGGGATGGAGCTCTACAAGTTATCTTCCGATCATTGTCCGGCCATATACTCAAACGCTGTGCCACTTGGAGAATCAGCTGTAACTCTTGTGTGGGTAAAACACAGTAGGTGATGCCTCTGGATATGCACGTAGTTATGTGACAGTTCTTGTTGTGAGATTCGGAAGGCACGCGTGATATGTTGGCTGGAGGGTTGAGCATGCGTTTGGGTACAGTAGCGCACCCCTGCATGGTAAATCTTTTCGAGAAGCCGTGTGTCCATGGTTATGGACGCCTCAGGAGTACAGTGTCATGATCATAGACAATGCCACTAATGACTTGCCTCCAATAATATGATTAGTAACTAGCCTTATCAACTAAATACCTGATTAACTAAAATTGTCACCGTGTGTGTTCTGTAAAAGGACTTCCTCGACTGGTCTTCGAGGGGGAATTCTTCGGATGAGTTATGTTTGGTATTATATTATAGTTACCGTATAGTGCTCTCTTATCTCGCTCTAATAGTCGAAGTTGTAGCGTGTCTCTATAAGTTAGATAGTGCAAGATTTGCTGCCGCTGAGCCCACCATACCTATGTAGGCGAGGACCGCCGAATTCTAGTATCACTATGTACTGGCCTCAGTACTGACTGCTCTATTTCTGTTTTCCTTTTCCCTTTGCCGGCACCCTTTTGGCTTGACAGGTATGTGATTGACGACGTTAGCAAGGTTACCCTTTCGGCTTGGCCTGGGCAGGGTTGGACACCGCTTGGTTATTCTTCAGGACACTTAGTCTCATTTGGATCTTGTCCATACTCGGATACTATCTTGCTTTGTTGTTGAGTTGTATCTTCGTATTATACCTTTTGTATTCTTGACACGTTGAGTTGTTGTGGTATATATAAGTTCTTGTGGACTCTGTTGTAAACTACTATGATGTAACTACTTGTATTCAAATCCCACCCACACAAAAGTGTTTGGTGGGAGTCTTTGAATCGCTTCTATGCGTATTTTGGCGGGAAATGCTGAGATCTGCATAGACCCGATTCGGGGGCGTTATAGCCATGATCTCAGATCTGAACTTATTATTGAATTATTATGATAGTATTGTTTGTGATCTTATCTGCAAGTTGTGTAAATATATCATTGTATGGATCCAAAGGCCCCGAAGTGACAGAAATTGGGACAACCGGAGGGGATGGCTGTGATGTGAGGATCACATGTGTTCACGGAGTGTTAATGCTTTGCTCCGGTGCTCTATTAAAAGGAGCACCTTAATTTCCAGTAGTTCCCTAGTGGCCCCGCTGCAACGGGCTGGCAGGACAAAAGATGTTGTGCAAGTTTCTCATTGCGAGCACGCATGACTATATATGTAGCACATGCTTATGATTGTTTAGTACTTGGATGCTTATTCTTATTTATCTCCAATTGACCTAGATCTTGAAGTTACATGTTTATACTCGTCCATACAACGCCCGTCTTTCCATCCCTATTCCTACCGCGCTCGTATCCTACTGTTTGCTACTACTGTTACTATTGCTCCTGTTTTGCTGCTGCTCTTGCTACTACAAATTGTTGCTACTGATAAACTTCTATGAGCAAGAACTATTTCCAGGTGCAGCTGAATTGACAACTTAGTTGTTAAGGCTTGCAAGTATTCTTTGGCTCCCCTTGTGTCGAATCAATAAATTGGGTAATACTACCCTCGAAGACTGTTGCGATTCCCTATACTTATGGGTCATCACACCACCTCGACGACATAAGTGCAAATGTTGTGGGATCCTAGGGCACATTGCTAGGCTTTGTAAAAATACAGTGGGCCCAACTTATGGAATGGATGATCAGGCGGGAGCAGCAAATGAAGATGAGAATGAAGTATTTGAACGAGAGGATAATGAAGCAATGTATACATTGCAGATTGAACCAACAGATCGAGAGGATATTGAACCAAATGCAGAGGATATTGAACCAAATGCTGAGGAGATTGAACCAAATGCAGGGAGATTGAACCAATGGATCGAGAGGAGATTGAACCAAATGTAGAGGAGATTAAACAAAATGCAGAGGAGATTGAACCAATGGATCGAGAGGAGATTGAACCAAATGCATGGGAGATTACATCAAAATGCATGGGAGATTGAAGCATAGTTGAAACATAAAGGAATTACACAAGAGGATATTGAAGGAATGGAGACAAAGATTTTTGAACCATATGAACCAAAGAATTGAAATGTGATTGAACCAATTGCCCGACAGACTAAAGCACTTGATTCATTAGATGCAGAGAAAAAGAACAAAAGGAACAAACAGAAGAAGCTGATGGTGGACTCCGAGAATATTCCAGCTTGGATCACCAGGAACAAGGTGGTGAACCCAGCAAAAAACACTAGGAGCAAGAAAAAAATGAATTTGAATTATTAATTTGAATTTGTATGATGAATTTGAACTACTGTTAATGTTTGTATTGAATTCGAACTAGTGTGACACTCCCAAGTTTGTATGTTGGATAATCCCATAATGTATGTGTTATTGCAAGTTTCTATGGTCATGCACCTAGTTGCTTAGCACTGCTCAGTTCTGCCCTCGACATATGGTCAACACATGGGGTTTTGCTAGTTCATGGCTTAAATGTTGACCAATTGATCCAAAATTTGGCACACTTGTGTATCTTGGATTGATTTACCATATGAAATTGGAAATTTTGGATTAAACTGTAATCATCCACATTTTTCTTTTTCTAAGTGTTTAAATTAAAAAAAATGGTTTTAGGGTTAGTTTAATTAAAAAAAAGTTAAAACATAGTGCAACCTTCAAATGGAGTCTTGTTATGTTGCCTACAACCTAGCATGAATAATAAAGGAAATAAAGAGAAATGGACTTATCCCCTAAACCACTTCTTAAACCCTTCTTGGAATGAGCTACTAGCTATGAAGATGCATGGCTTTCTACTTGATCAACCTCCAAAATAACCCATCCCAAAACATACTTTGCCTGAATGAGGCAAAATTTGGAACACTTGTGTATCTTTGAGTTGTAAACAATATATTATCGGCCAAGATGAATTATTTTGTTTAAATAACACATTTTCCATTTTTTATGACAAAATCTTAAATTTCCCTTACTCATTTTTTATCTGAGTGCCCTTGTTTTTCTTTGGTCTACTCAGTTTTCCCCTCCCTCTAAATTTTCCTCACTTTCCCCTCCCGCTAAAGTTTTCCTCACTTTCCCCTCTCTCCTGACTCAAACCCTCACAACAGCTCAACTTGCGCTCAGTTTGGCTGATGCGCTCTGATTAGTCGAGATGTATGCACACAGATCTTGACCAACCACCGTTGGATACATCATGATCCGACGGGCTGGAGGTCTCTCTCTCTCCCTATGGGCGCACCTACCTTGCACGGAGAGGAGAGCCCGACAGGCTGGATGACTCTCCCTCCCTTTCCCCACCGCACGTATACTAGCCGCATGAACTAGCTCTTAGTTTGGCTGCGCTCTGATTGGTAGAGATGTATGTCACACAAATCTTGGCCAACCACCGTTGGATACCTCATGATCTGACGGGCTGGAGGTATCTCTCTCCCTATAACATCCCAACATTAGGGTTTAGAAATAAGCTGAATCCAGATGTGTGCATTGCATTCATGCATAGAAAACTCGAATAATCTTCGCGCTTTTAAACAAAACTTGTCAAAGTGATTGAAGCTTCTCTCAACTTGATGGAATTGAAGTAGATCATCAAGTTTACTGTGATAAGTTTCAATATGACCTTTGCTAAAACCTTATTTGGGTAAACATGATTTGATCTAAGGGTAAATCAAAAATAATAAAATGTTACTCATAATGCATTGCTTAAATGATTAATATCTGATCCTTGAGGGATCAAATCATAATATTCATCACCATAACTCATAAATAACAAGTTAAGATTACAACTTAAGTAATAATAATAATGTATTGACTAATCCTGACTTACCATATTCTTATCTATTCTTACTATGAGTATCATAGTAATACCTAACTTTAACTCTTTAGTGAGTTTGAGTAGGAAAGAAACTAAGTCAAGATCATTCACCATATATCTTTCTTTCCATATCAATCTTTATGGAACCTATCTTAATATCTATTGTTCAGCAATGTGGAGTAATCAACTATTGATTTACAAATTCTTAATCTATCAACTCTTGACCATATCATAGCATACATTTAAGTGCCTATAAAGAAACAACTAAGAAGAGGTAAATAGTAATGCTAGTCTTAGATATTATCTATAGGATGGGAGTGATTGAAGAGAATAAAAATCAATGTGATAATTTATGGAGTTAAACTCACTCCTGAATTAATAGAAGAGTATCTGAGGTAGAGATTATAAGGATGAATCTTCAAGGTAGTTACCAGTAATAATTCTATTGGATCAATTGGGCATAGTCCATGAATAACAGCCTTAATCCAAATAGAGATACTGAGAAGATAATTTCAATAAAATTGTAAGGTTATATTGATGAAGTCTTGATTAGCCAATTGGAAACCTAAGATATAAATGATTAAAGGATTATAATGATCATTCCTTGCTCATCAAGATTGAATACTTATATCAAGTATAAGTGACATTGGTGGGTAGAAAATGATGGAAAACCTAGTATAGATAAGTTATCCTAGAGTAGTCATTACAAGCCACATTAATATAATGTGAGGTTGGAGTGTGAGTTAATAGAGTAAAGTAAATGTAAGACAGTATGATTCAATTAAAGCTAGTATAGCATGGAGTTATGGAAGTAGTGTTATTCATCTTAAAGGGTAGTAAGCTTTAGAGAAAGGTAGTTTGATGTATATATCTATTGGAGAAATATTAGTGATGGATGATTAAGGAAGATTATGAGTGAAGTTTGAAGGAACTACTGGTTGGATGGAAGATTATCAGCAGAAGAGTAGTTGATATAGCCAAGTCTGGATAGGTGAAGATCATAAAATGCTTTAGTTTCAAATTCATTGGATTCATCCATGAGTTTAGAAGAATAATAGGTGGATAAGAATATTTTTGTGAAGTAAATCTCATCATGTTAACCATGATAATGGATAGGAAGAAGTAGTATATCTAGGAAAGGAATTCCTTAATTAGAAGTCCAGGATTGTGAGTTATGGAAGATAAAAATTCTAGGTAACATTAAACCCTAAATCTATAACCAAGCTTAACATCCACCCCATCTGTTGGACCAATCATCTTATTTCCACAATAGCTGCTAGGAATAATTTCCTATATCAAATCCCTTAAGCACACCTTTGTCATTCTCAACCATAATTATCTTAGGTACTTAAGAACTATCTTTATTAATTCTTTCTCATAAGACAGCCTAGAAAACCATCCCAGTATTTTACTTTAAATGGTGATATCATTAAAAATCACAAACATAAAGACAATGTGTTTAACCATTAATATTTATTCACATCAACAAAAGAATATAAGTATAATTCAGAACCCTAAACCTATTAATGAATTTTCTCATCAACATCTCATAAATATTCTATCTATATTCACTAGACAAAGTCTTTGATCCATTTCTCTAACTACTCATTCCAAATGAGCTTGGAATAAGTAGGGATACAATAATTATAAACCACCCTATATTTTGCTATATGATTAAATGCATAAAAATAAACTCTATGACTATCACTAAACTCATTACTCCAAATAAAATTAAACCTAATGTTATAGTTAATTTTTTTAAGATCTTAAACAAATCCTGAAAACCCTAAATCCTATTTATTCTATTTAATAAAAGAATATGTCTCTAATTAGAAAGTTAGAAAATAATAAATAAAGTATGCTATCAAAATACTAAATTCATTTCAGAATTTGAAATACATTTTTATATTCTGCAACTATTTAACAAATAAATTATCTAAAAGAAATCTGAAACAAATGTGTAATACACAAATTTGAAAACAAAAACAGAAAAGAGAAAATGAAACATTGAGGAAAAAACTGCAAGCAGGCCGCAACCCAACTTCCCTCTTCTTATCTGTTGCCCATGTGCAGCCCACAAAAGCCCAGCAGCCAGCCCAGCTCGTCCTTCTCTCTGACTGACGGGTGGGACCAAAGAAGGACCGCGGGTTGAGCTGAAAGAATCGTCAGGGGGTTTTCCGCAAAATTAACATCGTCCTCATCCTCACGCACACAGGCAGCTCGCTTGAGGAGTCCGCCGCCGCCCGATGCCGTTGTCGTCGTCAGCCGTGCGTCAAGATGCTCGCCGTTGTTCCAGAGGGGGATAAGAAGGCCACTGCGACGCCCTGCCTCGATCCCTATACACATTTCCTCCTTATCCTCTCTGATTTGAATGGGCCCAAAACCATAGCTCACTGGAGCCACACCTCGTCGTCGAGCCATACCTCCCCACACTCTTCCAAGTAGCCATGGAGAAGCCCTGTCCTCCGTAGATCCTCTGAGTGAAATCTTGCATCAAGGGGAGCACTGGAGTGGACGAATTTTGCCGTTCCTCTTTGCGGCAGTTCATCGGAAATCTTGTCGGAGAGCTCACCTCCGACCACGCATGTCCTCGCCGACCTCTCTATCGTCATCAGGGTGATTTCTTGAACCTTCCAGTATCGCTAAATCACCATCTCTCGTTGAAAAACGCCGTCACGCCTTATGCCACCGTCAGAGCTTGTCGGTGCCGAGGCTCCGATGACCGTTTTCGAGCGGCGTCACCACTTTAGGGTTCAGCGCGTTGCGCTGATTCGAACTAGGTTAGTTTCGCTTGCTGGGGCGCCGTGGATCGTCGCCGGCGACCACCCACTAACGGAGATGGTGGTGCTGACGCCATAGCGATGCCACCCTGGACCTAGTTCACTGTTTGACCTGGTCTTTGTCTCACGTGGCAAGTGACATGGCCTAGGGCCCATATGTCATTGTCTGAGAGTAGTAATCAGGCCAGTAGCAAATGCATTTATTTACTTGAGTGATGATGTGGCCACTGGCCCACCAGTCAATGAATTTGGGTAGAGTTACCTTCGATACAGAAAGTTATTTTCTGTTTAAGAAACAAATAAAATGTTATCAGCTCAATTATTAATATTCCATAAATCAAATAAATGATTAAATCTTGTTTAATTAATAAATTTTGTTTTATAATTCAGAAAAATATGTATAATATATGAAAATTTGTAGAAAAATAAAATCTATAACTTAAAACTATTATCGAACATTATTATGTTAACAATTTAAATACTTATTGTTTAATAAAGAATTTAAAAGAAATAAGACTTTGATAATTCATATTCTAATAATAGTAAATGTTAAAAACATAAATAAAATACCAATAATCTTAGAAAAATAAGAACTATAATTTAAAACTATAATCATGCATTATTATTTCACTTAAACAAGTATTTATTATTTATTAAGTATTTGTAAAGTAATAAATCTTATAAAAATCATATCTTATTATTTATGAATCACAAAAATGAAAGTAATATATCAAAATGACCAGAAAAATAATGTCTACTTGGTAAAAATATAATATTCCACTTTTAAAGTAAATAAAAACTTAATACTCTATTAATTTAAATTTAAACCTATTTCCTGAATTGTTAATTCATATAAGGGTAAATAAAATTTTGTTGATATTTCCAAAATTAGCCAATTGAGTCTAAAAAATAGTATTAGTCTTAAATATTGATAATATTAAGTCAAAATGCTTCAACACATTTTAAATACAATTCTATTTGATTTATCATTCAACATTAAGTGTATATTATTATTCAAATGGAGTTATCAAATATTAAATTCTCAAGATGATTATTTTGACTTAATAAAATATATTACCAATGTTTCAACCACAAGTTTAAACATACCAAAACACTATACTGAGTCTACAAGTAGTTAAATAATATTATTGCTTTGTTCATAAACTACAACCACTCATCTATGAAAAGGTAAATGCTACTATTCCATTATAAAATCAAGAAACCACTACACCAAGTAAAAAAACAAAACCATTCTTAAGTAATCTTTAGGAAACATTACCAGGTATACAAAGTACAATCGGAAGCACTACATTTCCAAATCATCTATGGTTTTTTTAAAGTTAACTTTAGTCTCAAAGCTTATAAACAATAAGTCTAATAAACTACATATGTTTTTATAGTTAACTTTGGTCTATTCCAAATAAAACATAAGGCATCTCAAGTCCAAACGAATCAATCACACACCAAAAGATAGTGAACACATCCTATTAACAATACAGATTCTTTAGACCTTAGAAAAGGAATCTTTTCTTCAAATGTTATTCTTTTTGCCACTTCAAACAACAAATCTTATATAAGCAATCTTAAGTAGCATTTCACAACTATGTGTGTCTCATTATTTTATGATATTGTAACTACATATTGTTTCACACACACTCACAAGCCCTAATAAGAAGCACAAGTTTACAACTCATTTAAAGGTACAACACATTTCAAAGACATCATTTCTAGTATCCAAAACCTAGAATAACGTTATTCCCGGGATTCCCGTTTATAAAGAGCATCACATTCCTTCTGCACAAAAGCATCTTGTTTCTTTAAACATTAGTCCTTACCGGACCAATGGTGCTGATTTCAGATATTGGATCTTATATCATCTTGAAGATCGTGAGTGCATAATCTTGCAATCACAAAAGGCAAGTTCACACTTGCTCATGTCCTTTGGTTATTTTCTGTAAAGTATTCTACAAATCCAATGTGGACATCACCTGCATTTGAAAAAGGTCTGAAAACACTATTTTCATAATAATGTGATTATAGGTTATTACCATGAGGTAATAACTTACTACAAATGTCGCCAGTGATTCTTGTGCCGTATATTACATGTTAACCATGAGATTTGGAATGGGACGGAGAAGTCAGCTGTATCTTCTTCCTCTTGCATGAAGCCGGATGTGCAGGTCGTGGCTGTTATCCTCGTAGCGTGCATATTAATTGGTAATTCGTAGAGGATATGCATCATATGGGTGGGAACCCTCAATGTCCCATGATAGTTCTGGCATCTAATGGTTTATACAAACCATTGCCGTAATCCAATATGTGGGCATGGTGTACACCAAGTAGGCATGCGAGGTCGCGAAGGGGGAAGTGATTGGCTTGGATCATCTTCTGAGCCCCACATCATGGAATTGTGGACGGGAATAAGCTGCCCGGTTGTGCAACAAAGAGTTGATCTCTCATGGGTAAAGTAACGAACCTCTGCAGAGTGTAAGAACTGTAACTTGTTACTCCCTGTTCCGGGAAGGAGCTGCGACCGCGGAGGGAAAGGAACTCCATGAAAGTTCTAGTAAACCCGTGAAGGCTGACGAACATAGTTTTCAGAATAAAAGCAACCTTTGAAGAAATGTTTATGAAAACTTGTATTGCCTACGACCTATGGTCTGTGGCTGTAGTTATAGTGCATCAAACACTCCTTTTCTAGTGAACTTGTTGAGTACGCTCGTACTCAAAGTATTTTCTTAACCCTTGCTAGATTCTGAAGCCATTAAGACGACGTCTACACCAAGTTATGCTCCAGGTATCATCATTCCAAGCTAAAATTCTTCAAAGACAAGGAAATCAACAAATACCTCAACTCAAGTGAAGACGAAGTTACTGATTAGATAGGAATATAATCTCTAGCCAAAGAACCAATTTCTGTAGTGTGTTGCAATAGCAGCAATGCCAACCCCTTAGTTAAAATACTAGTCTTACTAGTATAATAGTCCTTGCGTTCTTTATCTTTGATTCTTCTTTGTAATAAGTTCTTTCTCTCTCTTACCCTAGAGTGTTCTCTGGATCTTGTGTAAAGAGTGAGTTGTAACCTTTATCCATGTATTGGACCCGCTGTGTTTCTGTTGTGCCATTCTGAGGGATGTAATACGAGTGAACGGTGTTTCATTCGTGTTATGTCAACGACTATAGTATACTACATCATGCAGTGGTATTCTGGGTCACCGCACTCCCGATCGGCGCACCTACCCTGTAAACAGAGGAGAGCCCGATAGGATGAATGTCTCTCCCTTCCTTTCCCTGTCGCACGTATACCAGCTGCATCTACTCCCCTCCTATCGACATACATCGGTCCAGTAGTCTGAACGGTGTGCGGTGGCCAAAACCTAAGCGTGGGGGTCAGAACGGCTTGCGGCGGCGCAGATCCAAGCGTGACGGCTAGAACAGTGTGCGGCGGCGCAGACCTAAGCGTGGGGGTCGAAACGGTGTGCGGAGGCGCGGATCTAAGCCTGGCGGTCGCAAGGCCGTGCGGCGGCGCGGACCTAAGCTTGGGGGTCAGAACGGCTTGCGACGGCGGGGATCCAAGTGTGGAGGCTGGAACAGCGTGCGGTGGTGAGGATCTAAGCGTCTGAAATTTTCATCTCTGTCTGTCTCACTTCTATTCACCTCCTCAGATTCGTTGCTGATGAAAGACATCGAGGCGGCGGTGGTGCCGACAGTGGTCATCGATGCAACAATGATTGAAGCCATCATCCGCAACATCACCGCGATGACGCAGATCAAGCCCTAGTGAAATGATGGTGTGGGAGGCAGGCCGTGGCCACGACTGGGACATCGAGGTGCACTTCGACGGTGAAGGCCGGATGTACCTCGTGGCCGGATGGATGGGAGAATGATGACCCACAAGTATAGGGGATCACAACAGTCTTCGAGGGTAGTATTACCCAATTTATTAATTCGACACAAGGGGAGCCAAAGAATACTTGAAAGTCTTAACAACTAAGTTGTCAATTCAGCTGCACCTGGAAATAGTTCTTGCTCATAGAAGTTTATTAGTAGCAATAGTTTTGTAGTAGCAACAACAAAGCAACAGCAACAATAGAACAAGAGAAATAGTAAAAATAGTAGCAAACATTAGGATATGAGCACGGTAGGCATAGGGCTAGATGGACGGGCGTTGCATGGACAAGTTGCAGATATATTTACACAACTTGCAGATAAGATCACAAACCATACTATCATAATGATTCAATAATAAGTTCAGATCTGAGATCATGGCACTCGGGCCCTAGTGACAAGCATTAAGCACAACAAGTTGCAACAAAGTCAAATAGCAATAATAGAGATACTAGGCACTAGACACTATGGTAATTCTGCTGAAAACAGCATCAGCCCGTGTTAGTTGTATCCAAATCACACAAGTTTAGAGAAGAAACAATAGCAAAAGTGTTCGGGAAAGTAGATACGTTTTGGACATATCAACTCCCCCCAAGCTTAGCTTATTGCTTGTCCTCAAGCAATTCAGTTGAAAACTGAGTGCGATAAAAGAAATTTCACAAACACATTTTGCTTCATATGATGTATATATTCTCAGCACAGGAGTAGATACTTAGACAATTCATAATAAAGAGTATGCAACTAAGTCTACTTAATAGTCATTGCAAGCTATGAAGAGAAACCAACTCAATAATAATAAGTAGCAAGAAACATAAACATAAGCAACATTGCAATGCTCATAATAAGGTATGATAGAGTGGTATCTCGCTTGCCTTTGTTTGTAGAGCACAATATAAATGCCAAGGCACCTCTGAAGTTCAAGTGAAGACTAGAAGTAAAGATATCAGAGATACAAGCATCAAAGTCATGACACAATTAACCAAGTTTTGAGACAAGCACATTAAACTAAGAATGACAGCTATGCTCTCAAGAAGGTGCTCATAGAATAAGTGGTGACTCAACAAGGAAGTAAAAAGGTTTTGAAAAGTTTGAAAGGCTTCCAAATGTTGTAAGTAAGGTACTCATTAGCTTTGCCCCTATCATAAGAATCTTTATATGGTTAAGGTGAAAGTGAGGTCCAATATGAGTTATATGCTTGAAAGACCATCAACCGGAAATCTCATGTCCCTTGAGTACGAGGGCCGCTCCTCACGCTACTCAACTTTAGTTACCTGTAAGTTCTTGTCATTGTAAATACATGCATATCATAGAGAACCGCCAACGGGGTACCCCTTGCACATATTACAGGAGCTATCCCATAATCAAAATGACAAGGCAAGCAGACAATGAGCATCTCGACGATCTTTTTATTTGCTTTTTGCATAGGTTTTTATTGAGGATGCTTCACAGATTGTTCGTTATGGTTATGCTGCAAGTTTCCACCATAATTAGGAATGGCTTAGGCTAGCGGCCCGGGCGTTTCTCTAACACATATATATATAACTCCATGAACTCACAAGCTCCCCTTTTATTTCACACCGATGACATCCGCAAACAAAAGAGCATGATATCAACTGGATATGTATCCATAAGTGTTGAAAGCGGTCCCCATGACAACATGGTTCTGCTAACTCCCACCCTATAATTTGCAAGCATATAATTTTCATGGACAGTCACAATGGTTCAGGTTTATTAAGTGCAAGGAATAAAGTGTGCCATCAAGTTCGTGAGAGCTTTACTAACTAACTTTCTCAAAACAGTCAAAACATTTTATTTGGAAGAAAACAAGGCATAATAAATATGCACGGGATTAGCAAATGATGCTAATAGGTAGGTATGGTGGACACTGCTGGCAATATTGGTTTTGGGGAGTTGGATGCACAAGTAGAGCTCATAATCAGTGCAAGTGAAGGCTAGCAATAGAGAGGGAGCGACAAACGAGAGATCAATAACTATCATAATCATGCTTGCAACAAAACATGACTAATTATGGCATGAAAATGACACAAGAACTCTGAGGCAAAATAAATCATCGAGGCTTACTGACTATTGTTTAGTCATATGCATGCGTGAGCATGTGCCAATTCGATTCACATGAAACATTCAGAGGAGGATACCACAATATCATACCAAGTTATAAACAGAACAATACAAGAAAACACTCATATAACATGCTACAAACTATTAGCAAGCTGGAGCTAATCACAAGAAAGCAAGAGCTACTAAGCAACCATAAATAACATACACCTTACATGAACAGACTAAGCATGCTCCCCATGATGAGTATATGTACAAAAATGAAAACAAATAGAGTTCGTTACCAGCCTCTTACCACACCTCAAGTTGTCTTAATCTTCATTATTGCCCTTCACTTGTGTGACTTGAATAATAACATGAAACCAAATTCCACTAAGGATGGCTGAACCCTGCAAAGAACTTACAAAACCAAAGAACAACAACAAATATTTTTGTCGTTTTCGATTTTTTTAAGCAAGCAAACAAAGCAAAAATCTTTTTGGATTTTTCTTCAAGGCAAACCAAAGCTAAAAAATAAAAGAAACAAACCAAGAGAAACAACAAAAATATTTTTGGTCTTTGTGTGTTTTAAGAAAGCAGAAACAAAAACCAAAAAAGAAAGAGAAACAATGGATATAAAAAGAACAGACGAAACATGATATATAGATGAGTGTGATGTCGCTATACCTCCCCCAAGCTTAGGCTTTTGGCCTAAGTGGGGCTCAATAGTGCAGGTAGTAACCCCAAGCCGGTGGGTCATCATAGGAATGATCATAGTCGGCGCTTGCGATGAAGAAGACGCGCCCCAATCATAGGTGGGCTGCTGGTATGAAGACTCCCCCATGTTGGAGGGCTGAATCGAATAATCTTTGGCATCCCCTCCAACATTCTGCTTTTGCTGGGAGAGCTCCGCCATGTAAGTGTCAAACTCCTCCTCCGTGAGCGACCATCCTTGCCTGTTATCAAAATTAAACAAAGCAGGTGCAGGAAAATAGACTACTTTCTCAGTCCTACCCCCTCTCCAATCATGCTTGACAAAGGATAATTCATACGGTAAACTTCTCACCATAGCCTAAGAAGAAACAAAATTATGTTAAACCATGGAATCAAGATCAAGACTCTCTATGGGGAACCGATAATCTGAATGGTGAGGCTCTAAACCATGGAAACCTAGCAACCTAGAGGCAATAATACCTCCACAAATTCCACCCTTCTCGCGGTTAGTGGTAAGACGGTAAGATATCAAAGCACCCAGGTTATAAGATCTATCCCTATTCAAAGCAGCTGAGATAAAAGCTAGATCAAAATAAGATAACTTCCTAGCAATTTTTCTAGCAAGAACGCACTTTTTAATGAAATAGGCAAAATATCTAATGGATGGGAACTAAATGTTCCGAATTTTACCACTTCCCTTCGAGAATTCGAATCCTTGGCAAATTTCAGCATATAAATCCATAAGTGACTTAGGCCGCTCCTTGATCTTCTGGCAAGATCCCTAATGAGGTACTCTAATTGCTCCACAGAAATCAGCAAACGGCAGGTCGACAGCTATATTGTATATTTTATAATGGACCATGGGATTAGACGAGGACCAAGTAAACCGGAAGTCCAGCACCACAGCCATGGTTAGCATAACATACTGAGATGGTTCTTCTTCAACAAAGTGTTCCAACCCTGCATTAGTAATCATAGTCTGGAAATCCTGGAGGATTCCCGCGCTCTCATAAATTCAGGGCATGAATATATGAAAGGGAAGACTCCTTCCTCACGATGAACTTTCATTGGCTCAGGTACCATCAAATCATATTGATTCAGTGGGTATGCACTCATCTTCCTTTCTGAAATGTTTAGACAAAAATCAAACCAAGTGATTTCCAAGTTGATAAATGATGAGAAACTGCTATAGGAACTTGCTAGAGGGCTAAACATGCATCAAAATGAAATCTCTAAGCATAGAACAAGCATGCAAGCTCACACAACCTGACACCTATAGCATCAAAATACTCAAGATACAATCTACCAATCACAAATCTAATTGGACAAGCGAAGGAGGCGCATACCAATGAGTAATCCCTCCAAAAATCAGTAGCAAAGACGGACTGAGCAAGGTGATCGAAAATCAGGAGCAAGAACAACAAGAACTCGAGCTTGAGAAAGTTTTTCGGTGTTTTTCGAGAGAGAGAAAGAAGGTGGCTGGGAGGATACAACTTGGAGGGCCTCATGTGGGTCCCACCCAGGCCAGGTGTGCCCCTGGGGCTAGCCACGCCACCAGGGGGTGTGCTGACCTGGGGGGTCCCCCTGGGCCATTCCAGGTGTCGCTCTGCCCCTTTCTTCGAGGAAAATTTTATTATGAGTTTTCTGGGATTTTTCGGGAAACTTTATTTTTGGCCAATTTTCAGGGCATGAAAATTGATTTTCTCGTAGAAAAGATTTTTTTAGAAGAAGCAAAAGCAAACGAAAACCAAAACTACAGAAGTTCTAAGACACTCTAACAAGCAAACGACTAGCAAAACTAAAGCTAACAAGAGGAAGAGCAAAGACTAGGAAGGAGAAAAATAAAAGTGAGCAAGTATAACCACTGTGAAAACATTGTTCTGTTCACTAAAATCCTTTTGTTAACAAGGTTGATCAAGTCTTGTTACCAAAACAATCTTATATGAAACAAAACTTTGCATTCCACAAAGTGATTATGTTACCTCAAACTTGATAGCAATAGTCTTAATCATAATAGTTTCAAAACTTTCTTGTGGAATGGGACAATATATTTCTCCAACTTTGATGCTCTCAATATTTTCAATGGAATTCAGGAAATAGCTCTTAGCAACCTTATTGGGGAAATAGACAGTATGCTCTTTGTCATTAATATTAAAAGTTACTTTTCCTTGATTACAATTGATGATAGCACCTGAAGTATTAAGAAAAGGTCTCCCAAGAATAATGGACATATTATCATCTCCAGGCATCTCAAGCACAACAAAATCAGTTAAAACCAAGCAATTATGAGCCACCGGAAGAGGAACATCCTCACATATACTAACAGGAATAGTAGTTGACTTATCAGCCATTTGCAAAGATATATCAGTTGGTATCAACTTTTCTAGCTGGAGTCTCTTGTAGAGAGAAAAAGGCATAACACTAACTCCAGCTCCCAAATCACATAAAGCAGTTCTAACATAATTATTCTTAATAGAGTAAGGAATAGTTGGTATACCTAGATCACCAAGTTTCTTTGGTACCTTACCATTGAAGGAATAATTAGCAAGCAAAGTAGAAATCTCCTCGTTAGGAATCTTCCTTTTATTAGAGACAATATCCTTCATATACTTTGAATAAGGAGGCAACTTAATAGCATCAGTCAAAGGAATTTGCAAAAATAAAGGTTTCATCCACTCACAAAACTTGTTGTAGTGTTCTTCCTCCTTTGACTTGTGTTTCTTGAGTATTTTAGTGTATCTAGTGTTCTTAGTGTGCTATTCAGGTTCTTCCTTAACTTCCTCCTTATCAGGAGCATCATTTTTATCATTGCCACTCTTAGTTTCAGCATCAGAGACATATATACTATTAGGATCTACAACAGGTTCAGAGGGTTCCTCAACTGTTTTATGTTTCTTTTTCTTTCTCTTACGAGGACTACCACTACTTTCACCTTGTTTAGAGTCCTTCTCAATTCTTTTAGGGTGTCCTTCAGGATATAAAGGATCTTGATTAGCTATACCCCTCCTAGTTCTAATTCCATAAGCATGTTTATCTCCCGAGGCATTAACTAGCATATCCTTTTGTACCTTAGCAAGTTGATCAATTTGGGTTTGAACCATTTGAAAGTGTTTACAAAGCATTTTAATATCATTAGCAGTTCTTTCCACAATATCTTTCAACTCATTAATAGCTCTAGAGTTTTCCAATAAATGATTCTGAACTTGTTTATTAAAATTACCTTGTTTAACAATAAATGTGTCAAGTTCCTCTAAGCATTGATTAGGAGGCTTGCCATTGGGAATATCACCTTCATCAAAGTGGAGAGAGTGTACATCAATAGTGAATAAGTGGGGAATTGGATTACAATTCTTCTATAGGAGGTAGATTCTTCACATCTTTAGCTCTAATACCTTTCTCCTTTAGACATTTCTTAGCTTCCTTCATCACTTCATCATTTAATGCAATTACTCCCCTCTTCATCATTTCTTAGCAACAATCAGGGCTATCAATGGAACCAAGAGGTAATCTATTAAACCAAGCTTTAGCTTCTCCTTTTAGTGAAAAAGGGAAGATCTTAGTAACAAAGTACTTGTGCATCTTAAAATCATCAGAGAATAAAACACTCATAGTGGAAAGCTCATTCATATGTGCCACAACACTCTCACTCTCAGTCCCACTGATGACCCACAAGTATATGGGGTGTATCGCAGTACTTTCGATAAATAGGAGTGTCGATCCCGACGAGGAGCAAAAGGTGTTGACTAGTGGTATGGAGCAGGAAATCTCTGTAAATACTTAGCAAACGGATATTTAGGGGTTTTCTGATTAAGCAACAAAACAAAGTGCAAGTAATAAAGACAACAAATAATTGTAGCAATTGGCCCAATCCTTTCTTAGCAAAGGATAAGCCGGTAGAAATACTTATAAGGACCAAACGTTCTCGAGGACACATGGGAATTCTGTCAAGTGCTTTCGCTTCAAATAGCTGAGTACCCTTCTTTGGTGTTCTAAGTGTTGTGTGGGTGAACCTATGCTAATGTACCGATCTTACTTGGACTAATACATACTTGTGATTAAACCCCCTACAAGCATCCGCAACTACAGGAAAGAAATTAAGATATAAACCTAACCACCGCCTTAAACTCTAAGATCCTATGCTCCCTTGTGCAATGGTGTCCTAACAGGGGTTCATGTTTCTGTCAGTCCGGCAACCCCACAATTAGTATCCAAATACAAAATGCATTCCCCTAGGCCCATAAATGGTGAAGTATCATGTAGTCGATGTTCACATGACACCAGTAGAAGAATAGCACCACAACTTAAATACTAAACCATTGAATAATATCTCAACACAAATCCACTACTAACAACATGACTTCTCCCATGTCCTCAAGAACTAGACGAACTACTCACGAGACATCATATGGATCAAAATCAAAGATGATATGGTAATGGGTAACAATCTGAACAAAAACAATAATCCAATGGTTCCACTCACAAGCATCAACTACAATAGTAATTAACACCGGGAAAGTTTCCCCTAAGAACTATGCAAGTATCCAACATGATTGTTACAACGAGATGGAGTGGTGAGGATGGTGCTGGTGGAGATGATGGTGTGGATGATGATGATAATCCCGATGAAGTATAGCTTGATGATAGTGTTGATGGCGATGATCTCTCCTCTCCGGGAAGGAATTTCCCTGGCAGAAATCTGTCTGCCGGAGATCTCTTTCTCTCTCGGTGTTTTCCGCCCCGCAGAGGCGGCGGAAATATTTCTATGGTTGCTCTTCATATTAGGGTTTCGATAGGAAGTTATAGGTGAGAGGGAAGAGTCGGAGGCCGGCCAGGTGGGCCACACCTGCCCTAGGCGCAGCCTAGGGTGCCCGTGCCTAGGGGGTGTGGGCCTCGTATGCCCCAGCTACGCCTCCCCTTTTGGCTTCCTTCTTCTTCTGGGAAAATATAATTTTCCAACATTTTCTGGTATTTTTCTGATCTTCGCGAAATTGCATCAAAACACCTCTTTTTCCATTAGAATCCTGACTCCGGCAGTCCATCCTTCAAGAATCATCCAACATGCAAAATCAGAGGAAAAGACATAAGTAATACCTCATAATAAGACACATAACAATGAATAGAGGAAAATTATGATATAGAATGGTGATGCAAATTGGACGTATCACCCACAAAAAGGTTCTTTCTCAACAATGTCTAAATAGGATAAATCAAGAGAGAAATAATAATCTTTATCTTTAATATCTATGGGAGAGGTGGCAAACTTAGGATCATAGGACAATTTAGGAATAATGCTACGTCTCTCAAGGAGACTCTTAATAGCACTAGCACCATGTGTGTTTTGGCACTCTTCAACAAATGTGTGTTTCGGCACTCTTCAGTAAACATGTCCACAGGGTTATGGAGTGAAGTGTTGATAAAAGAATACGGACAAGAAGCATCACACTTACAATTACACAACTCATAGAAGAAAACAACTCACCATTATATAACTTAGCTTGCAACAAGTACATGAGTCACAATAGATATGCATAAAGATAAATCATAATTGGAATTGGCAAACTTTGTTCCTGGTTAGAGAACAGCTGGCAAATAGTTTCACAAAAAGCTTTTGTAGAAGCCTTCAAAAACAGGAGCACTCTTTGCTCAAAAAGGTTTTTCACAATGAAGTCTGAAAGGATCATATGGGCACCTAGAGGGGGAGGTGAATAGGTGCTACTTCAAATTTTCTTCTTTTTCAACTTAGGGTTTGACATGAAAGGTAAATTCTCTAGATTATGCAATTATGGTGAATTTACCTATATGTCAAACGAGTACCAACTAGTATAACACTAAGTACGAACAAGTAAGGTAGAGTGCGGTAAAGGATAGAAGTAACCAAAGTGGTGGACGCGGAGACACATGGATTTGTTTCCTGTAGTTCCTTCCTTTTTATGGGAAGTACGTCTACGTTTGGAGAGGGGGTGGTATCAAACCACCTACGCCACGAAAGGCCTCCCTTATTCTCCGATGAACCTCACCTCAATGGGTTTGATTCACCTCTTCCACTATATCGGCAACTTTCAAGGTGGAAGCCGGCACCTTTACAACTAGTTCGAGGAACATATCCACAACTTAATTGGAGGCTCCCGAATACAAGCAAGTTGTCAAAAAATCAAAGACAAACTTGTAAGAACCAAATCTAGAACTAAAGTTTCCAAAGAAACACTAGAGCAAGGGGCCCTCAAGTGAATGAGCGGGAATTGAAGATCTCTCTTGGTGAAGTAGTAGATCAAGGGCTCCTCATTCGATTCTCTAAAGATCAATGACTTTGGATGGTTGAGTGCAGAGATCTTGGTGATTTGGTGGCTCGAATGGACGGGGTGTTCTTAAATGCGACGAGCAACTTTTCTCAAGGTAGGTGGAGGGGCATTTATAGCACTTGGAGAAATCTACCCGTTGGGCATTAAATGCACCGGTACTACCGGTAGTCAAGCGGTAGTACTGGTCACAACTGGTACTACCGGTCAGGTACCAAACCAGGTACCGGATATGCGCCACATGGTTGAGCCAGCCTCAGTCACCCCCGGACCAACCAAGCGGTGCTACCGCTAAGCGGTAGTACCGGTCCTAAGAAGCGGTACTACCGGTCGGGGCGGTAGTACCGGCTCCAGGTACCGGTTGGTACTAAGTGGGAGGGAGAGCCCTTGTCCTCCCTTAGTGTTGCCCGATACAGCCAGGCGGTACTACCGGTTGAGGCGGTAGTGCGGCCCCGCGGTACCGGGTGGAACTGAGGATTGACGAGACGTTTCCTTCACAATCAGACGCGACCGATACAATGGAGCGATACTACCGGTGCCAAGCGGTAGTACCGGTCGTAACTTCCAGTACTACCGGTCAGCACTGGTGACTTTGGCAATGCCAATTGTGGGCAACGCATTTTTAGTGCCACAACCTTAAAGACCTGAGATACACTTAGCGCACGATTAAACAGATAGGTGTGTTATCATCAAATATCAAAATCATAAGGATAGGAAGTGCACTTTCAATCTCCACCTTTTTGGTGTTTGATGACAACACACCTTTGCAAGATAATATTAGAAATATAATCATGGCTTTTGGAAAATAGAGACGGGTCTCCCCTGGATGAATAGGATCAATCGTCCCCCTCTATTTTACAAACCCAACAAGAGCGCACACATAGAGATAATAGCATTTGAACTCATACCTTTGCACATTAACTTGTGATGAGAAAAATATTGCCAATGAATAATGCATATCATCACAAGATGGATCCGTGAAATACCCGCATAGTTGCAACATACATAGCAAAAGTAGTTCCCAAATATTTAGTACATAGAGTTCACACATAATATGAGGCAATTAAAGTTCACAAGCAATTAAAAGATCAAAGAAAGAACGAGCTTGTGACTTTCCCAAGCAACACCCGCATGCCTAAGGTGCACCTTCTCCCCCTTTGGCATCAAGACACCAAAAAGGGACAAGAGCAAGACTAACGCCCCGAAAGTCAATCCTCCTCATCATAATAGTCCTCCTCATGGTTTGATGGAGCACGGTACAAGTAAGAGACATCATCATCCCAGTGGTTGTGCTTGGAGATCCATTGGTCTTCTAGAGTGATGTTGTTCTCGGAGCCCTCGGAGATGGTCAATCCTTGATCTTCCATCATGTCTTTCTGACGAGCACAGGCTTTCTTGGCATACACATGATCCTCATATATGCGCTTTTGATTGTCAACTTTGAAGCAAAACACCTTCTTGAGCTTGGCCTCAATCCTCTTGGCCCATGATGGCCGGGCATTCTTGCGATGGGAGACAACATAATCAGCATCATGGCCACTATCATCATCCTCAGAATCAGCCTCAATCACATTGCCATCTTCATCCACCTCATCACCCTCTACACTGTGAGGCTTAGCATGCTTCTTGATCTTGTGGGCCTTGGACCTGTGCACAACTAGAGGACGAGTGGAAAGGGTCCTGGCAATGGGAGGACACTTGGAAACAATGAGAGCCATGATGTAGGGAGCAAATGGGGGAACCCTCCAGGAGTGATCCGCAGCAACCATGTCATTCCATATAAAGTCCATCACATCAAGAGGGGTGTTAGAGTCGCGGTTGAGAAAGGTGTTGAGTAACAGATCAACAGAATATCCATGAATCTCATCTTTGTTGCCAGCACGAGGAGCAACGGTCTCACGGAAGATGCGGTGGAGAATGTCATAAGTGGGGAGAAGATCCTTGATCTTGCCAACGACACCGCGGCCCTAGATATAGAGAGGTGCAAGAACATCCTTCTTGGAGGGGTGCTCACGCATGTGGCAGCGGAAGCCAAAAGGAATGTCATAGCCGCGATATTCATACCCCAGAATTTCAGCAAATTCAACAAGAGTGGCCTCATTAATTGCACCTTGAGTCATCCAAGTGATTTTCTAACTTTTGTTTGTTGAGAAGTGAGCAGTGGCATAGAACTGAGCAATGAGAAGAGGCTCATAATCATGCTGAAATTCCATAATGGGGAGCAATCCAAGGTGAGAGCAGATTTCTTTAGCCTCGGCAAAATAATCAAGATTCTTGTTGATGTGTTCCATATCAATCCACAGCTGTGGCACAACCATTTGAACATTCTTCAGAAGGACTTCCTTGTACACACGCTCTTGGAAGTTGTTGTAGAACAAACTGTCTTCCCTACCCTCATCATGGGCGCGGCCATAGGGATTGTCAACCCTCAGAGAGTGGAACTCAGAATCAGATATATCAGACATTAACTTTGGCCCTGATGGCCCTGAGCTGAAACTCTTGGAGCGCCCCGAGGAAGGGGACGAGGAGGAGAGCACTTCCATGACCAGCAGACCGCTTGGTGACCCCCTCACGACCCCCACGGCCACCTCGAGAAGAAGGAATCTTCATCCGACGGCTAGGCTGAGGCATGACTTATTCTTCTTCGGACTCCATCTCTTCCTCTTCAATCTAATGACTTGCCTTGGAGCGCTTACGAGCACCCCTAGAACCACCTGCACCTGTGATAGCAAGAGGGAGAACAACAGGGGGGTAAGGGCACAAGAACCCAAAGCAAACCACAAAGAATCCAAGATTTATAGAAGTGTTGTGGTCAGTTGGGACCGGTACTACCGGTGCTGGAAGCGGTAGTACCGGAAAAATTTTCTGGTACTACCGGTCGAGCGGATGCACGCCCAGCCAAGGTGGGGCATGGTCCCAAATTGGCCTCAACACCTCCTAAATCGATGATTTTTCTAGGCAACAAGGAGTGTATGGCGGTACAACCTCACAACAAGTCACTTTCTTCAAGAATCTAAGCAAGACCTAGACCCAATGAAGAAACTAAGAGTGAGAGAGAGGGGCGGTTGTACCGGGATCCATGGCGGTGGAGAAGGATCGAGAGCCCACAATGAGTCCGAATCTGTAGAGGTCCCAACCTTGATAAGGTAGAGATCCCTGTGTTTACAATGCTAGTCCCTGGATCAATAGCTAGCATCCACAGTTTAAGATGTAATATCAAGAAACAAATGTCATAATACAACTTTATAACCAGGAATAAAATAATACATTACATCTTACATAGCTCATTTGGCTATCTTATTACAATGCAGCAGAAATAACTATAAAGCATGGAGTCCTTCATCTTCAAAGTGCCACATGCAATCATGTTGGTTGTAGACTTGTAATCCTAATCAACACACTTCACTAACATCAAACAGAACCTGCAACATAATAAGTTACAGCCACAAGGGTCAATACATTTGAATTGTATTGGCAAGTGTAAAACAATGGTACAACAAGATTCTACACGAGACACTAATTCTACACATATTTTATTTGCAATTTTTGGCCCAGTAGATCTAAAGATATGAATTTTACAAGTTTTAGTAAATTTCTGCCAATTAAATCAATTTAGAAATACACAGTCAGCGTTTGACTGGGCTGACCGTGCTGACGTGGCATGCTGACCAGTTAGCGGTCAACGTGACCGGTCAACGGCCCATCTGGGCCGTCCGTTTCAGATCGGAGGGCAGGGGGAGGCTGGCGGCGGGGTGCTCACCTGAGCGGCGACGGCGACGGCGGCGTGGTCGTCCGGCGGCGGCAGGGGGTCTCCGGCGGCTGTGGACGGTGGGAATGCGTCGGGGGCGTGGCGGTCGGGCTCGTCGGCGTGGAGGCGGTGGCCGGTGCGTGCGGGGGCGACGACGGCGGGCGGCCGAAGCTCGGCGGCGACGTCGCGAGCACAGGCGGCGTCGGGTGGGCACGGTCCTGTGGCAGAGGGGGAGGAGGCGAGTCAGTGGGGGCGGCGGTGAGCTCGCGGGGCGAGGTGCGGCGGCGGCGACGCGCTTACAGAGAGAAGGGATGGCGGCGGTTAGCTCCGGCGAGCAATTGCTCGTCGGTGGTGGCGCGAGAGAGGGCGAGGGTTTGGGGGTTGCGTAGAGGGGGGGCTAGGGTATAAGGGAGGGTCGCGGGCGGCACGCGGGGTCGTGGTCGCGGCCGAGTCGGCCTTGGCGTCCGTGGCGAAACCCTCTATGCACCTGAGCCATCCATACACCCAAAATATATAGTTTTTGTCAAAGGCATGGTAAAACCAAGCGTTCAAGTGTAGGCGTCAAAATGCAAATGCAAGTGGTTTGATTTGCCAAAATCTTTTCAAACTGAAATTTTGCAAGGATGATCATGATGCAATGCCATGAATGATATGCAGTACCAAATCAAAAATTTGGGATGTGACAAGACTAACCCCCTTAAGATGAGTCTCGTCCCCGAGATTCGGCGTGGCTAGCAAATAGGTGTGGGTAGTCCTCTCGGATGTCATCCTCAGGCTCCCAAGTGGCTTCCTCTTCGGTGTGGTGGCTCCACTGCACCTTGCAAAACCTGATTGTCTTGGTGCGGGTAATCCTCTCCGTTGTCTCCAGTATCTTGACCGGTTTCTCCTCATAGGTCAAGTAATTCTCAAGCTGAACCTCCTCTAGTGGTACAGTGTCTCTTAGTGGTGTATCCACCATCTCCAGATGACACTTCTTCAGCTGGGACATGTGGAACACATTGTGGACAGCGGACAGAGCCTCTGGCAACTCCAAATGATAAGAAACTTCTCCTTTGCGTGCTAAGACCCGATATGGTCCAATAAACCGAGGTGCTAGCTTACGCTTGATTCCAAATCTCTTGATTCCACGCAGTGGCGACACTCTGAGATATGCTCTATCACCTACCTCATACACCACTTCCTTGCTCTTGGCGTCAGCGTAGCTCTTCTGCCTTGATTGTGCTACCCTCAGCCTGTCCCTAATCAAGGCGACCTTCTCCTCAGCATCCTTGATCAAATCAGGGCCAAACAGCTGACGTTCCCCTACTCCATCCCATAGCAATAGTGTCCGGCACCCTTTCCCGTACAACACATTGAACGGTGACGTCTTGATGCTGGTTTGATAGCTTTTGTTGTAGGAAAACTCAGCATACGGCAAATTCTCATCCCAACTAGAGCCATGAGCCAAAGCGCAAGATCTCAGCATATCTTCCAAAATCTGGTTTACCCTCTCGGTCTGTCCATCAGTCTGGGGGTGGAATGCTATGCTAAACTCCAACCTGGTCCCCAGTGACTCATGCAGCTGACACCAAAAATGCGAGGTGAATTGGGTGCCTCTATCAGATACAATACTCTTAGGAACTCCATGTAGGCACACAATCCTGTCCATATAAATCTTGGCCAACTTTGCACTCGTGTAGGTGGTCTTCACCGGTATAAAGTGGGCTACCTTGGTCAAATGGTCGACCACTACCCAAATGGAGTCATATCCTGACCTGGTCCTGGGCAATCCCGTGATAAAATCCATTCCCACTCTATCCCACTTCCAATCCGGCACGGGCAATGGTTGTAGCAGTCCTGCTGGCTTCTGGTGTTCCGCCTTCACTCGGATACACACATCACATAAGGCAATATGCTCAGCGATGTCTCCCTTCATGTTGTTCCACCAAAATCTGTCCTTTAGGTCCATATACATCTTCGTATTGCCCGGATGTATGGAATACGGCGAGTCATGAGCTTCCTGCAGAATCAACTTCCTTATCTCCGGATCGTTGGGAACGCACAAACGATCTCCATACCACAAGGTTCCTTGCTCATCCTCGCGGAATTCTTTTGCCCGATCCTCCTTCATCTTTTCCTTTATTTCATCTATCTCCTTGTCTCCTACTTGAGCCATCCTGATCCTGTCCTATAGCGTTGGTTGTACTTCCATTGCTGCCAAATATCCTTCAGACACTACCTCTAGTCTAAGGTCCTTGAATTGCTTGCACAAATCCTCGGGCAATTCCCCAACAGTCAATCCATTGGCATAGACCTTCCGGCTCAGAGCATCTGCTACTACATTGGCTTTTCCTGGGTGGTATTGCAGATTCATAATAATCCTTGATAAGTTCCAACCATCTCCTTTGCCCCATGTTCAGTTCCTTCTGTGTAAATATGTACTTCAGGCTCTTGTGGTCGGTGTACACATCGCAGTGTTTCCCCATTAAGTAGTGCCTCCATACTTTGAGTGCATGTGCAACTGATGCTAATTCCAAGTCATGTGTGGGATAATTCCTCTCATGGTGTTTAAGTTGCCGCGAGGCATATGACACCATTCTCCCATCTTGCATCAGCACACTCCCGATTCCCTGCCGAGAAGCATCACAGTACACTTGGAAATCCTTCTGAAGATCTGGTAAACACAGAACAGGTGCGGTCACTAGTCGATGCTTTAGTTCCTGAAAGCTGGCTTCACACGCATCCATCCATTCAAACTTCCTCTCCTTCTTCAGAAGTTCTGTCATCGGCTTAGCAATCTTGGAGAAGTTTTCAATGAACCTCCTGTAATATCTAGCAAGTCCCAAAAATCTACGAATATCACCCACATTCTTGGGCGCTTCCCACTCAGTCACTACAGTCACTTTTCTTGGATCAACAGCAACTCCTTCTCCTGACACCACGTGTCCAAGAAATCCAACAGTGTTAAGCCAGAATTCACACTTGCTGAATTTGGCATACAGCTTGTGTTCCCTCAGCTTCTCCATAATCAGTCGCAGATGTTTCTCATGCTCAGCATCATCCTTGGAATATATCAGTATGTCATCAATGAACACAACCACGAACTTGTCCAAGTACTCCATGAATACCTTGTTCATCATGGTCATGAAATATGCCGGGGCATTCGTTAGTCCAAAAGACATAACTGTATACTCATATAAACCATACCTAGTAGTGAAAGCGGTTTTTGGTATGTCCTCCTCCCGGATCTTCAATTGGAAGTAGCCCGATTGCAGATCAATTTTGCTAAATACCTTTGCTCCTTCCAGTTGACCAAACAAATCATTTATGTTCGGCAGGGGGTATTTGTTCTTGATGGTCACTTCATTCAGCGAGCGATAGTCCACCATTAATCTCTTGCTGCTGTCTTTCTTCTCCACAAATAGAACATGTGCACCCCATGACGACGAACTAGGCTAAATGAATCCCTTGTCCAACTGCTCCTTTTGCTGTTTCTTCAATTCCTTCAGCTCATCCACATCCATCTTGTACGGTCTCTTTGCTATAGATCCTGTTCCTGGCATCAGATCGATGAGAAACTCCACATCCCTGTCAGGTGGCATCCCTGGCAGCTCTTCCAGAAACACGTCGGGGTAATCCTTAATCACCGGCATAGTATCCAAGCTAACCCCCTTAAGAGAATTCAGCTTACACCTTCCCGGTCGCACAGCCGACTTGAACCTAATCCTCTTACCATCCGGGGTTTTGAGTGAAATAGCTCGCTGTGCACAATCTATGTGTCCCCCATGCATAGACATCCAATCCATGCCCAGTATTACATCTAGACCTTGTGATTCCAAAACTACCAGACGTGCAATAAAATTGTGTGCTCCAATCCTCACAGTTAAGTCGCGGCATCCCGCACTAGCTATCATATCTCCTCCAGGTGAGCTTACTCTAATAGACTCTTTTCATAGACTCCGTAGGTAACTTATACTTATCCACAAATGCCCTTGATATGAATGAATGCGATGCACCGGTATCGAAAAGTATAAGTGCAGGGTGAGTGTTGATTGGAAACTTACCAATCACAAGATCAGGCTCATCTGGGATCTCCTCCACATTCATGTGGTTCACTGTGGCCTTCTGGTTGTTGTTTGGCTTCAGTCCTTTCTTCTCGGGACAGTTGTCTGCATAATGTCCCTTCTGGCCACACTTGAAGCATGTCACCTCACTCAGATCCTTCTTCACAAAGCCGCGATCACGGTTGCGGTCATGTCCATTGTGTCCTCTAGAATGGTGAGTGTGTCCTCCCTTGTGGCTGTGGTGGTTGCTCTTGTGGCTATCATGACGATGTCCATCGCCTCCATGGTGGTGGTGGTCATGGCTTCCATGGTTCCCATGTTCACTCCATCCATGCTTGGAGTATCCATCATAAGAAGTGCGAGACTTGTGGTGAGAACCAGAGTGGTGATTGTTGCTCTTCCTCTTGCGGCTTTCCACCTGCTTGTGTTTCCCTTCCAAAATTATGGCCTTGTCCATAAGCTCCTGAAAAGTGGGACAATAAACCACCTGCAGCTGCACTGAAAGCTCATCACTAAGGCCATCCAGGAATCTCTCCCTCCTCTTTGCATCAGTGTCAACATCCTCTGGTGCATAACGAGACAAGTTGTTGAACTCCTCAATATACTCAGCCACGGTGCGGTTGGTTTGGCGCAAGTTGCGAAATTCCTTCCTCTTCAGGCTCAGAATTCCTGAAGATACGTGGTTGGTCTTGAAACCTTCCTCAAACATTGCCCAAGTCACAGTGTCCAGCGGGTGGGTGATCTAAAAAGTGTCCCACCACGAAGCGGCTGGTCCCTCCAGTAGGTGAGCGGCAAATCTCACCTTCTCAGCATCAGTGCATCCAACAGTCACCAGATCCTTATTGACTGAACGCAACCAGTCGAGAGCAACCATTGGTTCCACTGCAGTTGAGAACTTCGCTGGCCTTAGCCTCAGAAACCTAGTGAGAGCATCTCCCTGAGGCTGGTTGTTCCCATTGTTGTTGTTGTTTTGAGCTTCCATGAACTGGGTCATAACTTGGGTCAGCTGTGCCTGAGCTGCCATGAGCTGCTCCAACTCAGTGGGTTGACGGTGGGGGGGCATCTGTGGTTCAGCACAGGTAAGTTCAGAAAGATTCGATTACGAAAACATGATTCTACCCATGCATTATGACCAAACAACAACAAAACAATCACAGACAATCTCAAGCAAGCAACACATCGGCAAACAAACGATCCAGCAACATCCCAGGGGTTATCCTAGCAGTATATACCTACTGAAATAGTTTTTAGAAGAGTTGGCAGTAGTTATCAACACAACAGGTCAACAAGGCATTAAAAACAGGAATCTGCCAGAACAGTCCAGCAGTGTTCACGAATTTTTCTACCTGACTTATACTCGTCAGGAAGTTTTTCTGATTTTTTCGTATACAGTACAGAGAGTTTCGAACCAGCCCTATTTTTTTCATATTTTTCCCAGATACCAGTAAAATATGAAAATTCGGACAGTACTGCTGTGTCAGCAGAAAACTACAACAGGAATAACTCAGATATTAACCAAACTTGCCATAACTCTTCCATAAAATTCGCACAAATAATCCTGGGATATTGGAGTACACAATGGAGCAACTAAACACTCTTAAACTAATAGTAATTAAGTTTTACATTGATCGAGACTAATCCTAACGATTTTACCTAACGAAGACTAATTGGTGGACTTCTATCTACTTCTTGAAGAGGTTGCGGTAGGTCCTTGCACTCATGCGTTGGCGCTTCTGTCCACGATCCAACCATGGCGGTGGAGTATACACCTCTCCTGTGTCATCACTTGAAATCTCAAACTCCACCTCTTCTGGATCCTCCTCTTCTTCCTCATTCTCTGCTGCAGCTGCAACAACTTCATCTCCTCCACCATCATCGTCTCCATCATCATCATCCTCGTCCTCCTCCTCATCATCATCATCGTTCCCACTGTCGTCATCATCATCATTGCTGCCATCATCTCCATTGTCATGATCAGAGGGTGGATTCAGCTGTGCTTGGAGAGCGGCAATCTGGGCTGCCATATCTTCAATAGTTTGATCCCTTTCCTGGACGGTCCCTTGCAACTGTTGTATGGTCTGGTTGTTTTCCTGCACAGTTCCATTAAGCTGAGCTATGGTTGCATCCTTGCCTACCAGGGCATTATTCAGAACATCCACAGCTTCATGCAAGGTCTCTATCTCCAGTCCTTGGACCACCATACCATTGCTGGCAAAATCTGCTATCTCCTTTACCATCATCACTTTCTCAGCTAGAGCTCCATTCTCCCTTTCCATATCCTCTATGTGCCTCCGACGGGACGGCATGTTGTTCCTGTCGCCCGGGGTAACCACAACGTTCCCATCCTCATCACGCCTCCCGTAGTCACGGTAGGGTGAGTCTGCTGGCAGCAGGTGTCGGACAAGATGGCACTGGCGTGACAGGGCTTCATGCAGGGCCAAGTTTATTCCAAGTCCCCCGTTGCAGTATGTCTTGGTGTAGATCAGATGCATAGGGTTTGGCAAGGCGGCATCCCTGAAGATGAAAGTGGTGATCTCCCATGCATCCTCGCCATATCTATAGGTGTACAGCCTTCTTCCCTTGAACATGTGCAGTGGCAATCCCAATGACTGCGAGAGCTGTGCTAACTGTCTTGCAAAGGGACTTGGTGACTCCATGGTTGCATACTCAGTCCTGACTTCTCCCATCTATCATTTAAAAGAGGAAAGTGTGAGAATAGCATATGGTAAGAATTTACGAGGGTGAAAGGCATAAGATGAAAGACAGAGTTAATATAATCTCTAATAATGCTATGGCTTCCTAATCCAAACCTAGGTCACGATCCTACAGTCGACACACGGGTTCTGATACCATCTTGTAACACCACGGTTCTGAAAAGACCGTAGCTTCTATGTGACATGCCAATCCCTGGATCGGTTCATTGGCTCACAATAGAATAAGATGAATAACATAGCAAAATATCCGTGTATCATAAATAACGAAGATCTAGAGTATCATTATTACAATAAAAGCTTAGCTCAAGGCTAGCTCAATGTTATTCAAGTAGCAACATAAATATAGTAAATCCTCCATTCTTCAAATTGCCCACAAGTGAACAAGTGCCGAGTGGAGTACCGTGGCCTAAATCGATTACTCAGAATCGGAATATCCTGCAACATGAAACGTAGCAGCCCCGAAGGGTCAATACATGGAATGTATGGCAAGTAGATCTATTAAAGGAGACAATAGTGTTAACATCTACATGCATATTTGGCAAGTAGAGCTGTGGCTAGCTTGCATTTGCAAATACCTTTGTCCTACTTTCTTAAACAGTTTTTGATTTTCTTCAAAAAGATCCCAATTAAGTTAACCCATCGACATTAAGGCAATTATGAAATTAGAATGAGCGAGAAACATGTCATGGAATCAATATCAAGCAACTCAGACATCCATAACCGGGGACACGGCTAATCGATTAGATTATACACCCTGCAGGGGTTAGTACACTTTACCCATGTGACTTGGCCAGCCCAGCTCGTACCATCACTCTCATTTTGGGTGATGATAGGGAGAAGTCCAAGAAGAGACCGTTCGGGAAGTAGCTCCCCAATCCCGACGCGCACCGGTCTAACCTACCAAAATTCTACATCTCTAGATACGTGGGTTCGAGTTACCACAACCTACTGAGTCCAACCAACCGCCCATTTCATTATTGGCACATGGTTGTACACGTAAGCTACAAAATAAAGAAGCCAATTATTTTCTCTTTATACCTGGGTGCCTTTCCGCAATGATACCACCAAAAATTATCAATCCCATCACACCCAGGAGAATCATTGATTAAGTTGTTTTAGTTTTCACAAACCAAGACATTTAGAAACAACTTTTAGTGATGTAACCCAGCCCCTGTCGTCGGGCATGTATTGTAGTTGGCGGGGGCGGCACTACAAGGAATGCGCGAGTGATTGGCGAACGTTAGGAGATGTGCAGGACAAGGGAGAACAAGATAGCGTCATCTAGAAGAGGAGGGGCGGATGAAACCTACCGGGAAAAGCTCGCCGGAGTCGAAGCAGAAGACAGTGGCGTTCGGGCGTTGATAGAGGCGAGGTTCTAGGGCACGCACGGGCAAGTGGATGGTATGGTCAGATGCGGGGGACACTGGGGAACACTCCCGTGGAGGCTAGAGGCAGTGGGGAGGGTCGACGTCGCCGGAATCGGCCGAGAAGCTCGCCGGAGTCAGTGGCGTCCCGAGAAGCAATTCACGCAGCCTAGGGGCGATTGTGTACGGGAGAATGGGGGAAATAGAGAGGGGGTGTGGGCGATTATGAGGGCGTCTTTGCTGGGCGTAATTAGCGTGGCATTGATGCGAATTCAAGCGTGCATTCAATCGGTAGAAACAATAGCGAGGGGGAAGAACAGGTCGCGGTGGGTGAGGGACACGATGCCTATGTGGCGTGGGACCGGGGTGTTAGTGAGCGTGGGGGGTACGTTCGCGGGTGAAATAAAACGGTTCGTGGGAGAAGAGATGTCGGGTGGGCTGCTGTTGGGCTTAGTTGGGCCTGGTTAGTGGGTTGGTTCTTTTCCATTTTTTTATTCTGTTTCTTTTTCTATTTCTATTTTTCTGTTTTGAATTTAAACCCTTATTTGAAATCAGATTTAATCATCAAAACTTTTCAGTAGGTTTTATACTGTTTATAAATGTGACTTAAAGTCCATTTTTGAATAATTCTTTTATTCATTTATGGTTTATTATTTATTTAAATTAGGAAGTTGTCTTTATTCAAATAGGATTTAAATATGTTTCCAACCCATATTATTTTATTTAAATGTTTCAAACTTTATTTGAATTCCAATTTTTGTCAAACCTTTTAAAGTAGGTTTTATTTATTCATTAGTGTAAATAATTCACTTTGAATTATTACAAATATTTTTAATTTGATTTAATATTTGAATTGGCATTTGTCCTTATTAAATATGGTTTTAAACCTATATAAATTTTATTCAAATAATTATTTTTAAGTTAAAAAGATAACCTTTTAATCCACTTTGGCAAATTCCAATTTATTATTTTCTCATGATTTAATTAATCATTTCTATTAGGGATTTTGTCTTCCGTTTAAATATCATTTATTTGAATATTCTTTATCTCTTTATTTTATTTGGATTTGGATTATATTTATTCCATTTGCTTATGGATTTAATTCAAGGTTTAAGTTGCCTTCTAAATAATTTTCCTGGGATTTTATTATTTAGGAAATTTGTCTTTATTTAAATAAAATTGGATAATATTCAATCCTTATGATTTTATTTAAATAATCTTTTACTCTTATTTATTATTCAATAATCTTTCATTTTATTTGTTTATGGATTTGGCCAAAATTTAATTTGGCTTTTAAATATTCCTTATTTCTTTCTTTCTTTCTTTATCTCATAAAGTCCATATCTTTTTATTTATAAATCCAAAATTGGTGATTCCAATTTGTATGATTTTATTTAATATTTGTTTATCCTTTTAAATCTCTTTAGGATTAATTTGCTCACAATTTGGTATGGATTTTAGTTAGGAGCTTTATTAGCTTTGGAGATTATTTCCTTTTATCTTAATAAATTCATAAGTTTTTATCCATGGTTCCAAATTAAGTGAAACCAATTTCTATGGTTTTATAATATTTTTATTTGTCATTTTGATCACTTATAAATGTTTGTTGACAAATTTTTATATGGAACAAATCCATAGTCTTAGAGTAATCTTGGAAATGATTTCTTTCATTAGGTTTCTTTAGGGTTTTGGTTTACTTTTCCAAATGTTTAAATTTCAAGATACATTCATTGATGAATGCATTTCACTTGATTGAAATTTGTTGGATTCCCTTTTATTCAAAGTTTGTTCAAGAAGGGTTTTGATGTTTCCATTTAGAAATAAAAAGTTTCTTTTCACCCTAAATTTTAAAAATTATTTATTTTATTTTTTTATTTTTCACATTTCAAAATTTGGAAAATTTTGGGATGTGACAGAATCCGAGGAGGATCCAGTGGGAGGAGGACGCGGCGAGGCTCCGGTGGCGTCAAGAGCTCCGGTGGCAGCGGCGGTATGTGTGGGGAGCAGGGGGATAATGAGGCACCAAAGGGTGCCCCCCCGCACGACCAACCTATACCAGAAACGCTGACCGGTAGTACCGGTGCTAGAAGTGGTAGTACCGCTTGCGAGTGGTAGTACTGGTTTCAGCAACCGGTAGTACCTGTGACCGGTAGTATCAGACATACGAATGGTATTACCGCACCTAGAGAAGTTTCCAGGACACGACCTGGGAACCACCCAGGTCCGGTCGTACCGCTCCTAATCTGGTAGTACAGGTTCCACCTAATTCCATAGCCAATGACAATGGAGGGGTTCTTGTGCGGATTGGATGAGGGTTTTTCGAGGAAGTAGAAAGGCTTGGGTTGATATAATCACACTGTGGGAAGCACATGCACTCTGAAATAGGGATAAAGATATCAAAAACCAAAGGAGAGTGCATGAAACTAAGATCAACAAAGAATCAACAGATGACAAACACGATTAATCGCCAACCTCTCGAATGAGAGAGGGCGGTGGACTAGGCCACCATGTTTGAGTATACTCGGCTTGGCACCACGAAGATATATCTTGGGTCCATTACCGAAACTCATCATTTAAGATCACATATGACAAAATGATATTAAGAGGAATGATTTTTATCGCTTTGGGCATAATGGGGGGAGGGATAGTCCAATCAATTAGGACCGCACTCCCCCTATATCCATGCATGCACCTAAACCATATAAGAGTCAAGACATAGGTGAGTATGCAAGATGATCAAGTCAAGCTCCTTGAATCTATGATATTTAGTTCATTCCTCAAATAGCAAAAACTTGCTTCATCAAGTGGCTTCGTGAAGATGTCAGCAAGTTGATCTTTGGTTGACACATATAATAGATCAATATCACCTTGAGCAACATGATCCCTAATGAAGTGATGACGAATCTCAATATGCTTTGTCCTTGTGTGATCCACCGGGTGGTAGGCAATCTTGATGGCACTTTCATTGTCACATAGAAGAGTCCCTTTGTCACAAAGGACACCGTATTCCTTTAAATTTTCCCTCATCCATAGCAATTGGGTGCAAGAACTAGAAGCTTCCACATACTCGGCTTCGACGGTGGAGACAGATATACAATTTTGCTTCTTAGAAGACCAACATACCAAGGACTTACCAAGGAATCGGCAAGCCCCGGATGTTGATTTTCTATCATCCTTATCACCAGCCCAATCCGAATCCGTGTATCCACAAAGAGCAAATGTTGACCCTCGAGGATACCAAAGACCATAATATGGGGTATTGTAAGACCCCACCTTTATAAAGGTAAAGGTCCCTATGATTGCAATGCTAGTCCCTGGATCAATTGCTAGCATCCAGAGTTTAAGATGAAGTACACAGAAACAAAGAACATTATTACATCGTCATTCCAGAGATAACATAGTCTTTTACAACTCCATAGCCATAGGCTAGTACAAGAGTTTATCTTACCAATATAAATAAAAGTCTTCATCTTCATGTGCCACAGGCAAGCATGTTGAGTGTAGACTCATAACCCTAATCCTCATCAGAGTAACCTGCAACATCACAAGTTACAGCCACAGTGGGTCAATACATTGGAATAGTATTGGCAAGTGATACCTTAGTACAATAAATAGTATCTAGCTTCTACATGAATTTGGCTAAGTGTAGCTTAGGCTTGCTTTGCTCAAAATAGGTTTTACCTATCAGCTGAAAACACTAAGTTTTTGTTTGGCAAAAACTCCCAAGGAACCACCAATAGACATTGGTGAACCTTCACCCTTGTTCAACCACAAATTTTAACTTTGAAATTGGGATGAGGAGATTCTTGATAGCTTCCATGTCTTGATGCTCAAATTGTCCTTTTCCTGGGACACGGCTAAGTACTTAGTTTCTTCCTTCTACAGAGGTGGTGCACTTTCCCCACAAGACTTGATTTTCACCAAGACAGGACCTTTCAGAAGCCTTCCCTTAGAACAAATGGACGCGTTCCAAACCTATCACCCACTACCACCAACTGTCCAAATGGCTAAGTTATTGCAACCTATATGATCCAGGAAGAGCCCATAATGCCATGTGGTTGCACTAGAAGCTTCTTAACATATGGAATCTCAAATCCCTTTGTTCCTGGGTGGCATTCCACAAGTGAGATACACAGGGTAGACAATTGAAAAATGGGGCCTGGTAACCACTCAACCAAAATCCAACCAAGCAATTACCATTCCACCTAGGTGTTTCATTCACTTAATTGTTTTATTAAGCAAAAACATAAGTCAAAGACTTAGAAATATCTTTCCATAGCATGTATATAATCCACCATTGGTTGCTACTAGCTAGGCTAAGCATGGCAATAGCAAGTATCTTAACTTAGAGAAAAATCTAACAATTCTACAACTACTAGGATTTCCCAAGCATAGCATATAGATACTTAGTAAAAATTATCATGCAAGCCCTATACAAAATATTTCTAGTGCATAGTCAAAATATTGGGACAAAAGTATGAATCACCACTTTCCTTGGTAGTTGGGGGAGTAACAACAATCCTCACAGTCACAATCACCACTAGCACCAAAATCTACACATAAAATGATAGCACCAAATTCACATTCCAAATAATCAAACAAAAATATATGAATGCATGCAAATGCCATGTGATGATTTTTTCCTAAACCAAACAAGACAAGTGAAACAGTACTGATCAATAAACAAAACAATTATACACCAAATAAACTTAATTTGGCCTTTAGAACATTTTCCAAATAATTTTTATACACAAAATATGCCTACAAATGTCTCTGCATAATATTCCATCTTAACAGAAACAAAATACAGAACTAAGCCTATAGATGTGTAGGATTTATTTTTGTGATTCCAATGGTATATTATTTGTATTTTTTGGATAAATAGATCAAAAGTTATTGAATTTACAAGTTTGAATAACTAATAGATTCAAAAACAGAATTTAAATCAAAAACCCAGACACGTGGGCATGTATGATTGGCCCGTACCGGTTCGGCCAGATCGATCATCATGAGCCGCACGATCTAAATGAAATCTCACGGGCCAGATTCACCCGTGCCCCTTCGTTAAGTGATCTAATTCTACGCGTTAGATCTAGATCCAACGCTGCTGAGCACACGACCAAGGATGGGCGGCGCTACCGACGGCGGTGTGGCGGCAGCGCTACTGGCGATGGTGGAACGACGATTCTAGTGAGGCCTAGGGGTAGTGATGATGCTTACCAGACTCGCATGTGCACGAGGAAGCTCAACGTGGTCGCGATTGGGACGGGGGAGATCTGCTGTGGCCGGAGGAGCTCGTCGAAGTTGCGGCGACGTTGGGTTCTTGCAGACGATGACATTGCCGATGATATGGACCGCCCTAACACAAACCAAAGGCTTCTGTGTGTGCACAACAATCTGGCGATCCTGATAGGGTCAAGGAGAAGGCAAAAGGGTGGTCGGGTTTTACCTAAATCGCTCGTCAGAGTTGAGCGGCGGATCTGTCGCTTGCAGTGGTGAACGGGAACGACGTCCTGGGTCATGCGCAGGCAAACCAGAGGCATTAGAAGATGCACCAGGACATTGCGAACTCGACATGACCAAGCAGAAGGCAAGGGGCGGCAGGAACTCACCGGACTCGGTTGCCGGAGTTGCTCGGTGCTGCGGCGGTGCAAGGCGAAATTCATGGAGCCTGGCGGCGCTCTGTGGTTGGTGAGTGAGGGGAATGGAGCGGAGTGAGGAGGGGTTTATGTAGCCGGAGCTGGGTGAGGAATTAATCGACGAATCAACGGCAATTAAGCGCGCAATCAATGACAGTGACGCGGGGAGGTAACGGCGGAGGGCCAGGTCGTGGGCGGGGTTTGGGGACAACGATGACGGGAAATTGGGTCCGGGGCATCATCGAGAGGGTGTGCACGGGCGGGGTGAGAAACAAACAGAGGGGGAAACCCGGGTGGGCTAGTTTTGTTACTGGGCCGAATAGGTGGCGCCGGCCCTTTTTCTTTTCTTTATTCCTTTTTCATTTCTATTTTGATTTTCTGGTTTCTCTTTCAAATGTTTTTCAAATGAGTTGGAATTCAAACTTCCTCTGGATTTTTGTAAAGTGAACCATGCACATATTTGAATACAAAGCATTGTTGTTCACTCAAAAATACATTGTCCCATTGGATTTAAAATAAAACCATGCCTTAATTATTTATTTATACTAGGCATATGAATGGTTTTGATTTCATATTTTTGTTTTGAAATTTTTGAACAATATTGGAATAAACATTCAAACCTATAAACAAACCTTACTCGTTGAGACAAAGTATTCTCATATAAGAGAGTGAAAAATAAGTCATTGCCTTTCCTACATAAAATAATAAGCAACATTTGCTTCTGTTTTGAAATCTTATTTGAAAATGATCCTAAATGCTTATGAATGCATGAATGTTATGCAAACTTTATAAATCATGATTTTTGGGATGTTACAAATCTAACCCGCTTAAGGTGAATCTCGCCCTCGAGATTCGGATTGGCTAGCAAATAGGTGAGGGTGGTCTTTCCGAAGATCATCTTCTCTTTCCCATGTTGCTTCTTCCTTGGAATGATGATTCCACTGAACTTTGCAGAATTTGATAGTATTTGTCCGAGTAACTATTTCTGCAGTCTCGAGAATTTTGATAAGTTTTTCTTCATAGGTGAGATCACTTTTCAATTGGACCTCTTCCAAAGGTATAGTATCCTTCAAAGAAGTCTCTTCCATCTCCGGATGGCATTTCTTTAACTGACTCACATGAAACACATTGTGAACGGCAGACAATGATTCCGACAATTCAATCTCATATGCCACTTCTCCTTTATGGCTCAGAATCTTGAATGGTCCAACATATCTTGGGGCCAATTTTCCTTTGACTCCAAACCTCTTCACTCCATGAAGTGGTGATACTCTAAGATAAGCTCTATCACCCACTTCATAGGTGACTTCCCTACGCTTGGGATCTGCGTAGCTATTTTGTTGGGACTGTGCTATCTTCAAACTGTCCTTTACCAACTTGACTTTCTCTTTAGCTTCCTTGATTAGTTATGGCCCGAACAAGTTTCTTTCTCCAACACCATTCCATAGCAATGGTGTATTACACTTTCTCCCATAGAGAAATTCAAACAGTGCCATCTCAATACTGGCTTGATAGCTGTTGTTGTAAGAGAATTCTGCGTAAGGCAGACTTTCATCCCAACTAGCTCCATAATCTAGGGCACATGCCCTCAACATATCCTCTAGAATCTGGTTGGTTCTTTTTGTCTGTCCATCAGTCTGGGGATGAAAAGAAGTACTGAATTCCAATCTCGTTCCCAATTACTCATGCAGTTGCCTCCAAAAATGGGAAATGAATTGAGTTCCCCTATCAGACACAATACTCTTGGGTACTCCATGCACACATACAATCCTGTTCATATAAATCTTGGATAACTTAGCACTTGTATAGGTTGTCTTCACGGGTATGAAATGAGCCACTTTAGTTAGGCGATCTACTACGACCCAAATAGAATCATATCCCGTTCTAGTCCTTGGCATTCTAGTGATGAAATCCATGCCAATCTGGTCCCACGTCCAATCAGGAATAGGTAACAGTTGTAACAATCCTGTTGGTTTCTGATGTTCCGCTTTCACTCTGCTACATACATCACACAAAGCAATATGTTCGGCGATGTCCTTCTTGAGATTATTCCACCAAAATCTTTCCTTCACATCCATGTACATTTTGGTGTTACCCGGATGAATGGAATATGGTGAGTTGTGTGCTTCTTGTAAAATCAGTTTCCGAAGCTCCGGATCTTGCGGAATGCAGATACGTTTTCCATACCATAAAGTACCATGTTCGTCTTCGTGGAATCCTTTGGCTTTTCCCTTGCCAATCTTTTCCTTAATCTCTTCAATTTTCTTGTCCGTCTTTTGGGCTTCCTTGATTTTGTCCAACAAGGTGGGTTGAACATCCAATGACATGAGATGTCCTTCAGGAACTATCTCCAATCTAAGATCTTTGAATTGGGCACACAGATCATCTGGAAACTCTCCTTTAGTAAGGCCATTCACATAAACCTTATGGATTAATGCATTCGCTACAACATTTGCTTTACCGGGGTGGTATTGCAAACTCAAGTCATAGTCCTTGATGAGTTCTATCCATCTTCTTTGTCTCATGTTAATTTCTTTCTGAGTGAAGATATACTTCAAACTTTTGTGATCTGTGAACACTTCACATCGCTTTCCCAAAAGATAATGTCTCCATGTTTTGAGTACATGGACAACAGAGGCTAACTCCAAATCATGAGTAGGATAATTCACCTCATGAGTTTTGAGTTGTCTCGAGGCATACGCCACAACTTTCCCTTCTTGCATCAGAACTACACCTAATCCTTGGTGAGATGCATCACAATACACTTGAAAATCTTTCTCCAAGTCTAGCAGACATAATACTGGTACTGTCACTAGTCTCTTCTTCAACTCTTGGAAACTGAGTTCACATCCTTCAGTCCAATCAAATTTCTTGTCTTTCTTAAGTAACTCCGTCATTGTCTTAGCTACCTTTGAGAAATTCTCAATGAACCTTCTATAGTATCCTGCCAAGCCAAGAAAACTACGAACTTCTTTCACTGACTTAGGAGATTCCCATTCTGTTACAGCTGACACTTTTGCAGGATCAACTGCTACACCATCTCCTGACACAATGTGTCCAAGAAATCCGACGTCATTCAACCAGAATTCACACTTGCTGAATTTGGCATACAGTTTATGCTCTCTAAGCTTCTCAAGTATCATTCGCAAATGTCCTTCATGCTCTTCATTGCTCTTGGAGTAGATCAAAATGTCATCGATGAAAATGATAACAAACTTGTCAAGAAACTCCATGAACACCTTGTTCATCATATTCATGAAATAGGCTGGTGCATTGGTAAAACCAAATGGCATCACGGTGTACTCATACAATCCATACCTAGTGGTGAAAGCAGTCTTAGGTATGTCTTGTTCCCTTATATTTAGCTGAAAGTAGCCTGATCAGAGATCAATCTTTAAGAACACATAGGCTCCTTCTAACTGATCAAACAAATCATTGATTCTGGGCAAAGGATACTTGTTCTTGATAGTCACCTCATTTAGTGAACGATAATCTATGCATAACCTTTGACTTCGATCTTTCTTTTTCACAAACAAAACTGGTGCTCCCCAAGATGAAGAACTTGGTTGAACAAATCCTTTCTGCAACTGTTCTTCAAGTTGTTTCTTGAGTTCTTTCAACTCATCAACTGACATCTTGTAAGGTCTCTTTGCTATTGGTCCGGATCCTGGCAGCAAGTCAATCAGAAACTCCACATCTCTATCTGGTGGCATTCCCGACAATTCCTCTGGAAACACATCTGGATATTCTCTCACAATTAGCACACTGTCTATGCTAACCCCCTTAAGAGAATTTAGCTTACTCCCTTTCAATTCAAAGTTAGTCTTGAATCTAATTTCTTTTATTATCTAGGGTTGTGAGTGTGACAGTATGATTGGCACAATCTAGCACTCCCTTGTACTTAGTCATCCAATCCATTCCCAAAATGACATCCAATCCTTGGGAATTTAGGATTATCAAATTAACTGGAAACTTATACTTCCCAAATTCGATCACTAGGTCATGACATCCTGAGTTCACTATCATTTCTCCACCAGGAGAATTTACTTTTATAGGATGCCCAATACTTTCAACTGGAAGTCCATTTCTATCAACAAATGCTCTTGATATGAATGAATGCGATGCGCTAGTATCAAAAAGAACAAGTGCTAGAACAAAATTGAGTTTGAACTTACCAGCCACGGCATCAGTTCCCTCATATATTTCTTCCACATTAATGTGGTTCACTTGTCCCTTTTGGAAGGGATTGGGCTTGTTGGCACCTTCAACTTTCTTTTCGGGGCACTCATTAGCATAGTGTCCCAGCTTCTTGCACTTGAAACATTCAACCTGACTGATATCTCTCTTTGCAGGCTGACTTCCACTGCCATTTCCACCTCCACTGTGGTGGCTCTTGTGCCCACTCTTGTGGTTCTTATACTTGTCATTATCATGACTGCGGCGATGCTTGTTGTCATGATGGCGGTTGTGGCTGTGGTGGTTGTTGTACTTTCCATGTTTGTGGGATCCAGAACTCCCACTATCATCATGATGGGAACGCTTGTGAGACGATCCCGAGTTGTGCTTATCAAAGTTGTGCTTCCTTTTCCTGCTATCAACCTGTTTCATCTTGTTCTCCAAGATGGTAGCCTTGTCACAAAGTGATTGGTAGGTTGGGACATAGGCAACATACAGCTGCGGATTTAACTCATCATTCAGTCCTTCGAGGAATTTCTCCTTCCTCTTGGCATCTGTATCAACTTCATCCAGTGCATAACGCGCCAGATTATTGAATTCCTCAATTCATTCAGCCACGCTGCGGTGACGCTACTTCAGATTGTGGAACTCCTTCTTATTCAAGTTCATCACTCCGGATGAGATGTGAGCTGTACAGAATCCATCCTCAAAGATAGCCCAAGTCACATCCTCAATGGGAGTGGTGATCTAAAAGTTGTCCCACTAGGTTGCTGCTGGCCCTTCTAGCAGATGTGCTGCAAACCTGACTTTCTCTTCTTCGGTGCAGCCGATGGTCACTAAGTGATTGTTCACTGAACATAACCAGTCATTGGCTACCATTGGATCAGTGGTTCCCGAGAACTTTGCAGGCCTCAGTCTTAGGAATCTGGTGAGCATGTCAAATCCTGGCGGATTATTCTGGTTGTTGTTGTTATTGTTATTGTTGTTGTTGTTATTGTTATTCTAATTCTGGTTCTGCATGAAGGTGGTCATCATCTGCATCAGTTGTGCTTGTGATGTCATCAACTGCTGCATCTTGGGAGTGACATTGTTGTTGTTGTTTTGGTTGGGGTTGGCACGTCGAGGTGGCATCTGTGGTTTTAATAAGGATAAGAATGAGATACCCATAGATGCTTAACATGCACAATACATCACATAGACAATCACAATAACCAAGCATCAAAATAACATAGAGTTTAAACGACATAAACAACAAGTTTTGGAAAAAGCAAACACACCATATCAAGCCATCCACATGTTGTATGGTCATTGCGACCCAATAATCAAAGTACGATAGATGAAAGATAAACGAGTAGTCTACACTACTCCTCCGCATCAATCTCCACATCAACAAGGGTAAGACCTGCATTCTCCATAGAGGTCTTGTACTCATCAACACTAGCAGTCAAGGCCTCAATCTTGGCCCTAAGAGCCCTCTTCTGTGAGCGAAGCCTCTCGATCACTCCCTGCTGATGTTCAAGCTCGAAGTCCTTGGCCTCTAGCTCTTCCTTCATCTCCCGGATCTTCTTGTTCCTGTCTTGGACACTTTTCTCCTGGCTCTTGAACTTCTTGTCCTGGCTTTCAAACTTGGCCTCCATTTCCTTGACTATATCGTCTTGCTCCGCGAATAGCTTGTCCTTCTCACGAAGCTAAACCTGGAGCTCGTCATTGCTAAGCATGACGTTGGTCCTATCAGTATCTAGGTGTCTAATCAGACCCTCTAGGTCCTGAAGGTACAGACGAATCGACTCCATTGTCTCTCTAGCAGCATCCTCGTACTCTATGGCCTCACCCTCCTTGTTGCGTCTCTCGAAGGGGTGAAAGTAAAGACCTCTAAGCTCGGTGGAGTGTCTCCCTACCAGGCGCCCAAGTAACTCCTGCATGACTACATCTAAGCCTTTCTCCTTGTCGTCATGCATCAGCTTGAAAGTGATGGTCTCCGTGGTTGGCTCTGTCTGGCGTCCCGTCTGGGTGACTCTGAAGCCCCATAGGTCCTTCCTCTCAAACTTGGTGAGTGGAAGTGTCATGATTCTAGGAAGTGGAAGGTTGAGCACACTAGTGAGCTCAATGAGACGAGTGCCAAAACAAGTTCCCTTGAACTCCTCGACTGTGTTGATAACAACATTAGGCATATATTTTTATAAGATAGAGAAAAGTTAGAATCAACATCAATAGAGAAAAATCACAAGACATAATATCACAAGCACATCTTTTTGCAACAAACACACAAGTCATGGCATACACCAATCCATTACAAACATCAAAGGTTCAACAAACTTAGACAAATTTTTGGAAGTAAAAACGATAAGTGTGGTGGTCCAACTAACGAAGTACGTTACAACTCTCACTCACTAGACAAAATAGCTATCATGGCATCCTTAGTAGCCATCTGTCTATCTTGTTCACAAGAATCCCATATTAATTCTATGATGTCTCCCCTTAGTTGTTGGTTGGTAGTCTCTAATTCTTGGGTATGCTTCTTTTCTTCTCTATGGTCATTTTGGGTGTTGAGCATTCTGCACTTGAGTCTATCACCAAGCTCTTTGATGGCATTCCAAGCTGCATTTCTTGCAGAGTCAAAGAATGTTGTGTGCATTTCAGAGTTGGTGACCATGCAGAATCCCGACTCCTTGTGGTTGTCTTCCTTGTTTTTGTACAAATGAAGTTGCACCCAGCAATACTCTTCTCCTTCATCCATCACAGGGAATCCCTTATACACAGCTGCACCATGTATCCCCATTGTAACCATAAGGTTCTTGAGTGCCTTGGGAAATTCTATCTCACACTCCAAAGTCATGGTCATGAGTGGTCCCTTCCATGGCTTCATTGATGGAGTTCATCTACAAGTAGAGATGATAAAGAAGATTAGAAAAGTTTACGAGAAGAAAAAGACAAGTGTGGAAATTTTCCAAAGTGTTCAAATTTTTTCCTTAGTGGTTTCTAATCGAATACTAGGGTCATAATCCTACAGGCAACACAGTTCTCTGATACCATCTGTAAGACCCCACCTTTATAAAGGTAAAGGTACCTGTGATTGCAATGCTAGTCCCTGGATCAATTGCTAGCATCCACAGTTTAAGATGAAGTACACAGAAACAAAGGACATTATTACATCGTCATTCCAAATATAACATAGTCTTTTACAACTCCATAGCCATAGGCTAGTACAAGAGTTTGTCTTAACAATATAAATAAAAGTCTTCATCTTCATGTGCCACAGGCAAGAATGTTGAGTGTAGACTCATAACCCTAATCCTCATCAGAGTAACCTGCAACATCACAAGTTACAGCCATAGTGGGTTAATACATTGGAATAGTATTGGCAAGTGATACCTTAGTAGAATAAATAGTATCTAGCATCTACATGAATTTGGCTAAGTGTAGCTTAGAATTGATTTTCTCAAAATAGGTTTTACCTATCAGTTGAAAACACTAAGTTTTTGTTTGGAAAAAACTCCCAAGGAACCACCAATAGACATTGGTGAACCTTCACCTTTGTTCAACCAAAAATTTTAACTTAGAAATTGGGATGAGGAGATTCTTGATAGCTTCCATGTCTTGATGCTCAAATTGTCCTTTTCCGGGGACACGGCTAAGTACTTAGTTTCTTCCTTCTGCAGAGGTGGTGCACTTTCCTCACAAGACTTGATTTTCACCAAGACAGGACCTTTCAGAAGCCTTCCCTTAGACCAAATGGACGCGTTCCAAACCTATCACCCACTACCACCAACTGTCCAAATGGCTAAGTTATTGCAACCTATATGATCCAGGCAGAGCCCATAATGCCATGTGGTTGCACTAGAAGATTCTTAACATATGGCATCTCAAATCCCTTTGTTCATGGGTGGCATTCTACAAGTGAGATATACAGGGTAGACCATTGAAAAATGGGCCCTGGTAACCACTTAACCAAAATCCAACCAAGAAATTACCATTCCACCCAGGTGTTTCATTCACTTAGTTGTTTTAGAAAGCAAAAACATAAGTCAAAAACTTAGAAATATCTTTCCATAGCATGTATATAATCCACCCTTGGTTGCTACTAGCTAGGCTAAGCATGGCAATAGCAATTATCTTAACTTAGAGAAAAATCTAACAATTCTACAACTACTAGGATTTCCCAAGCATAGCATATAGATACTTAGTAAAAGTTATCATGCAAGCCCTATACAAAATATTTCTAGTGCATAGTCAAAATATTGGGACAAAAGTATGAAGCACCACTTGCCTTGGTAGTTGGGGGAGTAACAACAATCCTCACAGTCATAATCACCACTAGCACCAAAATCTACACATAAAATGATAGCACCAAATTCACATTCCAAATAATCAAACAAAAATATATGAATGCATGCAAATGCCATGTGATGATTTTTTTCTGAACCAAACAAGACAAGTGAAACAGTACTGAACAATAAAAAACAATTATACACCAAATAAACTTAATTTGGCCTTTAGAACATTTTCCAAATAATTTTTATACACAAAATATGCCTACAAATATCTCTGCATAATATTCCATCTTAACAGAAAAAATACAGAACTAAGACCATAGATATGTAGGATTTCTTTTTGTGATTCCAATGGTATATTATTTGTATTTTTTTGATAAACAGATCAAAAGTTATTGAATTTACAAGTTTGAATAACTAATAGATTCAAAAACAGAATTTAAATCAAAAACCTAGACACGTGGGCGTGTCTGATTGGCCCGTACCGGTTCGGCCGGATCGATCAACGTGAGGCGCACGATCTAAATGAAATCACATGGGCCAGATTCAACCGTGCCCCTTCATTAAGTGATCTAATTCTACGTGTTAGATCTAGATCCAACGTTGCTCAGCACACGACCAAGGATGGGTGGCGCTAGCGACGGCGGTGCGGCGGTGGCGCTACTGGAGATGGTGGAACGGTGATTCTAGTGAGTCCTAGGGGTGGTGATGATGCTTACCAGACTTGCTCGTGCACGAGGAAGCTCAACGTGGTCGCGGTTGGGACGGGGGAGAGCTGCTGTGGCCGGAGGAGCTCGTCAAATTTGCGGCGACTTCGGGTTGTTGCAGACGATGACGTTGCCGATGATATAGACTGCCCTAACACAAACCAAAGGCTTCAGTGTGTGCACAACGATCTGGCGATCCTGATAGGGTCAGGGAGAAGGCAAAAGGGTGGTCGGGTTTTACCTAAATCGCTCGTCGGAGTTGAGCAGCGGCTCTGTCGCTTGCAGTGGTGAACGGTAACGGCGTCATGGGTCATGCGCAGGCAAACCAGAGGCATTAGAAGATGCACCAGGACATGGCGAACTTGACAGGACCAAGCAAAAGACAAGGGGCGGAAGGAACTCACCGGAATCGGTTGCCGGAGTTGCTCGATGCTGCGGCGGTGCAAGGAGAAATTCGTAGAGCCTGGCGGCGCTCTATGGTTGGTGAGTGAGGGGAATGGAGCGGAGTGATGAGGGGTTTATGTAGCCGGAGCTGGACGAGGAATTAATCGGCGAATCAATGGCAATTAAGCGTGCAATCAACGGCAGTGACGCTGGGAGGTAACGGCGGAGGCCGAGGTCGTGGGCGGGGTTTGGTGACGATGACGGGGCAAGTGGGTCCGGGGCGTCAGCGAGAGGGTGTGCACGGGCGGGCTGCGAAACAAAGAGAGAGGGTAAAACTCGGGTGGGCTGGTTTAGTTACTGGGACGAATAGGTGGCGCCGGCCCTTTTTCTTTTCTTTATTCCTTTTTCATTTCTGTTTTGATTTTCTGGTTTCTCTTTCAAATGTTTTTCAAATGAGTTTGAATTCAAACTTCCTCTAGATTTTTGTAAAGTGAAGCATGCACATATTTGAATACAAAGCATTGTTGTTCACTCAAAAATACATTGGCCCATTGGATTTAAAATAAAACCATGCCTTAATTATTTATTTATACTAGGCATATGAATGGTTTTGAATTCATATTTTGTTTTGAAATTTTTGAACAATCTTGGAATCAACATTCAAACCTATAAACAAACCTTACTGGTTCAGACAAAGTATTCTCATATAAGAGAGTGAAAAATAAGTCATTGCCTTTCCTACATAAAATAATGCGTCAACATTTGCTTCTGTTTTGAAATCTTATTTGAAAATGATCCTAAATGCTTATGAATGCATGAATGTTATGCAAACTTTATAAATCATGATTTTTGGGATGTTACAGGTATGAACTAAATATCGAAAGATTCTCTTGACCGCCATTAAATGGCTTTCTTTAGGATCCGCTTGATATCTTGCACACACACCTACACTAAACACAATATCGGGTCTATATGCATAAATGTAAAGCAAAGAATCAATCATAGACCATTATACCTTTTGATCCACATCTTTACCATTGGGATTTTGTTCTAGATGTGTCTTTGTAGCCATGGGAGTAGGAGATCCATTTAAATATTGCATATTGAATCTCTTGAGAATATCTTGAGTATATTTGGCTTGGTTGAAGAATGTCCCTCCTCTAACTTGCTTGATCTCAAAACCAAGAAATACTCTCAACTCCCCCATCATAGACATCCGGAACCTACTAGTCACAAGCTTTGAGAATTCATCATTAAAAGCTTTGTTAGATGAGCCAAAGATAATATCATCAACATATATTTAGCATACAAAAATCTCCCCATTGACCTTCTTAGTAAAAAGAGTGGGATCGATTTTCCCAACCTCAAATCCACGGTCAAACAACAATTCTCTAAGGTGCTCATACCACGTGTGTGGGGCTTGTTTGAGCCCATAGAGCGCCTTATCAAGTTTTTAGACATGGTTTGGGAAGTTGGGATCCTCAAATCCTGGGGTTTGCTTTACATACACCAACTCATTCAATGGACCATTAAGAAAGGCACTTTCTACATCCATTTGTTGCAACTTAAAGTTATGATGTGCCGCATAAGCAAGAAGGATACGGATGGACTCAAGGTGAGCCACGGGTGCATATGTCTCTCCATAATCAATGCCTTCAATTTGAGAGAACCCTTGTGCAACCAATCTTGCCTTGTTCCTTACTAGAATTCCATGATCATCTTGCTTGTTCTTGAATATCCACTTGGTGCCTATAACATTGCGGCAATCCTTTGGCATCTCAACTAACTTTCGTACTTTGTTTCTATCAAAGTTGTTTAGCTCTTTGTGCATTGCTTCTAACCAATCCGAATCTTCAAGAGCTTCCCACACTTTCTTTGGTTCAATCATGGAGATGTGTGCTTGGTGCTCACTAAACCTCTTCAATTGTGCTCTTGTGGAAATGCCTCTCCTTATATCACCAACCACATTTTGTAAAGAGTGGTCTCTTAATTCCATCATCCTCTCCTTTATAGCTTCACGACGAGTGTGGATCTCCTCGTTGTTTCTTGGGGGACCCTCTTCATCATTTCGGTCCTCATCTTGACCATCATCTTGAACTTGATCAACATGGGAATAATTCTCTTCATTAATAGGCAAAGATTGACCTTGGTCTTGATTAGGCACATTTCTAGCATTGAGTTGAGCTTGTATTAGGGCACTTTGTATGGATCTCCCTTGTGTAATTGACTTGGCACCGCTTGAAATTCTGGAGATTGGAGACTCAAGCTCATCCTCACTAGAGCTGTCACCATGATCAACATGTTGAGGGTCCACAGCTTGTCTTTGGATTGGGTCAGTGTCCTCCTCGGTGGATGGAGCTTGTTGATGTTGTGAAGATGAGGGCTCCACTTGAGTAGAGCATAGTTATTCTCGATCCGCCATAAGGGGTTCCTCAACGGGGCAGATATATCCCACACCCATTCTTCATATGGCATCCCGAGGCATTTCATCATCTGCATCACAAACATCAACACGCCTCCCTTGGGGACCATCATATTCCTCGAAGGTCACAATACAAGGTTCTATGACGGCTCCGAAGAGCTTATCATAGATTCTATAAGTGTGAGATTCGAGACCATAGCCAACAAAAATACCCTCTAATGCTTTAGCCTCGAACTTGGATAAACAAACACCTTTTATGAGATAGAAACACTTACAACCGAACACCCGGAAGTAAGATATGTTGGGCTTGTTAGCGGTAAGTATTTCATATGGAGTCTTGTTGATTTCTTTGTAGAGGTAGAGCCGGTTTGATGCATGGCAAGCAGTGGAGATGGCTTCGGCCCAAAAGTTGTATGGAGATTTAAACTCCGCCAACATGGTCCTAGCCATCTCAATAAGAGTCCGGTTCTTCCTCTCGGCAACACCATTTTGTTGAGGGGTATATGCAGTGAAATATTGATGTTTTATCCCCTCATCACCAAGGAAATCATTCAAGGTGTAGTTCTTGAACTCGGTGCCATTGTCGCTTCTTATTATCAATACAGGGACATTGTATTGATGTTGAACCAAGTTGATAAAGCCGAAGAAGGTCTTTTGGGTCTCACTTTTCAACTTGAAGAAATATACCCATGAGTATCTTGAGAAGTCATCAAAAATCACCAAACAATATTTCTTCCCACCAATACTTGCATGAGATGGAGGACAAAAGAGATCCACATGAAGGATCTCCAAGATCCTTGTTGACTTGACGCGGTTCTTTGGCTTGTTGGGAGCATCATGCATCTTTCCTAGAACACAAGCCTTGCAAACACGATCTTTGGCAAAGGAAACATTTTATTTTAGTCCAACAATATGGACCTCCTTGTGGAAACTTTGCAAAGTCCTCACATTGACATGGGCTAGTCGGTGATGCCATATCCAACCCACATCGGCCTTTTCGAATAAGCACATCGCACTTGTAGTGGTTTGCCCCGAAAAATCTACCACATACAAGTCTTGTTCGACGTACCCAACAAAAGCGACCTTGAGAGACTTGCTCCACATGAGGACCACAATATCATCATAAATAAAGACGGCAAAGTCCATCTTTCCAGGAGCACGGACTGAAAGTAAATTGTAACCAAGGGTCTCAACAAGCATGATGTCCATGAGTGTAATATCGTGGGCAACCACTACCTTGCCGAAACCCATTACCTTAGACTTTGACTTGTCGGCATATGTCACAGTTATTTGATCATCATTTGGCATTAACTCCTTGACAATAGACGATCTTTCGGTCATATGACTTGTGCAACCACTATCAAGTACCCACTTTGACCCTTCGGAAGCATATGTCTACAAAAGATCAAGCTAATTTTTAGGTACATATTTTTCAATGGGTCCTATTTTGTTAGCAACAAGGGTCTTGGGGACCCAGATATACCAAGCAATATAACCATCATATGGGCCAACATATTGTGCATACACATCACCATAATAATCACGCATTAGAACATAGTGAGGGTTAGCACTTCTAGCAAAATCATCATGATACATAGTTTTACCATTTGTGGTCTTACTATTCACAATGGCCTTGTTTTTCTCTTGTGCGGGCTTGTCCTTATTCTTCTTGTTGTTCTTCTTCTTGGCTTTGGAGACAAAACCAATGCCCCCTTTCTCACCATTTGACCTTTGCTTACTCAAAAGGTCATCAATAGACTTGTTACCTTTTGGAAATGTGGCCTTGGCTAGCTCCCCCTTCAACCTAGAATTTTCTTCAAGAATAGTTGTACTACTAGAGGGAATGAAATTACTAGGTGAAGGAATATTGGTTAATTGAGTTTGAAGCGTTTCATGGGACTTTGTGAGTGACAAGAGTTCACTTTCCAATGCCTTGTGAGCCTTGTTAAGTAAACTAAAGTCCTCGGCAAGTTTTTCATGAACCACACCAAACTCAATCTTGTCCTTTTTAGCCCTTTTATATTTAGTAATTGCATGATCACGTTCCTTGATGAGTCTATTAACAATTATGTCATTGGCCCCTTCAAGACCTTCAAGTTTTATTTCAAGGGATATTCTAGTCTCTTGTTCTTCTTATAGAGCATTACTTAGGGCTTCTATCTCCATCTCGTGTTCTCTCCCAAGTTTACATCTTACATCAAGAAGATCTTGTGTGTGGGAAAGTTGATCTAAGACGTTCCCAAAATGCATCTTGGTATCCCCTTGTAAGTTAGTCACAAACTCATCCAAAGTAACTAATTCCCTTTTTTACTTCAAGAGATATCTCATCATCTATTTCATCAATAGCTAAGGGAGTGGAGTGATATGATGAGGATACCTCCGTTCCTCTTGCCATAAGGCAAGTGACGTTCTTGTTGGAAGTATTCTCATTTGGATAATCAAAGAGGGAGAATGTCGAAGTAGAAGTAGTGGCTAGAGTAGCCACACAACTTGAATTTTCCTCTTCCTCATCATCATCATCTTCATTGTCAGAGGAGAATTCTTCATGAGTGATCAATACAATCTCACCTTTCTTCTTATTGTTTGGATTCTTCTTGATGAAGGGCTTCTTGTAAGGAGCTTTGGAAGCTATCTTTGGTACGAGGTTGCCACCATGATCTTCTCTTCTCTCATAGGGACAACTGGCCAAGAAGTGATTTAGGTTGCCACAATTGTAACAAGTTCTTAATTTCGAGATATTGCCTCTTTGTCCATTGGGGTTGCTTTTTCATAGCATTTCCATCTTGGCCTTGGCGGGGTTCTTCCCGAAGTTGTTTGCATAGAAGGCCATATATTGACCATGAAACTTCTTGACATCATCGGGGTTGCTCATGGATAGGACTTCATCACTATCATATCCATCCCTATGTTCCACAACTTTGGCCTTCAATGCAAGGTTGAAAACATTGCTCATTCCAAGGGCCCGAGCACGGGCATCTTTGGCATTCTTGGCGGCAACCTTGAAAGAGGCCATCTCTTGCATAACTTCAATGGAGGTCATGAGGTGGTAGTTGTGTCTTCCTTGTAGGCTCTTAAAGTCGGTGGGCTCAAAGGGCATGAGTGCACTCACATATTTCCTTTTTATCCAAGCATCATCCACATGTGAGGCACCCACATTCCTAAAAGCGGTGGCGGTGGATTTGAGCCTATGATACATGTCTTCATGATCTTCATCTTTATTCATATAGAAGCCTTCGGCTTCATTGCTTAGTGCATCATACCGGTTCCTTTTCATGCTCTCATTCCCAAGAAACAACATTGTGAGAGCATCCCAAGCTTCCTTGGCGGTGTTGAGGTGCTCAATGTGTGGATAATCCTTTGTACCCAATCCTTGTTGAATCATCTCCAAGGCGGTGGCATTGAGTTGACTATTGACAACTTCTCTTCTTGTCAAGTTTTTTGGATCCCCAATATAGAGTACTTGTTCGATGATGTTCCATAGTTCAATGCAACAGCTACGCACATGAGTTTTCATTAGAGATTTCCATTGAGCAAAAGTAGTAGATGCTTCAAGCTTTGGTGTTTCTCCTCTATTTTTTATATGAGGGTGAGGAATTGGAGGGTCGCGAGAGTACCATGGATGAGAATCATGGTTCTCACCCTTCCTCCCAACCTTTTATGTGGAGGAATTAGTGTTGTCTTGATTACCCTATAGGGGTTCGTAGCATGGAAAACAAAAAATTTCTACCGCATGCAAACAAACAAGACAAGATCTATCTATTAGATTGTAGCAATGAGTCGATAGAGGAACTCACCCTCGAAGATTCCAAAGCGTTTAACGAGAGCAGATTCTCGTGGGTGATGTAGTCGTACTCTTGCCGATCTCAAGATCGCGTAGATGATCCTTCCGGCGCTGCGTTCCGGCAGCGCTTCCGCAGTCGGTCACACGTTCGGTACTCGATGAAGACCTTCCTCTCCCTTGTTCTAGCAGGCAGCGGAGGTTGTAGCACTCTCCTCGGGATTCCGGCAGCACGACGGCGTGGTACCGAAAGTAGAGGGAAGATCTCGCAGGGCTTCGCCTTAAGCCGGAGCGAGTATGGTGGACTATGAGAGAGGCCTTGGCGATCTAGGGTTTAGAGGCACCAAGGGAGGAAGCTTGGCCGGCGGCTAGGGCTTGGGAGAGCCCCAACTCGGCGGCTAGGAGGAAACCCTAGGGCGGCGGCGACTTGTGGTGGCCGGCGGCTAGGGCTAGAGTTTGGGTGGTGTTGGGTGTAGTGAAGAGGGGCAGCCCTGCCCCTCCTTTTATAGGTGGGAGGGCGCGGCCAAGGGGGAGGGAGTCCTTCCCCAAGTCGGCCTCCTTGGCCGGTGGGTGGAGGGAGAGGAACTCCTCCCCAAGTAGGTTTCCTACTCTCCCTCCACCAAGCAAAACTGTCGTTTGACTTTTCAAATTGGCGTTTGACTTTTCAAACTAGGATTTGATTTCTCCCTTTATTTTGCCCAGCCATGATACCTAGTACATGATGCAACCATTCCAAATTGTCATGACACATTCATGTACCCTTCCCCTCCGGAGTGCCGGACCTTCCGGAACCTTCTAGAACATTCCCGATGAAAACACCGGAATCATTCCCCAACTTCGAAACAGGACTTTCCTTATATGAATCTTATTCTCCAGACCATTCCGAATCTCCTCGTGATATCCTGGATCCCATCCGAGACTCCGAACAACATTCGGTCTCTTACTCATCATTCCATAACTACTCAACAACATCGAATCCTTAAGTGTGTCTCCCTACGGTTCGTGAATTATGCGGACATGATCAAGACACTTCTCCGAACAATAACCAATAGAGGAATCTGGAAATTCATATGGCTCCCACATATTTCTACGATTACTTTGCGATCGAATGAACCACTTACATACGATACCAATTTCCCTTTATCTCATGATAGTTTACTTATCCGAGGTTTTGATCGTCGGTATCTCTGCATACCTAGTTCAGCCTCGTACTGATAAGTACTCTTTTATCGTTCCCGTGATATGTGATCCCTTGTGAGACAGTCACATGCTTGCAAGCTAATTGGATGACATTCCACCGAGAGGGCCCAGAGTATATCTATCCGTCATATGGATGGACAAATCCCACTCTTGATCCATGTGTCTCAACCCATACTTTCCGAACACTCAATGCCACCTTTATATCCACCCAGTTACGGTGTGGTGTTTGATGTCATCAAAGCATCCTTCCGGTGATGGTGATAAGCATGATCTCATGGTCGAAGGAATTAGGTTACTATGTATCAGAAAGCTTATAGCAATTGAACTATTAAAATGACTTGATCTTTTATGCTACGCTTATCTATAGGAGTATGTCCACCATACCATTCTCCTAATGATATGATCTTGTTATTAACAACATCTCAACTGTTCATGATCAAGAAACCATGATCATCTATTAATCAACAAGCTAGTATTATGAAGAGGCTATACCAGGGACTCTAATTTAGTTTACAAATCACACAAGTATTAATGTTTCTGGTTAATACCATTATAGCATGAATGTAAACATTTATCATAAACACAAAGATATAATAATAACTACATTTATTATTGCCTCTAGGGCATATCTCCAACAGTCTCCCACTTGCACTAGAGTCAACTAATCTAGATTACATGGTAATATACCGAACACCCATGGCAGTTTGGTGTTGGTCATGTTTTGTCCTCGGGAGAGGTTTAGTCAACGGATCCGCCACATTCAGATCTGTGTGTACTTTGCAAATCTTTATGTCACCATCTTGGACATGTTCTCGAATAGCGTGAAAACGTAGCTTGATGTGCTTCAGCTTCTTGTGTGACCTTGGTTCTTGTGCATTGGCTATGGCGCCCATGTTATCACAGTAGATAGACATTGGGTCCAGCGCACTTGGAACCACACCGAGATCTGTAATGAACTCCTTCATCCATATCGCTTCTTGTGAAGCCTCCGAAGCAGCTATGTATTCCGATTCAGTTAAAGATCTCGCCACAACGCTTTGCTTTGCACTCCTCCAGCTAACTGCTGCACCATTCAAAGTAAATACATATCCAGATTGAGATTTAGAATCATCCGGATCGGTGTTCCAACTAGCATCGGTGTAACCATTAACAAAGAGTTGTTCATCAACTCCATAAGAAAGAACCATGTCCTTAGTTCTTCTCAAGTACTTAAGGATGTTTTTGACCGCTGTCCAATGATCCACTCCTGGATCACTTTGATATCTGCTAGTTAAACGAACAGCATATGCAATGTAGGGTCTAGTACATAGCATGGCATACATTAGAGATCCTATGGCTGAGGCATAGGGAGTCTTACTCATCCTTTCTCTATCTTCTGCCGTTGCAGGACTTTGAGTTTTACTCAAGGTCGTATTGGGTAACATGGGCAAGAACCAAGAACCCTTTCTTGCTATCTTCCATTCCAAACCTCTTTAGAACTTTGTCCAAATATGTACTTTGTAACAATGATATTAGGCGTCTCGATCTATCTCTATAAATCTTTATGCCTAATATGTAAGCTGCTTCGCCAAGATCTTTCATTGAAAAACTATTATTCAAATATTCCTTGACACTATTAAGAAGGTCTACATCATTCCCAATCAACAATATGTCATCTACATATAGTATTAAGAATGCTACAGAGTTCCCACTCACTTTCTTGTAAATACAAGCTTCTCCATAAGTTTGTATAAAACCAAAGCTTTTGATTACCTTATCAAAACGTTGATTCCAACTTCGGGATGCTTGCTTCAATCCATATATGGACCGTTGAAGTTTGCATACCTTGTTAGCATCTTTAGGATCGAAAAAACCTTTGGGTTGCATCATATACAACTCTTCATCAATGTCTCCATTTAGGAATGCTGTTTTGACATCCATCTGCCATATCTCATAATCATAATATGCAGCGATTGCTAACATAATCCTCACAGACTTTAGCTTCGCTACTGGTGAGAAATTCTCATCGTAGTCAACTCCTTGAATTTGTCGAAACCCTTTTGCGACAAGTCGAGCTTTATAGACAGTAACATTACCATCAACATCTGTTTTCTTATTGAAAATCCATTTGTTCTCGACAGCCTTCCGGCCATCCGGTAAGTCCACCAAAGTCCATACTTGGTTTTCGTACATGGATCGAATTTCGGATTTCATTTCTTCTTGCCATATATTGGAATCTGGGCTCATCATCGCTTCCTCATATGTCGCAGGGTCATCGGTGTTGTCCACCAACATGACACTCATAACGGGATCATACCAATCTGGAGTGGTACGAGTTCTCATTGACCTGCGAGGTTCTGTAGCGACTTCAACCAAAGTTTCATGATCATCATCATTAGCTTCCTCTCTTATTGGTGTAGGCGCCACAGGAACTTCTTCCGGTGCTGCACTACTCGCAAGTTCGACAGAAGGTTCAACAACCTCGTCGAGTTCTACTTTCCTTCCAGTCACTTCTTTCGAGACAAATTCCTTCTCTAGAAAGGATCCATTCTTGGCAGCGAAGATTTTGCCCTCGGATCTATGATAGAAGCTATACCCAATAGTTTCCTTCGGGTATCCTATGAAGACGCATTTTTCCGCTTTGGGTTTAAGCTTGTCCGGTTGTAACTTCTTTACATAGGCTTCGCAACCCCGAACTTTAAGGAACGACAATCTAGGTTTCTTCCCAAACCATAATTCATACGGTGTCGTTTCAACGGATTTAGATGGTGCCCTATTTAAAGTGAATGCGGCTGTTTCTAATGCATAACCCCAAAACGATAGCGGTAAATCTGTAAGTGACATCGCAGAACGAACCATATCTAAGAGAGTTCGATTACGACATTCGGACACACCATTACGCTGTGGTGTTCCCGGCGGTGTCAATTGTGAAAGTATTCCGCATTTCTTTAAATGCTCGCCAAACTCGTAACTTAGATATTCACCTCCACGATCAGAACGTAGAAATTTAATCTTCTTGTTACGTTGATTCTCCACCTCACTTTGAAATTCCTTAAACTTTTCGAAAGTTTCGGACTTATGTTTCATGAAATAGATATACCCATATCTACTCAAGTCATCCGTGAAGGTAAGAACATAACGATAACCACCACGCGATGCTACACTCATTGGACCACACACATCGGTATGTATGATTTCCAACAAGTCCGTAGCTCGCTCCATCATACCAAAAAATGGAGTCTTAGTCATTTTACCCATCAGACATGCTTCGCATCTCTCAAGTGATTCGAAATCAAGTGATTCAAGAAGTCCATCAGAATGGAGTTTCTTCATACGCTTCACTCTAATGTGACCAAGACGACAGTGCCACATATAGATCGAGTTATCGCTCAATTTCAAACGTTTAGCTTCAATGTTATTAATATGTGTATTTCCACTATCGAGATTCAATAAGAATAGACCATCTATCAAAGGTGCATGTGCATAAAACATATTACTCATATAAATCGAACAACCATAATTCTCGGACTTAAACAAGTAACCGTCTCACAACAAACATGATCCTAATATAATGTTCATGCTCAACGCAGGCACCAAATAACAATTATTTAAGTATAAAACTAATCCCGATGGTAGATGAAGAGGTAGCGTGCCGACCGCGATCACATCAACCTTTGATCCATTTCCAACGCGCATCGTCACTTCGTTCTTCGCTAGCTTCCGTTTATTCTGCAACACCTGTTTCGATTTACAAATATGAGCAACCGAACCAGTATCAAATACCCAGGCACTACTACGAGTACTAGTGAGATACACATCAATAACATGTATATCGGATATACCTTTCTTCTTGATGTTGCCGTTCTTCAAATCCGCCAAGTACTTTGGGTAATTCCGCTTCTAGTGACCCTCTCCCTTGCAGTAAAAGCACTCAGTATCAGGCTTAGGTCCAGCCTTGGTCTTATTCGTCGGTGTGGTAACTTTCTTACCACCCTTCTTGAAGTTTCCCTTTTTCTTAGACTTGCCTTTCTTGAATTTGGTGGTCTTATTGACCAACAACACTTGATGCTCTTTCTTGATCTCCACTTCTGCAGATTTCAACATGGAGAAGAGTTCTGGCAATGTCTTGTTCATGTTTTGCATATTGTAGTTCATCACAAAATTCTTGTAACTTGGTGGTAGTGATTGGAGGACACGGTAAATCCCCAAAGCATTAGGAATCACTATACCCAAACTTTGGAGTTTGTTTGCGTGCCCAGACATCTTAAGCACATGCTCACTGACGGAGCGGCCCTCTTCCATCTTGCAGTTAAAGAACTTTTCAGAATCCTCATAACTCTCAACTGCCGCGTGAGCCTCAAATATCATTTTGAGTTCACGGACAATATCATGTGGGTCATGGTTCTCAAACCTTTTCTGAAGCTCTGATTCCAAACCATACAAGATAGCACACTGAACTGTGGAGTACTGATTATTCCGAGTGAGGTAAACGTTCTTTACTTCATCGGTAGCATCAGCTGCAGGCGGGTCACCTAGTGGTGCATCCAGCACATAGGTCAAATTACCAGCATTGAGGATAATCCTCAAATTGCGGAACCAGTCCGTGAAGTTGCTTCCATTGTTTTTCAAATTTTCTTTATCTAGGAACGCATTAAAATTTATGGTAGGGGTCGCCATTGATCTACAACATATTTGCAATAGTTTAGACTAAGTTTATGACAAATTGAGTTCTAATTAATAGTTAAATTAATCTAGGTGAACTCCCACTCAAAACAATATCCCTCACATTGTTTTAGTGATCACACAAACCAAATCCACCACATCAAAACCGATCATCACGAGAGTTGATGTAGCTTCAATGGCGAACAATCGACATGTTCATCATATCTACTATATGACTCATGCTTTACCTTTCGGTGATCCGTGTTCCGAGACCATGTCTGTACATGCTAGGCTCGTCAAGATCAAACCTTAGCTTCTGCATGAGAAAATCTGGCTTGCTCACGTTGTATACACTCGCAGAATCTAACACACCCGATCATCATGTGGTGCTTCGAAACAACGAGCTTTAGCAACGATGCTTACTAAGGATTAACACTTTAAAACTTGAAATTTATGTGCTTGAGGGATCATCTTATAATGCTACCGTCGTTAACTAAGAAATACAAGATGCATAAAGGATTAACATCACATGCAATTCATAATATGTGATATGATATGGCCTTTCTTCTTGTGCTTCCGATCTCCATATTCAAGCACGAACATGATCTCCATCATCACCGGTATAGCGTCAAGGTCAATGGCGTCGTTCCATGGTTGTCGTCCACTAGCTTCAACTATTACAACTACTTTGAATAGACACGTGGGTCTTAACAAAATTTAAAGAAAACCATATGGCTCCTGCCGGTTGCTAACTTACAATAAGGAACATTGCATACATCAAATATAATCACAATCATGGCCATATCACATCACAGCACACCCCTGCAAAACAAAGTTAGATGCCTCTAATTTTCTTTGCATATTTTACGTGGTTTGGGGCTTTCAATAAGTGTCGATCTAACTTACGAACAAGAACCACAACGTTGATGTTTGAACTATCAAGTGCCCGTTGTAAATTGGATCTATACTATAATGGGAGAGACAGACACCCGCAAAGCCACTTATGCAATACAAGTTGCATGTTGAGCATGGAGCAAGTCTCATGAACGATGTCATGTAAGGTTAGCCCGGGCCGCTTCATCCCATCATACAGCAAGATGCAAAGTACACAAGAAGCAATTGATAATAAAAGCACCACCACCCACAATGACCATTGTGTTCTACTCGTGCAACAGATCTACATATAGACACGGCTCTGATACCACTGTAGGGGTTCGTAGCATGGAAAACAAAAAAATTCTACCGCATGCAAATAAACAAGCCAAGATCTATCTATTAGATTGTAGCAACGAGTCGATAGAGGAACTCACCCTCGAAGATTCCAAAGCGGTTAACGAGAGCAGATTCTCGTGCGTGATGTAGTCGTACTCTTGCCGATCTCAAGATCGCGTAGACGATCCTTCCGGCGCTGCGTTCCGGCAGCGCTTCCGCAGTCGGTCACACGTTTGGTACTCGATGAAGACCTTCCTCTCCCTTGTTCTAGCAGGCAGCGGAGGTTGTAGCACTCTCCTCACGATTCCGGCAGCACGATGGCGTGGTACCGGAAGTAGAGGGGAGATCTCGCAGGGCTTCGCCTTAAGCCGGAGCGAGTATGGTGGACTATGAGAGAGGCCTTGGTGATCTAGGGTTTAGAGGCACCAAGGGAGGAATCTTGGCCGGCGTCTAGGGCTTGGGGAGAGCCCCAACTCGGCGGCTAGGAGGAAACCCTAGGGCGGGGGCGACTTGTGGTGGCCGGCAGCTAGGGCTAGAGTTTGGGTGGTGTTGGGTGTAGTGAAGAGGGGCAGCCCTGCCCCTCCTTTTATAGGTGGGAGGGCGTGGCCAAGGGGGAGGGAGTCCTCCCCCAAGTCGGCCTCCTTGGCCAGCGGGTGGAGGGAGAGGAACTCCTCCCCAAGTAGGTTTCCTACTCTCCCTCCACCAAGCAAAACTGCAGTTTGACTTTTCAAATTGGCGTTTGACTTTTCAAACTAGGATTTGATTTCTCCCTTTATTTTGCCCAGCCATGATACCTAGTACATGATGCAACCATTCCACATTGTCATGACACATTCATGTACCCTTCCCCTCCGGAGTGCCGGACCTTCCGGAACCTTCTAGAACATTCCCAATGAAAACACCGAAATCATTCCCCAACTTCGAAACAGGACTTTCCTTATATGAATCTTATTCTCCGGACCATTCCGGATCTCCTCGTGATATCCTGGATCCCATCTGAGACTCCGAACAACATTCGGTCTCTTACTCATCATTCCATAACTACTCAACAACATCGAATCCTTAAGTGTGTCTCCCTACGGTTCGTGAATTATGCGGACATGATCGAGACACTTCTCCGAACAATAACCAATAGAGGAATCTGGAAATTCATATGGCTCCCACATATTTCTACGATTACTTTGCGATCGAATGAACCACTTACATACGATACCAATTTCCCTTTGTCTCACGATAGTTTACTTATCTAAGGTTTTGATCATCGGTATCTCTGCATACCTAGTTCAACCTCGTTACTGATAAGTACTCTTTTCTCGTTCTCGTGATATGTGATCCCTTGTGAGCCAGTCACATGCTTGCAAGCTAATTGGATGACATTCCACCGAGAGGGCCCAGAGTATATCTATCCGTCATATGGATGGACAAATCCCACTCTTGATCCATGTGTCTCAACCCATACTTTCCGAACACTCAATGCCACCTTTATATCCACCCAGTTACGGTGTGGTGTTTGATGTCATCAAAGCATCCTTCCGGTGATGGTGATAAGCATGATCTCATGGTCGAAGGAATTAGGTTACTATGTATCAGAAAGCTTATAGCAATTAAACTATTAAAATGACTTGATCTTTTATGCTACGTTTATCTATAGGAGTATGTCCACCATACCATTCTCCTAATGATATGATCTTGTTATTAACAACATCTCAAATGTTCATTATCAAGAAACCATGATCATCTATTAATCAACAAGCTAGTATTATGAAGAGGCTATACCAGGGACTCTAATTTAGTTTACAAATCACACAAGTATTAATGTTTCTGGTTAATACCATTATGGCATGAATGTAAACATTTATCATAAACACAAAGATATAATAATAACTACATTTATTATTGCCTCTAGGGCATATCTCCAACATACCCCCCACCATCATACCCTCGGGTGATACTGGGGCATTCCCCTTAGGTATTACTGATGGAGGCTCCTCTTGAGGAGAAGGGGATGATGAGCCATCTTTATCTTTAAGAAGTTGCTCAAGCAATTTCTCGACTTCGTTGACCAAGGATGAGCTCAGTCTCGTTTCCATGTTTTTGAGAACATCCATGGTCACCGAGGTACGCTCACCACCACCTTCCCCATAGTTGCTACCCATATACTCTTAGGCGGTAAATCCCGAATAAAGAGCCGAGGATCTGATACCAATTGAAAGGATCGTATGGGCACCTATTGGGGGGGGTGTATAAGCTCTACTTCAAATTTTCTTCTTTTTCAACTTAAGGTTTGACAAGAAAGGTAAATTCTCTAGATTATGCAACTAAAGTGAATTTACCTATATGTCAAACGAGTACCAACTAGCACAACACTAAGTACGAACAAGTAAGGTAGTGTGGTAAAGGATAGAAGTAACCAAAGTGGTGGGCGCGGAGACACAAGGATTTGTTTCCCGTAGTTCCTTCCTTTTGAGGGGAAGTACGTCTACGTTTGGAAAGGGGGTGGTATCAAACCACCTACGCCACGAAAGGCCTCCCTTATTCTTTGATGAACTTCACCCCGATGGGTTCGATTCACCTCTTCCACTATATCGGCAACCTTCAAGGTGGAAGCCGACACCTTTACAACTAGTTAGAGGCACACATCCACAACTTAATTGGAGGCTCCCAAATACAAGAAAGCTGTCAAACAATCAAAGACAAACTTGTAAGAACCAAATCTAGAACTAGAGTTTCCAAAGAAACACTAGAGAAAGGGGCCCTCAAGTGAATGAGGGGGAAATGAAGATCTCTCTTGGTGAAGTAGTAGATCAAGGGCTCCTCCTTCGATTCTCCAAAGATCAATGACTTTGGATGGTTGAGTGAAGAGATCTTGGCGATTTGGTGGCTCGAATGGAAGGGGTGTTCTTAAATGCGATGAGCATCTTTTCCCAAGGTAGGTGGAGGGCCATTTATAGCACTCGGAGAAATCTATCCATTGGGCATTAAATGCACCGGTACTACCGATACTCAAGCGGTAGTACCGGTCACAACCGGTACTACCGGTCAGGTACCAGACCAGGTACCGGATATGCGCCACATGGCTGAGACAGCCTCAGTCACCCCCAGACCAACCAATCGGTGCTACCACTAAGCGGTAGTACCGGTCCTGAGAAGCGGTACTACCGGTCGGGGCGGTAGTACCGGCTCCAGGTACCGGTTGGTACTGAGTGGGAGGGAGAGCCCTTGTCCTCCCTCAGTGTTGCCTGGTATAGTCGGGCGGTACTACCATTGTCAAGCGGTAGTACCGCTTGGTACAAGCGATACTACCGGTTGAGGCGGTAGTGCCGCCCCGCGGTAACGGGTGGTACTCAGGATTGAAGAGACGTTTCCTTCACAATCAGACGCGTCCGGTACGAGGGAGCGGTACTACCGGTGCCAAGTGGTAGTACCGGTTGTAACTTCTGGTACTACCGGTCAGCACTAGTGACTTTGGCAATGCCAATTGTGGGCAATGCATTTTTAGTGCCACAACCTTAAAGACCTGAGATAGACTTAGTGCACGATTAAACCGATAGGTGTGTTATCATCAAATATCAAAATCATAAGGATAGGAAGTGCACTTTCAAAGTCTTTCAAAGTAATACTCAATAGATAAGAGTCTTGTGCAAACAAGAAAGATAGAGAACATGAGTGAATAAATCACCATATGAATGCTTGAAACACAACAACTCAAATGCTTGCTGGATATAGGGAGGAACTAGGTTTACTGACTCAACTTAGAAATAGGAGAAAGGTCCCTTCATAGAGGGAAGCAGGGATTTCAAGTCATAAAGAGCTTCCAAAAGATTATGGTACTTACTAGCTTTGAGCCCTCATTGCCCCTATCATAGGCATCTTAAGATGATTAAGGTTAAAGTGAACAAGGATGGAGTATATGCTTGACGAAATATAAGTTGGCAATCTCATGTCCCTTGAGTACGAGGGCCGCTCCTCATGCTACTCAACTTTGGTTACCGGTAAGTTCTTGTCATTGTAAGTACATGCGTATCATAAAGAACCTCGAACGGGGTACCCCATGCACATGGTACAGGAGCTATCCCATAACCAAAATGACAAGGAAAGCAGACAATGAGCATCTCAACGATCTTTTTATTTACTATGTGCATAGATTTTTATTGAGGATGCTTCACAGATTGCTCATTATGGTGATGCTACAAGTTTCCACCATGATTAGGCTTGGCTTAGGCTAGCGGCCCAGGCGTTTCTCTAACACAAAATACATAGCTCCATGGACTTACAAGCTCCCTCTTTATTTCACACTGGCGACATCCATAGACAAAAGAACATGATATCAACTGGATAAATATCCATAAGTGTTGAAAGCGTTCTCCGTGATAGCACGGTTCTGCTAGTCCCAATGTATAGATGCAAGCATATATAACTTCAATGACACAATGGTTCAAGTCTATTAGGGGCAAGAAAATAAGGTGTGCCATCAAGTTCATGAGAGCTTTACTAACTAGTTTTCACATAACAAAATAGTTTTTAATTCTAAAGATTGATGAAGCTTGAGAATTTGCTTGGAATAGCAATAATGCTATAGGTAGATATGGTGGACACAAATGGCATAGGTTTTGGTTCAAAGGGATTGGAAACATGATAGGTGAGCCTTCTCAAAACAGGTTTTTGGCTAGCAAGGCTGGGTAGCAAGCAAAAGAGTTGAAGGAAACAAGCAAACCTACAAGTGATAAAGCCAAACATGCAACCTTCCTTGAAGACACAAAAGATCTTAAATAAAGAATACTAAGCTTATGAGCCAATCAAGAAAGAAAATAGATGATACAAAATACCTGTAAGCTTTTTCTCTTTTCCTTTCAAACCTCAAAAAGTGTTGCTACTGATCAGAGCTCGGTTTGCCAAAACCAATTTAGATCTACTTGATGCTCCCAAAGTGACACTACTAGGAAACCAGCTATAGATAGACAAATCTTCTGTGGCGCATATGTGTGACCATGCGCCACAGATAAACTCCAGTGGCGCATTTAAGGCAATGCGCCACAGAAGTCTTCACACTTTTGTGAAGCATATAGGGAAAAAATGCGCCACAGAAGTTTGGTGGACCCGCCACCGGGGTTGGGCTCCCTCACTTTCTGTGGCGCATATGTCCAAATGCGCCACAGATGTTCCAAATTTTGTGGCGCATATAAACATATGCGCCACAGAAAGTGAAGAACTTTTCTGGCGCATATATAGAAATGCGCCACAGAACATGGAAACCCAGATTTCACACCCCCCACCTGTGGATCGCCTTTTAACTTTTGTAAAAAATAAATGAAAATGATAAAAAATTTAGAAAAATAATTCCTTGGAGATGTAGTTGTATTTTGGGGTATAGTTGTAGGGAAATTTAAAAAACATGAATTTCGATGTATTTTGCAAAAAAAGTTTATGGGACAGTAAAACGGCCGTAACTTTTCCATAAGATGTCAAAAAAAAGTTTAATATACCAAAATGATCGTCTTGAAATTTCCTATTCGATTTCAACTGCCGAAGGCCGTTGAAGTTTTAAAGCTTCCCCTAATTCGAAAAGAGTAAAAAGTTATGGCAGAAAGAAGATTTTTTCCTGTAAAAAAATAAAAAAGGGGGACAAACTTCTGTGGCGCATTTCTTCCATATGCGCCACAGAAGTCTTGGGCGGGATTCGAATTTTGAATTTCTGTGGTGCCCTCCCCCTCTCTTTTATCCTTCTCCCATTCACTCCTCTCCTCCACTCCTTCTCTTCCTCCCCTTCTTTCTCTCCTTCTCTTCCTCCTCTTCTTCTCTTCCTCCCCTTCTTCCTCTACTTATCTTCCTCCTCTTCTTCTCTCCTCCTCTTCCTCCCCTTCTCCTCCTCCTTCTCCACTCTTCGGCCAACTCCTCCTCCTACTCTGGCCATGGCCTCCACCACCTCCAGCTACACCTCCTCCATCGCCTCCTACTACTCCTCATCCTCCTCCTCCTACTCCTCCTCTTCCACCGATGGCCTCCTTCTCCTCCTACTCCGGTGACCCCTCCCCTCCTACTCCACCTACATCGGTGGCCTCCTACTCCGGCAACCCTTCCTCCTACTCCTCATACTCCTCCTACTCTAGCGACCCTCCACCCACCACCCACCACCCACCTCCCACTCCGGCCAGATCTGGCCAGGTTTTTTTTTGAATTTTGAAAAAAACATTAGTGGCGCATATTGGCAATATGCGCCACAGAAGTTTGAGGTCTGGTTCAGGACTTCTGGGGCGCATTTTGGCAATATGCGCCACATAACTACACTTTAGTGGCGAGATAACAATGGCGTATACCATATGCGCCATAGAAGTCCCAAAATGATGTGCCACTGATAGGCCTTTTCCTAGTAGTGTGATGCCAATACTGATCAACAAGATAAATCATATAATAGAGATTGCAAACTAAAATAAGAAGTGCAAAAAGTAAAAGATGAAAATTCTCATTAATATTCCATAAAGGCACTCACACCAAGGGATACATAGATAATCAACTAAAGGAGAGATACTTCCGCATGCAAACCAACCTATAAGATAAATCCTCTACCAAAGATATGAATCTAAAAAGGTGAAAGATAAAAGATAATGGTGTGATACCGCAGCACTCCCCCAAGATTGGAACAAGCCAAGGGGATGCCAAACCTGATGACGAATTACTCCTTCGGTGGTGGTGATGTTCTCTTATTTAGGGTAAGGAAACCCTCCGGCATCTTACGAAGCCTGTCATTCTCTTCTTCAAGTATATCCACCCTCATCCTCAAAGCACAGTACTTATCACAAAACTCATCAGTTATTCGAAGGGCTTCCACTGCCTCAGGCAGGATCTGAAGTCTGGAATGGAGGCTATAATCCCCTGCATACGAGAAAAAGCACGTCCAGTGTTAATTGCTCCTACAAAAGTAGGTTTCCTTTCCCTTGACCCTGTGGTGGTTTGTTCCTCCATCTTAACTTCCTCCTCGATGCTCCAATCCACGTCTTCGCGCCTAGCAATGATCCTTTCTTATTCCATGGGCTTCTTGCCTTTGTCGTTGGCAGTGACCATGGTTCTCTAACTTGAGAAGATTACCTGACAGAAACAGATCAAAACGAAAACAGGACGAGAACACGATGCACGAACCTCGGGGAACCCGGGGGGTTATATATTACGAAGTTTCAAAGCATAAGGAAGGTACTGGTACGAAAACGAGGCGGAGACGGAGCTCGGGGGGTTCACACCCCCTCCAGGCGCGGCCAGCTGGAACCCGCGCCTGGGGTGGGTGTGGCCACCCCGGCCTTCGTTTCCTCCTCTGTTTCGTTTCGTAGCCTTCCGTATGTAATAAAAACACCAAAAATATAAAAAGATAGGGTTTTCACAAACCTTCTGTTTTCACCACTTTTACCTATTCAAAGACGGACTCTGCAGATTCTGGTGTTTGGTTTCTAATAAATTCTTCCAGAGTCACCATTTGAATAATGCCAACATCTTCATTATAAGAATCTCCAGAAATATAATGTTTGAGCCTTTGGCCATTCACCACATGTGTAGTGTTGTCCTTCAAAGAGGATATTTTGATAGCACCTGAACGATATACTTCCTCAATAATAAAAGGTCCTTCCCATTTTGAGAGTAGTTTCCCTGCAAAAAATCTAAGACGAGACCTATACAAAAGAACTTTCTCACCAACATGTAACTCCCTTTTTAGAATTCTCCTATCATGCCATCTTTTTACTTTTTAATTAAAGAGTCTAGCATTTTCATAAGCTTCACTTCTCCACTCATCTAAGGTTCTCATGTCAACCAATCTTTTCTCACCAGCAAGTTTAAAATCTCTATTCAACTCTTTCACTGCCCAATAAGCTTTGTGTTCTAATTCTAATGGCAAGTGACAAGCTTTCCCATAGACCATTTTGTAAGGAGACATCCCCATAGGATTTTTATAAGCAGTTCTATAAGACCATAAAGCGTCATTCAACTTTTTAGCCTAATTTTTCCTAGATCTATTAATAGCCTTTTGCAAGATATATTTAATTTCCCTATTGGAGAGTTCTACTTTCCCACTAGTTTGGGGGTGATAAGCTGAAACAATTCTATGGTTTACATCATACTTAGCGAGAGTTTTCTAAAACCCGCATGAATAAAATGAGAGCCTCCATCAGTCATGAGATATCTAGGCACACGAAACCTAGGAAAAATAACATCCTTAAGCATTTTTAAAGAGGTCTTACCATCAGCGTTGTTTATAGGTATGGATTCTACCCACTTTGTAACATAGTCAACAAAAACAAGAATATGAGTATAGCCTTTTGAAGGAGTAAAATGACCCATAAAGTCAAATACCCAACAATAAAAAGGTTCAATAACAAGAGAATAATTCACAGGCATTTCATTGCGTCTAGAAATGTTACCAACTTGTTGACATTCATCACATCATAAGACAAACTTCCTTGCATCTTTGAAAAGGGTAGGCCAATAAAATCTAGATTGTAAAACCTTTTGTGCGGTACTATCCCCAGCATGATGTCCTCCATAAGCGCTGCCATGAAATTTTCTCAATATCTCTTATTGTTCAAATTAAGGAACACATCTTTGCATAATACAATCTACTCCTTCTTTATATAAGTGTGGGTCATCCCAAAAGTAATGCCTTAGATCATAAAGTAATTTTCTTCTTTGCTGGGCTGTAAAGGTTGGAGGCAAATACATGGAAACAATAAAGTTAGCATAATCAGCATACCAAGGACTCTCATGCGGACTTACCCTTATTGCAACCAACTGCTCATTTGGAAAACTATCATTAACAGGCAAGGGGTCAAAAGAAATGTTTTCCAAATGAGATAAATTGCCAGCAACAGGATTTTTAGCACCTTTCCTATCTACAATATGCAGATCGAACTCTTGTAAAAGCATCACCCATCTATTAAGCCTAGTCTTAGCGTCCTTCTTTGTCATACGATACTTAATAGAAGCACGATCAGTATGAATAGTGACCTTTGAATCAACAATATAGGGTCTAAACTTATCACAAGCAAAGATTACAGCTAGGAACTCTTTTTCAGTAGTAGCATAATTGTTTTGAGAAGCATCTAGAGTCTTGCTAGCATAATGAATAACATTCAACTTCTTATCAACATGTTGCCCAAGGACAGCACCCACAGCAAAATAACTAGCATCACACATAATTTCAAAAGGTAAAACCCAATCAGGTGGTTGAACAATAGGAGCAGTAGTAAAAGATTTCTTCAAAGTTTCAAAAGCTTCCTTACAATCATCATCAAAAACAAAAGGTACATATTTTTGAAGAAGATTAGTAAGGGGCTTTGAAATTTTGGAGAAATCTTTAATAAACCTCCTATAGAAACTAGCATGACCAAGGATACTACGAGTACCTTTAATATCCCTAGGACAAGGCATCTTCTCAATTGCTTCAATTTTGGCTCTGTCAACTTCAATGCCTCTTTCAGAGATCTTGTGTCCAAGAACAATCCCTTCATTAACCATGAAATGACATTTCTCCCAATTAAGAACAAGGTTGGTTTCTTCTTATCTCTGCAAAACTTTATCAAGTTTGTGCAAATAGTTATCAAAAGAAGTTCCATAGATGGAGAAATCGTCCATGAAAACCTCCACAATTTCTTCACAAAAACCATGAAAAATAGTAGACATACATCTCCAAAAGGTAGAAGGAGCATTACATAAACCAAAAGGCATACGCCTATAAGCATAAGTGCCATAAGGACAAGTGAAAGTGGTTTTCTCTTGATCTTGCGCTTTCACATCAATTTGAGGGAACCTAGAATAACCATCAAGAAAACAGAAGTGGGTCTTTTTAGACAACCTCTCAAGCATTTGATCAATAAAGGGCAAAGCATAATGATCTTTCTTAGTAAATTTATTAACCTTCCTAAAATCAATGCACATCCTATACCCAACCACTACTCTTTGGGGTATAAGCTCATTATTTTCATTCGGCACAACAGTTATTCCCCCTTTCTTGGGAACACAATGAACATGACTAACCCACTGGCTATCAGCAATAGGGTAAATAATACCAGCATCAAGAAGTTTTAATACCTCATTTCTTACCACATCCTTCATCTTAGGATTTAGACGGCATTGCTTCTCAACAACTGGTTTTGCATTAGGTTCTATATTAATAGCATGCTGACATATAGTAGGAGAAATCCCTTTTAGAACATCAAGAGTATAGCCCATAGCTCTTCGGTGTTTCTTTAGTATTTCCAATAACCTCTCTTCTTCCTTTCCTGAAAGTTTAGAACTAATAAAAACAGGATATACTTTCTTATCATCAAGATAAGCATATTTAAGATTATCAGGTAAAGGTTTTAATTCGAAAACAGGGTCCCCTTTAGGTGGTAGTGTGGTAACCAAATCTTCCACGGGTAGATTATGCTTAAGTAGCTTAGGTCGACGAAGGAAAACCTCGTCAATCTCATTTCTTTCCTTCATGAAGACATCGCTTTCATGATCTTCCATAAATTGCTGCAAGGCATTGTCAGGAGCAAGAGATATAGCAGAAAGTTGTTCAACCCTAAAATCCTCATTAGGCAGTTCAGTTTCATAAGGAGTTTGAGCAAATTTGGAAAAATTAAAGTCATAAGACTCTCCATCAAACTTAGTCAAAACTTTTTCCTTCCTACAATCTATGATAGCCCCACAAGTATTCAAGAAGGGTCTACCAAAGATAATAGTATAGGTTTTACTAGCTTTAGAACCAAGTATTAGAAAATTAGCAGGATGTTTAATCTTACCACAAAGAACCTCCACATCTCTTATAATGCCAATGGGATAGACTGTCTCTCTATTGGCAAGGTGAATAACCACATCAATGTCCTCAAGCTCACAAGGACCAATTTCATGCATAATTTTCCTGTAAATCTCATACAGAATAGCACTAGAACTAGCACCAATATCACATAAAACATAATAACAATGATTACCAATTCTAATAGAAAGCACATGAACACTAGATTTTCTAGCTTTTCTAGGATGAGAGACAATATTAGAAGCATATTTATAGAAGACAATATGCTCATCCTCTATATTTCTAGTGACAAGATCTTTCATAATAGCTACCATAGGCTCAATATTTATTTGCTCATCGGGTTTCAAAGTTTTTTTTGCACTTTTGCTAACCACATTAGCTATGATAGAATGTTCCTTTACCTTAGCAGGAAAAGGGATTTTCTCAACATAAGGTTCGGGCAAAATAGGATCAAAAGTACATACTTCTATGCTAGCAGGAACATGGGTAACGATGTCTTTGTAAGGAGCATGGTACTTGTCCCACTCTTTTTTGGGAATTTCAATATAAGAGGCAAAGGCCTTAAAACACTTTGCAAGGACTTGAGAATCAAGACCATACTCATTACTAATATCACGGAAGTCATCAGTTCCCATAAAAAAAATTATGCATTCATAATCATAGTTTATACCTGACTTTCTTCCTTTATCATTCTCCCTAGCTTCAGTGTTCTATTGAATACGGTCTAGGAGATCCCATTTAGCTTCTTCCTTCATACGTGTGAATGATCCAGCACAAGAAGCATCTAGTAAATCTTTATCATGAAGAGAAATCCTAGCATAAAATTTATTGATAATAATATTGTTAGGGAGTTCATGAATAGGACATTTAAGCATAAGTAACTTCAATCTCCCCCAAGCTTGAGATGTACTCTCTCCATCACGAGGCCAAAAGTTATATATCGGATTTCTATCCTTATGAATCTCACTGGGAGGATAGAATTTAGAATAAAAGAGAGAAGCCATTTCCTCCCATTCCATGGATTGTCCATTCTTCAGCAGCTTATACCATTCTTCAGCTCTCCCTTTCAAGGATATAGAGAGTAACTTCTTCTTCACCTATTTAGTTGCGATACCTGCACACTTAAACAACCCGCATAATTCATGGATAAAGAGCAAGTGATCACCAGGGTGGACAGTTCCATGCCCTAAATAATAATCATCCATAACATGATCAACAATACTTCTAGGTATCTTAAAAGGATCTATCTCAACAGGTGGTGGTTCATCTACTACCCTAGCTGTGGTAGTAGTTTTCCCAAACAGAAAACCAAGTGGGTTATCCATATTGGAAACAAAGTAACAAACATAAACAAAGCAATACTCATAGTAGAAGTTTCCTTTACCAGTTCCACTCTTCAATAGTGCTTCACTCCCCGGCAACGGCGCCAGAAAATAGGCTTGATGACCCACAAGTATATGGGGTGTATCGCAGTACTTTCGATAAATAGGAGTGTCGATCCCGACAAGAAGTAGAAGGTGTTGACTAGTGGTATGGAGCAGGAAATCTCTGTAATACTTAGCAAACGGATTTTTAGGGGTTTTCTGATAAAGCAACAAAACAAAGTGCAAGTAATAAAGACAACGAACAACTGCAGCAAGTGGCCCAATCCTTTCTTACCAAAGGATAAGCTGGTGGAAATACTTATAAGGACCAAACGTTCTCGAGGACACATGGGAATTTTGTCAAGTGCTTTCGCTTCAAATAGCTGAGTACCCTTCTTTTGTGTTGTAAGTGTTGTGTGGGTGAACCTGTGCTAATGTACCGACCTTACTTGTACTAATACATACTTGTGATTAAACCCCCTACAAGCATCCGCAACTACAGGAAAACAATTAAGATATAAACCTAACCACAGCCTTAAACTCTGAGATCCTATGCTCCCTTGTGCAATGGTGTCCTAACGGGGGTTCACGTTTCTGTCACTCCGGCAACCCCACAATTAGTATCTAAATACACAATGCATTCCCCTAGGCCCATAAATGGTGAAGTATCATGTAGTCGACGTTCACATGACACCACTAGAAGAATAGCACCACAACTTAAATACTAAACCATTGAATAATATATAGACACAAATCCACTACTAACAACATGACTTCTCCCATGTCCTCAAGAACTAGACAAACTACTCACGAGACATCATATGGATCAAAATCAAAGATGATATGGTAATGGGTAACAATCTGAACATAAACAATAATCCAATGGTTCCACTCACAAGCATCAACTACAATAGTAATTAACACCGGGAAAGTTTCCCCTAAGAACTATGCAAGTATCCAACACGATTGTTACAACGTGATGGAGTGGTGAGGATGGTGCTGGTGGAGATGATGGTGTGGATGATGATGATGATCCCGATGAAGTCTAGCTTGATGACGGTGTTGATGGCGACGATCTCCCCTCTCCGGGAAGGAATTTCCCCGGCAGAAATCTGTCTGCTGGAGAGCTCTTTCTCTCTCGGTGTTTTCCGCCCCGCAGAGGCGGTGGAAATCTTTCTATGGTCGCTCCCTTGGTGTTAGGGTTCCGAGAGGAAGTTATAGGCGAGAGGGCGGAGTCAGAGGCCGTCCAGGTGGGCCACACCTGCCCTAGGCGTGACCGAGGGGGTCGCGCCTAGGGGGGTATGGGCCCCCTGTGGCCCAGCTACGCCTCGCCTTCTGGCTTCCTTCGTCTTTTGGGAAAATATAATTTTCCAATATTTTTATGGTATTTTTCTGATCTTCGCGAAATTGCATCAAAACACCTCTTTTTCCATCAGAATTCTGACTCCGGTAGTCCATCCTTCAAGAATCATCAAACATGCAAAATCAGAGGAAAAGACATAAGTAATACCTCATAATAATACACATATCAATAAATAGAGGAAAAATATGATATACTCCCTCCGTTCAAAATATAAGATGTTTTAGGTTTGTGAAGAAAATGAATCTAGACTTCTTTTAGTGTGTAGATTCATCCCAAAGTTGACTGAACCTACGTACTAAAACAAGTCTAGATTCATTTTCTTCACAAACCTAAAACATCTTATATTTTGAAACGGAGGGAGTAGAATGGTGATGCAAATTGGACGTATCACCCACAAAAAGGATCTTTCTCAACAATGTCTAAATAGGATAAATCAAGACAGAAATCATAATCTTTATCTTTAATATCTATGGGAGAGATGGCAAACTTAGGATCATAGGACAATTTAGGAATAATGCTATGTCTCTCAAGGAGACTCTTAATAGCACTAGCACCATGTCTGTTTCAGCACTCTTCAATAAATTCATAAGTAAACTCAATGTAACCATCATTAATATCGTATCTCTCTCTAGACTCAGGTGAGCTAACAGGTGTAATAGTGTCTTCACTAGGAGTTTCAGTATTTTCTAGACTAGCCATAGTAGCATTTAGGAAAGGAACTAATGAACCACTCGGATCAAGCACAGTAGAAGTAACATCATGAGTATTAGAAGTAGTTTCAGATTCATTAGTAGTAGTAGTGTGTGTAGCATGAGTATGTGGTGGTGGTGTAACAAGCTTACTTATAACAGACGATGAATCAAGAGCAGCAGAGGTGTTTAGGACTGTAACTCTTCTTGTAGTGGATTGTAAAATAGGAAACTTTCCATCACGAGACTTCCCCATGATGAAAGGAGTAGCAGTGAACTATAATAGATCCAAGTGAACTTACAAATATAGCTATGCTCCCCGCCAATGACACCAGAAAATAGTTTTGATGACCCACAAGTATAGGGGATCGCAACAGTCTTTGATGGTAGTATTACCCAATTTACTGATTCGACACAAGGGGAGCCAAAGAATACTTGCAAGCCTTAACAACTAAGTTGTCAATTCAGCTTCACCTGGAAATAGTTCTTGCTCATAGAAGTTTATCAGTAGCAACCGTTTTATAGTAGCAACAGCAACAGTAGAACAAGAGCAATAGTAACAGTAGTAGCAAACAGTAGGATATGAACGCAGTAGGCATAGGGATGGATGGACGGGCGTTGCATGGACAAGTCTAAACATGTAACTTCAAGATCTAGGGCAATTGCATATAAATAAGAATAAGTATCCAAGTACTAAACAATCATAGGCATGTGCTCCATATATAGTCATGCGTGCTCGCAATGAGAACTTGCATAACATCTTTTGTCCTACCAGCCCATTGCAGCGGGGCCACAAGAGAACTACTGGCAATTAAGGTACTCCTTTTAATAGAGCACCGGAGCAAAGAATTAACACTCCGTGAACACAAGTGATCCTCACATCACAGTCATCCCCTCAGGTTGTCCCAATTTCTGTCACTTCGGGGCCTTTGGATCCGGACAATGATATGTGTAGACAACTTGCAGATAAGATCACAAACAATACTATCATAATGATTCAATAATAAGTTCAGATCTGAGATCATGGCACTCGGGCCCTAGTGACAAGCATTAAGCACAACAAGTTGTAACAAAGTCAAATAGCACTAATAGAGATACTAGGCATTGTTCCCTAACAATCTTATTTGATTACATGATAGAACTCATCCAATCCCTACCATCCCCATAGACTATAGCGGGGGATTACTCACTCATGGATGAGGGAAACATGGATGGTTTATGGAGAGACGTTGGTGATGACGATGACGATGATCCTCTCCAAATTCCCCGTCCCGGCAGGGTGCCAGAACGGAGTTTCTGGTTCCGTATAACGGTTTCTGGTGGTGGCGCAACGAAACTCTTTCTAGAAAAACGTCGAACCCCCCTCGGTTTTTAGGTCAAGAGGCATCTTATAGGCGAAGAAAGAGTCCGAGGGGTTCCTAGGGCAGCCAACCCCCTCCAGGTGTGGCCTGGGCCCACCCGCGGGTAGGGGGTGTGGGCCCCTCAGGCCTCCCCTCTGTCTCATACTCTGGCTCCGTAAGTCTTCTGGTGAAATAGGATTTTTGGCATATTTTCCGATATTTTTTCTAATAGTTGATTTTCTGCACAAAAACTAGACACCAAGATAATTCTGTTGAAAACAGCGTCGGTTCGTGTTAGTTGTATCCAAATCACACAAGTTTAGAGGAGAAACAATAGCAAAAGTGTTCGGTAAAGTAGATACGTTTTGGATGTATCAAAGAACTTTGCCCGTACTTCTCGAGTACACATGCGGCAGGGAGGGCAGCTAGCTCACTGTGCACTTAATATTGGGATAAATTTGAGCCCAGTTTAAACCAAAATTCCGTGACTTAAAATATATCTATGATTTAAGATACTCCCTCCGGCCCATATTAGTTGACTTAGATTCATCTAGAGATGAACATATGTAGTCAAAGTTTTAGTGCTAATATGGGTCGGATGAAGTATGTATTTGAGCCGTGAGACCGGTAGATATGCTCTAAAGCTGATTCATAAGTAGTAGTACTTGCTTTGAAAATCTTCAGTGAGTTTGTTTGAATTTGATCGAAATATGTTTCATTTGAATCAAAATTGATACTCCCCTTCGATTCATACTACTTGTTGTTGAAATGGATGTATCTACCACTAAAACATGTCTAGATACATCCATTTCAGTGACAAGTAGTAATATGGATTGGAGGGATATGCTTTAAAGCTGATTCATAAGTAGTACGCCCTCTGACCCAAATTAGTTGATTTATATTTTCTAGATTCGATTATATCTAGACATGAATTAGTATTAGATTCATCCGTACCTTGATGAATTTGATTCAACTAATTTGGATCGGTGGGAGTAGTACTTTCTTTGACAGATCGCCTCTCTAGAGAAGAACAATGCGGCGTCAAGAAGAACGAGGAATGGATGCTACCGTCAATGGTGCAAGTCTACATGGTATCCACGATGGAAGCGACACAACCGTCAAAACTGATAGGGCCCCAATCTTGACCCTCTAGGCATTTGGCACGCCAACTATGTGCAGCTAGATCCAATGGAAAACAACTCGGGCCCCGCAATGCATTATCTTGACAACTTTGGGACCGCAATGTGCTAAATTAGCAGGAACTCACAACCATACATTGAATAACAATTCTACTCTCTAAATTAGCTATATATTTAACTAATCATTACACGTGCTACCTTCACCACAACCCCATACTGTAACTGCTAGGACGGGGATGACAACTACTAAAACTGCTCACATGAATCTTCTATTCTTCCCCCCTTCACTTGAAGTTCATGTTTTAGATTTTCTACCACTTGATCAGATATGGAAAGATCAGCCTCAAGTGTCAACTTCTCTTTGCGAATAAGCTCTAAATTCTTCCTTTCTTCCTCAATAGTATGCTTCAGCTCGAATATCAATAGGTTTTAACGGACCAATTCATCACCTAAATTGGCAACCATCTCCTCCAAATCCATCCTCTGGCTAGACCACTGGGTTGATTCATCTTGGTATACAATGTACCATAGCTCATCGTCCTGCATAGTACATTGTAACAATCCCAAAACAAACCCAATTAAAATCAGTCTGATAGGTCATGGCGGCACTTCAAATTCAATGGTAGTACAAAGATAAGGAGCCACCTACACTTCCTACGTGATAGGAGAAGGAGTATGTGGCCACGACATGATCGAATCCCCATCCTCGCCAGTGTACCCGCTATGACCAGACATTGAAGACTAATTTACCCCTGTAATATCGAGGAAATTATGGGAACCGAAACGATTACGATGGACGGAGCATGAGCGAAGGTCTTACCAAGCACTACTAGCAATTGTTGCGACCGTTCGTCAAGCTATGGCGGCAGAACAAAATCCTGGTCGTCGTGGGCGGCGGACCTGCCTGCGGTCGGTACTGCCTCAACGTATAATGCTGCGGACGAAACAGGTGCCGGCGCCGTGGTTGAGGTGTAGAGCAACAGTCTATCTGACACCACCATAGGATGGAGCCGCCGACGCGCCGACGATGGCTGCTTTGTCCGCCGGTGGGATAGGAGCCGCTCGGGGATTGGGGACTGGGAGAGAATGAGAGAGAGAGAGAGAGAGCCGACCTCACGTGTGTCATACACGACCCTACCTGTCAATGTTTGGGGGAGTAGCTGCTTCGGGATTTTTGCATATTTAACAATTTTGCATATCTGCCAAACTTTTTGTTTGAAATTTGCATATTTGCCACATGACCACCATATGTTAGTGACACACAAAATGATAAATATGCAAGTTACAAAGCAAAGCGTGGCAAATATGCAAATCACCCCTCCAACCCCACATGATGGCCCCATCAGCCATTTGCTTAGACGTCCCACAAAATGGCCCCATATGACGGTCTCATCGTTTATTGGCTCTCATGGTCCCACGGAACAGCCCCATTTGTGATTGGCTGCATCGGCCACAAAATCAGGAAAAAAACGGCCCACAAGTCGGCGAGAGATGGATGACTGGTTTGACGTGTATCTTGACCCCACCCGTCAACATGTAACGACCATGGTAGGACTCGCCCCGACGTGGTCCCACTGGTCAGCATGTAACGGTCAAGCTTTTGACCTGACGACATCCCTTCGTCCGAGCGCCTGCGAGGGTTTCATAATAGAGGGAGAGAAAGTGAGAAAAAAGTTAAGCGGCTGAAGAAAACTGAGTACAACTAACGAACCAGGGGCACGAAAATAAAAATCCCTAATTTATAAATATATATATATATATTCATGTGCATTTAAAACAAAATAAGATAGGATAAAATCCTATGGTTCTATGAGCCTTATAATAAAACAAAAGACCTTCATGGACCGTGCTATACCAGACTCTAAGATGAAGACCTAGTAACAACCTGGGCTGGAAAAAAAAATTAAGGCGAAGAGGAGTAGCCTTGCCTCACGCATTGTGGATAACGTGACCTGGTAAAATTAAGAAAGAGGGAAGAAACTACCATGACTCATGCAAAACTTATTTCACAATAGTAAGCATGCACGTGTAATGTACATCTCAAAATTATAACACACAATTTCAAAAAAAAAATTATAACACACATCTTTTAAATTGTATCTTTTTTGGTTGAGTTAATCTTAATTGTCTTCATTGTTTCACAATAGTAACCATGCCCGCCCTATTCCTACGCCATCAGGATCCTTCTAGGCGCGCCGTGTGAGTCAGTGGTGGCTGCGACCTAGCCCACGGTCAAAGCGGCCGGTCAGCGTAGTAGAAATGGCGAGCAATCGTTTCCTACCACTTCTGGTGGCTTCCCGCCGCACCCAGGCGTTTTCCCGCCCTCGCTTCCCGCTTATTCTTGTTTTTTCGTCGTGTCCGGACAGCAATAAAAGGAGAACTGCGGGCAGTGGCACAATACCATCCACCATGTCCGGCCGCCGTCTTCCCGCCACTAGCGCGTGCAGTCCAGCCGGAGGAGAGCCAGAGACGTCGCTGACGCGCAGGCAGCAGTAGCGCAGGAACTCCCGAAGGATGAGCTGTCGTATCATAACCGGATCAACGATGAACCTTTAGAGTGTGACATCCTACGCCGCGTCATGCTGCCGCAACACCTCCAACGACAACAACTTGACAAGGCTTAGTTGGAGTGTCTCGTAGCGCTGCACGCCAACCCTGGTGACACAGCGGCGCGTGCCCGCCTCAAGCAAGATACGGAAGCGTGGGAGGTGCATAAGGAGGTCCTCCACGCTCTATCAGAGGAGTGGGGTCTAGGAACGGCAGGGCCGTGACCTAGAAGTAGCCGCCGCGCCGCAAAGGAGCTGGAACGGCGCCATGGAAGAAGAGCAGCAGCGGCGTCGTTTTTTAGTTTATTTAATTTAAGTTTAGTTAAACATCATTGAAATCATGTAAAATATCTTTAAAGGTTTGATTGAAATATAAATTTTCCTGCACTTTATTAGAACCTTTTAGGAGTGTGGCTAGGGAGCGCCGCTCCCTAAAGCCTTCTGTTCATGATGGCACTCCCCAAGCGAGCGATCCGGCGCTGCTGCCTATCGTCACTTGGGGAGCACAGATGGAGATGCTCTTACGCCCTAGAAGCCGACCGGACTCCCAAAACAAAAGCAGTCGACCCAACAACTAGAGAACCGGAGATGGGTCGAGACAAATGGAGACGAGTAACCACGGTGGCCACCCACCCCCTAGGACGCATGTCGCCATAGATGATTCCTGGACCTTCAGATTTTATCCCTCCAATGAGGTATTTCTCTAAACCCTAACTTTGTGGATCCAACATCATTACTGTAGTTGCATGAGTTACGAGATCAGTGTGTCGTTCTTTGGAACTCGGAAAATTTGCAGCATGTCCGGAGCTGACGTTGGGATTTATGGAGCGACAATTTACACATGAATCTGGACCGTTGTGATGCCACATTCGAGATTATGCAAACCTCCTCATTTCTTTAGTATCAGAAGGTGATACAAAGTCATAGGTTGTGGTGCTCGTATGCTCCTTGTACCATATAATTATGTACATATAATATGCTCAAATGGATGCTGAATGTATTAGAAAATGTAGGTTACACGAGGACTATCGAATCCGCTACATTGTGTTAAATCATGTTAATGTCTCAAAATATAACCCAGGGGCTTCGGTAGCCCGCACATCTCTCATTTGGCGCCACTAAGAAACACTCTTGGTTCTGCGAGGAAAGGGGAGCGATCCTATCCATGTTCTCTGGTGGTCCATAGACACAATTAAATGACCAGGGTATCCCTGCGAGGTTATACCTGAGCTATGATATTGCATGCGATATGTCCAATTTATTATTTTTATATAACTGTCCAGTGACCAGCTTTTTTATGATACCTTTTTTATTTCGTTGGTATTATTCTGCCGAATATGGCATCCTATCTTTCTTAGTTAGTACCCATTTCTTCTTTGTTTTGGACCGATGGAGCAAATATGCAGAATGTGCACTTTCATCCTCCAAGAACACACTGGCTAGATCCATGGACCTGTTTTTGACATTGTTTAAGGCAATCTTGGGTATCACCTGGCGTATTTGCTGGGATAATGGTCGACATACACAAATCAGGTTTGATGGTACCTTCCGTGGACGCCTTTGTTACCACATAGTAGAGTTTCAAATGAAGAAAATAGAGGATCATTATATTAACATAGTGTTCGCGACGGGTTCGCTAAAAAATATGTTGGGTTCGCAGCAAAGAAAACAAAAAGTTTCCTATTATATGAACAACTGAGCACCAAGATCTATCTATCTAGATACAAGCAATGGGTGGATATACATCCATAGAGAACTTACCCTTGAATACCGAAAAAGCGTTACGAGATTAGTTCTCGTGGATGATATAGTCATTTACTTGCCGATATCAAGATCATGATGAAGTCCAGCAGGTACAGCACCACCAAGTCCAGCACCACAAAGAAGTGTTGCATCCGTAATCGCACACATGTCCGGTACCCCGATAACCTCCGACCTCGCTCCAGCGAAGCAGTGGAAGCACCAAATTCTTGCTCCAGAAAATGCCACCGGAAATATGTATCTCGCTAAACCGAAACCATGGGGAATATTCTAGAGGAGAAAAAAGATCCTTCACGAGGAGGTGTGAGATGAGAGGAGAGGAGGGCCTTTTATAGGGAGAGGGGAGGAAGCCAAGGGGTACGGCATGGTGGCCATGGTGGCTGCCCCTACCTCTTCCTCATTCATGTGGGTGGAGCTCCCACTCATATAAACATGCCTCCACTCACATAAATATTCCTCCACTTAAAATTCCACTCACACCCATTAAATTTCCACCAAATTTAATACAAGCTCTCATTTAATAAAACTTTTTTATATATTTTATTCAGAATTTTCTTAATTATATTAGTTAACAAACATTCACATAAAATCCATTGCAACATTTTGATTTCACATGCAGAACCAATTTCAGCAATTTCACCAAAAACAATTCCGTTGTCCATTGAAATAATTCTACTGTTTTGATATTCTTTCTCTGGCATCTTATTTTCTCCAAATGGTGTCGGTATCCATTAAGTGTGTCACCCTACGGTTCGCGAATAATGCAGACATGATCAAGACCCCCTCCGATCAATAATCAGTAGCGGGACCCGAGGATCCGTACTGACTCCTACACATTCAATGATGACTTCTTGTGATCATGTGAACCTTAACATTGTAACTAGATCCCTTTGTCTCGTGATATTTTACATGTTCGAGATTCGATCATCGTTATCCCCATACCTATTTTAATCTTGTTGCCGACATGTACTCTTTTCTCGTTCCTGTGATATAACATTCTAGCGATCTCATCACTTGCTTGCAAGCTATATAAATGTGATATCATCGAGAGGGTCCAGAGTATATATCTCTGTCATCGGGATGGACAAATCCCACTCTTGATCCATGAGCCTCTACATAACACTATCGGAGTATCTGAACCCAACTTTATAGTGTTATTGATTGATATGATCTCATGGTCTAAGGACTATAGTGTTAGTGATTGATATGAACCCAACTTTATATCAATGTTATGGTGTGACGATTGATATTATCAAGTTACTCTTTCAGTGTTAGTGATTGATATGATCTCATGGTCTAAGGACTAAAGTTACTTTGTATGATGTTAAAGTAATTTAAACATAATGAATTTGATCGTATTACTATACTTCGGATGAATGTTTATCACATCATTCCACTAACGTTGTGACCTCGTTATTAACAACATCCAATGTCCATGATCAAGAAATCTTGATCATCTTGTTAATCAACGGGATAGTTAATATGATATGCATAACTAGGAACACTTTATTTGTTTATTAAACACACATGTATTAGTGTTTGCAATTGATACAACTATAGCATGAGAAATAAACATTTATCATAGACAAGGAATAAGATAATAACCATTTTATTATTTCCTCTCGGGCATATTCTCTTCAAAATGTACTACAATAACAAATGAGTACCTGATGTTAGCATGAGGAAGGCGAAGGTTAGGACCAACATCTTGATAGTCCTCATCTTAACTAGTTGTAGCGTTGAAGGAAAGATTTATTGTTTGTTGTCTGATTTGTGAATTGTGAAGGAGAAAAATCAAAATACCAAGACTATTTACAGTGGATGCGGATGGCTTTATTTCATTGATGTAGATCTCTGGATAAGTTGTACCAAGATAATTACAATTAAGATCATTGATTGTGTTTTTATTAATATATAGATATTTGTGTGCGCCTAGAATAAAATAATATATGAAAATTATTTTGGTTTTGTGAGCTGCATAAATAAAAAAAGATCTTCACTGCATGCATTAAAATTTCAGTGAAAAAGAGTGAACTGCCTCTGAGATATATATCCTAGATGTAGAGACCACCGCCACTGGTGGAAACGAGGCCTCTAACACCGGTTCTTAGAGGCCTCTAACACCGGTTCTAGAACCACTGTTGGGGGTTCGGTGTTAGAGGCCCCCCTTTAACAGCGGTTCTTATACGAACCGGTGTTAAAGGGTGGCGCACGTGGGGCTGCCGCAGCGCTCAGCCCCCCTTTAACACCGGTCCGTAACACGAACCGGTGTTAAAGGTTCTGTGCCACGACAGGAAAAAGAGATAAATCTCTACTGCGGCAGAAAAACAGCCTAAATCTCTGGCACGGCAGAGTTCTGTCGTCGCCCCGTTCTGGGCATATTTCTACGGCACGGCGGGGACGGGGAGGGGGAGGGGGAATCGATCGGGAGCGGTATACACATACATCGTCGTCGGTACATACGAGTACATGAATAATTAAGCAACTATTATTATACACAAACATCTTCATTGTGTGGTATTCTCCGTAAATGTTGAAGCATCAAGTACAAGACAAACACGTTCAAGCATATATACAACGTTCATTTTGGTGGATATCTAAAGAGTTCCCGCCAGGCGTGACGACCTCATCAAGTATGAACCCCGCCAATTCCTCTTGAATAGCTCGTATGCGGTCAAATGGTAGGAGTTGGTCCTGCATCCGTTCGATCTAAATATATATGAAGAATGGGGTCAATATATATATAAGAATAAAACTCAACACAATTGATGGTAATTAAATAATGTTGTGTACTTTGTTTACTTACTCTAAGTTTTTCTAGTGCGGCTTGGCCCGTCGCACATATCGTGTTGCGAATGAACTCGCAAACATAGTATCCACATAAGTTATTACCGGGTCCCTGATGCACGCACTTTACGAGAATATAGAGTTCAATCAAAATAATAATCAATAAAGCATGATATAATGGAATTGGAAGCAGAATCAAAGAGATACACAGACCTAGCTAGCTAGTATTACTTACATTTTGGTCAACAAATTTTAGTTCTTCTGACCATTCACCCACGGGCCTGCCCGTGAACCTTTTCCAAACCCTGTCCGATAAATAAAATGGATAAAGGATTAATTAATTACTTGTTGCCACGAAATTTGCCAATCTAGTGCGATAATATAATTGAAATTACCTTTGGAGCATCTCTTTAAAGTCTGCCCATAGCTCTTGGTCTTTTCGTAACGAGTCCATGACAAGGACTTTTCCTGAATCAGGTTGAATGACTAGCAGAATAATGTGGAACCTACGCACGCATAACTCATCATCAGTTACACTTAACATCGAGTAAGCCGAAACAGAATGTGTACAAGAGAGGGTAACAGTACTCACGAGAAGTTGTAAGGCAATAGTATTTCCCTTTTGGTTTGTTGTCTCAGTAAATACCTTAGCAAGAAATCTTCTGTTTGCCCGGGTCTGTGTCTTACCACTTCTTCATGAACTCTATTTGGGTCAACGAACCCAATGTCAAAAGGGTCTCCTTTCATGCATTCCATAACATTTTTCCTGCATAATAGTATATACATATATGGTGAGCATATATACATGCAATTAATGAATTGAATGAGATGCGATAGAAATTACAGAAATAGTACTTACACACAATAAAGGCTGATGGCAGCTTTGTCGAGTTCTTATGATTGAATAGAAAATGCAAGTCTTGAATGTTGAAGGCGATCTCGTTGTCTCCGCACAAGAAAATCTGATCTCTTATATGCGCCTTGATCCATTCTTCCTTTCTCATCTTGCATAAATCAAGGTACCACTTGTGCAATCTTTGCATCTTTGTTGGTAGATTCTTGAGCTCCTATTTCTTGACGATATTCTTCCCATACTTCCATGGCTATATGGGGTTGACATCGCCTGTGGGCAAATTGTCTCCCATGATGTTGAAGTATGCAATGTAAGTCATCCCCATCTCATTGGCCTTTCTTTGTAGCTCTGCCTCGTAATCATTTACAGGAGGAGCGTTCCGTGTGTAGAACACTTGGATCGGGGCGCATGATTGGTTTTCCTACTCTCCGAGCATGGGAACTGTTTTCTGGGGTGCCGCACAAATGCTACTTTCAGTATCCCTCCGCCTTGCATCCACCTTCTGACGAGGTTTGATCTCATCAATGACCATTGTTATGGACTTGGGTTTTGGAGAAGATGGGGATGCTGGAGATCACGGAACAGTTAGCAAACAAGCAACACGGGGACACAAGGTTTACCCAGGTTCAGGCCCCCGGAGGGAAAACCCTACTCCTTCTTGTCTGCTCTTGATTATGGCGGAACCGGTGATTACAGGGGTGCACAGATGCAATCTGGCGTGGAGGTGTGTATGCGAAAGTATGAGGAGGAGATCTAGGCCGCGCCCTCCTAGCCTTTATATAGACTCAGGCAGGTCCCGGGCATAGACCTAGTCGGTTACAGGTTCTAGGGTTTACCCCTTTGAATTTCCTATCTACTCTAGTCTTGCTCTTCAAGGATCCGAAGGCATCATGGGCCTTGGCCACCCGAAAATCTTAATGGGCCGGCGTATATTTGCCGTGGGCCTTCCTTGGGCTGGACCAGGTATGCTGAGATCATGTACCCGTGAGGTATAACCATGTCAGTAGCCCCCGAGTGTTCAGTCGAATCGTAGATTCGACTGAGGACTCTGCAATCTTTCGGGTGCAACTATGTATTTCAATAGTTCATGCGTAGGGATTGTTGATGCGTGTGCCTGACTCACCCGACGGATCAGGGTCAGTTAACTGTCTTAGGATGAAACAACACGATCTTATTCAGGTTCGAGTCCCTCAACTCGAACCCGGAACATATGCTAGCGTAATTCGACTCAGGCCGCGGAGGACTTACAGGAGTGGAATTCCAGTGAATTTAATTGATGGACCCAACGCGTCTGTCGGGATTTTTCATCGCACCTGTTAGCACGGGTTTTTACTAGCAGAGTGCAGTCGTGTGCGTTGCCAGGCCATCAGATGATATCTGTAGGTCTTATCTTTGTTTCGCAGACACAGCATCCGAATGTTTATCACCGCGGAGGTGTTTTGGGTGGTCAAGGAGAACATTGCTCACTTAACGTTTAGTTGGGGCAGAGTTGCCGAAAAGTTTTTGCATGCTAATCCGAAGGATCGCGGTCGAAGAATTCATAGGGTGCGCGACCAGCGCTCCCTATGAGAGTAGCCCCCGAGTGTCTGTTCGAGTCGTAGACTCGAGCGGAGACTTTAATTTAGACGTTGTTCAGTTGTAGGTTCGTAGGACACAAAAAAAATTCGGATGATTAAATCCGTCCTCCCTATGGGAGTAGCCCCCGAGTCCATAGTGGAATCATAGACTCGACGGAGGACTCGAAGTAATGGTTCGCTTCTATTCAACTTTCGGGTGCGCGGTCAGCGCTCCTGATAGGAGTAGCCCCCGAGTAATTGATCGAATCGTAGATTCGAGTGAGTACTCTTAGCTTTGAGGCCGAAGAAAGTGTAGATGTTGCTAGTGTAGCTTTTGATGACGTCAGTGCTGACGATTGATGACCTCAAGCGTCTGCTGCGCCAGAGATGACTTGACTGGACGAACATGGGTCCCACTGTCTGACCTTGAATTGATCGGTCACGCGCGGCGTGAAGATAATTACGGTGTCGCCTCGATTTCCGCGCGTAGTGGACGGCGTGTTAGCGACGGTTCGTTGTGATGCTGACACGTGTATGGCCAGATCCTGCCGTTGGCGTTAGGTCTTCTCGATGGACGGTTGTTCTGCATCGTCTTCGTCTTTATAATCATTGGGGAAAACTTCAGTTTTTGTTCACCGCATCTATTCTTGCTTTCACTGCTTCCTTGTGTTCTGAGAGCTCTTGCTGCGCGCTGGAATATTCCTTCACATTTCCTTCTTCCATCCTGCGCTCTCGCCGCCGGCGCAGCCGTACCACGATGGGGAAGCCAAAGAAGTCTTCGTCTGCGGTTGGTAACAGCACCGCTGGAGGGAAGAAAAACGCCGCCGCTACCCGTGTCACCAACGGTGGCTGGCGGCGATCGGAGACGCAGGAGAGTGATCTCCGCAAGCTTCGCGAGCGGGGCCTGATCCCGCAGGATAGGGAGGCCGTTAAACTCCCAGGCAATGAGGTAATCCCCGTCCCCCTATTGGGTCTTAGTATGTTCCTTGCCTTTGTTATTCGCGGATTTTCCTTCCCAGTCCACGACTTCCTTCGTGGACATCTTTTTCTGTACAGTGTCCAATTGCACCATCTTTCCCCCAATTCTCTTCTTCACATTGCTTGCTTTATCACTTTCTACAAGTGCTGGCTCGGTATTGAGCCGCACTTTGGCCTCTTCCGGAAACTTTATTCCATGAAGAGGCAATCTGGTTCGGATGGTGTTTATCCCATTGGGGGTTGCATCATCTCCCTCAAGCCCAATCTGCTTTTCTTTTCTTTTTTCCATGCCTGAATCTGTCCAGTACTAGCAGAGGAGATGGTTTTATATCCGCGACTCCGTAGTACCTGGGCAAGATTTTGGTCTTGTTCCTTTCGACCCCTCCCAAAAGATTGAGCCAAAAAGGTCTTGGAAAAATAAGATCTTGGATGGCGAGGTGGCGGAGATAGAGGCTCTCTATCGTCGGGTGGAGGATCTCCAGTTGATTCCGGAGAAGGAAGTGAACGGTGTGGATATCATCCGCACCTTTCTCGAGTGTCGGGTGCAGCCACTCCAGGCTAGGGCGCACCCGATGTTCCTTTATGCCGGCCGGCGTGATCCGACGAGAGTTTCGGCTGAGAAGTTCTCCCAGGGAGATCTCAACAGGGCCCTTTGTTTGTTGCTGAAGTTCAAGGCTGACGAGGATATCCCGGGGAAGTGGCTGACTCCTCCGTTTTCTTCTTCGCTTCCTGTTCCATAGGTGTAGATCCGTGCGTGTAGCGCTACTTTTCGACTACATTGTATTTGTGTTTGTTTGCTGACAAATTGCTCTTCTCTTGTGCAGAGCTTCAAAGTGCCGAGTATGTCGCCTCTGTTACCCGAAGTATATCCGGATGCTCCGGATAATGATGTGGTGGATTCCATGTCCGAGCTGCCGTCGGCGCGATCTCCGGCTAAAGATGCCAACGAGTCGAGCGAGGACCACACTCGCAAATGATCACGGAGCTCCAGCGAGTCTTTGGATGCTTCGACTCCTCCGACTCCTAGGAACCCTCTGTGTCTTGAGCATCGTAGTGATGGTCATGGAGGCTCTTCCTCTCCTATTCCTGCTCTTCCCGTGCGAGCTGTAGCACCGCATCCACCAGCGAAGCGGAAGAAGGAAGAAAAGAAGGAAGAGAAGAAGGAGGATAAGAAAGAGGAGAAGAGGGTCCGAAGGACCCCTCCTGTCTTCAACCTGAGCGAGCTTGACTCGTAAGTTTCCTTTACACTGCGTTTTCTTTGTTGTTTACTTTGTTCTTGTACTAATTTGTTCGTGTGCAGGCACTCTTCCAACGACTCCTCTAGCGATGGTGCTCGGGAGATGATGGGGGAGTCGAAAGTCGCGTATCCTCCTCCTCAGACGGTGGCCACTTCTGAGAGTGCTGCTTCGAACCCTCCCCTGCGGGAGGTTCAGGTGGTTGCGCCTCAGAATTTTGCTAGCGGACCTTCAACGTCTCCATCGGATCATGTAAGTCTCCTGCCACGGGGGGAGCCCCCGAGCATTGGTAAAAGAGTTTTCTTGTTTGTTCTTCCTTCGAGTCTCGGGGGGAGCCCCCGAGCGTTTTCGTGTGTGTATTTTGCTTCTGGTCTTTTCTGTTGGGCGTAGCCCCCTAGTCCTTTTTTTGACTAGTAGGTCTTCTTCCTGCAGCCTTTTGTGCAGGATGCCAAGCGATTGGTGCAGGAGCACCTGGTGCTGGAGGCCAGCCTCAAACAGCTTCAAGGTACTGTTATGCCTTTGATGTTTGCTTCTTTGTGTATTCTTGTCTTGTTATCTGACACTTGTATTTTTTGGATGCAGAGGAGCATAACACCTCCCTTTGTGAGATCGATGCTCTCAAAAAGAGCCTTGGTCAAGCGGAGAGGAGAGCCGAGGTTGCCATTGGTGCGAAGGAGCGCCCCGAGCTGGATCTTGCTACTGTGGCCGAGGCTAAGGAGCGCCTGCAGCGGGAGGCCACGAACCGCGAGGAGCAGCTGACCATTGCTGCGACTGCGCGTTAAAGAGAGGTGGCTGGAAAGCTCATGACGGCTGCCAAGGCTGTTTCGGGTGAGTATCTTCACTTGCATTTTTCTTGTCTTTCTTCTGGGGTGTTTTGTTCATTGCTTCTGTTTGTTGTCTCAGATGCCGCGGGCATCGAGTTTGACCGCGGTGCTCTAGAGCACGGGAGTGCTCTAGATGATGCTACTGCAGCGGTCGAAGATCGTTGCAGCACCGTCGTCAGCTCACTTGCCAAGGCCAAGGAGGTCCTTGGCCACTTCTACAGGGAGCTTGTCCCCAAGGGCGCGACCCTTGATGATGTTGACGCCCTGGCGGAGGCATTGTCAGCTGAAGCGCCTGCGGTGTACAAGCGCAAGCAGAAGGGCATCGGCGCGTCTGTCGGGCTGGCGATGGCTTTGGTGGCTGGAGCGGAGCTGGACCTTCCCCAGATCACCTCCCGGATGCCGACGACTACGGATGGATCTGAGGTAGCCTTCGCTACCTATTCTGCTCGCTGTAAGCTATATGGGCCAAAGCTGATCGATCTGCTGGCCGAGTATGCACTACGGCAGCAGGGGAAGCCAAGGCGAGGCAGTCCGGCTCCGAGGCTACTTAGGGTGTCGCATCTTAGGTGTTGTAGCTGTAGGATAGCTATAGTTTTCTTTTGTTGTAATTATGTTGATGACCAAATCCTTGTGCCACGTAGTGGCCTTTTATGCACTTAATGGATTTGTTGAGATGTGTTCTCCTCCGTCTGAGTGTTCATGTCTTTTCCCTTTCTGTTGCTCTAGGGTCCTTCGGGTGCTGATCCCGTTGACGCCTCGCTTGCCGCGTGGCTGCGGCCATCCTTGGATGATTCGTCGCAGCTTGCTTTCCTTCGATACCGTGTTCGTAGTCTCGAGAAGGAGTTGCTTGGGGTGCGTGGCCATGCCAATGTTTGGAAATCCAAGGCGGATCGCGGTTCGGCCAGAGAGGAGTACTTGATGGCTGAATTGCTTCGACTGTCTGAGCAGCTTCAGTGTAAGTTTTTTTTCGAGCTGCTGCTCATTTCTTCGGATGCGTCTAGTAGCCTTGCATCTTACTTTTGTGCGAGTATCGCGGGTGCTAACCTTGCTCCAAGGGAGGAGAAAGAGTGTGTTGCTGTTCGGGTCAATTGTTTGACTCAACAGGACATGGAAGCTGGCGGGTTCTTCTGGATGGATCGCGACCGTGCCATGGCTCTGGCAACGGTGCAAGATCGCGTTCACCAAGTGTCGCGGGTGCTTCGTCAAGTGCAGACTTCACTCTCGTCGGTTCTGCATGTGATGTTTCCCCTGGATGCTGTGCCAACAACTCTGTTCGGTCTTCTGTCTAGATTTCGGAGCGTGACTCGTGTCCAGGAATTGGTGAGGCAGCAGCTCGTCGCAGGGGTGAAGGCTGCGCAGTCCCTTATTACGCTGCATCGCCCAGATGTAGATATGTCCGTTGTAGCGGCTGGGCCACCTCTTCGGCCGGATGAAGGCGAGTGGGATATGCATCCGCATTATGCGGCTGTAAGGCAGTATGCCGAACAGGTCGTAGATTTGTTTGAGCAGCGTGCTCAGGTTATTCTTCAGAATAGGTAGTACCTGAAAAAGAGATAGATGTAAAATTTGTATACTTCGACTGGGCATGTTGTGCCCTTTGTTATAAAGGTTTTGTTTTTGTTTGAGCATGCAGTGCCCTTTTTTTTAGTACGTGTCCTTTTTGTTAGCCTGACGTTGTCAGCTACTCAGGTGTACACGTGTTGTCCTCAGTCGATGAATTCGTGAGGTGGGGGGAGCCCCCGAGTGTGTTTGTAGCATGAAGTAAAGTTGCGAATAGCGAACGAAATTTTGGGGCAAGACACTTAGCTTTATTTACATCGTAATGGAGGAAGTACATTGTTCGGCTGAGTAGCCTTGGGTGAAAAGCCTTATTGAAAGTAAAGGGGTAGGTAGCTAGGGGTAGAATCATCGCAAGTGTGCGATGTTCCATGGGTTGGAGCATGCGACTCCAGACTCCACGTGCTTGAGGCGGTAGGCGCCACCTGGGATGACTTCGGTGATGATGTAGGGTCCTTCCCATGGTGACTCAAATTTCTTCGGTCGCTCTTGCTTGAGTCTCAAGACGAGGTCTCCTTCGACGAAGGATATTTGGCGCATCTGGCGGCTGTGGTAGTTGCGGAGACTCTGCTGGTACACCGCTGATCGAGCTGCTGCTACGTCTCTTGCCTCGTCGAGTGTGTCGACGGTGTCTTCGAGTGCAGCCGTGGATTCGGCTTCGCTGTAAGCGACGACCCGGGGGGCCTGGTGGCGTACTTCGGCTGGTAGCACGGCTTTGGCTCCATGCACCATGAAGAACGGCGTGTAGCTGGTGGAGCTGTTTGGCGTGGTGCGCAAACTCCATAGGACGGATGGTAGCTCTTCCGTTCAGGCTCTGGCCTTTCGTTCGAGTGGGCTCATGAGGCGCTTCTTGATGCCAGCGCCGATTAGGCCGTTGGCCTTTTCGACCCGCCCATTCGTTTGCGGGTGAGCCACTGAGGCGTATGTGATGTTGATCCCGAGGCCTTCGCAGAAGTCTTGGAATTCTTTGGAGATGAAGTTCGATCCATTGTCGGTGATGATGTTGTGTGGTACGCCAAACCTGTAGACAATGGATTCAAAGAACTTGATGGCAGTCTTGCCCTTTTGGTTAGTGACCGGCATGGCTTCGACCCACTTGGTGAATTTGTCGACTGCGACCAGGAGGTAGACGTGCCCCCCTTTCGAGGACTTTGGCAGTTTGCCGATCATGTCGAGGCCCCATTGAGCAAAGGGCCAGGCTATAGGTATGGGTCTGAGCTCTGACCCGGGTGCGTGTGGTTTGTCGGCGAACCTTTGGCACCCGTTACATCTTCGTACGATGTCCTTTGCATCGCTCATGGCCGTTGGAAGTAGAATCCAGCTCGTAGAGCTTTGGCGACAAGGGAGCGGCTGCCTGCGTGATGGCCACAGATGCCCTCGTGGATGTCTTGGAGGATGTTTTTCCATCACCGATGGTGACGCACCTTTGTAGTACACCCGTAATACTGCGCTTGTACGGCTCGCCATTGATGATGGTGAAAGCTTTTGACCGACGAGATATGCGCCGGGCATTTGTTGGGCTGTCAGGCAGTTCTCCGTTTACCAAGAACTGGAGGTACGGTCGCGTCCAAGTTTCTTCCACTGCCATGACCTGCATCAGGTTAACCATAGGAACCTCTGTGTCCAGTTTCTCGGGTCCTTCGTGTCCTTCGGGCAGCGTAGTCCTCGAGTGTTCTGCTTCTTCGGGTGATCCCTTGGGGAATTTCTGCTTGATGGATGGCACGCAGATCTGTTCGAGGAACACACCGGGTGGCACCTTTGCGCAGATGGAGCCGATGTTGGCGAGTATGTCGGCTTCCTCGTTGCTTTCTCTTCCAACGTGCCGAAGCTCGCAGCCGTCGAATTCTCCTTCGAGTGCGTTGTAGAGTGCGCGGTACGCGATCATGTTTTCGGCGTGTGCGTCGCACTCGTTCATCGTGTCCGCCGTAGATCTTTGCCATCCTCATGCCGTGGATGAGGGCTTCGTATTCGGCCTCGTTGTTGGAAGCTCGGAATTTCATCCGGAAGACGTACTTCATCTGGTCGCCTTGCGGGGAGGTCAGTATGACCCCGGCTCCTGCTCCGGCTTCACGCTTGGAGCCGTCGAAGTGCATCGTCCATGACTGCGACATGTCTAGGGTGTCTGGCAGCTACAGCTCCATCCAGTGTACAAGGAAGTCCGGGAGGACTTGAGACTTGATTGCGAGTCGCTTCTCGTAGACGATATCTAGGGGTGACAGCTCGATGCCCCATAGGGCCACGCGTCCTGTGGCCTCTGGGTTATTCAGGATGCTGTTCAGGGGTGCCTCATTGACGACCATCACCTGGTGCTCCTGGAAGTAATGGCTCAGTCGTCGAGCCGTCATGAACACGCCGTAGGCGAGTTTCTGGTAGTGAGGGTTCCTCTGTTTTGTTTGCGTCAGTACCTCGCTGAGGTAGTAGATTGGGTGTTGGACCCCATGGGTCTTGCCTTCTTCGGGTTGTTCGACCACTAGCACGGTGCTGACCACCTGGTGTGTGGCTGCTATGTACAGCAGCAGAGGCTCGCGCTCCTTTGGCGTGACCAAAACGGGCGAGGTGGAGAGTAGCCATTTGAGGCTTTCGAACGCATCGTCGGCTTCGAGCATCCATTCGAATTTATCTGCCTTGCGTAGCAGCTGGTAGAATGGCAGGGCCTTCTCGCCCATGCGGCTGATGAATCTACTCAACGCCGTTATTCGTCCTGCGAGCTGCTGGACACCCTTGAGGTTTTTCGGCTTCTCCATTGCCATGGTGGCCCTGATTTTCTTCGGGTTCGCCTCGATCCCTCGCTGAGAGATGAAGTACCCGAGTAGCTGGCCCGATGGGATGCCGAAGTCGCACTTTTCGGGGTTGAGCTTGATCCTGTAGCGATCGAGGTTATCGAACGTCTCGCGGAGATCGTCGATGAGCGTTCTTGCCTCCCTAGTTTTGATGACTATGTCGTCGACATAGACTTGGATGTTGCGACCGATCTGGTCCTTGAGGCATGCCTGCATGCATCGCTGGTACGTGGCACCTGCGTTCTTTAGCCCGAAGGACATTGTGTTGTAGCAGAACACTCCGAACGGTGTGATAAACGACGTTTTCTCTTGATCTTCGACCTTGAGTCGAATATGGTTGTAGCCTGAGTAGGCGTCGAGGAAGGAGAGTTTCTCACTTCCCGCGGTCAAATCGATGATCTGGTCGATCCGAGGAAGAGGGAAGTGGTCCTTTGGGCAGTGCTCGTTCAGCGACGTGAAGTCCACGCACATCCGCAAGATATCCGTGTCTTTCTTGGGAACCATCACTGTATTTGCGAGCCACTCGCTTTCTTTTATCTCCCTGATGAAGTCTGCGGCGAGTAACCTGTTTATTTCTTTCCCGATGGCCTCGGCCCGTGGCTCGTACAGTCTCCGGATGGACTGCTTGACGGGCTTGGTGTCCGGAAAGACGTTGAGTGCGTGCTCGGCGAATTCCCTGGGAACTCCTGGCATGTCCGCAGGACACCAGGCGAAGATTTCCCAGCGCTCACGGAGGAATTCGACGAGCGCGCTTTCCTATGCGGGGCTGAGGTCGTTGGCGATCAACACCGTCTTGGAGGCATCTGTCGGATGGACCTGCACCTTCTTTGTGTTGACGGTGGAGTCGAAGGACATGTCAGGTGCGTTTTCTCGTGCGACTGGGGGTGCCCCATTGTCCGTCACCTCGCAGAGCCTTACGAGCTCCTCCTGCATGCCGAATGATTGGGAGATTCTGTTGAAATCCCTGTCGCATTGGTCCGATCGGGTGAAGCTCCCGTGGATGGTGATGACGCCCTTCGGTCCTGGCATCTTGAGTAGCAGGTAGGCGTAGTGTGGGAAAGCCAAGAACCTTGCGAATGCTACACGCCCGAGGATGGCATGGTATTGCGATGGCCAGTCCACCACTTCGAATTCGAGCCGTTCGAGTCGGAAATTTTCCGGCTTGCCAAAGATGACGTCGAGCCATATTTTGCCTAGAGGGAATATGCCCTTTCCTAGGACAATGCCGTGGAACGTTGTGTCTGATTGTTCCAGGCTGCACTGCGGGATCCGCATTGCTGCTAGAGTACTTGCGAATATCAGGTTGATGCCGTTGCCGCCATCCATGAAGACGTGGCTCATCTCGAAACCCCTGATCTGCGCCTCCAGCACCAGGGCAGCATGACCTGGGCGAGGGATCTGGCAAGGGTGATCCGAATGACTGAACGTGATGCAGGACTCCGATCCGTGAGGTACTCAGGGATGGCGGGTGGAGTTGCCACGGCCAGGTTGATCTGACGGGTGATTTTCTTCTACACCCTGTTTGTGGGGCGCCCCTTCTGGATCATCAGTGCTCCTTTCGGCGGGGGATACCCGTTCCCAGCGTTCTTCTGTGCTGGTGCGACTGGTTGGTTCGGGCCTCCTACAGGTGGCGGTGGAGGAGCTCCATGCGCTATCTCTCCTGGTGCGGGTGCGTTCCCGAATCCAGGAAGTGGAGCTTGCTGCCTCATCTGGACCATGCTTTCGCTGAGTTTCTGGAACTCGCGGCAGTCCTTGAGCATGTGGCTTGCCTTCTTCTTGCCATCCTGCTTGTCGATGTAGAAGTGGATGGTGCATGGGACCGAAAGTTTTTCGTATGCTGAGGGTCCGTTATCGCGGTCGCGGCGCTGCTACGACTATGCTGGGCGTCCTCCATCGCGGAAGTTTCCTCCGCGGTATCCTCCGCTATTGCGGTTGGCGTCGTTGCGGCGATCGGCGTAGCCTGCCGCGACCATGTCGGGTCCATCACGATCATCGTAGACGCGTGATCTTCTCTTGCTACGGCGCTCTCGTCGTTGGCCCTAGTCGTCCTCTTCTTCCAATTGTGCTCGGTGGATGGAATCTTCGCTGTCAGCCCACCCGTTGGCGATGTCCATGAGGTGGTCGAGTGTTTTGGGCTTGACGCGCCCGAGCTCCTCCTTGAAGTCTTGGCGCTTGACGCCGTCCCTGAAGGCATCGATGGCTCTCTCTTCAGAGATGTGCGCTGCGGAGTTCTTGGTGTTGGACCAGCGTAGTATGTACGAGCGAATGGATTCGCCCGTTCGTTGAGTGCAGGCCCGCAACTCTTCGATTGAGGCGGGCCTCTTGCTGGTTCCCTTGAAGTTTCGGATGAAGCTGTAAGCGAGCTCCTCCCAGCTTCAGATGGACCCTGAATATAGGCTGCTAAGCCAGATCCGGGCTGCACCTGTCAGCTGCAGCTGAAGGCATTGCATGGCGGTCTCTTTGTTTCCACCGTGCAGTTTGACGGATGACAAGTGGTCGCCGAGCCATGCCTTTGGGTCTTGTGTGCCGTCGAACTTTGGAGTATCCGAAGGAATTTTGAAATTTCACGGCATCTTTGTTCGTCGAACAGATCTGCTGAAGCATCGGGCCCCGCAGAGTTCTCCTTCGTCTTCGTCCATCTCGGATTTAGACGAGCATGCGCGCTTGGCTCTCGCTTTGTCGATTTTGCGCTGTGTGAGTGCGTCTCTGGCGTCGTAGTCGCGATTGTGATGGCGTGAACTCTTCTTCCTTCGAGGAAGGTCATGTTCTTCTTCTTCGGATGAAGGGGTGGGGCTCGAACCTGACCGGAGCTTTCTTCTTTGGCTCCGTGGGAGCTTCCTGGTGGAGAGCGGCTCCGACGAGTCCGAGTACGGTAAGTGCGGACTTGTGCATGGCTCTTTTCGGGTCCCCCTCCGGAGGTGGGTGGGCCACGAGGTACGCAGTGGCTGCCATGATCGCAGCTTGCAGCGTTTTCGGGATGACGTTGCCGTCGGCGTCCATCTCCATGAAGGATGTGTGGAGGGTTCGGGTCACCTCACGGCGCTCCTTGGGATCCATGTTCCCCATCCGAGAGCGGTGCTTGTTGCCTTGGTTGCCATTCGAGCTGGAGCCGATGCCCATGGCGGACAGCGCGGCTCATCGCGCGCTGGACTCTGAGGCTGCTTGCTTGCGTTTATCAAGCACCTCCTGCATCTTGACCTTCTTCTTGTGCTCCTCGATCAGGAGCAGATGGTAGTCCATCAGCAAATCCCGGGAGGAGTCTGCAGGCAGGACTATGTTGCCCGCCACGGCGTTGCGTGCCTGGGCCCATCCTTCTTTGCTAAGGCGGATGACATGGCCGTTGTTGTCCCCTTCGCGTGGGGGGGACTGGCTTCTTCTGTTCCCGCCGTTTCGATCTGGCGGGTTAGGTGTCGGGTTGGGCGGCGGATTGGGTGTTTGCTGATCCACGTCACCCTGGATGACTATGGCGCATTGGTAGCGCTCGTAGATTGGTCCGCTACTACCGCAGCTTTCAGATCTAGAACCGTAGGTCCCTTCATCCGATGGCGGATCGCACAGATCGGAGTTACAGCTGCTGCTGTCATAGGAATCATCTGTTGATGATGTTGTGCATAGCACAGGGTGTGGGGTCCATGAAGCGGGCCTGATTGATGGTAGGGGCACCCGCTCAGGGAGGCGGAGGGTGCCAGTTTGCCCCACCTGGAAGCAGAAGCTCCCGAATAGGATCTCGAGTCCGTCGCCTACGGGCTCAAAGTCCTTCATGGTGGCCGGTGAGTGGGCGGTGAAGTCGAAAGCGCCGAAGAGGAGGTGACTCTCCTTCGCCGTGGAGTTGTAGATCGATCGGGTTGGGACCGTCACGATCATACAATCATCGTCCCCAGTTCCCACAGACGGCGCCAATTGACGAGGTTTGATCTCATCAATGCCCATTGTTATGGACTTGGGTTTTGGAGAAGATGGGGATGCTGGAGATCGCGGAACGGTTAGCAAACAAGCAACACGGGGACACAAGGTTTACCCAGGTTCAGGCCCCCGGAGGGAAATCCCTACTCCTGCTTGTCTGCTCTTGATTATGGCGGAACCGGTGATTACAGGGGTGCGCAGATGCAATCTGGCGTGGACGTGTGTATGCGAAAGTATGAGGAGGAGATCTAGGCCGCGCCCTCCTAGCCTTTATATAGACTCAGGCAGGTCCCGGGCATAGACCTAGTCAGTTACAGGTTCTAGGGTTTACCCCTTTGAATTTCCTATCTACTCTAGTCTTGCTCTCCAAGGATCCGAAGGCATCATGGGCCTTGGCCACCCGAAAATCTTAATGGGCCGGCGTATATTTGCCGTGGGCCTTCCTTGGGCTGGACCAGGTATGCTGAGATCATGTACCCGTGAGGTATAACCATGTCACCTTCAAAATTTGGCGCTCGTAGTCTGGCACAAGTGGGGTTTCAGGTTTGAAAAGATTATTGTAAAACTTCTCCACCACCGCCGGATCTAGTTTCTCCTTTGGCTCGGCCCGTCTAGGTGCAAAGAATTTCTTGACCTCTTCTTCCGAGATCGTATTGGTCTCCTCGTCGCTGCGATTCCACGGTAAAACCGGCAATGGCTTGGCGGAAGGCTGCGGGACGTAGTTTCTTGAACTCTTTGGTGTATGATTTCCTGCGGATTTCTTCGTGGCAGTGCTAGTGATGCTCTTCGTGGAAGTGCTCTTCCGCTTACGCTAAGGAGATGACTGAAGCGCCGGAGATGGCTGACGCGCAGGAGATGGCTGGTGTGCCGAAGATGGCTGACGCGTAGGAGATGGCTGGCGCGCCGGAGATGGCTGCCGCGCAGGAGATGGCTGAAGCACCGGAGACGACAGGGGAGTATTCTGATGACTTGGAGACGGCTGAGGCGGCTCAGACTGCTGACGCTGCGGAGACGGCGGGGGTGCCAGTGGCCTCCAATTTGGAAGCATGATGTGTTCCTTCTTCCAAAGAATGGTTGTTTTCACTGCAAATTTGAGTTGAGTTTCCCCTTCACCTGTAGCATGGTCAAGCTGTGCTTCCTCATATTCCTTCACAACCTCATCCACCCCGACAATAGCATAGCCATCTGGAATCGGTCGGCAGTGGTAAGTTCCACCAGCTACAGGAGGTAAGGCATAGCCGACCGCCACCTTAATGGATAAGCCCATTAATCTCACATGCAGCTCGGCGTGTTCGCTCTCCATGATCTCATCCACGGGGTATCGAGGACCCGCCATTTCAAGCGTGGGCTGCACATTCTCCGTGGAAGCCACGCTACTTTTCTGCACAGAGTCTGGGCCGCCGGCAGCTTCCAATGGAGGCTCTTCGTGCCGCTGAGATGGGCCGGTAGCTTGCTGGCTCTTTTGTGCATTCACTTGCGCCTGCAGCGCCACAAGTTCATGTTCTATCTATGTCATCCGCTCTGTACGCTCTTTTTCTTTTCTGCCGCGCCATCTGTAAGAGCCGCCCCACTCGGCAAACCCATCGTTCCACGTCATACCCCTTGTGCCTCGTGCAAGTCCAGGGTGTTCTTTTTTACCGATGGCGCGTGTGAGCTGGTCATTCTCTGTGTCAGGATGGAAGGTCCTAGCGGGTGTTTCCTTCTATGCCGTGATGAGTTCAGTGACGGGTTTGGCAAGGAGGGTTGGAAAGATACACAATCCTGTTTCTGGGTCCAACCTTGCCCCGATTCCGTAGAACCAAGTCTTTGCACGTAGATCCCACCCATGTGTCTGGGGTGTGATCCCTCTATCGTGCAGGGCCTTCTCAGCTTCCTCCCACTTAGGCCTCTGAGATATGTAGCCACCTGACCCCGTCCTCTGGTGATATTCCTTCTTCTGGGCATTTAGCATATTTATTTTTGACCTCTTTGTAGCAATAGCACCTTCCTTGTATGCCACAAATTCGGGCCAGTGAGGTCTTATCTTCGCATAATATGCGTCTTCGAAATCTAGAGTCTCGCGAGCTTTGACAAATTTGTTCAATTTTGTCTTCCAGTTGTGGAAAGCGTCAGCCATATTCTTTAGAGTCCACTCTTTGACCTTTTCCTTTATAACCGGTTTGTTTTCAAATCCTCCTCTGGTGGAAGGGTAAAATTTACCAACATCGAATTCCAAAGCGTGTCTTTGGATCTTTCATCGACAAAGGTACCGTCGTCCTTCTTTGGCTTATTCCAATATTCAATTATGACTGGAATTTGGTCCCTAACAAGAACTCCAGCCTGACGTACAAATTTGTCTGCGGCCTTCTTGGGCTCCATCGGCCTGCCATCAACACGGACTTCTTCGATCATGAACTTTGCACGATTTTCAACCGATGGCTCGCGCCTCGCTTGCTCTTTTTCGTAGAAGAAGATTTTTGCTGGCTGGTCGATCCAGAGGGCTAAAAGAAGAAAGAAGCGTTAATTAATACATGTACATATATACAAATCAATCGGTGCAAGTCAGCAGAGGCTTAATCCATGCATATACCTCGATGGACTTTGTAATCACTAAAGTGCGTTCACCGGAGTCATCATCTTCTCCATGACTACTTGAGCTATCATCATGTCCCTCCAAGTTCAGATATTGTGAGGTGTCCTCGTGGATCATGTTCTCCATTATTTCTTCCTCTTCAAGGTTTCTACTGAGTGGATCCATAGTTTCTAAAACAATAATATTATCACACAAATATCAGTAATACATCTATTGAAATGCTCAAGCAAGGATGATGATATGACAAGTTAAAAGTATTGAAATGTAACCCTAATACATGCTTGGTCATTTCAAACCCTAATTCGGAGAAACCCCGGATTCACATGAGAGGGTACATTTAGTTCTTCTAATTAACTTGTCATGAAAGTTGATTAAAAATGCATGGTTATTATAATGCTATATTGACAATGAGAGGTGTGCTAGGGCGGCGGCTGGCGGTGCTAGGGCGAGAGAGGGGCCGGGATGCGTGGGGGTGTGCGTTCGAACCAGCACGACGTGGGCTACCTAAAATGGGAGACTCACCCTCGACGCGTGTGTAGACTCAGCGAGGGCAGAGGAGGTCAGGGTCGACGGCATAATGGTGGTGGTGGTCGTCGGTGGCACCAAATATACACATATACAATACACATACAATACAATACAGATATACATACACATACAAATATACAAATAAATCGATCCAATATTAAAACATATACACCTATAGATACAATAGGTACACCTATATATACATACACATACACATACACATACAAATATACAAATCAACATATAAATACACCTATAGATACAATATACATATATACATACACATACTCATACAAATAAATCTATCCAATATTAAAACATATATAGATATATACATATATAGATACAATATACACATATATACATATAAATACAATATAAATATATACATACACATACAAATAAATCGATCCAATATTAAAACATATAGATACAATATGCATATACATATGCATGCATGATGATAGCTCACCGCCGGCAGCGACGGGAGGTACGTGGACGGGAAGGACGCGGCGACGGGGTGGAACAGCGTGGCGGCGATGGCGCTCCCGCGAGTGGACGGGCCGGCGTGGAACAGCGCGGCGGCGACAGCTCCCGCGAGTAGACGGGCACGGCGGCGACGACGAGGGCGTGGACGGCGACGGCAGCCTGTCGGCGTTCTTCTCCGCGCACGTGCTTGCTCTCCCCTTCTTCCTCTGCGCGCACGCTTGATCGATCTGGCTGGGGGGCGACGGCGCTCCCGCAGGATGGCGACGGCGAGGGCAGCGACGGCGAGGGCGTGGACGGCGACGGCTCGCGCGCTCTCCTCTGCTTTCCTCTCCGCGCGCGCTTTGATCTGGCGGGGGGGAAGAAGGAAGAGGAAGGCGCACGTTATAACCCCTCCCCTTTAACACCGGTTCATGGCTGGAACCGGTGTTAAACAAAATAAATGCGCCCCCCCCCTTTAACACCGGTTCCTGGCTGGACCTAGTGTTAAAGGGGGGAGGCATTTATTTCGTACATTAAAGGGGTGGGGGCATTTTTAATTCAAAAAATAGGATAGAATTTAGAAAATTTATATCTTTTTCATTTCAACTCAGAAAAATATGAATAAAATATCATAATTTTCAAAAAAATAAGATCTATCCATTCATATAAAGACATTAGTTACTTTAGATGAAAAATTTCAAAATAATTAAAACACTTACATATAAATTTTGATTATTTAATTAAAACAAAAATAAAATAGTCAAACCCTAAAACTTTGAACATAAGAAATATTAAGCATCTAAAAAGGATTTAACCCTATTTTATTAGAGCAAATCATATTTTATTTTGTATTAACATTTTTGAATTGTTTGGATATTTAAATGCCGCATCTTTTGTATACTTTGGAATCTGACAAAACCTCGCTAAACTTGCATTGGATTTTTGATAAAATAGCATATTGTGAACCTAAAAATGATTTTTGTAACAAATCATGAGCATCGTACCATGTACCTGTAGTTCATATCTTACCCACTTCCTACGGATTCGACATGAATTTGTCTTTTTCACCAGAGATGGACGAAAAGGTTTCAGATCCCCTGTTGGTACATTGTCCATATAAGGTGGTCTAGTATTTTTGTAAAATGTGGTGGTATTTTTTTTAATTAGCCATTTGGTGGTTGCTTCACAAAACCGTTCGTTTTTATGCTCGGAAAATGGAAAATGCCTTTTTGCTGCGACAAAAAGGAAAACTTCCTCTTGCAACATTGTTTTCCATCCCATGATGCACATGTATGCACAATATGGACACATTATCACAAACTATGCCTTGATTCTAGCCATAACATTGGTCATTTGACCCGAAAGCCAAGAAACCTCGAATGAGATAGGTCATTTTGTGAAGTTTTTTTAAGACATAATCAATATACCAGTTTGATATTTTTCCTTCTAACTATGTCACATAATATAACACCACGCGAAGGTTTCGCATTGTTTTGATCGTTTTTTAATTTTTTATCCCCGTTTTAAATTATCATCAAACTTTGTCGAACAACGGGCATGAAGATTCTTAGCTCGGGGCCAATCCTCGCTAAACTTGCATTGGATTTTTGATAAAATAGCAAATTGTGAACCTAAAAATGATTTTTGTAAAAAATCATGAGCATCGTATCATGTACCTGTAGTTCATATCTGACCCACTTCCTGCCGATTCGGCAGGAATTTATCTTTTTCACCAGAGGTGGACGGAAAGGTTTCAGATCCCCTGTTGGTACATTGTCCATATAAGGTGGTCTAGTATTTTTGTAAAATATGGTGGTAGTTTTTTGAATTAGCCATTTGGTGGTTGCTTCACAAAACCGTCTGTTTTTATGCTCGGAAAATGGAAAATGCCTTTTTGGTGCGACAAAAAGGAAAACTTCCTCTGCAACATTGTTTGCCATCCCATGATGCACATGTATGCACAATATGGCCACATTATCACAAACTATGCCTTGATTCTAGCCATAACATTAGTCATTTGACCCGAAAGCCAAGAAACCTCGAATGATATAGGTCATTTTGTGAAGGTTTTTTTGAGATATAATCAATATACCAAGTTTGATATTTTTATTATGATAGAACTGGAATTAAAGTACATAATGCAACTAACAGTAAGTTACATAAAGCATGACTAAAAATTAAGATACATAAAAGAACTGTAAATTAAGATACATGGCCAGATTAAGTCACAATCGACCGAACTTGTTTTGGAATGTTGGAGTGATTTAGTCATGCTCCTGCCTACACCTGTAATACTCGCCACTGCAGTCGTCGTACTCGCTGCGGCCGTCGTCGCTGTCGTCGTCGGGGTCGCCGTAATTGAACCTTGAAGGCTGAGTACGCGTGGGCTAGACTTGAGGGTAGCGCAGACGGGGGTTAGAGTCAGCGGCAGTGTCGTAGGCCATGACGCTCTGGAGAGTCCGACCGCGCCACCACAGCCACCGTCCGGCCTCGTTGAAGTTCGGAGGAGGTGGGCCGTCCTCCTCGTGCCTAGCGAGCGCCCTCTCACGCCGATTCCCGAAGAAGGCTTCCCAAGTAGGGAAATAGTCGGGATGCCATCTGGGATTCCTCCGCTGCTCCGGCGTGAGCTCGAAGTAAGTAGTGGTTCGTGATGGACATCCGGCGCGCCACACCTAGAGGGACAGGAGGAATCGGCACGCCTCCGGCACTCAGCATCCAGCCGACGGGGACACAATAGCCCGGCAGGTAGGGGTAGTTCGAGGCGCAAAGCGCCTCCGCATCCCTGGGGGTTAGTGCTATGGTGGAAGCCATGGGAAATAGTGATGAGGTTGCCGATATGAGTCTAGACATGTGCAATGACAATGGAGGCCAACCCTACATATATATATATAGTGAGAAATGGCAGGAAGATAACCGGAGGGAACAACTGGCGGGAAGAACTGGCGGCAAGAAAAATGGCTCATTTAATACATATATTGTTAACAGAAGAAATATGACATTGATTTCCATGTTAAGATACATATGTGTGCCAAAAATGGCTCAATTAATACATATAGTCAATCATATGATCGCGTCGGCCGTAACCATGGAGTATCAGCACCGTTTAACAGGATGGTTGGGTCAGTCTTCACTCTGAAGGGTGGAATTTCATCAAACTTATTATAATCTTCTGACATGTCTGTCTTGTCCTCCACTCCCACGATGTTTCTTTTCCCTGAAAGAACTATGTGACGCTTTGGCTCATCGTGTGATGTATCTGTTTGCTTATTTTTTCTTTTTTTCGGTTTGTTAGACATGTCCTTCACATAGAAAACCTGAGCCACATCATTGGCTAAGACGAATGGTTCGTCTAAGTTCTTGTCTACCTTCATAAGATTGTTGAGATCCATTATTGTTATTCCGTACTTCTTGTCTACCTCAACCCCTCCTCTTGTTAGCTTGACCCATTTGCATCGAAACAAGGGGACCTTAAAATTAAGTCCATAGTCAAGTCCTCATATCTCTTCTATGAACCCATAATACGTGGCCTTTTGCCCATTGTCTTCTGCTGTATCGAAGCGGACACCACTGTTTTGGTTGGTGCTCTTTTTATCTTGGCCTATTGTGTAAAATGTATTCCCATTTATCTCGTACCCTTAGAAAGTACATACAGTCGAAGATGGTGTCCTGGCTAACAAGTACAGCTGATCTCCAACAGTGGTGTTGTTCGTGAGAAGTCTTTGCAGCCAGCCGCCAAAACTCGCCATGTGTTCACTTATAATCCATTCATCAGACTGCCCCGGGTGTTTAAGGCGTATTAAATTCTTGTGTTCATTGATATATGGGGCAACCAAGATAGATCTTTGTAAAACCGTGTAGTGTGCTTGATTGAGAGAATGCTCGTCCCTACATATCATTGCTTTACATCCTAGGGTGCCTTTTTCACGTAGTCTCCCCTCATGTTGTGATTCTGGAATACCAATCGCCTTAAGGTCAGGAATAAAATAAACACAGAACTCAATGACCTTCTCTGTTACATAGCCCTTGGATATGCTTCCTTCTGGCCTAGCACGGTTATGAACATATTTCTTTAAGACTCCCATGTATCTCTCAAAGGGGAAAATATTATGTAGAAATACAGGACCGAGAATGGCAATCTCTTCTACTAGGTGAACCAGGAGATGCGTCATAATATTAAAGAAGGATGGTGGGAACACCAACTCAAAGCTGACAAGACATTGACCCACATCTGTCTGTAACCCTGGTAGGCTTTCTGGATCGAATACCTTCTGAGATATTGCATTGAGGAATGCACATAGCTTCACAATGGGTACTCGAAAATTTTCAGGTAGAAGCCCCCTTAATGCAATCGGAAGCAATTGTGTCATAATCACGTGGCAGTCATGAGACTTCAGGTTTTGGAATTTTTTCTCTGCCATATTTATTATTCCCTTCATATTTGACGAGAAGCTAGACGGGACCTTGATACTACTCAGGCATTCAAAAAAGATTTCCTTCTCTGCTTTGGTAAGAGCTTAGCTGGCAGGAGTTAAGTGACATCGTTTACCCTTCTCGTTCTCAGGATGCATAGGCTCTTCAGGGTCTTTCATACGTTGTTGGTCCTGCCGTGCTTCTGGTGTATCTTGTGTCTTCCCATACACTCCTAGGAAGCCTAGCAGGTTTACACAGACATTCTTCGTCACGTGCATCACGCTGATTGAAGAGCGGACCTCTAAGACTTTCCAATAGGGTAGGTCCCAAAATATAGATTGCTTCTTCCACATGGGCGCGTGTCCGGCATCGTCATTCAGAACGGATAGACTGCCAGGACCTTTTCCAAAGATTACTTCTAGGTCCTTGACCATACCAAATACCTCCTCACCGGTACGGAGGACAGGCTTCCTCCGGGGTTCTGCCAGACGTTTGAAATACTTGCCTTTCTTTCTTACTGGATGCAGGTTCAGGAGAAATCGACGATACCCTAGATACACAACCTTCTTACATTTCTCCAAATATACACTTTCAGTCTCATCTAAACAGTGTGTGCATGCATTGTATCCCTTGTTTTTCTGCCCTGAAATGTTACTAAGAGCAGGCCAATCATTGATGGTTACGAAAAGAAACGCTCGTAGCTCAAATGGCTCCCCTTTGTGCTCATCCCACATACGTACACCTGGTTTGGCCCACAGCTGTAAAAGTTCTTCAACTAATGGTCTTAGGTACACATCAATGTCGTTGCCGGGTTGCCTCGGGCCTTGGATGAGCACTGACATCATAATGAACTTCCTCTTCATGCACAACCAAGGAGGAAGGTTATAGATACATAGAGTCACAGGCCATATGCTGTGACTGCAGCTCTGCTCACCAAAAGGATCCATGCCATTTGTACTTACACCAAACCTTAAGTTCCTTGCGTCACGTGCGAAGTCCGGGTACTCTCGCTCGACTTTTCTCCACTATGACCCATCAACGGGGTGTCTCAACATCGCGTCTTTCTTACGGTCTTCCATGTTCCAGCGCAACAACTTCGCATGCTCTTTATTTCTAAAGAGACGTTTTAACTGTGGTATTACAGGAGCATACCACATAACATTGGCAGGAACCTTCTTCCTGGGGGCCTCGCCCTCAACATCGCCAGGATCGTCTCGTCCGATCTTATACCACAGTGTAGTGCATACCGGGCATGCATCCAAATTCTCATACTTCTCACCGCGGTAGATGATGCAGTCATTAATGCAGGCATGTATCTTCTGCACGTCTAATCCTAGAGGGCAGACAACCTTTTTTGCTTGGTATGTACTGTCGGGCAACTCATTATTTCTTGGAAGCAGATTCTTCATTTTTACCAACAACTTTGAAAATGCGCCACACCGTTCTCTGCCTTCCATTGCAGCAAATCCAGTGTGGTACCTACCTTTTTGTGGCCATCTTCGCAAGTTGGGTAAAACAATGTTTTGTGATCCTTTAACATCTGCTCCAGCTTCTCCTTCTCCTTTTCAGTTTCACATTCTTCCTTTGCATCAGTAATGGCCCGACCAAGATCGTCATCAGTGGGCCCATCTGCTGCCTCTTGATCTTCATTATCTACCCCCGTTGCAGTATCATCATATTCAGGATACATATTATGATAGTTGTCATCATCCTCTTCTTCTTTGTTGTCTTCCATCACAACCCCTTTTTTCTCTGTGCTTGGTCTAACAACTATAGCTGGGCATGAAACCGGATCGAAGCAGGTGGGCATGAATGGTTCTGGTATTTGAGTAGTCTTTCTTGTTCTGACAGTGAACACACGGACAACACATAAAACCATTGTGACCACGGTTTGCATTAGCCACAACGATGAAATTTTGGAGGCCCGTAATGTACTCGGAAGTGTGTCGGTCATCGTACATCCATTGCCGGTTCATCTGCATTAATATATAGTATATCAAAAATTAATAGGGAGATGACCATTTATATATAGTACATCAATGACACATGAAAGGATAAAGTTGCCGACCTCGACCGAGAAGGAAAGAGCAACGAGAAAACTTATTTCGAGCTCTCGGGCATTTCACCGAACACCTCTTGTGCATAGGAAAAAAACACAAACTAGCACACCTCTCACCCTCTTGCTAGGCTCCAAAATGAGAGAGTGGAAAAATGGAAGAGAGGGGTGTGGGCTACGGTGTGTTATATAGCCCCCCCCCCTTTAACACCGGTTCAAGCCACTGATGCAGGGCCTTTAACACCTGTTCGTGACACGAATCAGTGTTAAAGGGGTTCTCCTTTTTGCTGCACGGGTCACGCTGGTACGGGCACCCCCTTTAACACCGGTTCGTAGAAGAACCGGTGTTAAAGCCCATTTCCGACCTCAACCAAATGCCTCGTTTCCACTAGTGCGCTTCTACAAGATCAAGACCTCCATAGTTTTGGCCAGCCACAATATAGTTTTGCTTATGCAAGATCAAGGCCTCCATAGTTTTTTGAAGATTTCTCTGTCTAACCATAGTTTTGTAGATATATATCGTTCTAACCGGAGTAAGGAATTTTGAAGATCACCGGTAACAATCTGTCCAACCTTGTCTATAATATTCAATAATGATAAGCATCATATAAGTAAATTGTTTCTATCATGTGTGTGTGTGGGTGGGGGGGACTAATGTAAAGAATGGACAACGTCAAGCTTAGCTGTTTTTTTCTAAAAGGATCAAGTTCAGCTATTACGTCAACCATGTAGGCACAACAGTTAATGGTCCAAAAATTGAATTTGTTTGTCGATCGAATATATACTTGTACAAACCTCATCTATAGACATGTAAAGTTGTTATGATGATCAGAAAATCCTATAAAAGGCGGACGCCGACCACAGGGTACCAGAGTTGTTATGTGGCTAATCTACAACCTTAGAGTATTCAGAAGAGAAACTCTGGTATGGATCAATCTCTTGAAGAAAATCTCGACTCTGCTCTCGAGATCAGCAATGTGCAACTATAGACCTGCAGTTGCTTCTCCTCGCATGTAACTCTTGTCTTTTGGAATGCATTCAAGACAAGAAACCACTTGCCAGCATTCAACATCGCAATTCGCTTCAACATATATCCGATGAGGACTCGATCATTTTGAGATTGGCTTGTTTAGCTTCAGCCAACAACATGATCACTCTGCAGCTCTCCTGATTAGAAAAAGAGGACTACTTGCCGATCTTCTTGAGATGCTTTTGAGCCTTGGACATGCTGAACCAGGACATGATCTTGGCCTGAAGAACCGCATCATCTCCTCTCTTGATGGCCAACAACATGTCCTGGACGGTTGCCTTGAGCTCACAGTAGCTCACTTGCACGGCGTTGTAGAGCTCGAGCAAAGAAATTAACTCGCATTTTCTAGCGCTAGATACATATTGATATGTCAAATATCAGAAAAATTAAAAGAAAATATAGATTTGGAGTTTATTCTCCGGCCACGTGTCGCTTTCATGTCCAACCCATTTACCCCGGCCCCTAGCCAACTCCCCTTGAGCCGATGCGTCCTTCTTACGCCCCAATAGCCCACCTGACTCCCCTAAAAAAAGCAACCGACCCAACAACTAGAGCAACGGAGATGGGGCAAGACAGGTGGAGATAATTAGCCACAGCGGTCACACGTCCTCTGGGACGCATGTCACGGTAGATGATTCCAGGACCTCCAGATGGTATACCTCCAGTGAGGTATTTCTCCAAACCCTAACTTTGTGGAACCAGCATCACGTACTATTGATGCATGAGTAACTAGATCAGTGAGTCGTTCTCTCGAACTCTGAAACTTTGCGGCATGTGCGGAGCTAACATTGGGATTTATGGATCGATAATTCACACATGAATTTGGATTGTTGTGGTGCTACATTCAAGATTTTGCAAATACATCTCATTTCTTTAGTGTTGGAAGGTGATACAAAGTCATCGGATGCTGCTCGTGTGTTTCCTGTACCATGTAATTATGTTTATATAATATGCTCAAATCGACGCTGAATGTATTAGAAAATGTAGGTCACATGAGGACTATCGAATCCACCATGTTGTGTTAAATTATGTTAAGGTCTTTAAATATAACCCAAGGGCCTAGATGGGTAGCTCCCACATCTCTCATTTTAGCGCCGCTAAGAAACACTCTCGGTTCTGCGAGGAAAGTAAAGTGATCGTATCCATGTTCTCTTGTGGACATAGACACAATTGAACTACCAGGAGTCTCCCTTAGAGGTGCTACCTGAGCTATGACATTCCGTACGAGCTATACAATTTATTATTTATCATATAACTTTCCAGTGACCAGCTTTTCTATGATACATTTTTTCATTTCATTGGTATTAGTATGCCGAACATGGCATCCTATCTTTCCTACTTAGTACCCATTTCTTCGTTGTTTTGGACCTATGGAGCAAATATGCAGAATGTGCACTTGCACCCTCCAGGAACACATTGGCCAGATCCATGGACCTGTTTGTGGCATCATTTAAGGAAATCTTGGGTATCACATGGCGTATTTGCTGAGATAATGGTCGACGTATACAAATCAGGTATGATGCTACCTTGCGTGGACGCCTTACATCTGTAGAGTTTCAAAATGAAGAAAATAGAGGATCACTACATTAACATAGTTGAAAGAGCATGTGGGCCTCATGTGTGGTTTTGGTAATTAATGACAATCTATATAGACTAATGCTTGTATAAAGTTGCACTTGTAGAAATTGTCCATTGGCTTCACTTGGCGCATGTGTTGGCTTCAAGGTAGAAGAAAGTAAAGAACATTAATTGTTGATCAAGGAATGACCCGGAGATTGATCATGGGAGAGTTGAACCTATGATAAGTATGTCTTGAAGAATAAGATGGAGTAATATCTTTGGTGTACCTTCAAGGCATCAACATAATGAAGAAAATAAGAAATGATGTGCAAGCTAAAGATGTTCATATCTAGAAGATCTCATGCTTGAAGTTTGCCATCTTCGGTGATCATGGATCGATGAAGACTAGGTCAAAGTAAAGGTTTTCCCATGTTGTATGGGGGAGCAACTTGCAAGTCTTCATCAAGCGAGTGCGTACAAGAGAAATCAAGAAAGGTGTTCCATCTTGAAAAGGACAAGACCGTCTACATCAAGATCAAGTGGAATATGCGCAAGGCAAATATATTATCTTGGTAGGGTTTCCTTCTTACCGGTCTCGTGGTGTTCGTTGGAGAGACCGGTTTATAGGCTATATAACCGTACTATCAAGAGGGGCTCTCAAGTGAGTAACTTGATCATATCTTTTCGAGAGAGCTCAAACCTTTGCATACTTAGCATCATCCTTTCTTGGTTGTTATTTGTATCTTATCCATGTGAGGTTCTAGATCTTGTGGTAATATTCACAACAAGCTCTAGTTCATCAAAAACGGATTTCCCTTTTATATCTTATTTCGTTTTTGATACTTAAGATTTTCCGGTTTCTCACCAAGGGGGGTATCTCACATTATAATACATGAAATGTTCTCACTTGATGCTCCTTATACCAAATAATTATGTACATATAATATGCTCAAATGGACGCTAAATGTATTAGAAAATGTAGGTTACAAGAGGACAATCGAATCCACCATGTTGTGTTAAATCATGTTAAAGTATCGAAATATAACCCAGGCGCCTAGGTGGATAGTTTGCACATCGCTCATTTTGGCGCCGCTAAGAAATACTCTCGGTTATGCGAGGAAAGGAAATCGATCTTATCCATGTTCTCTGGTGGTCATAGACACAATTGAACAACATGGGTATCCCTACTTCCAGAGCTATGCCATTGCGACGATCTCCAATTTATTATTCTTCATATAACTTTCGAGTGACCAGCTGTTTTATGATACCTTTTTTTATTTCATTGGTATTATTCTGCTGAACATGGCATCCTATAATTCCTAGTTACTACCCTTTTCTTCATTGTTTTGGACCGATGGAGCAAATACGCAAAATGTGCACTTGCACCCTCCAGGAACACACTGGCCAGATCCATGAACCTGTTTCTGGCATCGTTTAAGGCAATCTTGGGTATCACATGGTGTATTTGCTGGAATAATGGTCGACGTACACAAATCAGGTCTGATGCTACCTTCCGTGGACGCCTTCGTTACCACATCTGTAGAGTTTCAAAATGAAGAAAATAGAGGATCGCTACATTAACATAGTGTTCACAACGGGTTCACTAAACAAATGTACCACCAGAACAAATGGCTACCTGATGTTAGCACGAGGAAGGCGAAGGTCAGGAGCAACATCTGGGCAGTCCTCATCTTAACCAGTTGTAGCATTGAAGGAAAGATTTGTTGTTTGTTGTCTGATTTGTGAAATATGAAGGAGAACAAACGAAGTAGCAAGACTATTTATAGTGGACGTGGATGGCTTTATTTCATTAAAGTAGAGCTCTGGATAGTTGTACCAAAATAAATGCAATTAAGAGCATTAATTGTGTCTTTATTAGTACATATTTTTGTGCATCTAGAATAAATTAATACATGGAAATTATTTTGGTTTTGTGAGCTGCATAAATAAACAAAAAGATCTTCACTGCCTGCATAAAACATTCGATGAAGAAGAGTGAACCGCCTTTGGAGATCTATGTCCTAGATGCAGAGACCACCGCTTCTTCAAGATAAACCTCCACAGTTTTGGCCAGCCATGATATAGTTTTGCTTATGCAAGATCAAGGCCTCCATAGTTTTGCAAAGATGTGTCTATCTAACCATAGTTTTGTAGATATGTCTCTTTCTAACCGGAGTAAGGCATTTTGAAGATCACGGTAACAATCTGTCTAACCTTATTTATAATATTCAATAATGGTAAGAATCATATAAGTAAATTTTTCTTTTTGGCAAGAGACTAATGTAAAGAATGGACAACATCAAGCTAAGCTATTTTTTTCTAAAAGGATCAAACTTAGCTATTAACGTCAACCATGTAGGCACAATAGTAAGTGGTCCGAAAATTGAATTTGTTTGTCAGTCGAATATATATATGTACAAACCTCATCTATACACATGTAAATCGATTATGATGATAATAAAATCCTCTAAAAGGCGTATGCCGACCACAAGGTAACATAGTTGTTATGTGGATAATCTACAAGCTTAGAGTATTCAGAAGGGAAATTCTTCTCTGGATCAATCTCTTGAACAAAGTCTCAGCTCCGCTTTCGAGATCAGCAATGTCCAATTCTAGCACCTATAGTTGCTTCTCCTCGCATATAACTGGTCTTCTGGAATGCTTTCGAGACAAGGAACCACTAGCCAAAATTCGACATCGCAATTTGCTTCAACATATTTGATGCGGACTCGATCATTTTCATAGTGGCTTGTCTAGCTTCAGCCAACAACATGATCACTCTGCAGCTCTTCTGATTAGCGGAAGAGGACTACTTGCCGATATTCTTGAGATGCGTTTGATCCTTGGACATGCTGAACCAGGACATGATATTGGCTTGAAGAGCCGCATCATATCCTCTCTTGATGTCCTACCGCATGTCCTGGACGGTTGCCTTGAGCTCGCAGTAGCTCACATGCATGGCGTCGCAGAGCTTGAGCAAAGAAATTGACAGCACATTTTCTAGCGCTGGATACGTACTGATATGTCAAATGTTAGAAAAATTAAAAGAAATATAGATTTGGAGTTTATTCTCCGGCCACATGTCGCTTCCACGTCCAGCCCATTTGTGCCCCCGACCCCTAGCCAATTCCCCTTGAGCAGACGCGTCCTTCTTACGCCCCAAGAGCTGACCTGACTCCCCTAAAAAAAAGCAGTCGATCCAACAACAAGAGCACCGGAGATGGGGCAAGATAGGTGGAGATGAGTAACCACGGCGGCCACCCATCCCCTGGGATGCATGTCGCCGCACATGATTCTGGGTCCTCCAGATTTTATCCCTCCAGTGAGGTATTTCTCTGAACCCTTTCTTTGTGGGGCCAGCATCACATATTTTTGATGCATGAGTAACTAGATCAGTGTGTCGTTCTCTGGAACTCGGAAACTTTGCAGCATGTTCGGAGATGCTGTTGGGATTTATGGATCGACAATTCACACATGAATTTGGATTGTTGTGGTGCTACATTCGAGATTTTGTAAATACACCTCATTTCTTTAGTGTCAGAAGGTGATACAAAGTCAAAGGATGCTGCTCGTGTGCTCCCTGTACCATATAATTATGTACATATAATATGCTCAAATGGATGCTGAATGTATTAGAAAATGTAGGTTACTTGAGGACTATCGAATCCGCCACGTTGTGTTAAATCATGTTAAAGTATCAAAATATAATCCAGGCGTCTGGGTGGATAGCCCGCAAATCTCTCATTTTGGCACCGCTAAGAAATACTCCCAGTTCTGCGAGGAAAGGAAAGCGATCTTATCCATGTTCTCTGGTGGTCCATAGACACAATTGAACAACAGGGGGAGCTATGACATTGCGACGATCTCCAATTTATTATTTTTCATATAACTTTCAAGTGACCAGCTTTTCTATGATACTTTTTTTATTTCATTGGTATTATTCTGCTGAACATGGCATCCTATATTTCCTAGTTACTACCCTTTTCTTCATTGTTTTGGACCGATGGAGCAAATACGCAAAATGTGCACTTGCACCCTCCAGGAACACACTGGCCAGATCCATGAACATGTTTCTGGCATCGTTTAAGACAATCTTGGGTATCACATGGCGTATTTGCTGGAATAATGGTCGACGTACACAAATCAGGTCTGATGCTACCTTCCGTGGACGCCTTCGTTACCACATCTGTAGAGTTTCAAAATGAAGAAAATAGAGGATCACTACATTAACATAGTGTTCACGACGGGTTCACTAAACAAATATACCACAAGAACAAATGGGTACTTGATGTTAACACGAGGAAAGTGAAGGTCAGGAGCAACATCTTGGCAGTCCTCATCTTAACTAGTTGTAGCGTTGAAAGAAAGATTTGTTGTTTGTTGTCTGATTTGTGAAATGTGAAGGAGAACAAACAAAATAGCAAGACTATTTATAGTGGATGTGGATGGCTTTATTTCATTAAAGTAGAGATATGGATAAGTTGTACCAAAATAAATGCAATTAAGAGCATTAATTATGTATTTATTAACATGTAGATATTTGTGTGCATCTGAATAAAATAATGGTAAACACTAGCTATCGGTCTGATTGGAAGAGAATTGTCGGAACTCTCGCACACCATCGATCTGATTTTCAATCGAACGAGCACCAGTCGCCCTCCCAAATCATTAATTTCCTACGTTAATTACTCCCCCTCCATAACTCCTCCTCTAACCATGCTCCCCTCCCCTGAATTACCGTGCTCTTCTTCCTTCGCTGCCTCTCCCCTACAACGCTTCCCTCACATCCCCCGTCATGTGCTTCATCCACCTCCCGGAGCCCCTCACCGCACTGATCCCCTCCCATCAAGCGCCTTCCCTTGCTGTGCTTCCCCGCTGCACCAAGTCAACTGCTCTCCCGCATCAAGGTCATACCGGCAGGCATGCCGCTCTGCTGCGGAAGACCTCGCTGATGCAGAACCTCCTGTTAACTGGACCATGAAGTCTTCCTTCCAGCGAAAGCAGTGTCCTCAGTAGCCGCTTCCACCGATCTCAATCCCTTTGACGACGACAAGATTGGGGGAAGAAGATAACATCAACTGAACTTGTTCCAAATGGGTGCATATTTTTTGAATTTCTCGGTCAGTAAATCCACGTCAGTTGTGAAATCAATTTTACCGTCTGATCCATGTGTTCATATCTTGCACCTGCTAGGTTTTTGATCTTTGTATAGTACTAGCAATTTTCATCTTTGGGTTGGCAATTTTTTCTGATTCCATGTACTGCTTATAAACAATGTTGGTATCGGCTGTACTATATTATGCTACATGTTATTGTGCTTCTTGCATAAATAGTGGTGCTTCGTTAAGTTTTCAGTTTGCTTGCTATAGGAGTAGTTAGTGTTTCTGCGGTACATAAATTTTGCTCCATTTTCTTATTTTTTTTCTTCCGCATAATGTTCATTCTGCTTTACATGTTATGCTTCTTATTTATTTTTAGGCATCATGAAGGGGGCTGATTCCGAGCATATGTTGAAGATTTGATTTGCAGCAGGACTGTTGAACGATATGGCACGAGCAGTCAATGCATTGCCTTGTCTATGCAAGTCTCACAATCATGAAGTAGTGTAACGACCAGAGAACAGTATTCGCGTGGTCGAGAAACGTGTTAGCGACCGGGCAAATTGTCCAAGTATAGCAATGGTGGATGCTCGCATTGTTCTCTTGCAAAAACTATCCTTGTAGAAACCATGTAATGCAAGTTGGGAACATATTTTTATTCGGGAATCTGACATGACACTTCTTAGGTATGTAGGAAGCAAGTAGGAGAAATCATGGAAACATAGAAAATTATGGATTGAATTCAAATACTGTTAATATGAAGTATTCTTCCAATTGAAATGAAGCATGTATAATGTTGTTGGAAGCATAGTTGATTGGTGGTTGCATATATACAATGAAAATATTGTTGGAAGCATAGCTGATTGGTGGTTGCATATATACAGGAACCGGAATCTCTAATCTCCTGTGTATGAAGCAACTAGCCGAAACTATGGGAACACATGTGGTTATCAGATGAAAATCATGTTTATGAAAGAAAACTCTCGATTAGATATGAGCAAATCTAATGGAAAATGATTACCATCCCCTGGATGATCATCGTCCGGGTCGTTCGCCTCGCACCTATTGATAGAAAAAAACTCGTCTTCAACCTTCTGCCCCAGCGCTGCCTCTGTCCTCCTGATTTCCTGCGCTCCTCCCTCCTCCCGCTGTACCCACGCTCCGCTCCGCCTGGCCCTCGCCCACGCTGATCTGCGGCACGTCAGCCCATGCTACTCCTCCGCCGGCGGACGCCGCCTTCGTGATGGGCCCCACGAGCTCCTTCCTCCCGCAACACGGTGGACGAGGGCAGCTGCTCCCATGCCCTAGCCCCCTTGGTTCTTCTCCGGCGAGTCTACTACCCCTCCTCCGCACCTAGGCTACCAGCATCGAGTACGAGAGGCCCGCTCCTCTACCTCCATGGCCTAGGGTTCCTCCATAGGCAGCCGAGCTTGCTTCCATGGGCGTATGACCTAGCTCCCATGGGTGGTCGTGGTTGCTGCCAGCGGCGACCCAACTTGCTACCAGCTGTGCCCGATCTTGCTTCCACGGGGCAGCCGAGCTTGCTTCCAGCGGTGGCCGAGCTTGCTTCCATGGGCGGCCGTGGTTGCTTCCAGCGGCAGCCGACCTGGCTTTTGCTACAAGTTCTCTCTCGAGGTCTTCCGGCTAAATTCTCCAGCGATGTCTCCGACGAAGTAGGGTTTTTGCTACATTAGAAGAACTTTTTTGCTACAATCGTCTTGTGGTTTTGCTACAACAGTGTTAAGTATTTGCTACAAGGTCTCCGGCGAGAGTCACCGGCGAGTTTTTCCGACGATGTCTCCGGCGAAGTCGGTTTTGCTGCATTAGTATATTTTTTTGCTGCATGGTCTCCGGCGAGACGTTCTATTTCTAAAACAAACCATTTTTTTTGCTTTAGAAGCAAAAGCGGGAACATATGTAGCAAAAGCGGGATGTTTTGCAGCAAAAACGGGATCTGTAGGGAAAAAACAGGACACGTGTCAGGCAATGGACCAGGACGATGGAAAACTTGTATCGTCCGGGGGACGCTCAGCATCGTCCAAATCTAATTTGTGTTGAAACAATCCTCAATTCTCTTGAATCATTTGCACAAAATCCCTATTTGCTTCCTTAAAAAAAATCCCTATTTGCTCACTCGTAAAAAAAATGTCTACACACCATTAGCCATTAAGGAAATAGTATTGTCATGTTTATTCTGTTTGAAATAAAAAACTCATACCTTGATTCATAGGACAAATATTTTTGTTAGATAAAAATAAAGTTTATTCAGCATGGAAACGAATTATCCAGGAGATGGAAACATAATTTTGCCGTGTTTCAATAAACAAGTACTCCCGAACATTTTTTAACACGGAAGCAAAACTAAGATATACCAGAAGCAAATGAATAAAAAATGTGTTGAAAACAAATTCGATTAGTATGAAGGTGAGATTATAAAAAAATAAATTCCTATAAATCTACTTACTTAATACTGAGAATTCGTTTCCTAAAACTAACCAATAATGGAGGCTACCATAAGCATATAAATTCTAAGGGGAGGAACACCAGAATGAAGAGGAGAGCACAATCAGCGGACATGCACTATGAAAATAGTAAATTATTAATAGGAAACATCCAATTGGAACATTTAAGACATGAAGCATTCAATCGTCCACAAATTCTTGATATTAGAAGCACTGTCTGCTTGACGATCATACTGTCCAGCAACTTCCGATCGGATAGATGAGCAGTGGTCCGATGGGAAGCCCAATTCGGCTTCCGTTTCCTAGCGTTGCCCATAATAATAGGTTAAGTTTCTGGTGGACTTGTGTGTGGTTCGGCTCCTCAGCAGCCCCATATATATAACAAACTGAACCTTTGTCTCGCTCAATAGCATCTCTAGCTGTGTCTGTAAAAGAGCAACCGCAAACGTCCGAACTCGGGGCGCTGAATTCGCGATTGCCCGCGAAGCGGGCGGCGGCACCGAACAGTTTCCGTAAAATCGAACTGAAAAAATTAAATTTGCGATTCACAGGACAAACAGCCTTCGCGGCAAAATTCAGAGGAAGAATAGAGGAAGAACAACCGCGGATTCCAGTCCGATTTCAGTTTGATTTCAGCATTACGTACTAAATAATCTAACAGAAGCATCCGGCGAACACTATGTACACAAAATGCGGCTCCCCGAGCCTTGTGCGTCGCCGGACAGTGGCGGAGACGGCGCCACCGCTCTAGTCGAGGTGGATCACCGGAGGCTCCGCCGCCTCCTTGGCCTTCTCCGCCTCCTAGCGCCGGAGGCACTCCACCGCGCGCTCCTCCGCCTCCTGGCGCTCGATGAGCCAGAGCTCCCTCTCCTCCGTGGCAGTCTCGCGCAGGTGCGTGCGCTCCGAGCGGCGCCGAAGGCGCAGCAGTGCGCGCTGCTCCGCCTCGTCGAGTCCGCGAAATCGCGCGGGACCACCGAGGCGCCGTCTCTCTCCGGGCGTCACGTAATCGCGATACCCGGAGGAGCTCGAGCTCAACGGAGATGGGGGCCGTGGCCACGACGAGCCCGCCTCCGAGGCGGTTCCCTTGTACCACGCGCGCGGGGGTGTAGGGGAGGAGTGACGCCGGCATGTGCAGCGAACTCACCAACCGGAGCGCGACGCCGGCATGTGCGGCGAACTCACCCACGGATAGGGTTCCGCTCGGGTCGCCCTCTCCGACCGCTAGATACGTTGGCCGCAACGTGCGTTTAACGGGCCACCGAATAACTTTTACAGGCCGGATGAGGTATAAGGGCTCTGATCTGCGCCAGAAACCAAGTATGGCCCGTATTTCGTCGGAAAAGTTCAGCTTTGGCCCCTTTTATAGGCACTGCTAGAGATGCTCTAATACAATGACATGCAGATCTCATGCGTGTTCAAAAAAAATACATGAAAATTATATTAGTTTTGTGAGCTGTATAAATATATAAAAGACCTTCACTACCTGTATAAAAATTCGGTGAAGAAGAGTGAACCGCCTCTAGAGATCTATGTCCTAGATGCAGAGACCACCGATCATGCACGATCAATACCTCCATAGTTTTGGCCAGCCACGGTATAGTTTTTTTTTATGTAAGATTAACGCCTCCGTAGTTTTGTGAAGACGTCTCTGTCTAACCATAGTAGTTTTGTAGAGATGTCTCTGACCAACCGGAGTAAGGCATTTTGAAGATCAGCGGTAACAATTTGTCTAACCTTGTCTATAATATTTAATAATGATAAGAATTATATAAGTAAAATTTTCTTTTAGGGGGGGGGGGGGGGGGGGGACTAATGTAAAAAATGGACAACATCAAGCTAAGCTTTTTTTTTTTCTAAAAGGATCAAGCTTAGCTCTATTACGTTAACCATGTAGGCACAACAGTAAGTGGTCCGAAAATTGAATTTATTTGTCAGTCGAATATATATATATGTACTAACCTCATCTATACACATGTAAATCTATAATGATGATAATAAAATCCTCTAAAAGGCGTATGCCGAACACAGGGTAACATAGTTGTTATATGAATAATCTACAAGCTTAGAGTATTCAGAAGGGAAATTCTGCTCTGGATCAATCTCTTTAACAAAGTCTCAACTCCGCTCTCGAGATCAGCAATGTTCAAGCACCTGTAGTTGCTTATCCTCGCATATAACTTTTCTTCTGGAATGCTTTCGAGACAAGGAACCACTAGCCAGAATTCGACATCGCAATTTGCTTCAACATATCTAATGCGAACTCGATCATTTTGATAGTGGCTTGTCTAGCTTCAGCCAACAACATGATCACTCTGCAACTCTTCTGATTAGCGAAAGAGGACTACTTGCCGATATTCTTGTCGTGGTGTGGAACATGAAAGTGCCATCGGGGATGGCTTAAGAGGGACACTTAGGATGCAATCGGTGGCTCACGGAATGGGTTGGACACGGTAAACTGCAAACACATACGTACCTAGTTTCGGGGCCCTCTCGGCGAGGTAACACCCCTACTCCTGCAAGATCTCCTTGAGCTATTTCCTCAGCAACTATTGATGGCTAGAGGAAGAAGATGAACTAGAGGAAAACTCTAATGAGTGTGTAACTTGACTTCACCTACCTAGAACCCTAGCTCTACCTTTCCTTATATACTGGCTGGGAGAGGTAGGTTACAATGTGGGCTCTAGGGTTTACTGTTTGGACTTTGGGTTTATAGGGCGGGCCGGATGCAGGGCCCTAGCTGGTGGACCAAGACCCAGTCAACCTCCAGTACATCGGTGTACGGCGCTACAGTGGCCCCGCGCCTTCCTTTGGGCATCATCCTTCGCTTTAATGGTCATTCGAGGCTTCTTTATCAGTCAACCGACAACTTCGCTTTATCTTTGTCTGGTAGCGCCGGTTAGGGCGGCACGCCATCCTATCTGGTGATGGGAGGTATCAGAGGCGTATCCCGCAAGGGGCGTCACCCCTCTGCATCCTCCATCGAATCTGAAGTGGGCAGGGTGAAAACGGCCACCCTACCGGTTCTTCTGGCTACCCGGCTAGACGGGCCAGCCGATAAAGCTTTAAGCTCTAGCTGGGTAATATTGTCCATCTGCCTGGGAGTCTTTTGTATAGCGGCCATCTGGCCGACAACTTCTAGATCCGGCTTGCTTAGGCCTGGCTTGCCCCATCCGAGGGTCATCTCCCTGACACTAGTCCCTAAGCGCGTTAGGACTTTGCCCGTGGGGAAGTTCTTGCGAGCTCCTTTGCTTGGGTTGAAGTGGTTGCTGATGAAATCCGACTGCAGCTTTGCTTTATGCTTTCCGGCTGGATTTGACCTGCTACGGAGCCAATAGCCGCCCACTGGGTGTCAACAGCGAAGGCAGCGACCGACTGGCGCAGCTGGAATCGAAATGTTTGATGATGAGGTCAGTGCTCACATCAGCCACGACCGGGAGCTTTGGTGCATGTCACATTAGTTTGACTCTTGTGTCGTGGTGCTAGTTTTTGGTAACTGCGCACACGCCTTGCCGCTGCGGTTTCTTGGGGTGCGTACGCATGCCTCGTCTCGCGTAGTAACGCTTGCAGATCTTCTGCGCATGATTACGCTGGCATAATGGATCTGTAGATGAAAAGTTGCGGGAGAGGAACTGTTGCCCTGCCACGTGTCAAAGGGGAGCGGGGGAGACGGTGGTGCCTCCTGTGGTGATAAATAGGCCGCGAGGGGGCGTTGCCTCTCCACTTCATCTTCCTCCACATGCTTGCTCCCTTTGCCTTCCGTGCCCTTTGCGATCTAGTTTTTCTTTCCTCCTTCTCGCTGCTTGACTTTGGTCGTCGGAGCCGCCCTTGTTTCTTGCCCGCAGGCTGGGAACCCCCATATCCGCCACGGATTATCCACGCACTGAGATGCTCCCAGAGCAGCGCGGGGGCTGGTGCGGGTCGTTCATCACGGACGACCTAGTGTACAAGTACTGGCGGGGAAAATTTCTCTCGTCGTCGAGGATGGTGAAGCAACGGCTCACACCGTAGGGGGAGTAGGTGCCTGAGCCTCGGCCAGGGAGGTGGTGGTCTTCCTCTCCCACTTTGCCCGCGGCTTCGGCCTTCCCATCAGCGACTTCATCTTGCAGCTATTTGATTTCTTCAACCTCCAGCTCCACCATCTCGGTGCCAACGCCATTGCGCAGCTGTCGCATCACGCGGCATGCTGCGAATCGTATCTAGGAGTTCGCCCTGACGCGGCGAACTTCCTAAATTTTATCAATTTCAAGGCTCAAACGCTAAGCAAGGATGGTCCGCTGACGGAGACCAGCTGTTGCGCTCTCTGCCCGCGTCCCTCCTCGCCGATGCCGCGGCTCGACCTCCCCGACACTGTCAAGATGTGGCAGCACTCATATTTCTATGTGAGAAACGCCACTCCCGTCGACTAGATATGGCTCCCCGTCTTTGCTAACCTGTCATCGACGCAAAAAGGCTGGTCGGTCAAGGGCATGGGAGCCCAAGCGGATATCAACCGGATGGCGGCCTGGGTGGAGGCGATGGTGGCGACGGAGCGGCTCACCGCCTGGGACATCGCGCTCTCTTGGATGGCATGCCGGGTGCTTCTGCTTCAAAAGCGGTCGCACAAGATGTGCCACCTCTCAACCGTGGACGACCCAACCCAGACGTCCCGGCTCGAGGATCCCTATGGAGCTGGCTCACCATGATCTCTAAGTTCCTCTTGGAGGCCGACTGTCACTACTCCTTCCCGCGGTACCACCACGTCCGGCTTCCGCCTCAGGTAAGTTATTTATCCCTTTCCGGATGGATTCTTTTCCTAAAGGGTAACTTTGAGTTTCTTGTGTTCCCCCCTTGAGTAGCTTTTTATGGCGCAGCACACCGAGGATGGCGTTGGGGACAATGCCCTCCCTGACTTCACCCCCGACCAGAAGCCATCGAAGTACCCCTAGACGGAGCCGGAGGGGTTCCCTGTCCGTGCCGACGATGGTCCTTCAGACCCACATGGTAATCTTTGGCTGGAACTTCCCACGTGGTTTGTTTCTGTAGGTTGTTGCTGAAGGTTTTGTGCGTACTATTACAACCAATGACGGGCACGAGGGCCCGCGCGATTGCAAGGCCGCGGAGAAGGCCAAGGGGAAGAGGGCGGCGGCAAGCACCTGATGAGTGCATATTTGCATCATGTTTTATATTATTGTTTTTGTATTGTAGTTGTAGGATCTTGGTATTTTACGGCGTTCACGCGCATCTTTTATGTTTATTTTCACCAGGATGAGGATACAATGGACACAATTCTTGGACCAATTGTATTGGAGCAAAAAGGAGTAAAAAAACAATGTAAATCGCTTATTTGGGAAATATCAATAACACTAGAAGAAACCCCAAAGCAATTGGAGGACACATAAGGTTTAATGAACAACTATACGGCGGGAGGAACTTTTCCGGCCGTATAGTTCCCGCCGTATAGTTGGCGCCGAGAACGCCTCCTTAAATAGTTTCACCCCGTGCAACTAGATCGGATAGACGAAATACAGAACACCCAGAAATCGCCAAAACTTCACCTCCGGAAGGCATCTGGAGGGGCAACTCATCCACCGGGGATCCATCTTCGCCCTACGCAGATCTGGGAGGCTAAGGCATCGATCTTCATCATCAACCGCTGCATCATCACCATCTCCATCCATCCCATCTACATCTTGTCTAGATCTTGTTGTAATTTCCGTACTCGTGGATTTATACAAGTACTATTCATCTATGCTAGATTCCATTACTTTTGCCATGATGCTGTTTGCCTCCATGTCTGAGTAGATCATTAGTTCTTGGGGAGATGGAGATACCCTAGCATGAAATTGAAATAAGATAAAGTTTAATATGATATTCATCGCTCTGACCATGTGTTAGATTGTCTTCATCTTGATGTTGGGAGAATTCGACCTCTCAATATTTGCCTCTTGTGGGACTTGATGGAGGGAACTACTTGTTGGTAGACGGAGGTGTGTTAGCACTTATAGTGACTATAAAGTTGTTCCCACTTCTTACGTATCAACTTGGGAACCAAAAAAACGCACGGAACAATATCCATGCCATGGGATACGTCCTGTGGGATCAAGTCCCTTAATAGCGTGGTAATTCAATTGATATTGATTGTTGTCTTATGTGGTTATGAGGATGATGTGAGCAGTGGTTGCTGCCTATTTGTCCAAATACGGAGTTCCTCCCACACAAACATAGTTGAGAATGTTCATGATAATAATCTTTACTTTAGACCTTTTATAAATGCTAGAGGTGTATCTGCTACTCCATGAGAATGCTTTTTCCCATTGCAGTTTCAAATCGCTTTTACACACGCGATACTTATTTTCCGTATTCAGTTTTTTTACTTTACTTATTGTTCTCTTATACCAAAAACCCCAAAACACCTTTTTATACAACAATCACATTTTTATCTTGTTACTTAGAACTTTATTTAGAATTTATATTTTAGTATTTACTTCAAGAGTTATTAGACTTCAGACTCCTTCTCCCTGTGGGATCGATATCTTTATTTTGAAACTAGCTAAAAACGATCTGTGCACTTGGAGTCATCAAGCTATTTTCTGGGGCCGTTGTCGGGGAGCTAAGCGTTGTAGATCTTTTAGTTTTTGCTTATTTATTTTATTCTTGCTAAGTTTTGTTTTGAGTTACGGGTTTCTACCAACATGATGGAGTTTGAGCATTTTACTAGTGCTAACCCACTCAGCCACTTTGGGAATCCCTATGATATTAATAAAAGAGACAACTTCAATGAGAAGACAAGGGGGTTTGAAATAAATCCTCAACTACTTGGTATTCTACACAAGAAGAAATTTACTGGAGATGAAAAAGATCCCGATCCATATGAGCATATTGCATGCTTCAAATATATTTGTGGCACCTTTCAAATTATAAGGGTATACTGGTAATGAGGTAAGGGTTAAACTCTCAAGTCAAACTTTGACTAGCACGGCTCTCTCATGGTATAGATCTTTACCCCTAGAAGCCACTACTACCTGGGATAACTTAGCTTGTGAGTTTCTAGCAAAATATTATCCACTACCAAAATCTTTTGGAATCAGGCGTCTTATAATGACTTGGAGGAACCATCCTAATGAAGGACTAGTAAGAGCTTATATAAAATTTAAAGATTTACTTAATCAATGTACTCATCATGATCTGCCTGAATGGTATTTATTGCATATCTTTTATGGCGGTTTAATTGAATCTAATAAAATTGAACTAGACTCTTGTGCAAGAGGAGCTTTTATGAATCTTCCCATAACCAAAGCTTGGGCTTTACTTAATAGAATTCTCGATCATAGAGTTTCATGGAATTTTGGTCCAGGAAGCGAAGGAGGCATATAAATAGATTATGATTGTATTCATGACTATAATAAAAAGGGCCATGTTAATGAATTATCTAAAGAACTTTATTTAGATTCAGATCTTGTGTTGAAAGTTGTTAAAGCTTTTATAGAACATATCAAATCTCCAAAAGAGGGTTCGGTCAAGTATGATCCACCACCCGAACCTGAGTTGAAAAGAGAAGTTAAAGCAACACTGGCCTCCCTAGAACCAATGTATGAGATACCTTTTTCCTAACACTGCAAAGGAGCATATTTTGGAATATGAACAGGTCAAAGCAGTATAGGAGAAGAAGGAAGAGGAAAGTGTGCTAGAAGTTGAAGAACATCTAGATGAAACCAAAGATGAAGAGATAACCAAGCAAGCAATTATGGCTATGTATGCACATTGTAACATAGTTGAACTTGATAAAGAGACTTCTGTATTGGTTGAAGATAAAACTAAGGTAAAAGATGTGGGTAAGCCTATTCTTCCCTGCATAATTAAAGAAACCTCGCATTATGGTTTATGTGATCTTGGCACCGCAGTTAATGTTAGATCTTATGATTTTTATTTAAAAATAAAAGAAGAGATAATACTGGCTACAATATAAAATACCGATATGACAATCATGTCAGCCAATAAAAATCTTAGAATTCCAATGGGAGTAGTTGAAGATGCAACTATCACAATTGGCAATATAAAATTTCCTATCGATGTTGTAGTTGTTGATATTCCAGCTAACACTCTTTGCCCAATTATATTTGGAAGAAACTTTTTGAGCGATGTAGGTGCCACAGTTGATTTCAAAAAGGATATTGTATCTCTTAAGCTTGGGAAAGCGGAAAAATAATTCCACTTTTGCAAATTTAAAGACAAACCTCTACATATACGAGAAGAAGAGAAAGAGAAAACTATTGAGGAGATGGCAGCTCTCTTCTTCAGTAATCAATAAGAAGAAACAAATGAAGATTCAAATTATGAAGAAATAATTATGGAGGACAGGTCCCTAGAAGAACTAGAAAGTGAATTCGATTCGCTTCCCATTTTAGGGCCTCCAACTGATGAGGCTTTTGAAGAGCCAGAAAAGAGAGGGGATGAAGAATTACCACCCCCATAATTAAAAACTTTACCATATAATCATAAATATAGATTTTTGGACAATACTAATAAATTCCTGTTATTATTAGTGCTAAATTTTCAGGGGATGAAGAAGAATAACTCATGAAGGTACTAAAGGAGCATAACAAGGCCTTTGGATACTCAATGGATGATTTGAAGGGCATTAGTCACTACAAGAAAAATGCCCTTTTACAACGGACGATTTTCGTGGTTGAAGGCCCGTTTTTCGTGGCTGAAGAGACTTCTACGACGGATGTCATTCGTGGTAAAAGGCCCGTCACAAATGTATCTACCATGGCGGATCGGACCCTTTAGCAACGAAATGTCATTCCTTTATAGATTTGTTCGCCAGCCGCGTTGACTACTGACGTCATGCAAACAGCCACGTGGCGAGCGCCGTTAACGGCCAGTTAATGCCGTTAACTATCAATGAAACCGTGGTAGAAGCCAGGCACAGTCAAGGCCTAGTAATTATTAAGTGGGCCGGCCCATTAAGAAAGCCCGACAGGATCATGTCCCGTTACTATTTCAACATGCACTATTACAAATGGGCCCACTGGTGCAGCCATAGGCGGCTCATAAACTTTCTGACCCGTTACTGTTTCCACATACACTATTTGAATTGATCTGTTTGTGCGGCACATAAGAGATCAGGCCTGTTGCTATTCCACCCTACACTATTCTAATTGGCCCCCCTTTGGATAGCCCGCTTTTTCTCCCGTTACTACACATTCCTACATTGTTTGAAGTGGGCCCATTTATGTAACCCGTGGTGGCCGATAGAGTTTCAGACATGTTACAGTTCCGACCTATAGAAGGCCGGTATACGCACACTAGCAGGCCGTTGCATTTTAGTCTTTCACTCTTCTGGCCTTTTACTGTTCTGGCCATTTACTATTTTGGCCATTTACTGTTTTGGTCTTTTACTGTTTTAGCCTTTTACTGTTTAGTGCGTATAGGTTAAACGGCCCGCTACCACATGGCGGCACGGAAGGCCCGTAACTATTGAATGGCGGTCCATCAAGGGTTGGTACAAAACTAAGCAAATTGGGGGCATATTCCTAGTACTAGATTATCTACAGTACTAAAACAATTCTGGAACTATGGAAGAAAAACTTATAACTATAAAAATATTAAATTATTACAGACCAGAAAAAATCTGTAGCTGAAACAACATCATCATAGTACAACACAACTAATAAACACACAAAATCTCAGTTTAAAAAATGTTTCTTTTAGGAAGCTCGCATCGCCTCACATGTAATGACGGGATTATCACAAGACTTGCCGAGGAGATTATTGAGTAGTTTCTCCGTCAAAGCTTGTCTATTCTTCAACTCAGATAACTCATTCCATGCTATGGAGACTACTGCATTTGTTCTGTTGGCTTCCTGTCTAACTAGATCAAGTGCATCTCGGAGTGCAGCTCCAAACAATCTTTCTGCTGGGATGTATGGAACAGTCGACATCATGTACCTACGTGAGCAATACGCATTGTCACTACTGCTCTATGCAAAGAGATCTGCACTTGAATTAGTTGTTTTATGTTCTTCCTTTATATTTATATTTGTAACCTAAAACAAAAAAGAAATGTCCTATATCATCATTATCAAGGAAAAGAAAAACCCAAGAATTTCAAATCAGTCAACTAGTAGCAGCAGGGCCTCATATATCTCCATCTTCTGGAATAACTGGAACAGTCTCTTCATAGAGGGATGAGATCGTGTGCAACTGTCACTTCTGCTCTGTGAAATGACTGCTCTACTTGATGAAGGCTGAAACTAAGATAAAAAATGTTACAACATAATACGAAGGAACAAAACTACCTGTTTATTCTCAATAGATTATTTTGGTCTGATATAGCAATGTAAGCACTCAACCCAAGCACCTCAAGCAAACTGATCAAAGTAGAATGCGTGATTTACGAATGTAATGAATCCATAGACTAAGAGCTCCTTAAACTGATAGAGAAGCATTTACCAAAGAACAAAATAAGCATTTAACCATTGTGGCTGATATTTACTAGCCTACTTAATGTGCAGTTGGATCTGAATCTTAGGTAGGTGGAATTGTTGTAATCATCGACAAAATACTATAGTAACTCAGTCAAATTACAAACAGAACAATATTGTGCCTCTAATAGACTAGCCAGATCATTTCAGAGAAATGGTGAAGCAATCTATCAAACAGTTTGATACATAAACATTCAGATTTAAATTTTTTGATTGTCTGCCCAAAGACCAATTGAACTATCGTGTGCCTCGTATTAAAATAGCCAGACAAGTGGCAGATACCAGAGTGAGATTTGAAGTGAATGGTTGATTATGATCCTTATCTTTCTGTTATATTGGATTTACGTTGCAAATCTGGCTTTGTTCTAATCATCCTAGTGCCTCCGACAAAAATAAAACTGAACTAGACTAAATGACCTGAAACGAGGGGAGTTAAACCTTAAAAAGTGTGTGTGTGGGGGGGGAGGGGTGCATACAGTAGGTCTATGTAGAGTCTCACGGTTTCTTATCTGGTTACAGGTATGTTCGTTGACGATGCCCGCTGCATCATGTAATTGGACTGGTGGTCTCCATACTTCAGTGTTGGGCCTCTGTATAAAGGTGCATCAGATAGTAAACACAAAAAGGTTCTAATTTGATAGATGTTAGCATGAAGTGATATGAAAGGAATAGATACTTACTAGATTATAGGGGCCCTTCATTCTACGATTTCTAGTGTAAACTGCACATGTTCATTGTGTAACAACAGCAGACTGTTAGGAATCGTGGGGTAAGCATAATCAAATAAACCCGGCCTATTATTGGAAGTAGTATAACAAATGTAAAGATGTACTGCACAGATAAGAGAACAATATCAGGCAGTAAATAACAGTTAGTGCCATAGCCTATGTCAAAACAGAGAGAAATTACAATGAAATCACTTATGCGCGGACACTTTAATAAAGGAGATAATGGAAACAAATGTGTTCACCGTTCGCTGGCTCATATTTTTCCATGACAACCAAAATCACACTTCAACTCGTTACAGTTAAACATGACTTCAAAAAGTTTATTTGAGAAGTTAAGGATAACAAGTATAGCACTTGTAAGTTACTCAGAAAGTAGCTTCAATATAAAATGCAGTTAACTGCTCCATATTTATCATACGAAAATCAAAGGAGATCTAGTTACCTGGGTCGGGACGGCGTCTATGCATCCTGCCCATGTTGCTCCGAGCACTGGAAGATAGCGACGAAGAAGCAGATTCCTGGCGGTGCTTGTGGAAGCAGAATAGGGGTTGCTCCGAGTGCTGGACGACAGCGGCGAAGAAGCAGATTTAGGGTAAGGTGGTGAAGGTTATATCTAGGGTTTTCCGCAGAGCTTGCCCAGCTGCGGGTGAGGATTGTGTGTGGGTGTGTGGGGGGGGGGGTGGAGGGTTGGGATAGAGGTGGTGAACCGGGAAATTATGAACAACCTTAACTAGGGATGGAAAGGGAATTCCAGTATGTTTCAAACTCTAGGGCGCAGAATATTTCAGGAATAGCGAGAGATTTTCCCGCTCGAGTCAAAGGCAGTCACAAGCCCATGTTCAGAAATTAAGGCCCATTAGGCATTAACCATCCATGGCTCATATTGGATGTTTGGATGTCTCGAGCAAGCCCTTTTAAGCGGCCATCAACAACAACCAACTCTCCGCATCGAGGCATGGTGACTGCAACTGCACAGATCGTTTGTAGCTTGTTTTAAAATAAAGATATCGATCCCACAGGGAGCAGGAGTTTAAAGTCTAAATAACTCTTGAGCTAAATACTGAAATAGTAATGCTAAATAAAGTTCTAAGTAATAAGATAAAATACGATTATTGTATAAATATATTTTTGGATTTTCAAATAAGAGAACAATAAGTAAACTAAAGCTATAAGTAAACAAGAGCATCCGATTATGATTACGAAGGTTTGCAGATGATGGAAAGAGTTCTCAGGGAGTAGTGGATCCACCACTATTTGTTAGAAATAGTGATCAAAATCATTATAATGAATAAGACCAGTTATGAAATGCGTGGGAGGAGCTCCATATATGGACGAATAAGTAGCAACCACTACTCACATCATCCGTCATAACCACAGCAGATAGCAATCGATATCAATCAAATTACTGCGCTATTAAGGGATTTCTCCCGTGGCATGGACACGGCTTGATGAGTTCTCCTTGATTCCCCAAGTTAGTACATAAAGAATGACAACTACTTTATAGTCACAGTAAGTGCTATCATCCTTCCGTCTACCAACAAGTAATCCCCTTCATCAAGTCCTTAGTGAGGCAAATATTGAGTGGCGCGCTTCACCCAACATCAAGATGAAGACAATTAACACAGACACATAATGAACAATATCACATAATAATCTTTATCTCAATTCAATCACATACTAGGGTTTCTCCATCTCCCCAAGAAAAAAGGAAACTACTCACACATGAAGGCAATCAACATCATGGATAGAATATGGATGAAGTATGATGATACAATTGAGAACAAGTGCAAATCCAGGATTCAATCTAGAATTACAACAAGTAACCAAAGGGGATCGATGATGAAGACGTTGTTGATGAAGATGATGATGTAGACCAATGTGGAGGCCTTCAAGATCCTAGTACCTTCTCCTCTTATGTGGTGGTGATGGTGTAGATCTGATTGGAGGAGGCTATGGCGATGGCACGACGGCAGGAGTCCGCCATGGGTGGAGAGTATGACTTGGTGGCTCTCTCGTGGCTCCTCCCCTCCTTATATAGGCCTTGGGGGTGCCCTAGGGTATCCCTAATACCGTCATATTACTTTGGGAAGCATCTGGAACTTTTCTGGGACTAATTCCCGTCGTTCTCGACCTTTTTGGAAACTATACGGCCGGAGCTATACGGCCTCCGGCCGTATATTTGGTCGTCATACTTGCAATACCCTTTCGTATTTTGGTCTCCATTTCTTCATACAAACTCCGTTTTGGGTGTTCTTCGGCTCTTTGGATTCATATTGATGAGGGATACAACCCCATTTGTCTTGGATCTTTATTTTGAGAAGTTTGTAAAAATCACTTTTCCAACCTCTCAAATGGCTAAGTCTGGTCCCTGCAGCTCCTTACTATGCTCTCTTTTTTCCTTTTGCCTTTGTTTCATCCATAATCATCATCAACACCTACACACATGTCATAGACAAGGAAAATGATAAAATTCTACGTAAACTACTAATGTGCAAAGCTCATATGAAAGTAGAATGAGAACTCGAAGTCATGCATATAAGGCATAGCTATAGCTATAAGAAACATGATATGAGAGATAAATGGCACATTTTATATGGCTAAAAGAGGTGGTATTTCACAGCCATCAACTTCCCCAAGCTAGACCTTGCTCGTCCTCTAGCAGGAAGGGTCGATAATAAATTAATTGTTGTGAAATAGCTTATCATTGGAAATCAATGCCTTGTATCCTTATTTCTTCTACAAGCTTGAATGGAGAAAATATGTATTCATACAATGAAGCACAAGCTCAGTTATAAAGAGCACTAAATATTCATCAAAACTTATATGCTTCATGTCAATAGTGAACCTAACTTGCAAACAAACTTGTGATCCTCTTATTGCACCTTTTGTATAAATTTTCATATCATTTATTTTTTATGAGGCAAAACTTAGTCACAAATAGATGTCAAGCATAAATAGGAATAAAGTTTATCGATTCTACCCAGTAATGTCATCTAGTTAAGGCTCTCAAGTGCAAACATCAGTTATTGAACTTTCAGAAAGTTTATCTCTTAGTAACGAGATTTATGCCAAAAGGAAATGCGAGAACATGTCAAAAGAAGAATAGCATTAGAGTGTATCATTTGGTCATCCACATCGTGAATCATGGCTATCAGACACTCATTTTCTATTCTTTGTCTTTCTAAAACTTCAGTTCATTAGTAATGAGATCATGCCAAAACTTAGTGTTTTTAATTAGACTGTGTAGGCTAAGAATGGATACTCGTGACCATTACCGGTGTTTCCCTTTTTGGTATAATGATTTCTCATAACGGTCAGAGGAGTATTCCCTCTTTTGCTTTGAACGCATGCCCATGAGAATACCAATGCATACCCAAATATAGCATTTCTGCTACATATGTTGGGAAAATCATAGCCAAACTCCAAGAGTTTCCTCTTTTTGGATTGTTCAAAGGCCAGCGGAGTTGTTAGCATCCCATGTTGTGCGAAATTGCTGCAGACACGCGTAAAGCAATATCATACTTTAATCAACAGGTCAAGATTTGGCACGCATCTCAATTACCGCTAAACATTAGTTTCTTCAAACAAATCCTTTCAAAGAGTACTATCAAGTCGATCATCACATCTATGGTGTTGAGTATCTTTAAGGCTAAACTTTTAAGAAAATTAAACAACACCTTATTTAGCATATAACTCAAAACTTTGAAATATCATTTCGAATTTACAAAGAAAACTATCAAGTATATTGTTTTGACAGTATGGGGTCGAGCATAACCTATTCATTTAAGACAAAGCTATTTGGTAACAACCAACAAATTTCAAAAGATCTTGATCAAGTATTCATTCTTTCCAAGTGTAGAGATTGTGGCAATGTTTTCTAGAGGATCACAAATAGTGTCACAAGCTTGATAAACAATTTGGCAAAATGCATACAAGCTCTAAGTCAACTCCTATGGTTCCTATCATGAGAAAGTGTATCCCCATATAAATACAAAACTAAACTCACTTAATCAAGGATTCAAAAACAGCGGGATACATGATTGCATTAAACTTTCATCGAATATGAACATTGCACAAGACTCTACACATGCAGAAGTAACCTCCCCAAGCTTAGAACTTTGCAAGAACCAAACTTGAGTATATTATCAAAAGAAAAGAGAAAATACAGTTTCCAAATGAGAGTGTGATAAGTGGTTACCTCCCCAAGCTTAGTTGAAAACAAGGGTTACACACTTTACCGTTGAGGTACAAGTAACCTATTTTTTGATGGACAAAGAACCTTTGCTTTATGTATATTTTTTATATAGCCTGGTGGCTGCCTTCCTTGAGAACCTGCTTGGAAACTAAGAAGAAAATAAAACATTTTATGTTTTTAAAAACATGGGGATTAGCTCACAAGTGATAAAAATATAAGTCCCACTGAGTCAGTTCATCAACCTAAGTACCACGCTTAAGTCAACAAACTTGGTCCAAGAGTTGTACATACTCCCAGATTTTGATGAAGTGCAAGTGAGACAAAATATGGAGGTCGGTTATCGAATATGCGAGGCGCATATGGTCATATGTGCCTCCTATACTTGATAATATGAGAGGCGCATTGAGCCAAGTGCGCCTTGAGTAACTCCCTTGCTCCGACATGCCCACGTGCACGCGTAGACCTTTGCCCACGCGCGGTCAAACCAGACCCGCGACCCCACCGCGACCCCGCACTTCGCTCGCGGCCCACCACCTCGTATCCCCATCGTCTCTCCTCGCAATTCCCTAGCGCCCCGATCCCGCCGCCGCCGCCGCTAACCTTCCTCCCGCCTGCTGCTGCCGCTAACCTTCCTCCCGCCTGCCACTCCCTCCCCTTGTATCCCACCACCCTGAGCTAACCGACCTCGTCGGAGCCCCTTCCGCCCCCGCGTGTCGCCGCGTCGCCCTCCGCCGCCAGGTGCCATGGCCGCGCTGCCTGGGATCCTCAACCTCGCGCACTCGCTCCCCGTCACGCCGGCGTCTCCCTAAGGCCCCCATCCCTCCGTCGGCCGCCACCCTCCGCCACGACGCCGACGCCCCTCCGTCTCCTTGCCCGCATAAGCCGCTTCCCGAGCTTCCAACTGCCGCCTCGCGCGCCCCTCCTATTGCCCTGCAACACCCGGCCGCCTCCTCTCCACGAGCCCCTTGCCCTGCGCAGGCCCCGACCTCGCTGTCCTCCGCCCCATATCGCGCGTCCTCGCCCGATGCCTGTGCTCCTCTACCTCGTTCTGCCCAGGTGCCCTCAAGGTGTTTGACGTAGTCCCCCTTCGGTATTTTGGCTTAGGAGCCTGACGGGACCAAGGCGATGGCGACGACCCTGACGCCCAAGTACTCCTATTTTACTACTCCTAGGTTTCCTGCAGCGGAAATATCAAACTTTTGACATCATCCTCTTCGATCTACTCTTCCTAGATCGTCAACATGGACTCGAATATGTGGAGCCGAATAAATTGGTGGCAGCGGCTTTAATTTAGGACTGCTTCTTCGACTTGGACCAACAAGAATGACTACATGCCAATAGGTGCATCCCGCTGCTGCCTTTTACCCATAGTTTTGTGTTGTTTTTGGCTGTCCGGTCATGCAACGCAATCCTTGGTCGTTGCGAATTTAGCTAATTGATGATATTGTCGTGCTACCTCTTCCCTACATATTTGACTGCCGTTTTAACAAGTGCATAACCAAATAATGTCCATCCTTAAATATGCGGTGGCACCTAATCTAAAGTTTAGGAGCTAATTTGCGTAACAACTTTCTAGCTAATTTGGACTAAAACTGTAACAGCTTTCTAGCTAATTTGGAGCTAATTCGTTTATTGCATGGAATGATTAAACAAAGAATCCAGGAGTACCTTGTATGTCATTTACTTCATGCCAGTCAGACTAATTCAACCGCGATGCAACGCAGTAGTGTTACTAAATATATATTAGTAGTGTTTTCTTTGACACTTGACTTAATGAATAGCTTTCTCCCTATTTATCTGCACATGAACTCTTGTTGGCACTTGTCTTGAATATGGATGCTACCTTGGAGTTTAATAATGGGCAGCGGCTTTAGGATGACTACTTCCACTCGGACCTAGGGGACAAGAACGACTACAATGTATAGGTGCATCTGCCTTCCTTTTTCTCATAATTTTGTGCCGTTTTGGCTGCCTATGCAACGTAATCGTTGGTAGTCACTAGATAGTGAAATTAGATGTTGTTGTTGGTTCTATGATACCATGCGCTGATTTGATGTACATTTATAGCCTCCTAAACCATGCGGAGAATCATTAGCTGGTCTTGGTTTCTTTCTCTTCACTTATCTTGTTGTGCTAGCTCTTCCCTAGGAAGACGATGAACAGAAATGAATAGTCGGATGTAATGCATTCTATTACGCAATGTCGACATAATTATTTTACTTCTGTTTTAACAATCGCATAACTGAATATCCATCTCTGAATATGCAGTACCACCTAATCAGAAGTTTAAGATTTAATTTGGACTTGACCGTTACAAATTTATAGCTTGAGTTTAGGAGCTAATTTATGGAATGCTTAAAACAAACAATCCAGGAGTACCTTGTATATATTTTTTAATTTATCCCAGTAAAAACAATTCAACCGCAAGGCAATGCAGTAGTATCTCTAAATATGTCCGTAATTTCTTTCTGACTTGACTTAATGAGTAGTGTTCTCATCTAATTTTTCTCTTCATTTGTCATCACAGAAATTCTTGATGGCAATTGTCTTGAATATGGATGGTGCCTTGGAGTTGAATAATGGTCAGAAGGATCAGGACGACTTCCTCTACAATGGAACTGATGATATTTTTCGGCTCTCTATCTAAACACAGATGGTGTATATTGTCATCCGCTCTCTTAAACCATGTGGACAATCCTAGTTCTTGTTGTAGTCTTGGCTTCTTTCTAGAGGAGGCAGTGGTGGTGCCTTCCAGGGGTGTTGTGATGGTGATGAATGGCCAATTGGGTCGGTATGTTTAAGGTTCCTTGTTAGTTCTGTGGTGGGCATGGGACAATTACTTGAGTTCTTGATTGACTCAACATGTAAAGGAAATTACTATATTCTGGATTGAGAATTACTTGAGTTCTTGATTGACAATTGCAAGTTTCTGGAAAAATTTGTAATGTTTATACCGTATTCTGGACTGTATTATATATTTTAAAATATGTATACTGTTATGTATAGTGATCTGTAAAACTTGAATTTCGAAAATATTATAGGAGACGCATATAGGATACTATAGGAGACACATATACTATAAATATATGAGGCGCATTGTAAAACATATGCGAGGCACATATGATATGTGTCTCCTATACTTCACATATGCGAGGCGCATATCGATATGCGCCTCCTATATTTCCTATACTTCACATATGCGAGGCGCATATCGATATGCGCCTCCTATATCTATATGCGCCTCGCATATGTGATGTATAGGAGGCACATATCATATGCGCCTCGCATAAAAAATAGGCGAGGCTCAAAGCTAGAGGCTCGCATATGCTTTTAGGTGCACCTCGCCTAAGGTTTTCTCTAGTAGTGGCTATAGCCAGAAGACACATGATATGAGAGATAAATAACATATTTCATATGACTAAAAGAGGTGGTATTTCACAGCCATCAAGGCATGATGCACACACCAAAGAACTTTCTTTGTCTCTCCCCCTGCCTCCCCCCCTCTAGGCTGGCCAAGCCACCACACACACACAAAAATGCCGCGTAGCTTCTCCGATCAGTGCACCTCCATTGACGAGTCCAAGGCATTGGCCAAAGGGGAAAACAATCCCTACCATGGTGATAGCGGGGAGTCTGTTGACAGTTCGTACTATTCCGACACTCCGGAAGGTAATCTTTCTGATGAGGACCCTGCTTACCTTCATCTGATGGAGGGGATGCCGCTAGAGAGCATAGAGGAGGAGGAGGGGGAGGAGGAGGAGGATGATGGGTTATATTTCATCTATGACGAACCCGTCGTCTTCATGAAGAGTTCATTCGATCCACCCTTCTTCGGCATGAAGAAGAGGAAGCAGGAGAATGAGGCGTCGGAAATCGTCTACAATAAGAGTGCACTTGATCCCTTCTTCACTGGCAATAAGAAGAGGAAGGAGAAGGAGGCGGGAGGCTTGAAGAAGATGAAGGAGAGAGTTGGGGGATGCCACGGGAAGCGGAAGGACGACGCCAACAGGAAGGTCGCATCGGAAGGATCCAAGTCCAAGAAGAAGTAGAAGTCTTATGGTTAATTTAACCTATAGTACTACCTATCTATAATAAGGTTAGGAGATTGAAGATAATCAAGTGCAAGTTGGAATGGTGTTGGGATCTAGGACAAGTACTACGTTTTACTTGTACTTCGTATTACTTCCTACGTTTTGCGTGTACTTCGTATTACTTTCATCTCCCCCACTACGACGCAATAAAACCTCTTCTACTTCGTATTACTTCCTCCCCTTAATGTATGCATGCGTTCTAGGACAGTGGGGTTCCAATATAGAGAAAGCAATGTTAATTAGTACTCACGTGATTTCAGGTAATTAATACTCCTACTAAAAGGAAGAAACCTGGGAAACCGCATGTATTCGTAGTGATTAAGTGAAATACGAGTACTACTATGAAAGTCCCTGGATAAAAATAACCTCTGTACAATGTACTTTACACGTAAATCATCTCCTTGCTCGACATTGAATTAAATTATTTAATGTCACATTGATATGAAAACTCGACTGCGCCCAACATGCTATCCCTGGTCGGCACCACATCACATCAAAAAATGTTGCTACGCCTGCAAAATCAAGCAAGCATGCAACCATCTATACACGAGAAATAGAGAGGAGCTATCGTGGTGGTGTCACGACAGATGCCACGGGTAGGAGTTGGGGGCCGGATGGGCGCTTGAGGTAACCGGGGAGGGTGTGCGCGATCAAGCCACGCATGAAGAACATGATGAACTATCCCAGACTTGCAATTTTATTTCTCCTTGGAACTTACAAGTGCTCCTTGAGCTGTTTTAGCATAGCCCTGTGGCACTAGTCATGTCTTCTCTAAACCCTAGCTATGCCCCTCCTTATATAGGTAAGGAGAATAGCTAAGTTACAGTTTGGGCCCTAGGGTTTACTGTTTGGATCTTGTCCTCACTATGCGGGCTGGGTCAAGGGGCCATCCCTAGGTCCTTGACCCAGTCAGCAAAGCTGTACAGCCAACGGTCCTTACGTGCATAGACGCCAGCTCTACGTCGTCATACGGTGCTTTATACGTCACTTGGTGCTTTTAGCATCACCCGGCTCCTTTGTTGTTACTCGGCGGCGCCCTTCTCTTTTGACTCTGCTTTAACATGGTCCCTCCTGGATCTTACTCGGAAAGGGGCCACGCGTCCTTCCTCACTCGGCTTCCCCTTGTGAGATCCAGCTCGTCATTTCCTGCAAGTTAAACTTCCTTGTCTTGTGCAGGCCAACATGATTCCTATGTCGGCCTTGCACATGCTTCGTATCCTAACCGTTAAGACCCAGCTGGCGCTTTCTTGACTTGTCCTAAGCCAAGATGGGCAATGTTTTACCCCTTATGACCCTACCGGGGGTTATCCTCCCGACATTAGTCCCCGAAGCTGGTGAGGCCAAGTAGGTTTTGCTGTTAGGCGTTTCCAGGTTCCTTCAATGAATCTGGACTTTCTCTTTTTCTTCTCCATTCCTCGTGCAGGATGACCTTTTAGGCCTGATATGGATCTTCACCAAGTCCACCAAAGCGCTGTCGAGTCTCATTTTGACTTAGCAGGATTATCTTATGCTTATCCGAGTCATTTTGGCTTATGCCGAGTCATTGTTGGCTTTTAATATTAGCCTTAGTCACAGACATATTGTAATCATAGCGGTTTGCCTCAAATTTTTCTCAAATCCTGACAGCACAGTCACGACGGCATAGTTACGCCCGTCACTGTGGTTGACATGGTTATACCCCGCGGGTACACGATCTCAGCATACCTAGTCTAGCCCAAGGAAGGCCCACGGCAAATATACGCCGCCCCATGAAGATTTTCGGGTGGCCAAGGCCCATGATGCCTTCGGATCCTTGGAGAGCAAGACTAGAGTAGATAGGAAATTCAAAGGGGTAAACCCTAGAACCTGTAACCGACTAGATCTGTGCCCGGGACCTGCCTAAGTCTATATAAAGGCCAGGAGGGTACGACCTAGATCTCTCTCTCATACTTCCGCATATACACCTCCACGCCAGATTGCATCTGCGCACCCCTGTAATCACCGGTTCCGCCGTAATCAAGAGCAGACAAGCAGGAGTAGGTTTTTCCCTCCGGGGGCCTGAACCTGGGTAAACCTCCTGTCCCCGTGTTGCTTGTTTGCTAACCGTTCCACGATCTCCAGCATCCCCATCTTCTCCAAAACCCAAGTCCATAACAATGGGCATTGACGAGTCGAAACCTCGTCAATTGGCGTCGTCTGTGGGAACTGGGGACGCTGATTGTGGGATCGTGACGGTCCCAACCCGATCGATCTATAACTCTGCGGCGACGGAGAGTCACCTCCTCTTCGGCGCTTTCGACTTCACCGCCCACTCACCGGCTACCATGAAGGACTTCGAGCCCGTAGGCGACGGACTCGAGATCCTGTTCGGGAGCTTCTGCTTCCAGGTGGGGCAAACTGGCACCCTCCGCCTCCCTGAGCGGGTGCCCCTACCATCAATCAGGCCCGCTTCATGGGCCCCACACCCTGTGCTACGCACAACATCATCAACAGATGAGTCCTATGACAACAGCAGCTGCAACTCCGATCTGTGCGATCCTCCATCGGATGAAGGGACCTATGGTTCCTGATCCGAAAGCTGCGGTAGTAGCGGACCAATCTATGAGCGCTACCAATGCGCCGTAATCATCCAGGGCGACGTGGATCAGCAAACACCCAACCCGCCGCCCAACCCGACACCTAACCCGCCAGATCGAAACGGCGGGAACAGAAGAATCCAGTCCCCCCCACCCAAAGGGGACAACAATAGCCATGTCATCTGCCTTAGCAAAGAATGATGGGCCCAGGCACGCGCCGTCGTGGCGGGCAGCATAGTCCTGCCTGCAGACTCCTCACGGGATCTGCTGATGGCCTACCATCTGCTCCTGATCGAGGAGCACAAGAAGCAGGTCAAGATGCAAGAGGTTCTCGACAAGCGGAAGCAAGCAGCCTCGGAGTCCAGCTCTCCGCCATGGGCATCGGCTCCAGCTCGAACGATAACCACGGCAATAAGCATCGCTCCCGAATGGAGAACATGGACCCAAGGGAGCGCCGTGAGGTGACCCGAACCCTCAACGCATCCTTCATGGAGATGGATGTCGACGGCAACATCATCCCGAAAACACCGCAAGCTGCGATCATAGCAGCCACTGCGTACCTCGCGCCCCACCCACCTCCGGAGGGGGACCCGAAGAGAGCCATGCACAAGTCCGCACTCACCGGACTCGGACTCGTCGGAGCTGCGCTCCATCAAGAAACTCCTACGGAGCCGAAAAACAAAGATACGGTCAGGTTCAACCGCAGCCCCACTCCTTCATCCGAAGAAGAGGACCATGACCTTCCTTGAAGGCACAAGAGCTCGCGTCATCGCAGCCGCGATTACGACGCCAGAGACGCGCTAACACAGCGCAAAATCGACAAAGCGCGAGCCAAGTGCGCATGCTCGTCTGAATCCGAGATGGACAAAGACGAAGGAGAACTCTGCGGAGCCCGGTGCATCAGCAGATCTGTCCGATGGACACGGATGCCACGAAATTTCAAGCTTCCTTTGGATACTCCGAAGTTCGACGACACACAAGACCCCAAAGCATGGCTCAGCGACCACCTGTCATCCATCAAGCTGCACGGTGGAAACAAGGAAACCGCCATGCAATGCCTTCAGCTGCAGCTGACAGGCGCAGCTCGGATATGGCTTAGCAGCCTATCCTCAGGATCCATCCGAAGCTGGGAGGAGCTGGCTTACAGTTTCATCCAAAACTTCAAAGGCACCAGTAAGAGGCCCGCCTCTATCTAGGAGTTGCGAGCCTGCACTCAACGAACGGGCGAATCCATTCGCTCGTACATCCTACGTTGGTCCAACACCAAGAACTCCACAGCGCACATCTCCGAGGAGAGGGCCATCGACGCCTTCAAGGACGGCGTCAAGCGCCAGGACTTCAAGGAGGAACTTGGGCGCGTCAAGCCCAAGACACTCGACCACCTCATGGACATCGCCAACAGGTGGGCCGACCGCGAAGATTCTGTCCACCGGGCGCACTCGGAGGAAGAGGACGAGTACGCCCGACGACGGGAACGCCGTAACAAGAGGAGACCGCGCGTCTACGACGATCGCGATGGACCCGACATGGTCGTGGCCGGCTACGCCGATCGGCGCAACGATGCCAACCGCAACAGTGGCGGATACCGCGGAGGCAACTTCCACGATGGAGGACGCCCAGCACAGTCGTGGCAACGCCGCGATCGTGATAACGAACCCTCAGCATACGAAAAACTTTCGGGTCCATGCACCATCCACTTCTACATCGACAAGCAGGATGGTACGAAGAAGGCAAGCCACATGCTCAAGGACTGCCGCGAGTTCCAGAAGCTCAGCGAATGCATGGATCAAATGAGGCAGCAGGCTCCACCCCTGGGTTCGGAAATGCACCTGCACCAGGTGAAATAGCGCATGGAGCTCCTCCGCCGCCACCTGCAGGAGGCCCGAACCAACCAGTCGCACTAGCACAGAACAACACTGGGCATGGGTATTGTGGGGGATATGCTATATGGGTATCCTCATAGCATGTCTCTTATCCGACTAACCCGGGTGGCCCATAGTCGGTAGCATGGCCTGTGGCCTGCTGGGCGGCCCAGTTAGGTGGATCCAGAAGGGAGGCCCATGCCAGGTAAAGGAAGGCTATGGTGGAGTCACCAGCGTACCCGGAGCCTTGGAGTGCAAGATACACAAGACTAGTGATAGACGGTGTAGGACTCTGTAACCTGTCCGGCTAGGACTTTTCCCTGTAACCCAAGGATCTGGCGACTATATAAGTCGGTCCTATGGGAGCCTTTAGGGCACAATCTCATACACAACCTCGCACAGCGAACCTATCTCTGTAACTCGGCGTATTGCCCTTATAGTGATTTATAGCAGGAGTAGGATTCCGCCACCGTCGTGGGATCTGAACCTCGTTAAGCTGTGTTACCTCGTACCCGTCAACCGTCCGCCTTACCCCACGTCTCTAAACACGCACTGTGAGGACCCCTCCATGGCGTACTCGTCGGCAATACCACGACAGTTGGCGCCCACCGTGGGGCAAGAGGCGCTTCAGGCTCTTCAGCGGGCAGGGACCAAGATCTTCGCGGGAATCGGCGAAACCGTAGCCATCGGCCGTGTACTCTTCTCCGGCAACGTTCCGATCGTCCCCCCTGACGAGTTCTGGATCCCGGCGAAGACGAACCCTACGCGGTGTTCGATCGTTCCTATCAGAGATATCCACCTCTTCATCGGTGAAACCGACTCGGGCACTAATTCCCTGGGAGTCGGAGGAGCATCAAGACCCGCACGGACCGCCTACGGGAAGGATACGTTCGTGGAAGGATCGATGTCGGATCTCTCTTCGGAGCTTGCCAGCAAAGATCGGAAAGCATCAAGACCCGCACGGACCGCCTACGGGCAGGATACGTTCGCGGAAGGATCGATGTCGGATCTCTCCTCGGAGTTTGCCGGCAAAGATCGGAAAAATTCAAGACCCACCCAAACCGCCCCTGTGTAGGATATAAAGGTGGAAGATCACTGCAAATCCGCCGGCTTTATCCGCGCGTCTGGACAGCAGATATCCAAGTTCGTCGGCGTGGTTACCATCTTCGACCTGGCGCGCTGCGTTCAGAGAGAGGGCGAAAACCCCCGCGACTACCTCGCCAGGTGGCTCCGTGTACGGGCCAACCTGGCCAATTACCCCGATGATAACGCTTTGTATCACTTCGTGGAAGGACTGGACCGCGGCACACTTCTCCGACATTCTTTACGTCGGCAGCAGGCAACAGGACGCCTTACCCTCGAAGAGATGGTGAGCACCGTCAACAGCTACGCGGCAGCTGACGCAGCAGCCCAGATGGAGCTTGCGCTCAGAGACGGAGAACCTCCGGCTCCGCAGCCGCCGCCACCGCCTCCGGATGCTATCGTCGTAGTAGCACCACCACCTCCAGTCATCGTCGAGGCCGTTGCACCTCCACCACCCATCATCGAGGAAGTCCTGACACCCTCCGACTCTGTCATTGACGCGCTTTATGCTGATTTCAGTGTAGATTCAGAGGAGGTAGACTTCAGTCTAGAAGAGCTAGACTCCGCTATGCAGGAGATGGAGGAGGAGTACTCGCGCGATGAGAAAGCTAACAACACCGTCATGTCTCGAGGGGTGTTCATCACCATTGGGACAACGATGGATGAAGATCAACCCGGGCAAAGCTCCGCCTATGGCGCTGGAAAAGGGGAAAGGTCCACTAATTGCTGCCGACGATGATCGTGCAAAGGTCATGTCTCCTCCGCCTAACCCAGTGCAGCAGCCGCAGGAACTCGGCACCGGTCCGAGCAACAACAACACCGCAAACTTGCCGCCTCCAGCATCCACATCGGCAGCAGCCCATGTTACTCCAGCTGATAGAGTGATGTACGGCAATCTCCTCGTCGAGCCACTAACCATTGATCATATCCGGAACGTGACTCAGCTTGACGAGAAGCGCCAGCAGCTGCTGGAGGAGGCGCAAGCCATCGCGGAGCAAGGCGCTAAGCTAGATCGAGATCTGATCAACGCGCAGAAGTCCATAGAGAAAGCTAGAGCAATGGAGGCCGAATACAAGAATCTGCTGCAGCAGCAGAAGGCTAAGAAGGCTCCGGCTCGCGTCATCAACGATCCTGGTGTACGGCGTAACCTAGGATGGGCTCCCTTGAAGCCGGCATAGGCCAAGCCATACATTGATAGTGAAGGCAAGCAGGTGATGCCCACCCCACTCCTTAACCTCGTCGTCGCCAAGACCCTTCTGGAGCAGGATAGATCGCCCGAGGCAGTAGAACAGGTCTATGACCTAGTGGCCAAGGCGGTAAAGCAGCAGGAAAAGGCCACCTCTCAGAGGCTTGAGTCTGACCCAGTTCTCTGCCGATCTAGCCAGTACAAACCGCCAAGGGACAGATCTCCTCAGGATGTCGGATCATAGATGGGTTCATCAGAACGAAGAAGGAGGGATGCACGCAACAGGAAGGATGCTATCCCCATATCCTCCGACCATGGAGAAAAAGCCCGACCTCGCCGCCCATCGCCACCGCCCCGATCCCCCCGACGTCAGGAAGACTACAAGGCTCACCATCGCACGGATATGCCCCCTCCAAAGAAGTTTGGCATCGTCATCCGCGACAATGCGGCGCAGACCCGTCATGATGAAGAGCGCCACCAAGGACACAAGAGCAGGTCACACCACGACCCTCCACGTCCGACAAGCAACCATGACAGGCGCGAGGCGTCGCAGGAGGGTAACAATAAGAAGGCTAACCCAACGCCACCTCCGCCTTCGTCGCCGCCAAGCAGTCACCATGGCGGAAGAGGCCCGCGTCATTCACGCAGCCCATCCCCTGTTGACAACAAGAAGAAGAACCCAGAGCCGTACGATGCACGTTCGCGGATCGATAAGATCCACGAGGCCCGGGAAGGACCATACCTGGGACCATGTTGTTTTGGACCTGCAATACGGTCCGCAACTTACCCCAAAGGTTTCCGGATCGACAAGACCATCAAGCCCTATGACGGCACCGCCAAACCTGCCACATGGTTGCAGGACTACGGCAACGCGGTGGAGATTGCCGGAGGCAACCCCAACGTCACCGTTAAGTACCTCCCGTTAATGTTGGCAGGCACGGCCCGTCAATGGATCGACGACTTGCCGGAGAAATCTATCTACAACTGGCTGGATATGCAAGAAGCATTCACCAAGAACTTTGAGGGTACATACAAACGTCCCTGCACTATGGGCGATCTACAGCGGTGCGTGCAAGAGAAATAAGAGACGTCTCGCGCCTACCTCTCCCTCTGGCTGGATATGAAAAATTCCTGCGCAGGAGTGCACGCTCAGACCGCCATGGCCGCCTTCATCGATGGGTTGGAAAGGGGTACGTTGCTCCGACATAAGCTAAAGCGCTTGCAGGACAATCATCAGCTTGACTTGAATCAGATGATCCAGTTAGCTAGTGAGTTCGCAGCTGCCGACGACGATGCTCGTGGCTCTTTGCCGGCAATGGCTGTTCCAATCCAAGCTCGGAGGAACAGCAGTACAAAGCGGAAAACCGCTCCAGAAGAAAAGCAATCTACCGACATGGTCGCTATGACTTTTGCAGGGCGAGGAGAAGGCAGACAACATGGCCGAGGAAGGGGAGTGGGCCGTGGGAAGCAGCGAGGAAGTGAAACCACCTCGGCGCCGCTCCGCGTTCCCCAAACCTACGAGGAGTACCGCGATATGCCGTGCCTCGTACACCTCGACGCCAACGGCAAGGCCACCTATACCAATCAACACTGCAAGTTCGTCAACGACCTCAAGGAAGACCCGGAGTCCGGCTACAAGGGAAGTCGGAAGAACAGACCGCGAGGCAAGGGCAAGGGGAAGAAGAAGGAGGAGGAGTCCAAGGATTCGAGTGACATGGACAAGGATGTTGACCCCAAACACGCCGCCAAGAGCGACGACAAGGGAAAGAACCCCTTCGCAAAGAAGGCCCCAGTTTACCACACTTTCCTTGGCACCCCCACCGTCCGACAATAGAAGACCTCTCTAAGGATCCTGATGGCCACTCTCCCCCTAGTTCCCCAATACCTGCGCTGGTCGGAGGTTCCAATAACTTGGGATAGGACGGACCACCCAGACCTTGTGCCCACGGAGAACCATTACGCCATGGTCATCAACCCATTGATTGACGGCGTGGAGTTCACCAAGTGCATGGTGGATAGTGGAAGCAGCATCAACATCATGTATCTGGATACACTGCAGAAGATGAACTTGACAGAGGCAAATCTAAGGCGGACCAACACCGTGTTCCATGGCGTAGTTCCTGTTCGGGAGGCTCGGTCCCTTGGGTGCATTATGCTTCAGGTAGCCTTTGGCGACGTTAATAATTACCGCCAAGAGCGCATGACCTTTGAGGTCGTCCCCTTCAAGAGCATGTACCACGTCATATTCGGCTGGACATACTCCACACGTTCATGGCCAAGCCATGCTTCGTCTACAACAAACTCAAGATACCCGCACCAAACGGTGTCATCACCGTATCCGGAAGCTTTACCAAGGCAAGGGACTGCGAGATCAACGAAGCAGCCGTTGCAGAAGCTATCCTCTACAGCGAAGAATTCAAGGAGATCCAGAGCAAGGTCAATGACTCAGAGATGCCCGCGTCGAAGAAGTAGATCTCCGACTCCGCTCCTGCGTTCAAGGCCGCCATCGAGACCAAGACGACGGAAACTTGTGGTAGGCGATGCCTCCAAGACCGTCGCCATTGGGACAAACCTGGATCCCAAATAGGAAAGCGCGCTCGTCGAGTTCCTCCGTGAGAATAGGGACATCTTTGCCTGGCAACCTGCCGACATGAAAGGTGTACCTAGGGAACTTGCCGAGCACAACTTAAACATAGATCCAAAATGTAAACCAGTGAAACAACCTCTACGACGCTTCGGAGATGAGAAGAGACGCGCCATTGGCAAAGAGATAGCTAGGTTACTTAAGGCTGGGTTTATCCGAGAAGTCCTTCACACCCGATGGGTGGCCAATCCTGTACTTGTCCCCAAAAAGGGAACCAATGAATTAAGAATGTGCGTTGATTACACCGGCTTGAACAAAGCATGTCCCAAATATCCGTTTGCTTTGCCTCGCATTGACCAAGTCATTGACTCAACGGCTGGCTCGGAACTTTTGTGTTTTCTCGATGCATACTCAGGATACCACCAGATCAAGATGAGGAAGTCAGACCAATTGGCCACTGCGTTCACTACCCCATACGACACGTTTTGCTATGTCACGATGCCCTTTGGGCTAAAAAACGCAGGTGCCACCTACCAGCGGACAATGCAACGTTGCCTTCACGACCAAATTGGTCAGAACGTTCACGCCTATGTGGACGATATCGTGGTGATGTCTAAAAAGTCAAACGAATTAATCTCTGACTTAAAAGAAACCTTTGATAATCTCCGAAAATACAACATGATGCTCAACCCTAGGAAGTGCGTCTTCGGGGTTCCAGCTGGCAAATTGTTGGGCTTCATCGTTTCCCAGCGCGGAATCGAGGTCAACCCGGAGAAAATCAAGGCCATCTTAAACATAAACCATCCGACATGCCTAAAGGACATTCAACGACTAACAGGTTGTGTTGCAGCAGTTAGTCGGTTCGTCAGCCGACTTGGAGAGAAGGCTTTGCCGCTGTACAAGTTGCTGAAGAAGGCGGAAAAATTCACGTGGACGGACGAAGCTGATGCAGCATTGAAGCAGCTCAAGGAGATTCTTTCCTCAGCGCCCATCCTTGCAGCACCCGAGCCTGGAGAGCCCCTGTTAATTTACATGGCGGCAACCAACCGGGTTATTAGCATCGTCGTCGTGGTAGAGCGGAAGGAACCAGGCTACGAGCACGGAGTTCAATGACCAGTTTACTATGTGAGCGAGGTCTTGACGGAGTCCAAGCAGCGTTACCCGCACTACCAAAAGATAGCTTATGGAGTATTCCTCGCTTCTCGGAAGCTGAGGCATTACTTTCAGGAGCACCCAATCACAGTACTGAGCAAGACTCCACTGTCCGACATTATCAATAACAGGGAAGCTACAGGAAGGGTCGCGAAGTGGGGCATTGAACTTGCCGCCTTCGAGATCACCTACAAGAGACGCGACGCTATCAAGTCACAAGCTTTGGTGGATTTTATTGCAGATTAGACGGAGATGCCAAATGCTACTCCGCTGCCAGAACCAGAGTACTGGGTGATGCACTTTGACATATCAAAGTTGCTCAACGGCTCGGGGGCCGGTGTACTGCTACAGTCACCAAAAGGAGACAAGCTGCACTACGTTCTACAGATCCACTTTGAGGCTACAAACAACATGGCAGAATATGAAGCACTCATTCATGGACTACGTGTAGCCAAGGATATTGGCATCAAGCGCATAGTTTGCTGTGGAGATTCCGACTTGGTTGCCCAGCAGGTGGCTGGCACCTGGAACGCGCGAAACCCTATGATGGCGGCATATCGTGACAAAGTGGACGAGATAGCGAAGAGCTTCTTGGGCTACGAAGTCAAGTATGTGCCTAGGGAGCAAAACGAGGAGGCTGATCTACTGTCTAAGCTTGGATTAGGGCGCAAGCAAATTCCTCCAGGAGTTTTCCTAGAGCATCTACGCACACCATCCGTGAAGGGCGCCGACGTTGACAACCCTGATAGAGGTGACTCTTTCGTCAACATGGTGACAAAGATCCCTCCGGCTTGGACAAAACCGTTCATGGAGTATCTCGAACACGGAACTTTGCCCGACGACGAAGTCGAAAGACGACAAATAGTACGACGAGCAAAGGGTTATACCATTATCAATGGGCAACTCTATAAAAGGAGCACTACTGGTGTATACTTAAAGTGCGTTTCCCAGCTAGAATGTATGGAAATCCTGCGCGAGATCCATCTCGGAATTGCGGGCATCACGCCGCTCCTCGATCATTGGTCGTGAAAGCCTTACGGCAAGGATTCTACCGGCTGACCGCGAAGGCGGACGCCGACAAGTTGGTTGAGACATGCACAGGATGCCAGTATTATGCCCGACAACCACATGTTCCTCCTGAAGAATTGCGAACAATACCAATAACTTGGTTGTTTGCAGTATGGGGGATTGACATGGTGGGACCGTTACAGACGGCACCGTGTGGATTTACGCATCTGCTTGTAGCAGTTGACAAATTCACCAAATGGATAGAGGCTAAACCCATTAGAAAGCTTGATGGGGCAACTGCCCTTCGGTTTGTCCGGGATCTAGTGGTGAGATTTGGTCTCCCACACAACATCATCACCGACAACGGAAGCAACTTGTCACTCGGAGAAGTGGAGGCCTATTGCTGGGACAAAGGCATCCGACTTGACCTTGCATCTGTGGCACACCCACAATCCAATGGTCAGGTTGAGCAAGCCAATGGATTAATTCTGCAGGGAATCAAGCCACGTCTTGAGGCACCGCTACATAGAGCAGCTGGAGCCTGGGCGGAAGAATTGCCATCTGTGATGTGGAGTTTACGAACCACACCCAACAGATCCACCGGATACACCCCTTACTTCATGGTATATGGAGCAGAAGCCATCCTACCTTCCGACATCCTCCACGACGCACCAAGAGTTGCCGCCTACGACGAAGATGACGCTGAAGAATCTAGACGCCTAGATGTGGACCTTCTCGAGGAGGAGCGCGTTTTGGCATGCCAAAGATCCGCCATCCACTACTAGGGAAATGGCCATTCGTGGCGCACCTGAAAAGAGCATCTGTGGCGCACTAGGGGTGCGCCACTAGCCTTGCGCTACGGCTATCTCCTAGCCGGGGCGCACTGCCTAGTGCACCACAGTTGTGTCGAGATAGGCGTAGCGCACCTGCTAGTGCGCCACGGCTATGTGGGCAGGTGCGCTACGCTTAGGATCTTCTGTGGCGCACTACCCAGTGCGCCACTAAGATTCTGAGGTGCGCTTTAGGCGTAGTGCGCCACAAAAGGTAGGTCATGTGCGCCACATGTTTTTTTTTTAATTTCCGAGCCAGATTATATACAGTACAGATTATATACAATATTATAGGCAGATATACACACACAGATACAAGATATACAATTATATATATAAATACACAATTTGAAAAACAAGATTGAAACAAATACATATAGATAAGTCTTATACATGAATACATAGTATAAGTTATATTGTTTGGATAAAGTTACAAAGTAGTTGGTGACATGCGAATACATGTGTCGATCGAACAAGTTAGAGCTCGGAAGCTCGCCTAGACATCTAAACTAGCTAGACACAAACGCAGGATAAACAACCAAAGAAGATAAGCATGATCACCGCCGCGACGAAGGTGTAGGTCGTCATCCGTTTCCTTGTCCTAACTCCCGCTAGATAGCGCGTGTATCTAGCTTCCGCCTCCGCCATAGTGTTGTACCCTTTGTAGCTATTGCCGTTGAAATGGTGCACCTGTCTCCGGCAGTCTTCCCAATCATCGTAGACTCTGGGAACCCGTCCCTTATACACGACGTACCACGTCATCTATAAGTTGACAATAATAATTAACCGATGATTGAAAAAAACATATATAATTAAAGTCGCATATGAAGATACACTTATAGAAAGTACTCCTAAATCAAAAAGACCAAACTCAAAAAGCATGTCTCATATATAACTAGGTTGTTCGACACAGGAATATGCTAGGATGGAACTATTCGCCAAGTAGGATGCACAACACCTGGACCTGTGCATAGCACAAGGCGAACAATCCCATCGCATCACATTCACATACAGTGTGCCATGACATTTCAATCATCGGTATTATTCTCGAAAAAGACCAAAGTAACTCGAAAAGAATGCCTCATATATATACATAGGTCGTTGGACACAGGAATATGCTACGACGGAACGGTTAGCCAAGTAGGATGCACGATTCCTGGACTTGTGCATATCACAAGGCTAACTATCCCGTCGTAGCACATTCACATATATATTGTGCCACGACATTTCAATCATTGGCATATTCTCGAAAAAGACCAAAGTAAATAAAAAAGAATGCCTCATATATATATATACATAGGTCGTTGGACACAGGAATATGCTACGATGGAACCGTAAGCCAAGTAGGATGCACAACATCTAGACTTGTGCATAACACAAGGCTTACAGTCCCGTCGTAGCACATTCACATATATATTGTGCCACGACATTTCAATCATCGGCATTATTATCGAAAAATACCAAAGTAGCTCGAAAAGAATGCCTCATATATAACTAGCTAGGTCATTGGACACAGGAATATGCTACGACGGAACAGTCAGCCAAGTAGGATGCACAATTCCTGGACTTGTGCATATCACAAGGCTAACTATCCCGTCGTAGCACATTCACATATATATTGTGCCACTAAATTTCAATCATCGGCATTATTCTCGAAAAAGACAAAAATAACTCGAAAAGAATGCCTCATATATATACATAGGTCGTTGGACACAGGAATATGCTACGATGGAACCGTGAGCCAAGTAGGATGCACAAGACCTGGACTTGTGCATATCACAAGGCTCACAATCCCATCGTAGCGCATTCACATATATAGTGTGCCACGAAATTTCAATCATCGGCACTATTCTCGAAAAAGAGTAAGGAAAAAAAGAAGGACCAAAGTGAGCAAAGGACCAAAGAGTAAGCAAAAAAACCAAGCATTGATTGATATATAATAATAATAAGCAAAATAAGTAAGCGATGATTCATAAACCTAATAAGATAAGTATATTAGCATGTACACTTGTCCACACACACACAAAGGTCATCTATAGTTTGTAACTACAACTAGGCCAACATCAAGCCTTCTGGCTCGGCTTAGGGAACGGGAGGACGCCTTGTCTCGTCATGAACTTCCTATAGTCACCCTGCATCTCTAGGCGATCTTCTATGTCACGGTTATTCGGGATATTTCCTCCGTAGAAGATCCCCCCCGAAGTCATGACATCACGAAATATGATTGCCCCAAACTGCTGCTGGATGCGATACATCTCTTGTCTAATATCGGAATCAGTGATCTTGGCCTTTTCTTCGGCCCATTGTTTGAGATGATCTGGCAGCATAGAATTCTGCTGGTCAAGTAGGAACGCCCTCATGTGATGGAGTGCGTAGTAGGCTTCCTTCTTACTGTTTTCCGGCTGCTTCATGCAGGGGAACTACGTTACGTGGTTGAAGACGTGCCTGCCGAACTTGACCTTCGTACGCATGAAGGTGGTGCCTTCCGTCGAGGCAAAGCCAGTGAGAGCATCATCCAGAACTTCCTTGATCTTGTCGTCGTTTTTCTTCTTTTCTAGACTCCCCGAGTCGAAATACGTGGCGTGGGAATGCTTCGGCGATAAGGAGATGAGCGTGCAGTGTTCATCTCTACGCAAAAAATACAAATGGAATGTGTTGGAAAAAGAATGATGATGATCTAATAAAGCCAATCGACGGTGGCGAGTGAATAATGACTTACTCGGGAAAGTAAGGCATGATAATGTATTCCTTTGTCTTGTTCTCCACGAGGATTCTTTTTTAGGTACGAGGCCACGATACGTCGTTCGGCGGGGAAACCCAAGCAGCCGTCATGCATGTAGTAGGGGTCCACTATAGCGATGCCCGGTGTGTTCTCTCTAATGATCTGCATGGCCAGGCTGAGAGAAAACAGACGGACCATGGTATAGTGCAGCGGGTATAGGTGGAACATATTGAAGATGTCGTCGAACCGCAGGAAGAACAGATCCGCAGGGGCATTGTCGACGAAGCCCAAGCCTGGTGGCACCTTAACCACGAATATCGGGTGCGAGGGATCTTTCTCCGATAAAAGGCGTCTCTCTATCGTCAGCACGTCGTCATGCACACTCTGCAGTTCCGACGTTACGCCTGAGTTCTGATAATCACACTTGTTGTCCTTTTCGTCCATGTAGAATGTGTAGCCGTTGATATCATACGCCTGATAGGTCACCAGGTTTTGCATCGGTCCCTGTGACAAGGTGAATATGATCTTTTCCGTGTCAGAAGAATGCGATCGCGGGGGATTATCAAGGAGTGTCTGCCTAAACCAACGCGTGAAATCTGAGTTGTGCTCTTTGATTATTTCTCCCTGTGTCCTCTGTATGTCCCGGTCACTGTACTTCTTCTCGATTAACCTTTTGTGCTTCTATACCCAAGGATCGACCAGTTCTAAATGCTGTAGTGCGACGAGGTTTGCTCGATCAAAGTCTGCGCGTCGAAAATCGAAGTTTGCATGCAGTATGTGACGACCCTCTCGGTGACCAGATCCGTCGAGCTTGCCAAGGTGCCTGTTGACGGGAAGACCGACAGGGTTCTCGATGTCTAGATAATTCGTGCAGAAAGAGATGCACTCTTCGGCCAGAAAGCCCTTGGCTATGGTTCCATCTGGACGGGACCTGTTGTGAACGTATCCTTTGATGTGTCCGTTCATCCTTTCGAACGCCATCATGCTGCGGAGGAACATCGGCCCGAGTTGTACGATGTCCTCCACGACATGGACCAGCAGATGCACCATAATGTCAAAGAATGCGGGTGGGAAGTAGACCTCAAGCTCACATAGTATCACCACGATCTCCTCCTATATCCTCCTGAGCTGATTCACGCCAATCGACTTCCTAGAGATGACGTCGAAAAACTTGCAGAGGCCAAATAACGTTTCACGGACGTGATCGTCCATTATCCCTCTTAGTGCGACTGGAAGTACCTGCATCATTAGCACGACACAGTCGTGAGACTTCATGCCACTGAACCTCTGCTTCGCCTCGTCTAGGTATCTGCTTATCTTGCCCGCGTAGCCGTAAGGAAATTGGACTCCTAGAAGGCACTTGAAAAACTGTTTGATCTCATCCTGGCTTAGAGTGAAGCAAGAAGGAGGGCAGTAATATTCGTTCTTCTTGAACGTTTTACCCTTCCGACGACCTTGTGTCGTCTCCGACTCATGATCATCGTCATCTTCCTGATCATCAGGAGTAGTGCGTCCTCCGTGAATCTCCTTCCGAATACCCAAGCATATTAGGTCGTGCCTTGCTTTCGAACCATCTTTCGTCCTATCTGGCATGTTGATTATGGTGGCGACCAGACTCTCGCACATGTTTTTCGTGATATGCATGATGTCGAGGCTATGAGGCGTGCGGAGAAACTTCCAGTATGGCAACTCCCAGAAAACAGACCTTGTTTTCCATACCTTAATCAGCGGCTTGTCTTGTTGCTGCCTCTTTCGCTTCTTTCCAGGCTTAGGACAATCTTTCTAGTTTTTCAGCAACTCTTCCACTTGTTCGCTGCTCCTATGCTCTGGGATTCCTCGGGTCTCGGATTTGCCATCGAACAGGTCTCCACGTTTTCTCCATGGATCATTCTTGCTGAGCCACCTTCGGTGCGCCATGAACACGGTTTTCGATGACCCTGGATCTTTCTCTAGTTGGAGATAGCTTGTGTTATCCATGCACCTAACTCATGCGCAGAATCCTTGGATAACCTGCCCCGAGATATACCCGCAACCTGGATAGTCTTACACCGTAGTGACCAACGCGGCTCTCATAGTGAAATAATCTTGTGCGACGCCATCGTAAGTATTGGCTCCAGATTCCCATAACGTGGCTAGCTCCTCTTTCAACAGCCCGAGATACAGATTGATGTCGGTACCAGGTTGTTTCGGCCCTTGAATTAGCATACTCATTTGTATGTACTTCTTCTTCATGCACAACCATGGAGGGAGGTTGTACATCCATACAAACACGGGCCAAGTGCTGTGCATGCTGCTCTGGCTACCGAACGGATTGATTCCATCGGTGCTCGCACCAAGCCTAATGTTCCTCGAATCTCCACCGAATTCTAGGAATTCGAGGTCCAATGCTTTCCACTAGCTAGCATCTGAAGGGTGCGTCAGCACCTCATCCTTTTCGGGGTCATCATCATCATCTCCTGGCTTCTTCCTTTCCGCATGCCATCGCATGAGCTTCGCTTCCTTAGGGTCCACGAAATAGCGCTGCAAACGAGGAGTGATAGGAAAGTACCATACCACTTTTCGAGGTGCTTTCTTCCCTTTCTTGTATCGACTCACGCCGCACACCGGACATGTGGTTTTCTCCGCGTCCTCGCCCCGATAAATGATGCAATCGTTAATGCATACGTGATATCTAACGTGCGGTAGATCGAGAGGACAGACGATTTTCTTGGCGTCCTCGATACTAGTTGGACATGTGTTCCCCTCCGGGAGACGATCGTGCCAGAATGCCATCATATCGTCGAAGCTTGCGTCGCTCAATTTGTGTTTTGCCTTCATCTCCATAGCCTTGAGCGTTACATTCAACCGGGTATCATCGGGCCTGCATCCTTCATACAATGGAGTAACCGCGTCTTTCTCAAGTTGCGCAAGGTTGGCTTTCTCTCTAGCCACAGCCCTGGCGTTACTCGTCTGCTTGAGAAGCAGCTCTTGCACATAAGGGTCCCGCACCCAGCCTGACGTTGTTCCATCAACGTCTCCTCCTCCTCCGTCATCTAGATCATCATCATCCCGGTCTACTTCCGCACTTCACCATCTCCAGGAGACTCTTCATCATCTCGCCCGTTCTCGCCGTGAGGATGATCATCGTCATGTCGCCCACCTTCACCGTCTCCATCGTCTTCATCATCGCTTATCCAACGAGTGTATCCATCCATGAAACCATGGCGGAGCAGGTGCGCCTCCAGATTCCCGGAATCTGGGTCGATCACCCAGTTGAGTTTGCATCTTCTGCACGGACATCTTATATCCGTCTTGTTATTTCGTATCATGTCGGCCGTCGCACATTTCAAAAATCTATCCACAATGTCTTCGCTCATTATGAGCACCATTTTTGCCTGCACGGTGTACACGGTACAATTAGAAGTCTATTAGAACCACATAATCAATGTATGCATGCAATGGTCGATAGAAAATTTCGGCATGACCTATCCTAAAATTAGGACCTTTGCGAAATGCCAAAGTCTTGCCAAAATGGAAATGAATCAACATTTTGGCAAAACAAATGGCAACTTGTTCACATACAAACACAAGAGAGAGAGAGACCGATCCATACACACATGAACATATCATTATCCTCTCCATACACACATGCATGAGCATCATCGATACTCTCCATATACACACACATATGACCATCGATCCTCTCATACACACATCATGAGCATCGATCATCTACATACATATGAGCATATCATCCATATACACATGAACACATACTTACATGGACAACTTACCGAGATGAGAGACCAATCGCGAGAAAGATGGAAAGGAGAGGTGCGCGCGAGACCGGAGAAGGAGATGAGAGACCGGAGACCTTCCTCTATTACTTATGTAACATCCAAGGCAAGTTCTACATGCTAAAAATGGTGAATGGGTGGAGAAATTGAGGTGGGAAGGAGAAGATCCCGACTAGATCTAAGGAGGAATAAGAAGGGGAAAGTGAAGTGTGGGGTGTTGGATGGTCACACATGTGCACATAAAGTGGAGCTGCCAAAAAAATCGCCACATCCGTGGTGCACTAGGCCCCAATGCACCATAGGGATTAGTAACATCCGTGGCACACATGCCATAGTGCGCCACTGATGTGTCTGGCCGTTTCACAGCAGAGAGGGGCATGCGCTTAGGCGTAGCGCACCCCCTCCATGTGCGCTACGGTTGACACTAACAACCGTAGCGCACCAGCCATATGTGCGCTACGGATGTCTGGCGTACGCCAATATTGTCCTGGCCCACACATATTTGTGGCGCACTATGGTCATGTGCGCCACAGTTGTTCTAGTTACTAGTATGGCACTGCCCATAGGTGAGCCACGCCTGTTTTAGCCGTGGGACACTTCAACCATGTGAGCCATGGATGTGCTGATTACCTATAGCCATTTTCCTAGTAGTGATCTACCAGTAGAAGCTACGCAGCTACCATAGTCGCCGCGTTCGGCATCGCTCATTTAAAGAGGGGGATTTAGTACTCCGACTTAAGCAGAAGTCACACAAATTATCCCCTCCATGGGAAGGACCGTTCATCATAAGCAAGCCGCTGCTCAATGGGTATTACTACCTTGTCGACAATCGTGAACTCAAGGATAGACCCAACGAGGATCATAAGCGTAAGCGACGTGTCCCAGATGATGACTACCTGGAGCTTGATCGGACATGGAACATAGCACAGCTACGTCCTTTCTACACTTAGCATCTTTTATCTAATTGTGTACCTCTTATATGGTCAATGAAATAAAGCTCTTTGGTTCACTCATATTGCTGAGTCTTTTACCTCCTTTAGTGTTCATTTTTGGATCATATAAAACCTTTATGCACAAGTCTTGCGATTGCACTTGTGAAAATTCCGTCTACGGGCGTTAGCTTAAGTTTTCTGGTCTACACATTCTTTGTCATTTTTATGTGGATTCTGGAGTAGTGACTTTTGGCACTTATTGTCGGCGATTTTGTGCTCAGGTTATTGACGGTGCCATTGGGCATCATCACCTAAGCGCATGGTTCCAACAACGAGTCTTCCGACTCACAAAAAGTCAAGCATAAGAACCAGAGTAATGGATAAGCCAGCACTTGCTTAAAAATATATACATACTGGGACTTAATTCTTAAGTAGCAGGATACGACAATCATTGTTTTCCGCCTTAAGATTACATCAACAAGTTTTTGCCGTGCACACACCAACGGTGAAACAGAAATTACAAAGTGTTTTTCATTCTTTGGGCGCAGGAGACTTGGAGGCCGCATCATTACCAGCAGGAGAATCACCCTCGACGTTGGCGCTGTGATGAGACTCGGAGGGATCTTGGTTGATTGATGTTGTCGATGAGGTTCCTGGGCACGAAGACGTCAACGTCCACCAACTCGGCAACCCTGGTGTCATAACCCGCGAGTGATGACAGGATGGCTTCATGATCGATCTCCTTGCCGTCATCATCCACGTCGGGGATACCAGAGGTCACCGTGTCGATGTCGGCATCTTCATAGTGTGCCTTAACCATAGACAACACCATCCTTGCGCCAGCCCGTGCGCATGAAGCCTTCCAGTTCGCGACACGCTCGGGGGCTCGACGCAGGATCTCCGAGTACTTCGTCACGGAGTCCGATGCCTTGATATATATTTGGAGGGGCTTGGAAATCTCCTTGGCTTGGATGATGGCGGTGTTGATGAAGTTGCCGGCAAGAACCATGCATTCCTTATCCGAAGGAGGCGAGCGGGTTAAACCAGTAGGCGCTGAAAATTCCGACAAGGATCGCATGAGTTCAATAAACTCTAAGTATCCAGACTATAGAAATACAAGGCGGAGGACACTTACTGAAGATGCTGGCCTTAGCCTGCCAGACGGTGTCCGCCAAGGATTCCTTCTCTTGTTGGAGGAGCTTAAACGCCTCGCTATGGCGAAGGTTTTGCTCATCAGCAGCTTGCTTCTGATCCTTTAGGATCGAAAGCTCCTCCTTCAAGCGATTGATCTCCGCGGAGGCGGAATCCTGCAGGCCTTTCATGGAATCCTCGTGCATCTTCAGCATCTCCTTCCTCTCCTCCTTCAGGATCTTGTTCTCGCTGTCCAGCTGCTGGATATGCTTGGACTGCTCGACAATATCCTTGGCCTTGGCAACATGTTCTGCAAGTCGGAGAAAACAAGGTACACAGTGAGTACTTGGAGATTATGGGCACAAAAGTAAGACGAAAATGCGCAAAAAGAAAACAGACTCTTGTTTTTGATGATCTGTTCCTTCAAGATGGCAGTTTTACCCTTTTCGGCTTTAAGATCTGCGCGCATCTTCTGATACTTGTCGTTGTCCATGACCCTCCGAGCATTCTCATTCTGTGGAAACAAATAAAATTTAAGTCGTTGTTTGGTCTGCTTGGAGCCCCTAGTCGGAGATTTTCCACCTAGATGCTCAGGGGCTACAGCGCAAGTTTTTAACTTATCAATATGTTTATCTTTTCTTTAAGCATCTAGTCGGAACTAATTCAGTTACAACTAGAGGCTTGGGGCTACAGCATTGAAAATTATGAACACTGTGTATGCTTCTCTTAAAGCATCTAGTCGGAGTAATTCATTCCATCTAAATGCTTGGGGGCTACAGTGAGAGTTCTTTCTAACTTAGTCACTCTTAGAGCATATAGATGCAAAACCTATGGTTTTCCGTCTACATCCTTGGGGGCTACAGTGGGATACTCATACGAAATGCAACAGGTAAAGTAAAACTTACAAGTGCAATAATCTTGAGGTTTGTAGCACTCTCGGCCAGTAGCTTGCCAAAGGAAATGCTATTTCCCCGCAAGATATCTGCTTGTCGGAGCAGTTCCTCAAGACCGCACGTCGGAGATGACGGCACTCCTCTAGGAACCATAGTTGTGTTACTCGGCAGGAGCGCCGGGTAAACTATCTTTGGGAACTCGAAGGGTTTCTGGGGAGTAGGGGCGCCGCCTTCGGTAGAGGTACCAGTTCCCACCACCGCCTTGCCGCTACCGATGGCATCCTTAGCCGGAGCTTCAGCCATTTGAAGAGCAGCGCTCTCCTGCGTCGCCTGCGCGCCGACAACAGCGAGTTCGGTAGAGGCGCCAGAATCCACTTCCATGGCGGAAGGTCCTAGTGCCTCCTGGACTTGATAGCTTGTCGGAGCAGAGGAGGGCTTGACGGCAGGAGTAGCAGGGGCGATGGCGGGGGAGGAGTCACGATGCAGCATATCTTTGATATTTCTAGAAGACCCAAGAGTCTTGGAGGACTTCTTGAGGCTGGTTGTGGCTTTCTTCCTGAAACATGCAAAATGCATAAGTACAGGAATAAGATAGATAAATAAGACAATGTCGAAGAATGAGAGGCTTACACTAGGGGGTGCTTTGGCAAAATTCCCGGTGGCTTTTCTCTTTTCCGCCTCCAGGGCGGCAGTACTCTTTTTGGAGGCTCCACCCTCCGTCTTCTTCTTCTTGCCTTCGTCGGCAGCATCAGAGGTGGAGCTCTTCCTCTTTCGCGCCAACGGGACATCGTCGTCGGACACGACCGTGACATCCTTCATCTTTGGATCATAGATTTGGGCAGCCAGGTTGTCCTCATCTAGATCGCTAAGCTGTTAAGTGAGAAATCACCGTGTTAGATAAGATGGCACTGGCAAGACAGAGAAACTGGAGCAATAAATACCTACCTTTGGGCACTTTCCGTCTACGTACATGTCGCAGGTAATGGTGAAGCCGCGCTTCTTATCCTTCACCTTGACGATGTCCATCAGACGGAGCTTGACGGAGTTGCTCGAGAAGTTATCCACGGAGATCCGGAGGGTATCCCTTCGATCACTAGTGTACTCGTGCGTGAACTTCACGCGGTGCTGCAGAGGTTGGATTCGCCCGATGAACCAGCACATGGCTAGGTCCAAGCCGGTCAAACCCGTCTCTACGAACCACTCGATCCGCCTTATTGCGCATGAAGCGTCGAGGTCGGAGGGAAGAGAGGCATGGGATCTCCATGTGGAAACTTCAGTGACGACTCCATCCATGAAGTCCGGGTACGTCACTTCTCGGCCCGCCAAAGGAATGTCGGGGCCGTAGAAGTACGTCCGCTGCCAGTTTTTGCACGACTCGTGGCCGACAATGTCGGGGAACCGCCGGCCAGGTCGGATCTTGAAGCTTATGGTGCCGCAGTTCCTAAGCTCCTCCCTACTATGTCCGGCTTCACGTTTGACGGTGAAGAAGTTAACGAACAAGTCTAACCTAGGCCTTATCCCTAGGTAACCCTCACAAAGTGCCACGAAGTTGCTAAGCACTAAGATACTATTGGGGGAGAGGTTATGGGGTTTAACCTTGAAGTGGTTCAAGACGGACAAAAAGAAGTGGGAGATGGGTAGGGAAAATGCCGCGTACTAGCTGAGCCTTGAGGTACACCTTTTCTCCGGCTTGGGGAGAAGGTGTCACCTCGCCCGCCGGCACCGCCCACCAGGCGAGCCCCTCCGTCGCGGGGAGGTAGCCTTCGGCGGCCATTTCTTAGATGTCGCGGCCGGTGATGTCCGAGCCGCGCCAGTCGCCCTTGTGCGAGTCTAGCTCTTCTTCCAGAGGCTCTAGCGCCGCTAGATTGTGGTCACCGCCGGTGGTTTCAATCACCGCCGACGCGGGGATGACCAGGCCTTCTGGGGGAACGGCGACGGAGCTCGCCGACTTCGTCGTGGCTTCGCTCGACGCCGCCATCGACGGGGAGGAGCTGCTGCTGGCCATGGAGGACTGGGAGGATGCGACCGATGCAAAGAGAGGCTAGGGTTTCTTCGAGGTTTTCCGCGGAGAGCTCGAGGAGGCGTGCGGCTGGAGGAAGAAGATGATGATGCAAGAGAATGGGGTAAAAAAGTGGCAAGTGTCCCACGGTTACTATTTATCTTACTCTGCGTCAAGATTCGTGCAGCTAATCGGACGGTTGCCGCGTAGACGACGTGTTTGTGGACGTGCGCGGTAACTTCGCCACGTCTCCAACCGCCGCCGCCAACGGTTCATATCGCTCGCGCGGGAAAATCGGATATGATTGCGTTCTCTGCATATGTGAGTTACGAGGCGTCGCTGACCTAAGCCTACGTCGTCATAACTGACATGGTAGATGAGCCGTCACATCGAAGATTCTGGCATGGACAGATTTAATCCGACTATGGAAGAGTAAGATGGAAGATTCAGCATTTCTCCGACTTACAAATCAAAGACAAGGAAAAACTTTGCAGGGTTCTTTGGGAGGACTACAAGATATTGTTTGACGATTTGCCGACATCCATCTAGACGGAGCATTCCACGAGAAGAGGCAAGACGGCGCAAGATCTTGGAGTTCTCCTGGGGCTACTGTTGGGGATATGCTATATGGGTATCCTCATAGCATGTCTCTTATCCGACTAACTCGGGTGGCCCATAGTCGGTAGCATGGCCTGTGGCCTGCTGGGCGGCCCAGCTAGGTGGATCCAGAAGGGAGGCCCATGCCGGGTAAAGGAAGGGTACGGTGGAGTCACCAGCGTAGCCGGAGCCTTGAAGTGCAAGATACACAAGACTAGTGATAGACGGTGTAGGACTCTGTAACCTGTCCGGCTAGGACTTTTCCCTGTAACCCTAGGATCTGGCGACTATATAAGTCGGGCCTATGGCACAATCTCATACACAACCTCGCACAGCGAACCTATCTCTGTAACTCGACGTATTGCCCTTATAGTGATTTATAGCAGGAGTAGGATTCCGCCACCATCGTGGGATCTGAACCTGGGTAAGCTGTGTTACCTCGTACCCGTCAACCGTCCGCCTTACCCCACGTCTCTAAACACGCACTGTGAGTAACCCTCCATGGCGTACTCGTCGGAAATACCACGACAGGTATCCCCCGCCGAAAGGAGCACTGATGGTCCAGAAGGGGCGCCTGACGAATAGTGTGCAGAAGAAAATCACCCGTCAGAACAACCTGGCCGTGACAACTCCACCCGCCATCCCTGAGTACCTCAGCGGATCGGAGTCCTGCATCACGTTCAGTCGTTCAGATCACCCTTGCCAGATCCCTCGCCCAGGTCATGCTGCCCTGGTGCTAAAGGCGCAGATCAGAGGTTTCGAGATGAGCCGCGTCTTCATGGACGACGGCAGCGGCATCAACCTGATGTTCGCAAGTACTCTAGCAGCAATGCGGATCCCGCTGTGCAGCCTAGAACAGTCAGACACAACGTTCCACGACATCGTCCTAGGAAAGGGCATATTCCCCCTGGGCAAAATATGGCTCGACGTCATCTTCAGCAAGCCGGACAACTTCCGATGCGAGCGGCTCGAATTCGAAGTGGTGGACTGGCCATCACAATACCACGCCATCCTCGGGCGTGTAGCATTCGCAAGGTTCTTGGCTGTCCCACATTACGCATACCTGCTACTCAAGATGCCAGGACGCAGGGGCGTCATCACGGTCCACGGGAGCTTCACCCGATCGGACCATTGCGACAGGGACTTCAACAGAATCTCAAAGTCATTCGGCATGCAGGACGAGCTCGTAAGGCTCCGCGAGGTGACGGACAATGGGGCACCCTAGTCGCACGACAAAATGCACCCGACATGTCCTTCGACCCACCGTCAACACAAAGAAGGTGCAGGTACACCCGATGGATGCCTCCAAGACGGCCCTGATCGCCAACGACCTCAGCCCCGCATAGGAAAGCGCGCTCGTCGAATTCATCCGTGAGCGTTGGGAAATCTTCGCCTGGTGTCCTGCGGACATGCCAAGAGTTCCCAGGGAATTCGTCGAGCATGCACTCAACGTCTTTCCAGACACCAAGCCCGTCAAGCAGTCCATCCGGAGACTGTGCGAGACACGAGCCGAAGCCATCGGGATGGAAATTAACAGACTACTCCCAACAGACTTCATCAGGGAGATCAAAGAAAGCGAGTGGCTCGCAAATACAGTGATGGTCCCCAAGAAGGACACGGACATCCTGCGGATGTGCGTGGACTTCACGTCGCTGAACAAGCACTGCCCAATGGACCACTTCCCTCTTCCTAGGATCAATCAGATCATCGATTCGACTGCAGGATGCGAGAAACTCTCCTTCCTCGACGCCTACTCTGGCTACAACCAGATTCAACTCAAGGTCGAAGATCAAGAGAAAACTGCGTTTATCACACCGTTCGGAGTGTTCTGCTACAACACAATGCCCTTCGGGCTAAAGAACACAGGTGCCACGTACCAGCGATGCATGCAGGCATGCCTCAAGGACCAGATCGGTCGCAACGTCCAAGTCTATGTCGATGACATAGTCATCAAAACCAGGGAGGCAAGAACGCTCATCGACGATCTTCGCGAGACGTTCGATAACCTCGACCGCTACAGGATCAAGCTCAACCCCGAAAAGTGCGCCTTCGGCGTCACATCGGGTCAGCTGCTTGGGTACTTCATCTCCCAGCGAGGGATCGAGGCGAACCCGAAGAAAATCTGGGCCATCATGGCCATGGAGAAGCCGAAAAACCTCAAGGGTGTCCCGCAGCTCGTAGGACGAATAGCGGCATTGAGCAGGTTCATCATCCGCATGGGCGAGAAGGCCCTGCCATTCTACCAACTGCTACGCAAGGCAGATAAATTCGAGTGGACGCCCGAAGCGGACGACGCATTCGAAGATCTGAAGCAACTACTCTCCACCTCGCCCGTCTTGGTTACGCCAAAGGAACACAAGCCCCTACTGCTATACATAGCAGCCACACACCAGTGGTAAGCACCGTGCTGGTGGTCGAACAACCCGAAGAAGGCAAGACCCATGGGGTCCAACGCCCAATCTACTACCTCAGCGAGGTATTGACGCCAACAAAGAAGAGGTACCCTCACTACCATAAACTCGCCTACGGCGTGTTCATGACGGCTCGACGGTTGAGCCATTACTTCCAGGAGCACTAGGTGATGGTCGTCAATAAGGCACCCCTAAACAGCATCCTGAATAACCCAGAGGCCACAGGACGCGTGGCCCTATGGGGCATCGAGCTGTCACCCCTAGACATCGTCTATGAGAAGCGACTCGCAATCAAGTCTCAGGTCCTCCAGGACTTCCTTGTACACTGGGTGGAGCTGCAGCTGCCAGACACCCCAGACATGTCGTAGTCATGGACAATGCACTTCGACGGCTCCAAGCGTGAAGCTGGAGCAGGAGCCGGGGTCATACTAACCTCCCCGCAGGGTGACAAGATGAAGTACGTCCTTCGGATGAAATTCCGAGCTTCCAACAACGAGGCCGAATACGAAGCCCTCATCCACGACATGAGGATGGCAAAGATCTGCGGCGCAACGCGCCTGGTCATCTACGGTGACTCCAATCTCATCGTCTAACAGATGATGAATGAGTGTGACGCACACGCCGAAAACATGATCGCGTACCGCGCACTCTACAACGCACTCGAAGGAGAATTCGACGGTTGTGAGCTTCGACACGTTGGAAGAGAAAGCAACGAGGAATTCGACAGACTCGCCAACATCGGCTCCACCTGTGCAAGGGTGCCACCAAGTGTGTTCCTCGAACAGATCTGCGTGCCATCCATCAAGCGGAAATTCCCCAAGGGATCACCCGAAGAAGCAGAACACTCGGGGGCTATGCTACCCGAAGGTCATGAAGGACCTGAAAAACTGGACACAGAGGTCGCCACGGTCAACCTGATGCAGGTCATGGCAGTCGAAGAAACCTGGACACGACCGTACCTCCAGTACTTGATAGAGGGAGAACTACCTGATAGCCCGACAGACGCCCGGCGCATATCTCGCTGGTCAAAAGCTTTCACCATCATCAATGGCGAGCTGTACAAGCGCAGCATTTCGGGTGTACTACAATGGTGCGTCACCATCGGTGACGGGAAAACCATCCTCCAAGACATCCACGAGGGCATCTACGGCCATCACGCAGGCCGTCGCTCCCTTGTCGCCAAAGCTCTACGAGCTGGATTCTACTGGCCAACGGCCATGAATGACGCAAAAGACATCATCCGAAGATGCAAAGGGTGCCAAAGGTTCGCCGACAAACCGCACGCACCCGGGTCAGAGATCATGCCCATACCTTTGGCCTGGCCCTTCACCCAATGGGGCCTCGACATGATCGGCAAACTGCCAAGGTCCTCGAAAGGAGGGAACGTCTACCTCCTGGTCGCAGTCGACAAATTCACCAAGTGGATCGAAGCCATGCCGGTCACTAACCAAAAGGGCAAGACTTCCATCAAGTTCTTTGAATCCATTGTCTACAGGTTCGGCGTACCGCACAACATCATCACCGATAATGGATCGAACTTCATCTCCAAAGAATTCCAAGACTTCTGCGAAGGCCTCGGAATCAACATCACATACGCCTCTGTGGCACACCCACAAACGAACGGGCAGGTGGAAAAGGCCAACGGACTAATCGGTGTTGGCATCAAGAAATGCCTCATGAGCCCACTCGAGCGACTCGCCGGAGCCTGGACGAAAGAGCTACCCTCCGTCCTATGGATCCTGCGTACCACGCCAAACAGCTCCACTAGCTACACGCCGTTCTTCATGGTGCACAGAGCCGAAGCCGTGCTACCAGCAGAAGTACGCCACCAGGCCCCTCGGGTCATTGCTTATAGCGAAGCCGAATCCACGGCTACACTCGAAGACGCCGTCGACACACTCGATGAGGCACGAGACATAGCAGCAGCTCGATCAGCGGTGTACCAGCAGAGTCTCTGCAACTACCACAGCCGACGGCTGCGCCCAAGGTCCTTCGTCGAAGGAGACCTCGTCTTGCGACTCAAGCAAGAGCGACCGAAGAAATTCGAGTCACCATGGGAAGGACCCTACGTCATCACCGAAGTCATCCCAGGTGGCGCCTATCGCCTCAAGCACGTGGAATTTGGAGTCGCATACTCCAACCCATGGAACATCGCACACCTGCGACGATTCTACCCCTAGCTACCTACCCCTTTACTTTCAATAAGGCTATTCAGCCAAGGCTACTCAGCCGAACAATGTACCTCCTCCATTACGATATAAATAAAGCTAAGTGTCTTGCCCCAAAAATTTCGTTTTTTCTATCCGCACTTTTACTTCATGCTACGAACGCACTCGGGGGCTCCCCCCACCTCACGATTTCGTCGACTGAGGATAACACGTGTACGCCTGAGTAGCTGACCACGTCAGGCTAACGAAAAGGACACGTATGCGAACAAAGAACTACGTGCTCAAACAACAACCAAACCTTTATAACAAAGGGCAAAACACGCCCAGTCAAATATATACAAATTTTACATTTATCTCTTTTACAGGAACTACCTATTCTGAAGAATAACCTGAGCACGCTGCTCAAATAGATCTACGATCTCTTCGGCATACTGCCCTACAGCCGCGTAATGCGGACGCATATCCCACACACCACCATCTGGTCGAGGAGGTGGTCCAGCCGCTACAACGGACATATCTACATCAGGGCGATGCAGCCTCGCAAGAGACAATGCAGCCTTCACTCCCACGACGAGCTGATGCCGCACCAACTCCTTGACATGATTCACGTTCTGAAACTTTGACAGAAGACCAGAAAGGGTTGTTGGTGCAGCATCCAACGGAAACATCATATGCAGAACCGACGCGAGCGAAGTCTGCACCTGATGAAGCACCCGCGATACTTGGTGAACGCGATCTTGCACCGTCGCAAGGACCATAGCACGGTCACGATCCATCCAGAAGAACCCGCGGCTTCCATGTCCTGTTGAGTCAAACAATTGACCCGAACAGCAACACGCTCCTTCTCCTCCCTTGGAGCAAGGTTAGTACCTGCAATACTTGCACAAAAGTAAGATGCAATGCCAGCAGGCGCATCCGAAGAAATAGGCAACAGCTCGAAGAAACTTACACTGAAGTTGCTCGGATAATCGAAGCAATTCCGCCATCAAGTACTCCTCTCTGGCAGCACCGCGATCTGCCTTGGACTTCCAAACGTCGGCATGGCCACGCACCCCAAGCAACTCCTCGAGACTACGAACACGGTCTCGAAGAAAAGCAAGCTGTCATGAATCATCCAGGGAGGGCCGCAGCCGCGCGGCAGGCGAGGTGTCAACGGGATCAGCACCCGAGGGACCCTAGATCAGCAGAAAGGCAAAGACATGAACACTCAGACGAAGAAGCACACAACTCAACAAATTCATTAAGGGCATCAAAATCCACTATGTGGCACAAGGATTTGTTCATCAACATAATTACAACAAAAGAGACTACAACTATCCTACAGCTACAACACCTAAAATGCGGCACCCTGAGTAGCCTCGGAGCCGGATTGCCTCGCCTTGGCTTCCCCCTGTTGTTGTAGCGCGTACTCGGCCAGCAGATCAATCAGCTTTGGCCCATATCGCTTATAGCGAGCAGAATAGGTAGCGAAGGCTACCTCGGATCCATCCGCAGTCGTCGGCATCCGGGAGGTGATCTGGGGAAGATCTAGCTCCGCTCTAGCCGCCAAAGCCATTGCCAGCCCGACGGATGCGCCGATGCCCTTCTGCTTGCGCTTGTACACCGCAGGTGCTTCGGCTGACAATGCCTCCGCCAGAGCGGCAACATCATCAAGGGCCGCGCCCTTGGGGACAAGCTCCTTGTAGAAGCGTCCAAGGACCTCCTTGGCCTTGGTGAGCGAGTTGACGACGGTGCTGCAGCGATATTCGACCGCTGCAGTAGCATCATCCAGAGCACTCCCGTGCTCCAGAGCACCGCGGTCAAACTCGATGCCCGCGGCATCTGAGACAATAAAGAGAAGAAATGAGCGAAAGCACCGCACAAGAAAGACAAGAAAACCAAAAAATACGCAAGTGAAGATACTCACCTGAAACAGCTTTGGCAGCTGCCATGAGCTTTCCAGCCACCTCCCTTTCACGCGCAGTCGCAGCAGTGGCAAGCTGCTCCTCGCGATCCGTGGCCTCCTGCTGCAGGTGCTCCTTAGCCTCGGCCGCAGTGGCCAGCTCCAGCTCGAGGCGCTCCTTCGCACCAACGGCGGCCTCAGCCTTCTTCTCCGCTTGACCGAGGCTCTTTTTGAGAGCATCAATCTCACGAAGGGAGGTGTTGTGCTCCTCTGCATTCAAAAAATACAAGCGTCAGATAACAGGACACGAGTACACGAAGAAGCAAACATCAAGGCATAACAGTACCTTGAAGCTGTTTGAGGCTGGCCTCCAGCACCAGGTGCTCCTGCACCAGTCGCTTGGCATCCTGCACAAAAGGCTGCAGGAAGACGACCTACTAGTCAGGAAAAGGACTCGGGGCTACGCCCAACAGAAAAGAACAGAAGCAAAATACACACACGAAAACGCTCGGGGGCTCCCCCCGAGACTCGAAGGAAGAACAAAACAAGAAAACTCTCTTACAGATGCTTGGGGGCTCCCCCCGTGGCAGGAGATAGAACTACTCACATGATCCGATGGCGACGCCGAAGGTCTGCTTGCAAAATTCTGAGGCGCAACCACCTGAACCTCCTGCGAAGGAGGGTTCGGAGCAGGGCCCTTAGAGGTAGCCACCGTCTGAGGAGGAGGAGACGCGACTTTTGACTCCCCCATCATCTCCCGAGCACCATCGCTAGAGGAGTCCTTGGAAGAGTGCCTGCACACGGACAAATTAGTACAAGTACAAAGTAAACAGGCAACGAAAAGCAATGCAGAACAAAGGAAACTTACAAGTCAAGCTCGCTCAGGTTGAAGACAGGAGGGGTCCTCCGGACCTTCTTCTCCTCTTTCTTCTCTTCCTTCTTTTCTTCCTTCTTCCGCTTCGCTGGCGGGTGCGGTGCTACAGCCCGCACGGGAAGGGCAGGAATCGGAGAGGAAGAGCCTCCATGCCCACCACTGTGACGTTCAAGACACAACGGGTTCCTAGGACTCGGAGGAGTCGAGGCATCCGAAGACTCGCTGGAGCTCCGTGATCGTTTGCGAGTGTGGTCCTCGCTCGACTCGTTGACATCTTCAGCCGGAGACTGTGTCGACAGCAGATCGGACATGGAATCCACCACATCATTATATGGAGCATCCGGAAATACTTTGGGTAATGGAGGCGACATGCCCGGAACTTTGAAGCTCTACACAAAGAACAGAAAATTTGTTAGCAAACAAAGGCAAATACAATGCAGTCGAAAATAGCGCTACGCGCACGGATCTACACCTGTGGAACAGGAAGTGAAGAAGAAAACGGAGGAGTCAGCGACTTCCCCGGGATATCCTCTCCAGCCTTGAACTTCAGCAGCGAACGAAGGGCCCTGTCGAGATCTCCCTGGGAAAATTTCTCAGTCGAAACCCTCGTCGGATCACGCCGGACAGCATAAAGGAACATCGGGTGCGCCCTATCCTGGAGTGGCTGCACCCGACACTCAAGAAAAGTGCGGATGATATCCACACCATTCACTTCCTTCTCCGGAATCAACTGGAGATCCTCCACTCGATGATAGAGAGCCTCTATATCCGCCACCTCGCCATCCAAGATCTTGTTTTTCCAGGACCTTTTCGGCTCGATCTTTTGGGAGGGGTCGAAAGGAACAATACCAAAATCCTGCCCAGGCACTACGGAGTCGCGGATATAAAACCATCTCCTCCGCCAATACTGGAGAGATTCGGACATGGAAAAAGAAAAGAAAAGCAGATTGGGCTTGAGGGAGATGATGCAACCCCAATGGGATAAACACCATCCGAACCGGATTGCCTCTTCACGGAATAGAGTTTCCGGAAGAGGCCAAAGTGCGGCTCAATACCGAGCTAGCACTCGCAGAAATTGATAAAACAAGCAACGTGAAGAAGAGGATTGGGGGAAAGATGGTGCAATTGGACACCGTACAGAAAAAGCAGTCCATGAAGGAAGTCGTGGACTGGGAAGGAAAATCCGCGAATGACAAAGGCGAGGAACATAACCCGAAACCCAGCGGGGGGACGGGGGATTACCTTGTTGCCTGGGAGTTTGATGACCTTCCTATCCTGCGGGATCAAGCCCCTCTCACGAAGCTTGCGGAGATCACTCTCCCGCGTCTCCGATCGCTGCCAGCCACCGTCGGTGACACAGGTAGCGGCGGCACTATTCTTCCCTCCAGCAGCGCTGGTACCAACCGCAGAAGAAGACTTCTTCGGCTTTCCTATTGTGGTACAGCAGCGCCGGCGGCGAGAGCGCAAGATGGAAGAACGAAATGTTGAAGGATATTCCAGTGCGCAGCAAGAACTCTCAGAGAACAAGGAAGTAGTGAAACGAGAATAGCTGCGGTGAAAACAAACTAAAGTTTTCCCCAATGATTATAAAGACGAAGACGATGCACGACAGCCGTCCATCGAGAAGACCTAACGCCAACGGTAAGATTTGGCCATACACGTGTCAGCATCGCAACGAACCGTCGCTAACACGCCGTCCACTACGCGCGGAAATCGAGGCGACACCATAATTATCTCCACGCCGCGCGTGACCGGTCAATTCAAGGTCAGACAGTGGGACCCATGTTCGTCCAGTCAAGTCATCTCTGGCGCAATAGACGCTTGAGGTCATTGATCGTTAGCACTGACGTCATCAAAAGCTCCACTAGCAACAACTACAATTTCTTCGGCTTCAAAGCTAAGAGTACTCACTCGAATCTACGATTCGACCAATTACTCGGGGGCTACTCCTATCAGGAGCGCTGGCCGCGCACCCGAAGAATGAACAACACATTACAAAACCGAATTGTTTATTCGAGTCCTACGTCGAGTTTACGACTCCACTACGGACTCGGGGGCTACTCCCATAGGGAGGATGGATTTAAGCATCGGAAAAAATTTGTGTCCTACAGACCTGACACTGAACAACGGCTGAATTAAAGTCTCCGCTCGAGCACTACGGACTCCCATAGGGAGTTTACGACTCCACTACGGACTTGGGGGCTACTCCCATAGGGCGACTCGAACAGACACTCGGGGGCTACTCCCATAGGGAGCACTGGTTGCGCACCCTATAAATCTTCAACTGCGATCTTTCGGATCAGTACACAAAAAACTTTTTCGGCAACTTTGCCCCAATTAACACTAAGTGAGTAACATTCTCCTTGGCCACCCGAAACACCTCCGCCGTGACAAAATTCAGATGCTGTGTTTGCGACGCGAACATAAGACCTACAGATATCATCTGATGGCCTGGTAACGCACATGACTGCGCTCTGCTAGTAGAAACCCGTGCCAACAGGCGCGACAAAAAATCCCGATGGACGCGTTGGGTACACCAATTAAATTCACTGGAATTCCACTCCTGTAAGTCCTCTGCGGCCCGAGTCGAATTACGCCAGCATATGTTCCGGGTTCGAGTCGAGGGACTCGAACTTGAAGAAGATCATGTTGTTTTGTCCTAAGACAGTTAGCTGACCCTGATCCATCGGGAGAGTCAGGCACATGCATCAACAATCCCTACACATTCTCTTGAAAGACAGAGTTGCACCCGAAGGATTGAAGAGTCCTCAGCCAAATCTACAATTCGACTGAACACTCGGGGGCTACTGACATGGTTATTCCTCGCGGGTACACGATCTCAGCATACCTGGTCCAGCCCAAGGAAGGCCCACGGCAAATATACGCCGGCCCATGAAGATTTTTGGGTGGCCAAGGCCCATGATGCCTTCGGATCCTTGCAGAGCAAGACTAGAGTAGATAGGAAATTCAAAGGGGTAGACCCTAGAACCTGTAACCGACTAGATCTATGCCCAGGACCTGCCTAAGTCTATATAAAGGCCAGGAGGGTACGACCTAGATCTCTCTCTCATACTTCCGCATACACACCTCCACGCCAGATTGCATCTGCGCACCCCTGTAATCACCAGTTCCGCCGTAATCAAGAGCAGACAAGCAGGAGTAGGGTTTTCCCTCTGGGGGCCTGAACCTGGGTAAACCTCGTGTCCCTGTGTTGCTTGTTTGCTAACCGTTCCGCGATCTCTAGCATCCCCATATTCTCCAAAACCCAAGTCCATAACAATGGGCATTGACAAGTCGAAACCTCGTCAGTGGTCCTCCCATCGCGCAGCGCCTCGGGTCCTTCGTTGCATGGTGCGGTGTGTCCCAAGTCGTGTATTGCACACATGTGGCTCTTACTGACGCGTCAATCGGACGCATAAATGGCCACATATTGGCCACACAGCACACACAGATCCCATGCTTGGGGTTTTTCCTCCCCTTAAGTAGAGGCGTGGGGGGAATAACCGCCCTGCCGCTTCAGTTTTCCCCCACCCTTCTTCTTTCTTGCACCGTTCCAATCTTCATCTATCTCATTGATCTTCTTCTTGCTCGCACTACTGTCTAGGCGTTTTCCTTTGCCTTCATTTTCCTTCGATCCCTCAACGGGTCCTTGGTAGTCTAGGCCACTTCCGACGGAGGAAGCACTCGAAGCTCTAGAGCACATGGACGCCAGCGAAGGTAGTGAGGAGGTGGAGGAGCACGAGACCTCCGGTGAGCGCGGTGCCTGGGAAGGCTCGAAGGTCACCCTCGAGGAGATTGAATGGCTCCGCTCCAATAGGCGCATTCCTCTTGGCATCGGTTGTCGCCTCCCCTTCGGTGAGATTTCTCCTAACCCTAAGCCAGATGAACGCGTTGTCTTTCTATCTCATTTCGAGCACGGTTTTGCTCTTCCCGTTAGTGATTTATTTGTGTCATTTCTGTTAACTTTACATCTGTAAACTCACCATCTCCCCGCCAATGCTATTGGCTCTCTGTCCTGTTTCATCTCTGCCTGTGAGGGTTATCTTGGTCTTTGGCCCACAGTCCTTCTCTGGGCCAAGTATTTTTCTTTTTGCATTCAGGTGGTTCCTGATCCTGGTGTCCCTTCTTCGGAGAAGAGGCCTACCTAGTGCGGCGCTGCTAGTATCCTAGGAGGGGTTCCGTCTTTCCCTGAGTCACTGGCTTGGACTCTTGTAAAAAGTGGCAAAGAACCTTTTTCTATGTCAAGAAATCCGGGCACAATGATTACATTCGCCTTCCCCCTTCAAGGACGAGGTGACCAACAAGGATTGCTGGAAGTTCGACCCACGGGATAAGTACCTGGCAATGAACGAGGCGCATGCCGTCATTGAGAGGATGCTTGACCCGGCAGAGGGGTTTAACTTAACTGGGGAGGACTTAATGTGCACTTTCATTAGTCACCGAGTTAGCCCCCTCCAAGCCAGGTGTCACAAGATTTGCTTCATGAGTGGCTTGCATGATCCCACTTGCCACTCCACTTTTGATATTCCGAATGACGTCGTTGCTTGCTGAGTCAGTTCTATCTTCAAGATGACGTTGGCAGATGACTAGGCCTGGAGTTTTCCCCCTTTTAGCCGCGAGAAACTCGTCCCCTGGGTAAGTGTCCCTGTAAATTGTTCTGACATGCTTCTTACTCGGCTTTCATTGTACATCTGTTATTCGGCATTCGTATGTTGATCTTGCTCTATATGCTTTTTGCAGAACCTTGTGGCCCAAGGTAATGACAGCGCCGTTCCTCCTATTGGCTATTATGAGGATCGCCCCGTTGAAGATGATGAGGATTTTGACTCGGAATGCTTTATGCCTATTCTGTTTGCCGCTATCGCCCCTTCTCCGGGTAAGAATCCTATCCGAACTGCTTTGAGAGATTGGCCGGATGATGATGACGATGACTGTCAAGTTCTAGAGGTACTTGATCCTTGCCTTACGCTCTTGGCCTATCCCATTGAACATTTCATTTGTTGATGTAGCTGCTCAGGTACACGAGGTTTCTCCTCTTGCCACAGGTGGTTGTGGCAAGATCCCCGCTACTGAGTCGACCAAACGGCGTGGCAGCTGCACCAGTGGTGCCCAGCCTTCAAAGAAACACTGAGTCGCTGACGCCGCGGCCCCTAAAGCTGGGACTTTCCAGCCCCGCAAGACTCGCAAAGTTGGTCAACGTGCGCCACGTGATTCCGTCGTTTCTGGGTGAACTCCGCAGTTTGCTATTCCTTATCTTACTCGCAGTGCTTCCTTTACGAGATTTTAGCTTTTATTTTCAGCCCTGCCATGTCCGTGAATCAATCTGCCACCTGCATGGCTTCATCTATCTCCAAGCCAGTCTCTCTTTATCATGTTGTTCCCGAACCACAGAGACCTGTTCGGGTCTCTTCTTCTACGACTGAGACTTCCGAGCCTCATCCTGAAGCCGACCCGGCAGCCCAACCTGAAGGCGAGACCCAGCCTGCATCACTAGTTTCCCTTGAAAGTTTGAACCAGGGACCCGACGCCAGCAACATCGACACCGAGTCTGCCCAGAATGCCCCTACTATAGCTCCCCTTGTAAACAAGCCAAAGAAAAAGTCTGACTCTTCCTCCTATCCAAATTACTCAGCCAGCTCACTCGGCACCTCCGCCGCTGCAACAATGCAGGAGACCTACTCCTCCACCTGTCATGGTATTGCCGACGAGTACGCCATGGAGGGGTCCTCACAATGCGTGTTTAGAGACGTGGGGGAAGGTGGACGGTTGACGGGTACGAGGTAAGACAGCGTACCCAGGTTCAGATCCCACGACGGTGGTGGAATCCTACTCCTGCTATAAATCACTATAATGGCAATACTCCGAGTTACAGAGATTGGTTTGCTCTGCGAGGTGAGTAGAAAGTATAATTTATCGTGCCCTAAAGGCTCCCATAGGCCCAAATTATATAGTTGCCGGGCCCTAGGGTTACAAAGTCCTACACTGCTTACAACTAGTCTAGCATGTCTTGCACTCCAAGGCTCCGGGTATGTCGGTGACTCCACCATAGCCTTCCTTTATCTGGCATGGGCCTCCCTTCTGGATCCATCTAAATGGGCCGCCCAGCAGGCCATGGGCCATGCTACCAACTGTGGGCCACCCAGGTTATCCGGATAGGAGACATGCTATGAGGATACCCATATAGCATATCCCCAATAGTAGCTCCCGGAAAACTCCGAGATCTTGCGCCTCCTTGCCTCTTCAGGGTGAATGCTCCGTCTAGATGAATGTCGACAAACCATCAAGCAATATCTTGTAGTCCTCCCAAAGAACCCTGGAAGGTTTTTTACGTATTCAATTTGTAAGTCGGAGAATTGCTGAATCTTTTATCGTACTCTTCCGTAGCCGGACTTGATCCATCTATGCCGGAATCTTCCGATGTGATGGTTCATCTCCCAATGACAGCTAGGGCGACGTAGACGTAGGTCAGCAACGCCTCTTAACTCACACATGTAGAGAACACAATCATGTCCATTTTTCCCCGCGAGCGATACGAACCGTTGGCGGCGACGGTTGGTAACATGGTTTTTCCGCGCACGCTCCCGCACACATCGTCGACTCGTCAACCATTCAATCGTCTTGCACGAATCTTGACGCCAGAGGTTATAAATTGTAACAACGGTGGAATTTTTACTTTTCACCTCATTCTCCTCTTGCGTCGTCTTCTTCCTCCAGCGAGCGCCTCCTCGAGCTCTCCGCGTGTTCTTCAAAAACCCTAGCCCTTTAACCTTCGCAATCACCACCTCAATCTCCCCAATGGCTAGCAGCAGCTCTGCCCCCTCCATGGCGGCGTCAGGCGATGCCGCGGCGAAGCCAGCGAGCATCGTCCTCGTGCCCCCAGTGGGCCTGGTGATCCCCAAGTCACGGTGGTCGAATCCAGCGGTGACGACCATAATCCAGCGGCATTGGAGCTGCTAGAGGAGGAAAATGACTCCCATAAGGGGGACTGGCGCGGTTCGGACATCACGGACCACAACATCAAGGAGTTGCTCGTCGAGGGTTACCTTCCTGCGACGGAGGGGCTCGCCTGGCGGGCAGCGCCGGCCGGCGAGGTCATCCCTTCTCCCCAAGCCGGAGAGAAGGTGTACCTCAAAGCCCAACCGGTACGCGGCGTTTCCCTGCCCATCTCCAATTTCTTTCTAGCTGTCCTCAACCATTACCGAGTACAGCCTCAAAACCTCTCCCCTAATAGCATTCTCGTGCTTAGCAACTACGTGGCGCTCTGTGAGGGTTACTTAGGGATTATGCCTAGGCTAGATCTCTTTATTTATTTTTTCACCATCAAGCGGGAGCTGGAGCCGGCAAGGACGAGCTCAGGAACTGTGGCACGATTAGTTTTAAGATTTGTCCTAGCCGGCGGTTCCTCGACATCGTCGGCCATGAGTCTTATAAGAACTGGCAACAGACGTACTTCTACGGCCCAGATATCCCTCTGGCTGGCCGATAAGCAACGTATCCGGGTATCGTCGATGGAGCTGCCGCCGAAGCCTCGACATGGAGATCCCAGGCCTCCCTTCCCTCCGACATCGACGCTTCCCACGCTATAAGGAGAATAGAGTGGTTCGTAGAGATGGGTCTGACCTGATTGGACCTGGCCATGTACTGGTTCGTCAGGCGGATCCAGCCTCTGCAGCACCGCTTGAAGATGATGCATGAGTATACCAAGGAGAGGAAAGATAGCCTCCGCATCTCCGAGGACAACTTCTCCAGCGACACCGTCAAGCTCCGCCTCAAGGACATCGTCAATGTGAAGGATAGGAAGCGTGGCTTCACCATCACCTACGACATGTTCGAGGCGGGAAAGTGCCCAAAGGTACCTGTTTGTTTTCCGTGTAGGACATATACTCCAGTTCTTCCGTCTAGCCATTGCCATCTCATCTAACACTTTGGGTTTTCACTTAACAGCTCAGCAGTCTAGAGGAGAATAGCATGGCTGTCCAAATATATGACCCAAAGATGAAGGAAGTCACTGTCGGGTCCGACGATGATGTCCCGTTGGCACGAAAGAGGAAGAGCTCCACCTCTGACACTACCGACGGAGGTAAAAAGAAGACGGAGGGTGGAGCCTCCAAGAAGACTACCGCCACCCTGGAGGCGGAGAAAATAAAGGTTATCGGGATCCCCTTTGCCAAAGAACCCCCTCTTGTGTAAGCTTCTTTCTCTCTGACATTGTCCATTGCTTGTCTTATTCCTGTACTTATACTTTTTGCACGTTTTAGGAAGAAGGCCACTACTAGTTTGAAGAAGACCTCAAAAACTTTGGGGGCTTCTAGAAACATCAAGGATATGCTGCATCGTGACGTGTCTCCCCATGCATCTCCCGCCATCGCCCCTATTACTCCCAACGTCCAGCCTACGCCTGCTCCGACAAGCTCACAGGCCAAAGATGCATCTGGCCCTTCCGTCATGGAAGTGGACTCAGGTGCCTCCGCGGAGCTTGCCATTGTCGGCGAACAGGCAACGCAAGAAAGTACCACAACCCAAATGGCTGAAGCTCCAGCTAAGGATGCCATCGGTAGCGGTAAGGCGGTGGTGGAGAGTGGTACGTCTGCCGAAGGCGGCGTCTTTGCACCCAGGAAAACCGTAGAGTTCCCGAAGATAGTTTACCCGGCACTTATGCTGAATAGCTCCGCTTTGGTTCCTGGTGCGGCGCCAACATCTCCAACATGCGGTCTTGAGGAGCTTCTCCGGCAAGTAGAAATCTTGCAAGGAAACAGCCTTTCTTTTGGAAAGTTGCTTGCTGAGAGCGCTACCAACCTCAAGATCATTGCACTTGTAAGTTTTATTTGCCTTTTGCATTTCATATGAGTATCCCACTGTAGCCCTCGAGGATTTAGACGGAAAACCATAGGTCTTTACATCTAAATACTCTAAGAGTGACTAAGCTAGAAAACTTCTAACTGTAGCCCCCAAGCATATAGTTTGAATGAATTATTCCGACTAGATGTTTTCAGAGTAGCATACGCAGTGTTTGTAAATTTCGATACTGTAGCCCCCAAGCTTCTAGTTGTAACTGAATTAGTTTCGACTAGATGCTTAAAGAAAGACTAAGCATATAACTGAGTTAAAAACTTTATGTTGTAGCCCCCAAGCTTCTAGTTGAAAACAGAATTAGTTCTGACTAGATGCTTAAAGAAAGACCAAGCATATTGCTAAGTTAAAAAACTCTTACTGTATCCCCCAAGCCTCTAGGTGGATAGCTATCTGGCTAGATGCTCCAAGTAGACTAAATAGTGTTAAATTTTCTTTCCACAGAATGAGAATGCTCGAAGAGGCGTGGACAACGAGAAGTACCAGAAGATGCGTGCGGACTTGGAAGCCGAAAAGGGTAAAACAGCCTTCTTGAAGGAACAAATCACCAAGAGCAAGCATCTATTTTTCCTTTTTTTGTATTCTGACTTGGTCTTGTGCCAACATTCTCCGAGTACTCAATGTGTACTGTCCTTTCTACGACTTACAGAAACCATTTACAAGGCTAAAGATATTGTTGAGCAATCCAAGCATATTCAACAGCTGGATAGCGAAAACAAGATCCTTAAGCAGGAGAGGAAGGATATGCTGAAGATGCATGAGGATTCCATGAAAGTCCTGCAGGAGTCCGCCAATACAGAGATGAACCGCCTGAAGGAGGAAATCGATATCCTGAAATAGGAGAAGAAAGCTGCCGATGAGCAAAATCAACGCCATCTTAAAGCGTATAAGATCCTCCGACAAAAGGGCCAGACCCGGCCTCCTTCGGTTGGCTAGACTCGGACTGTGCCCATCAAAGCGACGGTTCCAAACAGCAGACCCTGAGTTTTGGTCAAGGCATAGCTCCGCAGAAGAAGCCAAGAACAGCAACAAAGGCACCCACTTTGGCGGGTTCATTGGATAACACTGCAGTTGTCCCTATATCTTGCAATGCTCCTGGTGCAACAGCTTTGCACGCTAGCCCTGCTGCCACTCGCGCTGCTGTTGGAGCGGCCTTGAAGAAGGTCCAAGTTCTTACTCGGACGCTAAGTGGGCATAGCCTTCGGTGAACTCTGGCTGCAAGTGATCATGAGGTGAACTCTGGCTTTCCTTCGGCGTCTAGTCAACATCAAGGGCAGCTGGGTCCTAGGAATGTGTCTGAGATGACGCAACAAGTTATCAAAATTATGACGTGAGTTCATCGGGTGAACGAGGTATGCCACTATTTCACTCTTTTATGTTCTGAGTGTTTTTATATGTACATATTCCCTAGTCCCCGAGGTTACTACCGAGTAAAGCATTTACTAGGCTGTAAGCTCATAGTTAGGGCATGTCTTTTCCTTCTGTTTGTCGTGATCTTGTGTCGAAAATCTGACCCCTAGCCCCCAAGGTTATTGCCGAGTAAAGAATTTACTTGGTTGTAAGCTTAGAACTAAACTGCCATTTTTTTGCTGTTTGGCAGGATAAAATGTCTGACAAAATCAAACCCTAGCCCCCGAGGTTACTGCTGAGTAAGGACCTTACTCAGATGTAAGATCAGAACTAAGTTTCATCCCTTTTTATTTTCTGCCGGGATTGAATATATTGATCCATTGAAGACTTCTTTGTTCACATCTCTTTTCGCAGCTTACACACAATAAGCGCACCAAGATACATAGACCCTACTATGGAAGTACCAGAAGCTTTCTGCCGATCACCCGATCTCATTGCTGAGAACCAAGGCCGGGGTATACTTTCTTACTCGGCCTCTTTCTGACTAACCATCTTGCTTTTTATATTAAATTTCTCTTGTTACTCTTGTTTTGCAGCTACTTCTCAATCTACCATGGATGCACTCCACAAGCAAATCTCTAACGCTGAAGGTATTTCTCTTTTCCTTAGTAGTTTCGTAGCTGCCTAGCTTTACGCTTTTCCCATCAAGTTGTTATATCTCGGAGTAGCCGAGAAACTTTTTCCCGCCGAACAACTCCGGGATAGTGTCTCCATAACGGGACTGATGGAACACTGTCTCGAACAAGCAAGTCAGCACCAGATCGAGCTCTAGAAGGAGCGAGACGAGGTGACCCGGCTGAAGTAGCAGATCATGGAGATGGAGCAGAAACACAAGTCTGAAATCGAAGGATTGTGCCAGGAGTTCACCAAGAAAGAGGAACAATTTCCGGGTAAAGCTGAGAAGACTGACAAACTGCTTAAGGAGGCCGAGTCAGCTTTAGATTCGGCTCACCAAGACCTTGATGCTCTTAGCACTAAGTCGAAAACTTGGCAGTCCAAACTCGGTCGCATCAACTCTTTTATCGGTGGTGAGTCCTTACTCTTTTCACTGCGTTCTTGTTCTTATTTCCATTTTTGTTGTCCTTTGAAGATTTCTTCCTTTGTTGTAGATAACTTCCTCGAAGCCAACATGTTCTCCCTCAGGGCTATGAAGAAGGTCTGGTCCGAGTCTAGTGAGCCAGCAGATGGCGAGGTGACCATAGATGAGCATCTAGCTACACTCTCAGAGCGAGTAACCATTTTGATGTCATGTGGGGTCGATCTGCTTAAGTCAGCAATTCACGTCTTTAGGACGCTCTGGCCGGATGAAGATCCTCCCCATCTCATTGGCCCGCTAGCAGGCAAGCTACTTCTCTCTGAGGAACAGCTAGATCAATGGCGTGAATCAGCCAGCTAAGTCGCTACAGATAAGTCCTTATCCTTCAGGTTGTCTTGGTATGAAGATATCAACTTGGATGTACTTCAGAACATGAGGGCTAAAGGAAAGTGGACCAACGATGCAGAGCTCATCATGAAATGCCAATGAGCGAGCTTATGCCATGATTGAGTATGCCCAAGTTCATGCTTGGTGTGATGGGCCAAGCTTTCTTGATGCTGCCAAATCTGGAGAAGCAGTTGTCGAGGAAGGCGATGTTGATGGTGACGAGGTTTCGACTCGTCAATGCCCATTGTTATGAGCTTGGGTTTTGGAGAAGATGGGGGTGATGGAGATCCCGGAACGGTTAACAAACAAGCAACCAGGGGACACGATATTTACCCAGGTTCAGGCCCCCGGAGGGAAAACCGTACTCCTGCTTGTCTACTCTTGATTTTGGCAGAACAGAAGGTTACAGGGGTGTGCAGATGCAATCTGGCGTGGAGGTGTGTATGCGGTGAAAAAAGGATTGGCCCTCCTCGCCGTGCCCTCCTGGCCTTTATATAGAGTTAGGTAGGTCTCGGGCACAGATCGAGTCGGTTACAAGTTTAGGGTTTGCCCCTTTGAATACTCTATCTGTTCTAGTCTTGCTCTCCAAGGATCCGAAGATGTCAATGGCTTGGGCCACCCGAAAATCTCCACAAGCCGCGTATATTAATGTGGGCCTTCCTTTGGCTGGACCAGGTATGCTAATGTCGTGTACCCGTGGGGTATAACCATGTCAGTAGCCCCCGATTGTTCAGTCGAATCGTAGATTCGGCTGAGGACTCTTCAATCTTTCGGGTGAAGTTGTTTCTGTTCATCAGAGAAAAATAATGATTTTAGTGTGTAGGGATTGTCGATGCATGTGTCATAATCTCCTGATGGATCAAGGTCAGTTAACTGTCTTAGGACAAAACAATACGATCTTCTTCAGACTCGAGTCCCTAAACTCGAACCTGGAACATATGCTGGCGTAATTCGACTCAGGCTGCTGAGGTCTTACAGGAGTCGAATCCCAGTAGCTTTCGATGATGTACCCAACGCGTCCGTCAGGATTTTCATCGCGCCTGTTGGCACGGATTATTACTAATAGAGCGTAGTCAGGTGCGTTACCAGGCCATCATATGATATCTGTAGGTCTTATCTTTGTGTCGCGGACATAACATCCAAAATTTTACCACCGCGGAGGTGTTTCAGGTGGCCGAGGAGGATGTTATTCACTTATCGTTGGTTGGGGCAAAGTTTCCAAAACGTTTTTATATTTTGATCCGAAGGATCGCAGTCGAAGAATTCATAGGGTGTGCGACCAGCGCTCCCTATGGTAGTAGCCCCCGAGTGTCTGTTCGAGTCATAGACTCGAGCAAAGACTTTAATTCGGCCATTGTTAGCTTTAGGTCCGTAGGACACAATTTTTTTGGATGCTTGAATCAATCCTCCCTATGGGAGTACCCCCGAGTCCGTAGTGGAGTCATAGACTCGACGTAGGACTCGAAAATCACTATTGTTCTAGTACCTTAATTATGCCTCAGGTGCGCGGCTAGCACTCCTGATAGGAGTAGCCCCGAGTAGTTGCTTGAATCATATATTCGAGTGAGTACTTTTAGCTGTTAGCCAAAGATTTCTAACCGTTGCTAGTGTGGTTTTGATGACGTCGGTGCTGATGATTGGTGACCTCAACCATCTGCGGTGCCAGAGGTGACGTGACTGGACGAACGTGGGTCCCACTTTCTGACTTGGAGTTGACTGGTCATGCGCGACATGGAGAGAATTACGGCGTCTCCTCAGTTTCCGTGCGTGGTGGACGGCGTGCGAACGACGGAGCTGCTGTGTTGACACATGGACGGTTGGATCTAATCCTGTCGTTAGGGCTTCTAAATGAACGATCCCTTTTCATTGTCTTCGTCCTTATAACTGTGGGGAAAACTATACTTTATTTTCACCCTTAGCCATTTGTTTTTCACTGCCTTCATTTCTTCAGCTTTTCCCTTTATGCGCTAGACGTTCTCGGATCGTTCCCTTCCTTGTTCTTGCACGCACACTATCGCCTCCACCGGAGCGGGCACCAGTGCTGCTGTCGGCGGCAAGAAGGGCACCACCTGCGCTCGCATCACCGATGGTGGATGGCGGCACTCGGAGACGCGTGAGGGTGACCTGCGCAAGCTTCGTGATGCGGGTTTAATCCTGTAGGATAAGGTTGCCGTCAGGGTCACCGACGATGAGGTAAGACCCCGTCCACCCGCAGGGTTTCGGGTGATGTTTGTCGCTTTTGTTCTTCACGGCCTCTCGTTCCCAGTCCACGATTTTATCCGTGGACTGTTGTTCTTCTATGGCATCCAACTCCATCATCTTTCGCCCAATTCTCTTCTCCACATCTCTTGCTTCATTGCCTTTTGCGAGTGCTGGCTCGGTATCGAGCCGCACTTTGGCCTCTTCCGGAAGCTCTATTCCGCGAATAGGAAATTTGGCTCCGACGGAGTTTATCCGATTGGTGGCTGGATCATTTCTCTTTGATCTACTGTTCTTTTATTCTCTTTCTCTATGTCTGAGTCCGTCCAATACTGGCGGAGGAAGTGGTTTTATATCCGCGACTCCATAGTGGACGGGCAAAACTTCGGCCTTGCCCCTTTTGACTCCACCCAGGAGATCTTGAAGAAGAGATCCTAGAAGAACGATATCTTGGAGGGCGAGCTGGAGGAGGTAGAGGAGCTCTACCGTCGGGTGGAGGCCCTCCAGGTGGTTGTGGAGAAGGAGGTGAACTATGTGGACATCATCCGCATCTTCCTCAAACGTCGGGTGCAGCCACTCCAAGCTAGGGAGCATCCGATGTTCCTTTACTCTGGGTGCCACGATCCGACGAGATTTTCGGCTGAGGAGCGCTCCAGGGGGGACCTCGACAGAGTTCTTCGGCCATTGCTGAAGTACAAGTCCGATGAGGACCTTCCGGGGAAGTCGCTGATGCCCCCGTTCAGTGCCGCGAGACCAGTTCCGCAGGTGTAGATTTGTGACGTGCGGGTAGCACCTTTTTTTCGAGTGCTTTTCCTTATGATTACTTGTACTAAATGTTTTATGTTTTCATTGTGCATGAGCTCAAGGTGGCTGGCTTGGTGCCTCCACTACCCGAAAGGTTTCCGAATGCGCCGGACAACAAAGTTGTGGACTCCGATTCCGAGCTTCCGCCGGTGCCGTCGCCGACTGACGAAGCCCCCAAGGTGAGCGAGGGGCAGACCCGCAAGCGGGCATGGAGCTCAAGCGAGTCTTCGGATGCTTTGACTCCACCAACTCCGAGGGACCCGCCGTTCCTTGTCCGCCACAGCGGAGATGATGGTGCTTCTTCTTCGCCTTTTCCGGCCGTGCCTCTACGAGCTATGGCGCCACAGCAGTCGGCCAAGAGTAAGAAGGAAGAGAAGAAAGATAAGAGGGCGCCGCCCATATTTGACATGAGCAACATCGACTCGTAAGTACTTTCGGATGCTATTCGTTCTTGTTTTCTTGTTTTCATGGCTTATTTTTTTTGATTGGTCTTTTCCTTGCAGCCACTCTTCATAGGGTTCTTTTAATGAGGCTACTCAGGAGGCCGCAGGGGAGTTGAAACTGATGACCCTCCCTCTCAGACGGTGGCCACCTCTAGGGGCGATGCTCCGAAGCCTTCTCTGCAGGAGGCTCGAGTGATCATCTCCTAGAAGACTACACCGGGACCTTCGGAGTCTCCGTCTAATCATGTAAGTGATTTTCCCCTTTTGTCCGGGGGGAGCCCCCGAGCCTTTGTTGGGTCGTTTTTGATCGACATTGTGCTCGTCATGGGGCGCAGCCCCCGAGCCCTTTTCTTGATTCTTTCTTTGATTGTTTTCTTTTGCTTCCTTCTGCAGCCCTTTGTGCACAGTGCAAACCTCCTTGTCCAGCAGCATCTGGCGCTGGAGGCTAGCATGCGGCAACTTCAAGGTACTTGCTGAATTGATCTTGTTCTTTTTCGGCTGCTCGCTTGTCTGTAGCTTGTGTTGCTTATGTATGTTCTTGGTGTTTTTGCAGATGAAAATAACACTACCCTTCGCGAGATTGATACTCTCAAAAAGAGCCTTGGGCAAGCGGAGAAGAAGGCTGAGGATGCCATTGGGGCAAAGGAGCACCTTGAGCAAGAGTTAGCTGATGCAGCCGCGCCAATGAGCACCTGCAGCGGGAAGCTTCAGATCACGAGGAACATCTCGCTACTGTTGCGGCTGCACGCGAGAAGGAGGTGGCCGAGAAGCTAATGGCTGCTGCCAAGGCCGTTTCCGGTAGGTTCTTTTGACTGTCTTTTGTTTTTTCGGCTGCTCTATCTCCATGCCCTTATTCGATTCCTACTTTGTCTTTCTTTTACTCCAGATGCCTCAGGCGTTGAATTCAATCGCAGTGCCTTGGAGAACGGGAGCGCTCTGGATGATGCCGCCGCGGCGGTCGAAGACCGCTGCAGTACTGCTGCTGGCTCCCTTGCCGAGGCCAAGGAGATCCTCGGGCGCTTCTACAAGGAGATCGTTCCCAAGGGCGCTGCCCTTGAGGATGTGGATTCTTTGGCAGATGTGTTGTCAGCGGATTCTCCTGCGGCCTACAAGTGCAAGCATCAGGGCATCGGCGCTTCCATGGGGCTGGCTATGGCCATGGTGTCCGGGGTGGAGCTGGATCTTCATTAGGTCACCTCCTAGATGCCAACGGCTCCCGACGGTTCGGAGATAGCCTTCGCTCTCTATGCTTCTCGCTGTAAGCGCTATGGGCCGAAGCTCATTGACCTTCTAGCGGAGTATGCGGCGAAGCAGCAGGAGGAGGTCAAGAGCAGGCACTCTGGCTCTAAGGCCACTCCGGATGCGACTACTTAGGCATCGTCATTGTAGTTTTAGGATAGTTGTCGTCTTATTTTGCTATAATATTTGTCGAACAGTTTCCTTGTGCCATGCAGTGGCCTTTTGTTGTATATAAATGATGCTTCGAGCCGTTGCTCGGTCATGTGTTGTTCATACTCTTACCTGTTTTCCTTTAGGGACCTTCGGTTAAGGATCCCGTCGATACTTCGTCTGCTCCACAGCCGCGACCATCTTTGGGTGATGCATCACAACTTGTTTTTCTTTGTGACCATGTCTGCAGTCTTGAGAAGGAGATACTTGGCGTCCGAGGCCATGCAGATGTGTGGAAATCAAAGGCGGAGCGGGCTACCACCAGGGAAGAGTATTTGATGGGAGAGCTGCAAAGTTGGCCGAGCACCTGCTGTGTAAGTTTCATTGAGCTGCTGCTCGTTTTCGGATGCGCCTGGTTTATGAGTCATCTTACTCTGTATTTTCTGCAGGTGCCAACCTTGTTCCAAGGGAGGATAAGGAGCGTGTTGCGGTTCGGATCAACTGCTTGACCCAGCAGGATATGGAAGCCGGAGGATTTTTCTAGATGGACCACGACCGGGCCACAGTCCTTGCGACTATGCAGGATCGTGCTCACCAAGTGTCACGGGTGCTGCGGCAGGTGAAGAATTCCCTAGCGTCAATTCTGCACGTCATGTTCCCCCTTGATGAGGCGCCTTCGAATCTATGGGGTTTGCTGGCTAAGTTTCGAGACGTGGGTCACGTCAGGGATTTGGTGCGACACCAGCTGGTTGTGGGGGTGAAATCCGCCCTTTACCTTGTTCAACCGCATCGTCCTGATGTTGATCTTGCGTCTGTGGCGGCTGGGCCGCCCCCTCGGCTAGATGGTGGCCTATGGGACATGCGCCCTCATTACGCGGCTGTTAGGCAGTATGCCAAAGAGGTTGTAGATCTTTTTGAGCATCTGGCGCAGGTGATCCTTCAGAATAGGTAGGCCCTGTAAAAAAAGATAGATGTAAAACTTGTATATATTTTGATTGGGCGTGTTGTGCCCTTTGTTGTAAAGGTTATTTTGTATTAGCATGTGGTTCTTGGTTATGCATGTCCTTTTCGTTAGCCTGACGTGATCAGCTACTCAGGTGTGCATGTGTTTGTCCTCAGTCGACGAAGTCGTGAGGCGAGGCGGAGCCCCCGAGTGTGTTGTAGCATAAAGTGATTTGAGGGAAAGATAAATTTTCGGGCGAGACACTTAGCTTTATTCATATCGTAATGAAGAGGTACATTGTCAGGGGGATCACCCCCAGGTAGCCTAGCCGGACAAGATGCAGAGCACCAGCACGACAGCCGGCTGAGGATAGCCGGACACAAAAATCCCAAGACAGATCATAAGAAGGAACAGAGCGAGACCCGATTGGCAATCCAGCCAGCTGGACAAGAACTATCGGCAAGACCTCCAGCCGGCTGGATCAAGCCAGCCGGCCGGAGCAGGACAGATCGAGAGCCAACCGGCGGAAGAACCAGCCAGATGAAACAAGCAAGGGCAGAAGAGTAGCCGGATGGATCCAACCATCCGCCCCAGGAAGGCCGACCGGCTGGATCACCCTAGCTAGACACGCAAGACAGGCAAGGTACCAGATGACGCAGGGCACAGTGCGCAGTACGCCCAGGACAACGGACAAGATAGAAAGAAGACTCAAACACTCGGCCCATGCCGACGACTTTACCGATGACGGTTGCAACAGTAGAAAGTAGGTGGCACTGTGCATACCTACCCGCACGGCGACCACTGTAGATGGCGTTGCGGCACGCGCTTGACTGCGAGTACACGCCCCCCATGCCGGCCACTACAGATGACCTAGCCGGCTTGGGCCCGCCTGTGGGACCCGCCAGTCGGCCAGGTCGTTGCCCACGCCGCCTCGGCCTATATAAGGGGCGGCAGGAGCAATTTAGTAAGGGTTGGACTCTCCTCACTTCCTAGCTATACCAGATACCGCTCGAGGAGCCTTGTTGTTCTTTTTGATCCATCCCTCTAGTCGGATCGGTAGGAGTAGCGGCTTTACCTCAACCTGAGGGCCCCGAACCTGGGTACTTCTTGTGTCCCTGGCGCTTGCTTGTATCCAATCCCTCCTTTGGACGCCGTTGCACGCTTCCCTGCTTTGCTCCCACACCTCTTTCTAGCCTGCTTAGGCTCTGCGCTGTTCCCATAACGACGGCAGTTGGCGCCCACCGTGGGGCAGAGATGTCGGCGACCGGAGTGACATTCCGCACGGGATCCTGCACTTCGTCCAGCGAGCGCGTGCTTTTCCGGCCTCGTGCTCACGCTCGGCCAGATCGACTGCTTTATTGGCAACGCCAGTTGCTTCACCGGATCCAGCTTCCCGGCAGGCGGCTCCATCCTGCTATTCGGCGACCTACCCGTCTACATCGCCACCGTGCCGGAGCGTTTCCCTCGGGAAATCATCTCTTTCGCCGAGCCGTTGCCCACAGCCAGCAGCGCGCTTGTCGCGCCCGGCGCCATAGAAGTGATGATGTCTAGTTCAAGCAACATCCGTCGTCCTCCCCTCGAGCGCGGCGTCGACCAAGCTGTCCCGTCTACCTCGGTGCGTGAAAAGGGAATGGTGGACGAGGTCATCGAAGAGCTCCGCGAGCCAGTGCACCCCGGGGACGACCCGGAGGCGGCTATGGCCAAGATCGAGGCAGCGCATGAGCGTCTGCTCCAGCAGGCCTAGGGCCCGGCTTCCACCAAGTACCGGATGGAGAACAACATCCGAGAGTATAATCGCGCACACGGCCTCACCCCGACTAACGAGGATCCTAGCCGTCTGGGCTCCGTGCAGCACCGCGGGGGAGAGTTGGGCGCCCGTTTTGAGCATGACCTCGAGGCAGCTTCCCGCACCTACTTCCCCTCGCCCGTCTACGACACTGCGGTCAAGAATGTCCGGGTAGCGCAAGCCGTCGCGGAAGACCTACCCCATCTGGAGGGGGACGAGATACTGCGCCAGTTCCAGTGAGTGCAACACCTGCTACGCGTGGCTGATGAGAAGGCAGAGGCCGCTCGGATCGCATTCGAGGTTGGAGCCGGCTCCAGGGGGAATCGCCCTGCTGGCAACAGTCGGGGCGGACCTCGTCAGACTGAGTTCTCCGTGTCTCCGGGTCCGCAACCCCCGCGCTCCAAGTGTCTCCAGTCTGGTAGCAGCCAGCCTTGCGGCGAGCAGGGCGCCACGAGCCACCCTCCTTCGGCTGGCCATAACCCCCCTCCACCCCCTCCGCCATCCCGCCTCACCGGCCGGCTGGGAACTCCCAATCCGATTGATCCAGATGCGTGCGCCCGCATCCACCTTCTGATGGAAGATCGCCTCACCGAGGAGGAGGGCGCAACCGTCCTCGTGTGCTTCGGGACACGCATCCGGAAGGAGCCCTTTCCCGACAAGTTCTCCCTGCCGCGGGACTCCCCCAAGTACGACAACAACATGAAGCCGGAAGACTGGGTGACCGACTATGTCACCGCAGTCGGCATCGCCCGTGGCAACAAGCGTTTCGCGATTTGCTACATCCCCCTCATGCTGACTAGCTCGGTAAGAACCTGGCTCAACAGCCTTGCGCCCAACAGCATCATCGCTTGGCCAGACTTCGAGAAAGTCTTCATTAGGAACTTCAACGGCACGTACAAGCGCCCAGGCATGCTCCATGATCTTTCTCTGTGTGTACAGGGAGACCACGAGTCGGATCGCGCGTACCTCGCCCGATGGACCGAGCTATGCAACTCCTGCGAAGGGGTGGTGGAGAACCAGGCAATCAGTTTCTTCATCGAAGGGTGCCGCGAGGGCACGGTGCTGTGCCACTGGCTGCTGTGCGACGAGCCCAATACCATGGCGGAGCTGATGACCGTCGCCGACCAGTACGCCACCGCGGATGCGGCAATGAAGAAGCCCCTCCGGGTAAACGCGGAAGGACGCCCGGTTCCCACTAAGCCGGCTAGGGAGAAGCCTGCCGGTCAGAGCGGTGAAGCCGGCTCGTCCAGACGGGATGGCAATGATAGCCGGTACCAAGGCAAGCGTCCGGTTGAGCAGTAGAGCCCGCGCTACCACCAGCGGCAAGTTAACGCGGTGCAGGGCGCGCCGGCCCACAACTACAAGAGGCAGAGGAATGCTTTCACCTTCGAGCAAATGTTCGGTGGGCCTTGCAAGTACCACAGTGGCACCAAACCGGCTACGCACACAACTCGGCAGTGCAGCTGGACTAGGAAGATCAAGGAGCAAGCCGGGTTACCCCCTCTCCCCCCACCCCCTCCTGGTGGTCCCCCTCCGCCGGCTAGGGAAGCCGGCAACAACCGCGGCAATGGAGGTTACCCCTAGCAGCACGAGAACTACCACATGTTCGAGGTTGAGCCGATTGATAATCGCGGCCGGAAGCAACATAGCGCGGATGTGAACGCCGTCATCCCCCCAGTCCCCCTGCGTCTCAACTGGTCCAAAACTCCCATCACCTGGAGCCAGGAGGACCAACCGGATTCGCTCCCGAATCCCGGGGGCTATGCGATGGTGCTTGACGCCCTCGTCGTCTTTGACGCGCGCACCTGCCAGTTCTCGCACATGCTAGTAGATGGTGGGAGCAGCCTCAACCTGCTCTACCGGTCCTCCATGGACAAGCTGGGCGTTCGGGAGTGCGACATGCATCCCTCGACCACTGTTTTCCACGACGTCGCGCCCGGGCCACCGTGCGTTCCTCTCGGCAAGATCCGGCTGGATGTCATATTCGGTTCGGAAGAGACTTCTGGCATGAGCCAATCTGGTTCGAGGTGGTCAACCTCCCAGGCACCTACCATGTCCTTCTTGTGCGCCCTGCCCTCGTAAAGTTCATGTCAGTCCCCCACTATGCATACCTCAATATGAAGTTGCCAGGGCCGAATGGTGGGATTACTGTGGCCGGCTGCTGTAGACGGCCCATGTCTTGCACGAAAGAAGGCGCCCAGATAGACGAGGCCCTGATCATCGCCGAGGAGAAGCGCGAGATGCTGCGCAACATCGCCATGCTGCAGCAGGAAGTGCTGGCTAGTATGAAGCCGGCTGGGGACATGGCGTTCCAGCCGTCCAAGGAGACCCTCCAGATCCCGCTCGACCCGGCTGACCCCTCCAAGTGCGTCACCATCGGCGCCGGCTTGGAAAGCAAATAGGAAAGCGCGCTCATCGACTTCCTCCGTGAGAATCGGGACATCTTCGCATGGTCTCCCAAAGACATGTCGGGTGTGCCGAGGGAGTTCGCTGAGCACACGCTTCATGTGCGTCTAGATGCCAAGCCAGTCAAGCAGCCCCTCCGTCGCTTCACGGAGGACAAGAGGAAAGTCATCGGCGATGAGATCGCTCGGCTACTTGCTGCCGGCTTCATCATGGAAGTGTACCACCCAGACTGGCTGGCTAACCAAGTCCTGGTGCTGAAGAAGAACAAGACATGGCGCATGTGTATCGACTACACGAGCCTGAACAAGGCCTGCCCGAAAGACCCTTTCGCTCTGCCCCGTATTGATCAAGTGATTGACTCTACGGCCGGATGCGACCTACTTTCCTTCTTGATTGTTATTCTGGCTATAATCAGATCCGGCTGAATCCGACTGATCAACTGAAAACATCGTTCATCACCCCGTACGGGGCTTACTGCTATGTAACCATGCCATTCGGCCTGAAGAATGCAGGTGCTACCTATCAGCATTGCATGCAGAAATGCTTGCACTCACAGATTGGACGGAACGTGCACGCGTACATGGATGATGTCGTCATCAAGACGAAGGAGAAGCAGACCCTGCTGGAAGATCTCTGCGAGACGTTCGCGAACCTCCGCCGGTACCAGATGAAACTGAACCCGGAGAAGTGTGTGTTCGGCGTGCCAGCCGGACAGCTCCTCGGTTTCCTCGTGTCGAGCTGGGGAATCAAGGCCAATCCTGAGAAGATTGCGGCCATCGAGAGGATGCAGCCACCCAAGAGCTTGCTCGGTGTCCAGAAGTTCACCGACTGTTTGGCTTCCCTCAGCCCATTCATCAGCCGGTTGGGAGAGAAAGCCCTCCCCTGTACCAGCTGATGAAGAAGACACAAGTTCACTTGGACGGCTCAGGCGGACACAGCCTTCCATGACCTGAAACGCATGTTGTCGACAGCGCCGGTTCTCGCCACGCCGGCTGTGAAGGAACCAATATTACTCTACATAGCCGCAACCGACTGGGTCGTCAGCGTCGCCCTGGTGGTCGAACGTCCCGAGCCGGTCAAGGCGCAGCCGGTTCAGCGGCCCGTCTACTACCTCAGCGAGGTGCTGTCCCTCTCCAAGCAGAACAACCCCCACTACCAGAAGATGTGCTACGGGGTGTACCTGGCCTGCAAGAAGCTCAAGCACTACTTCCAGGAGCATCTTCTCACCGTCGTGTCCATCGCGCCGCTGGGCGAGATCTTCGGCAACAAGGATGCAACAAGACGGGTAGCCAAGTGGGTCATCGAGCTGGCCGCCTACTACATACGATACGAACCTCGGATCACCATCAAGTCTCAGGCGGTGGTGGACTTCTTCGTCGACTGGGCAGAGAACCAGTACATGCCGCCAGTCTCAGACTCCGACTACTGGAGACTGCACTTCGACAACTCGAAGATGCTTGGGGGCTTGGGAGCCGGCATCGTGCTCACCTCGCCCAAGGGAGACCGGCTGGAGTACATGCTGCAGATCCACTTCACTGCGTCAAACAACGTCGCCGAGTATGAGGCCCTCGCGCACGGGCTCCGGCTCACAAAATACATCGGCATCCGCCGGATCCTCTGCTTCGGCGACTCAGACCTAGTGGTGCAGCAAGTATCCGGCGAGTGGGACGCCAGGGACGCCAACATGGCTCTATACCAGTTCCACATGCAGCTGCTAAGTGCTGGCTTTGAGGGATGCGAATTCCACCACGTCCCCCGTGCCAACAACGAGGCGATCGACGCGCTCGCGCGAGTTGGATCCACCAGAGCAGCCATCCTGCCGCGAGTATCCTTGGAGCATCTCTGCAAGCCCAGCATCACTCCTTCTCCGGAGTCCGAGTCCATCATCTGGGTAGCAGAGCCAGGGGCTGCCGGCTTGAAAGAATCGGGCCCCGCTATCATGACCTCCAGCTCAAAAGACCCGGGGGCTACCTCCTCCTCAGGCAAGCTATCGGCAAGCAAGGCAAAAGGCCCAAAGGCGGCCGGCTCGGGTACCCCACCCAGTCGCTCTCCGGATGAGCTCCAGATCATGCCGGCTAGCATTCTCACCATCCGGGAAGTTCCATCCTGGGCCCAGCCCTTCATGAACTACCTCCTCAACAATGAACTCCTAGATGACGAGGTGGAGGAAAGGCAGATCCGGCGCCGCGCGCACACGTACACCATCACCTACAAAGAATTGTACAAGCGCAGCGCCGCGGGTGTTTTCCAGTGGTGCGTCAATGTGGATACCGGCTACCGGCTGCTGAAAGAGATCCACCAAGACGAGTGTGGCCACCACGCCTCCTCACAGGCCTTGGTGTCGAAAGCGATGCGCCATGGATTCTACTATCTGACTGCTGCGGAGGACCCAGACCAGCTGGTTCGCGCGTGCAATGGGTGCCAACGATTCGGCCGGCTAAGGAACATGCCGACTTCTGCGCTCAAGACAATACCGATCACCTGGCCCTTCGCGCTCTTGGGGGTTGGACATGGTCGACCCCTTCAAGCGAGCCCGAGCCGGCATGACCCACCTACTGGTTGCAGTGGACAAGTTCACCAAACGGATCGAGGTGAAGCCGATCCGGAAGCTGTACGGGGCCACAGTTGTCACCTTCTTCCGCGACATCATCATCCGGTTCGGCTACCCCCACAGCATCATCACTGATAACGGCACAAACTTCGCCAAAGGGGCCTTCGCTCGGTTCTTCCACAACAAAGGGATCCAACTGGACCTCGCATCCGTGGGCACACCCGCAGTCCAACGGGAAAGTAGAAAGGGCCAATGGTTTGGTGCTAGCCGGAATCAAGCCTCGGCTGATCGAGCCATTACAGCGATCACCCGGCTACTGGATCGAGGAACTACTGGCTGTGCCGTGGAGCCTCCGCACCACCCCGAACAGATCAACCGACTTCACCCCGTTCTTCCTCACCTACGGCTCAGAGGCAGTTCTCGTGATGGACATCGAGTTCGACTCACCCCGCAAACTCCTTTACACGGAGAAGGAAAACCAATAAGCAATGGAGGACAGCGCGGACCTCCTCGAGGAGGCCCGCGAGATGGCTTTATCCAGGTCGGATATCTACTGGCAATGGCTGCGCCGGTATCACTCCAGTCGCATCCGGCCAGTCACGTTCCGGGAGGGCGACCTGGTGCTCCGGCTGATACAAGATACGAATGGCATGCACAAGCTATCCCCTCCATGGGAGGGCCCCTTCATCATCAGCAAGGCGTTGCACAAAAACTCCTACTACCTCATCAACGCCCAGTAGCCACGCAAGAACAAGATGGACAAGTCGGACGAGGAGACCGAGCGGCCGTGGAGCACGGACCTCCTCCGACCATTTTACACCTAGTCGCAAAGATTAGTGTATGTATCCGGATCCCAGAATGAATGAAAGATATGGAACCCCGGCTGATGCTCGGGGGCTCCTTACTGAATATTCAGATTGTTGTTTTTATCCGATTGAATTCCTGCAATGATTTTTCCGGATTCCGTCGACCCCTACCCGGGGGCTCGCCGGTCGACCTGCCCTGCCAATTCTATAAACCGACTGAGTAGTGTGCGATGATGCCAGAGGCCCACTCTTCATTTCAGCTACAGACCGCAACACGGCTGTTCGGCTAGCAAGAGCAAAAGCCCGAGGGCATCCCACACAAAAAACATCGAAAGATGCATCATATTGGGCATCTCCGTCCATGTGCCTAGTTGGTTCTTTTCTGGCTACAAAGACCCTAGTACCATGCGTGGTGTATTGTCAGCTCCCTTCGGTTTCGGCTCCAGACCAGAACCCGGCTGTTCGGCAAGGTGCAGCGTAAACAGCACCCCACACGAGAAAGTGACTAAGTGTCCAGAAGAGCACGAGCCAGTTTTCGAAAAAGAAAAACTCTAGTGGTAATAGTGAGACATTTAACAAGGCAACATATTGACAACAAGTCATTTTTTGTATGTTTTTTCTGTTACAAATCACACTGAGTCAGAAATCAAGAACAGTGAAGATTCGAAGAACCTATATGCGGTAGCCACTCCGAATCTCGGGGAATACACCCAGTGGGTGCGCTCGCGTGCCCCCACCGGAAGCATGCGGTGTCCGGCTGAAGGGTGCATCAGCCGGACAAGGAGGAAGACAAAGGAGGACATAACACAAAGGCAACTAGTCGGACGCGTCAGACGAACCTAGCCAGAAAGAGGAAAGAAAGAAAGAGGAAAGATAGAAAGAGGAGAAAGGAAAGTAATAGAGAAAAGCAAGTTCGATACACTTAGCCAGACTGCGGGGCAGCTCCCTCGGCCCGGCTAAGAAGGTCATATTCGGGAAAGCAAGGTGAAAGACAAGAATTTTTTGAAGATTCGAAACACCTGGCTACTCCAGCTGTTCTGAATCTCGGGGGCTACACCCATTGGGTGCGTTGGCGCGCCCCCACTAGAAGGATGTAGTATCCAGTTAGCAGATGCGCCAATCGGCCAGAGCAAGTCGGTAGACCATCAAGAAGCCAGGAGAAACAGAACGCAAGAGAAAAATGCTCACAAAGAGCGCAAGACAAAGGAAAGATAATTCTGGTTGGAGCGGACTAGCCAGACAGACTAGTCGGCCAAGGCATAAGCATAAGTGGGTGCATGAAGGCAAACCCAGCCAGACAGTTACTTAAACTTCGGGGGACAAAGCCCCCGCACATCCAGATTGTTCAGAAGACATAAGTACACAAAGCTGAAAAGTTATCTACAAATTCACCCGGCATCCCGGGGTCTTCGCCTTCAAACGGCCGGACCCTTGCCGTGAGGAGGAGCCACGCCGGTTCTGCCAGCCTGGGAAGACGCCTCCGCGCCATCTGCTCCGGCACCATCGGTCCCCGTGCTCCCCTCACTGTCTGTGAGCACCTCATCAATGTCGGCGTAGCCGGTAATCGTGATCGTGGCGGTGCGGAGGTCCGGGTAGGCCCGGTGCATGGCTTCAAGATCCGCGCCGGCTCGGAAGCTGTCCACCAGCTTGTCTAGACAAGCGTCCTTGTACCATGAAAGCATCAAGGCCAGCGCCATCTCGGAGCCGATGTGGGTAGCCAGATCGCGCAGCCAGTCGATCGCGTTCGGCGCGCCACCCAGCTTGATCGCCAGGGCCCCCATGGTCTCTGATAGCAGCTCCCCCGGGAAGACCAGGTCGTGGATGCTGGTTGCGGCCTTGCGCAGGTTGGCGGCATCCTCACTGAGCTGGCCCACCAAGTCCTTGACGGCTGCCTTCTCGCCCGGCGCAACCTATTGCACCCGGTCATAGGCAAGGGCATCTACTTGGGGGTAGAAGCCTTGTGATCAGAAGGGCAAGTCAAAAAGGCGACCCGGAAAATGCAGTCGGATAAAACGTGCAGCACAAGCAGAGGGACTCACCTTTCACAAGAAGGCTGATATCCATCAACTCGTTGTTGAGCATCTCCGCGTGCTCCTTCAGCCGGGTGGCCTCCTTGTCCAGAAGGTCGAAGGCGCTGGCCCGGCTGGCAAGAGTATCCTCCTGCTCCTTAATGGTGGCCTCCAGCTGATTCGCCTTGTCGTGTCATTCTTTGTTTTGGAGCCGGAGGGCAGCGTTGTTTCGGCTAAGCCGCGCGTTGGATCGCTTTAGCCGGTCGATCTCCATGTTCCCGCAAACCATAATGGATGTAGGAGAAGGAAAGGAACACAAGTGAGAAAGTCGGAAGCTAAACAAGAAGGAAAGAAGCACAAGAAAGAAAGACTCGGGAAAACTTAATTCGCGCAGTCCCGCGTGCCGCGGCCAGCTGCTTGGCGGCCTCCTTGTTAGCACTAGCTAGAGCAGTCCAGAGCTGCTTCACCTCCGCCAGGACAACCTTGAGGTTGACCTCAAGGGTTTCTGGAAAACTTACTGTTCCCGAAAACTTACTGTTCAGAGGCGCCTCGTTGACAATCATCACCTGATGCTCCTGGAAGTAGTGGCTCAATCGACGAGTCGTCATGAACACGTCGTAGGCGAGTTTCTGGTAGTGAGGGTACCTCTGTTTTGTTTGTGTCAATACCTCACTGAGGTAGTAGATTGGGCATTGGACCCCATGGGTCTTGCCATCTTCGGGTCATTCGACCACGAGCATGGTGCTTACCACCTGATGCGTGGCTGCTATGTATAGTAGCAGAGGCTCGCGTTTCTTTGGTGTAACCAGGACGGGCGAGGTGGAGAGCAGCCGCTTCAGATCTTCGAATGCGTCGTCTCCTTTAGGTGTCCATTCGAATTTTTCTGCTTTGCGTAGCAGCTGGTAGAAAGGCAGGGCCTTCTCACCCATGCGGCTGATGAATCTGCTCAACGTCGTGATGCGCCCAACGAGCTGCTGGACACCTTTGAGGTTCTTCAGCTTCTCCATGGCCAGTATGGCCTGGATTTTCTTCGGGTTCGCCTTAATCCCTCGCTGAGAGATGAAGTAGCCAAGAAGTTGGCTAGATGGGACGCCTAAGGCGCACTTTTTTGGGTTCACCTTGATCTTGTAGTGATCGAGGTTGTCGAACGTCTCGCGGAGATCGTTGATCAATGTCTTGGCCTCCCTTGTCTTGACTACTATGTCGTCGACATAGACCTGTATGTTGCGGCCGATCTGGCTCTTTAGGCATGCCTGCATGCATCGCTGGTACGTGGCACCTGTGTTTTTCAGCCCAAAAGGCATTGTGTTGTAGTAGAATACTAAGAACAGCGTGATGAACACCGTTTTCTCCTGATCTTTGGCATTCAGTCGAATCTAATTGTAGCCTGAGTAGGCATCGAGGAACGAGAGTTTCTCGCATCCTGCAGTCGAATCGATGATCTGGTCGATCTGAGGTAGAGGGAAGTGCTCCTTTGGGTAGTTATTGTTGAGCGATGTGAAGTCCACGCACATCCACAGGATGTCCGTGTCCTTTTTAGGGACCAGCACGGTGTTTGCCAGCCAGTCCCTCTCCTTGATCTCCCGGATGAAGTCGGCATCTAGCATTCTATTGACTTCGACTCCGACGGCTTCGACCTGTGGCTCGGACAATCATCAGATGGACTGTTTGACGGGCTTGGCGTAAACACATTGAGTGCATGCACGGCGAATTCCATGGGAATTCCTGGCATGTCCGCGGGACACCAAGCGAAGATTTCCCATCGCTCACGAAGGAATTCGACGAGCATACTTTCCTATGCGGGGCTGAGGTCATTGGCGATCAGCGTCGTCTTGGAGGCATCCATCGGTTGGACTTGCACCTTTTTCGTGTTGACTGTTGAGTCGAATGACATGTCGGGTGCGTTTTGCCTGGAGACTGGGGGTGCCCCATTGTCTGTCACCTCTCGCAGCCTTGTGAGCTCGTCCTGCATGCCGAACGACTGGGAGATTTTGTTGAAGTCCCTATCGCAATGGTCGGATCGGGTGAAGCTGCCCTGGACCATGATGACGCCCCTAGGTCCTGGCATCTTGAGAAGCAGGTACGCATAGTGCGGTACTGCCAGGAATCTTGAGAATGCCATGCGCCAGAGGATGGCATGGTATTGTGATGGCCAGTCCACCACTTCAAACTCGAGCCGCTCACACCAAAGTTGTCGGGTTTCCCGAAGATGACATCGAGCCATATTTTTCCCAGGGGAAATATGCCCTTCCCTAGGACTATGTTGTGGAACGTTGTGTCGGATTGTTCTAGGCTGCACAGCGGGATCCGCATTGTTGCTAGGGTGCTAGCGAACATCAGGTTGATGCTGCTGCCGCCGTCCATGAAGACGCGGCTCATCTCAAACCCTCCGATCTGCGCCTCGAGCACCAGGGCAGCATGACCTGGGCGAGGGATCTGGCGGGGGTGATCCGAACGACTGAATGTGATGCAGGACTCCGAACCGCTGAGGTATTCAGGGATGGCGGGTGGAGCGGTCATAGCCAGGCTAACCTGGTGGGTGATCTTCTTTTGCACCCTGTTTGTTGGGCGCCCCTTTTGGAGCATCAAGGACCCTTTCGGCGCGGGGTACCCGTTTGCGCCGTTGTTTTGCACTGGCGCGATCGCATGATTCGAAGGTCCCATGGGTGGTGGTGGAGGAGCTCCATGGGCGATGTCGCCTGGTGCAGGTGCATGCCCAAACCCAGGGTTCGGGATTTGCTGTCTCATCTAGGCGAAGCCCTCACTGAGTTTCTGGAACTCGCGATAGTCCGTAAGCATATGGCTGGCCTTATTTTTGCCAGCCTCCTTGTCGATGTAGAAGTGTATGGTGCATGGGCCCGACAACTTGTCGTACGCCGAGGGTTTGTCGTCGCGGCCGCGGCGCTGCCACATTTAGCGTTGGGCGTCCTCCATCATGGAAGTTGTTTCCACGGTATCCGCCGCTACTGCGGTTGTTGTCATTGCGACGGTCGGTGTAGCCAGCCGCAACCATGTCGGGTCCATCGCGATCGTCGTAGACCCGTGATCTTTGCTTGCTACAGCGTTCGCGTCGGCGGCCATAGTCATCTTCCTCATCCGAATGTGCTCGGTGGACGGAGTCCTCGCCATCTGCCCACCTGTTGGCGATATCCATGAGGTGATCGAGTGTCTTGGGCTTGACGCGCCCAGGTTCCTCCTTGAAGTCTGGGCGTTTGATGCCATCCTTGAAGGTGTCGATCGTTCTCTCCTCGGAGATGTGTGCCGTGGAGTTCTTGATGTTGGACCAGCGTAGTATGTACGAGCGAATGGATTCGCCCATTCGTTGAATGCATGCCCGCAGCTCCTCGATTGAGGATGGCCTCTTGCTGGTACCCTTAATGTTTCGGATGAAACTGTACTCTAGTTCCTCCTAGCTTCGGATGGAGCCCAAGGATAGGCTCTTGAGCCAGATCCGGGCTGCGCTTGTTAACTGCAGCTGAAGGCATTGCAGGGCGGTGTTCTTGTTTCCGCCGTGCAGCTTGACGGACGACAGGTGGTCGCTGAGCCAGGCTTTCGGGTCCTGTGTCCCGTCGAACTTCGCGGTGTCCGAAGGAAGCTTGAAATTTCTTGGCATACGCGTTCGTCGAATAGATCTGCTGAAGCATCAAGCTCCATAGAGTTCTCCGTTGTCATCCTCTTCGGATTCGTCTAAGCACGCGCATTTGGCACGTGCCTTGTCGACCTTGTGCTGGGTGAGGTCGTTTCGAGCGTCATAGTCATGGTTGCGACGTCTTGGGCTCTTGCGTCATCGAGGCAGATCATGCTCGTCTTCCTCCTCGTCATCTGAGGGTGTTGGGTTGTGGTTGAATCTGACCCCAGCTTTCTTTTTCGGCTCTGCAGGAGCCTCCTCGTGGAGCGCAGCTCCAACGATTCCGAGTCCGGCTAGTGCAGACTTGTGCGTAGCTCTCTTTGGGTCCCCCACCGGAGGTGGATGGGACGCGAGATACGTGGCGGCTGCCATGATCGCTGCATGCGGCGTCTTCGGGATGCCATTGCCATTGGCGTCCATCTCCATGAGGGTTCGAGTGACCTCGCGACGTGCAGCGGGATCCATGTGCTCTGTGCGAGAGAGATGCTTGTTGGCGTTGTTGCCGTGCGAGCTGGAGCCCCCAGCGGCAGAGAGCATAGCTCACCACGCGCTAGAATCCGAGGCCGCTTGCTTGTGTTTGTCGATTACCTCTTGCATCTTCACCTGCTTTTTATGATCTTCGATGAGGAGCAGGTGGTATGCCATCAGCAGGTCCCGTGAAGCATCCACATGCAGGATCTTGTTGCCCGGCACGGCTTCGCGTGCCTGGTGCCATCCTTCCTGGCTGAGGTGAATTTTTAGATGGGCATCAGGATTGTCCTCGTTGGGTGGGGGGATGGTTGCCTCCTGTTTTCTCCATTCCTACCCTATGGGTTGGGTGGTGGCACATGGGCACTCGAACCTGGTGGTTGTTCCACGTCGCTTTGGATGACCACGACGCACTGGTAGCGCTCGCGGATCGGGTAGCTACTGCCGCAGCTTTCGAATCCGAAACCATAGGTTCCTTCATCCGACGGGGGGTCGCACAGATCTAAGTTGCAGCTGATGCTGTCATATGACTCATCTATCGACGTTGATGTTTGTAGCACGCTGGGATGCAGGGCCCATGAGGCGGGCCTAATCGATGGCAGTGGCACCCGCTCTAGGAGGCGGAGAGTGCCGGTCTGTCCCACCTGGAAGCAGAAGCTCCTGAACAGGATCTCTAGCCCATCGCCTACGGGATCGAAGTCCTTTATGGTGTCTGGCGAGTGGGCGGTGAAGTCGAAAGCGCCGAAGAGGAGATGGCTCTCCGTCACCGAGGAGTTGTAGATCGCTTTGGTCGGGACCATCACGATCGCACAATCAACACTCCCGATTCCCATAGACGGTGCCAATTGACGAGGTTTGGACTCATCAATGCCCATTGTTATGATATTGGGTTTTGGAGAAGATGGGGGTGCTGGAGTTCGCGGAACGGTTAACAGACAAGCAACTAGGGGACACGAGATTTACACAGGTTCAGGCCCCCGGATGGAAAACCCTACTCCTGCTTGTCTGCTCTTGATTACGGCGGAACCAAAGGTTACAGGGGAGCGTAGATGCAATCTGGCGTGGAGGTGTGTATGCGGTGAAAAAAGGATTGGCCCTCCTCGTCGTGCCCTCCTGGCCTTTATATAGAGTTAGGCAGGTCTCGGGCAAAGATCGAGTCGGTTAAAAGTTTAGGGTTTGCCCCTTTGAATATTCTATCTCTTCTAGTCTTGCTCTCCAAGGATCCGAAAATGTCATGGGCTTGGGCCACCCGAAAATCTCCACATGCCACATATATTGATGTGGGCCTTCCTTGGGCTGGACCAGGTATGCTAATGTCGTGTACCCGTGAGGTATAGCCATGTCAGAAGGTGAAGAAACCGAGTCAGATGTGGCTGCTACAGCCGACATAGCTGACTTGGCTGAACCTAATGACGCGCCGAGTTCCAAGCCAGGCGAATCTCCTCTGAGTCCAGCTATTTCTTAAGCTGGATAAAAACATTTATGAGATCCTCGGTATGCTAGGTGCAGATGTAATACGTATTGCAGTTTTTTTGGTTATATGCCTTTGCGAAGGAGGAAACTTATATTTTGGCTTGAATGCGAATCACTTAGGGGCAAGTCCCCGAGTTTGATTTGTCGTTTTCTTTATTCCTCGACTTTGGCTCTTGTCTACCTTTTTTGGCGTTCGACATTAGAGTCTCAAAATCATAAGGATCAGGTTAGAGGTTTTGAAACTAGGAAACTTGACCAAGAGTCATTCGACACAGAAGCCGACATATCCTGCAATGGGTTAGATATAATACACATAGGGCCAGCTCGCATTTCTTCCTTTCCTTATTCGTTGTTCGTGTTTACCCGTCTTTGGTCTTTTTCTCTTGCCTACCATGAAGCCATGTTTCGGACAACAACTAAGTCGAAGGATTGACTTTGAACGAGTATACACTGTTATTTCGAGATAAGTTTAGGCGATCGCGCCAGCCGACATAAATATTAAGGACTGAATAAAAAACGATAAGCATGAGGGGGAGTCCCCGAGTCAATTTTTCGAGTCATACCATCTTTATTATTAGCACACAGCCGACATAAGCGTCTCACATATGAGAGTTTGAGAGATACATACATTGCTTTCCCTAGGTATAGAAAGGACGATGCAATGCCACATTCCATGACCTTTTTGTTTCATCACCTAACTTGTCCGCCTTATTCTTTTTTGCCTCACAGGAATCTATTAGATAGTAGGAATCATTGTGCAGTGCTTTTCTTACAATGAATGGACCTTCCCATGGGGGTGATAACTTGTGCATCCCAGCTATGTGTTTCACTAGTCTGAGCACCAAATCCCCTTCTCTGAATAATCGAGGGTAAACTTTCCGGCTATGATAGCGTCAGAGATTTTGTTGGTATATGGCGGATCTAGATAGTGCCAGCTCTCGAGCCTCTTCGAGTAAATAGACTCCATCTTCCCGGGCTTCTTTTACCTCGGCTTCTGTATATTGCCTTACTCTTGGCGAGTCATGCTCTATGTCGGGAGGCAAAACTGCTTCTACCCCATAAACATGGAAGAATGGCGTATATCCAGTTGATCGATTCGGAGTTGTTCTTAAGCTCCACAATACTGAGGGTAATTCCTCTATCCAACAACTAGGTGTTCTCTGGAGTGGTTCCATTATCCGAGGTTTTATCCCGGATAGGACTAGCCCATTAGCTTGTTCAACTTGCCCATTTGATTTCGGGTGGGCGACTGACGCTACGTCGAGTATTATTCGTTTGTCCATACAGAATCGAGCAAAATCTCCTTGGGCAAAGTTTGTGCCATTATCTGTAATTACGTTATGCGGGTAGCCATATCTTAGGATTATATCCCTCAGGAATGTTACAGCTGTTTTCCCATCACATTTTTTATGGGTTTCACTTCTATCCATTTTGTGAATTTGTCAACCATCACAAGTATGTGAGTCATGCCGCCACATGCGGGTTTGAATGGTCCCACCATATCCAGGCACCACACTGCAAACAGCCAAGTGATTGGTATAATCTTTAGCTCTGATGATGGCAAGTGTGTTTTTGCCGAGTATCGTTGACATCCATTGAACTTCCTTACTAATTCCTGTGCCTCTTGTAGTGCACTTGGCCAATAAAACCCATGTTGGAATGCCTTATCTACCAACGCTCTAGATGAAGCATGATGCCCACATTCTCCTTGGTGAATATCCAAAAGTATCTCTTGGCCTTGCTCTGAGCTAACGCATCATTGGAACATATTTGTCACACTCCTCTTGTATAACTCCTTGTTAATTATAGTGTATGCTTTTGCCCTTCTCTATGTTTGTCTTGCCAATAATTCATCATCCGACAAAGTTCCATCCTTCAAGTAGTGAAATATTGGTTGCGCCCAAGCTGGTATCACTAGTGTTGGGTCTGTCTTTTCATCAATTTCCATGGGCTCACCCAACATTATCTATGACGACATAACTTGAGGAGTCCCCAAGTTTGATTCGGCAGTCCCCGGGTTAATCGAACCTGCCCCTGTGTCGATATTCATTTGTACAACGTTCGACTCCTGGCTTGCCGGGATGAAGATTGACTCGGATTCAGGTGACGGTTTGATTGATGGATTTCTGAGATGTTCCAGTGCTACTTGATACGTCGGAAACGTATCTATAATTTTTGATGTTCCATGCTTGCTTAGTATCTACTTTGCTTTGCTTTTTCTACACTTTGAGGTGTTTTTATATGTTTTCTGGTACTAACCTATTAACAAGATGCCACAGTGCTAGTTGCTTGTTTTCTTCTATTTTTGGTTCCAGAAAGGCAGAAAATCAATATTCTCGGAATTGGACGGGACAAAAGCCAAAGTCAATATTTTACCGAGGGGACCACGAAGCCCGAATACGAGACAAAGGAGAGTCACAAGGGGGCCACACCGCCTGGTCACGCGGGTGAGCCCACCCTGCGCCTGGGGGGTGCAGCCGCCCTGGCGACCCCCTGCCTTGCCTCTTCGCCTATAAAGACCCCCCGATGCCTAAACCCTAAGCACCCGATCAATATTCCACGAAACCATCTGTAGCCGCCTCCACCATTGTCCCTAGATCAGGGGGATCTGAAGCTCTTCTCGGCACCCTGCCGGAGGGGAGATCATCCCACAGGCCTTCTTCTTCATCATGTCAGCCTCCGGTATGGAGCGTGAGTAGTTCCACCTTGGACTACGGGTCCATGTAGTAGCTAGATGGTTGTATCTCCTCCTTTGTGCTATCATGTTTAGATCTTGTGAGCTCCGTTCATGATCAATATATCATCTATTTGTAATTATCCATGTTGTGTTTGTGGGGATCCGATCGATATTGAGATTACTATGTCAGATTGATTAGTGATTTTTTCTTATTGATTCTATCATGTCTGTGTTGTTTGAGATCTTGCATGCTCTCTGTTTCTAGTAGCTATCTTGGCCAAGTAGATGCTAGTGACTCCAAGAGGGGGCATTTATGCTCGAAAGTGGGCTCATGTCTCTATTTAATCTAAGGGAAGCGACAGAAATCTCTAAGGTTGTAGATGTGATGTTTCCACTAGGGAGAAAACAACGGTATCTTGTTCATGGAACAAGTGGATTGTTTACCTTACACACTTTTCTTAAAGCAGTTATCTGTTGCTTGCAAATTAATATTGGAGGGGGATCGGATGATAATCCGAAGGTGGATTTCTAGTCATAGATGTAGTTGGATGGCGGTCTATGTATCTTGTTGTATTGCCAATTGAATATCATAGGATCATGAATGTCTAGTATTGCATTGTTATGGCTTGCTCAGTCCTGTCAATTGCGCTGCTGTAATTTGTTTACCCACCATGCCATGTTTGTTTATCTAAGGAGAACACCTCTAGTGAACTATGGACCCCGTCAAATCTTTACCATTGATACATCTTCCAGTGTTACTGTTTACTTGTTGGAAACCACCATTACATTCCACACCATACAGTTAATCCTTTGTTACAGCAACCGGTGAGATTGACAAACTCACTGTTCATTACGGCAAAGTCTTGAGTTTGTGTTGTGCAGGTTTCCAAGTTACTTGCAACACCTTTTAGATGTTTCCTTCCTCATACTATTTCTATAACCTCGGTTTCTTTCTGAGGGAAGACTTGCTGCTGTGCTCTTAACACAATGCTCTTGGGGTTTCCCGACGAAGCGCTTCTAGGAGCCATTAACAAGTTTTTTGGCGCCGTTGCCGGGGAGGCTAAGGACATCTTCACAAGGGGAGTCCTTCTCAACCTTTCTCTTTACTCTGTTTTTGTTTTTCGTACTTTCTTTTGATTGGTTTTGTTTGCCTGTTTTTATCAAAAACTCCAAAAAAATAGTTTAGTTTGGGTTTGCTTTCTTTTATCAAAAACACAAAAAATTAGTTCCTTCTCTAGTTGCTGGTCTGTTATTGCCTTGCTTTGCCATGCTTTCTATCAATGGATGGTTTATTTGAAACTAGTTTTTATTGGTGGGTTCACGGAAGAACAAAAGAATTATTAGAAGGAACATCGTTTGTCACAAAAAGGGAAACACTTATGGGAACAAATTGATAAATTGAATACTATTGCTAGAGAGGTGTTCTCTACTTATAATGTTACTTATTGCTTTGATAAATCTTGTTGTTGTAGGAGGTATAAACACCTACCTTTTCATTGTGAGTATAATGATAATGTTACCATATCTTCTTATGTTCAAGGAAATTATGACTTTTATGATGTGGAACAAATTGAAGAGTTTATTGCCTTCAAGGGTGCATTTGAACTTGTCAGTTTGCTTGAAAATACTGATGATGCACCTTATGAATATGAGGTTTATGAGATACTTAAATTTTCTTTGATAATTACAAGGAAGAAAATGGCTATATTCTTGAATATTTTAATAGGTGCTTTCCACAAACGGAAGAGACTAATGCCTTGCAGGAGCCTATGGAAGACGAAATTACTGAACCCGAAAGCTCATTAGATGAAAAAGAGGAGGAGAGTGATGGTCAAGGGGAGGAAGAATGGATCTACCCATTCCTGCCTTCTAATGAGAGTAACTCTTTACCTATTACATTATTTGATTGTCCCCCATGATTACTAAAGGAGGATGAATGTTATGTTCCTGTGGATTCTTTTGAAATATCTGCTATGGGTAAAACTTGTGATAATAGTTATGCTCATGTTATCTATGATAATCTATATTTGTGCCTAACTTCGAAATGCATGGTACTAAAGATTTTTTTCTTAGAAAATGTTTATGATAAAGCTCTAGATGATGGTCCTATATTGAATGATTAGTATTCTTGTTATAAAATTATTAAAAGTGGATTTGGAGGTTTTAATCCCACTATTTTTGAGCTTGACAAAAAATATATATTTGTAGATCATTAAAAGATGCTTTATGTGATAGTTATATTGTTGAGTTTATTCATGAGGCTACTGAAAATTATTATGAGAGAGGAAAATATGGTTGTAGAGGTTTTCATGGTACTGAAACATCTCTCTATGTGCTGAAAGTTTTGAAGTTACTCTTGTTTTATCTTCCTATGCTTGGAACTTTGTTCTTTGTGAATTTATTTGCGTACAAGATTACCATGCATAGGAAGTGGGTTAGACTTAAATGTGTTTTGCATTTGCTTCTTGATTCTCTCTTTTACTTCAATTCATATTTCTTATGAGAGAATCTTCTCAAACTATCATGCCTAACTTAAAGGCGTTAAAGAAAAGTACTTATTGGGACATAACCCAAAAGTTTTCTTGAGTCTTGGAAGTTGTTACCTCAGTAATGACCTCTCCTTATCCTTTTTATTAGCTTTTTGTGCCAACAATGACCTCTAATGAGAGGGAAGTAAGATTTGGGGAGTTGCTGTCGCGAAACAGATTTTTGTGCTCCACCGTAAAAATTCGTAAGGAATCTCAGTAAGTTGGATTGAGCTGATATTTTACGAATGAATCCCCCAGTAAATTAAATAACTTTAGTTAGTTCAACACTTTTTGATTTTATAAACATAAGGTCTTTGAAAAAATCGGTTTCTACCTACTGGTCTGTTTTGATAGATTTCTGCCACTATTCGCGTTTGCTTCTTATTGATTCCTTTTTGGGTTCTTTTAGGAAATTGAGCTTTTTGAGGAAATTTCTACAGTATATTGTGTTTTTAGTGAAAGTTTTTCTGTTCCAAATCTAAGCCTAAAGGTCTATTATCTTTTGAATACACTAATGTTGCTAATGAAGATTGTGTGAAGTTTTGTATGAAGGAAAAAATTTAGGTGTAGAGAGAGAATGATGTAATAAGATGAAGAATGGACAAAATACCAAACTTGGGGATGCCACCCCGTGTCACCCCAATAAATATTCAAGAGGTACAAGTGTCAAAGCTTGGGGATGCCCAAGGCATCCCCTTCTTTATCAATAAAAAGCTTAGGTCTTTCTAGACACTTTGTTTTTATTGTTTCATGCACTGTTGTGTTGTTCTTGGAGAGTTTTAGTTCTTGTTTGGTTTTCTTACTTTGCTTGAATAAAGTAGTTTGGACCCCCGTTCTCGCTGTGTTGTTCCAAATAAGTTGATTGGTGTTGGAAAGGAGTAGAAAGTTCTTGCTTGAGTAGTACAAGAGGAGCTTGCTTTGACTTTGACATAGACTTTAGCATGTCATGCTAGGTGTTGTTTTGACCTTATGCTTAGTGATTATTTCTGTAGCATGACTTGTTCCAGACAATTAGGATTGCTTAGTGTGCCTTGAAAGAATCATGCGTTGTTTTAGCATACAAAAGCATAGTATTGTGGTATTCTCCTTTGATGCTTTGTTTCGGTTGACTTGGCACATGCTCACACCATGTTATGACTATGAACAAGTCACCATAGTCTTTATGATCATTTAGTACTTGACTTGTAGTACCACTTTATGCTTTGATTAGTAATGTTTTGTTGCTCTGAATGATTATGGTCATTATTGCTGTCTTAGTTGGTTGCTCCCAGTCTTTTGCTAGCCTCCACTTGTATGAGTAATCTCTACTCATGCATCCAACTCCCAAGAAACCAAGTTATTCCAAAGTGTCCACTATAAATTCCTTGTTTTCATCTACCTTCCAATTAAAAAAATATTTTGTTATGTGAAAACTTAGTGATTAAAGCTCTCACAAACGTGATGGCACACTTTATTTTTCCCGTCCCTAATAAACTTGAACCATTATGTCATCTATGTTGTATATGCTTGCACTTATACACTAGAATTAGCAGAACCGTGTTGTCACGGGGAACGCTTTCAACGATGCACTTGTACTTTGTACACAGTTGATATCATGCTCTTTTGTCTATGGATGTCCCTTTGTGAAATAAAAGGGGAGCTTCTAAGTCCATGGAGTTATGTATGTGTGTTAGAGAAACGCCTGGGCCGCTAGCCTAAGCCATGCCTAATCATGGTGGAAACTTGCAGCATCACCATCATGACATCTATGAAGCTTTCTTCTTATAAAAAAAGACACATTGAAAAGAGGAAAGAGAGAAAAAAGCACCATATTCCCATGGTAAATAAGAAGATTGCTGAGATGCTCATTGTCTGCTTGCCTTGTCATTTTGATTATGGGATAGCTCCTGTATCATGTGCAAGGGGTACCCCGTTGGCGGTTCTCTATGGTACACATGTACTTACTATGACAAGAACTTACACGTGACTAAAGTTGAGTAGCATCAGGTGTGGCCCTCGTATTCAAGGGACATGAGATTGCCAACTTATACTTTGTCAAGCATATACTCCATAGTTTGTTCACTTTAACCTTAATCACTTCAAGATGCTTATGATAGGGGCAATGAGAGCTGAAATCTAACAAGTACCATAATTTTTGGAAGCTCTTTATGAAACTTGAAATCCCTGTTTCCCTTTGAAGGGCCTTTCTTCCACTATAATATTGAGTCTCCACCTTCTATCCTTAGGCACCAATTAAGAGATCATAGTTGCCATTTTTAGTTATATGTGCATTGTCCCAAAACTTGTTGATTGATTCATAAGGTTGATATTACCTGTTCTTGTGCTATGTGTATCTAGTCACCCTTATGAACTTTGAAGGTGTCCTATGCATCTATTTGCTACTCCATGAGGGACAAGCTGAATGCCATTATGCCATGTTTTCTGTATGTGAAACAAACAAACGTTTTTCAATGCATGTTATTCATGATCTTTATTTGTAGCCTTTCATGTTGCATGCTCATGTTTAGAGTTCTTTGATCCCAACTTTCAATGCTTGCAAATGGTTTGATCTTATTGTTAGAACTCCATCTTTCATGCTCATGTTTAGAGTTCTTTGATCCCGGCTTTTAATGCTTGCAAATGGTTTGATCTTGATTTTGATGCTGCGTGTCACCTCAAAAATTATTCTTTTTATCACTTACCTACTCGAGGACGATCAGGAGTTAAGCTTGGGGATGCTTGATACGTCAGAAACATATCTATAATTTTTGATGTTCCATGCTTGTTTAGTATCTACTTTGCTTTGATTTGTCTACACTTTGAGGTGTTTTTATATGTTTTCTGGTACTAACCTATTAACAAGATGCCATAGTGCCAGTTGCCTGTTTTCTTCTGTTTTTGGTTCCAGAAAGGCAGAAAATCAATATTCTCGAAATTGGAAGGGACAAAAGCCAAAGTCAATATTTTATCGTGGGGAACACGAAGCCAGAATACGAGACGGAGGAGAGTCACCAGGGGGCCACACCGCCTGGCCGCGCGGGTGAGCCCACCCCGCGCCTGGGGGGTGCAGCCGCCCTGATGACCCCCCTGCCCCGCCTCTTCGCCTATAAAGACCCCCTATACCTAAACCCTAAGCACTCGATCCATATTCCACGAATTCGTCTGTAGCCGCCTCCACCATCGTCCCTAGATCAGGCGGATCTGAAGCTCTTCACGGCACCCTGTCGGAGGGGAGATCATCCCGGAGGCCTTCTTCTTCATCATGCCAGCCTCCAGTATGAAGCGTGAGTAGTTCCACCTTGGACTACGGGTCAATGTAGTAGCTAGATGGTTGTATCTCCTCCTTTTTGCTATCATGTTTAGATCTTGTGAGCTTTGTTCCTGATCAAGATCTCATCTATTTGTAATCATGCATGTTGTGTTTGCGGGGATCCGATGGATATTGAGATTACTATGTCAGATTGATTAGTGGTTTTGTCTTATTGATGCTATCATGTCTGTGTTGTTTGAGATCTTGCATGCTCTTCGTTTCTAGTAGCTATCTTGTCCAAGTAGATACTAGTGACTCCAAGAGGGGGTATTTATGCTTGATAGTGGGTTCATGCCTCTATTTAATCTAAGGGAAGTGACAGAAATCTCTAAGGTTGTAGATCTGATGTTGCCACTAGGGAGAAAACAACGGTCTCTTGTTCATGGAACAAGTGGATTGTTTACCTTACACACTTTGCTTAAAGCTGTTATCTGTTGCTTGCAACTTAATACCGAAGGGGGTTCGAATGATAACCCGAAGGTGGATTTCTAGTCATAGATGCAGTTGCATGGCGGTCTATGTATCTTGTTGTATTTCCCAATCAAATCTCATAGGATCATGACTGTCTAGTATTACATTGTTATGCCTTGCTCAATCCTATGAATTTCCCTGTTGTAATTTGTTTACCCAGCATGCCATGTTTTTTATCTAAGGAGAATACCTCTAGTGAACTATGGACCTTGGTCCAATCTTTACCATTGATACATCTTCCACTATTACTGTTTACTTATTGCAAACCACCATTACCTTCCACACCATACAGTTAATCCTTTGTTACAGCAACCGGTGAGATTGATAACCGAACTGTTTGTTGGGGCAAAGTATTGAGTTTGTGTTCTGCAGGTTTCCAAGTTGCTTGCAACACCTTTGAGACGTTTCCTTCCTCCTATTGGTTCGATAACCTCGGTTTCTTACTGAGGGAAGACTTGCTGCTGTGCTCTTCACACCTTGCTCTTGGGGTTTACCGACGAAGCGCTTTTAGGCGCCATCACTACTCCTGGCGGGATTGCTTGCCGAGATGATCCTAACTTTGATAGCACATCAACTGCTTCATTTTATGCTCTGGGTTCGTGGTGAAACTCACACCCATCAAAGTATCCCGAAATCTTCTAAACATGGAAACAATACAGTCCCGAAATCTGAATAACTAAGTCCGAGTCGCCAAAGAACATGATCCTTTTGATGCCAATTTCTTTAGCAACTTTTATCCCATGAACAAGTGCTTCATACTCGGCAACACTGTTGGATTTAGCGAAGTGGATCTGCAACACATACTTGAGCTGGTCTTTCTTTGGTGAGGTGAGAACTATCCCGACACCCAGACCCATTTTCATTTCGGACCCGTCAAAGTGCATCTTCCAGTAGTTCGGGTCTAGCAGTGGCGGTTCATATTGCATCTCCATCCAATCCACGAAAAAGTCTGCCACAGCTTGAGATTTAATGGCATCTTACCTATCATACTATGGAGTATATGGTTCTTGTTCTATGGCCCATTTTGCCACTCTACCGCTAGCGTCTTTACTGCCCAAGATGTTCGATATAGGTTCCTCGCATATTACCCAGATTGGGTGCTCCTAAAAATAATGCTTTAGCTCCTTGGCTGCCATGTACACCCCGTATATCATTTTCTGATAGTGGGGGTAATTCTGGTCTTTGGGCTGATTTTCCCTTCTCTTCGCGCTCTACCACTATTACGGCACTAACCACTCGATTGGTTCCTACCTCCATGGCCGACATTAGCGCCATCGGTTCCTGGGTCATGCACTTGATGCACTGCTTCTCTCCTTTCTTGATTACGGTATCTCGGCTGTTGATTCTCATATCTCTGCTCAGTACCAATAACCTGAGCATTTCCTCCTGTACGTGGTGGTAGGGAGGTGGTGGTAGTTGCTGAGTTGGCGAGTCTACTCTGTCACCCTTCTAGAACCAAGTACATTGTCGAGTTGTGTGGTTTGCCAGCTTACATGGAATCAGCGTATGAAAGTTGTATGGTTGATCCAACATCATCTCATAAGTGTACGTTTGCCTTCTTGCCAAGGCTTCTTCTGTTCATATGGCTTTTTGACATCATTCTTTGGTACCCATTGTTGTTGCCCACTTATTCTTTGACGCTGACTACTTCCAGCATCAGGATGATCTTGACTTACAGATGCAACTTGAGTCGAACCGTACCTATAATCCGGCCTCTCATCTCGCCTCTTGCTTCTGTACTCACTTCGGTCTTGGCACCTTTGTGACCCAGCAGCATCGTGAATTTGAGTCTCAGTGTTCCCATATGCCGACATGAGTAGAGGTTGAGTCGGATCCCCTAGTGCATACGAGTCGGCAATTTTTATTGTATCGGCTAAACTTGTCGGCATATCCCTTTGCAATCTTTGCCATAGAACACTTCCATGTCTGCATCCTTGTGCAAACAACGCAATGGCATGAGACTCAATTACTCCTTCGCAAGAATTGCGCACAGTACGCCATCTAGTGAGAAACTCTCTGTCTATCTCATTCGGCCTTTGTTTGCACATAGCCAATTGTTGTGGGCGATTCATCCTCTTGTAGGTGCTTGTGAAATTACTCACAAAAGCTTCCTAAAAATCAACCCAGCTATTGATGCTTCCGGGTGGCAAGTTATTCAGCCACACCCTCGCTGGTCCTTCTAGCATCTGTGGTACGTATCTCACTACCCATCTTAGATTGCCCTGCGCAATGTTTACTGCAGTACCGTAATCGATAAGCCAATCTTCTGGTTGGGTGTTGTCATCGTATGTCTTTGTTCCTCTTGCCAGCTGAAAGTTTGGCACTGGAGGCTCTCTCATGATCCTTGGGCCAAAACATGGTGAACCCGACAGACCTTGTGATTCGACGAGTTCTGCCATTTTGATTCAGTCAAGTTTTAGTCATGCGTCATCGGGTTGGAGGTTCCTGCCTCCTAGCCGAGATCCCATTGCATTGTACATGTGATCCGACATTTCATACCCGGCATTCATCATGGTCAAGTAACCATCATTATATCCGTTAGCGTTTGGATCTATGGGTTGCTGCACCGCTCGACCTGCACTTTGCAACCGCCTTTCGTGTTCGCCGGTGGCGGATTTGGAGGTAGGTTTCCTCCACCTGCCGAGTGAGTTCCGCGCCTAGGCTGTGGCGCATAGTTCTGGCCTCCATTATCGTTTCTCTGTCCGACATGTTATTCTCGGCCAATATTCTCTTGGTTTTTGTTTCCCTGGCCAGCATTTTTTCTTGTGCCTTGGGCAGGACCTAGATTTCCTTGAGCAACTGTCGGGTCATAGGCTACCATCTGTTTGTTTTTTCCCAAATCCACACTTTTTTCTCGTCTTTGTTTCAGTGAATTTCCTGGAGAGGAGGCTATATGTCCAGCGGACCTGGCCAGGATTGGGGTTGCCGAGTAAATGAGCTGTGATTTGCCACCTACACCCGGATTTTCCCTGTAATATGCCTCATTTAGCTTTCCTGCTGCTCTTACTAGCTTGTTTTCTATTTCCTGTTGTTTTCTCTTTGCCTAACCTGTTAAGTGAGGTAATTCAGCCACCGCTGCTTCTACAGCTCTCAGGTTGGCCGCTGTTGTATTATATGTGAACCGCATGGCCGTCTCATTCCTACACTCTGGAGTTACTTTGGACGTGGCATCTGCTGCCAGTTCATCGTTGAGGTTCCTTCCTCTTATCCTCGCGGTATCGATCCGGGTCTTAGAGCCCTTGACTCGGTGCGCTGAGTTATATACCCGGAGGGTAATATCCAGATCCTGCTGTAGCCTAGCAACCTCCTTAGATCTTTCCAACACCTTTTTCCTGCTTTCTTCTAACTCGGCTTGTGCTCGTACCGGGTCAATTGCTAGTGCCACCGGTTCTGCAAGTTTTTCTATCGCTTACTGCTCCTTGTCTCTCTTACTCGTCGCTATGTTCTTCGGTCTCTCCAGTGGTACCTTGGCAGTTCTTGCTGCCCTTGGAGTGGCATTCGGGTCATCTTCCTTGGCTACCTCATTTACCACTGGGACTACTAGAAGTGCTAGGGGACTAGTGGGATCAGGTGCAGTCATCATTACCTCAGCAGAAGCGACCCAGTGAAGCTTTCCCGTAGCATGAACCGCGGGTGGATCTAGCGCCAAGACGACTCGCTCGGGGTATGCGCGCTCCACGCGCACTGCGATGTAGACTTGATGCTCGCCGAAGTTGATGAAGTGACCGCCCCTAGGGAACGGCCTGGTCCCAAAGCAGCTTGCATTGCCGTTGACGAAGTTGAGCGCTCCAATCCTCTGGATGAGGCCTGAGTAGACACGCTCGCTCGTTGAAGCGGTGATGTTGTCCGTCTGGATGAAAACTCCAGCAAGCGTCGCTGATTGCGCCATGGTGGGCGCCAACTGTCATGGTGGTGTCACGGAAGATGCCATGGGTAGGCTTAAGTTGGGGGGCGGATGGGCGCTTGAGGTAACCGGGGAGGGTTTGCACAATCAAGTTGGCCACGAAGAACAAGAAGAACACGATGAACTATCCCAGACTTGCGATTTTATTTATCCTTGGAACTTACAAGTGCTCCTTGAGCTATTTTAGCATATCCCTATGGCACTAGTCGCGTCCTCTCTAAACCCTAGCTATGCCCCTCCTTATATAGGCAACGGGAATAGCTAAGTTACAGTTTGGGCCCTAGGGTTTACTGTTTGGATCTTGTCCTCACTATGCGGGCCGGGTCAAGGGGCTAGCCCTAGGACCTTGACCTAGTCAGCAAAGCTATACAGCCAAAGGTCCTTCTGTATGTAGACGCCAGCTCTACGGCGTCATACGGCGCTTTATACGTCACTTGGTGCTTTTAGGGTCACCCGGCTCCTTTGTTGTCATCCGGCGGCGCCCTTCTCTTTTGACTCTTCTTTAACATGGTCCCTCCTGGATCTTACTCGGAAAGGGGCCACGCGTCCTTCCTCACTCGGCTTCCCCTTGTGAGACTCGGCTCGTCATTTCCTGCAAGTTAAACTTCCTTCTCCTGTACGGGCCGACATGCTTCCTATGCCGCCTTGCATAGGCTTTGTATCCTAGCCGTTAGGACCCTACTGGCGTTTTATTGACTCGGCCTAAGCCAAGATGGGTAATGTATTACCCCTTATGACCCTACCGGGGGTTATCCCCCCGACAGGAGCGAAATGAATTTCCTTGGCAGCAAGGACGTGCATCTCGGCACCTATGTCTCTGGCGTGCCCCTAGGAACCGTGTGATGACAACTGCATATGAGTAGTACAATACTGTTCTGTAGTCTCACTTCATGAAGTCACGAGAGCACTCGAGTACTACCTAGTAAAAAGTCATAAATATCTACCGCCGCCCACCGCAAATGCCTATACCTACCGTAGTACTATAAAAAGCGATGTACTGAAGGGATACGGGTAGGCTACACTAGCGCAAATCAAAATTTTCTACCGCGTAAACCAGGAATTCTGTTGTCATAGATCACGAGATTACCACTAGACGCGCAGTTTGCAGAATTGATGAAGCGCGTCGAGGCAGTGCAGATGTTCCACGTCTCCTCCTTGTCCTCATCCCACGAGAAGCTCCCCTTGCGCGGCTCGTCCAAGTGCCACAGATGCAGCACCTCCTAGGTATCCACACATGCGGGGGGAAGCGTCAGACGCCGGACTGCTAGGTTCACGCGTGCAACACAGGCGTGAGGTGTGGCGGCTGGGTGGAATGGTCTAACCCTGGTCAGCTCGCCCCACCCTCTCTTATATAGGCGTCCCTAGTTCGCTTCTTCATTAGCAGCCCATTAGTAGCCTAAGCCTGGTCTAATTCGGATATAATCCTCATTAGGCTTCCAGCCCCTTAAGTGTGTGACCCTATAGGTTCATATATGTGTAGACATGACATGAATACACTTATTCTATCAATAGTTGGTAGCGGCCTCTAGCAAGACGTGTCAACTCCTAAACGCATACAAAGATCATATCGGACGAACCATCACAAGGTTAGTACATGTCTTTCCATTTGACTCACGATATTTGGTCTAGCTCCAAGCTGACCTCTCTTTCTCGATACCATAACTCGGAATCCCTTTACTAGGTTAACTCTTAACCTTATGTAGCATGGCCATGCATTTCTGGATCCGATCACTCGAGGGGCCCAGAGATATCTCTCTCAAGTAGAGAGGGCCAAATCCCATCTTGATTGACCATGCCTTGCAGCATGTTTCAGGACAAACCCGAAAGCTACCTTTATAACTACCCAGTTACGGAGTAGCATCTGAAAGCCCCAAAGTAGGTCGATCCACATCTCAAGTACATGCAACAATCTCAGGTCTAAGGACAAAACGTACATGATGTGTAGAGAGAGCTGCAAGTCAAATTGCCAGTCTCATGTTGGGTCAGTCCAACCCCATGTTCATAACATGTGTCCACATCATTGGTTTGACATCTCCATGTCTATGGCTTGCGAAACATAGCCATCAATCAATCGATGTGCTAGTCTAATATTCATGTGTGTCCTCACATGAACTCCGACTAGGGACAACTATTAAATAACCATACAAGTAAAGAGTTTCACAAACAATTCACATAATTGCCAATCAATACAAGTTGCCTGATATGGATATTCAAGGAACATTACAATAACTCATGGATACATATGAAATATAATCATCTCTATGATTGCCTCTAGGGCATATTTCCTTAAGTCTCCCACTTGCACTAGAGTCAATCTAAAATGTATCTAATACCAATTGCTCTTGTTTGCGCTTCATGCGCGAGCTATGGGAGAGGCTTAGTAAATGGATCAGCAACATTTGAGTCCGTATGTATTTTGCATATCATGACACTACCATCCTCAACAAACTCACGAATCTGATGGTAACGCATGCCAATATGTTTGTGCTTCTGGTGATGTCTAGGTTCCTTGGCTTGTGCAATAGCACCATTGTTGTCACAATAAACGTCCAAGGGATTAGACGCGCCCTGAACCACATCAAGAGCGATTAGGAAATTCCTAATCCAAACAGCTTCCTTTACAGCCTCCGAGGCAGCAATATATTCAGCTTCTGTTGAAGAGGAGGTCACTGTATCTTGCTTGGAACTTTTCCAGCTCACAGCACCACCATTCAAGACAAATACATAACCTGATTGCGATTTCGAATCATCTGAGTTGTTAAGGTAACTCACATCTGTGTAACCCTTTACACTGAGTTCATCCTCACCTCCATAAACTAGGAACACATCCTTAGTCCTTTTCAAGTACTTAAGGATGTTCTTTACCGCTGTCCAGTGACCTTCACCTAGATCAGCCTGGTATCTGCTCGTAACACTTAGAGCATAGGAAACATCTGGGCGAGTACATATCATTGCATACATGATGGATCCAATAGCCGAAGCATATGGAACCCTTCTCATGTGCTCACGCTCATCAGTAGTCGAAGGACACTGAGTCTTGCTGAGTTTAATGTCGTGAGACATGGGCAAGAACCCCTTCTTAGCCTCTTCCATGCTGAACCGTTTCAACACTTTGTCAATGTATGTACTCTGGCTTAGTCCAATTAGCCTCCTTGATCTATATCTATAGATCTTGATGCCCAGAATATATGCTGCTTCTCCTAAGTCCTTCATTGAAAAACTATTTTTCAATGAGGTCTTAACAGACTCGAGCATAGAAATGTCATTTCCAATCAGCAATATGTCATCTACATATAAGATTAGAAATACCAGCGCTCTCCCACTTTCCTTCTTGTAAACACAAGGTTCTTGTTCGTTTTTTGATGAAGCCAAACTCCTTTATAACTTCATCAAATCGAATGTTCCAACTCCGAGATGCTTGCTTCAGCCCATAAATGGAATTTAGAAGTTTCCATACTTTTCCAGCATTGTTTGGATCGACAAAACCTTCGGGATGCATCATATACACGTCCTCAGTTAAGATTCCATTTAGGAAAGCCGTCTTGCATCCATCTTCCATATTTCATAGTCAAAATGTGCAGCAATGGCTAGAATAATCCGTATAGATTTAAGCATTGCTACGGGCGAGAAAGTCTTCTCATAGTCAACTCCTTGAACTTGTCAAAAACCTTTTGCAACAAGTCGAGCTTTATGGATGTGAACATTTCCATCCATATCAATCTTCTTATTATAGATCCATTTGCACTCGATGGCTCTAAAACCATCAAGCAGGTCAACCAAGTTCCAAACTTGATTGTCTCCCATGGACTCTATCTCGGATCTCATGGCGATCAGCCATTTATCAGAGTCTGGGTCCACCATCGCTTCTGCATAGGTCGCAGGCTCATCACTGTCTAACAATAATAATTCTCACGCTTCGCGGAGCCTCGTCGACCTTCGTGGTTGTGGTGCTTCTGTTTCCACGGGTTCCTCAACTTGTTCTACTACAATAGCATCACTCATAGAAGCATCCCCAACTGGCTCATCTTGAACTTCTTCAAGTCGCACCGACCTTCCACTTGTTCCCTTTGTGAGAAACTCTTTCTCTAGGAAAACACCGCTACGAGCGACAAACACTTTGCCCTCCTCTCGGTCGTAGAATTAATACCCTAAGGTTTCCCTCGGATATCCCACGATAATGCACTTATCCGATTTGGGTGTTAGCTTGTCCGACTGAAGTCTCTTGACAAATGCATCACAACCACAAATCTTTAGAAAAGACAAACTGGGATTCTTTCCAGTCCACATCTCATATGGTGTCTTAACTATGGATTTAGATGGTACCCTATTAAGTGTGAAAGCTGCCGTTTCTAGAGCATAACCCCAAAATGACAATGGCAAATCCGACTGGCTCATCATCGATCTAACCATGTCCAACAAAGTTCGATTGCGCCGTTCAGAGACCCTGTTTCTTTGAGGTGTTCCGGGCGGCATGAGTTGTGGAACAATTCCGCAACTCTTAAGATGATCACTAAATTCGTGACTCAAATATTCACCTCCACGATCAGATCGCAAGGCCTTTATTTTCTTGCCATGTTGATTCTCTATCTCATTCTGGAACTCCTTGAACTTTTCAAAAGTTTCAGACTTATGCCTCATCAAGTAGACATAACCATATCTACTGAAATCATTAGTGAAAGTAATGAAGTAGTGATATCCTCCTCTGGCTGTCGTGCTCATTGGTCCACATACATCAGTATGTATGAGTTCCAACAAGTCTATCGCTCTCTCGAGTAAACCCGAAAAAGGCGACTTGGTCATCTTTCCAAGTAAACAATCTTGACATGTCTCGTATGATTCAAAATCAAACGAAGTTAGAAGACCATCACCATGGAGCTTCTTCATGCGCTTTTCACTTATATGCCCCAAACGACAATGGCATAAATAGGTAGGACTCAAATCATTAGGCCGAAGCCTTTTAGCACTAACATTGTAAACAGATGCATCGTCAAGATTTAAAATCAATAACCCATTAACAATGGGAGCATCAGCCATAAACATAGCATTCTTAGCGATTACACAACCATTGTTTGCACTCGCGAATGAATAACCATCCCTCATCAAACAGGAAGGTGATAAAATGTTTCGACCCATACTAGGAATGTAATAACAATTATTCAATTCCATAATAAATCCTGATGGAAGGTGAAGTTGCATGACGCCGACGAACAATGTAGAAACCCTTGCTTTATTTCTGACGCGAAAATCCACTTCGCCTTTCTGCACTTCTCTAGTCCTTATTAGCCCCTGCATCGAATTGCAAATATGAGCAACCGATCCAGTATCAAATACCCAAGAGTTAACATAGGAATCAGCGAGAAGAATGTCCACAACATTTACAACAAGCGTACCTGAGTGGGAAGTACTCTTACTTCCACTCTTCTTCAAAGAAGCCTGGTACTTGCTGCGGTTTCTCTTCCAGTGGCCATGTTCATGACAAAATAAGCACTCAGTGTCATCTACAGGTCCAGCCTTTTGCTTGGGTGCAGACTTAGGGATCGTATCCTTAGCCTTGCCCTTCTTCTTCCAAGAAGTACCCTTTTTTCTTGAAGCTAGGCTTGTTCTGCACAGCCATCACATGGCTATGCCTTGCACACTTCTTCATGTCACTTTCTGCTGTTTTTAGCATCCCACATAACTCATTAAGGCCCTTCTCCACCCAATGCATATGGTAGTTCGAAATGAACTACCCATAGCTAGATGGAAGAGACGCGAAAATGAAATCAGTAGCCAACTCTTGGCCTAGTGTAAAACCAAGTTTTTCCAAAGTCTGACTGTAACCAACCATTTTGATCACATGGGGGCCTACAGCTGCTCCATCTGTCAGCTTGCATTCCACAAAGGACTTGGCAACATTGTACCTCTCAGTCCTTGCCTGATCTTGGAACATGTCCTTAAGCTCGACGATCATATTGTACGCTTCCTGGTCCTCAAACTTCTTTTGGAGTTCAAGTTCCATGCATGCAAGCATAAGACAGCTAACCTCAAGAGAATCATCACATGCTCTCTTGTAGGCATTCTTTAGGGCAGCAGATGCATTATCAGCAGGTTCATCGGGGATTGGGGTATCCAGAACCATTTCCTTTTTATCAGACCTGAGAACAATTCTCAGGTTACGGACCCAGTCTGAATAGTTTGTTCCATTTAGTTTATCTTTGTCAAGAATCGAACGCAAAGAAAAAGGTGATGTAGTGTTCGGTGCCATTGATCTACAAAATAAAACATGAAAAATACTAAGCCATGTAACCATGAAAGAGTAAAACATATTAAACAATTTAATAGCATATACTCCCACTTAAATCAACATCCCTCTATTGATACTAAGTGATTCAAGATCCACAATTAACAAGTCGACTAGTGAGCTTTAGCATCACTGCTAGAAGACAAGGTAAATCGGTAAGCAACACTTTCTAATCATATCACATATGACTCTTGTTGTTGGGTGACATCTCTATGTCAAAACTAGGCGCCCAACCTTTATGCCCCAAGGTCCTTAACTATTAAGATGACCTTGTCAAGCTCACCAACCCTTATGCGTGTAGGTATCCAATACAAACCCATCTAGCCAAGGAAAACCGCGGCACCCTAATTTCATAGGCCCACCAACGATTGTATAGGGCATACGATGGTGCAAGGTTTGGTTGGGAGGGTATGGTTTAACTTAAACTTTCTGAGGCATCGTTCTACTTCTATCATCTAAGCATGCATAGTAGTAAAACACATAAGAATAACATTCACATAGATGTGACACAGTATGGCCCATTTTCTCATGGTGATCTCCATCGCCATAGAACATGTCCACCATGATGATCTCCATCTTCATGTTCCATGTGAGCCATCTTTCAAGTGATGAGTCCTCCAAGAACTAATACAACCTATTACTCCTAATAGCTAGTAATCAAAATTACATAGTATTGGGATCATCACAAGTTGGCACGCAGGCCATTACAATAAATGACAACACATATGGCTCCAGCCGTGTTGCCCTACTTACGACACGCATGTCATGCAAAATTTCATACATGCATCACATACATATATGGGCCATATTAATCACATACATCGTACAAAAACAAGTTATGCATAGAATCGCATTCTACCGGATCATGTGACATCGCAGCACCTAGTTACCTTAACGAGATACAAAAGGGGCTACAATTAAGGGGGTATCCCCCTGAGGGGTTCGAAGGGGCAGCGCCCCTCGCGGTATTAGAGATCGAATCTTAGATCGAATCTTCACAATTTTCTTTAAGGATTTTGATCGGCAAATCTAATTTACCATAAACCGACTCCTGTCCCGATTCAATCAAACTTCTTTGATCACGGTACATCGATTTTATATCTAGGTTCCGATTCGATCAATCATATTGATCTTCGCGTGATTCAATAGGATTTATGTGTCACTGTCTACCTTGATGGCGGAAACCGACCGGTAGGGGTAAGTCGTTCGACAACCTCAGAATCACGATCACGGAAAGCAAGATCATAGATCAATCCTGAACCACCGCAATATAAACAATCACATCATTCATATCAATTTGCATATCACCATATGCAAACATCCCGAACCTATAACTGAACAGCATCGGCTCTAGTACCACTGAAGGGATACGGGTAGGCTACACTAGCGCAAATCAAAATTTTCTACCGCGTAAACCAGGAATATTGTTGTCATAGATCACGGGATTACCACTAGGCGCGCAGTTTGGTGAATTGATGAAGCGCGTCGAGGCAGTGCAGACGTTCCACGTCTCCTCCTTGTCCTCGTCCCACGAGAAGCTCCCCTTGTGCGGCTCGTCCAAGTGCCACAGATGCAGCACCTTCTAGGTATCCACACGTGCAGGGTGAAAGCGTCAGACGCCGGACTGCTAGGTCCATGTGTGCAACACAGGCATGAGGTGTGGCGGCTGGGTGGAATCGTCTAACCCTGGTCAGCTCGCCGCACCCTCTCTTATATAGGCGTCCCTAGTGAGATTCTACATTAGCAGCCCATTAGTAGCCTAAGCATGGTCTAATTCGGATCTAATCCTCATTAGGTTTCCAGCCCCTTAAGTGTGTGACCCTATAGGTTCATATACGTGTAGACATGACACGAATACACTTATTCTGTCAATAGTTGGTAGCGGCCTCTAGCAAGATGTGCCATCTCCTAAACACATACAAAGATCATATCGGACGAACCATCACAAGGTTTAGTACATGTATTTCCCTTTGCCTCACGATATTTGGTCTAGCTCCAAGATGACCTCTCTTTCTCGATACAGTAACTCGAAATCCCTTTACTAGGTTAACTCTTAACCTTATGTAGCATGGCCATGCATTTCTAGATCCGATCACTCGAGGGGCCCAGAGAAATGTCTCTCAAGTAGAGAGGGGCAAATCCCATCTTGATTGACCATGCCTTGCAGCATGTTTCAGGACAAACCCGAAAGCTACCTTGATAACTACCCAGTTACGGAGTAGCGTCTGATAGCCCCAAAGTAGGTCGATCCACATCTCAAGTACATGCGACAATCTCAGGTCTAAGGACAAAACGTACACGATGTGTAGAGAGAGCTGCAAGTCAAATTGCCAGTCTCATGTTGGGTCATTCCAACCCCATGTTCATAACATGTGTCCACATCATTGGTTTGACATCTCCATGTCTATGACTTGTGAAACATAGGGACAACTCCGACTAGGGACTAGGGACAACTATTAAATAACCATACAAGTAAAGAGTTTCACAAACAATTCACATAATTTCCAATCAATACAAGTTGCCTGATATGGATATTCAACGAACATTACAATAACTCATGGATACATATAAAATATAATCATCTCTATGATTGCCTCTAGGGCATATTTCCTACTCGAGTATAAAAAGACATGTATTACCAAAGTATTAGTACAACTGTACAACAACTGCTGTTACTATTTTTCGGTTACTACTCCGTGGAGTTTCCAAAATCTGGACATATTATTTCTAAAATAATCCTAGTACCTATATCTAGACAATCTTAAACACAAGAAAGAAATGGAACTGTGCTGAGGTTTTGTGTACCGGGGCATCGATCCTGACGTTTTCCCTGTGGACCAGAATGTTGTAAACTTGGTTTCAACCGGGGAGGTGCCCTTTCTATAAAAAAAAGAGAGAAACGAAAGAGCCACAAGAGACAGGCAGATATAATAAAATGCAGATCATGTTGAAGACATGCATGCAGTCCTCGATCTCTCCCCTGTAGCACTGTGCACTTTGTGCCAGACCCAGGCTTCTCTGTCTCTCTCCAGGAGTAGACCTTCATGTGAGTAGGATCTGTTACTGTACAGTGTGATACCTGCTTTACTCTCACCTATCAATAACCTGCAGCCTTGTTTTGACTGACTAGTGTGAAGCATGGTGTTGAAACAGCGATACCTACTCCATTTTTATGCATGAGCCTGGCTCTAGGATGGATTTAGGATGGATCAAGGAACCCCATATTCAATGCTGCATAAAAATTCTAGATTGCGGGCACTACATCAGCTATCCGAGCTTCCAGGGAACCACTCCAACGCCGCGCATATAGGAGAATTCCACCAATAGCTCGCTGGCAATGGACAAAGACGAGCTAGTGCCGATAACTATTCCATGCCCCCATGACGCCTGTCTCCCCATGGTCGTCTACCACAAGGTCGACGAGCTAGCGCCGATAACTGTTCCATGCCCCCACGACTGTTATCTCACCATGGTCGCCTACCACGAGCTCGATAACCATAAGACCTCATGCCCATATAGCCCGTGCGGCTGCACGGAGGCGAGCTACATTTTCACCACCTCGACGGTCGAGCTCCTTATGCACCTCGACAGCTACCACAAGGTACGAGTGCATAGGATATCGTACGGCCAGCCCATGGAGTTTACAGCAACGATTCCATTACCATCCTTTTAGCCATCCATAGTCATCGTCTACTGTGATGACGCTAGCGTGTTCAGACTCATCATCGGTGAGCTCAGCCAAGCCGCCGCCGTTTCCTTGGTGTGCGTCAGGCCGACCACGTGCTTGTGGCCCCGGTACAGGGTGAAGCTATGCGCGACTAGGCCACAGTCGCCGACGGACTTTTCGACAGACACCATTAATGGGGTAATGGAGCCAACTTGATACGCGTCACCCCGCAGAGTCGTCCTCAAAGATCTGACATTCCTCACAGTGTCGCCGCGCTACATAACCGCGGCTGCTGAACAGTACCAGAAGGTGTTCTCTTTCTCCGTTTGCATCGACAAGAATAACTGATCTTAAAATTATGCTAATGATCCCAATGCGATGGTAATGATGTATTACTAGTTAATTTAGTTCTAGAGTTCCACTCTTTTACTTGTTACTGTAGTAGTACTCGAAGACATGGCGTATTTTGGCACTAGGAAGGGAGTATTTTGGCTGTAAAGTAAATTTATTGATAATATTTATATTTAGGATTTAAGTGCTCTCTGAAATGATATGTTAAACTTCTATATATTACGCCACACGCACGTGCAAAGCACGTGCATCTTACTCATCCTACTCCTTTTCCTTGCTTAATTTCAGGGTCCTTTGTGCTAAATGTTTGGACTTGGATGTAATTTTCTCTTTTGTGAGGTTCTTGGTGTAACATATATGTACACATCCTATGACCGTGTTAATTAAAACATCTCGCTCCCTCGGGACATATCCTGGTCAGAAAAATAATGTCCCACCACTCGGTTTTCAAAAAAAGTAAACGATGACCTTAGTCATTTGGCCTGGAACCCAAGAAAGTACACACAGAGTTAGGCCATATCGTCAAACGAGTTTTTCAAGTATTTTTACTACTCCCCCCGACCCATATTAGTTGACTTCGAGTTTTCAAAATTTGGATGAACCTATACACTAAATGGTGTCTAGATTCATCCAAATTTAGACAAATTTGAGTCAACTAATATGGGTCGGAGGTAGTAGTAGAATAAATTAAAGAACAAAGAATGCCCCCAACAAATTTTCATACAAAGTGGACAATTCTTTCTTACGGTTTCCCAAAGTTAAAGGATTTTTCCATTTTCGAAATTCGAACATGGACCGTTGGATCAAGACTGGGAAATCCAAACATTCCTAACCATTGGATCTTATTTTCCATTCTTTGCATCTAGAAGATTTTATTGCTAGTCTTTAGCACAATGAACGCTTTTGTGCGCAAACCTCAAAACACACTTCATTGCTTAGCTCCAGGGACCTTGTGCTAAATGCATGGACTTGGATGTGATTTTCATTTTTTATGAGGTCCTTGATGTAACTTGTACTTCCACCGACCATGTTAACTGAAGCACCTCGCTCCGGGGGACCTACCAAAGTTAGAAGAAAATGTAACCTTCCCAATTATCACACAAAGTGGACCACGGTTTCTTATATAATTCTATTTTTCAAGCTTCCTAGCTAACTTCACACACTTCACTTACTTCTTTATCGATTCAACGAAATTAGTTCAAACTTGAGCTACAAGTTAGCGCAGTATTTATTGCTCTTGAATTAAATGTAATTTCAGAGGTAGGTGGGTGCGTCTTCTTGTAGCAAATAATATTATCGGTGTGAGTTTCGAACTATCTAGAAAGAACATTCTCAATTTCCCAAGTAATGACGAGATTTTTCTTTTTCGTAAAGAAATAAAGTCCAAAGAATATCGATCTGAATGCCACAATCCAGCAAGCTTCTAGACATATTAAGTGGACCAACATGTTGTCGGTAATTGAGATTTCCATGTTTTATGAGTTTTGAAACTACCTAGCTAACTCTGCCCACTTGAGTTACTTTATGCCGATTTATCAAAATTAGGTCAAATTTGAACAATGCGTAAATTTTAGGCTGCTTTGATAGTTTCATGAAAAAGATTTTCGAGGTAACCATCGGGGGGTCAATTAATATATCAGAAGGCACCGAGAGTTTTGACAACAGTTCAACTTCTTGCTAAGATTATTCATCTTGACAACTTAACAAAATTAGGTCTTAAACTTGATCTACAAGTAGGCGCGATAGATTTCTCTCTAATTAAATGTAATTTCATAGTGGTAGATGGGTGCATCTTCTTGTAGTAAACAATACCATCGGTGTGAGTTTTCAACTATCAAGAAATAACATTCTAATTTTTCTGAGTGATGACGATCGAGATTTTTCCTTTCTGAAAATAAAGTCTGAAGAATATGGATCTGGATGCCACAATCCAATCTTTCGACATATATAGTGGACCGACATGTTTGTACTTATGATTAATTCCCATGTTTTAGGAGTTTTCAACCTTCGGCCTAGCCCACTCTGTCCACTTGAATGAATTTACGTCTATTTACCGAGATTAGGTGGAAATTTTTAACTTCAAGTAAATTGTGGGTTTCTTTGAAAGTTAACAAATAAGCTTTTACCCACTAGGGATTCAAAACTAATATATTAGAAACCACCGACGGGTCGAACTTCTTGCTAAGATTTTTCTTCTTGACAATTTAATGAATTTTTTTAAAACTTGAGCTGCATAAGTAAGCGCGATAGATTTCTCTTGAATTAAATGTATTTTGAGAGGTAAATGGGTGCATCTTCTTGCAGTAAACAATGTCATCAGTGTGAGTTTCGAACTATGAGGATTCTCAATTTTTTTGAGTGATGAGAACATAGTTCTTTTCCGTAAAGAAAAGTTCGAAGAATATTGGATCTGGATGCCACAAGCCAAGTTTACATACATATATATTGGACCAACATGTTGTACTTACGATTCCCATGTTTTATGAATTTTCAAACTTCCTAGCTAATTCAGCCCGCTTGAATGAATTTATGTCGATTTATCGAAATTAGGTCAAATTTTAAACTACAAGTAAATTGTAGGTTGCTTTGAAAGTTTACGAAAAAGCTTTTGGGGGTACCCACCATTAGGGGCATAATTAATATATCAAACCACTAAGAGTTTTGATAATGGATTCAACTTCTTGCTAAGATTTTACATCCTGACAATTTAACGAAATAAGGTCGTCAAACTTGAGCTACCAGTTGTAGGGGTTCGTAGCATGGAAAACAAAAAAATTCTACCGCATGCAAACAAACAAGCCAAGATCTATCTACTAGATTGTAGCAATAAGTCGATAGAGGAACTCACCCTCGAAGATTCCAAAGTGTTTAACGAGAGAAGATTCTCGTGGGTGATGTAGTCGTACTCTTGCCGATCTCAAGATCGCGTAGACGATCCTTCCGGCGCTGCGTTTCGGCAGCTCTTCTGCAGTTGGTCACACGTCCGGTACTCGATGAAGACCTTCCTCTCCCTTGTTCCAGCAGGCAGCAGAGGTTGTAGCACTCTCCTCGTGATTCTGGCAGCACGACGGCGTGGTACCGGAAGTAGAGGGGAGATCTCGCAGGGCTTCGCCTTAAGCCGGAGCGAGTATGGTGGACTATGAGAGAGGCCTTGGTGATCTAGGGTTTTGAGTCACCAAGGGAGGAGACTAGGCCGGTGTCTAGGGCTTGGGGAGAGCCCCAACTCGGCGGCTAGGGCAAACCCTAGGGCGGAGGCGACTTGTGGTGGCCGGCGGCTAGGGCTAGGGTTTTGGTGGAGAGAGGTGTAGGGAAGAGGGGGCACTCCTACCCCTTCTTTTATAGGTGGGAGGGCACCGGCCAAGGGAAGGGAGTCCTCCGCAAAGTCGTCCTCCTTGGCCGGCAGGTCGAGGGAGAGGAACTCCTCCCCAAGTAGGTTTCCTACTCTCCCTCCACCAAGCAAAACTGTCGTTTGACTTTTCAAATTGGCATTTGACTTTTCAAACTAGGATTTGATTTCTCCCTTTATTTTGCCCAGCCATGATACCTAGTACATGATGCAACCATTCCACATTGTCATGACACATTCATGTACCCTTCCCCTCCGGAGTGCCGGACCTTCCAGAACCTTCTAGAACATTCCCGATGAAAACACCGGAATCATTCCCCAAGTCCGAAACAGGACTTTCCTTATATGAATCTTATTCTACGGACCATTCTGGATCTCCTCGTGATATCCCGGATCCCATCCGAGACTCCGAACAACATTCAGTCTCTTACTCATCATTCGATAACTACTCAACAACATCGAATCCTTAAGTGTGTCTCCCTACTGTTCGTGAATTATGCGGACATGATCGAGATAGTTCTCCTAACAATAACCAATAGAGAAATCTGGAAATTCAAATGGCTCCCACATATTTCTACGATTACTTTGCGATCGAATGAACCACTTACATACGATACCAATTTCCCTTTGTCTCATGATAGTTTACTTATCCGAGGTTTTGATCGTCGGTATCTCTGCATACCTAGTTCAACCTCGTTACCGATAAGTACTCTTTTCTCATTCCCGTGATATGTGATCCCTTGTGAACCAGTCACATGCTTGCAAGCTAATTGGATGAAATTCCACCGAGAGGGCCCAGAGTATATCTATCAGTCATATGGATGGACAAATCCCACTCTTGATCCATGTGTCTCAACCCATACTTTCCGAACACTCAATGCCACCTTTATAGCCACCCAGTTACGATGTGGTGTTTGATGTCATCAAAGCATCCTTCCGGTGATGGTGATAAGCATGATATCATGGTCGAATGTTGTGGGAATGGTCACGGCAGATGCTGCAATCGGCAGCGAGTAGTAGAACAAGGGGCAAGGGCGGCCAGCCATCTGCGGTGCGAGATGAGGGCGGAGACACAAGGCTTTACCCAGGTTCGGCCCCCCGGAGGGTAAAGACCTACTCCTGCTAGATTGTATTATGAAGGTGGTACAATGGGCGAGCTCGGCGGCTAGGCGGCGAGTCGCTTGGGTGTATGATGGAACGTATCTCTACACGCCCTGCAGGGAAGTTTATATAGACTCACCTCCCCTAGGGTTTACATATCTCAACCGAATCAGTTAAGGCTTCGGTACTTATTTAACCTAATCCGACTGGGCCTATCTACTCACCTAGGCCTTCCGCTTCCAGTCGCTTGGATCCACACCGGGCCCTGATCCAGTCGCCGTCTTGCAGGCCCACTCGCTAGTTCCTGGGCCAGTCAGAAACGTCCTGCTGGGTATACCCCGGTGGGCATATCCCCATCAGTAGTCCCCGAGGCCGTCGTTGATTGGGCGCAGGTGGTTGCTAGCAGTCGGAGTATGCGGCTTCAAAGCAAGCGTCCAGTCGAATCGTCGGCGGGCTCCTACACGAAGGAAACCCCTAGTCATCCTGATCACAGCTTTGGCGAGTCGAGTCGGCGAAACACTATCGTAGTGATCGGGTCGGCGAGCCGAGTGGCTGAAGTTGGACCGTTAAACGTGGTCAAACTAGCCGTTGGGGTAATCCAACAGTAACTTTTGGCGTAATCACCGCGTAGTAACGGCTCCCTGATTTGGCGGGTAACAACCGCTATATAAGGGGAATAGCAGGCGATCAGAGAACCATCTTCTCGCCATTTCCTCCGATTGCACGCACTCTCGCCTTCCTTCGCATCGCGATCCAGCCGACCCGAAATCCTCCGACCCCCCACAAATCCTTCCGCCATGGCCCTCTCCACCGAGCCTTGGGGTAGATCTAAGTGTACGAGGGCGCAACTGGCGTCCTTTGAGGAGGCCGGGATCCTACGCGCCGGCTGTTGGCGCATCCCCGCGGCCGGAGAGGTGACCCCGAACCCGCGCGAGGGGGAATTCATCTGCTTCACCAGCCACCTAGAACGAGGGCTAGGATTCCCTACGTCCATGTTCTTTCGGCGCTTCTGCGCCTACTACGGGATCCAACCGTCGGACCTGGGTCCACACAACATCGAGCAGCTCCCCATCTTCGTGGCGTTCTGCGAGTGCTACCTGGGCTGCCGGCCCTACTTCCCTCTATGGCAAGATCTGTTCCACGGACGGATCAGCCGCGAGGAAGCGGGCGGCCCAATGCTTGCCGCGGGTGGCCTGACATTCCAGCTGAAGTCGAAGGCTTCGTTCTTCGACTTGATGCTGCCCGCCAAGGTGGCGAGCGACTGGAAGAAGTCTTGGTTCTACGTTGCCGAGGCGACCCTGGAGGGCGAGGCGGTGATCCCACGATACTCCGCCAACTGGTCCGAACCGCGCCGTCTCCAAGTCGGCAAGCTCCCCACCGACCAATGGATGGTCGTGGACGAAATGCTCCAAACCATCCGCAGTCTGAAGAAGAAAGGCCTCCAGACAATTAACTTATACAACTGCTGGCTCGGTCGGCGGCTCGTCCCTCTGGCTCGGCGCGACCACTACATGTATCAATACATGGGCCGGGAGGACTCGATGAAGTCCTGCCTCGCCGAGTGGAAGCTCGAGGACTACACCCCAGCACTGAAGAAGATCACCCAGGCGGTGTACCTGGACGCAAAGGCTGGGGTCGCCCCCTACACCGCGAAGCATCCAGCCCCAACGGTAAATCACCTCGCATCATTCGCAGTCGCAGTTTTTGCAGTCGCGGTCATTCTAATTTCATTTTGTGTTCATTGCAGCTATTCCAAGTGGTGGAAGGATGGCTCCCGCCTTCAGACGACGAGAACTCGAGCTCGTCCGTCCAGGACATGGGCGAGTCGCCTCCCGCCAAGGGCGACACCGAGAGCGACGAGAGCAACGGCGACGACGAATCCGAGGAGGAGGTCGCCCCGCTGGTCCGCAAGACCCGCGAGCAGCGTCAGCGTGAGCTTCAGGCGAGTAAAAGCCTCGAGCGTCATGATGACGACGACGAACTTCTGGAGACCACCTCGCGCCGCCAGGCTACTCCGTCGAAGAAGAAGAAGAAGGAGAAGGAGGCGAAGGCCCCTCCGAAGAAGAAGACGAAGCCGATGAGGCCGGCCTCGCCACCGCACTCGGCGAGCAGCTCCGACGCCCCCAGCCCGACCAAGGACGAGGCGCCGCCGACGGCAGCTGCGCTGGACACGTCCACCGTCGAGGTGCCACTGGCCTCGATGCCTCTGCCATTTACCCTAGTCTCTAGGCTAGGGGCCACTCCGGCCGCGGCAGCTTCACCTCGCAGTGAAGCTCCTGCTGAAGATGTCCCAGGAGCTCCCGTTGCAGCCTCGACGACGAAGAAGCCGTCCGTGTCTTGGGCACACAACGTTCTGGAGATGGGCCTCAGCCGCCGACTAGGCCCCAAACTGGAGAAGCCGGCCGGCATCCGCACGGGGCTACGCTTCATTCCAGTCGCCAAGTGAGTTCGCTCACCTACTTTTGTATTTCATAGCAACTTGAATTATCTTGCTCACACGATCGATTTACAGGACCGGAGCAAAGAAGATAGGCCACCCGACCGTGGCTAAGGTGCCACCCGTCGACAGCGAGGAGGATCCTTCCCGTAAGAGGAAGGCGGACGAAGTCGTCGCCCCTGCAGATGGCGCCAAGAAGGCCAAGGGCGACGACGTCGTCATGATCTCCGACGACACGGCGGTCGCGCCGATTGAACCCTCAACGGATGCGGCCGTTCCTACGAAGGAGGGTGCTCCCTCGCCTGGGGCGTCCGAGTCGGCCTCCTTTGGTGTCGGTGCCTCTATCGCAACATTCCCGCACTTCATGACCAGGGCGGCTGCAGCTAGTGGGACCTCGCCCTCGAGCCGTGCACCTGGGGTCGCCGACGCAGAGGTCGAGCAACGTCGTGGGCACACGCCGGCTCTCCTCGCATCCGTGGATGCGATACAACTTCACGGCATGCTTGGCGCAGCCATCCAGGTATGTCTAGTCCCCGAGGATCAGGTCGGTGTGATGCAGCGGTCTGATTCTTTTAGTGCCTTGTTGTTATTTTTCGCGTCCAGTCCCCGAGTGCGTACTCGCTGAATTTCAGCGGGTGGGTACTTAGGATTTTTTGATCGCCAGTCCCCGAGTGCGTACTCGCTGAATTTCAGCGGGTGGGCACTTAGGATTTTTTGATCGCCAGACCCCGAGTGCGTACTCGCTGAATTTCAGCGGGTGGGCACTTAGGATTTTTTGATTGCCAGTCCCCGAGTGCGTACTCGCTGAATTTCAGCGGCTGGGCACTTAGTATTTCGCTTTGGTTAACTGTTTGAATTGTGTGCAGGGCCTGCAACGTGAGTTAGCTGACCGATTGGCAGCGAAACACCACGCGGAGAAGGAACTGGCCACCGTCCAAGAGGCGAATAAGGGGCTTCAGGCGGTTGCCGCGAAGGCAGAGGAGGCTCGCCAGGGACTTGTCCCGGCGGGTGAGTTGGCAGTGGCTCAATCGGCGTGGAGCTCAGCTGAGAAGCGGATCGCCGATCTCGAGCGCGAGCTGAGGGAGGCGAAGGAGGAAGCGAGCTCGGCGGATGGGCGAGCCAAAGCCGCCGTTATGGCCGCCGCAGAGGAACGTAAAGTGTCCGACGCCCTTGTTGCTGGGCTTCAGGACGACTATACTTCGCTTCATCACGGATCTCTCCCGCCCCTTGATTGGTAAGTGTATCTGCCCCTGCATGTGCCTTTTTGTGATATCCGATGTAGTCACTGTTATCTTCTATTCGCAGGTCGCATCCTTGATAGCGCGGAAGAGGCGAACTTGTTTGACGCGCGGCAATGTGTGGCCACGCTCGTCGACTCGGCGACGTTGTCGGCGACGTGCATCCGAGCCTACCTCCAGGAGATATCGCCCACGGAAGTAATTCCTAGCGACCTCGTCGAGGTGTGGAAGTACTTGGAGAAGGCACCCTCGGTCGTTGAGTTCATGACGCGATCGGCGTTCCGGCGTGGAGCGGCAACGGCGCTTAGCCTTGTGCTTGCTCACTTCCCGGAGGACTTCGACCTCGACGACGTGACGAGTGGCTACCCGTCGTCGACTGGCGCGGTGGAGATCTCCGAGGTGCTCAAGTTGACGGACCGCGCCACGATGTACTCCGAGCGTGTCTGGGCAATGGGCGACCTCCTTCCTTACCAGGAGACGGTCGTCGCACCCAACGACCCCGAGCCGCCGCACCGGGACTTCAAGGTCGAGCAGCCCTTTCGTGTGGCGATGGCGGGTGAGCTAACGACGTATCCGTCGAACCCGTACACTCCCTTCATCCGCAATCGCAAGGGTGCTGGCGAATCGTCGTCGAAGCCTGCGGAGTAAACTAGGTTGCCCTGGGGCGTTAGTAGCAGTTCTGCCATTCGGCATACTATGTATTTTGAGACTATTGCAACATGTTATGAATGATATATAGTGTTGTTTTGTGACTTGTCGTGTGTTTTCTGATTGTGGGTTGAACGAGTCCCCGAGTGCGTCCTCCCGTTTTTATGGGGTTTACCTCGTGTGTTATGTGTTTACGTTTTTTTTGAATATTTTGTTATTGCGGTTGACTCGCCCGGACTCGGAGAGCCAGTCGCCAGTCGCCCAGTCGTCAGTCCCCAAGCGTGGTACTTGGTCGTTCAAGTCGCTATGTCGAGGATGCGGAGGATCATGGTCGCTGTAAGAAGCGAAGGTAGTTGTCTTGGCTCGTGGAGCAAGTCGGGCTGGTCGACTCCAATGGGGCTCCGGGTAGGCGCTTTTCATGGACGATGCAAGACCTGAGGTGACCCAGTGCTCTTGCACCGCACTACTTAGCCGTGCCGATCGCTGTACCAGAGGTTGACTTTTGCGGTTAGCTTGACGCTGTTATTACGAGTGCGAGTGGCACAAGACACGGAGAGTAGGCGCAATTTGCAGTAACCAATTCTTTTTATTTCATAGCGACTGGAGAGTACATATGTGGGGTTCTAGGAGTAGAACTTCCGTAGGAGGTTTATATTCCATGGTCGCTTGACGTCGAGTTTGCTGTCCCTGCGGACGTCGACGAGGTAGTAGGCGTCGTTGCCGAGTACTCGCCCGATGGCGAATGGTCCCTCCCACGGAGGGGAAAGCTTGTGCATGCCCTTCTTGTCCTGGATGAGGCGCAACACCAGGTCGCCTTCTTGGAAGGTGCGAGTTTTCACCCACCGGCTGTGGTAGCGGTGGAGTCCCTGCTGGTAGATGGCGGTGCGTGACCGAGCGAGGTCACGTGCCTCGTCGAGTTGATCGATTCCATCCTGGCGGGCGAGTTCGTTTGCAGCCTCCGTGTAGTGGACGACCCTCGGCGAGTCGTGCTCAAGGTCGGTGGGCATGACTGCCTCGGCGCCGTACACCGTGAAGAAGGGGGTGAACCCTGTCGACCTGTTGACTGAGGTGCGGATGCCCTAGATAACGGATGGTAGCTCCTCGACCCAGCACCCGGCGGTGCGCTCGAGTGGTACTTGGAGCCGCGGCTTCAGGCCGTGGAGGATGCTCTAGTTGGCCCGTTCGGCTTGGCCGTTGGACTCCGGGTGGGCGACTGACGCCAGGTCGAGCCGGATGTTGTGTTCCTCGCAGAACTCGGCCATGGCACCCTTGGCGAAGTTAGTGCCGTTGTCCGTGATGATGCTATTTGGGAACCCTTAGCGATATATGAGCTCGCGTAAGAACTTGGTAGCGGTCTTCCCGTCGCATTTCCAGACTGGCTTGGCCTCCACCCACTTTGTGAATTTGTTGACCGCGACCAGGAGGTGGGTGTAGCCGGAGGGGGCCTTTTTGAAGGGGCCTACCATATCCCTACCCCACACGGCGAATGGCCAGGTGATGGGGATTGTCTTCAGCACCGAGCTCGGCACGTGCGTCTGGTTGGCATATTCTGGCACCCGGCGCACCGCTGGACGATGTCGACGGCGTCGGCGTGTGCGGTGGGCCAGTAGAAGCCATGCCGCATAGCCTTGGCGACCAGAGAGCGGGCGCCGGCGTGGTGGCCACAGTCGCCGGAGTGGATGTCGTGGAGGATCTTGCGTCCTTCGGCCGGTTGGACGCAGCGTTGGAACACGCCGGTGACGCTGCGCTTGTGGAGCTCGCCGTCGATGATGGTGAAGGATTTGCATCGGTGTGCGATCATTCGGGCGTCCGTCTCGTCTGCCGGCAAGGTGCCGACCTCCAGGTATGTGACGTAGGGCTTGGTCCAGTCGTCTGGCTCGGTGACGAGTGCGACCAGGGCTGCCTCTGGCTACAGCAGGACTCCGATGTCGATCTCCCTTGGGGGAGAGACTGATGGCTTGGTGATCATGTCGAGGAAGACGCCGGCGGGTGGTGCGAGTCGAGCCGACCCAATGCGAGAGAGTGTGTCGGCCTCCTCGTTCTTCCGCCTGTCGATCCACTCGACGGAGTATCCTGCGAAGTGTCCTCCCAGCTTGTCCACTGCTTGGCGGTATGCCGCCATGGTGGGGGAGACGGCGTCGCAGGTGCCAGCGACTTCCCAGCGACGAGGTCGGAGTCTCCGTAGCAGCGTAGGCGGTTGACGTTCATCTCCTTGGCAGCTCACATGCCGTGGAGTAGTGCCTCGTACTCGGCCATGTTGTTGGTGCAGGGGGTGAAGTCGAGGCAGAGGACGTAGCGGAGCTTGTCGCCCTTTGGTGAAGTCAGCACGATCCCTGCTCCTGCGCCGTCCGCGTTCTTGGAGCCGTCGAAGTGCAGGCTCCAGTAATGGAGGTATGGCAGCTTTTTTGGCTGCTGGGCCTCTTCCCAGTCGGCGATGAAGTCCGCTAGAGCCTGCGACTTGATCGCTTTTTGTGGCTCATACTTGATATTATGGACGCCGATTTCGACGGCCCACTTAGCGACTCCCCCGGTCACCTCGCGGTTGCGGATGATGTCCTGCAACGGTGCTGAGGAGACAACCGTGATCGGGTGCTCCTGGAAGTAGTGCGGCAGGCGCCGCTGTGCTCTGAAGACCGCGTATACCAGTTTCTGGTACTGCGGGTATCGCTGGCGCGACTCGGTGAGGACCTCGCTGATGTAGTACACCGGTATCTGTACTGGGCGCTCCTTTCCTTCCTCCGGCCGCTCGATGACCATGACGGCGCTGACGACGCGCTCGGAAGCCGCGACGTAGACCAGCATGGATTCTTTGTCGGCGGGGGCGGCAAGTAGCGGTGCGGCGATTAGCACCTTCTTGAGGTCACAGAGTGCGTCGTCCGCCTCCTTGTCCCACTGGAAGGTGGGGTTCTTGCGCATCAGACGGTATAGGGGCATCGCCTTTTTGCCCAGGCGGGGGATGAAGCGACTAAGAGCCGCTACTCGCCCGGCCAGCTTCTGGACGTCGCGGAGGCACTCGGGTTTGCCGAGTCGGGCGATCGTGTCGATCTTGGTGGGATTTGCCTCGATCCCTCGCTTGGAGACGACGTACCCCAGTAGTTGTCCTACTGGTACACCGAAGGTGCATTTGCCTGGGTTAAGCTTTATCTTGTATTTTCGCAAGTTGGCGAACGTTTCCGCCAGGTCGGCGAGTAGATCACCCTGGCGAGCGGACTTCACGACCACGTCATCGATATAGACGTGGATGTTGCGGCCAATTTGGCTCGTGAGGCACTCCTGCATGCACCGCTGGTAGGTCGCCCCGGCGTTCTTGAGGCCGAAGGTCATGGCGGTGTAGCAGAAGGCTCCGAATGGCGTGATGAAGGCCGTCTTCTCCTCGTCCTCGACAGCCATTTTGATCTGGTTGTATCCAGAGTAGGCGTCGAGGAAACATAGCGACTCCGAGCCCGCGGTGGAGTCCATTATTTGGTCGATCCGCGGGAGGACGAACTGCTCTTTTGGGCAGGCGCTGTTCAAGTTTGTGTAGTCGATACACATCCTCCAGGTCCCGTTCTTCTTCTCGACCAGGACTGGGTTTGCCAGCCACTTGGAGTACTTGATTGGCCGGATGAAGCCTGCAGCAAGTAGACGCTGCACCTCCTCGACGATGGCTCGGCGGCGCTCTTCATTGAAGGGCCGCAGCGACTGTTTGACGGGTCGCACTTTGGGGTCGGTGTTTAGTTTGTGCTCAGCGAGCTCCCTAGGGACACCAGGCATGTCAGAGGGCTTCCATGCGAAGATATCCCTGTTCTCACGGAGGAACTCGATGAGCACGCCTTCCTAGGCTGGGCTCATCCCTGTTCTGATCATCACCGTCTGGCTGGAGTCGCCCGGGACCAGCTTGACGGTGCGGGTGTGCGTCGTTGCCTCGAAGGCGAGGTGTTTGCGCCCTCCGAATTGGGCTTCTTGAGTATGGTGGGGTCATCATTGTTCACCCCACTCGCGTACTTGGCGAGCTCGTCGGCGTGGTTGGCTTCTGCCGCGATGAAGGCATCGGCGAGTTCGGCCCCTTTGGCCTCGCACTCGGCGGCCATGTCTGGGTCGCCGTTGATGGTGATGACGCCGCACGGCCCAGGGAGCTTCATCGCATTGTACGCGTAGTGTGGCGCTGCCATGAACTTGGCGAACGCCTGGCGCCCCAGGACGCAGTGGTAGGGGCTGTCAAAGGGCACCAGCTCGAAGACGATCCGCTCGGTGCGGAAGTTTGCTGGTGTGCCGAAGACGATGCCGTGGAACGTGGTGTGGGTTGTCTCGATCATCGACTGCGGGAGCCGCAGCCGCCTGAAGGTGTCCAGGTACAGGATGTTGATGGAGCTACCGCCGTCCATCAATGTCTTGGGGAGCCAGTAGTCGCCCACCTTTGGCTTGACCACCAGGGCAACTCGGCCTGGGTATTCGATGCACAGCGAGTGGTCCTGGCGGCTCCAGGTGTGGGTTGTCTCGCGCTTCGTGTTGAAGCCGGTGAAGGTATGGAGCGATCCGGCCACGTTGCCGAACTTTCCGCCGTTTGGCGGGTTGTTGTCGGGGTCCTCCCTTGCTCGCCGTGCCTTCTCAATCTCCCTGAGGGTATGGCAGTCGGCAGTCGTGTGCGTTGCGGGTTTGCCTTCCCTGCTATGAAACGCACAAGGTTGGTTAAGGAGGGCCGCAGGGTCAAACCTTGGCTTGGCCTTGTAGTTGCCGTCGTCGCGGCGTTGTTCTCCGTCATGGCGGAAGCTTTTGGGCTCGCGTTGTGCGTGCCCGGCGTTGGCGACGAAGTCGACTCGCCCGCCACTGCGGCGCTTGCCGGTGAGGCGAGTGTTGCTGTAGCGTAGGTCGGACCATCGTCCGCTGTCGTTGCCGCTCGTGCGGCATTGACCTCTCGACTCGTCGTCGGTTTCCTGGTTTGGATCTTCCTCAGCGTACCGTTTGGCGATCTCGAGGAGGTCCGGTATGTTGTCGAGTGTGCGAGAATGTCGCTTGAGCTTGGTGACCAAAGGCTCGTAGCGGCATGAGGTCTTGAAGCAATGGATCGTGGTGTCCGGGTGGATGCCGACCGCGTTGTACCAGAGTCTTGCCACCGCTGGACCCAGTTGCGGGTCGACTCGCGGGGTCCCTGGACGCATCGCTCCAGGTCCTCTATGGTGGTGGCGCGGGTGTAGGAGGACTCGAAGTGCCTGACGAAGGCGTCGCGCATATCCTCCCAGGAGTCGATACTATCCTGGGGGAGGGTGTTGATCCACTGCCTGCATGTCCCCTCCATCATCAGGGGGAGGTAACGGGCGGCTAGCAGGTCGGTGTGGCCTGCGATCGCCATTGCCATGAGGTATGTATCGAGCCAGACGGCGGGGTCGTACGAGGGGTCGTACTTTTCTATCTCCTTCGGCGCCTTGAAGTTCGGCGGGTACTTCTCGCCTCGGATCATCGGTCCGAAGCACTTGGGGCCGAGTCGACTTAGCGACCCCATTGGCTCGCCGTCGCGGCGATTGGTTAGGGTGTGTCGCAGGTCGTCGGGCTGGCGTGCGCGCCATCTTTGGTTGTTGATGATGTGGGTGCGGGCGTCGATGGGTTGACCGTTGGCGGCGACGAAGTTGGTCGCTGGCCTGGGGTCGTTGGTGGAGAGTGTCGCGTTCGCGGGTCGGTGTTGGAGCTGCAGTGGCTCTGGTGGCGGGCAGTTGAGGGTGTTTGCCGCCATTGGGCGGCCGCTCGAGGCTGCTCTGCTTCCCGAAGAACGCGAGTACACTCGACCTTGCAATTCAGCGCCTGCGTTTTGCTGCTCGACGGCCTTTGCGAGCAGGGCCCTAACGTACTGGATCTATAGGTCGCCGTCGCCGGTGGCCGTGATGTTGTCGGCTGCTGCTCGGCCCGCCACGAGGTTGTCCATCGGGGTGGAGAACAGTGGGAGGCCATTCGCATCCCGCTCCCGTGAGGAGACTACTATCTGCGGCTGATCCCTGGGGGGTGTGCGGTTGGGTGGAGGTGGGGCGCCCATCGTCGTCGACCCTGGCGGGGGCTGGGCGCTTCCTCCTGGTGGCGCGTTCTCGCATATCGCGCGCTCGGCCACGCGGGCCTGGTCGTTTTTGTCGTCGAAGTTCAGGGCGCGCCCCTGGACGGTGGGGTTCAGGCGCGACCTGATTCACTGCTGGTGGTAGCGTGATAGCTCCTGCGCCGTCACCTGCTCGAGGAGAAATTTTTCGCGCTCGGCTTGCTCCTTGCGCACTGCCTCCGCCAGCTTCAGGCGAAGTTCCTCGACCTCCGTTGCTGTGGCGTTAGGAGGGATCGGGGTGGAGAAGGGGTCCTCCGGCGGTTCGGTGCCGGTCTCCATGTAGGTCGCGGCGTGGCGACCGGTCCCGTCGCGGAGGTCGGCGGAATTTTCCGACCCGGAGTCGAAGTCGAAGATCCCAAGGATGGAGGGATCCTCGAAGTCTCCCATGTTGGAGACCTGGGTGATGGAGCCCGCAGGTGAAGCCGCGGTGATGGATCCGGCGAATGACGCCGGGGTCGCCGAGTCGGCGTCATCGTTGAGGGCCGCGTCTTCTGCGGCCGCTGAGTTTTCGGCCATGTTACTGTGGGCTGAGTTATACTCGGAGGCGAGGCGATGGATCGTGCGGATCTGGCTCTCGGAGAGCCGGTCGCGTGGCGGCGACTCTTGGATGCGAGCCGAGTCCTTCGAGACGATGACGTCGGTGAGGCCGACGAAGAGGCTGATCGTGCCGACCGGCAGGATCACGCTGTGCGTGACGGGTCGCGCCGCCGGGACGTAGCTGCTCGGCAAGATTTGGAGCATCTCGCCGGTTGCTATCATGCGGCCGGTGGCGACCGTCTCGTTGATGGGCATATTGGATCTCGCCGCAGAACACCGGCCAGACCGGCCAGGCCCCACGGTGGGCGCCACTGTCGTGGGAATGGTCACGGCAGATGCTGCAATCGGCAGCGAGTAGTAGAACGAGGGGCAAGGGCGGCCAGCCATCTGCGGTGCGAGATGAGGGCGGAGACACAAGGCTTTACCCAGGTTCGGCCCCCGAAGGGTAAAGACCTACTCCTGCTAGATTGTATTATGAAGGTGGTACAATGGGCGAGCTCGGCGGCTAGGCAGCGAGTCGCTTGGGTGTATGATGGAACGTATCTCTACACGCCCTGCAGGGAAGTTTATATAGACTCACCTCCCCTAGGGTTTACATATCTCAACCGAATCAGTTAAGGCTTCGGTACTTATTTAACCTAATTCGACTGGGCCTATCTACTCGCCTGGGCCTTCAGCTTCCAGTCGCTTGGATCCACACCGGGCCCTGATCCAGTCGCCGTCTTGCAGGCCCACTCGCCAGTTCCTGGGCCAGTCGGAAACGTCCTGCTGGGTATACCCCGGTGGGCATATCCCCATCATCGAAGGAATTTAGGTTACTATGTATCAGAAAGCTTATAGCAATTGAACTATTAAAATGACTTTATCTTTATTATACGCTTATCTATAGGAGTATGTCCATCATACCATTCTCCTAATGATATGATCTTGTTGTTAATAACATCTCAATGTTCATGATACGGAAACCACAATCATCTATTAACCAACAAGCTAGTATTATGAAGAGGCTTTACTAGGGACTCTAATTTAGTTTACAAATCACACAAGTATTAATGTTTCCTTGTTAATACTGTTATAGCATAAATGTAAAAATTTATCATAAACACAAAGATATAATAATAACTACATTTATTATTGCCTCTAGGGCATATCTCCAATAGTCTCCCACTTGCACTAGAGTCAACTAATCTAGATTACATGTTAATATACCGAACACCCATGGCAGTTTGGTGTTGGTCATGTTTTGCCCTCAGGAGAAGTTTAGTCAATGGATCCGCCACATTCAGATCTGTGTGTACTTTGCAAATCTTTATGCCATCATCTTGGACGTGTTCTTGAATAGCATGAAAACGTAGCTTGATGTGCTTCAGCTTCTTGTGTGACCTTGGTTCTTGCGCATTGGCTATGGCGCCCATGTTATCACAGTAGATAGACATTGGGTCCAGCGCACTTGGAACCACACCAAGCTCTGCAATGAACTCCTTCATCCATATCGCTTCTTGTGAAGCCTCCGAAGCAGCTGTGTATTCCGATTCAGTTGAAGATCTTGCCACAATGCTTTGCTTTGCACTCCTCCAGCTAACTGCTGCACCATTCAAAGTAAATAGGTATCTAGATTGTGATTTAGAATCATCCGGATCGGTGTTCCAACTAGCATCGGTGTAACCATTAACAATGAGATGTTCATCACCTCCATAAGAAAGAACCATATCCTTAGTTCTTCTCAAGTACTTAAGGATGTTTTTGATCGCTGTCCAATGATCCACTCCTGGATCACTTTGATATCTGCTAGTTAAACTAACAGCATATGCAATGTCGGGTCTAGTACACAGCATGGCATACATTAGAAATCCTATGGCTGAAGCATAGGGAGTCTTACTCATCCTTTCTCTATCTTCTGCCATTGCAGGACTTTGAGTTTTACTCAACGTCGTATTGGGCAACATGGGCAAGAACCCTTTCTTGCTATCTTCCATTCCAAACCTCTTTAGAACTTTGTCCAAATATGTACTTTGTGACAATGATATTAGGCGTCTCGATCTATCTCTATAAATCTTTATGCCTAATATGTAAGCTGCTTCGCCAAGATCTTTCATTGAAAAACTATTATTCAAATATTCTTTGACACTATTAAGAAGGTCTACATCATTCCCAATCAACAATATGTCATCTACATATAGTATTAAGAATGCTACAGAGCTCCCACTCACTTTCTTGTAAATACAAGCTTCTCCATAAGTTTGTATAAAACCAAAACTTTTGATTACCTTATCAAAACGTTGAGTCCAACTTCGGGATGCTTGCTTCAACCCATTTATGGACCGTTGAAGTTTGCATAGCTTGTTAGCATCTTTAGGATCGACAAAACCTTTAGGTTGCATCATATACAACTCTTCATCAATGTCTCCATTGAGGAACGGTATTTTGACATCCATCTTCCATATCTCATAATCATAATATGCAGCGATTGCTAACATAATCCTTACAGACTTTGGCTTCGCTACTGGTGAGAAAGTCTCATCGTAGTCAACTCCTTGAATTTGTCGAAACCCTTTTGTGACAAGTTGAGCTTTATAGACAGTAACATTACCATCAGCATCTGTTTTCTTCTTGAAAATCCATTTGTTCTCGACAGCCTTCCGGCCATCCGGTAAGTCCACCAAAGTCCACACTTGGTTTTCGTACATGGATCCAATTTCGGATTTCATGGCATCTTGCCATTTATTGGAATCTGGGCTCATCATCGCTTCCTCATATGTCGCAGGTTCATCGGTGTTGTCCACCAACATGACACTCATAACGGGATCATACCAATTAGGAGTGGTACGAGTTCTCGTTGACCTGCGAGGCTCTGTAGCAACTTCAACCGAAGTTTCATGATCATCATCATTAGTTTCCTCTCTTATTGGTGTAGGCGCCACAGGAACTACTTCCGGTGTTGCGCTACTCGCAAGTTCGAGAGAAGGTTCGACAACCTCGTCGAGTTCTACTTTCCTTCTAGTCACTTCTTTCGAGAGAAATTCCTTCTCTAGGAAGGATCCATTCTTGGCAACAAAGATTTGCCTTTGGATCTATGATAGAAGGTATACCCAATAGTTTCCTTCGGGTATCCTATGAAGACGCATTTTTCCGCTTTGGGTTCAAGCTTGTCCGGTTGTAACTTCTTTACATAGGCTTCGCAACCCCAAACATTAAGGAACGACAATTTAGGTTTCTTCCCAAACCATAATTCATATGGTGTCGTTTCAACGGATTTAGATGGTGCCCTATTTAAAGTGAATGCGGCTGTTTCTAATGCATAACCCCATAACAATAGCGGTAAATCTGTAAGTGACATCATAGAACGAACCATATCTAAGAGAGTTCGATTACAACGGTCGGACACACCATTACGCTATGGTGTTCCCGGCGGTGTCAATTGTGAAAGTATTCCGTATTTCTTCAAATGCTCGCCAAACTCGTAACTTAGATATTCACCTCCACGATCAGAACATAGAAATTTAATCTTCTTGTTACGTTGATTCTCTACCTCACTTTGAAATTCCTTAAACATCTCGAAAGTTTCGGACTTATGTTTCATGAAATAGATATACCCATATCTACTCAAGTCATCCGTGAAGGTAAGAACATAACGATAACCACCGCGCGATGCTACACTCATTGGTCCACACACATCGGTATGTATGATTTCCAATAAGTCCGTAGCTCGCTCCATCATACCAGAAAATGGAGTCTTAGTCATTTTACCCATCAGACATGCTTCGCATCTTTCAAGTGATTCAAAATAAAGTGATTCAAGAAGTCCATCGGAATGGAGTTTCTTCAGATGCTTCACTCCGATATGACCAAGACGACAGTGCCACATATAGGTCGTGTAATCGCTCAATTTCAAACGTTTAGCTTCAATGTTATTAATATGTGTATTTCCATTATCGAGATTCAATAAGAATAGACCATCTATCAAAGGTGCATGTGCATAAAACATATTACTCATATAAATCGAACAACCATTATTCTCGGACTTAAACAAGTAACCGTCTCGCAATAAACAAGATTCCGATATAATGTTCATGCTTAACGCAGGCACCAAATAACAATTATTTAAATATAAAACTAATCCCGATGGTAGATGAAGAGGTAGCGTGCCGACCGGGACCACATCAACCTTTGATCCATTTCCAACGAGCATCGTCACCTCATTCTTCGCTAGCTTCCGTTTATTCTGCAGCACCTGTTTCGAGTTACAAATATGAGCAACCGAACCAGTATCAAATACCCAGGCACTACTACGAGTACTAGTGAGATACACATCAATAACATGTATATCAGATATACCTTTCTTCTTGATGTTGCCGTTCTTCAAATCCGCCAAGTACTTTGGGCAATTCCGCTTCCAGTGACCCTCTCCCTTGCAGTAAAAGCATTCAGTATCAGGCTTAGGTCCAGCTTTGGTCTTCTTCGCCGGTGCGGCAACTTTCTTACCACCCTTCTTCAAGTTTCCCTTTTGCATAGACTTGCCTTTCTTGAATTTGGTGGTATTATTGACCAACAACACTTGATGCTCTTTCTTGATCTCCACTTCTGCAGATTTCAACATGGAGAAGAGTTCTGGCAACGTCTTGTTCATGATTTGCATATTGTAGTTCATCACAAAGTTCTTGTAACTTAGTGGCAGTGATTGGAGGACACGGTAAATGCCCAAGGCATTAGGAATCACTATACCCAAGCTTTGGAGTATGTTTGCGTGCCCAGACATCTTAAGCACGTGCTCACTGACAGAGTTGCCCTCTTCCATCTTGCAGTTAAAGAACTTTTCAGAAGCCTCATAACTCTCAACTGTCGCGGGAGTCTCAAATATCAATTTGAGTTCACAGACAATATCATGTGGGTCATGGTTCTCAAACCTTTTCTGAAGCTCTGATTCCAAACCATACAAGATAGCACACTGAACTGTGGAGTACTGATTCTTCCGAGCGAGGTAAACATTCTTTACTTCATTGGTAGCATCAGCTACATGCGGGTCACCCAGCGGTGCATCCAGCACATAGGTCAAATTACCAGCATTGAGGACAATCCTCAAATTGCGGAACCAATCCACGAAGTTGCTTCCATTGTTTTTCAACTTTTATTTCTCTAGGAACGCATTAAAATTGATGGTAGGTGCCGCCATTGATCTACAACATATTTGCAATAGTTTAGACTAAGTTTATGACAAATTGAGTTTTAATTAATAGTTAAATTAATCTATGTGAACTCCCACTCAAAATAATATCCCTCACATTGTTTTAGTGATCACACGAACCAAATCCACCACATCAAAACCGATCATCACGAGAGTTGATGTAGCTTCAATGGCGAACAATCGACATGTTCATCATATCTACTATATGATTCATGCTTTACCTTTCGGTGACCCGTGTTCCGAGACCATGTCTGTACATGCTAGGCTCGTCAAGAACAAACCTTAGCTTTCGCATGAGCAAATCTGGCTTGCTCACGTTGTATACACTTGCAGAATTTAACACACCCAATCATCATGTGGTGCTTCGAAACAACAAGCTTTAGCAATGGTGCTTACTAAGGATGAACACTTTAAAACTTGAAATTTGTGTGCTTGAGGGATCATCTTATAATTCTACCGTCGTTAACTAAGAAATACAAGATGCATAAAGGATTAACATCACATGCAATTCATAATATGTGATATGATATGGCCTTTCTTCTTTGTGCTTCCAATCTCCATCTTCAAGCACGGACATGATCTCCATCATCACCGGCATTGCATCAAGGTCAATGACGCCGCTCCATGGTTGTCGTCCACCAGCTTCAACTATTACAACTACTTTGAATAGACACACGGGTCTTAACCGAATTTAAAGACAACCATATGGCTCCTGCCGGTTGCCAACTTACAATAAGGAACATTGCATACATCAAATATAATCACAATCATGGCCATATCACATCACAGCACACCCCTGCAAAACAAAGTTAGATGCCTCTAATTTTCTTTGCATATTTTACATGGTTTGGGGATTTCAATAAGTGTCGATCTAACTTACGAACAAGAACCACAACGTTGATGTTTGAACTGTCAAGTGCCCGTTGTAAATTGGATCTATACTATAATGGGAGAGACAGACACCCGCAAAGCCACTTATGCAATACAAGTTGCATGTTCAGCGTGGAGCAAGTCTCATGAACGATGTCATGTAAGGTTAGCCCGGGCCGCTTCATCCCATCATACCGCAAGATGCAAAGTACACAAGAAGAAATTGATAATAAAAGCACCACTGCCCACAATGACCATTGTGTTCTACTCGTGCAACAGATCTACATATAGACACGGCTCTGATACCACTGTAGGGGTTCGTAGCATGGAAAACAAAAAAATTCTACCACATGCAAACAAACAAGCCAAGATCTATCTACTAGATTGTAGCAACGAGTCGATAGAGGAACTCACCCTCGAAAATTCCAAAGTGTTTAACGAGAGCAGATTCTCGTGGGTGATGTAGTCGTACTCTTGCCGATCTCAAGATTGCGTATACGATCCTTCTGGCGCTGCGTTCCGGCAGCGCTTCCGCAGTCAGTCACACGTTTGATACTCGATGAAGACCTTCCTCTCCCTTGTTCTAGCAGGCAGCAGAGGTTGTAGCACTCTCCTCGCGATTCCGGCAGCACGACGGCGTGGTACCGGAAGTAGAGGGGAGATCTCGCAGGGCTTCGCCTTAAGCCGGAGCGAGTATGGTGGACTATGAGAGAGGCCTTGGCAATCTAGGGTTTAGAGTCACCAAGGTATGAGACTAGGCCGGTGGCTAGGGCTTGGGGAGAGCCCCAACTCGGCGGCTAGGGCAAACCCTAGGGCGGCGGTGACTTGTGGTGGCCGACGGCTAGGGCTAGGGTTTTGGTGGAGAGAGGTGTAGGGAAGAGGGGCACCCCTGCCCCTTCTTTTATAGGTGGGAGGGCGCCGGCCAAGGGGAGGGAGTCCTCCCCAAAGTCAGCCTCCTTGGCCGGCGGGTGGAGGGAGAGGAACTCCTCCCCAATTAGGTTTCCTACTCTCCCTCCACCAAGCAAAACTGCCGTTTGACTTTTCAAATTGGCGTTTGACTTTTCAAACTAGGATTTGATTTCTCCCTTTATTTTTCCCAGCCATGATACCTAGTACATGATGCAACCATTCCACATTGTCATGACACATTCATATACCCTTCCCCTCCGGAGTGCCGGACCTTCCGGAACCTTATAGAACATTCCCGATGAAAACACCGGAATCATTCCCCAACTCCGAAACAGGACTTTCCTTATATGAATCTTATTCTCCAGACCATTCCGGATCTCCTCGCGATATCCCGGATCCCATCCGAGACTCCGAACAACATTCAGTCTCTTACTCATCATTCCATAACTACTCAACAACATCGAATCCTTAAGTGTGTCTCCCTACGGTTCGTGAATTATGCGGACATGATCGAGACACTTCTCCGAACAATAACCAATAGAGGAATTTGGAAATTCATATGGATCCCACATATTTCTACGATTACTTTGCGATCGAATGAACCACTTACATATGATACCAATTTCCCTTTGTCTCACAATAGTTTACTTATCCGAGGTTTCGATCGTCGGTATCTCTGCATACCTAGTTCAACCTCGTTACCGATAAGTACTCTTTTCTCATTCCCGTGATATGTGATGCCTTGTGATCCAGTCACGTGCTTGCAAGCTAATTGGATGACATTCCACCGAGAGGGCCCAGAGTATAACTATCTGTCATATGGATGGACAAATCCCACTCTTGATCCATGTGTCTCAACCCATACTTTCCGAACACTCAATGCCAACTTTATAGCCACCCAGTTACGGTGTGGTGTTTGATGTCATCAAAGCATCCTTCCGGTGATGGTGATAAGCATGATATCATGGTCGAAGGAATTTAGGTTACTATGTATCAGAAAGCTTATAGAAATTGAACTGTTAAAATGACTTGATCTTTATGCTACGCTTATCTATAGGAGTATGTCCATCATACCATTCTCCTAATGATATGATCTTGTTGTTAATAACATCTCAATGTTCATGATAGGAAAACCACAATCATCTATTAACCAACAAGCTAGTATTATGAAGAGGCTTTACTAGGGACTCTAATTTGGTTTACAAATCACACAAGTATTAATGTTTCCTTGTTAATACTGTTATAGCATGAATGTAAACATTTATCATAAACACAAAGATATAATAATAACTATATTTATTATTGCCTCTAGGGCATATCTCCAACACCAGTAAGCGCGATAGATTGCTCTTGAATTAAATGTATTTTAGGAGGTTGTTGGGTGCACATCTTATATATTGTATTAAACAATGTCGTGGGTGTGGGTTTCCAGCTATCGGGAAAGAACATTCTCAATTTTCCGAGTGATGACGAGATTGTTCTTTCCCATAAAGAAAGTTCGAAAAACATGGATCTGAATACCACAAGCCAAGTTTCAGACATACATAGTGGACCAACATGTTATATATACTTACGATTTTCCCATGTTTTATGAGTTCTCAAACTTCCTAGCTAACTCCACCCACTTGAATGACTTTATGCCGACTTATCGAAATTAGGTCAAATTTGACTACTGCTAGTAAATCATAGGCTGCTCCGTGAGTTTAATGAAATGGCGTATAGAGGTACCTACATCGGGCGGTCAATTAATATATCTAAAACCATCGGGAGTTTTGACGACTGGTTTGACTTCCAACTAAGGTTTTGCATCTTGGCAATTTTGAACCCCTCTTGAAAACGACCACATGAAATAAAGAAAAAAAGAAATTAAAAGATTTATTCATGGCACACCCTATCATGCATATCGTGTGTGCTACATTCCATGAAAACGTTAACCATGGGATTTGAAAATTTTTGGAAAAAAACAGCTTCGCGGTATTGTTCTGCCATGTATAAACACTATTAGGTTTCAAACGGAACGACCAAGGTTGTCAAGACCATACCGATCAACATCATAGTTACGACCCAATAGAGTTCCCACAGTAGATGGGTGCATCTTGGGGTAGTAAGCATTGTTGACCGTGGGAGTTTTCAGACATATAGTGGATCATGCTTCCTATCTAACTCAAGGTTTCGAATTTCAGCCGAGATTACCGAAATTTCACCGAAATTCAGCCATTTCATCCAGGACCGGTAAGAGAATTTACCAAACAAAAACTTCCTAAATTTGGGGTTTTTTTTGTTCAATTATCTAAAATATTTTATATTTGGTAGAATTTTATCTGAAACTCTAAATTTATGTCTAATTTCAGCCAAATTTCGTTTCAAATTTTAAATTTTGATTCTTGCATTTCATCAGATATTTGACCGAAATTCACCGAAATAGCCGAATTTCGGCCATTTCGCCCGGACCCGGTAAAAGAACAAAACCAAAATCCAAAACCTTGATATAACTACATCGGTTAAATGAATTTCACAAAAAAAATCGAGTCTAGTGCGGTGGAGATGGGAGTACAAAGCACGAGTGTCTAAGGGAATCCGTAATGTAGGACCCCTCCCCCAGCTTATGAGAATTGCCACAATGTATAGGTAAACATTTTCCACAAGATAGGACCCACGTCGCCTGGTCATATTCCTCCATGCAAGAGAGAGGAGGGAGGGGAAATGATTTTTATATTCTCTATGGGCAACCCACAAGCTTGAGGTAACTTTATTTTCTCCATAATGTACTACTATATGCCTGAAGGTGTGCTTTTTTACACATTGCGGATGCCCTAAGGGAAAAAACAAATAATGGGCCTACTTGGTAGTCTATGACCAAGCTATAAAACTCCCATGCAAAAGTTCTTCAATTTAGTGGGTCCCATGAATCATCTCCTTTAGACATTGGTGGAGCTTATTACTTGTAAGTACAGTAGTAGTATTTCTGTTGCTTAGACAAGTACTGGAGTATACGGTAACCTCTGTCCACGCGCTGTACTTGCAGAGAGAATAAAACATAGGCCGAGGAAGAGGGCAGCAGCAAAGAGAGAACAAGAGTTGAAGGTGGTTCCATGTCAGAGCAAAGTTTATGATGGGTTCTTGACACGAGGTACTTTTGACTATACTGTCAGGACCTATGCATGCAAAAAAAAATTGGAAGTGTGTTTTCTCTCTCCTTCACTTCCTCTCATCTCTCCACCCCTCTCCCCTCGCACACTGGCCCGACTGATCTCTCCCTCGTCCACAGCATGGCGCTGCGCACGTGTGCCTCGGTACGGCGGCTCTATTTTTTTCTTTTTTGAGAGAGAGGGCGGCTATGTTTCTCTGGCGTGTTCGGTAGCCGCGTTGGTAGAGTAGTAATATACGGAGTACATAGGAAGGAAACAACTTTTGTCCTTGGTGGCAAAAAGATTCAAATTTTTCCGGTTTCGAAATTTTCACTTGATTCCCAAACATCAGGAGGAAAAGGTTATTCAAAAGACCGGCCATTCGCACTAGTACTTCCTATCTTATCTTTTTTGTCCAAAAAACTATGTAGTTCATGGATAACTTTGAACATGGACCGTTGGATCAAGACTGGCAAATCAAAATAGTGCTAACCGTTGGATCTTCTTTTCCATTCTTTGCATCTAGAAGATTCTATTGATAGTCTTTAGCACAATGAACGCTTTTGTGCGCAAACCTCAAAACACACTTCATTGCTTAGTTTCAGGAAGCTTGTGCTAAATGTATGGAACGTATGTGACTTCCATTTTTTACGAGGTCCTTGATGTAACTTGTACTTCCACCGACCATGTTAACTGAAGCACCTCGCTCAGGGGGCGCCTACCAGAGTTAGAAGAAAATAGAACCTTCCCAATCATCACACAAAGTGGACCACGGTTTCTTATATAATTCCATTTTTCAAGCTTCCTAGCTAACTTCACACACTTCACTTACTTCATTTATTTCTTTAATTCGAAAGTTTATGAAAAAACTTTTGGGGGTACCCACCATCGGGGGCTTAATTAATATATCAAACCACCGAGATTTTTGACGATGACTTCTACTTGTTGCTAAGATTTTGCATCTTGACAATTTAACAAAATAAGGTCGTCAAACTTGAGCTACCGGTAAGCGCGATAGATTGTTGATACGTCGTAAACGTATCTATAATTTTTTATGCTCCATGCTTGTTTAGTATCTACTTTTCTTTGCTTTGTCTATACTTTGAGGTGTTTTTACATCTTTTCTGGAACTAACCTATTAACAAGATGTCACAGTGCCCGTTGCATGTTTTCTTCTATTTTTGGTTCCACATAGGTAGAAAATCAATATTCTCGGAATTGGACGGGTCAAAAGCCAAAGTCAATATTTTACCGTGGGCGTCATGAAGTCTAGAGTGGAGACGAAGAGGTGAGCCAGGGCCACCACACCCCCCTAGGCACGGGTGGGCCATACCCCATGCCTGGGTAGGGTGTGGGCCCTCTGGCCGCCTCCCAGCCTCGCCTCCCAGCCTTTAAGAAGCCCCCGGGGAGAAAACCCTAAATAATCCATCATACTTCCAGAAAAACCTCTGTAGCGCCGCCGCCACCGAAAGGGAGATTCGGGGGATAGAAAGTCTTTGTTCTGGCACCCTACCGGGACGGGGAAGTGCCTCGGAGCCATCTCCATCGATATGCATCACCGTTGATGATTCCCATGATGAGGAGGGAGTAGTTCTTCCTCGAGGCTAAGGGCTCTACCGGTAGCTATGTGTTCATCTCTCTCTCTATGCATGATCTAGTTGTGGTCATGAGCTTTGTAATCTAGTAGATCTACCTTGCTACTCAAGTGCTGCAATAGATCTCTGCTCTCCCCATGTGTGTGAAAGTGACAGCCTGCACGCCATGGTGGCACTTAGGTTTTAATAGATCTATGCTTTTCCCCACGTGTGTAAAAGTGACAGCGTGCATACCGTATGTATTGGGGTGTTGGGGACACAAGAGACTTCTTGGGTGTGTTACCACTTGTATTTCACTATCTCTTCGCCGAACTAGTGCACCTATACACCTGAAAAGTGTATTGGGTGTGTTGGGGACACAAGAGACTTCTTATATCTTGATTGCAGGATTGGTTGAGAGGGAATACCTTTGACCACTTCCTCCCTGAGTTCGATAAACCTTGGGTAATCCACTTAAGGAAAACTTGCTGTTGTTCTACAAACCTCTGCACTTGGAGGCCCAACAACTGTCTACAAGAATGGAAGTGCGTAGACATCAAGCTGTGAGTGCTCGAAGTTATTTCTGGCGCCGTTGCCGAGGAGGTAAGGTAAAAGGTACTCACATCCTCCGGTGTGAGTGCTCGAAGTTATTTCCTTTAGATTCTGCAATTTTGTCTTTTTTTTTCTTGTTTTCACTAGTTAGGCTTAATGGAAAACAACAACAAAATTAGAGAGATCTATAGCATTTATCTTGAGTTAGGACATGAAGTTTTTGAAGAGAAAATTAAAAAACCTATGGAGATTTATTTGCATGCTAATAGAAATGTTATTAGTATGAATTCTTTGGAAACCATTATTACTAATGATATGGAAAATTCTAAGCTTGGGGAAGCTAGTTTTGATGAAAATGATCTTTTTAGTCCCCCAGCTTTGGAAGATAGCTATTCTATTGCTTATGATGATACCAAACCTCCAATTTATGATGAATATGATATTTTTAGTCCACCTACTATTGAGGAGAAAGTTAATTGTGATTACAATATACCTCATATATTTGATGATTATGGTGATGATAATAATAATGATAGCTATTTTGTTGAATTTGCTCCCACTACAATTAATAAGAATGACTATGCTTATATGGAGAGTAATAATAATTTTATGCATGTGTCTCATGATAAGAATGTTTTATGTGATAGTTATATTGTTAATTTTTTTCATGTTGCTAATGAAAGTTATTATGACAGAGGGAAACATGGTTTTATGCATCTCAACAATATTAAGTTTCCCCTCTTTATGTTGAAAATCTTGAAGTTGCACTTGTTTTGATTTCCTATGTTTGTTGCTTTGCTCTTTCATGACTTGTTTCTTTACAAGATTCCTATGCATAGGAAGTGGGTTAGACTTAAAAGTGTTTTAAATTTGCTTCTTGATGCTCCCTTTTACTCCAACTCATATTTTTTATGTGAGCATCTTCTCAAGCTATCAAGCCTAACTTAAAGGCGTTAAAGAAAAATACTTGTTGGGAGATAACCCAAGAGTTTCCTTGAGTCTTGGAAGTTATTACTTCAGTAATTACCTCTCTTTATCCTTTTTATTTGTTTTTTGTGCCAAGAATGACCTGTAATGAGAGGGAAGTAGGATTTAGGGAGTTGTTGTCCCGAAACAGATTTCTGTCCTCCACCAAAAAATTTTTGTGAGGAGTCTCTGTAACTCGGATTGAGCTGAAAATTTACTGATAAATCCCCCAGTATGTTAGCTAACTTTCGTTAGCTCAACACTTTTATTTGAGCAACAGAAGGTCTGCGAAAAAATCGGTTTCTACCTGTTGGTCTGTTTTGACAGATTTCTGCCATTATTTGCATTTGCTTCTTATTGATTCCTTTTTGAGTTCTCTTTTAGGTAATTGAGCTTTTTGAAGGAGTTTATACAGTAGCATGTGTTTTTAGTGAAAAGTCTTGTTGTTACAAAGATTTACCTAAGGGTCTATTATCTTTTGAATACACTAATGTTGCTAATGAAGATTGTGTGAAGTTTTGTATGAAGGAAAAAATTCAGGTGTAGAGAGAGAATGATGTAACGAGATGAAGAATGGACAAAAGCTCAAGCTTGGAGATGCCACCCCGGTGTCACCCCAAGAAATATCCAAGAGGTACAAGAGTCAAAGCTTGGGGATGCCCAAGGCATCCCCTTCTTCATCAATAAAAATCTCAGGTCTTTCTAGACACTTCGTTTTTATTTTTTCATGCATTGTTGTGTTGTTCTTGGAGCGTCTTAGTTTTTTTTTGGTTTTCATTTTCTTAGTTTGCTTGAGTAAGTTGGTTGGATCTCAGCACATGTCACATCCCAAAATTTTCCAAATTTTGAAATGTGAAAAATAAATAAAACAAAATAAAATTTTGTTGAAATTTAGGGTGAGAAGAAACTTTTTGATTCCAATTGGAAACATCAAAACCTATTTTTGATCAAACAAAATCCTAAAGGGATTTAAAAAGATAAACAAATAATAAATAAAGTTATGATAGTTGGAATTACTATTTTTGGATCTTTAAATGAAAAGATTTGATTTTCAAAAGCAAAGGTAGAATTATAAATAAGGATTATTTTATAGAGCCAAATTAAATCTTGGCCAAACTTTTGAAATAAAGTATTTATATTTGATAAAAAGAGTAAAGGTTTATTTAAATAAAATAGTGAGGATTTATTAATATCCAATTTTATTAAAGTAAAGGCTTTTCCTTTTTAAATAAACACTAAAACTTGTTAGAGTATTTTTAAATAAGATTTCCAAGTGTTTTATATTTTCAAATAAAACCTACTGAAATTATTTTGGTATTATTTTAGATATCAAATAGATATTTAAAATAAATTAAACCCTATTTGAAATAAAGACTAAAGTCTTTTTTTTTATTTAATTATTAATGGATCCTAAAAAGAATAAAAATTATTTTGTTTTGGACTTTGGATTATGTTGTTAAACAGAATTAAAATCAATACAAAGTTTGGTGGTGATTTGATTTGATTTGTTGTTTGAATTATTTGATTGAAAATCAAAACAGAAATTCAAATTGGAAAAATAAAAAAACTTCAGTATAAAAAAATGAAGCAAACTCAGCCCAGCTAACAGGCCCAGTCCAGACCACTTACAACCCAACTTCCCCTCCCCGCAGCGAATCATTTTCCACCCATGCACGCACCCGCTGAGTCACTGAGCAGTGGACCCCGTGCCCCCTCTCTCTCCCTCACTGTCAGCACGGCCCCACCGCCAGCACGTCGTCATCAACCTCGCGACCACGTCCCCCTGCCGTTGCTGCCGATTAACTCCGGCGATGAATACGAGTTATTGCCTGAGTTATTCCTCGTTGTGACCACGCGTACTTAATCTCCCTTGTCTCCTCTCTCTTTCCCCTCACTCGCCCCTCCTTCTCTGCCCCAGGGCTATTCGAATTTGTCTCCACACCACCTCTGTCTCCGACGGTGTTCCCTCCAATTCCGGCGAACCGCAGCCGCCTCTCTCCTCACAGAGCACGCAAGCTTGCTCCTCAGTTCCGTGCGCACCTGCCCATGTGCTCCATTCGCTCGCGTGCGCTCCAAATCATCGGCAACGACCACACCCGAGCGTCGCCGCCGTCTGCCTTGGCTTCGGCGAACTCCCCTGGTAAGAACCGACCGCCTCGACCCTTCCCGTGGATGCTCCTATCATCTACGCACTCGCCCGCGTCTAACGGTGCCTCTATCTTTCCTCGGCGCGACCTGCAGCTCCGTCCCTGACGATAAACAGAACCGCCTGACACCGCCACCGACTCCAGCGAGAAATCCCCTCCGTTCCAGAGTGCCCCTTGACGAGTTGACCACACCACTAGCACCACCGTGACGTTGCGAATCTGGTGAGCCTTTCCTCCCTCTCCCTCGCTTCCTGCATCGTCGGCAATCTCACCTCAGAGCATGCTCCGCCGCTCGCCGCCGCGCAGCGCCGCCAGTCTTTGACCAAGGAACTGCGTCCGTTAGATATCGATCCAGTGGCTAGGATTAGATTCAAGCGAAGGGGTATCATGTGCTCTGTGCCGTGCGATTTAGGTGAAATCCAACTGTTCGCAGAGGCTGATCCGCACGAAGCGGTACCGTCCAATAGAAACACGCCATGTGGACAAGGTTTTGTTTAAAACAGAAATTAGAATCTGTTTGATATGCAAACTTGTAAAATTCATAACATTAATTCTACACGTCCAAATTTTGCAAATTTTATATCAATGGATTAAGCAGAACAAGTACTTTGCAACCATGCATTTTGTTTAATGATTTGCTTCTGGAAAATTGGTTGAAATTGCAGAAACTTGTGTAGGCTTATTTTGAATATAAAAATTGTTCTAGATATATTTTTAATATGAAATCTTTGCAAAATGGTTTGTTGTGGACCTACTAACCCTAGGAACCAACTTATATATTTAAAAATGTATTTTGTGAAGTTAAGGAGTAAATATTTGAGTTAGCACATTTCTAGTCAAATAAAAATATTGTTTTTGTTTTAGAAATGATTTTTGAGTAAAACCTTTGGGAAATGATTTGATTCAAACCTTATGACCCTAAACACCAAGTTTTGTGAATTAACAACTTATTTGATGAACAATATAAAATCATTACTTTGCTAAAAGATATTTTCAACCACATAAAATATTGATTTGATTTAAAAATGGTTTAAAGATGAATTCTTTTGCAAATGGTTTTACCACTTTTGTAAATGACCACATTGAACCTTAAAATGTCTAGAGCCTAGTAGAAACCACTTTTGCAAATAAAACTATCTTTTGCATGCTTGCATGCATTGCCTTGTTTCTATTGTTTGATGTGTGATAAATTATTTGAATATGGGTTTGAAAATATGTTTGCTTGATTGAATTGTAGTGAAGTTAGAAGAGTGTGATATTAGCAAGATCAATAAGTGAACCAACATTCTCTACTAAAAAGGCAAGTGACACTATCATCCAAGTCCTACTATTTTCATTGCACTTAGTGGATTTTTGTAACATGCATGATAAGGATTACTATATTTTATGCTATGCTAAATCCTAATAGGATACCCTTATATATCCCTTAGTGGAAACATTGTAGTTGTAGTATGCTTAGCCCTTCTATATATTGGGATGGGACATGTTATGAATATATGAAGTGTTGAAAAGATATATGTTTTATATAATAAAACAAGTACTCAATGAACCACCTGGGTGGACAAGGATACTCAAGTTTTGGACAAGGTGGCAACAAAAGGAACCATGTTTATATGGCCATCTCTTTTTGTATGTGCACTAGAAGAAAACCACCCAGGGACTTAGAGATTGAACATGTTTCTCGTACAGTGGCTTTCGTGTATAGCCACATGCTAAATGGGCTCTGGCTTAGTCAACTACATAGTGGAAGACCCATGCATTGGCATCTCCAGGTTAACTAGAATTGTGTAAGGGAAATTTAACCCTACATTGGTGCCTGGTGACAAGCTAGCATTGTGTATTGGGAGGACTCCTATGGAAAGACTTCGTCACATTCTCGATCTGCCGGTACTCCATTTTGGTGAGTACTTATCCAGCGGCCACTGGTGGCATCAAGACGAGATTGTGTCATGTGGGTAAAGTGTACAACTTCTGCAGAAGATCAAATTCTAAGTACTTAGCCGTGTCCCCGGTTATGGACAATACTGAGCAACTAAGGCCTGAAGCTATGGAATATCTCGACATTCCAATTTCTCAAAGTAAAACTTGATGGTGACAACAAGGGATTTGAAGCACTTGGAGTTTCCAAGGAGTTCAGAAAGATTTGACAAAAGATTAAAACTATTTTGAAAAGATAGGACAAAACTATATTTCTTTCTGCAAATGAGCCTAAACCCTACTTATCTAAATATGCATGTAATGATAGGATCCACTTATTTCTACATAGTAGTGAAACTTGCCAATATAATTCAAATGTATTGACCCTTGTGGCTGCAACTTATTATGTTGCGGGTTTGTTTGATGTTAGAGAAGTGTGTTGAATAGGATTACAAGTCTACAACCAACATGTTTGCCTGTGGCACTTTGAAGATGAAGGACTCCATGCTATATATTCTGCTGCATTGTAATGTGATAGCCAAAAGAGCTATGTAAGATGTAATGAATTATTTTATTCCTGGTTATAAAGTGTATTATGACCTTTGTTTCTTGATATTAGATCTTAACTGTGGATGCTAGCTATTGATCCAGGGACTAGCATTGTAAACACAGGGATCTCTACCTTATTAAAGGTTGGGAACCTTACAGCACACTTCTCTTGGAGAGAGACACACTCTATTTTCATTGCCTATAACACTCTAGTTTTCATTCTTATTGTCTTGTGAGTGTTCTCTTTTGCAAGCACTGTGTTTAGCCTTAGTTTTCTTGTGCTTTCATCTTAAAAATTGTTAGTTCTTCTTTGTGGATTTGTGAGACAATCTCACTGATCTTTATTGATTATTATTATCTTTGTGAGTTGTTTCAAATAAGTTGATTGGTGTTGGAGAGGAGTAGAAAGTTCTTGCTTATAGTGGTACAAAAGGGAGCTTGTTTTGACTGCGGATTAGACTTTATCATGTCATGCTAGGTGTTGCTTTGACCTTATGCTTAGTGATTATTTTGGTAGCATGACTTGTTCAAAACAATTAGGATTGCTTAATGTGCCTTGAAAGAATCATGCGTTGTTTTAGCATACAAAGCATAGTATTGTGGTATTCTCCTTTGATGCTTTGTTTGGGTTGACTTGACACATGATCACACCATGTTATGACTATGAACAAGTCACCATAGCCTCTATGATCATTTAGTCCTTGACTTGTAGTACCACTCTATGCTTTTATCAGTAATGTTTTGTTGCTCTGCATGATTATGGCCATTATTGCTCTCTTAGTTGGTTGCTCCCAGTCTTTTCCTAGCCTCCACTTGTATGAGTAAGTTATACTCATGCTTCCAACTCCCAATAAACTAAGTTATTCCAAAGTGTCCACTATAAACTCCTATGCATGGTGTGTTACACCATTCCAAGTATATTCTTGTTTTCAGCTATCTTCCAATTAAAAACTATTTTGTTATGTGAAAACTTAGTGATTAAAGCCCTCACAAACTTGATGGCACACTTTATATTTTTTGCCCCTAATAAACTTGAATCATTGTGTCATCTATGTTGTATATGCTTGTACTTATACATTGGAATTAGCAGAATCGTGCTGTCACGGGGAACGTTTTCAACATTGCACTTGTACTTTGTACTCAGTTGATATCATCCTCTTTTGTCTATGGATGTCATCAGTTTTGAATAAAGAGGGAACTTGTAAGTCCATGGAGTATGTATTTTTTGTTAGAGAAACGCATGGTCCGCTAGCCTAAGCCATGCCTAATCATGGTGGAAACTTGCAGCATCACCATAGTGAGCTATCTATGAAGCATCCTCAATAAAAAGCTATGCATATAGTAAATAAAAAGATCACTGAGATGCTCATTGTCTGCTTGCCTTGTCATTTTGGTTATGGGATAGCTCATGTACCATGTGCAAGGGGTACCCCGTTGGCGGTTCTCTATGATATGCATGTACTTACAATGACAAGAACTTACAGGTGACTGAAGTTGAGTAGCATGAGGTGTGGCCCTCGTATTCAAGGGGCTTGAGATTGCCAACTTATACTTTGTCAAGCATATACTACATAGTCTGTTCACTTTAACCTTGACCACTTCAATATGCTTATGATAGGGGTAATGAGGGCTGAAAGCTAACAAGTACCATGATTTTTGGAAGCTCTTTTTGAAACTTGAAATCCCTGCTTCCTTTATGAAGGTCCTTTCTTCCACCACTATTGAGTCTCCACCTTCTACCTTTAGGAACCATTAAGAGAGCATAGTTTCCATTCTTAGTTTTATGTGCAGTGTCCCAAACCTTATTGATTGATGCATATTATGATAATACAGGTTCTTGTGCTACTTGTTTCTAGTCACCCTTATGAACTTTGAAGGTGTCCTATGCATCTATTTGCAACTCTATGAGGGACAAGCTGAATGCCACTATGCCATGTTTTCTGTATGTGAAACAAACAAACATTTTTCAATGCATGCTATTCATGATCTTTGTTTGTAGCCTTTCATGTTGCATGCATAGTTACTATGTCCTATTGTTAGAACTCCATCTTTCATGCACATGTTTAGAGTTCTTTGTTCCCAGCTTTCAATGCTTGCAAATGGTTTGATTTTGATTTTGATGGTGCATGTCTCCTCAAAAATTATTCTTTTTATCACTTACCTACTCGAGGACGAGCAGGAGTTAATCTTGGGGATGCTTGATACGTCGTAAACGTATCTATAATTTTTGATACTCCATGCTTGTTTAGTATCTACTTTGCTTTGCTTTCTCTTTACTTTGAGGTGTTTTTATATCTTTTCTAGAACTAACCTATTAACAAGATGCCACAGTGCCCGTTGCCTGTTTTCTTCTGTGTTTGGTTCCAGAAAGGCAGAAAATCAATATTCTCGGAATTGGACGGGACAAAAGCCAAAGTCAATATTTTACCGTGGGCATCACGAAGTCCAGAGGGGAGACGGAGAGGTGAGCCAGGGCCACCACACACCCCTAGGCGCGGGTGGGCCCTACCCCGTGCCTGGGTAGGGTGTGGGCCCTCCGGCCGCCTCCTAGCCTCGCCTCCTGCGCCTATAAGAAGCCCTTGGGGAGAAAACCCTAAATAATCCATCATACTTCCTTAAAAACCTCCTTAGCGCCGCCGCCACCGAAAGGGAGATTCGGGGGACAGAACTGTTCCGGCACCCTGCCGGGATGGGGAAGTGCCCTGGAGCCATCTCCATCGATCTCCATCACCATATTCATCACCGTTTCTAATTCCCATGATGAGGAGGGAGTAGTTCTTCCTCGAGGCTAAGGGCTCTACCGATACCTATGTGTTCATCTCTCTCTATGCATGATCTTGTTGTGGTCATGAGATTTGTAATCTAGTAGATCTACCTTGCTACTCAAGTGCTTCAATATATCTCTGCTCTCCCCATGTGTGTGAAAGTGACAGCATGCACGCCATGGTGGCACTTAGGTTTGAGTCTACATAAATACTCTTTGTGCTTTAATAGATCTATGCTTTTCCCCATGTGTGTGGAAGTGACAGCGTGCATACAGTGTGTGGCACTTTGGCTAGATTGAATATTTTTTATGAGTTATATTTGGAGTTGGATGTCTCTATGAAATTGTGGTGTTTGTTGGAACCATCTAGCGCTCAAGGTGACAGTGTGGGGTTATCTAGATTGGGGAAGGCGGACTTTGAGGAGTGCAGTTATAGCCCTACCGATGATTAGAGTGTCCAACCAGAGAGTAGTTAAGAGTAGTATCATGAAGAGAGGATGTTTATATGAGAGAGTGTTCACTAGTGAAAGTATGATCCCTAGGCCTTGTTTCTAAACATTGAAACACCGTTTGCATCTAGATCTATTGCATGTTTGCTTGCTTTAGTCTTTACCTCACCGTCAAGCTATTTTCTGGCACCGTTACCACTTGTATTTCATTATGTCTTCGCCGAACTAGTGCACATATACACCTGACAAGTGTATTGGGTGTGTTGGGGACACAAGAGACTTCTTGTATCTTGATTGCAGGATTGCTTGAGAGGGAATACCTTTGACCACTTCCTCCCTGAGTTTGATAAACCTTGGGTAATCCACTTAAGAGAAACTTGTTGTTGTTCTACAAACCTCTGAACATGGAGGCCCAAAAACTGTCTACAAGAATAGAAGTGCGTAGACATCAATTGCTCTTGAATTAAATGTCTTTTAGGAGGTTGTTGGGTGCACATCTTATATATTGTATTAAACAATGTCGTGGTGTGGGTTTCCAGCTATGAGGAAAGAACATTCTCAATTTTTCGAGTGATGACGAGATTGTTCTTCCATAAAGAAAGTCCGAAGAACATGGATCTGAATACCATAAGCCAAGTTTTCAGGCATACACAGTGGAGCAACATGTTGTACTTACGATTTCCCATGTTTTATGAGTTCTCAAACTTCCTAGCTAACTTCGCCCACTTGAATGACTTTATGCCGAATTATTGAAATTAAGTCAAATTTGACTACTACTAGTAAATCGTAGGCTGCTCCATGAATTTACGAAATGGCGTTAGAGGTACCTACATCGGGCGGTCAATTAATATATCTAAAACCATCGAGAGTTTTGATGACTGGTTTGACTTCTTGCTAAGGTTTTGCATCTTGGCAATTTTGAACCCCTGTTGAAAATGACCACATGAAATAAAGAAAAAATAAATTAAAAGATTTATGCATGACACGCCCTATCATGCATGTCGTGTGCGCTACATGCCATGAAAACGTTAACCATGGGATTTGACAAGTTTTGGAAAAAAACAGCTTCACAGTATTGTTCTACCATGTGTAGACACTATTGGGTTTCAAACAGAATGACCAAGGTTTATAGATGTGCAAAGAACCAAATATACACCCATAGTTTATAGCTAGGAGTAAATATTTTGAGATTTACCTATTATAATTAAATATATTGATGATATGTCATACTTATGTATATTATGCATGTCTCATGTGCAAGGCACATGCAACTTACTGGTAGTACTAGGAAGAACATGGCTCAGCCACCGGATTGTAAAACTAAGTATATTGCAAGCGGCAGTGTTAGTACTAGAGAGAAAAACTGAGTACAATCAAATTGTCAGTGTTACTCTCGAGGGTATAACCGAGTAGTACCGACCTCGCCATTGTTTTAGACACGAGGAAAAAACGTGACCACGGTATGCGTGTCACGGTGCATAGGGCGTTATTAGCGAACGCATGTGGTCATGCACGGTGCAGTAGAGTTCGCAGGTTATGTGGTGCATGGTGGTGCAATGAAACTCCCCTTCCCTTCACCTTTATTATAGACGCCCTCTCCCTCTCCGCCTCCCTACTCTCACTCACTAAGTAACCATCTCCACTGTCCCATCACCTTCTACAAACCCCCAGGAAAACTCCAACCGCGCCAGCAATGGAGAAGAAAGGCACGCTGGCCATCGTCGCCTCCAAGGCCACCGGCGAGGAGGTCGTCATCCTCGTCCAGCCCCCTGTCGAGGCATCGCCGTCATCCGCCATCCCTATCCTGGCATGGCCCGTCCCTGCTAACGGCGTAGCCGCCAGTGAGGAGGCCCCCGGCGGTCGCGGGAAGGTCCTGCTCGATTGGGACCCCTATGAGGGGCAGGAGTACATACGCCCAGAGAACCCCTACGACACCAGCATCATTGACCCATGGTCGGAGGTAACTAGAGTGTTCTCCCCATCCCTTGTTCTTCCCACATTCTCATTGTTGGATGCTAGATTATTTGTTATAAGGGTTCGGATGTTCGCATTTTCAATCGTTGGATGCTAGATCTTTTTACATAGGTAATGCTCTTGTGTTTCAATGAATCTCCATGTTCGTATTTCAATCCTATTTTATTTATCCTCCGAGTTGTAGTTAAGGAATTCCCTAGTTGGTACTAGCGCCGATCTGTAGTTGGCATCAGTATTTGCTTTTGTTTGAGATTTGGGGATTGGGGAATTTAACCCACCCGATTCACTTATGCAAATTATGGGATCTCAAACTTTTAATTTATGCAAATAATCAATCCCAATAACCAAAGATATCTCAATCATGTCTACTATTTTTTCCAACAGGTGGATAGCAGCAACATCTACAATGATGACGAGTCCAAGCACACCAAGACTCGTCAGGTGCTGAGGAGGCTAAAGTTCGGCCAGTACGACCACTACTTCGCCGGCAACGTCTACAGGTGCCCCTTCTGCGAGAGGAGACTCCATGCCACCGACTTCAACTGCCTCATGAAGCATGCCGAGGACGTGACCACCTGCGGCCACAACCTGAACATCCACGCCTTCAGAGCCAAGCACAAGGTGCTCGGCTTTCACCTCCGCAACCTCCAAAAGGTGGCCATCGAAGAGGGCTGCATGCCCTTGATCAAACACAAGGAGCAAAATGTTAAGGGAATGGGAAGCAAGAAGTAGAGAAAGCGCCAGATGGAGGAGGCAGAGGCCAAGAGGAGCCGATGATCTTGTGTGTTGCTGCTGTCAAGCAGCTTATTTTGTATTTCGGTGTTGAAATTGTCTGTTGCTACTGCTGAGCAGCCTAATTGTCGAACCTTGTTTAGTGTTGTACTACATATCCTATGTTAGCTTTGCCAATATCTGCTTTGTTTACTGAATGTGCTGGTTAGATTTTCTTCTCTAGATTTGCTACTAGATTTGGCAAAAACGAGGGCAAAAATGAACAATCAATGATGAAGAGAGAAGCTGCTGCAGACGAAGGATAAGAGAGAGAGAGAGAGGACGGGAAGAAAATGAGAGGGATGACAGATGGCCCTAGTCCATGTCATTGCTTAATTATGGGCCCATCATGTTAGTTTAGTTGTTAAAACGCGATTAGCCAAAAAATATTTACCTATTTGTAACAGTTCACCCCAAAAGCGGTACGTATCCGCAAAATATCACAGGGCACTAACCTGTTACCCTGGCCCCAATTGTAGTACTAATAAATGTAATTTACTCGAGAAATGTGGGTTCACATTCTTTCCTGAAATATAATAAATCTTATTTATGATATTATTTATAGCTAGTCTATGTGATAAGACAATGCAATACTGAGCCAGGACGTGCCCGCTTACTAGTCCAGTCGACGTCCTCGATACAGTTGCCCACTGCAGAAGACCGACGAGACAACACGCAAACACCCCTCAATCAAAGAGCCTCCCATCTTCTCCATCTAGTGCGCACTTTGTTCTCTCCCGCAGAATCGGTTCTTGCATGCCACCATCACTCTCCTCCAAGAAACCCCAACAATAATATTTGAATCCGCCCTCACCCACAGTTCATGCGGACTCAATAGCGGATTCGATGCACAAGATTCAGTACGGTGGCTGGAGCAAGTTCGGGGACGACACCTTTGGAGAAATCGCTATGCGTATGGACACTACCAGCGCCGTTCGGCTGGCCACATGTTCCAAGGATTTGCGCCACCAAGTCGCTGGCAGAAAAGGTAGCAGATTCCCCAATGACAGATGCGGGACATTGGTCGCCTTCCACGACTTCCTCAACCACAAGATGGAATGCCCGCACGGCACATGCTACTATCCTGAGCCTGGCTACGAGTTTGCCACCCCACCCACAGCGCTCCTCGCCAACCTCGAAAAATCCCACTCGATGGAAGTGCACAGTTTCCACTATGGCATGGAACATAGGTACATCTCTCAGCCTTTGCTGGCACCTGGCTCATTGAGAGTAGAGATTGTCGTATCCGGGGACGATGGTACAGTGTTTGCAATGCAATTTGACATGCTCCACTCTGGCCTCGCTCTATCCGTCCAGTGCATTAGGTCAGCGGCGTGCAAGTTTCTGCGGTACATGGTGGAGTTGCACTTATATAAACCTTCAATGATGAAAGGGGACCTAGAGGAGTTCGTAGAATATAGCCCTTTTTGAGTCGAAGAGCAGCGCGTCGCCGGCTGCCGCCAGGATGACTAAAGATTTACGAAATTTTCTGATTAATAAACATAATAGGTTCATCCTGGATTACCCATTTTGCATCCACAAGATGGTAGATGACAGATATGACCGTCTTGATTCTGATGATCTCCCATTCAAATTTAGGATTAGGTATTGATGTTGATTCTAGTCAGAGGCGTTTCAGTGTGTCGGAAATATGGATTTTGGCTGCAAATTAGTATAGTACAGTATGTTGTTATTGGGAGTATATTGTTTCTAGCTCTGCTTGTGCTATAGTATTTTGCAGTATGTACTGATAGACTTGTTTGGATCAAATCGCTCGAGATGATCTAGCATTTCCTTTTAAATATGGCTTTGTAGTTCTTCTTGTGCTATTGTATTTTGCAGTATGTACTGGTAGTACTTGTTTGGATCAAATCGCTAGAGATGATTTAGCATTTTCTTTCAAACATGGTACTTGTTTGGATCAAATCGCTGGAGATGATCTAGCATTTCCTTTTAAATATGGCTCTGTAGTTCTTCTTGTGCTATTGTATTTTGCAGTATGTACTGGTAGTACTTGTTTGGATCAAATCACTGGAGATGATCTAGCATTTCCTTTCAAACATGGCTCTATACTGGGACCTAGCATTACTTGCTAAGATCAAGTAGATTTTCCTTTGAAACAATGGTCTTTCACATGTAGTCCGTAGGTACTCCCTCCGTTTGAAAATAGATTCAAAGGATTTGTGCAACACATGAATAGGGAAAATGCAGGAATAGAATGGCATGACACTTCATATCCTATTGGAATAAAACTGTAGGGATCAGTAAAATTAGTTGTTTGTTTGCATAGCAGGAAAAACACGGTAAATTTAGGGCTTAAGTACATGGCATATAGGAATTTTTCCAAGAGGTCTCATCTCTTCTTAGAAATCCTATAGGATTGTAGTGTAGGAAAGCAATGTATAGGAATTTCGTATGATTCATTCCTTTCAAACAAACACACTCTATAGGATAAATTCCTATGTATATATAATTCCTTTAGAAATCCTTTGAATCAAATAGGCCCTAAGATGTTTTAGCTTTTGTGAAACGAGTGTATCTAGACTCTCTAATAGTGTGTAGTTTGGAGTGAACACATGCTATATAGGGGTCTAGATACACTTCACAAAATCTAAACCATCTTATATTTTGAAATGGAGGGAGTACCACATATGTTTTATTGCAGTCAAGTTACTCCTATTTAATTTATCATTATTTCTTATAATATTTCGCATGCTGCAATTTAGTCCACCAATTCTTACTTCCTTTAGTAACTCCAGGTTCATCTCTCAATCGTTGTTGGCACCGCGCTCGTCGAGAGTAGAGAAGATCGGATCAGGGGACGATGGTGCGGTGCTTGCTGTGCTATTTGACATACGCGAGTCAGGCATCATCGATGTACCATTGTGTATGTCAGGCAGGACGCGTGCTCGTCGCCCTTGTACAATGTGAACCTCACTGTCTATACCCCGTTAGTAAAGTTGGGATTTGGGGATATAATCTATAGTTCCTCCACGCCTGGAATCAGGGCGATGTCGGCCATCATGTAGAATAAAAATCATTTCCTGCTGTTGTACCATAAAACATCTTATATTACCCAGGGAGTGCATTAATCAATATGCATCAATCGAGGGGTAGAATTCTCAATTGACAAAGACTTGGAAGAAAGTGAGGCTAGCCATGAAGAAAGTGAGGCTAGCCATGAAGTAGTACTAGTATAGTACTAGTTCTTGTACTTCGGAGTATTTTGTACTATATGCTGCTAGTACTTGTTTAGGTAAAGGGCAGGAGATGGTCTTGCTTTGCCTTTGTTCTGTCGTTTTCTATTACCAAAGTATTTTGTTGAACTAATAGTCATGTACTATTATCTGTTTAGATCAAGTGCGGCAGATTTTCTTGCCTTTCTTTAGAAATCTATCATTGTCACAATTATCTAGATGAGTCTTGGGAATTTTTGGTTGCATATGGGGATTGACACAGGCATTGAAGAAATGAGGTGGTATTCGCACAAAAGACTTGATCCTCAGTTTTGCTTGCTCCAATGATCAAGTTTGTTCGGAAAACTGATCGTGCGCCATGGTTTTTGAGCTGGAAAAAGAACTTATTCTCTCTGTACTGCTATTGAATTTCAAGCAGGAAAGCTACTGAATCTCTCAAATGTTCTGTCGTTGCTATTACTAAAGAATTTTATGGAACCAATATTGATGTACTGGTACTTTTTTAAATCAAGGGCAGTTAAAAGTCTAGCTTTTCTTTTGAAACATGGCCTTGTCACAATCTTGATGAGGCTTGGGCATTTTGGGTTGCATCGTGGGTCGCACAGGCATTAATGTGAGAAGGTACTCAAAGCAGACTGGATCATCAGTTTTGCATGCTCCAATGGTCGAGTGTGTTTGGAGAAAAGGGCAAACTGATCGGGCGACAAGGTTTTAAGAGCTGAAATAAGAAATAGTTCTCTCTGTACCGTTATTGTGTTTCAGTGTCTGTATTGCTGAATCGCTTACTTTGAAATGCTGCTCAATTGGTCAAGTGCTGCTAAATGTGAACTGCGAATCTATCGATAAATTTTCTATCTTATTAGTTACTACAGAGTTTATATAAATATCTGCCAAAAATAATTATCTATTTCTTTCCTTTCCTATCTGTCAAAAATGCAATTTTATATACCAGGAGAAGAAATCTAAATCATTCGGCCGCTCTTTAGCCTAGAACATTTTAATTCTGCCTTTTGGGGGTATAAGGGGACTGTTGACCACACCTCAGTGAAATTTGAGAAACAAACCCATTGAGAATAGCCTATGGAGTATAACCCATGTAGCGCAACCCATGTAGAATAGCCAAACTCTTTTAAATTCAGCCTTTTGGGCATTGTCCCCCACCTCTCAATATTTAAAAAAAAACTCTGCCTGTAGATTTTTTTACAGCGCTTCTAGTTTTTAGTTTGGCTGCCAGGAGCGCCACCTTATTATTTGATGGGAGATAAAAATGTTCAATAAGAGTCTTTTTAAGGAGACAAGTCAATAAGTTATGAAAGCAAAACTTAACGATTCTATTCAATTAGCTATTTCTGTCGCAGTGGCAAGACACCCAGTCAATCGGTGCTGAGGTCTCGAGTTTGAATCCTAGGTAATTTCTGTTAAAATATAGAGTTACTTTTTTGTACTCTCAGGCTGACATCTAGCAATGTTGCCAAGGTCAGGACGGCGGACTCGACCCGAGAAAACAGTCCAACATATATACACACGTTTAATATAAATAGAGGTTGACATGTGGGACCCAGCATGGACACGTTTAATTCAAATAGTGGATGACATGTGGGACCCAGATAAAGTGTTATTGCATCTAGCAATGTTGCCAAGGTCAGTACGACGGACTCGACCCGAAAAAACAATCCAACATATATACACACATTTAATACAAATAGAGGTTGACATGTGGGATCCAGCATGGACACTTTTAATTCAAATAGTGGCTGACATGTGGAACCCAACATACACACGATTTCCAGCACAGAGAGGGCTGCAATATGGGACCCAACATAGACATGTTTCCAGCGCATAGAAGGCTGATATGTGGGACCCAGAATTAGAGTATAGATTAAAATTTTGTATACTCTATAAGGCTGACATCTAGGGCCCAGGTAAACTGCTGCTGCATCATAGACACATTTCTCCTCAAAAAAATTCACCAATGTTGCCAAGGATATAACGGTGGATTCAACCCGAAAAAACAGTCCAACATACACACGTTTCTTCAAATAGAGGCTGACATCTAGGATCCAGCATAGACAGGTTTCCTGCATAGAGGTTGCTGACATCTAGGACCCAGCTATGGACCAAAGTCAGAACAACGGAGGCGGCCGAAAAAAAATCCATCATAGCACGTTTCATTTACAGAGAGGCTGACATGTGGGACCCATCAGAGAGACCTTATATAGGTGTTGCATCGAGCAGCGTTGTCAAGTTCGAATAAGGTAGGCGCGAGCAAGGAAACAGTCTAACATGCACACGTTCTTATAATAATATGCTGACATGTGGGACCCAGCAGCGTGACCAAATGACAGATTAGTCGAGCAACGCTATCTAGTTCACAATAGGGTAGCGCTAGAGAAGAAAAAAATTCCATCATATACACACTATTCTTCTAATGTGAGGCTGACATATGGGGCCCACTAACTTGTATAAATGGCTGATGCAGCGAGCAACGCTATCAAGTTAACACGGAGGAGCGACTAAGGGCAAAAATTCCATCATACACATGTTTCTTCTAATGAGTGACACATGGGGCTTAGCTACGTGATTACGGATCTAACAGCGCTATCAAGTTCGGAACAGGGTAGCGTTACCGAGGGGAAAAAATCCATTATACACACCTTTCTTCTAATGAGAGGATGACATTTGGTTCCAGATGCGTGATTAAATGGCAGCACAATCAAGTTTGGAACAGGGTAGAGGGAGCGACGGAAAAATTCCATCATACACACGATTCTTCTAATGAGAGGCTGACATGTGGGACCCAGCATCGTGATTAACGGCAGATAGATCGAGCAACGTTATCGAGTTCATATCAGGGAGGCACGAGCCAAGGAAAAAATCCATCATGAACACGTTTCTTCTAGTGTGAGGATGACACGTGGGACCCAGCAGGTTAATTAAACGGTAGATGCATTGAGCGACGCTATCAAGTTCGGAACTGGGAAGGAAAAAAATTCCATCATACACACGATTCCTCTAATGTGAGGTAGACATACGGGACCCAGCAGCCTGACTAAACAGAAGAGGCATCGAATAATGTTATCAAGTTCAAATCAGGGAGACGCGACCGAAAAGTTTGGTCCGCTATAGTCACTGACGCCCGGGACCCACACGCAAAAAAATACTTCGGCGAGTCAACATCTCGCGAGGAAGCGGAAATCTTACTTCTGCCACGCGCCCGGCGAGCTTCCTCCATGTTTTTAGCGGATTCGTCATAGGAGAAGGGTGCAAAACCGGGAAAAAGTTTAGCGGATTCGTCATAGTAGAGGCGCCCAACGAGCCGAGATTTTTGTCGTGGAAGAGGCGCCTTCTACGATGACCGATGGGCCTGGTCGTTGCGTAAGGAAACATTTCTTGTAGTGAGTCCCATGATAACCGTCCATCGAATATTCATGGAGGATGGTGCTAAACCAGTTGCAGAATTTAATAGAAGGCTGAAGCCTGAAATGAAGGAAGTGGTAAGATAGAAATAGTACGCCTACTAGATGCAGGTATAATCTATCCTGTAAAAGAAAGTGAATAGATAAGTCATGTTCATTGTGTTCCTAAGAAGGGCGGTTTTACTGTTGTTCCTAATAAAAACAATGAATTGATACCTACTAGAACTATTGTTGGACATAGGATATGCATAGATTTCAGGAAATATAATAAAGAAACTAGAAAAGATCACTATCCTTTACAGTTCATAGATCAAACTTTAGAGAGGTTAGCAAACCACACTCATTTTTGTTACTTGGACGGATACTCTGGTTTTTCCCAAATAGTTGTCCATCCTGATGACCAACTGAAAACAACTTTTATTAGTCCTTATCGTTTATATGCTTACCGATGAATGCCTTTTGGTTTATGTAATGCTCCTGCTACTTTCCAAAGAGGCATGACTGCTATTTTTTAGGATTTTATAGAACTGATAATGGAAGTATTTATGGATGACTTTTCTGTCTATGGAACTTCGTTTACTAGTTGCTTAGATAATCTCAAAAGAGTTTTGCAGCGTTGCAAAGAAACCAATCTTGTTCTAAACTGGGAAAAGTGCCATTTCATGGTTAAAGAAGGCATAGTCCTTGGACATAAGGTATCAGGTAAGGGTATTGAAGTAGATAGAGCTAAGGTTGAAGCAATAGAGAGAATGCCACAACCTAGGGATATAAAAGGTATAAGAAGTTTCCTTGGTCATGTGGGTTTTCATAGAAGGTTCATTAGAAATTTCTCTAGGATTTCCAAACCTTTAACTAACCTGTTGCAAATGGGAATAAGATTTAATTTTGATGATAAATGACTTATTTCCTTTGATAAACTTAAATATTCTTTATCCTATTATTAAACCACCCATTTGGGATTTGACTTTTGACATAATATGTGAATCTCGTGATGATGTTGTAGGAGTACCTCTGGGACAACACATAGGTCACAGATTTAATATTATACATCATGCTAGTAGAACTCTTAATAGTTCTCAAAAGAATCATCCTAAGGAAGAAACATAACCCCTTGTTGTATTTTTCTCTTGCGATAAATTTCGTTCTTATATAGTTGATGCAAAAGTAAGAGTTCATACGGATTTTATGGCTTAAAGGAGCTACTTGAGAGGGAAAATCATCAGCCAAGACTGATCCGTTGGATCCTTTTACTTCAAGAATTTGAGTTGCATATTATGAAGAGGCAAGAAATAAAAATGTTGGATGAAGTGTCCATATTTTCCCAGCAAGACACCAATCTTATTGAGAGGAACTTTAGTCCTGGTGATTTTTGTTTTCGAGAATTATTAGATAAAATAAGGTTAATTCCTCCAAAAGATAAGAAGTCCTTGTGTTTGGAGGAACTTGTCACTCCCAACTAAATAAACGGTAAGTGCAAGGTAAGGTGAGTTTTCTTCCTCTAATAAGTGATTTGTCTTCACATTTTTTACTTCTGAAATTTTTGCCTTTGAATTCGTCTTGTTTTTCTGAAATTTTTTAGGGGTTTTAGTAACTATACGGGCATAGCTATACGGCCGGAGAAAAATCTCTCGTCGAATAGTTGGTCGTTAAAGATACTGTATCCCCTTCGCGACATATTTTTCGGCCTCTAGAAACTATACGACCAAACTATATGGCCGGAGGAAAAACCTCCAGCCGTATAGTTCGTCGTTAAACCTTATGGATGGTTCGATCCTTTTTTGCTTTATTCATCTGAAAAAATGGTTTTGTTGGTTCTAGGTCGGTAACTTAATCGCCCTGGACTCGAGATATTTGGAAATATCTGCCCAAAACCAACTATACGGTCAGAGCTATATGGGTCACGACCATATAGTTGGTCGTTACGCGGCAGGACTTCTCCAAATCCGTGATTTCTTTCCCTGTTCCGTTAAGATTTTTTTCTTGGGCATGAATTTGGTGTTTCTCGCGAGTTTTACTGACCTTTGACCCCTCTTATATACTGCCATTATATCTCTCTAATCATAATCACAAGGAATCAATATCTTACGTGAGGACACACAATAATAGATCAAACTAGGGACAAGAATCCAAGGAGATAAGTTCCTATGGAGGTTGGGAGCAACAACAAGCAGGACAAGGAGATCAAGGTCGACCCTATGGATTTTATCAACACCGACCATGGACGCCAAAAGAGGGAGTTGAAATCTCTCGAGCTAAAGATTACAGTGATGGAGAAGGAGGCGCCAGGGACACCAGACATCTTCGTGGCTGCGATTTTATCTTGATAAACTTGATGAAGATATCAAGCAGACCATCGAAGCAGGTTTTCTATGAGTCTTATGGCAATACAAAACCTCCAAAGTAACAATGATCTCATTAAAGAACAAGTGAAAGTGCTGGAGCAGAATAATCTTTTCTACAAGCTGCATATTAAATAACTATAGGTTGTCAGTCAATCCCTCCGTCTCAGGTTGTCCCGTGAAGATAAGATAACACGTGCCATGGCTCCACAGTGATCTACAATAATCATGGTATCAAATAATCGCGAGGGATTATTTGATCCTGCCTGGCTTGATTCCAAGCTTGGGGACATCTTTACTACCTTGTAATCTATCTTATATGTTTTTATTACTATTCTAGTTTTGCATTAGTTCGTTCAGTAATAAAGTTTGCATCATTAGAATTCCCTTCAGGAATAGTCGATCCCTTTTATGAAATTCCGAGTTTAGTATAATATATGGAGAATTATTGAGTTTGTGCTTGTTTTATTAGATATATGAATGGCTTGAGTATAATTTTACTTTCACTTGATGATAACAATAGGAGTCTTCCACACCATTGGTATTAATGGAACATACAAAGATACTTTGGTCAATATGTTGTAAGTTCATGGTTTGCTTTACAAAGGAAAAATTATCTAATGAATTAGAGTTGAAAAAGAAACCTTGAACAAAGGAAAATTAAAAATGCTATTAAATTAGAGTGAGAACAAGACGAGGTAGACTATTCAATCGATAAAAGATGCTTCATATACAACTGGAATTTGGTAATTGAGATCGTTAAACTTTGAATTCCTACATGAAGTGGAAGGTATGGCTAGCTCCTTTGCACAGCACTTAAACCAAAGTGTGAGCATATATATATATATAAGAAATGGAGAAGAAAAAGAGCGAATGTGCAAAGAGCAAATAGGCATACACCACTATATTGTAGGAAGACAAAGAAACGTTTGAGATTTTGAATCCCAAATGAATATGTTAATCCTAAAACACTTGGTACTACCTCACTAACTCATTCGGTCGAACTGAATACTTTTATATCATGTTGAGAGTAATCTTTTGTGATTTGTTAAATGCTAAGGTGTGGAAACCTGCTAATATTATTCGGATGGTTCAAGTAAGGTACTATTCATGAACTTATTCTTATGTATCATATATGATAATCGCATGATGCAACTGCCTCATTTATTTTACTGACTCAGCTTCATGAATATGAGGATCACATCCATTAAAGTTAAACTTGCTCGGGACGAGCAAGAGTCTAAGCTTGGGGAAGTTGATGAGTGCATATTTTCATCATGTTTTATATTATTGTTTTGCATTGTAGTTGTAGGATCTTGGTATTTTACGGCGTTTGCGTGCATCTTTTATGTCTATTTTCACCAGGATCAGGATACGATGGACATAATTCTTGGAAAACTTGTATTGGAGTGAAAAGGAGTCAAATACAATGTAAATCACTTATTTGGGAAATATCAATAACACCAAAAGAAAACCCGAAGAAATTGGAGGATACAGAGGGTTTAACAACCAACTATATGGTGGGAGGAACTTTTCCGGCCGTATAGTTCCCGCCGTATAGTTGGCACCAACACTGCCTCCTAAATTAGTTTCACCTCGTGTAACTGGATTGGAGAGATACAGAACACCCAAAAATCACCGAAACCTCACCTCTGGAAGGCATATGGAGGGGGAACTCATCCACCGGGGATCCATCTTTGCCCTACACAGATCCGGGAGGCTAAGGCATCGGTCTTCATCATCAACCGCTACATCATCACCATCTCCATCCATCCCATCTACATCTTGTCTAGATCTTGTTGTAATTTCCATACTCGTTGTGGATTTATAAAAGTACCATTCATCTATGATAGATTCTATTAATTTTTCCATGATGTTGATTGCCTCCATGTCTGAGTAGATCATTAGTTCTTGGGAGATGGAGAAACCCTAGCATGAGATTGAAATAAGATAAAGTTTATTATGATATTCATCGTTGTGACCATGTGTTAGATTGTCTTCATCTTGATGTTGGGAGAAGTCAACCTCTCAATATTTGCCTCTTGTGGGGACTTGATGCATGGAGGGAACTACTTGTTGGTAGATGGATGTGTGTTAGCACTTACAGTGGCTATAAAGTTGTTGGCACTCCTTACGTATCAACTTGGGAACCGAGGAAACTCACGAAACACTATCCATGCCATGGGATACGTCATGCGGGATCAAATCCATTAATAGCATGGTAATTCAATTCATGTTGATTGTTGTCTGTTGTGGTTATGAGGATGATGTGATCAGTGGATGCTGCCTATTTTTCCAAATACAGAGTTCCTCCCACACATACATATTTGAGAACGTTCATGATAATAATCTTTACTTTAGACGTTTTATAAATGCTAGAGGTGTATCTGCTACTCCCTAAGTACGCTTTTCCCCATTGCAGTTTCAAATCTCTTTTACACATGCGATACTTAATTTTCTATATTGTTTTACTTTACTTATTGTTCTCTTATACCAAAAACCCACAAACACATTTTTATACAATAATCGCATTTTATCTTGTTACTTAGAACTTTATTGTAGCATTTATATTTTAGTATTTAATTCAAGATTTATTAGACCTCAGACTCCTGCTTCATGTGGGATCGATATCTTTATTTAGAAACTAGCTATAAATGATCTGTGCACTTACAGTCAGTAGCACCGCCCTGGCTGCTGCGGAGCAGAAGAGGATGCGCTGGGAGTGGATAGCGAACGTTATGCCATCCGTCAATGGGTGAGTGCTTTGCTCTCTCCTTGTTTTTGCTTGTTCTTTCTTCTGTTTTATTGAACCGCTTGGGTTCGTTCTTTTCTAGCGAGGCGATGTCGCTGGGCGGCTCTGTCGCTGCCGCCGCCACCTCTTCCCTAGTTCTGATCGTGGAACCGGCTGCGCCCACCCCGGCTGCTCCGGCGTAGACCAAGCCGGCTGGACCATCCGCGTCGCCTCTACCTGCACCTAATCAGACCTCACTAGCTACGGAAGTGCTGCATCGCTCTCCTGCGACATCGCGGATCATGCAGATCTTCGCGTTCGGTCTAGTCTCTGGCACCCCCCTCCTCCGCCCGACTGGCGTGAACCCGACTAGGATCAATGCTCCAGCCAGTTCGGCCAGGTCCATCATCGATGAGCCGGAGGAGGAGATGCCGATTGCCCCGATTCAGGTGGATGCGGGAGGTAGCAGTGGGGCAGGAGCTTCCGGCCCCACTAGAGCCGAGTTGGTGGTGGTTGGGCCCTCGCACGTCACCGCTAATTACGACAAGGTCTTGGTGACCGGTTCGAGGCCAGCTCCAACTGTGTTGACACCGGCTATCGTCCTCGTGCATCTCTCCAGCGTGGTGCCCGTCTCCCTCGACCAGGCTCGTCACCTGGTGGAGACGATGGAGCGGGGGCTTGGCGAAGCCAGAGTATTGTCTGTTTCTTTGGAGGTAGGTGTCTCTCTCCATATATTTGCTTTGTAGCCGGATTTTTCATAGCAATATTGGCCTTTTCAAGATGGATTTCTGTGTGTTTGGATCCTTACTGCCCTTTTTCTACAGAAAGCATTTTCTGAAGCTACGAGGAGTACACAAGAATTGGGGCATAAGATTGCTTCCTCTGACATGTCTTGGAGATTATCCTCCTTTTCTCATTGCTTGTTGACCATCGGGTACCCTCCTAAAGCCATGATTGTGAGAAGTAGAATGAGTTGGAGTGATTAAAGGTTGAGGTCGCCCGGCTGCAGGAGTCCAATCAAACCCGCCAGATTAAGATAGACCATCTGGTGGCAGGGAATAATAAGTTGGAGGTCGTGGCTGAGAGAGGCAAGTGATGTCTACGCACTTCTATTCTTGTAGAAAATTGTTGGGCCTCCAAGTGCAGAGGTTTGTAGAACAGCAACAAGTTCATGTCCTATCTCAAGATAGATACTATAGAGCTCTATAATTTTGTTGTGGTTTTCCATTAAGCCTAACTAGTGAAAACAAGAAATAAAAAGACAAAATTGCAGAATCTAAAGAAAATAACTTCGAGCACTCACACCGGAGGATGTGAGTACCTTTTACCTTACCTCCCCGGCAACGGCGCCAGAAAATAGCTTTCTGGCTTGCTGTTGCCATGGGGTAATGTGTGTGAGTGCCTTTTACCTTTCCTCCCCGGCAACAGCGCCAGAAAATAGCCTGATGTCTACGCACTTCTATTCTTGTAGACAGTTGTTGGGTCTCCAAGTGTAGAGGTTTGTAGAACAACAACAAGTTTCCCTTCAGTGGATTACCCAAGGTTTATCGAACTTAGGGAGGAAGTGGTCAAAGGTATCCCTCTCAAGCAACCCTGCAATCAAGATACAAGAAGTATCTTGTGTCCCCAACACACCCAATACACTTGCCAGGTGTATAGGTGCACTAGTTCAGCGAGGATATAGTGAAATACAAGCGGTAACTGTGCCAGAAAATAGCTTTACGGTGAGGTAAAGACTAAAGGCAACAATAAGGAAGCAAGCAAACATGCAACATATCTAGTTGTGAACGGTGTTTCAATGTTTAGAAACAAGGCCTGGGGATCATACTTTCACTAGTGAACACTCTCTCATATAAATATCTTCTCTTCATGATACTACTCTCCGATTGGACACTCTAATACACGGTAGGCCTACAAAAGCACACCTCAAAGTCTGCCTACTCCATCTAGATAACCCCACACTGTCACCTTGAGCGCTAGATGGTTCCAACAAACACCACAAATTCATAGAGACAACCAACTCAAAATATAACTCATAACAAATATATATGTAACCTAGCTTAAGTGCCACACACGGTGTGCACGCTGACACTTTCACACACGTGGGGGAAAACATAGATCTATTAAAGCATGATAAGTATTTATGTAGACTCTAGCCTAAGTGCCACCATGGCATGCACGCTGTCACTTTCACACACATGGGGAGAGAAGAGATCTATTGAAGCACTTGAATACCAAGGTACATCTACTTGATTACAAAGCTCATGACCACAACAAGATCATGCATAGAGAGAGATGAAGACATAGCTACCAGTAGAGCCCTTAGCCTCGAGGAAGAACTACACCCTCCACATCATGGGAATCAGCAACGACGATGGATATGGTGGTGGAGATCGATGGAGATGGCTCCCAGGGCACTTCCCCGTCCTAGCAGGGTGCCGGAACAGAGACTTTCTATCCCCCGAATCTCCCCTTCGGTGGCGGCGGTGCTACGGAAGTTTTCGTGGCTTTCTGATCTGGATGATTTAGGGTTTTCTCCCTGGGGGCTTCTTAGGTGACATGCACCATCATAATCATAATCATAATCATAATCATGATTTAGGGTCTTCCCCGAGTAGGTAAGTGATAAAAAGAATAATTTTTTAGGTGACATGCACCATCATAATCATGATCAAACCATTTGCAAGCAATGAAAGCTGGGATCAAAGTACTCTGAACATGAGCATGAAAGATGGAGTTTTAACAGTAAGAAAAAGTAACCATGCATGCAACATGAAAGGTTATAAACAAAGATCATGAATAACAATGCATTTAAAGACGTTTGTTTGTTTCACATATATAAAACATAGCATAGTGGCATTCAGCTTGTCTCTCATGGAGTAGCAAAACATAAACGCATAGGACACCTTCAAAGTTCATAAGAGTGACTAGATACAAATAATTCAAGAACAAGCAATATCAGCAATATGAATCAATCAATAAGTTTTGGGACAATACACATAGAACTAAGAATGAAAACTATGCTCTCTTAATTGGTGCCTAAGGATAGAAGGTGGATACTCAATATAATGGTGGAAGAAAGGCCCTTCATAAGGGAAGCAGGGATTTCAAGTTTCAAAAAGAGCTTCCAAAAATTATGGTACTTATTAGCTTTCAGTTCTCATTGCCCCTATCATAAGCATCTTGAAGTGATTAAGGTTAAAGTGAACAAACTATGGAGTATATGCTTGACAAAGTATAAGTTGGCAATCTCATGTCCCTTGAGTATGAGGGCCGCACCTCATGCTACTCAACTTTAGTCACCTGTAAGTTCTTGTCATAGTACGTACATGTGTATCATAGAGAACTGCCTACGGGGTACCCCTTGCACATGATACAGGAGCTATCCTATAATCAAAATGACAAGGCAAGCAGACAATGTGCATCTCAACAATCTTCTTATTTACCATGGGAAAATGGTGTTTTTCTCTCTTTCCTCTTTTCAATATGTCTCTTTTTTTATAAGAAGAAAGCTTCATAGATGTCATTATGGTGATGTTGCAAGTTTCCACCATGATTAGGCATGGCTTAGGCTAGCGGCCCAGGCGTTTCTCCAACACACATACATAACTCCATGGACTTACAAGATCCCCTTTTAATTCACACCGGCGACATCCATAGATAAAAGAGTATGATATCAACTATGTACAAAGTACAAGTGCAATGTTGAAAGTGTTCCCCATGACAACACGGTGCTGCTAATTCCAACGTATAATTGCAAGCATATATAACATAGATGACACAATGGTTCAAGTTTATTAGGGACAAGAAAATAAAGTGTGCCATCAAGTTTATTAGGGACACAATGGTTCACTAAGTTTTCACATAACAAAATATTTTTTAATTGGAAGATAGATGAAAACAAGAATATACTTGGAATGGCGTAACACAGCATGCATAGGAATTTATAGTGGACACTTCGGAATAACTTGGTTTCTTGGGAGTTGGATGCATGAGTAGAGCTTACTCATACAAGTGGAGCTAGCAAAAGATTGGGAGCGACCAACTAAGAGAGCAATAATGGCCATAATCATGCAGAGCGACAAAACATTATCAATCAAAGCATAAAGTTGTATCACAAGTCAAAAACTAAATGATCATAGAGGCTAAGGTGACTAGTTCATAGTCATAACATGGTGTCAGCATGTGCCAAGTCAACCCAAATAAAGCATCGAAGGAGAATACCACAATACTATGCTTTTGTATGCTAAAACAACACATGATTCTTTCAAGGCACATTAAGTAATCCTACTTATTTGGAACAAGTCATGCTATAGCAATAATCACTAAGCATAAGGTCAAACAACATCTAGCATGACATGATAAAGTCTAAGTCACAGTCAAAGCAAGCTCCTCTTGCACTACTCAAGCAAGAACTTTCTACTCCTCTCCAACACCAATCAAATTATTTGAAACAACTCACAAAGATAATAATAATCAATAAAGATCAGTGAGATTGTCTCACAAATCCACAAAGAAGAACTAAAAAGTTCTAAGCTGAAAGCACAAGAAAACTAAGGCTAAACACAGTGCTAGCAAAAGAGAACACTCACAAACAATAAGAGTGAAAACTATAGTGTTCTAGGCAATGAAAACAGAGTGTGTCTCTCTCCAAAACAAGTGTGGTGTAATCGAACCAACTTATTCAAGCAAACTAAGAAAACTAAAACCAAAAACAAAAACTAAGACGCTCCAAGAACAACACAACTATGCATGAAACAATAAAAACGAAGTGTCTAGAAAGACCTGAGATTTTTATTGATGAAGAAGGGGATGCCTTGGGTATCCCCATGCTTTGATGCTTGTACCTCTTGAATATTTCTCGGGGTGACACGGGTTGGCATCCCCAATCTTTAGATTTTGTCCATTGTTCATCTCATTACATCATTCTTTCTCTACACCTAAAAAGTTTCCTTCATACAAAACTTCACACAATCTTCATTAGCAACATTAGTGTATTTAAAAGATAATAGACCCTTGGGTTTAGCTTTACAAAAGAAAAAGTTTCACTAAAAACACAAGCTACTGTATCAGTTCCCTCAAAATCTCAATTTCCCAAAAATAACCCAAAAAGGAATCAATAAGAAGCAAATGCAAATAATGGCAGAAATCTGACAAAACAGACCAGCAGGTAGAAACCGATTTTTTCGAAGACCTTCTGTTGCTCAAATAAAAAAGTGTTGAACTAATGAAAGTTATCTAACATACTGGGGAATTTATTCGTAAATTATGAGCTCAATCCGACTTACATAGATTCCTCACGAATTTTTATAGTGGAGCACAAAAATCTGTTTCGGGACAGCAACTCCCCAAATCTTACTTCCCTCTCATTAGAGGTCGTTCTTGGCACAAAACGCAAACAAAAAGGATAAGGAGAGGTCATTAATGAAGTAATAACTTCCAAGACTCAATTAAAACTCTTGGGTTATCTCCCAACAAGTACTTTTTTTAATGCCTTTAAGTTAGGCTTGATAGTTTGAAAAGATGCTCACTTAAGAAATATGAAGTGAAGTAAAAGAGAGCATCAAGAAGAAAATTGAAACACACATTTAAGTCTAACCCACTTCCTATGCATAAGAATCTTGTAAAGAAACAAGTCATCAAAGCACAAAGCAACAAGCATAGGAAAGCAAAACAGATGAAACTTCAAAATCTTCAACATAAAGAGGGGAAACTTAATATTATTGAGATGCATAAAACCATGTTTACCTCTCTCATAATAACTTTTAGTAGCATCATGAATAAAATTAACAATATAACTATGACATAAAACATTCTTATCATGAGCCACATGCATATAATAATTATTACTCTCCACATAAGCATAGTCATCCTTATTAATCATAGTGGGAGCAAATTCAACAAAATAGCTATCATTACTATTCTCATCACCATACTCATCAAATATAGGAGGCATATTGTAATCATAATTAATTTTCTCCTCAATAGTAGGTGGACTCAAAATATCATACTCATCATTGTAATCATCATAAATTGGAGGTTTGGTATCATCATAAGCAATAGAATAGCTATCTTCCAAAGCTGGGGAACTAAAAAGATCATTTTCATAAAAACTAGCTTCCCCAAGCTTAGACGTTTCCATTGCATTAGCGATAATGGTGTCCAAAGAATTCATACTAATAACATTGCTATTAGCATGCAAATAAAGTTCCATAGGTTTTTTAATTTTCTGTTCAAAGACTTCATGTCCTAGCTCAAGACAAATACTATAGAGCTCTATAATTTTTTTGTTGGTTTCCATTAAGCCTAACTAGTGAAAACAAGAAACAAAAAGACAAAATTGCAGAATCTAAAGTAAATAACTTCGAGCACTCACACCGGAGGATGTGAGTACCTTTTACCTTACCTCCCCGGCAACGGCGCCAGAAAATAGCTTTCTGGCTTGTTGTTGCCATGGGGTAACGTGTGAGAGTGCCTTTTACCTTTCCTCCCCGGCAACAGCGCCAGAAAATAGCCTGATGTCTACGCACTTCTATTCTTGTAGACAGTTGTTGGGCCTCCAAGTGCAGAGGTTTGTAGAATAGCAGCAAGTTTCCCTTAAGTGGATTACCCCAAGGTTTATCGAACTCGGGGAGGAAGTGGTCAAAGGTATCCCTCTCAAGCAACCCTCCAATCAAGGTACAAGAAGTCTCTTGTGTCCGCAACACACCCAATACACTTGTCGGGTGTATAGGTGCACTAGTTCAGCGAAGAGATAGTGAAATACAAGTGGTAACGGTGCCATAAAATAGCTTGACGATGAGGTAAATACAAAAGGCAACAAGAAGGAAGCAAGCAAACATGCAACAGATCTAGTTGTAAATGGTGTTTCAATGTTTAGAAACAAGGCCTAGGGATCATACTTTCACTAGTGAACACTCTCTCATATAAATATGTTCTCTTCATGATACTACTCTGAACTACTCTCCGGTTGGACACTCTAATCCACGGTAGGCCTACAAAAGCACACCTCAAAATCCGCCTTACCCATCTAGATAACCCCACACTGTCACCTTGAGCGTTAGATGGTTCCAACAAACACCACAATTTCATAGATACAACCAACTCAAAATATAACTCATAACAAATATATATATATGTAATCTAGCTTAAGTGCCACACACGGTGTGCACGCTGTCACTTTCACACACGTGGGGAAAAGCATAGATCTATTAAAGCACGATGAGTGTTTATGTAGACTCTAGCCTAAGTGCCAACATGGCGTGCACGCTGTCACTTTCACACACATGGGAAGAGCAGAGATCTATTGAAGCACTTGACTAGCAAGGTAGATCTACTTGATTACAAAGCTCATGACCACAACAAGATCATGCATAGAGAGAGATGAACACATAGCTATCGGTAGAGCCCTTAGCCTCGAGGAAGAACTACTCCCTCCTTATCATGGGAATCAACAACGACGATGGAGATGGTGGTGGAGATCGATGAAGATGGCTCCGAGGGCACTTCCCCGTCCTGGCAGGGTGCCGGAATAGAGACTTTCTTTCCCCCGAATCTCCCCTTTGGTGGCGGCGGTGCTGCGGAAATTTTCGTGGCTTTCTGATCTGGATGATTTAGGGTTTTCTCCCTGGGGTATTTAGGGTTGCACCGGGAAAATAATGACTTTGGCTTTTGTCCCATCCAATTCCAAGAATATTGATTTTCTGCCTTTTTTGGACCAAAAACAGAAGAAAACAGGCAACTAGCACTATGGCATCTTGTTAATAGGTTAGTCCAGAAAAATATATAAAAACACCTCAAAGTGTAGACAAAGCATAAGACAAAGTGGATACTAAACAAGCATGGAGCATCAAAAATTATAGACACGTTTCCGACGTATCAGCAAGAAGGCCGTGGCTAAGAGAGGCAAGAAGGCCGCTGAAACCTGGGCGGAGGCGCTAAAGACTGTGGAGGCGGCTTACGCTCAACAGGAAGATTTGCTCAAGACGGTCCGGTCCCGCGAGAGGGAGGCAATGGCGCAATTGCAGCGCATAGCTGGGTTGGTCGTCAGTAAATTCACGCTGCTTTGTCTTTTCCGCCTGGGGTGATTTTTCCTGTAATCGGCTCTTGATTTACCTCTTGGTTATGTCCGGCTACAGCTCATTACCCCTAGTCGACCGACCAGGCTGTTGCGCACCTGCCTGTGGAGGAGGCTGGTTGCGAGCTCATGCCGGAAGATCTGGTTGCACTACAAGGAATGTGTTATTCTATGACCTTCTCATAGTGACCGTGGAAAAAATCGTCATAGAGTTATGACGATTTTGCACCAGATGGTCGTAAGCTGTTCGGGAGGTTCAAAACCTTAAAAAATCATGACGATTTTGCACAGGAACGTCATATTTTTATTAGCTCAAATCGTCATAACCTGACGGATGTACCTTACGACGTTATTTGTACCTTATTACAACGATTTAAAATCGTCATGATGTCCAAATTAAGATAAGTTGAAACTTGTAGTCGGCCACGTCAGCAATTACGCCTATGTGTCATGTCTATGTGTCATTTTTTTACTACGTGTCATATACGTGTGTTAATATCTTCTTGTCTGTGTGTCAGTTTTTGACTGCGTGTCATATCCGTGTGTAAATATATGCTTACGTGACATATATGTGTGTAGATATATGCTTATGTGGCGCTACTTAAATCTAATAGACTTATAATTACTCAAACTGATAAGTGGGACCAAACTCTAACAAACAGTACCCACGGAACCCGCCGTAGCTTATTTGCAAAAAAGAAGGAGTCCAGGGAGTCGAACCCCAGACCTCCCAACCAAACCAACAGCAGCTTACCACTACACCAATCAATCTTTTTTGTCATACTACCACAACTACACCATATATCCATTCGTTGCTACGTCTGGGCTGATTTCCCTTCCATGATGGGCCTCGGTGGGAAGAGGTTGGCCGTGATGGGCTCAGTGGGAAGGGAGTTGGCCGCGATGGGCCTTGGTGGGAAGCCGAAGATTAGGGCCTGACAAGCTCGTCTGTTTAGTTTTTTTTTGTTTTCTTAATTCTTTTGTAACTTTTTCATAATAAATCAAAAATAACTGATTTTTGTTTCTAAATTTTTATAAAATTCAGTAGAACATCTTAGGGTATTAATTGAAATACTTTGATTAATTAAAAAATAGTGGATTTACTAATCCCACATTGTCCATAGTAGGGACAATACCATAATTCAAAATATGAGACTAGGGAGTGACTGTTCTCGTCTAGGGATTGAGTCTTATTAAAAAGTTTCGGTGGATCTCTGAATAAACCTGATATTGTGAGTCTAAAACTCATCTTTTCAAAAAATAATGGGCATCGGATCATGTATCTATAGTTCAAATCGGCCCCACTTCCTGCCGATTTGGAAGGAATTTGACTTTTCGCCAGGGGTGGATGGAAAGGTTTGAGCTATTCCGATTGGGACATTTGTCCATGTAAGGTGTCCTATTATTTTTGAAAAATGGGATGGTAGCATTTTGAAACCTTCATTTGGTGGTTGCTTCACAAAACGCCCCGTTTTTTGCGCTCAGAAAATAGAAAATTGTTTTTTTGTGCGACGAAAAGGAAAACTTCCTCTTGCAACATTGTTCTCCATGCCATGATATATATGTGTGCACAATATGAGCACATTATCACAAACTATGCCCTGATTCTAGCCATAACATTGGTCATTGACCCGAAAGCCACAAAACCTCGAACATGATAGGTCATTTTGTGAAGGGTTTTTTGGGACATACTCAATTTACCAAGTTTGGTATTTTTCCTTGCAATTATGTCACATAATAAGACACCACGCGAAGGATTTGCGTTGATCGGACCGTTTTTTATTTTTTTATGCCCGTTTCAAACTATGGTCAAAACGGCGGGCATGAAGGTTCTTAGCTAGGGGATGAGCCTCGCTAAACTTGCATTGGATCTATGAAGAAACATGATTTGGGAGTCTAAAAATAATTTTTTCAAAAAATCATGAGCACCGGATCATGTACCTGTAGTTCAAACCGGACCCACTTCCTACCAAATCGGCAGGAATTTGTCTTTTTCGCCAGGGGTGAACGGAAAGGTTTGAGATACCCCGGTTGAGAAATTTTCCATGTAAGGTGGTCTAATATTTCTACAAAATGTGACGGTACCATTCTAAAACTGTCATTTGGTGGTTGCTTCACAAAACGCCCCGTTTTTTACGCTCGGAAAATGGAAAATAGATTTTTCGTGCGTCGAAAAGGAAAACTTTCTCCTGCAACATTGTTCCCCATGCCATGATACATATGTGTGCACAATATGGGCACATTATCACAACCTATGCCCTGATTCTAGCCATAACATTGGTCATTTGCCCCGAAAGCCACGAAACGTCGAACATGATAGGTCATTTTGTGAAGGGGTTTTTGAGACATACTCAATTTACCAAGTTTGGTATTTTTCCTTGCAATTATGTCACATAATAAGACACCGCGTGAAGGATTTGTGTTGATCGGACCGTTTTTTATTTTTTTATGCCCGTTTCAAACTATGGTCAAAACGGCGGGCATGAAGGTTCTTAGCTAAGGGCTAAGCCTCGCTAAACTTGCATTGGATATATGATGAAACAGCATATTGTGAGTCTAAAAATGATTTTTACCAAAAATCATGAGCATCGGATCATGTACTTGTAGTTCAAATCGGACCCACTTCCTACCGATTCGGCAGGAATTTGTCTTTTTTGCCAGGGGTGAACGGAAAGGTTTGAGATACCCCGGTTGGGACATTGTCCATGTAAGGTGGTCTAATATTTTTACAAAATGTGTTGGTACCATTCTAAAACTGTAATTTGGTGGTTGCTTCACAAAACGCCCCGTTTTTTGCGCTCGGAAAATGGAAAATGGATTTTTCGTGCGTCGAAAAGGAAAACTTTCTCCTGCAACATTGTTCCCCATGCCATGATACATATGTGTGCACAATATGGGCACATTATCACAAACTATGCCCTGATTCTAGCCATAACATTGGTCATTTGCCCCGAAAGCCACGAAACCTCGAACATGATAGGTCATTTTGTGAAGTGTTTTTTGAGACATACTCAATTTACCAAGTTTGATATTTTTCCTTGCAATTATGTCACATAATAAGACACCGCGTGAAGGATTTGCGTTGATCGGACCGTTTTTTATTTTTTTATGCCCGTTTCAAACAATGGTCAAAACGGCAGGCATGAATGTTCTTAGCTAGGTCGTTTGCAACCAATCAGATCGCAGTAAACAATCTCCCATGGATCCTCCATCTTGGCATGATCTGGTCCGTTCAACGCCCATCCAACGCATAGTGGATCACCAGAAGAAGCACACCCACGCCCATCCAACGCACGCACGCGACCGACCATACCCTGCCTCCAAAGTCCAAACCCTAGCGCCCTCCTTCGTCCATGCCTCCGCCGCCACTTCCTACCTGTCCAGCCGCCATTCCTCCCACCTCTCGCGCTTCTCTATCCCCTCTCCTCGCCTCGTGGTCGTGCTAGGTCGGCCTCCAGTTCCCCTAGTGCTCCTAGGAGAGACCGCTGGGCCTCACCAACCCTAGCCCGCACCCGCAGACCGCTCTCTCCACTCCTTTCCTCTCCTCTCACCCACCCACCGCCTCCACCCCATCTAGATCGAGGCACCGCGCTTCTCATCCTCGCCGTGCTTCGATCCGCCCCGACCTGCTCTGCCGACTCAAGCCTTCCGCCGTCGTTCGTGCAGCCGCCATGTCCTCCGCTACCGCCGCCGCCCCCTCCATCACGGCCCCGATCGGGCACTTCGTGCTCATCAAGATCCGCCCGGAGGCCGCGTCCTCGGGCACCGACACCGCCATGGTCTCCTCGCTCCAGGTGCTCTCCACGCTCGTCCCGGTAGTCTCCTACATAAACACGGGCCCCGTGCTCCGCCTCCGCTCCTGGGCCGCTGAGGCGCCGAGCCTTGTGCTCCGCCTCCGTCCCCCGTCGCCCCAGGCTCCGCCATGCGCCTTACCCTGGAGACGTAAGGGCTGGAAGTCGCGCAGCTCATGGAGAAGGTGGCCGCGGATGACATGTCACTCAGCATCGTCCACCTCGAGGTCCTCTCCAAGGCCGGAACCCCACAGGACCGAATCAACGCCGGTACGCTGCAGCTCCCTTTTCCTCTCTCTCCCTTGTTCCTCGCTCACCTAGGAGTATTAGCTAGCTCGCTTAGCTGCTGACGCCTTTGTTGTTGTGTGCTGATTGCTCGCAGCCAGGATCATGCCCGTCGTCAAGAACAAGCATCTGCTGCTCTGCACGCTCCTCATCGGAAACTCCCTCGTCATGGAGGTATGCTTCGTGTACACACCCGCCTGTCCAATCATCTATTTCCCCTGATTCATGGAGGTTGTTGTGGGCTCGACTGCTGTAATCTATCACCCCATCTAGCTACCTAATTTGGTGCCTGTAATTTGTCGCAGATCGTGCCGCAGGCCATCTGCTCGTGTTACGGCCTCGGCATGGGGGCCAAGGCCGCGCCCATAGTCCAGGTACTCCTCTTCCTATTCTTCCGTCGTGCGCCTCACCCTGGCGACGGAAGGGCTGGAAGGTTGAGCTTCTGAGGTGTTCCATGTTTAGGTTTGGTTTGAGTGTGTTGGCCTTCCTGTTTCTTGCTTGGTTACGTATAATTACTGGGTACAGTTAGTGTGTTGCCTATTTAGTGTGTTGCTTGTCAAAGATAATGATATACTATTATCATGTAGAGGTCTACTATGCAGCATGTTTTTCTCTAGTAGCAGTACAACTACTAGTTTATGTATAGTCATATATAGGTATAAGACCTCTATCATGTATAAGTATTCTCATGTAT